>CM057455.1:176852500-178102500 GCA_016271365.2 Neoceratodus forsteri
AGAGCTCATAACAACATTAATTGGATCACGTATTACATCACAGTAAGAAAATAATGAATCACATCATTTGGGATCAGTTCAGAAATCTATAAGGAGTCGGGGAAGAAGGGTTGGAGGAAGGGGGAGCAGCAGCCGAAGAGAAGCTAGAGCAGTTTCACAGCATTGTCATAGAACAAAGGAGAGGGGTGGTAGGTCACAAGGGGAAGAGGGAAGTTAGGAGAGGCAGTCACAAGAGCTGGAGGCAGTGAGATGAAGATGTAGTCTTGATTTGAAAATGCCCAGTGAGGAGGTGGAGGTGATATGAGTGCTGAGGGCATTCATCCAGCTGGGAGCACGGTGTGCAAAGGATCTTTGACCCAGGGAGGTGCGGCATCAAGGAACTTGTAGGAGCTGTTGTTCAGACCCTCTGGTGTTACATGGATTAGAGATTGGGTGCAGGAGGGCTTGGACACTAGGTGAGGTAAGGCCCAAGGTAGTTTTTTTCGCCATCATGCAGGTAAGGTACTTAATTCGGTTTGTGAGTTGAAGCCATCCTGATTGAGGGTAAAGTTCACATGTATGTATGAGTCGGTGGGCTCCAGTAAGCAGTTAACATGCCTTGTTGAGGGAGGTCGTTAAATGCCTGAGGGTGGTAGTAGAGACAGAGCCGTAGATTACGAGCCCATAGTTCATGACGGAGACCACAGAGCTCTGAATAGCCATCTTTAGTGCTGCCTGGGTACGGTGGAGCCTGTTACGGTAGTGAATTCCAATGCGTGAGTTAACAACTTTGGTGATGCCATCAATGTGGGTCCCATATGACAGGCAGGGGGCTGAGTGAGATTCCAAGCTATTTAAAAGATGACACTTGTTTGAGGGTATATCCAGCACTTTTATTGATATCAAGGGGGTATCGCCTGTGTTTGTTTTGTGAGCTGCAGAAGAGCATAGATTTAGTCTTTTTGTAGTTTACAACCAGTTTATGATTTGCGAACCAGTTTTCAACAGCAGAGAAAGCAAGATGAAGGTTGTGCAGTAATGGTCTTCGGTCTTTATGGGGGGTGAGAAGCACAGCATCATTGGCATAGAGGATAATTTGTTCTGGGCAGGATTGTGGGAGAGAGTTTAGGAAAAGGTTGAAAAATAGTGGGCCCAGTATTGGGCCCTGAGGGACACCAGAGTGGACAGGTTTGGAGTCAGAGAGTAGACCTGAGAATTTTACTCTTTGTGAGCACTGATCTAGGTAACTATTGAACCATGCAGCAGAGTCCTGGGAGAGCCAAGCATTCAGCAGCTGTTTGGAAAGCAGGCCATGGTGAACAGTGTCAAATGCCTTGGTCAAGTCAATGAATACAGCTCCAGTTAGATGACCTTTGTCCATCGAGTTGTGAAGGGCTCCAGTGAACTCCAGGAGGGCAGTGGATGTGCTGTGCCCTAGCCTGAAACCGTGTTACTGTGAACACAGTATGTTATATTTGACCAAGTGGTCTGATAGCTGGTTAGCAACAATGCGCTGAAGGGCCTAGGAGAGGGGGGGCAGTATAGAGATTTGCCAGTAGTTTCCCTGGATGGTCTTGTCACCACATTTGAAGAGTGGAGTGACAATAGCAGATTTCCATTTGCTTGGAAACTGACTAAGGTTGAGTGAGAGGTTGAAGATACTGGTAAATGTGTGCAATACCTCTTCTAGTGTGAAGGACAGCAGTTTTAAGTCCAGTGAGTCTCCACTGGCTCTGGACTTGGAGATAGCCTTTTTTACGTATTTGCAGACATCAACTACCTTGACTTTTCTGAAGTGGAAAGGTGGATGACTTGAGGTGGAAGGGAGAGAATTTGGTGCAGGGGAGTCAGTTTCTGAAAAAAAGTCTGTGGGGAGGACACCACTGAGGTCAGTGAAGGCTGCATTGAAGGCATTGGCAATGACCAACGGGTCAACAGCGGCAGTACCATCAACAGTCATCAGAGTAGGAGAGGACTTGGACTGCTTCCCTGTGATTTCCCTAATATTGTCCCAAAAGGCTCTACCACATTTATTAGCTATAGGAATTGTTTTTGAAATGTTGGCAACCGGTTGCAGCTTTTTGCCCAGAAACCTTTTTTTAGTCACAGTTTGTAAGGCCTTGAGGGGGCATGATGTTAGTATCTGCTCTACTTTCCACCTCCACTATCAGTATCTCCTCAGGTGGCTTCTCAGTATCCTTAACTCTTTCTTCTTTCAGGTCAATAACCGAGTTGGCTAGCTCCCCCTCTTGTTCTTCTTGGCCATGTCTGGCCGTTTGTGGATCCTTTGGCTTCTCCATAGGGGTTTGCTTCTGTTTATCCCCTACTGTATCTGTACCCTGTACATCCTGTGTAGATCTTGCATTCTTTATACTTGATGTTTGGGTGTTGGTCAGTATAGTCTCCTGGTCCGTTTTGTCTTGCCTATTATGTGTGGCCCATACACAGGCAGCATATGCATGTCCAGTTTCTTCACCTAAATTATATTTTACTTCATTAGTGTACTGTGGGCTGTGATGTCCATATTCCAAACAATTATCACATTTTATCTGGTCACAAGCACTGCTATAACGCATTAATGACCCACATTTAAAATTAGTTCTTGGCTGGCTTTGATAAAAATAGTGTCCTCTTTCACATCCTCGAAAAAAGAACTAGGCAAATGCTTTAGGCCTTGTGGTGTCATGTTCAGCCTTACATAGAATTTGAATTTGACGGTAGATAAGGACCGCTTGGCCCACCCAGTCTGCCCATTTCCCTGCCTACTGGATAAGCTGCAGATCCTAGTTAACCAGCAGCCTGCTTCTTCCTACCCCCACCCCCCTAGAATTGCCTTATGACCGTCCCATGCATGCTTGAATTCCACCACTGTTTTTGACTCCACAACCTCCTCCACAACCCTCTCTGTGAAAAAATACTTCCTTAAATTACCTCTGAGCCGCCCCCCCATCTTCAAATTGTGTCCCCTTGTTCTTGCACACCTCTTTTTTTGAAAGATGCTACCCTCTTGGACTTTGTGGATTCCCTTGAGGTACTTGAAAGTTTCTGTCATGTCCCCCCTCTCCCTCCTTTCCTCGAGGCTATACATATTAAGCTACTTAAGTCTCTCTTCATATGTCTTCCGGTGCAGACCCTGCACCATTTTAGTTGTCCTCCTCTGGACAGCTTCCATCCTGTCTATGTCTTTGCGAAGACTGGGTCTCCAGAACTGCACACAGTACTCAAGATGGGGTCTGACCAGCTGTCTGTACAGAGGGATAATAACTTCCTGTTTTCTACTGGTGATGCCTCTCCCTATGCATCCCAGTATCCCCAGCCCTCCTTGCCGCCCTCTCACATTGCTTGCCCACCTTTAGGTCATCTGATATGACTACCCCAGGTTCCTTTCCATTTTTGTTGTTGTTAGTATCTCACCCCATTGTGTACTCTTTCCCCTGGTTTTAGTTTCCCAGGTGCATTACCTTGCACTCTTAGCATTGAATCTAAGCTGCCATACATTTGACCATTCCTCTAACTTTGCCAAGTCCTTCTCATCCTTTCCACCCCACCTTGTGCATCAACTCTGTTGCAGATCTTTGTGTCATCTGCAAACAGACATAATTTTCCTTCCAGTCCCTCTGCAATGTCGCTTATAAAGACATTGAAGAGGACCGTTCCTAATACTGAACCTGCGGTACCCCACTAGTAACCCCCTTTTCTTCAGAGTGGACTCCATTTACTATTACTCTCTGTGTCCTATTTTCCAGCCAATTCTTTACCCAGGCTGTCATCTTGGGACCCACTCCCAGGCTGGCTAACTTGTATATCAATCTTTTGTGTGGGACTGTGTCAAATGCCTTGCTAAAGTCCATAGCTTCTGTAAACTGATCTCAACATTTTTATAAATTTCAATATTTGACACTTTCCTCTGCTGTGTAACCCAGTTATATCATGCCTGCCGTAAATAGTACCTTATAACTGCTAGTATTACGTATAGTGTCTCTACATGGTATTTCCCCCAGATCCCATCTAATACTCCATGAAACAACGCTACATAAGTCAATTTTTCAAATATAGGCTCATCCCACTTACGTGCTAAATATGACCAAAAGCTTTTTGTGGATGGACAGCTAAAAAATAAGTGTTCTTGAGTCTCCAATGTCCATACACAAGTATCTTTTAGACAATATCTCTCTTGAACATGCATATGTTTATTGTTATTTTTAACCAGTGTCCTACCATGTAGTCCTAACTATTCTATACCCACACAAAGTCAGGTAACCTTTTAGAACGTAACATGTTTAAGTTCAATTGCAGTTTCTCTTGTGGACAATCTACTAAAGAAATGTCTTCTCTCCTGTCATGCTAGATAATATATGCAGAAACTTCTTCTAGGGATTTGCTGGATAATATTTCAGTAGTGATATCCCATTTAATAACGTGTTTCATCTGTTCTAAAGCATAGTTCGGGATACTCTGTTTCCTATGCAGCCCTCCTGTTTTGTTTTTGCCCAAGCAATATAGCATCGAGAGATCCATTGCAACACCATTTCCCTCCGTATTTTATTTCCTGGCTTCAGTGTATTCCCTAAATTATATGCCAAAAAGATGCTACCATAGAAGGCTATTGGGTTTATCATAGACAAACCCCCTTCATTTGTTGGCCTGTATGTAACTTCTCACTTAACTGGATTCAAATGGCTACCACACAGTGCTTGAAAAAAAATACAATAGAATGAGGTCTGCAGTGCTTGAGGGGGACGAAAAATATATCAAATGTGCAAAAAAATTGGCAACAGTAAGGTTTTAACTAATACAATGCTCTTTCTCATTGATAACCGCCTCCCCTTCCATGAATTAACTAATCTAAAGGCTTTATTTATATCACTTTCCCAGTTCTGTGTAGCCATATCCCCTTTGCCAAAAACTAGATGCAATATATCAATGGTGCTGTTGCGTAACATCAGTTCCTGCAAAAGTGTGCACCTCTAATGTGGATAATTCCCTCAAATAGAGCCCACTGCATTTGGAGTAATTAATCCTGGACCCAGACCAGTCTGGAAAAGTTTGAAAACAGTCTCTTAGTGAATCTTCTGTAGTTTTTTATCTGTACATAGTAAGAAATTATCTGCCTAGGCCAATGCTTTAATTATTGGTACAAATGGTTCATCGTGAGACCATAAATGCTCACCCTCTGTTCAAGATTCCTTAAGAAAACATCCATACAAAAAAAATGTATAAAAGGGGACTCAGGGGACACTCTTGCCTGACTTCCCTGCAGACTCTAATATCTTTCCCTTTCCACCCATTTATGTTTGGTGTAAGCACAGCATTTTTATACATGAGTTAAATCCAATCTTTAAACCCCTGTGGGATGCCATAAGCAGCTAACACATTATATAACAAGCACTTGTCAATGCCGAATGTTTGCTTGCTGGTATTAGCATTGGAAATGCAGGAGTTAGACAGATGCAGAATAGGAATGGCAGTGAAATATTGAAGTTCATGCCAACCCCACCGTCATCCTGTAGAGACAGACAGGCATTGGGGTAAGTGTTTAGGTCATCGCCCATGACTGCCATGCCACATCACCTCACCCTATTCTGCAAACACTGACACTTGTTGAGGTGTGCCTTAGGGTGTTTGGCTTTTTACAGTCACCCCATTCCATAAGGACATACACTGAAATGGGTGCAGCATAGGAGAATGGGGTCGAAGAGTCCAAGGTACACCTCAATGCCTGTCAGTGGGTGGCGGAAGGGATAGCATGAGCAGTATAGTCATAAGTCCAAAGGCACATCCCGATGCCTGTCAGTCTGTACAGGGTAGGATGTTGTGGTTAGAAACCCTAACACCTCGGGCATTTGTTGGTATTTACACTACAAATTTTAAACATGGCCTTTTGTGACCCCACCTCATGAAAGCTTTTGGGACCTCTTCTCATGAAGAGTGGCAGTGTGATATTGTCAATGTGTCCCTAACAATGACTTCCAACAGTGACTGTGCCATACTGTGCCACACGTACGAAACACAGATCGGACAGGATGTGAAGAATGACAGCTGTACCATCCATAGGGAGGTGTGAAGAGATGGCAATGTTGAAAATCTGAAGTGGGAATAACAAAAATGCTTGCACTTCCGAGCATACGTGGAAACTGCACAACACATGCATGTAATACAGTCATTTTATGGACTATCATCACCAAATTTTCAACATAGACATTTTAGGACCTCTGCTCATGAACAGTGTCACTGTGATTTTCTTAATATGTCCCAAACACAGATTTCCCACAGCAACCACGCTATTCTGCATCGGAAGTGCAAAACCACATTTCGGCCAGGATGTGAAAAATGACAGCTGTGCTGTTCATAAGGAGGTGCGGAAAAATAACGATGTTGAAAATCTGGAGTGAAAATATTACAAATGTGTGAAGTTATGAAGATGCGTGGAAATTGCGCAACACACGCTTGTAACACAGTCATTTTATGGACTTTCATCATCAAATTTTCAACATAGGCATTTTAGGAACTCTGCTAATGAACAGTGTCACTGTGATTTTTGTAATGTATCCCGAACACTGATTTCCCACCGTGACCATGCTATTCTGCGCCGGAAGTGCAAAAACACATTTTGGCCAGGGTGTGAAAAATGACAGCTGTACTGTTCATGAGGAGGCACAGAAAAATGGCAATGTTGAAAATCTGGAGTGAAAATATTGCAAATGTGCGAAGTTATGAGCATGCGTAGCAACTGCGCAACACAAGCTCGTAACACAGTCATTTTATGGATTTTCGTCACCAAATTTTCAACATAGACTTTTGGAGAGCCAACCTCATGAACACTGGTACTGTCAGTTCATTACTCCTAAAAGGTGATTCCACGCAGTGACCACGAAATCACCTTTTGGGACTCAATAATGCCATGACAGTGGCTGAATTCATGAGGAGGGGTCCCAATAACCCCATGATGAAAATGTGGTGCCAAAATTCCCCAAAATGTCCGAGATATGCACCAAAGTTGAACAAAACCTATTTATGCCATTATACAGCGTACCGGCATTTCCTCAGTTCGCGGTAGGCTTTGAAGAGTGTAAACATGTTCCCAGTCCAATGAAGATCATCGCTCTGGGCTCCAGAGGTAAGTATGGGCTGTGGGGGGGGGTATGAGGAGGCAGGGTGCTCAAAGGGTGGGTGCAGGTAAGAGAAGTGCTGCTGGACATGACAAGGAATTGTTTTCTGCTTTACGGGGGGTAGAAAAAACATAGCGGGATGGATTTTTTCAACAGGAGCATTTGGCATGCTGGGGTGGGCTCAGCATGCCACCCAACTATTTTTGGGGGTAGTAGCCAACGGGATTGGGCACTTCTCTGGCACATACAGGGGGGCAAAGCCGAGGATTGGCACCCCTCAGCAGAAAATAAAGTTTTTTGGGGGGGTTTTGGGGGGGCATTATGCCGAACTGTGAAGGAGAGGACTGAAACCAACAGGGAGTGGGCTCCCACACTGGAAATTTAAACTGGGATGGGGACTGAAGCCGACTGGGATTGGGGGAGCCCATCGGCAAACAAAGACTGTTGTGGGGGGCCACATGCTGCTGAGGGGGATTGGGCACCCCCTTGGCAGTGGGAGCTGATTAGTATTGTTTGTGAACATGGAGGCAAGCCGCCACCATGTTCACAAACAATATTACAGTTGGCAACTCGGAATGGCTGATGCTGCAATGACGAGGCAGCCCCGATTGTTGCGGTGAAAACGTTACAAGTTTGTGGCACTTTTAGAAGCCAGTGTCATCAGCACACTGTGCCTCAATTGGTGCACCACTGCCAAGCCCCCAAATGCAATGCCTCCATTCACTGCCACACTGCCGCGCCTCCATAACCCGCTTCTCTCCTAAGCTGCCACATAATGTTTTGTGCGCATGTGCACAAGCAAACATAAAAACTGATGCAAAGTCATGTCAAATGTTTTCTCCTGGCCAATGCTCAGCAGAATGCCTTGTATACCCTTCAGTGTTGCCCAATGGAGTAATTCCTTACTCATTATTAAGTTATCTGTCTGTTTCCTAGAAGATATTGCACAAGTCTGAGCAGGGCTAAATACGAAATATGCTACTAGTACTAATCTATTAAGAAGAATTTTGCTTAATATTTTGAAGTCAGAATTTAGGAGATTAAGTGGGCTCCAATCTTTAAGGTCTGTTCTGTCCCCCCTTCTTATATGATAAAATCAATGAAGCCTGATTCATTGACCGAGGGAGAACCTCAGCTTGTAACATGCTATTATATACTATAGTCGTAACAGGAACCAACTCTTCTAGAAATGTTTTATAAAACTCTGCTCCAGTGCCATCTGTACCAGGGGCGGATCCATTTTTAAGGCTCTGTATGACACAGCGTACTTCAGCTCAGTGACAGGTGCTACTAAACATTGTTGGTCATCCAATGAAATTTGTGGCAATCTTACTAGTGTCTGAAAATCATTTCTAATATCAGGAGCTAATTAGAACAATTTTGTATAAAAGGTATCTACTTGTTTTAAAATACCTTCAGGTGTGGTAACCACCTCCCCATTTTCCTTCCTGACCTTTGTAATAATTCTGTGCTCAACCTCGCCCTTGCATTCTTTAAAGGGATCCACTGAGCCCGTCTGCATCCCAGTTCCAAATCTCATTTCTTGTTCCAGGGTTTTGGCCCTGTCATACTGCATTGCAACCATTTTTTCTTTAATTTCCGAAATTTTCTGCTGTTATCTGTTTTATGCACTTCTGTCTGAGAAATCATTTTCTGCAATTGTGTTCTCAATTTTAAATGGGAGATTTATTTATTTGTGGCTAAGCTTATAGACTTTTTTTGAAACAATATGACCCAAGTCTGTTTCGTCTCCTCCCACCAGGTGGCAGTGTTATCATAAAATTCCACTACAGATTGCCTAGCTCTCCATTCATCCTTCCAAGCTAGTTGTAAATGTTTCTCTGCAAATAAGGATGTGTTCACTTTCCAAGGGTTCTTTTTGCAACGTGGAACATGCCCCCAGCCAATGGTTGGTGAAATGGATTTATGGTCTGTAAATTCCCTAACTTGTGTACCAACTGTAACTATTTGCAATACTGAAGAAGTAAAAATTAAATCTATTCTTGTGGATAATGCTCCTCTAAAATATGTGTTTCCTCCTGAAGGAAAAACTTGCCTGTAAGAATCTTGTAACTGTGCATCTGCAATCATGTGTTGTAAAGCAATGGTGTCACAAAACAATTTATTAGTTTGCAGCCCCCTATCTGATCTCCCCAATCCACAATTGAAATCGTCAGCCCAAATTAGCAGCCTGGATGTGTGAAGGTAAGGCTGAACAGACTTGAACAAGGCCACCTCTTCGGCTTTGGTCTGTGGGGCATAAATAGAAACTATTCTAAATCTTTCTGAAAGGTAGGCAAAGTCTACCATAAGAGCCCGGCCAGGTTCTATATCCACCAACTTAGATACAGTAAAATTAAAGTTCCCCAGCAAGATACCCACCCCATCATACAAATTCAGTCCTATGGACCAAAATGAGGCTCTTTGGTCCAAAGTTTTGAAGCTTGCTGCAGTTCAAAATCAGATTTAATTCCAGTCTCTTGAATGCAAGTTATATCACAGCTGTCCTGAAGTAAAGCATTAAACACTGTAACCATTTTGAAATTACTTTTTATGTTGGTTCATGCATGCACAGCCAACATATTGCAGTAGTAGCAGATTTGGAAGCACAGTCACTGTTGGGCGAATGCAGGGCACGCATCAGTAGGTGTGTCCCCCAATCCCCAATCAGCTAACAGCAGGCACTGACACCCTGCATAGTCAATGTGGCCACCAGATCACAGAAAAGGTCCGCTGTAATGAGAGCGAAGCTCTCATGCAGCAGGACCACAACACGCCTCCCAACGTGCACACAACATGGTGGCAGTGACTGCTGCCTCCTCCTGTCACAATGCCGGCAGGGGAGACCACTCCCCGTCAGCATAATGACACCCCTCCCATTTAAAATGTATGCTGAGGGGGTGCCCAATCCCCCTCAGCATCATGCACCCCCCAATGTTTTTTCTTTGCCGACAGGGGACCCAATCCCTGTCGGTGTTATCCCCACCCCCATTTATTTTGCCGATGGGGGAGCCCACTCCTTGTTGGCATAATGGCTCTCCTCCCACTTTTATTGTGTGCCAAGGGGGGTGCCCTATCCCCGTCGGTTCATCTCCAGACCCCCTTTCAGTATGTGCCAACGGGGGTGCCCAATCCTCCATCAGCTACAGCACCTCCCCAAAAACACTTAGGTGGCTCTCTGGGAACCCACTCCAGCATGCTAAATCCCCTGCAAAAAAAGCTGCCCTGCGATGTTTTGTTTTTTAAACCCTGTAAAAAAGAAAACCGTCCCTCGCAGTCTCCCTGCCCCCTCCCACAACCTGCGCCCACCCTCTGTACACTCTGCCTCCCCACACTCCCCCTCACCCCATACTTACCTCCGGAGTCCAGCGTGATGATCTTCAATGGACCGGGAACACATCTGCACTCTTCAAAGCCGACCGCAAACTGCAGAAATGCCGATAAGCTGTTCAATGGCATAAATAGTTTTTTTTCAACTTTGGTTTATATCTCAGCCATTTTTGGGAATTTTGGCACCACATTTTCAACATGTTTTTTTTTTTTTTTTATTTAGTTGTTTAACCAGGCATAGCACACTAAGCTGAAAGCTTTTTTACAGGAGCGACCTGGGAGCACAAGGAGGTTAAGTGACTTGCTCAGGGTCACACAGTATGCAAGTGGAAGCTGTGGGATTCAAACCCAGGTCTGGTCTGCTGGATATCACCAAATTTGCATTTCAGAGCCTTAGACCACTGCGCTATACTGCCTATTGGTTTATTGGGACCCCTCATGAATTCAGGCACTGTCATGGCGTTATTCAGTCCCTAAAGGTGATTTCTTGGTCACGGTGCAGAATCACCTTTTGGGACCGATTAATGAAATGACAGTGCCACTGTTCATGAGGGGGGCTCTCAAGAAGCCTATGTTGCAAATTTGGTGGGAAAAATCCAAAAATGGCTGTTTTATGAGTGTGCATTGTGCAGCTTCCATGCATGCTTGTAACTTTATGAATCTGTAATATTTTCACTCCAGATTTTGAAAATTGGCATTTTCCTACACCTCCTTATGAACAGTATAGCTGTCATTTTACATATCCTGGCCGAAATGTGTTTTCACATGTCCGGCGCAGAATATCATGGTCGCTGTGTGAAATCAGTTTTCGGGACAGGTTGAGGAAATGATGGTGACACTGTTCATGAGCAGAAGTCCTAAAATGCCTATATTGAAAATCTGGTCACGAAATTCCATAAAATGCGCATTACGCAGTTTCCATGCACCATTGTAACTTTGCAAATTCGCAATATTTTCATGCCAGATTGTCAACACTGGCATTTTTTCACACCTCCTTATGAACAGTACAGCTGTCATTTTTCACATCCTGCCCTAAATGTGTTTTCGCATCTGTGGCACACAATGGCATGGTTACTGTGCGAAATCAACTTTTCAGACAAATTAACAAAATCACAGTGCCACTGTTCATGAGGGGAGGTCCCAAAATGCCTCTGTTAAACACAAGGTTAAAAAAATCCCCAAAATAATTGGGTTACGGACGTGTGTTGTACAGTTTCTATGCATGCTCATAACTTCACCAATTTTTCAGATTTTCACTCCAGATTTTGAACGTTGCCATTTTTTTACATCTCCTCATGAATAATACAGTTGTCATTTCCACATACTGCCCAAAATGTGTTTTTGTCCCTGTGTAAAAACCACCTTTCAGCTAACAAACTGATAGTGCCGCTTTTCATGAGGTGGGCTCACAAACAGCCCATGTTGAACATTTGGAGTGAAAATACCAACACAAGCTTATGGTTTTAGGGTTTCCAACTCTAGCACCACACCCTGTAGAGACTGACAGGCATCAGGGGTGTGACTCAGGATCATCGGCTGTAATGCTCATGCCATTCCACCCCCACCCTGCAGCCAGTGACAGGCATCGTGGTGTGCCTTGCACTGTTCAGCCACAAAGTTCACCCCATTCTCCTATACTGCACCCACCTCAGTGTATTTCCTTATGAAATGGGTTAAGTACAATGCCCAAAGACCCCAAAGCACACCATGACACTTGTCAGTGTCTACAGGGTAGGGTGAGGTACAATGGCATGAGCGTTATAGCTGATGACCCAAAGGCACACCCCAATGCCTGTCAGTCTCTACAGGGTGGGAGTGGGGTTGGTGTCACTTCAATACATCACTACCATTCTTATTATGCATCTCTAACCCTGGCACTACCAATGCCAATGCCATCGAGACAACATTTGGCATTTACAAATGCTTGCTATGCTATTGACACTGACTGAGGCTATTTAAAGCTGGCTGGTCATGGAAGAAAGTGGAAAAGGGAATTATAAAACTAAGGTGCTGTCTACCATGGCCCTCAAATTAAGAGTTCTTACTGCACCTTCTGCGCCTGGTTCTTTGTGAAATAGTTGGCATGTCTCCCCTCCTTCAGTACCAGATGTCACCTCATTCAAGAACGAGGTAGCTGAGGAGGTATCAGATGCTTCCTCCTCTGAGTCATCCTCTTGGCAATTTTTGCTTAGGGGAGTAAATTTGTTCCCTGATTTTAAACTTGAAAACGTTTTTGCCTTCTCTATATGTTTTTTTTCCTTGAGCCAAAGCTTGAACTCTGGTAAGTGACTTTCCTGCCCTGTTACGCTTCTTCCCTAGAACCTTTTGAAAGGGAGCTTCCTGACTGGGAGGGGGAGGGGGGCATAACCTCTGTCCTATCTTCTGTTGCATTAGTAGTGGACTGGCTTAAGGGGTCTAACTCACTCCCTATGGGAGTTTCTTGGCCTTCCAATTCTGGTACACCATCCAGGTTACCCTCAGAGGGGGCTGGGGCTGAGGGGAGGACTGCTCCTAGCCAGACACAGAGTTTGCTACTTTTTGCCTGAAGTTGCTCTGCTTTATTAATGAAGGCTTCTTGGTAAGGGCAATCCGCACTATTGTGGGAAGCCCAAGAGCACTTTCCATAACTGTGACCTGTATGTTCACAAAGATTACACTTAAATAGGTTTAGGCATGTCGAAGAGGCATGCCCAAACTCCAAACAGTGACTGCATCTCGGGGAGTCACAAGCTGAGCTGAGATGTGAGCGGTTTCCACATTTGAAGCAGGATTTAGGTTGCCCAATGTAGAAAAGGGTAGCTCTATCTTTTCCCAAAAAAAAGGTGCTTGGCAAATGCACTGGCCTGTTATTTGTTGTATACAGTTTGACCTTGATCTTCCACCGCCCGTTCCATATCTGCTCACTATCCAATATTGGAGAAGGTCTGTCTAACACCTCACACCTCTGTTTAAGCCAGAACAACATATCTTCCACGTGGACACACTCATTATGGAACATAATTATAATATACTTAATTGCAGGTTCTGTAAGGGGGATGGCCATGTAAGGGGACCAAAGAGGTGAATTCTTAAGGGTCTGGTATTGGGCCCAGAATCTAGCCAAGCTTGTAATAGTTTTAAAACTGATAGTGAAGTTCCCATTGCCCAAACGAATAAGGGCAAAAACCTTGGATGAAAACAATGCATGGGACCTTTTAACAACTGCTTTGCAATATGCAATCTATCCGGGGGGTTCTCCTTCCCCCCTTTGAATATCAGTCTCACTGCATTTCTACGAGGGGCTGGTTCCCCTATAGACTGAAACAAATCTGATAATCTAAACATCGGATCAAGCCAAGCCTTTTGCACAGGGTCCTGTAGTATGCTGTCTGAAGGACCCATTCTAAAGTTTGGGTTATCCTGACTCTGAACAATCCGTGGGGTAATTGTGGAGTCGCTGGTCTCTACGTTAGGTTAAGTACTCATGTTGAGGCCAGATTTCCATCTTCAGAAATGTCTGATTGCAACATGTTTGTTGTCGGTGCCGGTACTATTGGTTCCTGTGGAGCCTCGCAGGCTTGTGCTTGGAGTTGACAGCGGCGGACATCTGCATCAGCAGGATCCAGCAGTCACTTTCCCACGGAGTCTTGAAGCCATCCTGCACCCACTAAAGCGTTCTCTAGAGACCAGGCATGTTCTACATTTCTGCTCAGCTGGGCAGCATTATTGCTGAGAGGCGTTGCTTTTTGTTGCCTCTCGTCGTGTTTTGAAGCCGCTTTTGTAGTACTAGCTACCATATCAGATGAAAACATGTCATTTGCAGCTGCATTTACTGATGATTTGTTAGTTCTTTTGGTTCTCTGGTCCCGCACATATTTAGGAGGGATGAATATTTTACACTGCAGGGTCGGATCTTGGCATACAGCTTCCTGCCATTGTGAACTGCCAGCCTGGTTATCCCCTGTTCAGCTTACAGTATCAGATGCCTTTGAGGTACTGGCATTAGTGTTCCTTTGCAGCAATCCTGATGAGTCATTTCCCTCTAGAGTTTGACATTTACTATGCAGCGCTGACAGCTCTAAACACAGCGCTTACTGCTGTAGCTTACAGTTCTGTTCAATGTCTAGCAGCTTCTTTTAGCGTTCTTCCTGAATTGTGATTTTTATCTGTATTTACTGATTTACCTTATTGTACAGCATCTTGAAGTGAGAAAGGTGCTATATTAAATAAAATGTATTATTATTAAATCAATCAATCAATCAAGTCTTTATTTAACCAGGCGTTCAGCGTTGAGCAGAAGCTCATTTGCAAGATGGACCTGGGTGGAGCATGAACAATTGTATATACAGGTCAACACAGGTATTTACAAGGCAATACAGATAATACTCTTTACAGAGAGGAAGAAAAAGAAGTTCATATGTACATAGAATTATACAGATATTGTACAGATTACACGGTATTTACATACATAGAAGTGTCTATAAGAAGATAAAGCAGGTTATCTAAGGTTGCAGGAGGAAGTAACAGAAGAAAAAAATAAAATAAAAATATACCAGGTAAAGGTGAAGGTAGGGGAAGAGGGAGGAGGTAGGGAGAAAGGCTAGGAGGGCACGGTGCACAGAAAGGAGTTGGTAAGCTGGATGTAGAGAAGGTGGATGGAGAAAAGGAGTATGTGTGAGCCCCGGGATTGAATGCTATAAAGCAGGGCATGGTAGGATGTCACAACCCAGGGTAGTGAGCTCCTATCCGAGGTTGGGAAAGGAAGAATAAGGGGATGGATGGGCCTAGTGTTGATAAGACGGGGATAAGAGAGAGAACAATTAGGCTGGTGAGGAGCAAGCTGGGGGTCAGTACTTAAAATTGGGTCTAGGCGTGGCTATATACCAGTGCAGACACTGGTACTGGGTCTGAGTGGGTGAAGCAGTTACATACTTCTCTGATTGTATGGAAATAAAGCATCTTGAAAGCATTTATACCAATTAGAGTGCTTAATTTGAGGATTTTTTGTAGATCGTTCCATAAGGTAGGTAGCACGAAGCTTATGGCTGCCCTGCCGAAGCGGGATTTTGCTTTGGGTACTTTAAGTGTAATAGCTGAGTAACTTTAACGCTGATTTCCCAATTATACTCAGGGAAGACAGCAGGAGATATAATAAGGCAGCTTATTAGAGATGGCTCTATAGGTCCAGAGAGCGGCATTTCTGTGGTGCCTGAACTTTAGTGATGTCCATCCCACTGCCGCATATAGGGTGCAGTGATGTGTCGAAGGGAGTCCCGTTATAAACCTCAGTGCTCGATGGTAGAGTGTGTCCAGTTTAGCCATGTAAGAGTTGGGGCATTGGCTATAGAGGAAGTCAGCGTAATCAACCAATGATAGGAAAATGGATTGGACCAGTTGTTTCTTGGCATCTCTGGTGAGAAATTGGCTGATTCTAAAAAAACAGTCCAAGCCTTTGCCGAAGTCGTTTTAGCAAGTCCTCGATATGTTCAATCAAGGAGAGTCTTTGGTCTATCCAAACTCCCAGATAGTTGAATTTTGTAACAAATTCTAGTTTTTCACCTAGAACTGTGGTAATTTGGGGAACTGTCCCACTGGACACAGGGTTAGCTGTACAGATAAAAGGAGAGAGGACCATCGCTTTAGTTTTTTTGGCATTAAGGAGTAGCTTTTTTTGGAGGAGTTGGCTTTGCAAAAGGTTGAATTCTGACTGTAGGTCATTGCAGGCAGCTTCAGGTGTTGAGCGACTCACGTAAGAGAACTGTATCATCTGCAAACAGATGGATGTTGGCTTCTTTTATACAGTAGTCAATGTTATTAATGTAGATTGCAAAAAGTAAGGGCCCTAATATAGAACCTTGAGGTACCTCTCTTTGCAGAGTTTTTAAGGGGGACAGGCCTCCTTCAGCTTTAACTTATTGAAGGTGCCCTGTAAGATAGTCAGTGAACCAACGCAGAGATGAGGGGTCCGCACCTATGGTTTGAAGGGCGGAGAGGAGCAGACTATGGTCGATGGTGTCGAAAGCCTTGCTTAGATCAAGGAAAACAGCACAAATAAAGTTTTTGCTCTCAAGATTACGCTGCCAGTCGTTAGTAACTTTGGCGAGGGCTGAGATAGTGCTATGTTTAGCTCTGAATCCGGACTGCATAGGATTTAGCAGTTCCCTAGACTCAAGGTGAGTCCTCAGCTGTGCATTTACAATTTCTCTAGGAGCTTGGACAGGACCGGAAGGAGGGAATTGGCCTGTAGTTATTGAGATCGCCACGGTCACCTGATATGAACAGTGGTATGACATGTGCTGTCTTCCGTATAGGTGGTAAGGTGCCCTGAGACAGGGATAAGTTAAAAAGGTGGGTGACGGGCATTGCTAGTACATGGTAGGCAATTTTTAGGAAGTAAGGGTCAAGGGAGTCGGCCCCAGCACTTTTTCTAGTATCCAACTGAAGCAAGAGGTCCTCTACGTCTTTCAGTTGGGGCAGGTTGAAGTGAGAAAGGTGGCCAAGCTATTGGAGTTTCAGGCAGTTGGCTGGCAGTCTGGGAGCGAAGTATGTTTTCAGGGGAGTTATCAAATGCCATGCCTGCAGTAGCAAAGTGGTTATTGAATGCGTCAAGTATATCCATCTTTTTGGTTATAGTCAAGTTGCCAGAGGTAATCTTGGTCGGGAGTGAATTTCCTGGGGAGTGGCCTAGCAGATCACTGATTGTGTTCCAGAGCTTGATTGGGCTCTTTGTGGCAGAGTCTAGTTCGGATTTGAAGAAGGTGGCCTTCGATTCTCTGATTGTTTTGGTACATAAATTTCGTAGTCTCCTGAACTGGTTCCAATCCTCTGCAGTGTTCAGTCTGCATGCTTTTTTCCAGAGCTTATCTCTTTCTAGAAGCAAGGACTTGATCTGAGGGGTGAACCATTTACAGGTTTTGGTCCTAGTTCGAACTTTAATAAGGGAAGCATACTTATTAAGGGCCCTTGATAGAATGTTGTGAAAGATATTGTAAGCTGACGTAATCGTTTTGGCCAGGTAGAAATCTTGCCACTCAGGAGAGTACTTAAGCTCGTTTAGGTAGGCATGTTCATTGAAGTTGCGCCTGGATCTCTTCATAGAGAACTTGCTGATGGGTGCTGGGTTGTTGGTGGATCTTACTCCCGCAATAAAACAATGGTCGCTGGCGTCTGAGAAGAAGACATCAGCATGGGAGAAGAGATGAGGTTTGCTCACCATTAGCACATCCAAAAGTGTACTTTTACTGGGGTTCTTCACGTTTGGACGTGTTGGTTCAGTAATAAGTTGCGTCAGCCCATGTTCATCACAGAAGGATGCAAGGGGGGCAGCTGTGTTAGAGAGCCAGTCAAATTAGAGGTCTCCTAAAATAATAGTTTCTGGCAGCCCCTGTCCCAACTTGTCACTTAGATATGACACAAGCTGTAGGCCAGCAGACGGTGGTCTGTAGCATTCTATTACGCAGAGTGCAATAGTCTGTGTAATTTCCACTTTGAGAATTAGGCATTCAAATTCATTGGCGACAGATGACGAGGATAAGCAGGAGGCAGAAAATTTGTCTTTAACGTAGATAGCTACCCCTCCTCCTCTGGCATGCCTATCAGCTCTGAACAAGGCATAGCTGGGTATGTTTACTTCTCTATCAGTGGCGCTGGGTCTAAGCCAAGTTTCGGAAATCACAAGTATGTCAGGAGAGGTATGATTTACCCAGGTTTGTATTAAGGTTATCTTTTTAAGGAGGCTACATACGTTAATATGCAAGAAGCTTATTCCTTTTAAATTTGCTGGTTCTGCTGCAAAGCAATAGCTTCTGGGGGGCCAGGGTTGAGTTCTACGTTGCCTGAACAAAGCAGGAGGATAAGTAGGATTTTTCTAAGAGCTCTAATTATAAGCTTGTAATTCCTGCCTTTCTCCCGTCTAGTAGATCTGATGTTTTTAGGGACTGGAAAGTAGCCACCATAGAAGAGCTGATCTGTTGTAACAAGAGCTAGTACCCCTACCACAACAGGCGGGGAGGAGATTGAAGTCTGCGTGGTGGGAGGTGGGCCTTGTGGTGGGGGAGTGTTATAAGTACTACTGGTATGTGTGGTCCAAGAGCAGGGTTCGAGGTATTGGTACTTGGAATCACGGAGGCAATTAAAGGATAAGTTGCCATGTGGTATACAGCACAAGGTGCCGTTGTAGACCAAACATGATGGTAGTTCAGGTGTCCAATGCTGGGAAGCTGGTATCAGCAGAAGAAGGGGCAGTAAAAGGAGACATATAGGGCCCGACATGATGGTACCTCAAAAAGGAGCCACTCAATTAGCCCAGGGGCCAGTGGGGTTGCTGGATTAATGCAGCTTATCAGTAGCTTTCTGATCCAGGTCGACCCAAATTTGATAGCATTAAAGATATTTAGTGGTGAAGGCACAGCCAAGGAGAGCCTATGCGTTTTAGTAAGGCGAGGCCCTGAGAGTTGGATCCCGTAGGCTGGATAGAGAAGAGGGGGATCACGAGCTAAGTCTCTATTGGTGGGGCACTGTGCCAGGGGACATGGACTAATATTTTGGCAGGAGCTACTGTATTTAATAATCAGCGGAGGTGGGGGGGGCGGTTGAAAAAGTTGCGGCAGTTGCCGTACCTTGTAGGGCCTTGGGTCCGTGTCTGCGGTCTCGAGCAT
This sequence comes from Neoceratodus forsteri, assembly GCA_016271365.2. NCBI lineage: Eukaryota > Metazoa > Chordata > Ceratodontiformes > Ceratodontidae > Neoceratodus > Neoceratodus forsteri. The sequence continues at coordinate 176,871,555 of CM057455.1, forward strand.
TGGCTAGAGGGTCGCCGACCGCCTGGTAGCCGGGAATCCCGCGGCTTAGGAGCTGGGAGCCTGGGCGACAGTTTCTCGGCTGAGGGAGAGAAGGAGAGTGAGGGTTAATAAAGTGGATTCACATAAAGGGTTAGACAGAACAGCAGGGAGTCCAAAATTTGCAGAACAAAAGGACGTGTATGGTACCAGCAATGCCAAAAGAGGTAGTGACGAGTAGTAGTAGGTGGTTTCACCCCAAGGTAGTTTGTTTGGTGTTGCTGGCCTGCTTAACTGCAGGCTGGTTTATAGTTGAAAGGGTATATAGTCGAATTAGGGTGAGGTCCCTAACAATAGGGCAGGTAGAGCAGTAATTGAGAGGAGTTAGATGGAGTGGCTGGAGAAAAGGTTGAGAGGAAATGTGGGATCCTGTGGGTGGGACTGCTTTAAAAAGGGGTGGTAAGAAAGTGGGTCAAGTCAGGTATTGAAGACAGGGAGGCCAATAGCATGAAAATGTGCAGCAGTGGAGTGACCAATCTGCTGCTAGGCTGAGGAAGGGGTGGAATAAGGGTCTATTTAATACTGTGAGGAGGAGGGGGAGGGGGGCGAAAAAATTCAGTCCAAAACAAAGCACAGAAAGAGATTTCCCTGAGACCCAGAAGCACCAGGCATTGGAAAATCAGCCAAGGAGTACAGCTGGCAGTCAGTGCCTGGTTCCTCCACTGGGCATCCAGTCAAAACACTGGCATTCAAAACCATGAGTTTCAGAGGTCCGGTGCATACCTGAATCTGTCCGGGGGGCAGTTGGGTGGTCTGTTAGCTGTGGCCTGCTCGGAGAGAGCCAAGGCCACAGGAGCAGCTTGGGAAGCTCACAGATGGGCTGTCTGTGGAACAAGGAGGGAAACACAGATGATTAAATACAGCTAGAGTACAATAGCAAGCTCAGTGGGGGGCAGGCAATGGGGAAAGACAAAGCATGAGGTAAAGAGGTGGTAAATGCAGGGCAATTATTTGGAGCTAGAAGAGGAGTTAATGGGGGGTTGTCTGTGCTTTGGCACCGGGATGTCTGAGGAGGACAGCAGCAGCAGCAGGGGGTATAAGGAAAGGGTTTGTAGGTAAGGCAGAGAAGAAAGTAAGGTGTTTAGAGAGACAGCATTACAAGTGGAGCAGCGAAATTAATAACTGGCAGAGTGACCAGTGTGGGGAAGGAGCAGAGTTCGTCAGTAGGGCAGAAATGGAAAACTGCAGCAGTCTTGCTCAGTAGCTAGGTCAAGCAGTCAAACATCGGCTACTATACAAACAGTTTGTCAAGTACTAAGTAACACTGAGAGGCTAGACTAGTGGCTTGTAATAGACTAGCTAAACTGGCAGGTAAAGTAAGACCAATTGATGCATAACATATGTAGATTACATTAACAAAAATTCAGTCCAGAATAAAGCACAGAAAGAGATTTCCCTGAAACCAGGAAGCACCAGGTGTTGGAAAATCAGCCAAGGAGTACAGCTGCCAGTCAGTGCCTGGTTCCTCCACTCCACTCCACTCCATAAATAAAAAATAAACAAAAAATGTATTATACTAATATCATTTGAAGAATTCTCTTGAGATGTTTCTTGTACCTGTACCTTGTCAGTTTGCAATTCTTTCTGTTGTTTTAACTCCAGTTCAGTGTCAAAGAATAGCTCAGCGATATCTTCGTTCATAAGCTCAACTGAGTCCTCCACATTAGCCTCTGATGAAAAAGGAACAGAAAAGGAGGCATTCTTCCCTGCCCCTGCAGTCTGCTGTCCTCTTCCTCCAGGATCTCTAGAGTCTGCCATCTTGGAAAAAAGGCCAAGGGTTCCCCCTACTGGCAGAGATGGGGAACTTTTATTGAAAAAGAGGACTCCAAAACAGGTAATAACACAGTTATTCAAAACAAATAAAAACTAAAACAGAACTGAACATCATCAAATAAACAAAAACAACTAAGAACAACATTAAGACAACCAAGCAACCCAATTAACCCATAAAAAATTACCTTTCACTTGACCTTGTAAACGAAAATCAGTATCATAAATAGTTTGTAAAGTAATAGTTATAATAGAAAGAAGTTCATCAAACGATACTATACGCTGTTGTGAAATCTATAAACATCTAGATTGCCAAATATAAAAACGCATAACAGAAAAAAATTAATAGTAATGTGTTAGCAAGATACTTAGACCATTCACCCTTATGTGCACCATACATCAGCGTACAGTATGAAAGAGATAAAAATAAAGGCTCATTCCATTTGGCAGATAAAGAGGCCCAAAAAGCTTGGACATATGGACACTTCAAAAAAAGATGTTCTTGAGTTTCCAACAGAGAAACACAAGAAGCATGATTACAGTACCTGTCACTAAGTTGTTTATGCTTATGGCAGTTACCTACTGGTAATTTTCCATAAGAACTCAACCAAACACTATCCCAAATAAAATCTAGCAAACATCTATTAGAGAGTACCAAAAGAACATTATCCATGGATCTTGAAGGACAATCTGGAAAAAACAAAGCATCAGGAAAGTCAGAGGAAAAAATATAATTATACAATTGCTTTCTATTCATTGTTTCTAATTGAGGAATGGAAACTCTCCATTTCAATAAATGTCAAAAGATTTCTAAACCATATTTGGGAAAGAGGGGAATTCTAGCAAAGGGAGTCAGCTTCCCTAATTTCCAGAGGGGCAAACCTTTGGAAAATCAAGTCCTGACATAGGGAAACCAACTCTTCCAACCCAGCCGAAGTAGAGGACTTAGATTATATGAAACAAAAATACTAACAAAAAATGCAACTGGATGAACCATTGCTACTCCTCCTTGTCTTATACTCCTATAAGTATAGCCACGTTTAATGGGATTCAATCTGCTTCCCCAAAAAGCTTGGAAAAAAACACTAAATAAGAAAGTAAATAGAGCCACATGAGGTGGAAGCATATAACTAATAAATAAAAATATAAGAACCACCAATGTTTTGATAAGCAGGACATGTTTTCTTTTAACAATTTGTTTTCATTTCCATCTAGCAACCAATAACTGAGCCTTATCAAGTTTATGTTATCAATTAGCAGAAACCATATTGCTGGCTCCAAATTCAATTCCCAAAATAGTCATTGGGTCTTTAGAAATTGGGACACCAGAAAGAGTACCAGACACCGGAATGAGTGAATTACCCAAAGGGAAACCTCTACTCTTTACATAATTTATCTTAGAACCAGAACTTCTAGAGAAGAGAGTCAAAATATCACTCACAATAGGACCTTCAGTAAGTAACATCTGAAAGACAAAGAACCAAGTCATCAGCGTACACCAAAATTTTAACTGGAGAAACGCTAACATCAATACGTAACCCAGCCAAACCAATATGATTACTAATCAATCGAAGTAAAATATCAATAAAAAAGACATACAAAATAGGACTCAAAGGGCAGTCCTGACGTACGCCACGCCGTACCGCAACAGGACTACCAATCCAGCCATTTACATTAGAGAGAAGAAATGCCGAATTATACATAATCTTGATCCAAGCAATAAATCCCTCAGGTAAACCATATGCACATAAAATGGAAAACAAAAACTCATGGGAGACCTGGTCAAAGGCTTTCTCCTGATCAAGGCTTAGAATATATCCGTTCAAAAGACCAGCCCGGGAAACAGTAAAAAGTTCATGTAATATTAATAAATTATCATACTGAGTCCTACCCGGTATAGAACATGTTTGGTGTGGACAATTCAAGCCATCAACAAACAGAGATAATCGATGTAATAAAATCTTACTCAAAATCTTCAAATCCGTGTTTAGTAAACTTAACGTTCTCCAATTTCATAAATCTGCCTTAAGGCCCTTTTTATAAAGTAAAATAACTAAAGCCAGATTCATCAAGGGTGCTAACACCAAAGTAGATAACATCTGATTAAATACCTGTGCCAAAACAGGGACCAGATCCTCCTGAAAGGTCTGGTAAAAAGAAGCACCCAGACCGTCCGTGCCTGGAGATAAATCAACGTTCAAAGCAAAAATGGCTTTACATATTTCAGATTCAGTAATATCGTGTAACAACTGCTGACAAATAGACAACCGTGGTAACTGTAAGGAGTCAAAATCAAACGAGTCATACTCAATATCAACATCTTGTTGATATAAAGAACCCAAATAGAGCCCAACAACATCTATCAAGTCAGATGGAGCTGTAACCAAGTCACTTGTCATTGAGGTTAACTGCGTAACTAAACGTTGACTAACCTGATCCTTACAGTCTTGAAAAGGATCCAATGCACCCTTATGCAGCTTCAAACTGAATTGGTGTTCATGGTCCAATGACTTGATATGCAAACATCCGTGTTTTAACATGTCTAATTTGGTCCCCATAATCAATCTTCTTAGTCTCCGTTAAAGAAATCAGCCTCTGCAATTGAGACCTGAGATGTAAATACTCCAAATACTGTGATGTAATCTTAGCATAAGAGTAAGATTGAAAAAATATTTCCAATCTTTCTTGGTTTCTTCCCACCAAGAAGCAGCATCATCATACAGTTCAAAAACAGAAAGCCGAGCAATCAATTCCTTCTTCCAAGCTTTCTTAAGAGACTCATCAGCCAAAAGGGAAGTATTTAATCACCATAGATTCATTTTACATCTAGGGGCCCCTGTCCAAGTCAGACAAATGGTAAGCGACTTATGATCAGAAAATTCCCAAACACGTAAAATAACCGAGGTTACTTGTAAAATAACAGAAAGAAAGAAAAATGAAATCAATCCTAGTAGACTGAGATGATTTAAAAAAATGTATTACCATCAGAAGGATAAATGCTACGGTATGCATCTTTAAGCTGAGCCATGTCCAAAATCTGTAAAAGCTTATTAGAGTCACAAAATAATTTTGATGTTTTCAAACCCCTATCCTTAATACTCAGGGCACAATTAAAATCACCTGCCCAAAAAATTAAACGAGAAGTGTGCAGATAGGGTTGAATGTCTTGAAAAAGAGCAACACATTGTGCCTTGGTTTGTGGAGCATAAATGTTGATTAATCTAAATCTTCCACCCTGAAAATTAATATCCAATAGTAAACCCCTACCCGGGTAAATGTCTACCAATTTGGAAACCTTCAATGCCAGATTAGTAAATAATACCCCAACACCATCACAAAGGGATCCCCCATTAGACCAAAAAGAAACTCCCGTAGACCACAGGTTACGAACACGTTGCACTTCGCCAGTACTTTTCAATCTTGTATCCTAGAGACAGATAATTTCACTGCGCAGTTGTTGTAAACAAGACAAAGTAGTAACCATATGACTCTTTATACTATTAACATTAATGGATGAAATAGTTAAAGAATCCATAAAGGAGAAGAAAAAGGGGAAAAAATAATTGGGTCAGTAAAAGGAAAAAAACATATATTATGGGACCTTTGAAACTCATCTACGTTGAGACTGTTTAGGTGGAATCTCAACCGGCTTCACATCCCCATCATCACCCTCTGAAAAATTGTCTGTGACTGCCGAAGTCCTAGAAGAACGGTCTGAGTCTTCACCTTCAGACCCGTCCCCAGCAACTAAGACTGCAAAGTTGTTACCCACTTTCCAAGAGTCAGATGAACCACTACTGGGTAAGGCCAAAGGGGTATGATGGGAAGAAATAGTCTTTCCAGATCTATGACGTTTCTTTGTGATAACAGTTTTCAAAGGCAAAACGGGAAGGGGAGGGGCATCTCAGAGTCATCTGATTTATCCTATAAAGACAAGGCAGACATAGAGGGCATAGATGGTGCAGAGAGACCAACAACAGGAGAAAGGGAGGCAATTTGGTCCTGCACACTGATGGAAACATTATCACAAAGACGTACATCCACAACCTCCAAAGTATGTGAACGAGGAACAAGAGACGTAGGATGTACAACATCACCAGTAGGGGGCATCACAGTGAAGGTATTCATATGTTGAGTTACAACAATCAAACCTTCTTGAGAAGGACAATCCTCTCTATTATGGGATGCCCAGGGACATTTGGCATAACCATGTCCGGTTTGTTCACACAAATTGCATTTGAATAAACTAAGGCAAGTAGAGACCTGATGTCCAAATTCAAAGCAATGTGAACAATGAGGGGTGTCACATGCCATATTAAGATGTGTCCTAGAACCACATTTAAAACAGGACTTGGGTTGACCAAAATAAAACAAACTACCTCTTTCTTTCCCTAGAAAAAAACTATTGGGTAGATGCTGAGGCCCGCAGTTCATAGAAAAAAGTTTAACACGTAACTTCCAACCACCATTCCAAATCTTCTCACTATCAAGAATTGGTACTGGCCTATCCAAAACTTCACACTGTTTACGTAACCAAAAAAGAATATCTTCTATATGAACCCCCTCATTATGAAACATGATAGTGATCAACTTAACAGCAGGTTTCATTAAGGGTACAGCCAAAAAGGGGGATCCAGAGAGGGGAGTTCTTAACAGTGTGATAAGATGTCAAAAATTGCTCTAAACCAGAAATAGTTTTAAAGCTTATATGATAATTAGAGCTACCAATATGAATAAACGCATAAATGTCAGACGACACAAATTTCAAAGAACCTTTGAGTAAAATTTTTGCAATATAAAGCCGATCAGGCTGATCTTCCAAGCCACCTTTATAAATCAAACGTACTGCATTTCTTCGAGGAGCAGGCTCACCTTTATTGGCAAGTAAATCTGAAAGTTTAAAGGGTGGGGGAGCCCCAGCATTCTGCAGTGGGCCAGGGCCGACTTTATCAAGTGTTTTAGGCAAAGTAGGTGTCTGTACAGATGACATAGACACCCCTTTAACACCCTCATCTTGAAAAGGTGGGTCAGGAACAAGAGATACAGAAGAATCACTCGGTAAATCAAACAAAGCAGAAGAGCCAGCCCCAGGAGACTTATATCATTGCACTACCACATCATTAGGGTCAGATATCCATTTTCCATTTGAATGTTTCAACCACTCTGCCTCTTTTATTGCCTTTTCAGTGGACCATCCAGCACAAAGTTTGGGAGGAGAGAGGGAAAGGGAAGGCTGTACAGAAGGAGGAAGAGTAGAAACCGACAAGGACTCCGGCTGCACATCGCCAACCTGTTTAGCAATGCCACAATCCATCATATTGGCAACCAAAGACACAGAAGCCCCTTTCAATACTGTACCAGTCATTCCCAAGCATTTCAAGGCCAGCTGAGGCATGGCCAAACTGGTTCCAGAAGTAGCATTGACAGAATCCTGCTTACAGCACTCGTCAGGGATATGGGTAGAACTACCAGCCTCCTCAGAAAGATCCATCGGTGGCAACACACACATCGGGGAGTCCAGAATCGCGTCACTCGGAAGCGACTAAGAAGTACGGAGAGCAAGTGGGACTGAAACTAGTGAAATAGAGCACAATGTAGCAATTTCGTTCAGTAACTGGGATTTATGACGCATACGTTGCTCCTCTTCAGATAGCACAGCAGCTAACAAACGTTCCTTTCCGGTAAGCTCCATAACAGCCCCATTGCCAGAAATACTCGTTTTCAGAGATAGGACAGCATTAGAAACTGCTGCTACAGGTGAAACAAAAAAACTCCTCAGGCAGGGAAGTATCCAGAAATTCAGAAATCACATCAGAAGCCTCTGGCTCTATAGGAGCAGAGGAGGAGGCCCACTCCCCTGTCCCAGTCACATCCATCTCCTCCGAAAGGTGAGCAGAAGTGGCCATCTTCCTGTAGATAGCCAAAGGTTCCCCCTCTGATGAGTAGGGGAATTTCCCCAGTGTCCTGGCCACATTTCTCCCCATTCACTAAAAATACCTCAACAGCTTACTCTGGTTCAAGGTCAGTTGGCATTCATCTGAATCCCCTTGCCCCAGGTCATGCCTGAAAATAGGCAGACCTTGAAAGCGCAGTTTGAGAGGTTTACAGTAGTCACGACCACCAGAGGTGATTATGTCCATGCTTAGGCATTGCAATCTATACTGCAGCAGGTCTGCAACTGTCCTGACTGAAATGTGTGTGTTTTGAATGAATGTCCAAGCAGCAGGTCACCTTTCTTTTCCAAGAATTGTGACAAGTGGTGACATTCTATCCAGTAATCTCATCATTATGACATAGTTACACTAGGTTTACCACATACTGATGTCATAATGATGGGATTAGTAAGCAGTAATACAGTGCAGAATGTTGGTAGTACTGAGATACACGCACATCCAGTGGGTATGTTAATGGTCTGTTCATCACCCTCTGAGGGTATAATGTTACACAAGACATAGCCAAGTGACACATGCCCCTATAGGGTGATTACATTACCATTAACATAACCCATAGAAGTGCCTTACCACTATTATAATAAAACATTAAAGTGTATAGCTGAGTGTTGTACTACATGGAATGCCACCCCTATCAAAATGCTGTTCCACCACAGTTTCCAGGTCATGGAATGTGTCTCTGTGATTATACACTACTGTGACAGAACAGCATTCTAGAACCACTAGAGGCTGCATGAGTCAGTTTCATTTAGAAAGCATAAAAACTCACAAAACACATATTTCACACATCACTATACACTATAAAAAATTACAGGATGAGCAGCTCTATGCACAACCAGTGGGTTTGCCACCTTGGAGTTTTGATTCCCATTGACCTCTTGAGCTTCACCCACAAGGTCAGAGGGAATCAAAAGCACTCTGTGGCAGAACACACTGATTTTGCTCAGTTGTCTATCCAGTATTCTCTGTTTTACACCTTGTTAAACCTTGTTGTGGATATGCTGAGGTTCTACATGTAAATTAATAAACGATTAACATAATGCTTATAAAATACCTACAGCCAGTCAGAATGCAATACTTCTCAGACCATGTTTATAATATCAAGTATTGGTACAAAATTTCCACTGAAGCGTGTTGTAAGAAGATAAGGTACAGCGAGGGACTAGCCCATTCAGATTTGCTTCATCTTCTTCTTCTTCATCTATGTCTTCTTGCCCTTCATCGTCAGTTGACACTTCATTGTGCCTTGAGGGTGGTTCAAATCTGTATGGCATCACTGTGAAACTAGCCATCCCACCAGCCAGTTCTTCACTGCAACTAAGGTCTTCTTCATCCTCATTCTGTGCATCTGTATTGCTCATATTGTATTCCTCATCGTTGTCTGATAAGTCTACACCTCTATAGTAACTAGCCTCATTGTCAGAAACCTCACCCTCCATTTCTGTGTAATAATCAGATAAGGGTAATTTTACTTATGAATGTGAACAGAACATCAATTTCAATGTGTCTGCTATTCAAATAATCCACTGTCCCCTCCTCAGCATCCTAATTTACTCATTTTGCCTATAAGTTCCAGAAGACCCTATACACAGCCTACACACACATCTTTCAGGCTCTGTTCTATCTGGTTAGGAGCAGGATGTCATCACCGCTACCGTGTTATGAACAATCAAAATGTGCTTCCGAATTCAGGCCTGACTGACACATTGTTATGCCTGAACACGATTCCACTTGCATTGCATCCCAGCATCCTGTTGACCAAAGTCTCAGCCCTCCTGCATTGAGCAGAATTACCATTTGCCCTCTAAATGCAATTTACCCACCCACCATCACCATGACACTCCCCCTCTTTACAATCCCTTCTGTCCTGGGGGGCAGATACTATGACGCCCCTTCCTGGTGGCATTGCAAGCTACCTGCATGCTTGCCACCCCCCCATTCTTAATTTAACATTTGAAAACAACTCAGCACATCACACCCTGCCCTCCTCCACCACCAAATGTATCAACACACATTTTGTCATCCTGGAATGCAACTTATGATTTTGATCTGAAAAGGAGTGAGGGTCTCTTAGTATTCACCTCAGGGCCCTTCTGTGAAGTTACCCAGCTACCAACGTGGAGTTTTACCACTTATCGGCTGTGTCCCCACTATAAGCTGCATCTGCCTCACATGGCATACCTTTATAGGGTTTATCAGCTTACCATTGGCTTAATTAAAGTGTGGGCACAGTCAATGCACAGGTACCTTGTGAGGAGCCAGTTAAATGAGAAAGACATACTTTTCCATTTACAAAACTCATCCAGTTTTAACTGCTAACTCTTGCTCATTCAGAAACTAAAAATGATATTGTAAATGAAGGGAATGGCTGTAAATGACATGCATCAACAAAAACAGCACATCAGAGCACACTGTACCCCCCGGATTTAACAATGCACATTTTGTCATCCGGGATTGGCAACTTATTATTTTGTTTTCAAATGGAGCAGGGGTCTATCAACATTCACCTCAGGGTCCTGCTCTGAAATCACACAGCTACCAACATTGTGGCAGACCACACATCAGCTGGGTCCCTACTCTAACCTGCATCTGCCTCAAATGGCTTAATTAAGGTGTGGAAACAGCCAATGTGCAGGTAACTTGTGGTGAGCCAGGTAAATAAGAAAACCATACTTCTCCATTTACAAAATTCATCCAACATTAACTGCTAACTCTTGCTCATTCACAGAATACAAAGGGATTGTGAATGAAGAGGGTGGCTGTATATTATACATCAACATAATCAACAAATCAGAGCACACTGTTGCCCCTCCCTCCCCATGTTTCAATACAATTTGTCATCATGGATAGGCAACTTAATAATTTTATTTCAAAATGGTAGGGTCTATTAAACTCCGGGCACTACTGTGAAGTCACCCAGCTACCAACATTGAGGTAGACCACCAATCAGCTGGGACTGTGCTGTAAGATGCATATGCCTCAAATCAAAATTGATCCAGAAGCAAATAATTTGATACCTTTTAATGGACCAACATAGATGTAACAACAAAAACAAAGTGCTCTAGCTTTTGGACCAACCAGTCCTTCTTCAGAAGCGTAATGGCAGTTAGTTACTTCTTCTTACACTTACTTCTGGATCTGTTCTTGCAAGGACCAATATGGCAAATACCAAATCTAGATTTCAAATCAAAATAGTAAGTTGTCAATCCAAGCTGACAAATGTGTATTGTTACATGTTTTTTAAGGGGGAGTTGGGCGGATGGTGTGCTCTGACATATTATTTGGGGGCGGTTGATGTATGCAATACACAGCAACACCCCTCATTTAAAATCCCATTTTTGGTTTGTGACTGAGCAAGAGTGAGAAGTTAATATTTGATTGGGCTATGTTTAAAACACCACTGGAAGTTATGTGTTCCCCTATTTTCTGCATCAAGGTCTGCTGCACTGTCTCACTGAAGATCAAACTATCATCAGCATGTGACTGCAGTCACACCTGCATCCCCAGCACCTACCATAGCCCATGTCATTGTGAGGGACACCACTCCACAAGTGAAGATATAAACTCCACAACACAGACCTTTACCAGCCTACTCGACCTAGGCTCCAAGAACACAACTGAGACTGCCACCAAGTACCCAACATCTTCCCACAGTTTCCACAATCCTTCTAATATCTACCTAATCACCTCAACCTGACATTAGAGCCTGTGTGCACCACCACATGATGTTTCCCCTTTGCCTCATGAAACATCTCAGCAGAGCATGCCCTACCCATCCCTCTGTGTGGCTCAGTGTGGATTCCACCCATAGCTGATTGTGTCACTCACCGTCTTTCCCATCTGATCACTTTTAGTATAGAGTACCTTGACACCTCTTCTCCAATCTCTCCCACCATCATACTTCGTGTTCCTGTGTGCACTCCTTTTTGCCCCTTGGCCATTAGCCCTACCCTACCCAGCAGCACTCAGTCTCCTCATATCTGCTTCTCTCTTCTCTATCAGCTTGCACATCTTGCCTGTGACCCATCCCTCAGTATTCGATGTGCCATCTCTTAACACCCCAGCCCCAAATGCCCCTCCAGCACCCTCTTGGTTAACCCCCACCATTGCTCACTTCATCTTGTCTCCCCAAACCTCCCACATTCTGTCAAGCCTACAGCCAACACCCCATCAAATATAAGGCCCAATCACTCTCTCTTTACCTTGACATTCACATGCACTAGTCATGGAAGTACCATCCTCCCCATCTGCTAATGTCTTTAGGACCTCTTACATTTTGCTCAACCCTATCCCACTCCTGATGGTATCCTTGTTCGTTTTACTGTGTACTAGCTTGTGCAACACATCACCCACATTTCTGAGCCCCTTCCCCCTCCTGTGAAATATCAAGACCGTGGGGAACTCAGAATCCCTAGTTAGTTGATTCTGCTCCAACATTACTGAAGGACTATAACTGAATGACTGCATATTCATAGATTACACGAAGAACTGTAACATGACAGACACTCAAGAAATGAAAGAGAAAATAAGGAGGGACTTAGGATTGCTATAATAATTGTATGAGGTGTGACAACCAAGGTTCACTGTGAAAATGTGCAAAAACCATCCACCTGGGTAAGAAACACCCCACAAATTATAATAATAATAATTAGTGCTACAGGATGGGGGGAGGGGGGAGAAACTTCTATTTTAATTTTTAAATATAGGTATAAAAGGGTAAGTCCAACTTGGAAGAGTTTCAGTTTCATTATGGGAAACATGGGGGTAATTGAGATATCACTTGCCAGGGGTACATGAGCTATTACTTGCGTGGGGTACTTAAGATATCACTTGTGTGGGGTACTTGAGATATCACTTGCATGGGGTACTTGAGATGTTACTTGCGTGGGGTACTTGAGATGTTACTTGCGTGGGGTACTTGAGATGTTACTTGCGTGGGGTACTTGAGATGTTACTTGCCGGGGTACCTGAGATATTACTTGCCAGGGGTACTTGAGATATCACTTGCATGGGGTACCTGAGATGTTACTTGCGTAGGGGTACTTGAGATGGCCTTGCCAGGTGTACTTGAGATATTACTTGTAGGGGTACCTGAGATATTGCTTGCCAGATTGCTTGAGATATTACTTGCCAGGGTGTGACATATTACTTGTGTGTAGAATTACCTGAGATATTACTTATGTGGGTACCTGAGATATTACTTGCGAGAATTATGAGATATTACTTGTGTGGGTACCTAAGATATTACTTGCATAAATTACCTGAGATATTGCTCGATGGGGTACTTGACATATCACTTGTGTGGGGTACCTGAGATATTACTTGCATGGAGTACTTGAGATATTACTTGCGTGGGGTACTTGAGACATTACTTGTGTGGGGTACCTGAGATATTACTTGTTTGGGGTACCTGAGATATTACTTGCCGGGGTACTTGAGATATTACTTGCCAGGATACTTGAGATATTACTTGCCTGGGGTACCTGAGATATTACTTGCATGGGGTACTCGAGACATTACTTGCTGGGGTACTTGAGATATTACTTGCCGGGGTACTTGAGATATTACTTGCATGGGATACCTGCGATATTACTTGCGTGGGGTACCTGAAATATTACTTGCCGGGGGTACCTGAGATATTACTTGCGTGGGATACCTGAGATATTACTTGCTGGGGTACTTGAGATATTACTTGCATGGGATACCGGAGATATTACTTACGTGGGGTACTTGAGATATTACTTGTCGGGGTACCTGAGATATTACTTGCATGGGGTACTTGAGATATTACTTGCCAGGGTACTTGAGATATTACTTACTCAGAGAAACACAGAAGGCAAGTGGAGGTGTTGAGAACCAAACCCTGATCTGTCAACTGGATGTGCACCAAGCTCATCCGCAGCTCGTTACTCTAACATTCAAGCGACAGTATGCTTTCAGTCATGGGGAGAGTTGCATCCCCTGGATCCCTCCAAATCAGTAGGTAACACAACTGCTACAGTGCTTGAGGCAGGGAAGCAGCAGTAGCTTTAGCACTAATGCCTAAATGACAAGATGTAAAAAAACACTGAAATTTTGCATATCGTTGCTGCTGCTGCTATATTAAACCAAATAGCACTGATGGCATACATAGAAACATAGACTTTGATGTCAAAAAAGGGCCGCTTGGCCCATCTAGTCTGCCCATTTCCCTACCTACAGGACAGGCCGCAGACTCTCGTTAACCAACAGCCTATTTCTTCCTACCCCCCACAAGAATTGCCTTATGTCTGTCCCAAGCATTCTTGAATTCTCCCGCAGTTTTAGACCCCACAACTTCCTCAGAAAGGCTGTTCCATGCATCCACTACCCTTTCTGTGAAATAGTACTTCCACACATTGCCCCTCTCTATCTTTAAATTGTGTCCCCTTGTTCTTGCACGTCTCTTTTTCTGAAAGATGCTACCCTCTTGGACTTTGTTGATTCCACTGAGGTACTTAAACATTTCTATCATGTCCCCCCCCTCTTTCCTCAAAAGTATACATATTAAGCTCCTATGTCTTTCCTCATATGGCTTCTCTTGCAGACCCTGCACCATTTTAGTTGCCCTCATCTGGACTGCCTCTATCCTGTCAATGTCCTTGCGGAGATGGGGTCTCCAGAACTGGACGCAGTACTCCAGATGGAGTCTCACCAACTGTCTGTACAGAGGGATAACAACTTCCTGTCTTCTGCTGCTGATGCCTCTCCCTATGCATCCCAGTATACCCCCAGCCCTCCCTACTGCCTTCTCACATTGCTTGCTAACCTTAAGGTCATCTGATATGATTACCCCCAGGTCCCTTTCCTTTTTTGTTGTTTTTACTACCCCCCCCACTGTGTATTCTACCCCTGGATTCTTGTTTCCCAGGTGCATTATTTTGCACTTCTTTGCATTGAATCATAGCTGCCATACTTCTGACCATTCCTCCAACCTTGCCAAGTTCCTTCTCATCCTTTCTACACCTCTTTGTGTATCAACCCTGTTGCAGATCTTTGTGTCATCTGCAAAAAGGCATACTTTTCCTTCTAGTCCCTCTGCAATGTCACTGATGAAGACATTAAAAAGGACAGGACCCAATACTGAACTCTGCGGTACCCCACTAGTAACCCCTCTTTCTTCAGAGTGGACTCCATTTACAATTACCTTCTGTGTCCTGTTGTGCAGCCAATGTTTTACCCAGGCTACCACCCTGGGACTCACGCCCAGGCTGGTTAACTTTACTATTAATCTTTTGTGTGGGACTGTGTCAAATGCCTTGCTAAAGTCTAGGTAGGCCATGTCCACAGCCCCTCCCTGGTCTACTACTTTCATCACCCAGTCAAAGAAATCTATTAGATTCATCTGACCTGACCTTCCCTCTGTGAACCCATGCTGCCTTGGGTCCTGTGCCCCACTGGCCTCTAGATACTCAACTATTCTCTCCTTCAGAAGTGATTCCATCACTTTCTCTACCACAGAGGTCAGACTGACAGGTCTGTAGTTTCCTGCCTCTGTCTTGGTTCCACTTTTGTGAAGAGGTATAACATCTGCCTTCCTCCAGGCCTCAGGTACCACACCATCCTCTCATGATTTATTAAAAAGAGTAGCTAGTGGTTTCACTAGTTCCTCCCTTAATTATTTTAGAATTCTGGGGTGAATTCCATCAGGACCCATGGCTTTGTCCACCTTCAGTTTTAGGAGTTCTTGCAGAACCCTTTCTTCTGTGAAAGGACTGGGATCGACCCCCCTATCAGGAGTGCTTCTGTTAATTGGATTAGGCACTTCCCTCTCCTCTTTCGTGAATACTGAGCAGAAATATTCATTCAGTATCCATGCTTTTTCACTGTCCCCCTCTGTCACCCACCCACCGTTCATTCTATTCAGCCTCCCTATCCCTCCCTTTGTCTTTCTATGCTCCCTGATGTACCTATAAAAGGTTTTATCCCCTTCTTAACTGAGTTGGCTATATTTTCCTCAGTTTGGGCCTTTGCTATTCTGACTTCCCTCCCTGCTTCCTTCTGCCTTAACTGGTACAGCTCCCTGTCCTGCTTCTTCTGTGTTGCCTTATACTTCTGGAATGCTATCTTTTTCTTCCTGACTTTTACAGCCACCTCTTTTGAGAACCATAGTGGCTTTTTCTTTCATTTTGATTTGTTTATTTGCTTCACACAAAGGCTTGTTGCCTCTGTGATGGCAGTTCTGATGATTCCCCATTGTTGCTCCACACCTCCTTCTAGCCTGTTTGCTAGTGCTTTTCTGAGGCACTCTCCCATCTTGCCAAAGTCAGCCCTCCTAAAGTCCAGTACCCTCACTTTTGTATGGCGTGACTCTGTAGCTGAGTTTAATGTGAACCACACTGTTTGATGGTCACTTGTTCCCGGATGGCAACCCACTTCTAGATCTGAGATCCTCTCACTGCCTCCGTTTGAAAGTATGAGGTCTAAGATTGCTCCCTCACGAGTGGGTTCAGAAACTAGCTGTCTGAGGCCTGCCACCTGTAGGGCATCAAGAATGGCCCTGCTCTTGGATGTGGCTGCAGCAAGTGTGCTCCAGTTAACATCTGGCATATTCAGGTCTTCCATCAACAGTATCTCCCCTTTCTCTGCCATTCTAAGAATGCCTTCTATCATATTCTTGTCCATTCCCTCCCCCTGACATGGGGGTTTGTACATAACCCCTGTGCAGATTGTGGTGCCCTTTCCAGTCTCCAAGGTGACCCACAGTGCCTCCTCTCCTCCCTGTTTACTCTTCTGTTCAGTTGCTTTTATCACTTCCTTTACATAGAGGGCTACTCCTCCTCCTCTCCTCCCCTGCCTGTCTCTCCTGTAGGTTATGTACCCTGGTATGTTAACATCCCAGTCATGGTTCTCTGTGTACCATGTTTCTGTGACTGCTACAATATCCAGGCATCCATCTTCCATCAAGGCCACCAGCTCAGGGAGCTTGTTTCCCAGACTATGGGCACTGGTACTCATTACCTTCCATTTTCTGATGGCCTTACTCCTTTTTGCCCCATCCCTGTCCTTCTTGCCTTTGTCACTTTCTCCATTTACCCCTGCCCTTCTCCCTATCAACACCTCTATGTTGGTGTTTACCACACTTACTACCGTGATTTTTTTGGGGGGGCTAGGATTTCTTTGCTCCTTTCCAGTGCCTCCCCCCCTTGGCAAGTTTAAATGCTTGCCAATGAAGCATTTAAACCTATCACCTAGGATCCTGGTTCTTCTCCTGGACAGATGAAGCCCATCATGCCAGTTTAGGCTTGCATTACTCCAGGAGGACCCCCAGTCCCCAATGAAGCCAAATCCCTGAGCTCCACACTAGTCACTCAACCATTGATTGAATCCCATGGTGTGTATATATATATATATATATATATATATATATATATATATATATAGATATAGATATATAAATAGTACTGCAGCTGACTGTGTATGAGAACCCCTATCAGGCTGCAGTAATGGTAATGTGTACCAGAACATCAAGTGAAACTGCCTCACATTATTCATGATCAAAACTTTTATTTTTCCCCCAAATCATAGCATTCAGATGAGAAGCAACTCACATTCCTATTGCAAGTGAGCCACTAACTGCTGTTACAGCTAGCTGAATGACGGCAACATGTTGTCAATACATATTGCAACTGCCTGTCATGACCACTTCATCCTGCGATCAGCATAAGGGTGACACTACTTTCAAGTAATGTTCACCAGGGACAACCTCTGCTAATAATAATATTTGTTGTTTTCTCATACATCTGACTTTGAGGGTGCATATAAGCAGTTGTCTACAATTACTGGTAGTTTCAAATTTCAGTCAGTTGCAGAGCCCCAACAGAATTAGTGTGAATACCACCCGTGCCAGATATATTGAAATATTATTTTATTTTTCAGACTCATACAAAGAAGACATGACACTTCACTTAACAACTCACTAGTTATTCCTAATTTTATCAGTAAGAACAGCGAGTGCAAATGTTCCTGAGAACTTCCACACATGTCAGACAAGACAGTTCCTAGACAACAACAGCACCTCCCCCACAGCTCATGCAAATCCCACCCATGAAACACCCACTGATGATCTGCACATCCAAGTACACTTCTGGGGATGAGTGCGGGATGTTACCATTAACATGCACAGCCATGGAGCTGTAGTTCAACTGTAACTGACATCACTAACGCTCATCCATGGCCGTTGTGATTGCAGTCTTCTTCTGTAAAACGTACGTGTTCACCACGGTGGTCTGGCAATCTGAATACATTACTCTTGGTGAGAACAGAATTTGGACCACCCTTAGGAACACTTTTCATTGGATCCACAATTATGTCAACAGGTCAGGACCTACAAAAAAATGATAACAATTAGTGGATATCTGCTATTTTTGCATCTTATAGTTGTTTAAGACAAATTCATATAGATTTTTTTCTGTCCACCTGATGGAATCTTGAATGAGTTAAGTAAATGTTATTATTTTATCAAGGCTCTGATCCAGCAACACAGTAAATACACACTCAGTATATCATATTATAAAATGAAGAAAACAGTCTTCTGTTTGCAGTTGTTTGATCAGGAATGTTATAAATGGTATATTTTTTTTGTTACATCTATGTTGTTCCAATACAAGGTATCAAATAATTTGCTTCTGTATCACTCATGGTTTTTCAACAGTTAGTTCATTAGATGAGGCCTCTCTTGCCGGAGTTTGACTACTTTTCCACTCCTCCCCCAAACACACACTTGCGAGCACGCACACACACACACTCTCTCTTACTATAAGAGATCTCAGTATCTCTCATCTGTTATGTTTGGGAAGCAGGCCACAGCCTTTGCTGTCAAAAATAAATTTATGTATTTAGTCTGGGTAGTTCACTGAAGACCTGCCAATTTATCAGATAGGTCTTGAGAGGTTAAAATAGTGTAAGTCTTTATAACATTTGCTGGAAAAGGGTAACATTTAATAGGTATGAATCTCTCTTGAAAGATATTCATCCCCAACTGAAGTTAGTAGCAAAAAATGTTTAAATACTAATCATTTAAATGTGCAAGCTGTTGCATTTCAAAGGGGGTAAACAAATCTCCAGTATAATAGGCAACCAATATTTACCAAGCTGTTTCAGTTTCCTAATGGCCATCAGATAAGCAACTTGGAGTTATGTCTCCAACATTCTAAACAGAAAGAAGGGATTATTTTATTTTAGTTGTCATAATGATTTATAGATATGGAAGGATACACTGAAAAGTCAAAAAAAGTGTGCCGCCAAACTCCATTTTCAAGTTACAGATAGCAAAATGGCTGTAGACTCCACCCACAGCCATAAAAACACATGCTTTGATTGCTCACATTATATAGAGATTGCTAATGTAGCAAGTAATTTCATTTTGATTCATTTTATCTTTCTAAAAGTAAAAAAAACAGATTGCTCACTATACTGGTGTTACCACACAAAAATGTGTTTGTTAACATTCTTTGATCAACTTTCATTGCATCTTTACTGGACTTAGGAATGTCCATAACACAATCTGGTGGAACCAGGTTGCTGGGTAGAGGGATCTTCAGCTGAGCAGGTCTCTAGGCTTCTGCTCAGTGGTTACCAGCTGATGACCTCTGAACGGATGCAGAGTCTGGACATTATTTTTGATGAGGGTTGACCCTGAAGTCTCAGGTGTCATCTGTTGTCAAGACCTCATTTTATCATCTGAGTAATATCACTTAGATTAAGCATCTGGTTCTGCCCAATGATCTTCCAACATTGATCCACACCTTTGTGACCTCCTACCTTGATTATTGTAATGCCCTTTACCTAGGGCTACCGGGGGTTTATATTCACTGCTTGCAGCTGCTTCAGAATGCTGTGGCTAGGTTGTTGACTGGGATCTCTCAGTCTAGCCATGTCACATCTGTACTATACAGACTGCACTGGCTGCCTGTTCAGCCTTGGATCACCTTCAAGGTTGGTTTGCTAACCTACAAAGCCCTACATGGACAGAGACTGAGTTTCCTGCAAGAGCTCTTATGTCCCTACTGCCCCCTCTGAGCACTCCGCTGTACCAATGAGGGATTGCTGGAGGATCCCAGGGTCACTTAAAGACCTCTAGAGCCCAAGCTTTTGCATTTGTGGCTCCAACCATGTGGAATTCTCTACCTCATTGGATAAGGTGGTGCCTGACTGTGGAGAGCTTCAAATCATCACTTAAAACACATTTTTCCTAACTTGCCTATCCTGAGAATTAATGTATGGATGTTTGTTATCATGCTGGTTTTAATTATTTACATTTTTTAGGGTTTCATTCTGTAAAAGCACTTTGGTACTTGTTTGAAATGCACTTAAAATAAATAAAGATTATTATTATTGCTGTTGTTATTATTAGTAGTAGTATTGCTATTATTAATATTATTATTAGTTTCATTATTGTTATTGTGGGCATTGTTATTATTATTACTGTTATTGTTATTATTATAATTGTTATGGTTATTGTAATTAATATTATTTTTGTTATTATTATTAGTAGTAGTATTGTTATTGTTATTATTATTATTGTTAGTATTATTATTATGGTTAGTATTATTATTGATGGTATTATTGTTATTGTTATTATCATTGTTATGGTTATTATTATTATTATTACTGTTAGTATTGTTAGTATTATTGTTATTACTATTATTATTATCAGTGTTATGGTTATTGTTGTTATTATTATTGTTATTATTATTATTATTAATCTAGCCACTCATAATGCTCTGGGAGGAGTGGAGAGAAACAAGGTTGGGTAAAACTGTACTATTCACGTGCATTTCAGTTCTACTAAGAAATGAAACAAAGCAAACAGCCAACAACTTCAATGAGTTTTAGAATAATTAAATGTAGGTTTTCAACTAGAAATGATATGATGCTGGAAGGGTTGACAATGTTCCTTTAATTTCATTTTTATAATTTTTTGTGGAGGTTTTTTATCACGAGATTGTATAGTTTTATTTTTGAAATTTCTATACTGTTCAATCTATTGTATCTGAGACTTAAAGGTCTGAAGAGTACTGCTTAATGTAGTAACAGAATCATGGTAAGTGGTGTTAGATGTGGTGCTGTGGGGAAAGGCAGCAAAGTTCAGGTGGCAACAGCCCCCACTCTAGTGTAGTGTGTTGAAGTTGGATAAGGGTTCTGCAGTCAAAAAAGGACAGCTATTTCTAAACTGTTTTCAGCAACAGCTACAATCAGTCTCCTTTCGCAACAGGTGCATCAAGCAGCAGCATCAGTAGGAGACATTGC
The DNA here is from genome assembly GCA_016271365.2 of Neoceratodus forsteri. NCBI lineage: Eukaryota > Metazoa > Chordata > Ceratodontiformes > Ceratodontidae > Neoceratodus > Neoceratodus forsteri. The sequence continues at coordinate 176,892,581 of CM057455.1, forward strand.
ATTATCAGTTCAGGTGCAGCAAGGTTCAAATCCTTTCCCACTGCCCCATTCCACAATGAGAAAACAGTTGTTGGTGATACTGGTTCCAGAAGTATGCCCCAATTTGTTGCCCCCCAATGTATGGTGCCACAGCTGGAAAGACATGAGCAGGAAGACATGCCTCAAGCACTGGCCCTGATTATTCATGAAAAGGTGGCAGACCCTGAGAAGTGAGGAGGTAGTTGAGAGTTGGATGATTTAATCCAGGTCAAGGAGATGGAATAGGTGGAGGACATTGAGATTTGGGGAACGAGAAGAAGGGGAGATTTTCTGATGGTGATGATATTGGTAAGAACCTGCTATGGAAGCCTGAGGTACGGGCCATGAAAAAGAATTACTAAGTGCCAACTCTGAGACCATTATAAAGTATAACATGAATCCAGTAAAAAGTAGTAAAGCATAACCTACCGTATTTCCCAAAAAGCTTCTTCTGTGGTGCCCATTACCAGTCCTGATAAAGCACCCATTATTCCTGCACAAGTTCCTACAGCACAACTAGATACTAAATAACCACTGAACCTACTCCCCCACAGACCCACAAACATACCATACATACCCAGGTCTGAGAGGCTAATCAAAATTAGCGGCCTGGAATTTCATTGTGTTACATGTGGAGGATAATCTGGCTCATCTCCACCCACCTTGGGCATGACCTGCTGCATGACACCAGCAGCTTCTCCAGTGCTGCTGCCTAGCTGCTAGTGCTCCCCAGCAGTCCTGGTTCTCCAAGAGACCACCCAGATGTTTTGTGCTCCTCCTCTGACCCAAAACAAAAACAGCCACCAGACAACTGAACCATGCTGGTGTTTCAAACAATGACTAAAGCTCATCCCTGCCTGCCTTGGGCACAAGCCGCTGCATGATACTGGTGGCTTATCTGGTGCTGCCACCTGGCTGCTAGCGCTCCCCAGCAGTCCTGGTTCTCCAGAAGACTGCCTGGACATTTTCTGCTCCTCCTCTGACCCAAAACAAAAACAATCACCAGACGACCAAACCATGTTGGTTGTTTGAACCAGTACTAAACTACTGTATTGGGTGCAACTATTCTGTGAGAACACTCACAGCTTTTGTTTTCCAAGCACAGCCATAAATCTGGATATTTGAAATCTTTGGCACCTTTTTTACAGCTCAGCCATTGGCAAGCACTTCCATTACAGACTTACTCTGCCTTAGGCTTTCAAGTTAATTAATGTTTGGGAGGACACAGATTTCATTGACTAGGCAGACTTGTTTTATTTTAGCTATTACTGACCATTTTTATGTCTCTGCTAAAGTTTGAAAATGAATTGTTTAAGTGCATCTCTAACAGCTGCAGTTTTAGATTTTGTTGAATTTGTATTTATTTTAACCTAAACAGCTTGAATTTGCTGTTTAAGACATTACTTAGGCACTGCACTGTTCTTCTGAAATGATCCCAGCATAAATCAGTGGTTATTTTTCTTTCAGTGTGTAACTGTTTACCTGAAGCTGTGCATTACGTTTTGCTGTTTTGTTCTACCTATGTTATTGTGTATCTGTGCTAATTCTGACCTACCACTTATTGCAACTGTCCTGGTCTCATGTAATGGATAAATAAAGATTTTGATTGATTGACTGAATGTTTACCATTTCACCCCTTGACAGCTTGTACTACCTGTTTATACTGATATGACCTTCCCTTGTATGTAATTCTTATTGCTCTCTTCAATTGATACCGGTCTGTTTCACGTGTTGTACTCTTCCAGGTCATGCCTGAAATTAGTCAGGCCTTGGCTAATGCACTCACCTGGTTAACAAAAACTAAATAAATAAAGAATAACACAGTTTTCATTTGTTGATTTTATCTTCCTAAGTTAAGAAGAGTTAAGAAAAAGGCCAAATGTGTGAACAGGAGGCAGATGGACACCCACACAAGTATATCTTCAAAACATAGAAACACAGAAACATAGAATTTGATGGCAGATAAGGACCGCTTGGCCCACCCAGTCTGCCCATTTCCCTACCTGATTGATAAGCTGCAGATCCTAGTTAACCAGCAGCCTACTTCTTCCTACCCCCACCCCCTAGAATTGCCTTATGACTGTCACATGCATGCATGAATTCCACCACTGTTTTTGACTCCACAACCTCCTCTGGAAGGCCATTCCATACATCCACAACCCTCTCTGTGAAAAAATGCTTCCTTAAATTACCTCTGAGCCACCCCCCTTCTATTTTCAAATTTTAGCCCCTTGTTCTTGCACACCTCTTTTTTTGAAAGATGCTACCCTCTTGGACTTTGTTGATTCCCTTGAGGTACTTGAAAGTTTCTATCATGTCCCCCCTCTCCCTCCTTTCCTCGAGGCTATACATATTAAGCTCCTTAAGTCTCTCTTCATATGTCTCCTGGTGCAGACCCTGCACCATTTTAGTTGCCCTCCTCTGGACAGCTTCCATCCTGTCTATGTCTTTGTGGAGATTGGGTCTCCAGAACTGCAAGCAGTACTCGGATGTGGTCTCACCAGCTGTCTGTACAGAGGGATAATAACTTCCTGTTTTCTACTGGTGATGCCTCCCTATGCATCCCAGTATTCCCCAGCCTCCTTGCTGCCCTCTAACATTGCTTGCCCACCTTTAGGTCATCTGATATGACTACCCCCAGGTCCTTTTCCATTTTTGTTGTTGCTAGTATCTCACCCCCCATTGTGTACTCTTCCCCTGGGTTTTTGTTTCCCAGGTGCATTACCTTGCACTTCTTAGCATTGAATCTAAGCTGCCATACATTTGACCATTCCTCTAACCTTGCCAAGTCCCTTCTCATCCTTTCCACCACACCTTGTGCATCAACTCTGTTGTAGATCTTTGTGTCATCTGCAAAGAGACATACTTTTCCTTCCAGTCCCTCTGCAATGTCGCTTATAAAGACATTGAAGAGGACTGGTCCTAATACTGAACCCTGCGTTATCCCACTACTAACCCCCCTTTTTCAGAGTGGACTCCATTTACTATTACTCTCTGTGTCCTGTTCTCCAGCCAATTCTTTACCCAGGCTGTCATCGTGGGACCCACTCCCAGGCTGGCTAACTTGTATATTAATCTTTTGTGTGGGACTGTGTCAAATGCCTTGCTAAAGTCTAGGTAGGCCATGTCCACAGCCCCTCCCTGATCAACTACTTTGGTCACCCAGTCAAAGAAATCTATCAGATTTGTCTGGCATGACCTTCCTGCTGTGAATCCATGCTGCCTTGGGTCCTGTGTCCCTCTGGTCTCTAGATACTCAACAATTCTTTCCTTCAGAAGTGATTCCATCATTTTCCCTACCACTGAGGTTAAACTAACAGGTCTGTAGTTTCCTGCTTCTGCCTTGCTCCCACTTTTGTGAAGGGGAATCACATCTGCCCTCCTCCAGTTCTCAGGTACCACCCCATCCTCCCATGATTTGTTAAAGAGGGTAGTCAGTGGTGTCACTAGTTCTACCCTTAGTTCTTTTAGAATTCTGGGATGAATTCCATCAGGCCCCATTGCTTTGTCCACGTTCAGTTTTAATAGCTCTTTTCAGAACCCTTTCTTCTGTAAATGGGCTGGTATCAACTTCTGTATCCAGAGTGTTTCTACTGTTTGTGTTATGTACCTCCCCTCTTCCTTTGTAAATACTGAGCAAAATATTTGTTTAGTATCTCTGCCTTTTCACAGTCTCCTCTGCCCACCCTCCTCCCCTTATTAAGCCTCACTATCCATCCCTTGGTCTTCCTTTGCTCCCTGATGTACCTATAAAAGGTTTTATCCCCCTTCTTAACTGAGTTGGCTATCTTTTCCTCAGTTTGGGCCTTTTCTGTTCTGACTGCCTTCCCAGCCTCCTTTTGCTTTAACTGATACAGTTCTCTGTCCTGCTCCTTCTGCAATTCCTTGTACTTCCTGAATGCTTTCTTTTTCTCTTGAACCTTCACTGCCACTTCCTTTGAGAACCATAGTGGTTTCTTCACCTCATTTCATTTTGTTTATTTGCTTTACACAAAGGCTTGTTACCTCTGTGATGGCAGTTTTTATTATTCCCCATTGTTCTTCCACTCCTCCTTCCTGCCCATTTGCTAGTGCATTCCTTAGACACTCACCCATTTTGGCAAAGTCAGCCCTCCTAAAATCCAGTACCTTTGTCTTTGTATGGCATGACTCTATTGCTGTGTTTATTGTGAACCATACTGTTCGATGGTCGCTAGTTCCAAGATGGCTTCCCACTTCTACATCTGTGATCCTCTCTTCATCTCCATTTGAAAGGACCAGGTCTAAGATTGCTCCCTCTCGAGTGGGCTCCAATACTAGTTGTCTAAGGCATGCCCCCTGTAGGGCATCTAGAATAACCCCACTCTTAGAAGTGGCTGCTGCAACTGCACTCCAGTTAACATCTGGCATATTCAGATCACACATCAGCAATATCTCCCCTTTATCTGCCATTCTTAGTATACTTTCTACCATTTCCTTCTCCATTTCCTCCCCCTGGGGGGGGCTGTATACAACCCCTGTGTGGATTGTGGTGCCATTGTCTGCCTCCAAATTGACCCACAGTGCTTCTTCTCCTCCCTGTTTACCCTTTTGTTCTGTTGCTTTGATTTCTTCTCTTATGTAGAGAGCTACTCCTCCTCGTCTTTTACCCTCCCTGTCCCTCCTGTACATAGTGTATTCTGGTATGTTTATGTCCCAGCCATGGTTCTATGTGTACCATGTTTCTGTGACTGCCACGATATCCAGATCTTCCTCCTCCATCAAGGCCACTAATTCAGGAAGCTTGTTACCCAGACTACGGGCATTGGTACTCATTGCTCTCCATTTTTTTGATGGCTTTACCTTCTGTAGCGGCATCCCCCACTGACCTTTCTACCTTGGTCTTTTTCTCATTTAGTACCCTGTTTTGTAGGGGAAGGCTGGGATTTTCCCTGATGCTTATCAGTGCCTCCCCCTTGACTAGTTTAAAGGCTTGCCAATGAAGCATTTAAACCAATTGCCCAAAAGACTTGTTCCCTTCCTGGACAGATGCAGACCATCCTGCCAGTATAGGCTGGTGTCCCTCCAGGTGGAACCCCAGTCCCCAATGAAGCCAAACCCCCTGTGCTCCACACCATTTTTTCAACCACTTGTTAAACTGCATGGTGCAAAGTACCCTCGCCTCACCCATGCCACTGATAGGCAGCACCTCTGAGAAGGATACTGTGTGTGCTACTTGTCTTAAGCCCCTCCCCAATTCTACAAAGTCCTTCTGCACTGCTCTAATCTCATGATGAGCTAAGTCATTTGTCCCTAGGTGGACAATGATGTCCAGCTCAGACTCCTCTGCAACTGTTCTCGTGATCCTAAGGATGTGCTTCCTGTCCCTCCAAGCCATGGCACCAGGCAGGCACCTTACTTCAGTTTTTCCTGCTCCTCCCAGTTCTATCCCCCTAATAATTGAGTCCCCCACCAGGAGCTGCTTTCTTTCCTGTGGTGCCTCTGCCTCCTTCCTGAGGGCCTCCCTGTGACAGTTGTCTGCACCCTCCTTAGTCTCCTCTGTTGCATCCATAGGGGAACTATGCTCCCCAGAATGGTGTATGGATTGTGGAGGGAACAACTGACTGGGTGTGCCTCTGTTCCACCACCCTTACCCTCCCTGAGCCCACTGTGGTCCAACTGCTGTGCTTTCTTCACAACCTCTGAGGTAGTGGTGGTGGCTCTGGTGCTCCCTGGATGGGGGAGGTTCCCTTGCTACTGTCCAGTGCGGCCTGAAGATGGGCAACTTCCTCCCTCAGGGCAGATAGTTGTCTGCAAACAGGGCAGCATCTCAGCCTCCAGAAAGACTCCTGGAAGACTGCTGCCCCACAGCCATTACATTGTACTACTCCCCACATAACTGTCTACCTTGTTTAGTTTTTTTTTTGTGTGTGTGTGTGTGGTGTGATTTGTGCGTTATATAGAAATATATGTATTTATATAATGTGTATGCTTATATTGTCAGTGCAGTGTGCTAGACAGGATATGACAGTGATATGTACCTTGACCTCTTGAGGAAATGAAGTCAGAACCCCAGGTATAAATGAACTGTTTTCAGGGGTGGGTGGGGTGAGAGGTGGGAAGGGGTTGGGCCTAAACTGTGCCCTCATGAAATAATCAGCTAAACGCTCTGACCTACAGATGCAATGAGTGCCTTCCTGTCAGCAAGATGCCATACACGACAATTTGTAATACTGCTTCAAACCAATTTGACAGAGAAAATACCCTGCTAATCAAACAGAGAAAAATCCAAACATCCAAGTCAGACACAGGTAAACCTCCCCAGCCCCAAAAGAGCCTGGAGACTTGTGCTCTGAAAACAGTCAGCCCCAAAACAAGTCAGCTGTGCAGAAGGGCAGACACAGAAAACAGTATTCAGCCTATGTGGGTTTAAACTTTTCCTGCACTGAAAATCTTAACACTTGTAACAAAAGTAAAGCAAACTCCACCTCCCTCTGTTGATTGAAAGACCGCCTTTTCTGATAATTCTAAGTTCCTTATTTCACCCTTCAGTTAGAAGTATCCTCCACCTGAAGAATATTAACTTTCCTAAGGAATCTGCTTCAAACCAAAGACAATTGTAAATTGTACAGTTCACCTCCCTCAGTTGTGAGCACTACTCACTTTCTTGCAAACCTTTTTAAAGAACATGTATGTGAATGTTAAAAAACATTGTGCATTACATAGAGTTTGAAAACTGTTGTGCATCACGTAGATTTTCAAAACCATCTTGCAGCAGGAAGGTTTTAATTAATACTTTATCAACAAAGATTTTAAGAATTGTCACAAAGCAGGAAAACCATAAAACAGCATGAATATTTTAAGAAATAGTGTATAACCTGATAAAGACTTCCTATTTATTTTTATTTATTTAGTTGTTTAAGTAGGAGTAGCATACTAAGTTGAATGCTTTTTGTACAGGAGTGACGTGGGAGCACAGGGAAGTTAAGTGACTTGCTCAGGGTCACACAGTATACAAGTGGAAGGTCTGGTCTGCTGAATGTCACCAGATTTGCAGCTCAGAGCCTTAAACCACTATGCTATACTGCCTCCTAATTTGAATCATCACACAGGACAAAAACCATTCAGCATGAATATTTTTAAAACCCATTTAAAATATTCATGCTACAAATAGATTTTACATAAAAAAAACTTGAAAAATTCCAGAGTGAAGACTTTCATTCTTAATCAAAGTACAAATTAATGAAAATGTATTTACTTCTAAAAAATACATTGTGTAACTGATACTAATCCTCCCTTAGAAGCAATAAACTGTTTACCATAATGTTTAGCAATTTAAAAGGTTATCTTCCCTTAAAGTTATTCTTCATGTTTTATTTTAACATGGGAAAATGTATGCTTGTTAATTCAACTGTTTGTCTTGCAAAGTATTTTTAAACCTTGTGCACAACAATTAATAATAAGTGATGTAGAAACTAATTAACATTTTGTAACAATCCACAAAAGGACCTACAGTAGTGCCAGGTCATACCTAAAAAATCTGCAATTTCAAAGGTTAAGTCTTTGCCATTTTGTAGCAATCTGAGGGCAAAAAGTGAGACAAATAACTGGCCAAAAATAAGTAAAGTAATCACTGAATTACAGAAAAAAGCTTCAAAACTGATCTTTCTAAAATTTGGAAGGTTAATCAACCCTAGAATTTAAAAAAGTAGGGAGAGAATTTCTACACTTCTTCTAAGATCCACTCCAGCATCTCATATACCCTCTTGCAAGCACCACACAAACACATTACAACACCTCAGGGACACACTGCAATTCCTCACAAATCTAGCACAGTGCTCATAGATGCACTGCAGCACCTCAAAGACAATAGGAATTCAGTGGAAGCACACAACACAGAGAGGTAACTCCAGCCTGAGGTGAACCCCTGAAGAGGAGGGAGCCACAGTAGTGGTTGCTATCCCTTAACCAACATTAGGTTGCTGGTATCTGATTCTTCAAAAGTCTGGGTGTGGAGCACACTTCCTATGTGCAGCAGCAGCCACCCTCAAATGGGTGCAACAGGAGGTGAGCGGGGGAAGCACGTCAAAAAAAACACATCAGCAAAGCCAACAAATGGTGTGAGAGGTGAAGGTGACCACAGAAAGTCCAGCTTAAGGTCCTTGTGAGAGTGAAATCACAGCTCAGATCTGTGCCTACAAAAGCTGTGCTTTCTCAAAACTCTAGTGCAGTACCAAAGTGTAAGAATGAAAGGGGCACATGTGTAAGTATACATCTGAACTGTGAGTACCTACTGTAAGAGATGCGGCTCTGAGGATTTCATCTCAGTAGTAAGATAGTTAGGAAGGGTGGGTGGGAGGTTGAAGCCCTGGGAAAGACTTTTCATTGTTTGGATAGGCCCAGGCAGAAGACATGTATAACCATTCAGCCCTGCTCTTGTGTGGATTACAGATGGACACTCCTTCGTTCATTCTCTGTGATTCACCCGTAAGCTGCTGTTTAGTCTTCTCCAGTGCTCCAGCTAATCATCCCCACTGCTGGCTCCCAGTAACTCAGTAAGGTGCCAACCACTATGTAGAGAGATGTCCATAGTGCCTTTTTGAGCCAGGTGCAGATGTATTTAGGGAAACTGGACTGCCAGGGCATTGCGTGATTGTTTAGTAATTCTGTAGAGTATAAGAAATTCCCCTCCCCAATTGCTTCTATCTTTTCCTCATGTCTCCTTTTTCCTTTTCTGCTATTATAAATAAATTGTTCATTTGTATATTTTACTCTTAGTTTGCTGAGTATTGGTGTGCAGGAGATTTACCCTCAGTTGCCCTAGGGGTGTAGTTCATGGTTTCACTTGGTACTATTACACTGCTACCAAAGATGGAGGCACCAGACTGCTACTTTGTCATCCTGTTTGTGTTTACCAAAGGAACCCATCCCACCTCCCCCTCAGAATTAGAGGTGGATGAAGCAGCTGAAATTCTCTGCACGAAGCAGTGGAGAATCCGTACAGTAATACGCAATGCGAAGCGGAGTACTTTGCATCATAATGAGGATTGTGAAGTCATTGATTTTAATGCACTTCACGTTACTCCACCTTCCCCCATCCACTTCTGTGCCCATTTGTAGGTGAAGTACATTGATTACAATGTGCTTCACATCACATTGCCTTGGTATTTGGCTCCAAGGTAAATTTTGCATTGACTCATGGGATTGCAGGTCACATGGGCTCTAGGTTGTTCTGCACAATCTCAGTTCTGTCTGTGTAGTGTCTGTGTAGTGGTAGACTAGTTGGAGACAGTTTACTGTCAGAGCTCTGTGACTGAAACCCTATAAAAGCTGTTAAAAATACTTTTTGAGTCATTGTTTTGTCTTAAAACATACTACATCGATTGCTGGAAACCCTCCTGTGCTCACATCATTGAGTGTTAATTTTGAACATTCAGTTTGTGTACCAAGAGACTGTTGAACTGTGCTTTGTGGAGGGGTATATCTATGTGGTGTAGATAGATTTAGATGAATTGTCTGGGAGGAAAAGGCAGTCTTTCTGTTTTGGTTATATTTTTGTTGTATAACTGCGTTAATGTACACACAGTAATATTTTCAGCAATTCTTGAAATTTGTTTGCTGAATTTTGTTTTACAGGAGTGCATAATTACAGTTTGTTAAAAAGATCTGGTTACAGTACCGAAGTTTTCAATTTGCCACACATTACTTGTAGTATGTGTGTGACATCATGTGTGCCATTAAATCACAGTCCACAGACACTTTATATTGTGCCGTAGAGTAATTGCAGCAGTGTGAACCTGCTATCCACCACAGCTGCATGATTTTGTACTGCTTTGTAGTCGGGATTGTGGTATGTTGATTTTGTACAGTTACCGCAGTGCACTGCCCCACCCTACCCCAACTGGCAAAAGGTATTCTTTTACATGCTGGATTTGGATTGTGATTGTTGTGAGCAGCAGAGGATAAGGTGTTTTTGTACTTTGCATCTGCATCTTTTTCTTGATTGCACGGTATGATCTAATCTGTCTGTGCCTGCCTTTGCATCTACTTAGTTCACAATCTACATCTGCAAGCCACTGTTATTGTTTTTGGCTTCACATATCACATCCACCATGCCAGAGTGAAAGTTTTGAAATTTAAATAGGTTTAACATTTTCTTTGGTGATTCCCAAAATGTCCATAAAGAGACATGCAAGCAAAGCTGTTTCTGTCCATGGCACTGCTACAGGGGTGAGATTGTTTGTGGGCATAGTAGTATGCAGAAGTGCATAGCTGATGCGAGGAAAGGGATCTCTCCATCAATGTGTTTACAGTGCAATCTGTAGCTTCACTCATAGATGGAGGAGATGATGTTGTCCCAGCTGGTGGTATTAGTGACATTTCTGCTGGCATGAGCACTACTGCCTCGAGTTCCAATTCTGACCAGTTAACCATTTCAAAAACTATAGCTGAGTGTAAAGCTGTGACAGACAGTATAGATGATGTCATACTCCCCAGTAAAATCTCCATGGCAGTTGAACATGATTCTGATCATGGTGACGATAACGCACAATGTCACATTTCTTCCACCGCAGTTGAGGTCATGCCTTTGCCATGCAATGATTCACAGTGTGGTGCAAAAATATCGGGTGACGGTGGTGATGATGATGATGATGCTTTGCTTGCCACATATTCTCCACATGGCAGCATCCAAGCAAAAAATGTGGATGCAGATGATGTTGATGAATATAATGATGTTGATGATGGTAGTGACACCGTTGGGAACCAGAGGGGAAAAAAGTCAAGGTGACTGTGTCTGAGTCTGTTAGCATTAAATCCTCCCCCCTTAAAAAAGTTTGTAATGGGTCTAGTTGATGATGATGATGATGATGATGATGATTAAGCAGTAATAATCATAGCTAGGCATGGTAGTCAGTTGCAGTCCAAGTGTGTCCTGCCTGAAAAATCATGTAGTACACCCCCCATTTCAGGAATAAAAAAAACAGAGTCCAATAAGCAGCATCGGGGACATGTTAAAAGTAGGAGACCACAATTCCTTGTTTGGCATTTTTTGTCCAAGATGCAAATGATGACTCAGTTGTTATCTGCCAGCTTTGCCATGAGTGTGTGAGTCGAGATAAAAAGGAGAGTTATCTTGGCATGGGGGGGCTGCAAACAAATCTTCAGAACAGGTACATGGCACTGTGGACCTGGCACCAAATGGCAGCTAATGCCATAGTGGGGCTTTCACCCCCGTCATCAATCTTATTGAGCATGTTATCCCCTTCCATGAATGCAAGACCAAGTAGGAATGTCTGCAGTAGCAATGGATTAACACCAGAGAATTACTACAGGCATGATGAGGGGGAGGATTCTGATTATGAAATCTTGTCCAGTGGTGGTGAGAGTAGCAGCGGCGGTGGTGGTGGTCAATGCAGTATGTCCAGTGCAAGTGGTACATCAACCCCTGTGTGTGAATCTGGGAAAATAACTTCATTTGTGGATATGTCACCTGTTCAGCCCTCTTCATCACATGCTTGCACCCCCCACCCCCCCATCCATTCACACAGCAGAGCCATTTGTCACACCCCATGCAAAATGTATAGGTTAGCCCACGTTGCAGAGTGTTTTGGCCCATAACCTGAAGCATCAGCCCAATAATGCAGTGTCACGTGAACTTAATTCTGCTGTAGCTGAAATGCTGGCAGTTGATCTTTTGCCTTTCTCCTTCATGGAGAATTCTGGATTCTGGCACTTTGTGGCATGTGCCTGTCTGAAATGGAAATTCCCATCCAGGACATACTTTTCCACTCATGTTGTCCCTGAATTATACTGTACTGTGGCCAACTCTATAAGACATGCCCTTCAACATTCCTCCTCTCCATTCATCCATTTAAGTATGGAGATGTGAACAAGTGACAAAACAGTGGGGAGTTCATATCTGTCTATAACTGCACATTGGGTGCAGGTGGCAGGGGTTGTTTGTGCTGTTGGTAGTGTGAATAATCAGTGTAGCAAGGTGAACTGTTGTGGTAGCAATCGTCTCAGAATTCAATAGCACCAACACTTGCTGTGCACAGTCTGACCTGTTCACACACTGGTCACAACATACTGGACTTGCTACTGACTGAAACTGACAAGTAGCTGAACCCCCTGTCCCTGAGAGCTGAGTTTACAGCAAGTGACAATGGATCAAATTTGGTTAAATGCATCATGAATGGTGGCTTTGTTCGGGTTCCATGCATGGCCTACTGTTTAAATCTTGTGGTGCAGGATATTCTGCAGCACCCTGATGTAAAGGAGATGCTGACAGTTGCACACCATATCTGTTCTCACTTTTCATGCTCTACAAAGGCCCATGACCAACTTCGGCAGTTGCAGATCTGAAACTGCCTCCCACAGCACCACTTGAAGCTGGAAGTTGCCACCTGGTGCAACTCCACTTTATACATGACAGAGAGTACAAAGCCATCTCAAAATATCTTGTCATGCATGCAAGCTATGACACTTCTGGGGCCTCCATGTCTCTCAAGACTGAACAGTGGCACCTCATGGTCTCTATAATAACACTTTTGAGGCCTACTGAACATGCCACACAAGCAGTGAGTGGTGAGTCTGCCTCCATTAACCAATCAATTCCACTGCTGTGGGTGTTGAGGCAGACACTGGTGAATCTACAGCATAGCCTTGATGTTGCCAGAGACTGTGACAGCAGTGTGTTGCCGATACACATGCTGACACTATTCAAGTGCAATAGGCACACCTTGAGCATTCAGCAGAGTGATGGCTTTGCAATAGCAACAATGCTGGACTCATGATACAAACGTGGAATTGCCTCACTACTGGAGGGAGGGCCTGAGCAGATAAAAAATGTCAGTGGGCAACTGGTGCACTTGGTTCATGGGGCTCGGGAGTCTTGAGCCAAGGTTAGAAAACCTCAGCAGCATAATCAGGCTGTAGGTCAGTTCGGAGTAGTATCAAGCACATCCTGTAAGTGGAGCTGCAGTTCCAGGTGGTCTGTCATCAAAAGCGGTTGTCATTAACCCACTTTGGGGTGCTTTGTCCCAAGTCAGGATTTGTAACATAATGATTCTGGAGAACAGGATGATGCATCAACCACTGGACTTTGTGCATTATAAACAGCTAGGGCCAGATATTCAAAACTTAGCCCTGGGGCTAAATTAGCACTGCATGACATGGTAAATTAGCCTTCAACCAGTAGCAAACTATATTCAAAGGAATAACCCCAGGGCTAAACCTGCTGAATATTGCATGCAAAGGAAGCAGTGCAAATAGGGTTGGGAATGCAGTGCTAAAATACTGTAGCCCAGGAAATAAGACAGCACTGAATAAAGCAACAGGGAAGCATGAAATGCAACAGCAGCTCAGTGGGCATGGAGATGGAGTAAGGCAGAGTTGAAGTTGGTGGACAATGTGTGCGATAGCAATGAAGAGTTGCACAACAACTGAAAACAGCAATGCAGTCCATACACTGCAGAACTGTGCTATGCTTGTGAGAGGTTTGCCCGGGGCTAACCCGACTCCACAGTGAAACACATTAGCCCTGTAGAAACTCATTAGCCTGGGGCAAAGGTTTGCTATATTCAAAGCTCCTATACAAATGAGCCTTTCTTAGGCAGTCCATGTGCAAACAGCCACATTAGCATCTCATTAAGTCCTGCTTAGCATACATTAGCATGAAGATTGCCGGTGCTATTCCATGGTGCCCACAGCTCCACCTGTAGTTCAGACTGGATGAACAGGCTGAAAGCCACAGGCCATGATGTGCACACAGTTCCACCTGTATGCTAGCCTTGAGAAACAGTTTATTAAATGCAGGCCATGAGTGTCGGCAGGCATACGCAGTGCATACTTCCTTCCCAGTCAGCACTGGAATGTGGGACACAGACACTCTGAATGTGTAACAAAGAGGGACACTGATCTCCATAATGAGAGGCACTTCTGCAAACATGGAGACAGAAACTCAGGACACAGTGGAAACCATTACCTTCTTATGTACACAGGGTAAGAGTTGTGTAGCACCATAGAATAGTATAACTCCTCTTGCTTGAAAGTCTTCATTGAAAACAGAATCTGTCAATGCATCAGTTAGCATGAGTAATATAAAAACAAAAGCAGAGAAATAAGATGTTAGGGTTTCCAACCCTAATGCCCCACCCCCAGGGTTCCCACCCCTACCTCTCCACCCCCACCCCTCCACCCTCCACACACCATGTGTCTGGGTGAGCACTGGGGTTGATGGCCTAACTCTCACCCCATTTCACGTGTAAACAAGCTGAGGTGGTGCATACAGGAGCATGGGGTAAAAGTTAGGCCGATGACCCCAACGCACACCCAGACACCTGTTGATGTGTGGACAGGGGAGAAATGGGGTGGATCAATAGGGGTGGGGACCCTGGGGTTGGGACGATAGGGTTGGAAACCCCAAAGCCTCATTTCCCTGCTTTTGTTGCTACAATATTCACCCTAACTGATGCGTTAGTGGAGTTATTTGCAATGAATTTCCCCTTCTTCTTCAGATAGTATAACTGTATCCTCATTTTGCTGTGGGAATGCAGTGTCCTATCCCTCCATCCAGATAGTACAACAGTATCCATATGTCACAGTGGGAGTGCCCACAGATGCACAAATGTATCTTGCTGTGGAAACACAGGGGTTTCTAGCCCCTGTGCTGCCACACATATAGTTACAAGGAGGCACAATGAAATTGCAACAAATAGTTATAACTGTGCCATCTTAAATTATTTTCACCCCAAATGTTCAACATAACCTTCTTATCACCTCACCACATGTACCCAGTACAGAAAACCTTCAAAGCCCTGAGGAAATATAATTCTGCACAACTGTAATGCCGTTTGTGCCACAGTGCAGAAAAACATTCTTGGCAGGATTTGAACAATTACAGCTGTACTATTCATGAGGTGGTGTGAAAAATGGTAAAGTTGAAAATCTGGAGTGAAAACAGGATACATTGGTGAAGTGACAAACGTGCATAGAAACTGCGTAACACACGTGCATAACTGTCATTTTTGGGAAATTTTTCACCAAATAGTCAACATGGGTTTTTTGGGGCCTCCTATTATGAACAGTTACACTGTGATTTTGTTATTCTATCCCGAAAGTCAATTCTGCACAGCGACCCCGCCATTCTGCGCCACAGATGCTAAAACACTTTTCAGGCAGGATGTGAAAAATAACAGCTGTACTGTTCATGACGAGATGTGATAAAATGGCAGTGTTGAAACTCTGGGGTGAAAATATTAGAAAATGGTGATGTTACGAGTGTGTGTAAACACTGCGCAATGCACGCTTGTAATGCAGTCATTATTTGGAATTATTTCTCCAAATTTGCAACATCGGCTTTTTGGGACCCTACCTCATGAACAGTGGCACTGTCATTTCATTAATCAATCCCCAAAGGTGATTCCGCACAGTAACCACAAAATCACCTTTAGGGGCCGAGTAAAAAAATGACAGTGATAGTGTTCATGAGGTGGGGTCCCAAGAACCTCATGTTTATAATTTGGTGTCAAAATCCCTAATAATGGATGCAACATCATCATAAATTGAAACCCCCAGTGACAGCCATTGCATGGCACTTACCTTTCATTCTTCATTTTGTAGTTCGGCTTTGAAGACTGCAGACATGTCCCGATCTTCAGAAGATGATAGTGCTGACCTCCTGAATTAGGTATGGGGTAAGGGGGGTGTGGGAGGTGGGTGCTCAGTGGGAGGGTGGGGATGGCAGAGGAGGGACTGGGAAGATGACGAAGGACCATTTTCTTTATTCCAGGTTAAGAAACAGACATATAACACATCAGGGGATGGTTACTTTATTTACAGGAACTAACAGTGAATAGATACAATGTATGTGGGCACACCGGGTTGGGCTCCCAGTGTGCCACATGACTTGGGAGGGGTACATGCTATCAACAGGGAGATTTGGCACCCCCCTCAGCAAGGCATTATTTAACAAGGATTTGTCATTGCTGAATGTTTGCTTGCTGGCATTAGCAGTAGAAGCGCAGGAGTTAGACAAATGCAAAATAGTAATGGCAGTGAAGTATTGAACTGACGCCAACCCCACCCACACCCTGCAGAGATGGACAGGCATTGGGGTGTGCCTTTGGGTCATCACCCATAACGCTCATGCCATTTCACCTCACCCTACCCTGCAGACACCAACAAGTGTCAAGGAGTGCTTTGGGGTGTTCAGGCTTTACACTCACCCCATTCCTTAAGGAAATACACTGAAATGGGTGCAGTATAGGAGAACGGGGTGAACTTTGGGGTCAAAGACTCCAAGGCACACCTTGATGCCTGTCACTGGCTGCAGGGTGGAAGTGGGAGTGGAATGGCATAAGCATTATTGTTGACAATCCCAAGTCATGCCCCTGATGCCTGTAAGTCCCTACGGAGTAGGGCATTATTGTTAGAAACCCTAATGCCCTGGGTGTTTCTTGGTATTTTCTCTCCAAGTTTTCAACATGGGCCTTTTGGGATCCCTCCTCATGAACAGTGACACTATCAGTTTATTAGCCGAAAGGTGATTTTGCACAGCAACCATACTATTTGGTGCCACAGGTGTGAAAACACATTTCGAACACGATGTGAAAAATGACAGCTGTACTGTTCATGAGGAGGTGTAAACAAATGGTGATGTTGAACATCTGCAGTGAAAATATAAAAAAATTGGTTAATCCATGAGCGTGCATAGAAACAGTGCAATACACACCCATAATGCAATTATTTCATTTTTTTTTTGTTTTACACCAGATTTTCATTATAGGCATTTTGGGACCTCCACTCATGAACAGTGTCACTGTGATTTTCTTAATCTGTCCCGAATGTTGATTTCGCACAGTGACCGTAGCATTGTGCTCCAGATGTGCAAAAACACATTTAGGGCAGAATGTGAAAAATGACAGCTGTACTGTTCATAAGGAGGTGTGGAAAAATTACAATGTTGAAAATCTGGAGTAAAAATATAAAAAATTGGCGAAGTTACTAGTGTGCATAGAAACTGCGCAATGCATGCTGGTAATGCAGTCATTTTTATGTTGTCCTGCACATGCATCCACAAGCAACATATTGTGGTAGCTTGGAATAGCAGGATTTGGAGGTGCAGTTGTGTTGTGGCCAATGGCGCCACTGCTTTTTTGGTCTGGGATGTGTGGCACAAATGAAACAGCACACTGTCTATGACAGCAGTGCAAAAGCATGCCATCAACTTAAAACAATTTCACCGCTGCAAAGTGGGAGTGACCCATCATTGGAGGATGTACCTCGCCTGGTGTTACATTTCAATAAAACTGGTGGCGGCTGTCAGTGTCTACCTCTCACAGTCCCATGAAAGCCGACATAGGGTGTACCCAATCTCCCTGTCGGCATGCCCCTTCCCCAGCTCATTTGCTAATGGGGGAGCTCAATCCCAATCAGCATGATGTCCCCCCATATAATTTGTCTGCCAAGGGGGTGCCGAATCCCCGTCAGCATCATGTCCTCCCAAACACAGACCCTTTTTCTTTGCCGATGGTGTGCCCAATCCCCGTCAGCTCCTATCCCCCCTCCCCAAAAATACAGGTGGCATGCTGGGAGCCCACCCCAGCATGTCAAATGTACCTGTAAAAAAAGAAAACCCTCCCATGAAGTTTTTTTGTTTTGTTTTTAAACCTGTGAACAAAAAAATGGTCCCTCGTTCATGGTGTGTGCTCCCCCTCCCAAACCCGCACCCACCATCTGTGCGCCCTACCTCCCCACACCCCCCCTCACCTCATACTTACCTCTGGAGCCTGTTGTGATGATCTTCAGTGGAGTGGGAACATGTCTGCACTCTTCAAACCCGAACTGAAGAAATGCCAGTAAGCTGTATAATGGCATCAGTAGAGGGGGGTCAACTTAAGTGGATAACTCATTTTAAAAAGGGACATCAAAACCTGTCATCTTTGTTCCAGGCAGAACCTCAGACCTGAACCTAAAGAAATTCCTAACTGATTCCTAACTGATGTGTTAATGCTGAGATTCTCTCATTGTTAGTTCTCCTTTGATGATGCTTCCCCATTAAACAGCTGAGCTAAAAATGAACAGAAACGACTCAACATAGCACATTTGCAGGAATGTCACCTGGGTTAGGAGAAGTGAACTTCACTCTTTTCAACTGCAGAGCTTAATAAGATGCAGAATGGAATATTTTTATTTTAAAAACTTTTGTAAAAAAAAAATGAACAGACTTTTGAGGGAGATAAAGAAGAGGGGAAATACGAAGACATAAATCTTCCACCTCACTAGCAGCAAAAATGTAGATGAAACAGCTTTCAGGACAAAGGTAAGTTCATCTTTGAGAAGTGTTACAATTAGATTTATTGGGTGTGGGGGGAGGGGGTTCTGCTACAGCCTCTCTAACTTGTACTGCTGTGCAGACCCTTGGCTAAAACCATAGCGAAGTCTGTTATTCTCATCACCATATAGACATGCATCAATATACTTTGTTCATTAGGTGCATTTTAGGGTACTGAATAAAGCCATACATTTCAAAAATAATTATCTAAATATTTTTTTCCCCAGGGAGGGGCTGTAAATTGCATTAAGTATTGGCTGCTTTTTCTGCCTGATTTGGCTCTGTTGCACCATCCTGGAGTTTCCTCCATCAAGTCTCTTAAAACGCTACGCATATAAGCTTATTGGCTAACATACATTTTAGTTTTCTCTTTTTACAGGTCTGTATGGCATTGCTTGCTCGAGCCATTGTATGCCTTTGTACACATTCATTCTCCATAAACTATAGGCAGTTGTGGCACTTGATGTGAACTGATGCAGGCCATTAGTCTACATATGTTTGGGAAATGTTGACCTACAGTACAATGATGATCTCGCTCTGGAAAATACTACCTATAGCAGAGATCTCCAAGCTCACATCTCCGTAATGTGTGTGTCCACTTAGGTGCACCAAACTCCCATTTTGAGAGCTGTGCTCAATTTAAGATACATATCTGAAACTTAAAAAACAATGGGAACATTCCAGACTGAGGAAGTATGAGTGTTATCTGCCTTCATTTTATTCAGAGTGACAACCCCCTGTGAATATTATGCAAATAAAACATTGTGACGTCAACTTCTGATCTTAATGATGACACCTGCGTCAAAACTTTTAAACTTATATTTAGACACAGTATGGCTAGCATGTCATATTTGTGGCATGTATTCCACCTTTCTTCTTTATTACTAAGTACATTTGTAAGAAAATTGCATCTGTTCCCCTTTGAGGCCATCAGCTCCTGCTGCTTATCTACACCTTCAGCAAAGCACACTGCTAGGTGTGACATCACCATAACTTCAGACTTTATGTACTGTATATGTTAGTTTACATTTTCACTGATGCGTTCTACAACTTGTATTTTAAAACTATGGTCTAAGTTAAGTCCAAAACTGAATAAACTGATGAAACACTACATCTCCATGACAACACTGCAGATATGATTGTGATGCCACAAGCGGAGGATAATGACATCACTCTGTAGACAGCCAACGACGCAGATTAGGTCACACAAAAGCAAAATAAAAACACATTTAAGGGCCAGTGTATTTATTAATAAAGAATGAAACAGAGTCTCATACAGAAAATGCATGAAATTTATTTATTTATTCAGAATTACAAACCTTTGAGTTAGAGACTCATTTCCAGAGGCTCCACGTCAGATCAGACAGATTCACAAGCTTAGACATACAGAGTGCAGTAAAACATAACAGGCAGAGTACATGGGTATAACCACAAATCAGATGGGTAATGGTGCCAGGATACAGTCTTCACAGATGGCAGTACAAACATCACAGAAAACATGGGATATTACAGTCCTTAGACCTAAAGCAGTTACAATAACAGTGAGGAAGTCCTATACAGGGTAGTATCTAAGTTCGGTTCAAAGACAAATTCAAAATTAAGGCAGTGCAGCCTGAAGGAGGCAGTTGTCATCTGGGGTCTAGACCCCAAAAGGGAGAAAGGCACTGGAGTGCTTGGACAGTACCGGTTGTGAGCACATGCAGCTGCAGGTGGAGAAAATGTTGCTCTTAAGAGCTGTCTTAAAAGGAACTATTTTTGTGAGTAAGGTAATCGGGGGGGGCACTGAACCAGTGAGGTGCCCTGTAATAAAAGGATCTCTGGTCAAGTGAGGTCTGCACCCTTGGGACTTTGAGAGCAGTGCTGGGGGCACTACGAGAAGAGACAGCGGGAGATGCCAGGTTAAGGGAGGAGGATACCCCTGGTGGGGAAATGCCTAGAAGTATTTTCTTTGCCAGGAGGCAGGTCTGGTAGTGAGTCCTTTCTTCAAGACTGAGTATGTTGGCCAGGGATTTTAGGGTGCAAGTGTGGGTCCATCTGTCTGCACCAGTGAGGAGCCTGTAGGCCTTGTTTAGGGCCACTTGGATTCTGCTGAGGGCGGTGGCATCAGCTGCAGTGTAAACTGGGATTCTGTAATCAATCAGTGATAGAACAGAGGAGATGATAGCCAGTTTGAGGGCCTCAGGGGGAAAGACCATATCAAAGGCCTTGGAGAGGTCAGTGTAGACAGCCCTCGCATGGTGGTCTTTGTCAAGTGTTTTGTGGAGGAGGTTTGAGAACTCAACCAGAGCAGTGGTCATACTATGACCTGGACTGAAGCCGTGTTGCTTTTTACATAGTAGGTTGTGGGAGGTAAGATATTCTGATAATTGGTCTGCCACTATTTTTTCCAGGGCTTTAGAAAGAGGGGGAAGAAGAGAGATTGGTCGATAGTTGCCAGGAGAGGAAGTGTCACCACCTTTGAAGATGGGGTGATCACACTATAAGCTGAAATGTGTTTAAAAACAAATATTCCTTGAGGGTTCAATATATCTTTAAATACTGCACTATAGTTTGTCTAATTCTGTGCACACTGTAATAGGATGGTGGGGGGGGCGGGCATGGACCCTCTCCTTATTACACAGATTTCACTTGTAGTAGTCAAATCCCCCCTGTACTGTACACAAGGAGGTTTTTCAATAAATAAATCAAGCTACCAAGCCATCATCAAAAATCAATCAATTTCTTGATTTAACTAGGTGGTATCACTGAGAACAGAATCTCATCCAATGTTTCCCAGTGGTGATGTGGCTCATGACGTGCCACAGTAACATGAAATACAATGTCAGAGGATGGTCCCCGGGGTCAGGGGCTAGTCTCCTCTTTTAATCCCCATTTATATGAAATTAGAGGGTTGTTTTCCCTGCTCCCCACTAAATATGTGCTGACACCCCCTTCCTTAGGACATCTGTGATCCACACCCAAAATACAACAAGCGAGCAGATAACCTGGTCATAATACAACGTGACTACACAATGAAATACATACACCAACATATTTCAGATCCATGCATTCCATATTGTGAGAGTGGAGAGAGTGCAAAGGCATACAGAAGATGTTTTACCATAAGAAAAGCACATCTTATGACTAAATTTGCAATTTCAGCTGAACTGAACCACATAGTTAATACTCAATGATTCTCTAAGTTGCTGATAAACTGTGTGTGTATACGTGCGTGCATGTGTGTGTGTAGAAAAAAATAATATTGCACAGTAAAAATAATGAAAAGTAATTTATTTCTGACAGTGAAAACAACACTGAAATACGTTCAGTCCCTAACAAGTTTACATGTAAATGTCATGCCTTTAAGACTGAAAACTGGTGGTCATTAATTACCAGTGGAGCCCCTTCCCTCAGAATAAGTTGGTATCATTATTATTTATAGTGCTGCAAAGTTGTGCTCTAAATACACCTACAAACCATTATGAAATATCTACAAGAAAGACAGTGGTATTAGGTTTCGAGTCAAAGCTCAGTTATGTGCCAATGTGAGCAAGTGCCATTCCAGTTCCCTAAAGGTAGTATTTGAATGGTTGTGTCTCCAACATGCAGCAAAAGAACATTGCCTTCTTGGTTAGCAAGCAATGTGAGAAGATAGTAGGGAGGGCTGGGGGGATACTGGGATGTTTAGGGAGAGGCATCACCAACAGAAAACAGGAAGTTGTTATCCCTCTGTACAGACAGTTGGTGAGACCCCATCTGGAGTACTGCATCCAGTTCTGGAGACCCCATCTCCGCAAGGTCATAGACAGATTAGAGGCAGTCCAGAGAAGGGCAGCTAAAATGGTGCAGAGTCTGCAAGAGAAACCGTATGAGCAGAGACTAAAGGAGTTTAATATGAGGAAAGGAGGGAGAGTGGGTACATGATAGAAACTTTTAGGCACCTCAGTGAAATCAACAAAGTCCAAGAGGGCAGCATCTTTCAGAAAAAGAGATGTGCAAGAACAAGGGGACACAATTTGCAGATAGAGGAGGGACAGCTCAGGGGCAATGTGAGGAAATATTTTTTCACAGAGAGGTGGTGGATGTGTGGAACAGCCTTTCTGAGGAGGTTGTGGGGTCTAAAACTGTTGGAGAATTCATGAACGCATGGGACAGACAAGGCAATTCTTGTGGAGGGTTAGAAGAAATAGGCTGTTGGTTAACTAGGATCTGCAGCTTATCCTGTAGGTAAGGAAATGGGCAGACTAGGTGGGCCAAGCGGTCCTTATCTGCCATCAAAGTCTATAGGCAGGATTCATGAAACCCGAGAAATACCTGCAGCTATGGGTAAACCTCTGCACAAGTGGGTTGCTGTGGTGGGTATTCACAAAGGAGCTGGATTACAACAGGCTCCATGGGTTATGGCTGCTTGCGGGTGGTGTTGCCACAGAGATGGCAGCAGCAACGGGAATGTGCTACAGCTGGTGGGAGCAGCCATAACACCCTCCACAACTGCTGCGGCTGTGAATCCCAACCACCACAGTCATGGGTGATTACAGTAGTTGCGGAGCGGGACTTAGGATCTGGGCGCTTCTTGAATTCAGCCCTATGTTTCTATGTTCTATGTTTCTAAGAAAACTGAGATAGGTTTACAACTCTAAACAGGGTTAATACTGAAAGTTTTAACAAACGATTAGGTAATTGAATATATCACTGAAAAGCCTGTTTAACAACTATGGGCAGGATTCACAAAGCTTTTGAAAGATCCGCAGCTGCGGGGTAAACTGCTGTGCAAGTGGGTTGCCACTTGCGGTGCCGCAGGTTACCCGCAGCGGACGGTATTCACAAAGGTAGAGCCGGATTACGACCGGCTCCATGGGTTATGGACACTTGTGGGTAGTGTCACCTGGGTGATGCCTGCAGCCACGGGAATGGGCTGCAGCTGGTGGAAGCAGCTGTAACACCCTCTGCAACTGCTGCGGCTGTGAATCACAAGTGCTGCAGCTGCAGGCGATAACAGTCCGCATCAGCAGTTGCAGAGTGGGACTTTGAAACCGAATGCTTTGTGAATCTTGCCTAGTCAGTGTTTTCCAAGTTTTACTTTTTTGCTCATCCAAAACAGCAATGGTTAGTACCACTTAGAGGTTCTCTTGTTCAAGATAACTGCTCAGATGAGAGGTATTACAGTAACGGACTCTGAGATGTATTATATGTGCACCTATTAATCATCTTCCAGTTTCTCTGTACAGAGCTAATATACTTAGGGAAAATTGATTTTATTTTTGTTTTTTATTTTTGGTGTGGTGAGACTTTTTGTTAATAAAAATTCCCTTTCAATATTTTACACATTTTAATAATCACTGTGAAAGATACAAAACAGCCTGTCAAAGAATGAAGCACATTTTATTTCTCGCACAGTCATCTTCAAAATCATGGCTTGTTGTCCCTGTTTTGATGCAAGATGATATAAAAAGCAGTAAATTGTCCCTGCACCCCCAAAAAAAAAAAAAAAAAAAGACACTGGCATTTTTGGCACAATATTAGCTAGAAAAAAATCTCTTTAGGTTTGACATTGACAAGCAGAAATAACTAATGATCCGTCCTTGAATTAAACTGGGATTGACATTACAGATGGGGGTCTTGTTTGAGTGTTTTAGACACTCTATCCAGTGGCTGGAATTTAGTTTTCCTTTTATTTTAATCAACGCTTTCCTCAGCAGTTATTTATTTTTGCTAATGGGGAAGACACACTGAAAATGAATTCCTTTAAGGGGAAAGCTCATAAACGTTACATTCAGGATACAGCAGGAAAACAAACAATACATGGACTACAGATCGATTATAGATCATGAAGCATTTATCACTAGCGACAGAGCTGTGAGATACTAGCATCTCAGCCAATGTGTTGTTGCTGCCCAGACTGTATGGAGCTGCATTCCAGTCGTTATACACGAGGCAATCTTAACAGATGCGGTGCAGTAGTGGTTAGAGCAATGGCTTCAGAATTAGGAGCTCACAGATCAAACCTGCTAGAGCCAAATACTCATTGTGTGACCTTGGGCAAGCCATCTAACCTCTCAGTGTTCCAGTTGACTTAGCTGCAGAAATGGGTAGATGCAAACCCCCACTAGAAATAAGGTATCTATCTGTCTGTCTGTCTATCTATCTCTATACGCACAGTATCTATCTATCTATCTATCTATCTATCTATCTATCTATCTATCTATCTATCTATCTATCTATCTATCTATCTATTCACAGACAGTATATATCAATGTATCTATCTACCATACAGTATCTATCTATCTAGAAACACAGAGAGATAGAAGTTGATGGCAGATAAGGTCCACAAGGCCCATCCAGTCTGTCCATTTCTTTTTCTACCTTATGAATGTGCCATCGGACTTTGCTCTGCCAGTGGCCTATCTATTCATACTCATCTGTATTGCTCCCTTATGTCTATCCCATGCCTGTTTGAAGCCCTGCACTGTATTCATTTCCACCACTTCCTGAGGTAGGCTGTTCCATGCATCCACCATCCTTTCTGTGAAAAAGATCTTCCTCACATTACCCCTTAATTGGCCTCCCTCTAATCTCAAGCTGTGTCCTCTTGTCCTGCTATTTTTCTTATATCGAAACATTTTAGACTCTTTCACCTTGGTAATGTGCTTAAGGTGTTTGAATGCTTCAATCATATTACCTCTCTCCCTCCTTTGCTGTAGGGTATACATAAGTTCAGTTAATCTGTCCTCATATGTTTTCTGATGCAGTCCCTGCACCATTTTGGTTGCCCTTCTCTGGACTGCCTCAATTTGGTTAACGTCCTTGTGAAGTTGTGGCCTCGAGTACTACATGCAGTACTCCAGATGGGGCCTAACCAGTGTCTTGTAAAGAGGGATTATTACCTCCCTCTTATGACTCGTGATACTCCTACTAATACACCCCAACGTCCCTCTAACCTTACCTACTGCTTTAGAGGTCTGCTTGGATGATTTCAAGTTATCGGTGATGATGACGCCCAAGTCTCTTTCTTCCCTTGTGACTGCCAGCAACTCCCCTCCCAGCCTATAAGTGGCATCAGGATTTCTCTTGCCTATGTGCATGATCTTGCACTTCTTTCTATTAAACCCCAGTTGCCACTCTTCCAACCATTTTACTAGTTTATCCGGATCTCTTCTCATTCTGCCCACCTCACCTGGATCATCTACTCTGTTGCAGATCTTGGTGTCATCTGCAAACAGACTAACCTTACCCTTCAGTCCATCTGCAATGTTACTGATGAAGATATTGAAGAGGACTGGCCCCAGGACTGATCCCTGTGGTACCCCACTTGTGACTTGCATCTCTTCTGACTGTATACCATTTAGCACCACTCTCTGTTTTCTCCCCTTCATCCAGTTTGCCACCCAGTGAACCAACGTCTGACTCACCCTGAGCCTACCCAATCTTCTATGTGGAACACTTTTGAAAGCTTTGCTGAAGTCAAGGTAGCAACATCAACTGCTCTCCCTTGATCCACCCCTCTAGTAACCCAGTCAAAGAAATCTATGAGAATAGTGTGACAGGACCTTCCTTGTGTAAAGCCATGCTGTCTTGGATCCTGTGCTCCTATGAATTTCAGGTGTTCCACTATCGTTTCCTTAAGGAGTGTCTCCATAATCTTGCCCACTACTGAGGTAAGACTGACTGATCTGTAGTTCCCTGCCTCCTCCCTGCTACCACTGTTGTGGAGCGGATCACATGAGCCCTTCTCCAGTTTTCTGGGACCTCTCCTGTGCTCAGAGACTCACTAAACAGTTCTGATAATGGCTCTGCTAGTTCCACCCTTAGCTCCTTTAGTACCCTGGGATGTATGCCATCAGGTCCCATTGCCTTGTCCACCCTGAGCTTAGTGAGCTCTTGTAGGACCCTTTCTTTTGTGAAGAGACTAGTACACACCTCCCTCCCCCTGTGTCCTTGGTGCAGAGCTGTGGGCCCTGCCCTACCTTCTCTTCAGTAAATACTGAGAAGAAGTATCTATTTAGGATAGATGCTTTTACATGGTCCTCCTCCTCACACACCCCCTTATCCCCTCTGATCTTAGCAATATCCCCTCTGGAATTTCTCCTTTCACTAATGTATCTATAGAAAGTCTTGTCACCTTCTTTTACTATGTGTGCTAGTGTTTCCTTGGTTTGGGCCTTTGCCTGCCTAACTGCCTTCCCTGCTTCCCTTAGGGAAGTTTGGTATGCCTCCCTATCTTCATCCTGCTGCGTTCCCTAATATTTCCTGAAGGCCAGCCTTTTGGTTCTGACCTTTTCTGCAACTGTGTTTGATAGCCAAAGTGGTTTCCATCTTCTTTTGCACTTTCTTTTCTCACTAACACAATGGGATGTTGCTTCAAGTATTGCATCTTTAATGCTTGCCCACTTTGCCTGTATCTCCTCACCTGTATTTGTTTTTGCCAGGGCTAGCATAACTCTGTTGGCCTTCTTTTTAAAGTTGGCTTCTCTGAAGTCCCATATTTTTGCCTTGGAATGGGATGATTTTGTTCTAGTGGCTAAATTGAACCATTCCATGTGATGGTCACTGGCACCCAAGTGGCCTTCTACCTGGAGATCTTTGATCCTTTCCATGTTAGTCAGTACAAGCTCTAGAATAGCCCTGTCTCTAGTGGGTTGTTACATAGAAACATAGAATTTGATGGCAGAGAAGGACTGCTTGGCCTACCTAGTCTGTCCATTTCCCTACCTGATGGATAAGCTGCAGATTCTAGTTAATCAACAGCTTATTTCCTCCTAACCCCCACTAGAATTGCCTTATGCCTGACCCATACATTCTTGAATTATCCAACTGTTCTTGGCTCCACAGCCTCCTCAGGAAGGCTGTTCCATGCATCCACAACCCTCTCTGTGAAAAAGTACTTTATAACATTACCTCTGAGCCATCCCCCTCTCTCTTTAAATTGTGCCCCCTTGTTCTTGCACATCTCTTCTTCTGAAAGATACTACCCTCTTGTGCTTTGTTAATTCTCTTGAGATACTTGAAAGTTTCTATCATGTCCCTCCTCTCCCTCCTTTCCTCAAGGGTATACACATTAAGCTGCTTTAGTCTCTCCTCATATGCCTTCTGGTGCAGACACTGCACCATTTTGGTTGCCCTCATCTGAACAGCCTCCGCTCTATGTCTTTGTGGAGATGGGGTCTCCAGAATTGAATGCAGTACTCTAGATGGGGTCTCACTAACTGTCTGCACAGAGGGATAACAACCTCTTGTTTTATATGTTGATGCCTTTCCCTATGCATCCCAGTATCCCCCCAGTCCTCCTTACTGCCTTCTCACATTGCTTGTCCACCTTTAGATCATCTGATATAATTACTCCCGGTCTCTTTCGATTTTTGTTGTTGTTATTAACTCACCCCCATTGTGTACTCTTCACCTGGGTTTTTGTTTCCTAGATGCATTACCTTGCACTTCTTTGCATTGAATCTGATAATCTGATCTGCCACATATTTGACCATTCCTCCAACCTTGCCAAGTCCCTTTCATTCTTTCAACCCCACCTTGTGTATCAATCCTGTTGCAGATCTTTGTGTCATCTGCAAAGAGAAATATCTTTCCTTCCAGGTGCTCTCCAATATCACTTATAAAGACATTAAAGAGGACTGGTCCCAGTACCGAACCCTGTGGTACCCGGCTAGTTACCTTCCTTTCTTCACTGTGGACTCCATTTACTATTACCCTTTGCGTCCTGTTGTCCAGCCAGTTTTTTTTTCCAGGCTACCATCTTGGGACCCACTCCAAGGCTGGATAACTTGTATATTAATCTTTTGTGTGAGACTTTGTCAAATGCCTTGCTAAAATCTAGGTAGGCCATATCCACAGCCCCTTCCTGGCCTACTACTTTGGTCACCCAGTCAAATAAATCTATTAGGTTTGTCTGATGTGACCTTCCTACTGTGAAACCATGCTGCATTGGGTCCCGTGCCCCACTGGCCTCCAGGTACTCAACAATTCTTTCCTTCAGAAGTGATTCCATCATTTTCCTTACCACTGAAGTCAAACTAACTGGTCTGTAGTTTCCCGCCTCTGCCCTGCTCCCACTTTTGTGAAGTGGAATCACATTGACCTTCCGCCAGTCCTCAGGTACCACCCCATCCTCCCATGATTTGCTAAAGACAGTAGTCAGTGGTGTTACTAGTTCTACCCTTAGTTCTTTTAAAATTCTTGGGTGAATCCCATCAGGCCCCATTGCTTTGTCCACCCTCAGTTTCAAGAGTTCTTTCAAAACCCTTTCTTCTGTGAATGAACTGGTATAGACCCCCCATTCAGTGTTTCTTCCTTGTTTGATTTAGGTACCTCCGCCTCATCTTCCACTGTGAATACTGAGCAGAAATATTCATTCAGTATCCCTGCTTTTTCACTGTCACCCTCTGCCCACATTTCCTCCCCTTTATTAAGTCTCTGTATCCCTCCCTTGGTCTTTCTTCACTCCCTAATGTACCTATAAAAGGTTTTATCCCCCTTCTTAACAGAGTTGGCTATCTTTCCTCAGTTTGTGCCTTTGCTATTCTGACTAGCTTCCCTGCCTCATTCTGCTTTAACTGATAAAGTTCTCAGTCCTGCTCCTTCTGTTTCCTTATATTTCCTGAGTGCTGTCCTTTTCTCCTTAACCATCCCTGCCACCTCTTTGTTAACCATAGTGTTTTTTTCCTTCATTTTGTTTTGTTGATTTGCTTCACACAAAGGCGTGTTGCCTCTGCGATGGCAGTTTTGATTATTCCCCATTGTTCCTCCACCCCTCCTTCTTGCCTGTTTGCTAGTGCTTTTCTGAGGTACTCTCTCATTTTCTCAAAGTCAGCCTTCCTAAAATCCAATACTCTTATTTTTGTATGGCTTGACTCCATGGCTGTGTTTATAGGAACCACGCCCTTTGGTGGTCACTTGTTCCCAGATGGCTACCCACTTCTAAATATGAGATCCTTTCTCCTTCCCCATTGGACAGTACCAAGTCTAAGACTGCTCCCTCCCGAGTGGGTTCCAACACTAGCTGTCTGAGGCATGCCCCCTGTAGGGCATCAAGAATGACCCTGCTCTTGGATGTGTCTGCAGCAAAGGTACTCCAGTTAACATGTGGCATATTCAGGTCCCCCATCAACAATATCTCCCCTTTTTCTGCCATTGTAAGGATGCCTTCTATCATTTCCATGTCTATTTCCTCCCCCTGAGATGGGGGTCTGTACACAACCCCCATGTAGATTGTGGTGCCATTTCCTGTCTCCAGGGTGACCCATAGTTACTCATCAACTTCCTGTTTACTCTTCAGTTCTGTTGCTTTAATCCCTTCCCATATATAGAGAGCTACTCCTCCTCCTCTTTTACCCACCCTGTCCCTCCTCTAGACTGTGTTTCCTATCTATCCATCCTTTTCCCCGTGCATACAACTGTGATTAAAACTAACAGAAACTGGCCAAATGCATTATATAAAATAAAAGATCGGTAAATCTTTAATTGTTAGAAAGACATACCTTGAAGGGGTTAACAAGATCATCAAGCCATTCACCATTTGAATGAAATGCTTTATAATCTGGTTAGCACCTTCATTGTGTTTATTTCCTTATATACACTACATTTACTGTACACAGCACAGTTTCCCAGATATATTTCTATAGAAATGCCCCTCAGGTGAATCCCAGTTCTACATTGCAGCCCAATCCCAACCAGAACCAGCAGTTGCTAATTTCATAACTTTCAGTGGTTTGAGAATCTGACCACTTTCAGCAGAATGGTTTCATCATTTATTCATTGAAATTTATTTAAAATAGATAGCCCAGCTGAGATGCAGCATCTCATTTTGATTGGGGTCTTGCCTCTACCCAGTTCTACACCAGGGAAGAATAGTTATGCATGGTATTCAGGAGACTTGTCCAAGATCACAGTACGAACCAGCTGCAGAGGTGGGCAGTGGATTTGACCTGTGCATCCTGCTTTATAGCTCAGTGTTTTAACCACTAGATTTCATAGACTTCCTAAGGGTTCATTAGTTTGACCTATTCACAAGGAATGGATGCGGCCAAAGAATCCTTCATGGTAACAGATAACTAGTGTTTAAATGTTAACATTTATTTAACCTGGATCACCCAGCTGACAGGCAACAGCATGTTTTTTAATTGGTTCTGGTTTTGATGGTGTGTTGTTGTTTACGCCAAGGTGTTGCAGTTACAAACACATTAGTCAGTGAACATGTAGTATGAAATGACAGATTGATCATTGTGGTAAAGGAGTGGCTATTAAAACATATCAGTTTTTTTGTGATAGAACACACGTAGGTACTCTGCTATTCAAATAATACAGATTGTTTGGTAATGAGTCAGAAACCTAGCTAAAAGAGCCACATAAATATGGGCAAAGAATAAAAAACAATTGTCAGAATGTTATTGGTCTCTGTCATTTAGAAAGCAGCAGCTCAATCAATCAGTCAATCAAAATCTTTATTTAACCAGGCGAACGCCATTGAGAAATGCTCATTTTCAAGATGGACCTGAACAACACATAATCATAAATTGCACAAGGATTACAACAACCAATATATGATGTAATTGAGTAGAAACAGATGCCATGAATCTGATAACAGTAGCGTGACATATACAATAGTAATTACAAACATATAAGAAGTCTCATCAATTTAAATAATATGTACCCAATGGCCTGAAGGAAACCAAAGGAAGCAAGAAGGGGTCAAAGGTGTTGTATAAGGTTATCAAGAAGATTTCAACAGGGGGATAGGAGGAGGAGGGAGGTAGTAGAGGGAAGGAAATAGAGGAGATAAAGGAGGGGGCCCACGGAATACCAAGTACCGTTGTCATAGCCAAGTGGATTTCATATAGACTCAATGTTGGTGGTGGTAGGGGAGGTCATTCTCAGCTTAAGGGTCCAACCATTGGATATGGTTACAATAGCATATAACAGTGGCAGCCAAATGGAAGGAATGAGAGGGAAGGTGAAATGCAGTAGGAGATGGGAGGGAGAAAGAGATGGAAGGGGGAAGAGGATATTAATGGGACAGCATGTAGCTGACGTTAAATCCACCCCTAAGGATACGACAATGATGAAGGGGAGCAATCACAGGATTCTTTAAAGGAACAATCACATAGTGTTTTGAAAGCTGTTAAGGTAATGGGGTGGACCAATTTCAATGTTTTTTGCAGCTTATTCCATAATAGAGGTAGTATGTAACTTACAGAAGCCCTGCCAAATTGTGATTCGCCCTTGGGCACTGTCAGAGAAATATAGGAGGCACTTCTCAACACATACTTGCCTATCGTACTTAGTGGAAGGCAGTCCAAAATACAGTGAGGCAATTTCTTGGTAATTGCTCTGAAGTTCCTGAAGGTGGTGTTTCTCTGTCACCTGTATGTAAGGGGAAGACCATTCCACAGCCAAGTATAAGGTACAGTGGTGCGTTGAATATGGAATACCAGTAATAAATATTAGAGCTCTGTGGTAGAGTGTGTCAAGCTTCACAAGTGCTGTGGCATGACCCTGACTGTAGAGGAAATCCACAATGTCCACAAGGGAAAGGAAAGTGGTTAGAACCAGTCTCAACTTGGCAATCCTTTAAAGGAGATAGTTAATCCTATTAAAGAGATCAAGGGCCAGATATTCAAAACTTTGCCCTGGGCAAAAACCATTTGCGCAGGTTTAGCACGGGATTAGCACGGGTTTGCTATATTCAAAAGGCCAAATAGCGCTGTCAAACTGCAGTAGCGCTGGGCTAACCAGTAATGTATGCAAGTGGCAAAAGGATGGGTGGGGTGCACAGAGAGATGCACAAGGGGATATTCAAAGGTTCAGCGCCACGCTAGGATACATAGCATAGCCCTTAGCACTAGTTACCACCTATAAAAGGCCAGTCTAAACACAGGGCAAAACACAGAGGAGGAGGGAGCAGCACAGGAAGTAGGAATGTGTGCAGTCCCAGTAGCAGTGATCCTGCCATTGATGGCAGCTATAGTGGAGGAGGAGGAGAAGGAGGTGAAGGAAAGGGAGCAGGCACAACATGGGCCACAACGCAGGCTCAAGAGACGGTATACTGCAAACAGGCTGTACCGGCCCAGGGTCTCCTTTGAGACCCTGCCTGATGACCACATCGTTGGTCGGTACCGATGAACAGGGGAATGTTGAGGCAGTTTCGTGAACTCCTGCATACGAGCAGCTGCAGTCAAACACCAGACGAGTCATGCCATGACAGTGGAGGAGAAGGTGACAGCAGCAATGTGCTTCCTTGCCACAGGAACGCTCCAATCCACCAACGGGGACACCATTGGGGTAACACAGTCTGCCACCTCACGCCTCCTGGACCTAGTTCTAGAGGCTCTCCTGCCACATGCTTCGAATTCATAGTATTCCCCAGCACAGCAGCAGAGCACAGAGAAACAATGCAGCAGTTCCATCGAGTTGCGCACCTACCATCTGTAGTGGGTGCCATTGACTGCACCCATGTCCCCATCCATGCACCACCTGGAGATGGCAGTGATGTGTATGTGAACAGGAAGGGTAACACCCATCATCTGCCAGGTGGTAAGCGATGCGAGGGCGCATCACCAATGTTTATGCACAGTACTCGGCAGTGCCCACGACGCCTCATCTGGCACCAGTCTCAGCTGTATCAGGCCTTTGAGGAGGCAGAATACCCAGTGGACAACTAGTCAGTGAGTTGTAGCACACAAGGCAAACACACAACAGCATGGATGGGGAAGGCATTGCAGGCCAGGGAAGGGATGGGAGGGCTACAGACAGGTGCAGGACAGCAGCTGACAGACCGCAGTACAGCACTAACAAGTTATATGTTTTGACAGGAGACAGTGCCTATCCCTGCGCCCTGGCTCCTCACACCAGTATCTCGACTGGCCACAGTGGCTGAGGAGCTTCACAACGAGGCACATGCCAGAACAAGAAACATTATAGAGAGGGTGTTTGGCATCCTGAAGATGCGATTTAGATGCCTTGACACATCAGGTGGTGCCTCCAATATACACCCTCAGAAGGTATGCCATATCTTCCTAGCCTGTTGTATGCTGCACAACATGGCAATGAACCGTGGGATACAGGCACCTGAACCTGAGGGACAGTCTGACAGTGAGCCAGAGCCAGTGGTCAGGGGATAGTGGAGCAACTGAGAGGAGGGACCTGCATGGCACAACAGGGCCATACAGCACCGGACAACATCATCAGGATACTGCAACAGATCAGAGGGTAAGCACAGACTGCACAACAACCTGAAGAGTACAAGTGAGCAACATTTTAATGTGCACAGACTAACATTACAGTGAAAACCAGAATCACAACAGCAAACAAACCCAGTGTAATACAAATAGTGTGTGCATGTGGTGTGACTCCATGATTGTGCAGCACATATGTGGTCGGATACACACAAACGGTGTAATCATGGTGGGAGGCAATGTGTGCTGTGAGGGTAAGGGGGCAACTGTGTTGGTGGGAGTGTGTGTGTGTGTGTGTGTGTGTGTGTGTGTGTATGCATGTGCGACATCTGCCCATGCATGACGGGGAAGCACCTAGAGTACGCCAGACAGTCTGTGGGCATCACCGGCGATGCAACCCACACATGCGGCATGCTCCCGTACCATGGGTTATGGACCCTGGGGTGCTCTGTGCAGAGGTCACAGCTGAAGTGAAAGGTGAGGCAGGCATGGTTGGCCTCCTGTGCCCTCGGGGGTTGGTGGAGGCAGATAGGGGCTATGGATGGCCATGGCGCTGCTGGGTTGCAGGTGGAGTTTGTGATGGCTCAGAACTGGTAACAGTGGCAGCCCTGCGCCCACGGTGTGCCTGCCTGTGTGCCCCTCTGCCATGTGCACCAGAGCCAACAAACCCATGTTGCCGACCAATAGGCACACCCTGCATGACACCACCAATTGCCACCACTGCAGCAGTCAACCCAGAGAAGCCACGGTCTATGGCACCCACCAGGCGGCCAAACCTGTCCTCTGCCTGCTGCTCAGCATGAGCAAAGTCCACTCTTATTGCCTCCTGTATCTGACCCAGCTCATGTCGCAGCTCACGACGCATGGCATGCAGGTCCAGACGGGCCTCCTGCTGTGATGTGACAGCAGCCTGCAGGAGTGGCCGGGCACCATGGCCTTCATGGACCAGAGGCATGGGACCCACAGCAGCAGCTGGCAGTGGTGCTTGTGGCACTGCACTAACTGCTACAGCTGGCTACTGCATATGAGTGGCAGTGGGCTGTGGCACCATATGGACTGGAACCTCAGCAGTTGTCAGACAATGCACGCCTTGCTGTCCTGCAACACCACCCACACCACCCACCACTATGTGTTCAGCCACACTGCCGACACCTACAGAAGCACCCTGACCTGTTCCATGGCCTTCAGCAAGCCCCACCCCTACATCCCCTGGCACAGAAATGTCCAGCTGATGTGAATATGTAGAGACATCACTGTCATCTGCACTGGTGACAGTGACCAGCAGTACCTCTCCCACTCCATCACTCTCAGTTGGGGCACCATCCAGGTGCCCACTGTCTCCTAACACCACTGGTGAGGTGTGCCCCTCCTCCCAAGGCAGTTGCATGCCCTGTCCCTGGGTATGCCCAACATGCTTTGGGTCCATACGGCCCTGAGATACCAAAGTCCAGATGTTGTTGGCCAATCGTCCTCAAACTCCTCCACAACCTCGGAAACCTGGCTAGACATCTGTGGATCATGCTGTGGTGGTGCAGGCCTGTCCAAGAGTGCTGAGGAGAGAATAGGGACAGGGTCAGTCATCCATCCATGGACACTGTGGCAAACCACCACCACTACCACCACCACCACACCATGCAGCCCTTAGGACAGGTACCCACCTCACACAAGCCTGTGACAACATGCACCCACCCACCCCACAGTGACCTTGACCATGCCAGCCATCATTTCTGCAGGATACAGTGCAGCCTGTGCAGGACACCAAAAGCAGGACCATGCACCCTTGCCTGCACCACATACAGGGTTGCACATGTGAATACAGACCTGGCCTTGGAAGTGCAAGGGATGTCTCGTAACCACCACCTGGCACACCTGCCACTGCCACCATCTGCAATGTTGATGCCACCACCGCCATGTGTGGCTCCTCCACACGTTGCTGTTGTTCCTGTGGACCACCACCAGTTCTGGTCCTGTCTCTGTGGCGCTGTGCCACCTCCTCCTTTGCACGCCGCAGGAGGTCATTCCAACGCTTCTGAACTGCCTCAGTTGATCTCCCACGACCACCAACCACATTCACAGCTGCAGTCACCTCCTCCCAAGCCTGCCACACAGCAGCATCGGTGGCCCTGTGTGTGCGCAACACATGTTCTCTCGCCTTTACCTCATGTGCCAGGGTGTTTAGCTCATCTTATGAGCATTTAGGTGCACGGATGCACTCTGGTTGAGCCACACACCTATGGGATAATAAAGAGGACAGGTGTCAGTGGCTGCCGGTGCTGCACTGCATCACACAGTGGACAGCATGATATCACCCCTCAGTGCTACAGGCCACATGGACATATCAGATGGCTGCATGTGCCTGTACGTTGCACATGCCCACATTGCCACTGTCTGTCCTGTGTCTGAGTGGTGCGCAACATGTGCCATGAACCCCATGACTGTTTGTGGCATGGGAGCGCACATTGCTGGTACATTGTGTATGCCCGGTTGGGGGCAGAGGCCATCACTCCACACATGCAGGAAGACAAGACGGTGCACTGTCATGGTACAGCACCAGTGCACCTGGCGTGCAGACACAAATGTGCAAACATTGGCACATGGCACATTGAACTGCAGGGGGTATGAGCACAATGCAGTGGATGTATGTTGTCCCACGGTGGTCATACATACCAGGAGTGTACACAGTCTCCAACCGTCCCCCCATTACATAATGTACACATCCCATCAAAATTGCACCCCCTTCCAAACAAGTTGTCAGATGATTCCTCTACGCCTAAAGAGATCATACATGCATGACACAGTCACAGTGGCCAACACTAACCCAAATACCACAGATTAGATTGATAATTGGTTTGTGACAGGCGGTCGACCAAACTGGACACAACTGCATACAATGAATATGCCTATCCACACCCTTGATACATACCTGGCTGTTGCTGCCCATCCCCTGTTGCATGTCTCTCTCCATGTTGTTCACTGCTGTATTCCACCACAGTTCACAATACAACACTGGTGGTGCACTGCTTGCCCTTTATAGCCCGGCCAGGCAATCCCGCCTGTTAGTCATGCAAATGAGCGCATAATGATATGCTAATCACACGTTTTGCTCCATGCATACACAAGTACCCTCATTTGCATACAGCCGTTGAATATGGCTCTGAATAGCCCGGCGCTAGCACAGCAGCGCTATTTGAGGAACAGTGCCGCGCTATGTGCAGCATGCATGCTCATGTTACCCTTGTCATAGCGCAGTCTAGTGCTGTGCTAACCAGCTTCAGCGTGGCGCTACACGCATGCGTGCAATATCGGACCAGGGTGATGGTAGGGGTCATGCATGCGCACTGCAAACACTTCCTGTTAGCGCAGCACTACGGCATATGTCAGCGCGGCGCTGAACTTCAGTTGTAGTGTGTGTCAGGGTGTATGCACAGTTGTTGCACTGTTATTCAGTTTATTTGCCCCCTTCCACAGCACAAATATGTCTGGGAGACCTAGGCAAAGGGCAGTGGTGGGCCGTGACAGGCAGTGGGATGAGGTTGAGACTGCCAACCTCGTGCAGTTAACAGAGAGGCGCCATCGCTGCCTATTTGGACCTGTGCGGGAGGGTGACTTGCCCTGTATGCAGGTCTGGGCTTCCATTGCCCACAAACTAAGTGCCATCACAGGTATCCCACGTGATGGTGAAAAGTGCCGGCATCGTTATGCTGACCTCAGGCGCAGGCAGTGACCACTGCTTAAACGCTGCAGGGCCATGGTTCATGAGGGGACTGTGCCTGTGCCAGGTAAGGGATGACTGTAGCATGACTGCTGGCATGGGTGGTGGGGCAGTGTGTTCGTGGTGTGCTTATGTGCTTATGTGTTGCTGAGCTACACATGTTGCTCATGGAGTCCATGAAGTCATGTGTACTGTGTGGGACAGGGGTAGACAGTGTGCACGGACCCTCGTCATGCTTGGCATGGCTTTGGTGGTGCACTGCACCCGCCTGCCACTGCGTGTTGTGCTGCACCACTGGGGTACAAGGTGGTCTTTAGCGCATCGCGGTGGCTGATATTGTACTGACGATGCTGTACCTCTTCTCACTGCAGAGCACCGACAACAAACCACAGGCAGGAGAGACGCGCCACAAGCCAGACGGGGCCATCATCTGACAGGCGAGGGTGCCTCCATTGACACAGCGGCAGCAGAGAGCACGGATGGTGAAAGTGGTGTTGTGCATGAGTACTGTGCAATGTTATGCTTTTTCACGATGAGTCTGGCTTTACAGGGCAGGCAGTTGAGCAAGTGTGTATGTAGGCATATGCACTGTACACATTAGTGTACACTTTGGTGTACTGCATGTCTGTCTACTGTTCCTAGGTACACCAGAAGTTTTGGGTCACTGTAGGCCACTGGGGTGTGGCCCTGTTTGAAATGCTGTTGTGTAGGACAGAGGGTCGGACTGGGATGCAGAGGGCCCACCTGGACAGATGATGCAAGGGCCCTCCTGGAACATCAATAGAGGAGGGCCCAGGTTGACACACTTATATCAATATTCCACTTCATTCTGATACACTAGTTCTGTGTTTGCATCTCACATTTATCAACAGTGTCCCAGATACCCTATTTAATAAGGGAACATGATACTACATGCAAACGTTTTCAGAGTTCAGAAGGTAACCACTTACTCAACTGAGGGGGGCCCACCTGGGAATGTACAACCTCATTAGAGAGTGGGGAATTATCTGATAGACATCATACCCTTTTGGAAGGGGTTTACTGTTTGGGGTTGCTGAGTACAGCATTTATGAGGGGGTGCGGCTGTTTGGGATTGTATGTAGAACATGTGAATGTCTGGCTACACCCCTGCCTGTGGGCTCATGCTCTGATGTGGGGGCCATTGTCCCTAAGAGGGTGCTGTCCCTCTGTCCCTGTAGTGCACAGTGTTTGTGCACGTTATGCAGGTGTGCTGCAGGAGTTGTTCTGTGGTAGCATGGTGTGCTGGTTGTCAGCCCCTATGGCAGATGCTGCTCCCACAGGTGTGTGTGTACCTTGCCATGCCTTGACCACCAGGGTGACACTGTTCTGTGCATGCCTTTGGCCTACCACTGCAGTGCCACTGGTGGACCATGCCCAGTGTCTGTGTTTCACATGTGTGTGTCTTCTTGCATGGGTGGTGTCACGGCACTGTGCCATTCTGTACACCACTGTGGGCCCCTCACCCTTCTGTTGCAGCAAGTGGTGTGGCTGGCATTGGCACTTCCCCTGGTTGTGTACTGCTTGGTTACCTGTCCTGCAGTCCCTACTGTGGGCCCCTCACCCTTCTGTTGCAGCAAGTGGTGTGGCTGGCATTGGCACTTCCCCTGGTTGTGTACTGCTTGGTTACCTGTCCTGCAGTCCCTACTGTGGGCCCCTCACCCTTCTGTGGCAGCAAGTGGTGTGGCTGGACATTGGCACTTCCCCTGGTTGTGTACTGCTTGGTTATCTGTCCTGCAGTCCCTACTGTGGGCCCCTCACCCTTCTGTGGCAGCAAGTGGTGTGGCTGGGCATTGGCACTTCCCCTGGTTGTGTACTGCTTGGTTACCTGTCCTGCAGTCCCTACTGTGGGCCCCTCACCCTTCTGTTGCAGCAAGTGGTGTGGCTGGGCATTGGCACTTCCCCTGGTTGTGTACTGCTTGGTTACCTGTCCTGTGGTCCCTACTGGGGCCCCTCACCCTTCTGTGGCAGCAAGTGGTGTGGCTGGGCATTGGCACTTCCCCTGGTTGTGTACTGCTTGGTTACCTGTCCTGTGGTCCCTACTGGGGCCCCTCACCCTTCTGTGGCAGCAAGTGATGTGGCTGGGCATTGGCACTTCCCCTGGTTGTGTACTGCTTGGTTACCTGGCCTGCAGTCCCTACTGTGGGCCCCTCACCCTTCTGTTGTGGCAAGTGGTGTGGCTGGGCATTGGCACTTCCCCTGGTTGTGTACTGCTTGGTTACCTGTCCTGCAGTCCCTACTGTGGGCCCCTCACCCTTCTGTTGCAGCAAGTGTTGTGGCTGGGCATTGGCACTTCCCCTGGTTGTGTACTGCTTGGTTACCTGTCCTGCAGTCCCTACTGTTCTGATGCCAGTGTCATTATTCTCTGTGGTCATTGTCAAGTCTTTATCTGTGTCACTTGCCACTGTTGCACACTTATGTCAGTCACCGACCCACCTGTTCAGGTTTCCTGTCATCATTTGTACAGCTGCTGTATTATGGCATCATGGGTGGCAGTTTGGCTGGGTGTCTACAGTTCTTGTGGAGGGCAGCAGTGAGGGTGGGCCACTGTTGGGGGTGTACATGACAGGCATGTGTGGTTACACATGTGGTTGGGGCTGTGGCAATTTCTCCAGTTGGTGTCATCTGTATTTTGTATCATAGCTGTGTGACCATGGGAGCATGTCCCACCATGTGTCATCCCATGTGCATATCAGTCAGTGTCCGCTTGTCGCTCACATCTCTGGAGGTGGCTGTCTGTTTGCACTGTTACAGTCTGCATGCCACTGTGCTGGCTGGCCTCCACGTTGTTGGGTTTCTCAGCATACTTCCATGCATATTGATGTACACTGGGGTGTTGCATGCTGCCTGTTACGTACTGCCTTGTCCTGCAGGCACATGTTAGTGTGTGTTGTGGTTTGTTACATACTAGCACATGGGCATGGTTGTTGGGGCATGCTGTCCACCGTGTGGTGGTACATGGCGCCTTTGTGTCATTATCATGCCCTGATGTGGTCCCCCTTTCTCCTGTAGGTCCACGTAGGTCATCACTGTGGGCCAGCCATCCAGAGGAGGGTGAGGGAATGGAGGAGCTTCTGCAGAGGATAGTGCACCAACAGCACACCCTGATTGAACAGCAGGCTGTACTCATATCTGAGACGAGACGTGTTGCAGCTGTCTTAGAGGAACGTCTGCCGGCACCTGCCCACACCTAACCCCTGCATTCTGTGTACCTTATTCTGCTTCCTGTCCCTGGCCCAGTGTCCCTAGCCCTGTTCCTGCCATCCTGTTCCCCATCATTGCTTTGCATTTCCACATCCCTCTCACAACCACATTCTTACCCCATTGTTCTGTTGCTTTATTTACCATTTGACTGTTTGCACTATTACTGTTGTTTTCCCATTGTTTTCATCCTTTGTTATGCCTGCCCTTTCCCTTCCATTAGGTTTTTCTTGCACCCATTTGTACAGATATGTGTTCTGCTATGTTTTGATTTTTTTCTGTATATATGTTCATGTTGCCTTTGCACTTTGTATTTTCACAGTTTACATTATACTTTTTGAAGTTGACATTCCTGTGTCCTGTGTCTTTTGGGTGGACTTGGATTTGACAGTGTTCTGTATGTTCTGATTTCACTTGTGGTTGTAGGTTATTCCATTCCTTTCACTGGTACTGTAGTTGTGTCTGGCTGGGCTCTTCTGCTTTCCTGTGTTCCTGGACAGCTGCTTACACCTCTGTGACACTTTTGTTTTTGTGGGTGTTTGCACTGCCCTTTGTCTGATTGCTATTTTCAGTGCTGTCTTCTCTGCTATATTTAGTGCTGTCTTAATCCTGGGCAATGTTTGCCCTGCACTCCTGGGCCTGTTTGCCCAGCTTCCTTCGCTTGCTGTATTCAGCTGGTTTTGCACCGGGCTATTCATTTTGAATATAGCTATGTTTTTGCTCTGGGCACAGTTTGCCCTCTGGGCAGTGCTAATTTAGCCCCGAGGCAAAGTTTTGAATATCTGGCCCCAAGTCTCTGTCTGAGCTTTTTTATCAGTTCTTTGGATTTGGCTGTAATGCTCATACCACATACATCTCACTTTCACTTCTGTGCAGGGAGTGACAGGCATCGAGCGCTGTGCCTTGCACTCTTTGGCCCCAAAAGCTCACCCATTCTCCTATATTGCACCCATCTCAGTGTATTTTCTTATGGAATGGGGTGACTGTAAGGCCCAAAGACCCCAAGGCACACAGTTACACTTGTCGGTGTCTGCAGGGTAGGGTGAGGTGAAATAGCATGAGCATTATGGCCGATGACCCAAAGGCACACCCCAATGCCCATCAGTCTGTGCAGGGTGGGGGTGGGGTTGGCTTCAGTTCACTACTTCACTGCTATTCCTATTATGATCTCTCTAACTCCTGCACTATCAATGCCAATGCCAGCAAGACAACATTCGGCATTGACAAATGCTTGTTGGAATTTGCAACATTGGCTTTTTGGGACCTCTCCTTATGAACACTGTCACTGTGATTTTCTTAATCTGTCCCGAATGCTGATTTCGCACAGAGACCGTGCCAGATGTGCAAAAACACATTTTGGGCAGGATGTAAAAAATATCAGCTGTACTGTTCATAAGGAGGTGTGAAAAAATGGCAATGTTGAAAATCTGGAGAGAAAATATAAAAATTCTCGAAGTTACAAGTGTGCATTAGAACTGCGCAATGCACGCTTGTAACACAGTCATTTTTTGGAATTTTTTCACCAGATTTGCAAAATAGGATTTTGGGGAGCCCACCTCATGAACAGTGACACTGTTGTTGTGTTAATTAGTCCCGGAAGGAGATTCCATGCAGTGACCGTGAAATCACCTTTCAGAACCAAATAATGACATGACAGTGACTGAGTTCATGAGGTGTGGTACCAAGAACACCATGTTGAAAATTTGGTACAAAAGTCACAGAAATCCCCCATTTATGACATTATGCAGCTTACCGCCATTTCTTCAGTTTGCGGTTAGCTTTAAAGAGTGAAGGCTGTCACAAACCCATTCAGCACATCAGCCCTCTACTCTCAAAGTGCCAGCCTCCGAGCTTAGTCTTGTGAACAGTTAACAGAACAAGGTAACCCTCTTGTCTGTTTTTGTGGATTCTAATCAACCTTTGGTCTCAAGTCTTGGAGGGATTCAAACGATGAACCTCTTGTTAGCGTACCCAATGTACAGGCTCAGATAATTCTACCTTCGAGGAGGGTCCAGATATCTTTGCTTATGGGCACCTAACCAGGTGTACAGAAATTAATCCTTAAAAACTGTAATGAAAGACCTCACATTTAAAACGCTTAC
This sequence comes from Neoceratodus forsteri, assembly GCA_016271365.2. Classification (NCBI taxonomy): domain Eukaryota; kingdom Metazoa; phylum Chordata; order Ceratodontiformes; family Ceratodontidae; genus Neoceratodus; species Neoceratodus forsteri. The sequence goes on from CM057455.1 coordinate 176,935,085, forward strand.
CTTTTTCCAGTTTGGTATCACCATTCAAGCTTATGTACAGTGTCTGCTTTAACCATATACACGCCACTTGTAAAAGGAAAGAAATCAAAGACAGACCAAGTAGGCTCTAATAACAGAGTTTAACTAAAATAGATAAAAAATATGTAAAACATAAAATACAGAACTATTATATCGCAAGATATACAAATCTATTAAAAGAACAAGGTTTTAACAGTACAATAATTCCTACTACAGTGCTTAGATTTTTGCATCTCTCTCTCTCTCTAAATATCTGCTTAAAGTGCTCACAGATGTTTCTTTGTCAAAGTCTAGATACAAGTGTCTCTGAAATAAAGCAGAATAATGTTTAAAAGCTGGCTTTGCCAACCTCTTTGCATGAGGTCACCTAGCTCCTCCCTGTCAGAATATATAAACAAAAATAGCTGTATAAAAGCAGGATGTCTTTTTCAAGTATTAAATTCTACAACCTCAGCATAACTCATGGTGTTCAAATGACACTCTTTGATCTATGATCAGTTTCTCTATTCCAGGACTTCAAAGAATCTTCTGTGACTTCACACTAAAACGTCATACCCTGCTCTTCCTCCTCTAAGCGTTATACAAGTTTATGATCTATCTTGGCAGTTAGGTAACTTCTAGCCTGTAATTAGCTTCTTGCCTTCCAGGTAACACCTTGTATCTAAAACCTGTATATGTGTGTGTGTGTGTGTGTGTGTGTGTGTGATCTCACATGCTGTTTCAGCATTTCTCAAGACAGACAGTCCATAACCCATTTTTGTATTACAAAAAATGATACAGTGATCAGAACCAGCCAAGTGTCACAATTCCTCCCCACCTAGACTGAATTTGAGGGCTCTATCCCCTGCATGGGATGAACCTCCCAAATCAATTCACTCCTCATAGACCCTAGACAGTCCATCTGAGTTCTTATTTTTGGCTCCAGCCCTGTGTACGATTGTCATATCATACCCTTGCAAAGCAAGACTACATCTTAGCAATCTACCATTGTTCTTTCCCATCTGTGTCAGCCAAACCAGGGGCTTGTGGTCAGTCTGCACCTCAAAATGCTGCCCATATAAGTTTGGTTCTAATTTCTTTAGGGCCCACACTATGGCAAGACACTCCTTTTCCACTGTGGAGTATGCTTGCTTCCTGGGAATTAACTTCCTACTCAGGTACACTACTGTGTGATCTGTCCCTTGGCTGGATATCTGACTCAGTACTGCCTCAATACCCATGTCTGAGGTGCCTGTCAGAACTATAAAGGTTTTGCTATGATCAGGACTTGTCAAAACAGGAGCACTGCATAGTGCCTCCTTTAGCTTAGGAAAGGCTTCCTCACAGTCTGGGCCCCAGGTAATTTTCTTGGGCATCCTTTTCTTTGTCAGTTCAGATAGGGGAGCAGCCAGAGCACTGTAATTGGGTACACATTTTCTGTAGTACCCTCCTGTCCCTAGAAAACTCCTGACCTGCTTCTGTGTTTCTGGTCTGGGCCACGCCTGGACAACCTCTATTTTTATTTGGATAGGACGGAGCTGTTCCCAGCCTACCACATGCCCAAGGTATGCCACTTCTCCCATGGCCACATGGCACTTCTCAACTTTTACAGTGAGCCTGGCCCTCCGTATCCTGACCAACACTTCCCTAAGGTGGGATAGGTGTTCCTCCCAACTGGTACTAAAGATGGCAATGTCATCCAGGTACACCACAGTGTACTCCTCAGCACCATTTAACACCTGGTTCCCCAACCTTTGGAAAGTGGCCAGGGCATTCTTCATTCTGAAAGGCATTACTTTAAACTCAAATAAGCCTATCAGAGTGATGAAGGCTGACCTCTCCCTTGCTCTGTCTGTCAACTCTACCTGCCAATACCCCTTTGTTAGGGCAATAGTCGTAAGGTAGGTCACCCCACAACTTGTCCAGGAGTTCATCCGTCCAGGTTATTGGGTGGGCATCTGACTTTATGACTGCATTTAGTCCATGATAGTCCACACAGAAATGAGTAGAGCCATCTGACTTGAGCACAAGGACTATGGGTGAGACCCAGGGGCTTTGGGATCTCTGGATTAACCCTAAATCCAGCATCTTCTCCATTTCCCTAATAATGTCCTTTTGGACAGCCTCTGACACCAGATATGCTGTCCACCGTATGGGCATCTGTGTCCCTATCTCCACATCGTGCATCACTAAGGGGGTTAGTCCAGGCTTGACACTAAATGATGGGGCAAAGTCTGCTAAAACCTCCCTTACTTTCTGGATCTGGTCCAAGGCCAGCTGTGGAGACAATTTAACTGCCTCCACAGAGGACTCCCACTTACTTTCCTCCAGCAAGTCCAGAAGGAGGTCTCCTTCATCCATCCCCTCCCCAGAACTATACACTGCAAACACCATGTTAGCCCTATTTGCATATGGCTTCATCATGTTGACAAGGTACATCCTTTCTGTCTGTCTTCGGTCAGGTAACTCCACAATGCAGTTCACGTCATTTACCTTCCAAACCACTTTGTGCGGTCCTTTCCACTCAGCCTGTAGCTTGTCTTTCTGGACTGGAATAAGGACCAAGACTTCCTGACCCACCATGTACGAGAGAGCTCTGGTTCTGTGGTCATACCACACTTTTTTGTTTCTGTTGGGCAGCTGTCAGATTGCTCTGGGCTGTCCCCATAAGCTCCTTCAGCCTTTCCCTAAACCTAAGGATGTAATCCACAATGGGAGTTCCCTGGGTGGTGTGCTTGCCCTCCCAGTCCTCCCGGATCAAGTCTAGGGAACCATGTACCCAGCATCCATATAAGAGTTCGAAGGGGGAAAATTCTGTCAATTCTTGGGACACCTTCCAGTATGCAAACAACAGGTGGGGAAGGTATTTCTCCCAGTCCCTCCCATGCTGTTCAGCAAACTCCCAAAGCATTGACTTTAGGATACCACTGAATCATTCCACAAGTCCATTGGCTTGTGGGTGATATGGTGTCATGCATCTCTGCACCACCCCACACTTCTCCCATAAACATTTCATAAGGTCCAACATGAAGGAACCCCCTTGATCGGTGATTACCTCCTGCAGAAAAACACAACATGGAAGAAAATCCCAAGTAAGGCATCTGTCACTTTGTCTATCCTCAGTGAGGATAGGGCAATTGCCTCTGGGTACCAGGTGGCATAATCTACCACAGTTAGGATAAATCTCTTCCCTGATGAGCTGGAGGTATTTAAGGGCCCCACAATATCAATTCCCACCCTCTGGAATGGATCCTCTACTATGGGTAATGGAATCAGAGTGACTTGGGTTTTCTTTCCCACCTTCACCATTTCTTGGCACCAGTGACAAGACCTGCAATACTCCTTCACCTGCTTGGTGAAGTTAGGCCAATAGAAATTCTATGCCAGCCGCTGTGTAGTGTGCGTGTTTTCCAGATGACCAAACAAGGGAGTATCATGTGCAATCTTGAGTAACTGCTCATGATACCACTGGGGAATGACAAGCTGCTGGCCTAGCATCCCTCCCTCCTTCCCTCTGTCTGTCTGTATTGCCTAAGTATACATTTTCCCAATAAACCTTGTGTCTGCCGTCACCTCCCTGTGCTCTGTCAGTCTGCCCAAGCCCTCAGCTTCTCTAAACTAGGGTCATTTCTCTGAGCAGATGCAAACCCCTGACACATTCCCAAGACATGGGATAGGTCCCCTTCACTCGCTAAACTAGGTCCCTAGCACTAGCGCCAGGGCACTCAGGATCACTGTCAATTCCAACCCTCTGACAATAGGTCACCCCTCCCTCTTCAGACTAACCCTCTGCAGCTATGTGGTTATTTGCTACTGGGGAAATTTCTACCCCCTTTTCATTAGTCTCCCCATCTGGAGACACAGGCTGGGGAACTAGCCTCTCAGTGGTTTCCACGATGGCTTCTGTGGGGTTCAGGGAACTACAATTTTCCCTTGCCACTTGGCTACAGGTAACTGCACATACCATTCCTTGTCTGAGATTGTTGCCCAGGATCACATCCCTTGCTAATGTTTTTGCTACAGCCACCTGTTGCACAGTTTCCCCTGTTTCACCCCAGTCTAGGAGGACACTAGTGAGGAGAAGTGTTTTCTCCCCACCCGTGAAGTCCTGTATAGTGACATATTTATTGGGTATAAGCTGATCAGGCTGTACCAGATCTCCCTTTACCAAGGTCAGGGTTGCCCCTTTGTCCCTTAACCCCTGCATCTGTACACCATTCACCATGACTGGGTGCATGTTTTCCCTCATGTTCACTGGCATGCTTCCAGGGACACACAAACAACCCACTTCTTTTCTAACACCCAGTTGTATATTATTGCTCACCTTTTTTGGGACACTGTTTGGCAATATGCCCAGTTTTCACACACCCAGCATTTATTTCTTTTCTCTGAGAAATTTTTTCTCTGAAGCCTGGGGCTAACTTGTTATGGAGGAGGCAGAGAAGGTTTTAGCTGCCCTAAAGGCGTGCTTTTCCCTTTCTGCACTGCCATGCCCACCCCATTTGCTTTCAGAGCAGGTCTGCTCTTGGCATAGTGGTCCGAGATTTCAGCAGCCTTGTGCATTGGGATCTCGGTCCTCTAGCCAGGTTTTTAGCTTGGCTGGGCATGCCCAGAAAAACTGTTCTAACAGAATTACATTTTCAATTTTGTCAATAGAGTTTGCCTCAGTTCCTTCCCACCAATGTTTTAAAAACTGATGTCGTTTCATGGCTAGCTTCTCGTAGCTCATGTCAGGGCTTCTCCCTGAGCTTACAGAATTTAGCTCTGTATGATTCAGCAGTTAATTCAAACTTTTTTAACAGTGCAGCTTTAAGTTTGCTGTAATCTTCACTGTCCTCATTGTCCATTTGACCCAATGCATCTCGAGCTTTCCCAGTAAGTAGCAGGGATAGCTGGATGATCCAGGACTCTCAAGGAATTTTAGCCTGAATACAAACTTTTTCAAAAGAATTTAAAAAGGCATCCATATCCTCCCCCTCTTTAAATTCGGCTTTTAATTTGGAGTTCAATTTGTAACCCAGTCTTGTCATCCCAGTTAAACGCAGGCCACTTACCTGCTCTGGTGCTGCTGGTTGGAGTTGTATCTTCTACAGTTCATGTTGCCTCAGGCGATCCTGCTCCATACGGTCAGCGTCTCTCTGTTCTTGCTCTGCCTCTTGGAGTTCTCACTCTCTCTCCTCTCCTCTGTGGCTCACTGGTGCTCATGCTCCTCACGCTCTGCCTCTTGGCATTCTCACTCTCTCTCCTCTCCTCTGCAGCTCACTGGTGCTCATGCTCCTCATGCTCTGCCTCTCGTGTTCTGCTCTGTCTCACAGTCTGCCTCCTCACTCTCCTGCCCCTCTTCTCCTGGAACTCCAACTCCATCCTGAGCAACTCAGTTTGCTGCCTGAGTACCTCTGGATCCAGGATACTGGTGACCTTCCCCTACTGCTGTGTTCCTTCACTGACAGTGGCCCAACTGTCATCCTCACTGGATCTGGACACAGCACTGGCCGCTAACCCTGTCACAATTGAGGTCTGGTCCTTTTCAGTCACAGTCTGTGACTCACTGCTCTGGGTATCTGCTACTATTAGGGCATCTATGAGGTTCTGCTTGCTGGCTCTCACTGCAAACTGGACTCCTCTGTCCCTGGACAACTGCTTTAAGGAGTCTACAGTGTGCCTGCTGTAGTCAGAAGCCATCTTCTTCCCTCACTACTGCTACTCTGACTTGCACTTTAGAAAAAAAATAAAACGGTAGGAACTTGACTGTACACCAAATAATATAGTTCTATTTTCTTGTTAAAAATAAATCAATGCCATTTTCTTTCTTTGCAAGTGAGTTTATGATCTCAAGCTGATACGCTGAACAATCAAAGCTTTATAATACCAAAATTATGCCACTGCTGCCAACCAATCTGTCACAAACCCATTCAGCAGGTCAGCCCTCTACTCCCAAAGTGCCAACCTCAAGCTTTGTCTGCTGAACAGTTAACAGAACAAGGTAATCCTCTTCTCTGTTTTTGTGGATTCAAATCAACTTTTGGTCTCACGTCTTGGAGGGATTCAAACTGTGAACCTTTTGTTAGTGTACCCAGTGTACAGGCTCAGATAATTCTCTCTTCAGAGGGCCAGATATCTTTGTCTATGGGCACCTAACCAGGTGCACAGAAATAAACCCTTAAAAACTGTAATAAAATACCTCAGATTTAAAACGCTTATCTTTTTCCAGTTTGGTATCACCATTCAAGCTTATGTACAGTGTCGGCTTTAACCATATATACTCCAATTGTAAAAGGAAGGACATCAAAGGCAGACCAAGTAGGCTCTAAAAATAGAGTTTTACTAAACTAGATAAAAAAATGTAACATATAAAATACAGAACTACTATATCACAAGACATACAAATCTATTAAAAGAACAAGGTTTTAACAGTACAATTCCTAGTACAGTACTTAGATGTTGTCTGTCTCTAAATACCTGCTTAAAATGCTCACAGATGTTTCTTTGTCAGACTCTAGTTAAAAGTGTCTCTGAAGTAAAACAGAATAATGTTTGAAAGCTAGCTTTGCCCACCTCTTTGCATGAGGTCACCTAGCTCCTTCCTGTCAGAATATATTAAAAAAAAAATCTATATAAACACAGGATGTCTTTTCCAAGTATTAAATGCTGCAACCTCAGCATAACTCATGTAGTTCAAATGACTGTCTTTGATCTATGATCAGTTTCCCTTTTCCAGGACTTCAAAGCATCTTTTATGACTTCACACTAAAATGTCCTACCCTGCTCTTCCTCCTCTAAGTGTTATACAAGTTTATGATCTATCTTGACAGTTAGGTAACTGCTAGCCTATAATTAGCTTCTTGCCTTCCAGGTAACACCTTGTATCATAGACCTGTGTGTGTGTGTGTGTATGTGTGTGATCTCACATACTGTTTCTGCATTTCTCAAGAGAGACAGTCCACTGTGATGTAGACAGCCAGTTCTGAGTGCTGTATTATATATTTTTTTAAAATAAAATATATTACTGTCTCTCCTGAAAATTCAAATGCTCTAGGAATGACCTCACTCATCCCTCCCCCACAGATTTCATCTGACAGATGCAGGCCAAGAGAACTGCTGACAGCATGTATCACACTCAGTTTTTAGAGACAGTGTGTTACCTGGAAGACTTTAATCAAAGATCCTGTTTCTCTGAGTTAATTACAGAGTTGTAAAAGTTAACTTTGTTAAGAGGGAAAATCATAAAAAAGGTTTATGGTGTTGAATAGAAAACACAGGTTATTACAAAGAGGTGAGAGGTCATAAATTTTCATATGAAGCCAGTGTAAAGAGGGTACAGCATGAGATCAAAGAAGGTGTCATTTGAAACTGAGTTATGCTAAGGTTGCAGAATTAATACTTTGAAATTATATCCTGTGGTTGTATAGAAAATTATATTTTTTAGATATTTTGACAGAGGAGGAGCTGGATGACGTCATCCAAAAGGGGCTGGCAAATACTGCGTGTAAAGATTATTCTTTTACACTACAGAGACACACTTTTTATCTGACACTGATCAAGAAACATCTGAGCACTAAAAATAGGATTTAGGAAAGTTGTGACAAAATCTAAATATAGTTGTAGGAATTGCACTGTTTTAAACCTGTTTTGTTTAAAGATATGTATGTCTTGTGATACAAGAGTTCTGTACTGTGTTTGACATATTATTATATATTTTAGTAAAAACTCTAATTTTAGAGCAAACCTGGCCTGTCTTTGAGTTGCTTTCGTTTGCTAAGAAATATTTATGGTTATAGCAGACAGCAGACATAAGCTTGTAGGGTGGTACCAAACTGGAAAGAGAAGTGTTTTAAATCTGAGGTCTTTATTAAAGATTTAAAGGGTTCATCTCTGAATACCTGGTTAAGTGCCCACAGGCAAAGATATTTGGCCCCCAAAGACAGATATATCTGAGCCTGTGCAATGGGTATGCTAGCAAGAAGTTACAATTTGAATCCCTCCAGAACTGAGACCAAAGGTTGATCCAAACTCACAAAAACAGACAAGAGGATTACTTTGTCTGTTACGCTGTTCACAAGGCTGTGCTCAGATGTTGGCACTTTGGGAGTAGAGGGCCTGATCTGCTGAGTGAATCTGTGACAGATTGGTTGGGAGCGGTGGCATTAATTTTGGTATCACAAGCTTTATTGTTCTGTGTCAGCTGAGACCGTAAGCTCTCTTGCAAAGAAAGAAAAAGGCAAAGTCTGATTTTAAAAAGGAAACAGAACTATATATTACTTGGTGTACAGTCAAGTTCTTACCTATTTTTTTTTTCTAAAGTGCAAAGTCAGAGTAGCAGTAATCAGGAAAGATGGCATCCAACTACAGTAGGCACACTGTAGAACAGTTATAACAGTTGTGCAAGGACAGAGGAGTCCTGTCAGAGGAGACAGCCAAAAAGTGGAACCTCATAGAGGCCCTGATGGTAGCAGATACCCAGAGCAGGGAGTCACTCACATACCATGACTGAAAGGGACCAGACCTTGAGTGTGGCAGAACTAGCAGCCAGTGAGGGGTCCTAAGCCGATGAGAAGGACAGCAGGGCCACTGTCAGTGAAGGGCCACAGCAGCAGGGACAAGTCACCAGTATCCTGAATCCAGAAGTTCTCAGGTTGCAACTTGAGTTGTGCAGGATGGAGCTGGAGTCCCAGGAGAGGAGAGAGCGAGAGAAGTGAGAGGCAGACTGTGAGGCAGAGCGAGAACGCAGACAGGCAGAGCAACAACAGAGGGAGGCCGACTGTGAGGAGCACGAGGGCCAGTGAGATGCAGAGGAGAAGAGAGAATGAGAATGCTGAGATGCAGACCATGAGGAGCAGGCAGGCCAGAGGCAACATGAGCAGGAGAAGATGCAACTCCAACCAGTGGTACCAGAGCAGGTAAGTGGCTTGGGTTTAACTGGGATTGCAGAACTGGGTTACAAATTGAACTCCAAATTAATAGCTGAGTTTAAGGATGAGGAGGACATGGACGCCTTTTTAAATTCTTTTGAAACAGTTTGTATTCAGGCTAAAATTCTTAGAGAGTCCTGGAGCTTCCAGCTAGCCCCGCTACTTACCGGGAAAGCTCGAGATGCATTGGGTCAAATGAACAATGATGATAGCAATGATTACAGAAAGCTAAAAGCTGCACTGTTAAAAAAGTTTGAATTAACTGCTGAATCATACAGAGCTAAATTCTGTAAGCTCAGGAGAAGCCTTGATATGAGCTGAGGAGCTAGCCACAAAACAACATCAGTTTTTAAAACGTTGGTGGGAAGGAATTGAGGCAAATTCTGTTGATAAAATTGAAAATGTGATTTTTATTAGAACAGTTTTATTGGGCTTGCCCAGCAGATCTAAAAATCTGGCAAGAGGATCAAGTCCAAAAACAGTGCAAGAGGCTGCTGAACTCTCGGACTGCTATGCCAAGAACAGACCTGCTCTGAGAGCAAATGCGGTGGGCGTGGCTGTGCAGAAATGGAAAAGCGAACCTTCAGGGCAGCTAAAACCCTCACTGACTCCACTGAAACCAGTTAGCCCCAGTTTTCAACAAAAATATTTCTCTGAAGTAAGAAATGCTTGTTGGTTATGTAAAGAAACTGGTCACATTGTCAGACAGTGTCCAAGAAGGGCAAGTAATAATATGCAAAGTAAAACAAGAAAGGAAGTGGGTTGTTTGTGTGTCCCTGGAAGCATGCCAGTGAACATGAGGGAACACATGCACCCAGTCATGGTAAATGGCATACAGACACAAGGGTTAAGGGACACAGGGGCATCCCTGACTTTGGTAAAGGGGGATGTGGTCCAGTCTGGTCAGCTTATACCCACTAAGTACGTGACTGTACAGGACTTTTCGGGTAAAGAGAAAACATTGCCACTGGCCAGTGTTCTCCTGGACTGGGGTGAAACAGGTGGCTGTAACTAAAATGTTAGCAGTAGATGTGATCCAGGGTAACAATCTCCAATGGGGATGGTATGTGCAGTTATCTGTAACCAAGTGGCAAGGGAAAACAGCAGTTCCCTGAACCCCACAGAATCCAGTGGGGAAACCACAGAGAGGCTGGTTCCCCAGCCTGTGTCTCCAGATGGGGAGACTGATAAAAAAGGGGTAGAAATTTCCCTGGTAGCGAGTGACCATGCAGCTATGGAAGGTTACTCTGAAGAGAGATGGGTGACAAATTGTCAGGGGGTTAGGATTAATAGTGATCCTGACGGCCCAGATGCTACTGCTAGGGACCCTAGTTTAGTGACTGAAGGGGACTTGTCTAATGCCTTGGGACTTTGTGAGGGGTTTGCAGCTGATCAGAGGAGTGACTCTAGTTTAGAGAAACTGAGGGTTTGGGAAGACTCTGAGGGCACACAGGGAGGTGACAGCAGACATAAGCTTCATTGGGAAAATGGACCTATGCATACACAGGCAGTACAGACAGAGGGAGGGAGGGAGGATGCTAGGCAGGCAGCTTGTCATTTCCCAGGGGTATCGTGAGCAGTTGCTCAAGATTGCACATGATATTTCCTTGTCTGGTCATCTGAGAATCACTCACACAATGCAGCGGTTGGCCCAGAATTTCTACTGGCCTAACCTCATCCAGCAGGTGAAGGAGTATTGCAGGTCTTGTCACCGGTGCCAAGAAATAGGGAAGGTGGGCAAGAAAACCCAAGCTGCCCCGATCCCCTTGCCTATAGTGGAGGAGCCATTCCAGAGGGTGGAAATGGATATTGTGGGGCCTTTAAATACCCCCAGCTCCTCAGGGAAGAGATTCATCCTGACTGTGGTGGATTATGCCACCAGATACCCAAAGACAGTCACCCTATCCTCACTGAGGACAGACAAAGTGGCAGATGCCTTACTTGGGATTTTCTCCCATGTTGGGTTTCTGCAGGAGGTAATCACTGATTGAGGGGGTTCCTTCATGTCAGACCTGATGAAATGTTTATGAGAGAAGTGTGGAGTGGTGCAGAGATGCACAACGCCATATCACCCACAAGCCAATGGGCTTGTGGAATGATTTCATGGTCCCCTAAAGTCAATGCTCCAGGTGTTTGCTGAACAGCATGGGAGGGACTGGGAGAAATACCTTCCCCACCTGTTGTTTGCATACAGGGAGGTGCCCTAAGTGTCAACAGGATTTTTACCCTTCAAACTCTTACATGAACGCCGGGTACATGGGTTCCTAGTCTTAATCCAGGAGGACTAGGAAGGCAAGCACACCACCCAGGGAACTCCCATTATGGATTATGTCCTTAGGTTTAAGGAAAGCCTGAAGGAGTTTATGGGGACAGCCCAGAACAACCTGGAAGCTGCCCAACAGAGACAAAAGGTGTGGTACAACCACAGAGCCAGAGCTCACTTGTACATGGTGGGTCAGGAAGTTATGGTCCTTATTCCAGTCCAGAAAGACAAGCTGAAAGCTGAGTGTGCAGGACTGTACAAAGTGGTTAGGAAGGTAAATCATGTGAACTACACTGTGGAGTTACCTGACAGAAGACAGACTGAAAGGATGTACCATGTCAACATGATGAAGCCATATGCAAACAGGGCTGACATGGTGTTCACAGTATGTAGTCATGGGGAGGAGACGAATGAAGGAGACCCCCTTCTGGACTTGCTGGAAGAGGGTAAGCAAGAGTCTTCTGTGGAGGCAGTAAAATTGTCTCCACAGCCGAACCTGGACCAGGTACAGAAAGTAAGGGAGGTTTTAGCAGACTTTGCCCCCTTGTTTATTGCCAAGCCTGGACTAACCTCCCCTTAGCAACACACAATGTGGGAGACAGGGACACAGACACCCATACGGTGAACAGCATATCAGGTGTCAGAGGCTGTCCAAAAGGACATTAGGAGGGAAGTGGAGGAGATGCTGGATTTAGGGGTAATCCAGAGATCCCAAAGCCCCAGGGCCTCACCCGTAGTCCTTGTGCCCAAGCCAGATGGCTCAACTCATTTCTGTGTGTACTATCATGGATTGAATGCAGTCACAAAGTCCGACGCCCACCCGATGCCCTGGATGGACGAACTCCTGAACAAGTTGGAAGGGGGGACCTACCTTACGACTACTGACCTGACCAAGGGGTATTGGCAAGTACAATTGACAGAAAGAGCTAGGGAGAGGTCAGCCTTCATCACTCTGCTAAGCTTATTTGAGTTTAAAGTAATGCCTTTCGGAATGAGCAATACCCTGGCCACTTTCCAAAGGTTGGTGAACCAGGCATTGAATGATGCTGAGGATTACACTGTAGCATACCTGGATGACCTTGCCATCTTCAGTACCAGTTGGGAGGAACACCTTTCACACCTTAGGGAAGTGCTGGGCAGGATACAGAGGGCCGAACTCTCTATCAAAGCCGAGAAGTGCCAGGTCACCATGGGGGAAGTGGCATACCTCGGGCATGTGGTAGGCCAGGGACAGTTTCATCCTAACCAAACAAAGATAGAGGCGATTCAGGCATGGACCAAACCAGAAACCCAGAAGTAGGTCAGGAGTTTTCTAGGGACAGCAGAGTACTATAGAAAGTTTGTTCCTAATTAGAGTGCCCTGGCTGCTCCCCTTATCTGAACTGACAAAGAAAAAGATGCCAAAGAAAATTACCTGGGGTCCAGCCTGTGAGGAAGCCTTTTCCAAACTAAAGGAGGCACTGTGCAGTACTCCTGTTTTGACAAAACCTTTATAGTTCCGACAGACACCTCAGACGTGGGTATTGAGGCAGTACTGAGTCAGACATCCAGCCATGGGACAGACCACCCAGTTGTGTACCTGAGTAGGAAGCTTATTCCCAGGGAGCAAGTGTACTCCACAGTGGAAAAGGAGTGTCTTGCCATAGTGTGGGCCCTGAAGAAATTAGAGCCATACTTGCATGGGCAGCATTTTGTGGTGCAGACTGACCACAACCATCTGGTTTGGCTGACACAGGTGGGGAAAAACAATGGCAGACTACTAAGATGGAGTCTTGCTTTACAAGGGTATGATCTGAAAATCATACATAGGGGTGTAGCAAAGAACAAGAACTCAGATGGACTGTCTAGGGTCTATGAGGAGTGAACTGATTTGGGAAGCTCATCCCATGTAGGGGATAGATCCCCCAAATTCAGTCTAGATGGGGAGCAGTGTGACATAGACAGCCAGTTCTAACTACTGTATTGTATTTTTTTAAATATAAAATGTATTAATGTCGCTGCTGAAAATTCAAATGCTCTAGGAATTACCTCACTCATCCCCCCCACCCAGATTTCATCTGACAGATGAAGACCAAGAGAACTGCTGACTGCATGTATCACACATTCAGTTTTTAGAGACAATGGGCCAGATATTCAAAAGGGTTGCGCCATGCGCAAAAGGGTTGCGCCTGTGCAAGTCCAAACTTGCTCCATTCTGTGATATTCAGCAGGAGGCAGTTGTGCCATAGAAAACATGCTGAGCAACAGCGCAATGCAAATGAATGCATGCTGAACTGGAGGGGGAGGAACCATGCATAAACTGCACAGCCCGATATTCAGCTGGGCTGTGCAGAGTTGTGCAGGCACAACCCCCAACCTGCGCCTGCAGGACTTTGAGCCAAAAAAAAAGGCTTAAGTCGAGGGCCACCCACAGGTGAGCTGCTGTATTGCAGGGCGCAACACAGCAGCTGCCACCTGTGGCTGGTCCCCAACGCAGTCCCTGTGCCCCCCCACAGCCCGATCGCGGGCTTAGTGTACTCTCCCCCCACCAGCCCGATCATGGGCATCAATGTGGCTCCCCCCTTCCTCCCGTACACATCCCTGGTGGTCCAGTGGACCAAAATGCCCGATCACAGGCGGTATGTATTATAATTCCCACCCCTCTCGTACACATCCCTGGTGGTCCAGTGGACGAAATGCCCGATCGCAGGCAGTATGTGTGATAAAACCACCCCCTGAACATAGCCCTGGTGGCTAGTGTTCCCCACCCACCACCCACAAAGCCCCACCACCCCGCTCCCCAGCAGCGGCGGCGGCAGCATCCCACCGCCTGCTGACTGACTACCGATGGGCTGCATGCCCATTGGTGCAGAGCAAGAGCCAATGGGCGTGCAGCCCATACCGTACATGACAGTCCAGATTTGTGAATGAGAGACATCATGCCGACAAGGATTGGACTCCCTGTCAGCAGATAAACTGGGGAGAGGGCATGCTGATGGGGGACTGGGCACCCCCTATGTTGGCTTTCATGGGACAACCACTGCCATATTTATTGAAGTGTTGTACCAGGCAAGGCACACCCTGGAATGAGGAGGCACTCCCTCATTGCAGCAGTGATTTTCTTTCAAGTTGGTGGCTTGCTTCTGAGCTGCTGCCATAGACAGTGTGTTCATTCATTGGTGCCACAGAGACAAGTCTCAAAAAGCAGTGGTGGCATTGGCCACAACTCTGCTGTACCTCCACAACCTGCTGCTCCAGCAAGCTGTCACAACATGTTTCTTGTGCATGCGTGTAAGCAAGCATAAAAAGTAATATGACATTTGGGCACACTGGGGTGGGCTCCCAGTATGCCACATGAGATGGAGGGGGGATACATGCTGCTGACAGGAGGACTGTGCAATGCCAGGTCCATTAAGAATAAGACCGCAATTATTGCAGATCTTGTTGGTACGGTGGACCTGGCATGCATCACCAAGACCTGGCTGGATGAAAATTCTGGCCCCATTGTGGAGGCTATGACTCCAGCTGGGTACTTGGTGATATGCCTTCCCAGATTGGATCACAGGGGAGAGGGGTTGTGGTCTGTTTCAAGACCGAACTGAACCTCATGGGGCTATTAGTTGAGGAGGTTGAGTCCTTTGAGTGTACAGTAGCAGCAGGTGTAGGTTATCGAATCCTTCTCATCCACCGTCCACCCGGTGATGAGAAGTGATTCCTTCAGGAAGTGGTGGACTTCATCATCGACATCGTGTTTGAGTCACCCAGATTGATGGTTCTGGGTGACTTCAATGCCTGGGTTGACGATGAACTCTCGCAATTTGGTCAACACTTCCTCCAGTTAATGACATCTCTGGGCCTTACACAGGTGGTTTCCACTGCTACTCATACACATGGGCACTCTTTGGACTTAATCTTCCTGCTAGGGATTGAAACATCTGACATGGGGGTAGAACCAGTTGGGTGGTCTGATCACTACACAGTAGGGTTTAGTTTTAGTGCCTCCCCTCGAAGGCCTACCCCTATAGAAATGGTTAGGTACCGCCCTTTACGGGATATAAGTTCCCAAGGTCTTGTGGCAGTCTTTGACCTCTCGTCCCCTGCATTGGCAAGCAATGATCCAGAGACCCTTGTGTCAGCTTATGAAACAGCCGTTATGGCGTCTCTGGATTCCATTGCTCCAGTCTGTGTTCACCCTCTCTCCCTTCACCCCAGGTGCTCTTGATTTGATGGGACCTTGAGGGAGATGCAGAGACAGGGGCAAAGGTTAGAGCACTGCTGGCAAAAGTCCGCCCTTGATGCCGACCACCTTAGATTGATGGACCATTATGCAGTCCATCAATCTGCAGTCACCCGTAAGAAGGCAGAATTCCTGTCTGGGGAGATTGCAGCTGCTCAGAATCGATCAGCTCAGCTATTTCAAACTGTGGACAGACTCTGCAGCCCAGTCTGCCCGTATGTTTGGAAAGCTTTTGCACAATTAGAGTGCGATGAACTTGCTCGATTCTTTGCAAATAAGGTGGCAGACTTCAGGGCGGGACTGCACCCAGGACACCCTAGAAGGATTGTTGTCGATCAGTACGGGGTCACTGTACCTCAGTTTTTCTGGAGTACCTTCAGTCGACCGGAGTTCATGGATGTCATGAGGATTATCCAGAGTGTGCACCCTACTTGCTGTAGTTTGGATCCTGGACGACTTCCCTAATTTTGGGTTGTAGTGATATCATCGGTCTAGTCTTTGTACAGACAGTCTGGTGCTCCTTGGAATCAGGAGAGTTTCCTAGCTCCCTGACAGAGGCGGCGGTGACACTACTCTTGAAGAAAGCTACCTTAGACCCAGACTGTTTCACAAACTACAGACCTATCTCTAACCTACCCTTTATTGGGAAGGTGATTGAGAAGGTAGTGACTGCCCAATTGGAGGACTATTTGACCATCCATGACATCTACGAACCCCTTCAGTCTAGTTTTTGTAAGAGACATAGTACCAAGACGGTGCTGGTTCAGGTGCTCAATAATCTCCTGATGGCAAGAGATCAGAAGAGCCATTCCATCTTGGTTCTTCTGGATCTTTCTTCAGCTTTTGACACCATAGACCACATGGTGTTGATAGGATGCCTGAGGCATATCTGTGGAATGTCAGGAACAGTCCGCAGATGGTTTTCATCGTTTCTCATGGGTAGAACACAAAGAGTTGTGTTTGGGTTTTTTATTCAGGCTCAACTGCTTTGTTTTGTGGGGTGCCTCAGGGCTCTGTGCTGTCACCCATGCTGTTCAAGGTGTATATGCTACCCCCTCGTAGACATTGTAAGAAGGTATGGGCTGAGGTTTCAATGTTACACAGATGATATCCAGCTCTACCTCTCTTTTGCACCCGACCAGGATGGAGCTCTCTCAGTCTTTAACAACTGTCTGAAAGAAATCCAGGAGTGGATGGAGTCTAGCTGTCTGAAGTTGAACTCGGAATAGACTGAAGTACTGTTTCTGGACCTGGGTCACCAGATGGGGGGGCGGGTGTTGGTGTGCCCTCAGGAATTGTTTTTGGTGGCATATCTCTCCCAACCTTTCAGTGGATGTGTAACCTGGGGGTAGTTTTTGCTGATGGACTGACCCTACATTCGCAGGTGTCAGCTGTCATCAAAACTTCCTTTTACCATCTTAGGAATACCACCAGGGTTGGGCATCTGATTCCGTCTGATGACCTTCCATCCTTGGTCCACACCTTTGTGTCCTCACATTCGGATTACTGCAACTCCCTCTATCTGGGGCTTTCTGGGGTTGAAATCTGTCACCTGCAGTTGATGCAGAATGCAGCAGCCCAGCTTTTGATGGGTTCTACTCATTCCTGGCATATAACCCCGGTGCTGCACGGACTGCACTGGCTGTCAATATGGTGGCGGATCACCTTTAAGGTCAGTTTACTGGTTTTTAAAGCCCCACTTGGACAGGGCCCAGATTATCTGAAAAAGCTTCTGGTTCCTTACTGCCCTGGTAGATCACTCCACTCGGCCGACAGGGGGGTTGTTAGAGATTCCAAGGGTGAATTTGAAGTCATCCAGTTCAAGAGCTTTTGCCTATGCAGCTCCCACCCTTTGGAATTCTCTACCCAATTGGTTACGGGAGTGCACAGCTGTGGAGGAATTTAAGAAGGGCTTAAAAAACTTTCTGTGGCAAAGAGCTTTTTTGGATAACTGAAGTGTTTATTACTAAGAGTCCAGGAGGGAGAGGGCCTGATTAGCAAGGGGGGACATATAGTGGAGTGTGCCCAGGTAGGAGTGGGTAGGAGAGAGAGAGAGCGCAGGGTTGGAGGGGCAAGGAGGAGTTACAATATGTGCCAAGCAGGGGGAGGGGGGCATGGGAAAGGTAGGCGGCATGGTGGAGAGGAGGGGTGGGAGGCAGGAGAATAGACAACTGAGTAGAAGTAAAACGCTAGCCACGGTGGACATGTGCTGGGCTTTTGTAGCAGCTTCTTTGACAAGGAGGTAATTACAAGGAGAAAGAAGCCTGAGATTGACTGGGACGAATGTCTTGGTTGGCCCCTAGGAGGGCGAATGGCCAATAGGCCTAGGAGGTGAAACAGAGAGAATGGTAATTCTAGAGTAGAGAGGAGCCAATGGAAGGCTGCAGGAGGCTGGTGGGGGTTGGGGTCAAAGAAGAGGGTGGGCAGAGAGTATTCAATCAATGGAGGGGTTGGGGGAGCCAAAAAGTTAGAAGACAGTAAGAGGTGTGGGTTTGGGGAGATTTAGCAGAACAATAGCCCTGGAGAAATTGAGCACCAAAGAGAGCTGGCTCACTGGTGGGAGGCATGGGTTTCACAGATTCAGAAAGGAGCTGCAAACAATGCTGGTGTGCCGGCAGTCTTAGCCACTCCCCTACCTCCCTCCCCTGCATACATTAACTTTTAGCATTGGCGCTGTCACAAAACACCAACATTAATACAGCTTTTGAATATTGCAATCAAGCACAAATTCAGCACTATTCCAGATCTATGGATTTGTGCCGGGTGCAAGGCTTTGAATATCTGGCCCCTATAGTCATAAACTGCAGGTTGAGAACACAGTGCTGTATAAAATAACTAAAATGCAGCTGGCTATTTTGGCACATTGGATATATTATTAACATTATTAAAGACAAATATTTGGAAAAATAAATGCATACATCTGTAAGATTATATACATTAAATGTTTCTTCTACAAAAGGAAAAAAAGGCAGCAGGCATCAACATCCTTGACATTCTACTGTGTTCCAAAGTATACTGCGTGTTCAGCAGCTTGCTACTTTCTCCATGGAGAAACAGACAAAGTTGAAATTCTGGTAGTATAACAGACAAATAATCACTAAATGCCAGGTACTAGTATCTCCCCAGAACTGCCTGCCTGAGAAAATGAAGTTGGCATTTAACTCTTTAAATGTGTTTATTATTTGGGAACAGTCGTCACTGGAACTCTTTTTTATGGAATGTCTTACGAAGTAGCAGGATGATTGCTGTTGGGATGGAGGTGTCAAGTGGCTTAATGGGGTGTTCATAGGGGCTGAGGGCATAGCAGTGCTTATTTGTTGTGCAGAGTGCTCCAGGAAGTGTTTAAGCCATTCTACCTCCAATAGCATTGTATGATGTCTACTATCCATTCGTAACCTGACACAAAATGACTGCCAGAAGATACTGAGTTAACTTTCTGTGTTTGCTGACTGTAGTGTAGACTGTCTGAGACTCTGCTGAGGGAGGGCTCAATTAACTCCTCAAGCCAGAGGAAACATAGTGCTCTCCTGCTCCTATACACACACAGCTTTGTAATGCAGCTCCAGCAAAGGGCTCCATTTCTTTTAAACTCAGCTTTATTGCCATGTCATAGCATAAAAGAAACATTTAAACAATTAGGCATCATACAAGGTCAAGTGAGAAACTAACTAACAGGTAGACAAATTCTGGCTAGGAGGTCTATACAAAGCTGATTGATAGTAAGAGCTGGAAGGGCACAGTCTAACGTATTGTCCAGACCATTTGTGTTATATAGCTACGACTCCCTGCAATCAGGATAATAGTATCTTCACCAAAGAATTCATAGGATGGCAATCACAGATGAAACCAAAATACATATGATGTACTCTGTCAAAGTAGCAAGTGTTATAAAATCATTACTCTGTTTGGGATTAAGATAAGTGAGGACTCTATTTTTAACATGTATCACGTTGTTTTGCAGCAAAAAGGACATCAGCCCCTTTCTGAACACAAAACATCTGCAGGGCTATGCTCACTGCAGCCATAAGAAGTACTGTCACATCTGAAGAGGATGAAGTCTCAAATTGCTTTTCTTCAAGAAACAAAACTCACAAAATGATCACTCTTTCCTAGTTAAAAACTTGGTGGATCAAAAGATTTATTCATGTGCCCCCCCCCCCCCAGTAAATGTGGTGTTACGATACTCAACCACAAGAACCTTAAGTGGACAATCTCCACAGTTCATTTAGATTCCACACAGAGATGGGTAATGGCTTTTTTCTCCAAACCAACTGGGACTATTTTAATTTGCAATGTATATGGCCCTAATCAGTATGATCCCATTTTTTTCCATGAGGTGGCCAATGCTTGGAGCTCTTTGTCCCTTCCCCAGCGTCATTTTTTGGTGGGCGGTGATTTTAACTTAACCCTAGCCCCCTTGGTGGACAGAAGTGCAATGGGTAAGGAATTGTATCTTAAAGGTGGACACAGTCTAGTCCAAATGATGACAGAGTTTGGCCTCATGGACATATGGCATTTGTCCCATCCTTTGGATCGAGACTATACTAATCATTCAAAAACCACAAGTCATACAGTAGGCTGGACATCTGGCTCACCTCTCCCCTCATGACCCGAATCACACTGAATGCCATCATCCTCCATATACTGATCTCAGATCATGCACCAATGTAGCTATACTGCACCTGGCCCTGCTAAACTGAACCTCCACCTCCTGGAGGCTTGACCCTCTCCTTCTGAGGGACCTAGCATGTATCCTCTGGGCAACAGAAGAAATCAACACTTTCTTTCAAGAAAACCCGGTATCTGATACCTCTGCTGGGGTTACTTGGGTGGCATACAAGGCTTACCGGCTTAGTGAACATTGTATCACTTTCTGCATTAGGAAAGCCTGCATTCCCCAATCTGCCCCCAAATACTCACCCTTTTTGCAACGTGAACACCAACTTCCTACTGCTAGACCTGAATCGAGCTGACTGATTCTCACTTTATATGTTATAATAGTAGTAGTAGTAAAAGGTTTATTTTTATACAGGATAAGTTCTTTCTTCAATCTTAGGTCGAAGCCTTTTTTGAAGGTAGTTCAAACATTGTTTCAGGTTACCTGTTTTTCTTCAATACACTAATTAGTATCTGAAACATCCATGCCCCTCTAAAAAGAACTAGAGTAAAGTGCAACCACCTCCCATTGGTTACGCCTGACCTCCAGGCCCTCTGCAGAACTCATGATAGATCTTAGGCCACCTACAAGGTTCCCCCCCTTGCATCACTCTTCAGATTTACAGGTCTCACAGAACTGCCTGCACCAAGGCTGTCAGACAAGCTAAATCTTGATTCTTCAAAGCAGGCAAAATTATGGAGACACTCCTTAAGGAAAGGATAGTGCAACACCTGGAATCCATAGGAGCACAGGATCCAAGATAGCATGGGTTTACAAAAGGAAGGTCATGTCAAACTAATCCCATAGATTTCTTTGACTGGATAACCAGAGTGATGGACCAAGGAGGAGCAGTTGATGTTGCCTACCATGACTTCAGCAAAGTTTTCGATAGTGTTCCACATAGAAGACTGATTAATAAGTTGGGTAGGCTTGGAGTGGGTCAGACGTTGGTCAACTGGGTGGCAAACTGGTTGACAGGCAGAAAACAGAGAGTGGTGGTAAATGGTATACAGTCAGAAGAGATGCAAGTCACAAGTGGGGTACCTCAGGGATCAGTCCTGGGGCCAGTTCTCTTCAATATCTTCATCAGTGACACTGCAGATGGACTGGAGGGTAAGGTTAGTCTGTTTGCAGATGGCACCAAGATCTGCAACAGATTAGATAAACCAGATGGGGTGGGAAGAATGAGAAGAGAGCTGGATAAACTAGCAAAATGGTCAGAAAGTGGCAACTGGGGTTTAATGCAAAGAAGTGCACAATCATGCACATACGGAAGGGAAACCCTGAAGCCACCTATAGGCTTAGAGAGGAGTTGCTGGCAGTCACAAGGGAAGAAAGAGACTTGGACATCATCATCAACGATGACCTGAAATCATCTAAGCAGACCACTAAAGCAGTAGGTAAGGCTAGTGAGCTGTTAGGGTGTATTAGTAGGGGTATCACAAGTCGTAAGAGGGAGGTAATAATCCCTCTTTACAAGACATTGGTTAGGCCCCATCTGGAGTACTGCATGCAGTACTGGAGGCCACAGCTTCACAAGAACATTAACCAAACTGAGGCAGTCCATAGAAGGGCAACCAAAATGGTGCAGGGACTGCATCAGAAGACATATGAGGACAGATTAACGGAGCTTAGTATGTACACTCTAGAGCAAAGAAGGGAGAGAGGTGAAATGATCGAAACATTCAAACACCTTAAGGGCATTAACAAGGTGAAAGAGTCTAACATGTTTCAGTATAAGAAAAATAGCAGAACAAGAGGACACAGCATGGGATTTGAGGGAGGCTGTTTAAGGGGTAATGTGAGGAAGTTCTTTTTCACAGAAAGGGTGATGGATGTATGGAATGGCCTACCTCAGGAAGTGGTGGATATGAATACTGTGCAGTGCTTCAAACAGGCATGGGATAGGCATAAGGGAGCAATAAAGATTAGTATGACTAGACAGGCCATTGATAGAGCAAAGGCCAATGGCACATTCATAAGGTAGAAAAAGAAATGGGCAGATTGGATGGGCCCTGCAGTCCTTATCTGCCATCAGCTTCTATGTTTCTATGTTTTTATGTCTCCCCTCTCCCTTTTGGTTTCCAGTGAGCACATATTTAGTGCCTTGAGGTGCTCCCCATAGGATCTGCCCTGCTGACCCTGAATCATTTTTGTTATTCTGAGCTGCACTGTCTCCAACCTATCCCTGTCCTTTCTCAGGTGAGAGCTCCAGAACTGGATGCAGAACCCCAGGCGAGGTCTCACCAGGGATATGTGTAGAGAACGTATTTCCTCTTTTCTTGTTCTATTAGTATCCCTCACGATGCAGCCCAGCATCTTGTTAGCCTTGCTATAGGTCTTGTTGCACTGGATCATTTGTTTAAGGGAGTTACTGATAGAGATGTTGCGAAATAAAATTATGCCAGTGAAATTGCCATGGAATTGGCAATTTTGCCTCATGAAATAGTTTACAAAATTCATGAAATATTTTGCAGGTGCGAAATGCAAAGTTTGACTAATAAATTGCGAATTTTCGCCTGAAAATTGTGAAATTTCACATTTTGCGGTGAAATGTTGCAATTTTGGGGGTGAAATTTTAATTTTGTGGGAATAAATTTCACAATTTTGGTGCAAAATTTAGCACCATGAAATATTTCATGAAATGTGTGAATTTTGCAATATATGTCGTGGAACAAAATTTTTTGATTTGACACAGTAGTCGCTGATGATAACTCCTAGATCTCATTTTTCTTCTGTAATGCTGAGTCTCACCCCACCTATCCAGTACTCTGTGAACTTTTTGGCATTACATTTGAACTGCCAGACCTTTGGCCACCCTCTAGTGTTTGTAGGTCCCACTGCATATCTCTTATTCCCTCATCATAATTCCTCCCCCCCACTTAGTTTTGCGCCATCTGTGAATATACACAGCCTGTCCTGGATTCCTTCACCAATGTCAGTAATGAACATGTTGAAGAGCACTGGAGCCTGGACAGATCCCTATGGAACCCTGCTCGTAACCTCCCTTTCCTCTGACAACTGGGTTTCCATGTGAAAATGTGAAAAATAATGCTCTTTGGGCACAGAAATCCCGGGACAGGGGAGTTGCTAGCAGTCACAAAGGAAGAAAGAGACTTGGGCATCATCATCACTGATGACCTAAAATCATCCAAGCAGACCTCTAAAGCAGTAGGTAAGGCTAGGGGGGTGTTAGGGTGTATTAGTAGGGGTATCACAAGTCATAAGAGGGAGGTAATAATCCCTCTGTACAAGACATTGGTTAGGCCCATCTGGAGTACTGCGTGCAGTATTGGAGGCCACACCTTCACAAGGACATTAACAAATTGAGGCAGTCCAGAGAAGGGCAACCAAAATGGTGCAGGGACTGCATCAGAAGACATATGAGGACAGATTAACGGAGCTCAATATGTATACCCTTGAGCAAAGGAGGAGAGAGGTGATATGATCGAGACATTTAAACACCTTAAGGGCATAAACAAGGTGAAAAGAGTCTAACATGTTTAAATATAAGAAAAATAGCAGGACAAGAGGACACAGCATGAGATTAGAGGAGGCCGATTAAGGGGAATGTGAGGAAATTCTTTTTCACAGAAAGGTGGTAGATGCATGGAATGGCTTACCACAAGAAGTGGTGACTATGAATACAGTGCAGGGCTTCAAACAGGCATGGGATAGGCATAAGGAGCAATACGAATGACTATGAATAGATAGGTCACTGACAGAGCAAAGGCCGATGGCACATTTATAGGGTAGAAAAAGAAATGGGCAGACTGGATGGGCCTTGCGGTCCTTATCTGCCGTCAACTTCTATGTTTCTATGTTTCTAAAATTGGTGGAGTGGTACTGACAGCCATCGAACAGGAAATAGACCAGGGATAACTATATTGAATGCTAAAGGTGGCCAAGAGGTGTGGCAATGCATTTGGGAGGACTAGTGGGATTCTGGGGAGTGTAGGGATGATATCACTAATGAAAGAGGAAAGTGGTGTTACTACTGTGTAGATTGTTGGTACGACCTCTGCCACCTGGAGTATTGTGTCCAGTTCTGGAGACGACATGTCTAAAAGGACATGGAGTAGAGGCTGTCCGGGGCGGGATCAAAAAATAATGCAGTGTCTGCATCAAAAACTCTATGAGGAGAGACTAAAGGACCTCAGTATGTACACCCCAGAAGATAGGAGGGAAAGGGGGATATGAGAGGCCTTTAAATACCTCATGGGTGTAAATAAGGCAGAGGAGGGAAGTATTTTTCAGAAAAAAAGGTGCTTAAGTGTACGGGGACATGCTCTGAAGGTGGGAGGGTAGTAGATTCAGGAGAGATGTGAGGAAGTACTCACAGAAAGAATGCAGGATTCCTCAAACAACCTTCAGAGGAGGTCATGGGGCGAAAACAGTGGTGAGGTTCAGGAATGCACGGGATATGTACAAGCGAATTATAGTGGAAATGACGGGGGAAGGAGAAAGAGCTGTAGATCAAGACGGTCTGCAGTATTAATGTAGGGAAGGGGAAATGGGTAAATTGGGTGGGCCAAGCAGTCCTTATCTGCTATCAAATTCTGTGTTTCTATGTTCTATCACTGCTTTAAAGGGACACTGTCATCCTTTTTTGCATCATATTATTTCTAGTTAAAACCCCACATTTTGGGAGTTCTTACCTACTATAAAATTTATCGATGTTGCTGTTTTTTGTATCTGCCTTTTTGCTTAGTAGGACTGAAACACATGCTAATGTCCATTTACAAACCACTGTGTTTTGTTTTGAATCCTGGATCAATTTTTTTTTTGCATATTTGCTGAACAATAGAAACGCCCCCAAACAGTGCAGCCAGTTATGATCCAATAATCTCCTCTACTCTCTACTCCCACTGCATAATGAGTGGCTAGACCATGCTTCGGGTGTTTCTGGGTCCAGTAACAATGCAGTGGGAGTTGATCAAGGAATGTAAACAGATATGTTTTGGTGTGGTAACACCAGTATGGTGGGCAGTCTATTTTTCATTGTTGAAAAGAAAAAAAGAATCAGAATGAAACAACCAGCTGTATCAGTAGTCTCTACAGAATGTGAGCAGTCATAAGATGTGTGTTTTAAATGAGGGACTCTCCGATGCCTAAGGTGGTTCACTAAGGATTTGTTTTGTTTTGTTTGTTTTTTAAGTTTTTAACCTGGAGTGGTACACTAAGCTGAAAGCTTGCTTACAGGTGCGATCTGGGAGCACAGGGAAGTTAAGTGACTTGCTCAGGGTCACACAGTATGATTGTTTAACCAGGAGAGAGACACTAAGCTGAAACATGTTTACAGGTGTGACCTGGGAACACAGGGAAGTTAAATGACTTGCTCTGGGTAACACAGTATGCATGTGGGGGCTGTGGGATTCAAACTTGGGACTCCAGATTTGCAGCTCAAAGCCTTAAACCACTGTACTGTACTGCCTCCCTTCACTAAGGTCAGTGGGGTGCAAGAAGGCTGCATGCCCATAACCGCACCTGTAATAATCGTAGTATTTTTTTTATCCAGTCCTGATGAAATGTATCTATCCAATTGATTTTTAAATTTGAATTTAGTTCAACTAATGACCAACCACATCAAGAGGAAGACTCTTTCAGGGGTTAATAATTCTTTGAGTAAAGAAATATTTATGGTTAGCATGATAAAACCTTTTCTCATTAATTGGAGAGGGTGCCCCCTTGTCTCATAATGATTCTTTTAAAATTCCAAGTTCAAATCAGTCAGTAATTGAAATTATAGCATATGTAAATATTAAATCACCTCTCAGGTGTTGAGAAGCCAGGGGAAAGAGATTAAGTCATTCCAGTCTACTTTGTTATGGTACATTTCATAAACCTGACAAGCATTTGGCAAATTTTCTCTGAACCTGTTCCATTTGAGAAATATCAGATTTCTTGTGTGGGCACCATAACTGTGAGGCATACTAAAGGCGCAGCCTGGCATATGCCCTATGCAATGGCATCATGACTTTAGGATCTCTAGAAGATAGGTTCCTTTTCATGGCACAGATAACGCTATTGGTTTTATTAATGGCTTCATTGATTTGAGTATTGTAGGAAAAATCATGAGATATTTGTCCTTCAAGATCTCTTTCATTATTGGTGACATTTAACAAGGAACCATCTAGATAATAGTTGGCTGATTGATTTTTATAACCCAAGTGCATAACTTTGCACTTTCGGGAATTAAGTCTCATGCCCCAAGTACAAACCCATTTGGTGATTATATCCCAAGTCCCTTTGTATGGTTAAAATGGTATCACTGTTATTATAGCCCCCCCCCCCCAATTTTGATATCATCTGCATATTTTGTAGCTAAAGAGAAACAATCATTAGTCAGGCTAGCTATGAAAATTAGAAAAAGAATTGGGCAAAGTACTGAACCCTGTGGGACACCACTAGTCACCCTACACCCCCCCTTGAATATATGTCCATTAATCAGTACTCTCTGAGTATAGTTACTAAGTCAGTTGGCTATCCAATTAACAATACAACTGTTTATTCCTTTGGTTTGGATCTTAGTAGTGATTGATGAGACATAACATCAAATGCCTTACTGAAATCTATATAAATGATATCCACCAGTGTATTATTATCTAAGTGTGAGCTAACATGCTGGTAGAAACACATGAGCTTAATTAAGCAACGTCTCCCTTTTCTGAATCCATGTTGTGCTGGATCAGTGCTATGTACTGGAGTAATAAGATCCTTAACTAAACTTTTTAGTTGTTTGCATATACAGGAAGCAAGGCTAATACGGCAATAATTTTCCCAATTAGACTTGTGGCCCTTTTTATGTAGTGGATTCACAAAAGCTGATTTCCATTCAATAGGTACGAAACTGAATGCCGAACAATCCTTAAACAAGTACCTAAATGGTTTAACTAATGTGGTTGACAGTGTCCCTTTAATACTAGTGAATACTGGGCCAAGATTACAAAACAAAATGTGTTCTAATACTAGTAATGAAGACAAAAAGCAGTATGCAGACTTAATTTATTTATTTATTTATTGGAACATCAGTTTAACAACCTTTGAGCCAGAGGCTCATTTACAAAGGTACCTCATCACAGTGAGGACAAAACAATGCAAGAAACAAACATCGAGGCAGACAAAAAAATCAGAGTACATTTAGGAATCAGCCAAAAATACAGGCATATGTCAAACACAGAATACAATAGGATTACATGAGCGCTTTACAGAGTAGACAATATACAATAGTTACATGGAGATTAATTCAGTGGGCAGATAAAGGTAAGGCTGGGTGGAAGACATCAGAAGAGGAGTGAGGGGACGATAGTAGCAAGTAAAGGTAGAGCTGGACAGAAGGTCAGAGAGCGGCTCAGTGAGCTTTTTCTGGAAGGATAGCAGTAGGCTTAGAGGCAGGTACAGCTGTGTGTTGAGAGCAGGTGATTTCTAAGGCTAGTTTTAAAATAAGATAATGAGGTGGCATCAGTGATTCCAGCGGGGAGGGTGTTATACCAACAGGGGGCTCTGTAGGGTTAAGCCCTTTGACCTTGCGAGGTTCTCGCCCTCGGTATAACCAGTGCAGGTTTATGGATATACAGGTATGCACTGTAGGGTTTGCCCGGCAGATAGTGGTTGACAGACCCGGTGAGGATAGCCCAAGGAGTGATTTTTTTTTGTTAGGAGGCAGGTTTGGTATTTGAGGCGCTCATCTAGGTTAAGTAGATTAGCCATGGTGTAAAGATGGCAAGTGTGGGTTAGACTAGGAGCCCCAGTTATGAGCCTGCAGGTCTTGTTTAAGGTGAGGTGGATCTTGTGTAGGGCAGTCTGGTCTGCTGCACCATACACAGATAGGCCATAGTCTACCAGAGATAGACCAGAGGATGTGACTGCAAGTCAGAGGGCATCTGTGGGGAGGCAGTTTTTATGACTATAGAGGATACCCAGCTGAGTGTTAGAGGCTGAGGCAAGGGCAGAGATGTGGGCATGAAAAGAAAAGGCAGGGTCAAAGGTTATACCTAGGTATTTATAAGAGTGAACTAGCTCAATAGGGAGTTTAGAGGTGGAGTGGACTGCAAGAGGATAGTTACTGGATTTATTTTGGGGGTGGGCAAAGAGCATGGTTTTGGTTTTCTTTAGATTAATTACGAGTCTGGGCTCAGTAAACCAGGCTTCTGCGTCATTGTAGGATTCCTGCAGAGAATCCTGAAGTGAGATGGGATTACGGTCGGAGGCAAAGAGTACAGCATCATCTGCTTAAAGAAGGATTTTACCATTACATACACTGGACAGGGAGTTGAGAAAAAGGGAAAAGAGCAAGGGCCCAAGAATGGAGCCCTGAGGGACTCCGGAGTGGATAGGGCAGGTGCTGGAAAGTTTCCCATTGATTTTCACACATTGTGAGCGGGCCAACAAGTAGCTGGAGCACCAGGAAATAGGCCCAGTGGCAAAGCCTAGGTGACTAAGGGTAGCTAGCAGGAGGGGGTGGGAGACAGTATCAAAGGCTTTTGATAAGTCAATGAACACTGCACCTGTAAGGAGCCAGAGTCCAGTGAGGTGTGAAGAAAGTTAGAGAACTCCAGGAGGCAGTATTGGTGCTGTGGCCTGCTCTGAAACCATGTTGTTCTGGGCAGAGGATGCTATATTTATTGAGGTATTCAGAGATTTGGGTGGCCACAATTTTTCTAAGGCCTTAGAGAGGGAGAGAGTTGAGAGAGGTCGATAATGCTAGGGAGGGTCCTATCACCACCCCTTGTGTATTAGGGGTGACAGTAGCTATCTTCCAGGCAGAGGGGAACTGCCCTAGGCAGTGGGATTTGTTAAAGAGGCTGGTGATTGGGTGAGATAACCAGATCCAGAACCTGATGGAGAAGCCTGGGATCAAGGGAGTCATTGCAATTGTGTTACTCTTTAAGGCCTTGAGTAGGTAAGGTCTGACTTCCTGGGCAGTGACTTGGCAGGTAGAACAAGGGGGGAGAATAGGGACAGACCTGGAGGGAGGGGGAGCGAAGAAATTATCTGGGAGCACCAGGCTAAGGTCTTTGAAAGATTTGTTGAGGTGGTTGGCACTAAGGACAGGGTCTGAGGAGACCAAACCATTAATGTTGATAAGCGAAGGTGGGGGGGAACGCGTGCCACCATTCAGCTGCTTAATGTTGTCCCAGAAGGTCCTAGCATTCCCCCATGAGGAAGTGAGGGAGGCCTGATAGTGCTCAGCCTTCACTTTGCGGATGGCCCATGTACATTTGTTCCAGGCAGCAGCATAAACCAGCCTGTCAGCTGGGTGGCCTGTTCCGCCGCAATGTGCCATAGATTGTCCCTGTGCTTAAGAAGTTGGTGCAGGGTGGAGGTAACCCAGGGGGCATGCCTTACTTTGGACAGGCGTGCAGTTATGGGTGCAAAAATGTCACAAGCAGAGTTGAAGGTGTAGATAAAGAAGGTAAGGGCCGTGTCAATATCCGGGTCATTTAGTATAGGGGACCAGTCTATGAGGGCTAGGAGTTGCTTAAGGCCTCTCAGCCCACCAGGTCTAAGACGTCGCCGAAGAGTAGTTTGTGCTGTGGGTTTGGGCAAGGAGGTTGACCAATAGAAGAGAACAGGGGAATGGTCGCTAAGGCAGTCTGGGAGGATTTGGATATTGCGGATGCGGTTAGGGCTGTTTGTGAGGACCACATCCAGGACTGTGCCAGAGCCCATTCTAGGATTCACTCTAGTGGGTTAGGAGACTAGTTGGGTTAGGTCAATGGCTGCAAAGGCGTCATGGGAGGAAGTGGATGAAGGGCTAAGCCAATTGATGTTTAAGTCCCCCACAAGGATTTGGTCAGAGGAGTGGGGTAGGGAGGCAAGATAATCAATTAGTGGGCCTAGTGCTTGTGCTTGATTTTTTGGAGGTATGTACACTGTAGTCAGGTAGATGGGACCCCTAGAGGGATCAGGAGATAGTTTTAGGGTTAGGGTCTGAGCCCTGAAGTCAAGGAGCGGGGCTGGGAGGGCTAATCCAATGAGAGGGTCTTTGACATAAATGGCACAGCCCCCACCTCACCTACCAACATGATCCTCCTGATAGAGGGAGTAGCCAGGGAGTGAGACCAGGGAGTTGGGGGTAGAGTCTGACAGCCAAGTTTCAACTATTGAGATAACGTCAGGTTTATGAACTGCAACCCAGCAATTGAGAGAGTCGAATTTTTTAAGGAGGCTACATATGTTCATGGAAGCAATATGAAGTCTGGTGGATTTCTTTGAGGAGCCTTTGCAAGCTGGACCAGGATTGGGATGTATGTTACCAGTCAGGAGCAGAAGGAAGAGAGCCACTCTGGACAAAGCATGGCAGAAGGAGAGTTTATGCTGGGAGCTATAGGAAGAGAAGGGGGGGTTCATAGCACAGGGAGTGGGTAGAGCAGCACAGGCTGGGAAGACTTGAGTGATAAGATGCCCGAGGGAGCAAAGGGGGGGAGGAAAGGTAGTGTCTAGATAGGGGGTGAGGTGGAGAGGAGCATATGGGGTGAGTGGAGGAGGAGGGAGGGGAAGGGGCAGAGGCACAGAAGGAGGGGAGGGCAGGTAGGAGCACTAGCGTAGTGAGGCTGAGGGTTAACAGGGACATTAGGGTAGCAGAAGGAAATAGGAGGAGGAGGAGGAGAGAGAGGCAGGTAGGCAGGAGGTGTGCATGCATGATTGGTAAGGGTGTGAGAGCTGAAGTGAAGAAAAATGGGGGAACTTAGATGATAGAGGGGAAGATGGTAGGGGCTGGATTTGGATGGGAGAGGTGAGAAGAGGGGAAGGGGGGACAACAGGATGGGTTTGCAGGTAGCAGTAATGAGATGGGTAGAAGAGGGTGAAAGGTCTACCCATAAGTCTACCTTCTTCAGTGGGGGTTCTCTGGGAAAAACCTGATGGATATCCATCCTGATTCATAAGTGGCTGTTCTGCTGAATTGTAATGCAGAAGGCAGACACTGAAGGCCAATGGGTCCTCACCTATATTCATAC
Source organism: Neoceratodus forsteri (assembly GCA_016271365.2). Lineage (NCBI taxonomy): Eukaryota > Metazoa > Chordata > Ceratodontiformes > Ceratodontidae > Neoceratodus > Neoceratodus forsteri. The sequence continues at coordinate 176,966,088 of CM057455.1, forward strand.
TCCAGAAATGGATTTAATTCTGGTCAATGCACTGTATACAGCCCGAGAAATTCCACTGTTGTCTTTCAGTGTTCACTTATACAAGTGAGGGGAGATTTCAATAATACCTCCCTCCCTTTTATGTCAGGCAGTGATTGTAATAGAAACAGAAACTGTAAGCATGATGGCAATAAATGGGTCACAGTAACCTATCCTGTCTGCCCACTCTACCTAACTGCCTTTTGTAAGCTTAGTGTCTTTCCCTTCCCATACATCTGCTCTCTGCCTTCTTACGATATCCATATTCAAGTTGATCAACAAGAAAACATCAATGAGCAGATTCAAGGTTACTAGGAGGTCCTGAGCAGACAATCATATACACATCAGAGCTAGGCAGCTAATTATACACATTATATAAGGATAATATAATATACAAATGAGGAAGAAAATAATATATATACAAAAGATATATTATATACAAGTAATCCTCAAGGTGGGTTAGAACTAAGAGGCTAATACATGGTTAGAACATTTGGCAACAATGCAGGCAGTACAATTGTAGGAACAGAATTACAGGCAGGCAGTACAACTTCAGGAACAGAATTACAGGCAGGCAGTACAATTGTAGGAACAGAATTACAGGCGTGCAGTACAATTGTAGGAACAGAATTAACAGGCAGGCAGTGCAATTGTAGGGATAGAACTATAGGCAGGCAGTAGGATTGTAGGAACAGAATTACAATGTAGGCAGTACATTTGTAGGGACAGACTTATGATGCAGGCAGTACAATTGTATGAACAGAATTCCAATGCAGGCAGTACAATTGTAGGAACAAAATTACAAGTAGGCAGAACAATTGTAGGAACAGAATTACAGGCAGTCAGTACAATTGTAAGAACAGAATTCCAGGCAAGCAGTACAATTGCAGGGACAGAATTACAGGCAGGCAGTACAACTGTCAGGACAGAATTACAATGCAGGCAGCACAGTTGTAGGAACAGAATTACAGGCAGGCAGTACAATTGTAGTAACAGAACTGCAGGAAGGCAGTACAATTGTAGGAAAATAATTACAGGCAGGCAATACAATTGTAGGAACAGGAATACACAAAGGAGCAGCAATTATTATTTGATATGATATCTGAAAATTGCTGATTGGGGAGGCAAAAGGAGGAAGGGGAAGGCAAGATGAGAGGAGCTGGGAGTAGGCAGTTGAGGGCTAGATAGTTGAGGGAGATGGGTAAGTAGGGGAAGGGTAGGTACTGTATGTAAGTGTGAGGGTGATGGGAGGGAAACTGGGGAAGAGAATGTGAGTTACTTATTGGAGTAGTGAAGGATGATGTGTTTGACACAAAGTCAGTGGCATGAGCAGGAGTCTCCAGTTTTGCAGTTGACCAGTTATTTGAAATGGTGTAGAGGGATTACTTAATTCACCTAATGAATTTGCGGCTGCCCTCAGATTTAAAATGATGCTGGGTAAATATATTAAGCTTGATGAAAAATTGACTCAGTTACAAGCATGGGCTGTTCATACCGAACCAGATCTTATCATCATTATTGAGTTGTGACTTAAAAAAGCCAATACTGGCTAACAAATTACTCTTCCTGGCTATAAACTACACAGGCCAAAAAGAGAAACCCGGGTGGTGGTGCAGCTGTTTATTCTAAAACCAAGTACTCAGTTAGTGATATTTACTGTAAATCCAAACCAAAAGAATATGAGATTGTATCCCTGAAGTTTCACCTTCCTTCCACAGAATGCATTGGTATCATCGGTGATTATAGGCCCCTGGCTGGTGGCACTGACTTCTTTAACATACTCAAATCCTTAACCACTGCTGCCAATACTGAAACAATAATCCTTGGGGATTTCAATATGGACTGTGTAACTCCCTTGCAAATAGGGGTTCCGGATATGCCTGGTACTAGGGTTAGTCACCAGCCTAAAGCCATTTGGATGGGGACCCGGGGAGCGTTTTTAAGGCCTCCGGTGTTTGTCCCCTTAAGGACTGCCTGTTGCAGCCATAAATAATTGAGCTGGGGGGGGTCCGAGTGTTGCATGCTCTAGTCCCGCCCGGGCTACAGGATGATCGCTCCGTTTCTGCCATCGTTAGTTGTGCAGAGGGAGCTTCGGTAAAAGATGTGATTGTTTGCTGGAAATAACATAAAAATAATAATGGTAAGGTAGTTGTTTTAACCTGCCTTCCTTCGCAGCAAGGGTTGTTGATTGCCTCCTCCATTTTGTCCCCGAACTGCTGAAGTGAGCCAATCAGTACATCGGGACCCAGCAGAGCTGATTGACCAATCGAGGAGCTGCTGGTATTGGAGAGAGGTATTATGGGCCATGGCGCCTTTTCGCACCACTGAGAGCTAAATAAAGTGACTGGCAGGTCTCACCAACCAGTTGGATCGGGTCGCGCCCGAACTGGAGGAAGAGCCCCTTGCTGTTGGGGACAGATTGGTTGTGGCTAGTGAGGAGTGAGGCGTCTGTGCTTCTGTGCTGGGAGTGTTCACGCGGGAAGCGCGTGAAGGCCTGAAGCGGCCGTTGGTGTCTTCTTGGTTCCAGCAGACTAAATCCGTCGGTGGGCAGTCAGAGGAGGCTGTGCTTTGTACAGCTACCCACCAGGCTCGACCTGTAGGAGGACTGGAGAAGATTGGTGAATTGCACTTGGTCCAAAGAAAAGTGGAAGCTGCCGTTGCAGCGCTTTAGTGGCTGTGGAGTCAGGAGATCCTAGAAGCTGCTGCCTGGTGTGGAACCCATCTGTTGTTGTTGTTTGCCATATAAATGTGAGAGGAGGCTGGTGGAGGTCAGGCTCAGCCCTGCAGTGTTGGAGGACTTAGTAGTGACTGGAGTTTGTGAGTACTGAATCAGGGTAGCTCCCTGCCAAGTGTGCAAACAGTGGGTAAAAATTGTAGTGCTGTACTGCTGACTGTTTAATCAAACTTTCTTTCGATACTGACTTGCTCAGGATTGTAATACTTCTCTGTGTGAAGGGCCCCAACCAGCTGCCACGTTTGGACTAGCCATTAGGGCTTGGGTACCCAAGGACAGTAAAATTGTAGGGTTAGGCCTGTGCACAGAGCCCTAGGTATATAGCCATAGCATAAGCCAATCAGCCTGATCCCCCCTTGTTATCTACCCTTTAATAAATCAGATCTGTGTGTTGCAACTACATCCTGGCTGGTTTGTGCATCCCTGTTGAACTGCTGTATAGTGACTGTGATATAACTGTATCTTATTTTACTGGGGATCCCTGGCGTGAGCTGAGAGATACTACCCGGGCGGGTAAGTGTATGGGTGAAAAGCCTTGCTAGTACCCAGTGTGAGCCACTAGTGGGAAAAAGGGGGGTTGCAGTAACCCAGAGGGCTGTGACTGAGGCAATCTCGACAGTGTTAACCCCGACCTCTGGGTGGAGGCACCCGCCAACGGATCTGGGCCCCTCACCCGGTCTCTGTGGAGGCAGGCAGGGGTAGTAGCCCTAAGGGTGGCGCCCCCTGGGGGTTACAAATTGGAGGCACCACTGAGATTAGCATCTCCTAGTGGCTCAATGAGGAGATACCCCAAAGATGGAAAAAATGGAAGGGGATATGTTGGAAAAAATTAAGCTGGGACCCATCAAAACCATGGTCCACAAACTAATGGGCTGGGGTGAAGCCGAAGAGCTGGATTCCCAGAAGACTGTATTATTGTTAGATGTGCCCTTGGGTACCCCAGCTGCTGATATTGTCTCTATTGCAGAATGGGTAAAGTGTTCAGGTAAGATTGAAGTGAAAGGGTGTATGGCAGATTTGCTTGACCAGACCTTGCAGGTGCTGCTCCAATGCAGTGTGGCCATCGACCCTGAGAAGGTACCTCCTGTACTTTACCCAGAGGGTGCGTCTCAGGGGTGGAGGTTAATCCATATCCGAAGTGGGTCAGTCACTCCTGGGGGTCTCCTCAAATGAACAGTTTTAAGGATAAACTGCTTAAATTGTTAGCTGTGGAGGGGAGGACTACCCAGGAGTTGCTACAAGCCTTGGATCTGTCCAGTGATACTACCCCTCGGGGTTCCCCGAGCACCTCCCCTTGCCCACCCAAGGGTTCAGTGTTGGCTTCTCTGCCCTTGGCAGTCCCCTCCATACAGCTAGATTTTTACCGTAAATTAAAACTTTTCTCTGGCACGGTACCAGTGCCTTCCGGAGAAGATGACCTGGATGGACTATGCAACCCCTTTGATCCAGGAGTGGCAATGCTCCGAGTGGGAGAAATGGAAGATGCTGATGGAGAGTCTGAGGGTCCTGCCTTAGAAGCCATTAGATTCTTCCGGGCCACCCATCCGGAAGCCACCACTGCAGAGTATCTCTCTGCTTTGGAAGGGGTTTTTGGGAGTACAGAGACTGGTGAAGACTTATTATGGAAATTCAGGTCTGCTAAGCAGTGGAGAAATGAAAAACTGTCCACTTTTGTTACTAGAGTGGAGAGGGCCCTACAGAAAGCCTATAGAAAAGGGGGAATCACTGCTGCTGCTCTGAATCAGGTTCGGCTAGAACATATTTTAAAGTCTGCCCAATTCTCTAGTGTAACTCTATTGAAACTTAAGTTGCATGATCGTCGGGCCACCCCGCCTGAATATTGTTAATTGATGAGGGAAATTCGAGAAGTGGAGACTGATAAAGAGGGGTGGGAACCCTGTGTGAGGGCAGTGAATCCTAGTGGGACTCCTGAGTCTAATACCCCTGAGGAGACTGGTTCACCTGGAGGGTCCGAGGGGCCCCCAGATTACCCAGGTACTGTAGGGATGCGGGTTGTTTCCTCAGACCCTTATGTGGAGGGTGAGTTGAGGGCTGAGATCAGGAATTTATGGGAATTGGTAAAGGACTTAAAGCAGTCTACTGTGTACCCGACTCAGCCCGGGGCCCCTGAGTCATGTAGAGCCCTGAACCCTAGCCCTAGAGAGCTTTCTCCCTCCCCTCAGGGCCCCCCTCAGAGTAGTGATCCCCGGGACCCTAAGTTTTGTTATCACTGTGGGGAAGATGGGCATTTCCAGCCTGACTGCCAGAGGCCACAGAATTTTAGGGAAGTTAACAGCAGACTGATTGCCCGATACCGCCAGACCCAGTTTCAGGCCCCCAAGAAGAGCTGTGTGACTCAGGCCCATGCCCGCCGGGCAAACAAGGTTGCTACCCTCAAATGGTCTGATGTGGTCGGACTGTCTATGGAGACCCAGGTGCAGGGGAATGGGATTCCCACTAGAGCTGTATTGGACAGTGGCTCCCAGGTGACCATCATGTTTCAGGACTGGTACCAAGCACATTTATCTGAAGTGCCCCTGCAGCCTCTAACTGGCCTACATGTATGGGGGTTGAGTGAAAAGGCTTATCCGTATTTGGGGTACATCTGTGTATGGTTATCTTTCCCTGCAACTGTGAATGGAACAGATGAGCAAGTGGAAACTTTGGTTTTGGTCTGCCCACCTACTGGACTGTATGATGGGGTGCCTTTGTTGATTGGAACCAATGCGCACATGTTTGGACGATTGGCCCAGTTGTGCTCAGAGAAGCTAGTATTCCAGATTGGGCGAGCTTTGGGTATACCTGCTGTAATTCAAATGGTCAGGGCCACTCAGAAGAAGGGTAGGCCGGAGGAACCTGAAGGCCCTGTGGGAGTGGTATGGAAGAAGGATCCGGCCCCTGTAGTGCTTGCCCCAAATGCACAGTGTGTTCTGCATGGAGAGGTATGATTAAAGACAGATGTCAAGAATAAGTTGTTGATGTTGGATGCGCCTATGGAGGGAGAACTGCCTGAGGGGTTGTTGCTCAAACCCAGCATTCTGCCGGCCAGGGCCCATGCCTATGTTAAAAGGGTGATGGTTCAAGTGCACAATGTGTCTGATAAAGAGATTCAAATAAAAAGAGGGTGTACCCTAGCTAGCGTCCATTGTGCGGATACTGCTGTCCTACCAAGTAAAAAGAGTTCTCGGATGGGTGATAGAGTTGCTCCTGATCTGTTTGACTTTGGTGACTCTCCGCTGCCGACTGAGTGGAAGTACAGGGTCAGTGAGAAGCTTGCCAGGAGGAACCAGGTTTTTTCCCCTGAAGGAGTAGAATGTAGGATGTGTACAAGGGGCTGAGCATCACATTCGATTGCACGACGAAAGACACTTCCGAGAGATATCCCGACGTCTGGCTCCCTCTGACATAGATGATGTACGGCGGCATCTGCAAGAAATGTTGGCTGCTGGTGTGATTCAAGAGTCTAGAAGTCTCTATGCCTTCCCCATTGTAGTAGTAAGGAAAAAAAATGGGGCAGTTCGGATGTGTGTAGACTATCGTACTTTGAATAGGTGGACCATTCCAGATCAATATACCATGCCACACATACAAGATGCTTTGGATTGTCTGAACGGTAGTAAGTGGTTCTCTGTATTGGATCTTTGGAGCGGATACTACCAGATCCCGATGGCCCCAGACGATCGGGAGAAGACTGCTTTCATTTGCCCTTTAGGCTTCTATGAATTTATTCGGATGCCTCAAGGAATTTCGGGTGCCCCAGCCACTTTTCAGTGCTTGATGGAACGAGCTGTGGGGGACATGAACCTACTCAAGTGTTTGGTCTATTTAGATGATGTCATAGTGTTTGGCCGATCCTTGGAAGAACATGAGCAACGATTATTCAAAGTCCTGGATCGATTAGAGGAGTTTCGCCTCAAGTTGTCTGTTGGTAAGTGTCAATTCTTCCAGGCTTCCGTGAAGTATGTGGGCCACATAGTGTCCACTGACGGCATAGAGACTGACCCTAGCAAGGTGGAGGCATTGACCACTTGGCCTCAACCTAGAAATTTGAAAGAGCTGCAACAATTCCTGGGGTTTTGTGGTCACTATAGGCGGTTTGTCAGAGACTATTCACGAGTGATTCGCCCTCTCCTTAATCTCACCAAGGGGTCTCCGCCTACTGACAAAAAATATAAGAAGGGTGTGCACACTGACATAGAAAAGAAGTATTTTCAGCCAAACGATATGTTCGGGGATCGATGGACTGCTGAGTGTGAGGAAGCTTTCCATGACATCATATATCAACTCACCCACGCACCCGTGTTGGCCTATGCTGACCCAGCCAAGACTTACACTCTTCATACTGATGCCAGTCTGCAAGGATTGGGAGCTGTATTGTACCAGGAGCACTCGAATGGGCTGAGACCTGTAGCGTTCGCCAGTAGAAGTCTGAACGCCGTCAGAGAAGAATTACCCCATGCACAAATTAGAGTTTCTGGCTCTGAAGTGGGCCATTGTTGATCAGTTCCACGACTATTTGTATGGTGCCAAGATATTAGTAAAGACTGATAACAATCCTCTGACCTATGTACAAACCTCAGCCAAATTGGATGCTACTGGGCATAGATGGCTCTCTGCCTTGGCCACCTATGATTACGCTGTAGAATACAGGGCGGGCCTAAACCATATAGATGAGGATGCTCTCTCTCGGAGGCCAGTGTCCCGGACTGAATGGGTCCGGTTGTCTGAGCCTGACATACGAGCCCTGTGCCAGAAATTTGATAAAGAAGAACAAGAGTCTTTCGACATGGTGGACTGTGTGGTAGATTGTTTGGGGCCACCAGAAAACTGTATACCTGCCGCCTACTGCCACTTCTCTGCATTGGACATCAGCTCCCTGTCGCAACTCAACAATAATGATCTCCAACAGGCTCAATCCTGTGACCCTATGATAAAAAACGGCAGTAGAGGTTTTGCGGGCTGGAAGAGATGTATCCAAACTATGTTCCACTGACTCGCGGTCTACCTTATTGTACAAAGAAGGGCCCAAATTAAAGCTGATCAACCAACTACTATATAGAGAGACTGTGAGTAAGGAGGGCCCGGGTGTAGCGATAGCAACTGGTGCTGCCCTCAGTTTTCAGAGAACTAGTTCTAAGGTCATTGCATAATCAGATGGGGCACCTGGGCATAGATCGAACACTTGACTTGGTACAAGCTCGATTCTATTGGCCAAAGATGAGTGCCGACTTGGAACAGTATGTCAAAACCTGTGGTCGTTGTTTGCAAAGAAAGGCGTTACCCCAGTGAGCTGCTCCACTGGTCAACATTACTACTAGTGCTCCTATGGAACTGGTCTGTATTGATTTCCTGAGTCTAGAGCCTGATCTGAGAAGTGTTAGCAACATATTGGTGGTCACTGATCATTTTACCCGGTACGCACAGGCTTTCCCGACCAAGGATCAGAAAGCAACTACAGTGGCTAAGATCCTGGTTGAGAATTTTTCATCCACTATGGGGCTCCACAGCAGATTCATTCCGATCAAGGAAGGGACTTTGAAAGTCGCTTGATTAAAGAGATGCTATCTTTGTGGGGGGTGCGCAAATGACGAACCACCCCCTACCACCCGCAGGGAGATCCTCATCCTGAAAGGTTCAATCGTACATTGCTTGACATGCTGGGCACTTTACAATCAAAAGATAAATCGAGATGGAGTCAACAGATTAGCACTCTAGTTCATGCCTACAATTGTACAGAAAGTGATGCCACAGGGTTCTCCCCCTATCGACTGATGTTGGAAGAGAGTCTAGATTGCCAGTGGATGTGTGTTTTGGGGTTTCCCCTGATGTGGTGTGAGCAGAAAACCATCTACAGTATGTACAGAAATTAAAGGCCCAATTAAATCATGCCTACCAACTGGCCCAGACCATGGCTGCTAAACAAAATCTGGCTAACAAGGAGAGATATGACAAAAAAGTGAAAACAGTAGAGTTGAGAAAAGGGGATAGAGTATTGTTGAGAAATTTGGGACTGCATGGCAAACATAAAATTGCCGACCGATGGCATCACCTCCCTCATATTGTTGTGGGACAGCTGGCAGACCTACCTGTGTATAAAATGCGGCCTGAAAACAATTCGAGAGATGTGAAAACCATACACAGAAATCATCTGCTGCCAATTGGGCAGATCTTGATTGAAGTTGAACCTTCCTCTACTCCTCCTTCCGGGCCCGTGACTAGATCTGTTGCTAAGAAAGGAGTCAAGCCCATGGAGCCTTCAACGTCCACTAAGGGAGCCTTGTTCAAACCCCCCCTGCAGAAGGAGATGGTCAACACTCAGTGTCGGAGGACAGTAAAGATGATATTGAATACTATCCCTCTTATGAACTAAGTCAATTGTTTCGGGGCAATCACCTGGTTAACTCAGGAACTGAAGCCGGCCCATCTGTGTTAGTTGAGCTCTCTACTTAATCCCCGGAGGAAATGCCTCCAGAAGATGAATGGGGTAGCAGACAAACTCAAGGGCCCGAGTCCTTAGGTTTGGCTGAACTGTCTGGCCTGGCTGAATTATAAGACTTTTCAGAAGAGGAGAGGAGAGTGAGGTGGAGGAACAAGTTTGTGATATGCCCGAACCAGAAGAGTATTTTGAATGCCCTGATGGTTCCCCTTTAGTAACTGGACAGCCCCTAGATGAGCCCAGTGGGGTGGGTTCAGGGATAGAAGGTCACGCCCCTGTTAGTATTATGAGTAGCGAGCCTGATCCCTTTGAAGGGACCCCTGTTGCTAATGTCTCTGATATGGGAGTGGAGTCAGGGCCTGGTTCAGAATCCCCTGAGACCACTAGATGATCCGGCCGACAAATTAGGCCAGTAATAAAGTTAAGCTATGAATCTTTGGGTCATCCAGTGGATCTGCCTTTAAATGTGCTTCACAAAGGGGTATACGTGTCCCCAAGTTCTTTGCCTATGTTAGCCTTGACAGATAACTCCAGACTGTTAGTGGTGCCCTTCAAGAGTGACGCCCCTGATTCAGGGAACCCGGAGGTACCTAAGAGAAGACAGGTTCCCTCAGTCTGGGTGTCATGGGTAGGAACTACTGATCTGTGTTAAAACCAGAGTAATAGTTTATGTGTAGAATGTGTAAAGGTTATGATATTTTTTAAATCCAATGTTTAAATGAGTAAAATGAAAATCTGGTATGCTATTCATTGGGTGGTTTCCTAAAGTGCCTTAAGGGCATATGCTTGACGCAGACACCAAGCTTTTCCAGGCCAGGGAGGGTGTAACCCCCTTGCAAATGGGGGTTCCGGATATGCCTGGCTCTAGGGTTAGTCACCGGCCTAAAGCCATTTGGATGGGGACCCGGGGAGTGTTTTTAAGGCCTCCGGTGTTTGTCCCCTTAAGGGCTGCCTGTTGCAGCCGTAAATAATTGAGCTGGGGGGGTCCAAGTGTTGCAAGCTCGAGTCCCGCCTGGGCTACAGGATGATCACTCCATTTCTGCCATCGTTAGTTGTGCAGAGGGAGCTTCGGTAAAAGAAATGTGATTGTTTGCTGGAAATAACGTAAAAATAATGATGGTAAGGTAGTTGTTTTAACCTGCCTTCCTTTGCAGCAAGGATTGTTGATTGCCTCCTCCATTTTGTCCCCAACTGCTGAAGTGGGCCAATCAGTACATCGGGACCCAGCAGAGCTGATTGACCAATCGAGGAGCTGCTGGTATTGGAGAGAGGTATTATGGGCCACGGTGCCTTTTCGCACCACTGAGAGCTAAATAAAGTGACTGGCAGGTCTCACCAGCCAATTGGATCGGGTCGCGCCCGAACTGGAGGAAGAGCCCCTTGCTGTTGGGGGCAGATTTGTTGTGGCTAGTGAGGAGTGAGGAGCGTCTGTGCTTCTGCGCTGGGAGTGTTCGCACGGGAAGCACGGGAAGGCCTGAAGCGGCCGTTGGTGTCTTCTTGGTTCCAGTGGACTAAATCCATTGGTGGGTGGTCAGAGGAGGCTGTGCTTTGTACAACTACCCACCAGGCTCGACCTGTAGGAGGACTGGAGAAGATTGCTGAATTGTGCTCGGTCCGAAGAAAAGTGGAAGCTGCCGTTGCAGTGCTTTAGTGGCTGTGGAGTCAGGAGATCCTAGAAGCTGCTGCCTGGTGTGGTACCCCTCTGTTGTCGTTGTTTGCCATATAAATGTGAGAGGAGGCTGGTGGAGTTCAGGCTCAGCCCTGCAGCGTTGGAGGACTTAGTAGTGACTGGAGTTTGTGAGTACTGAATCAGGGTAGCTCCCTGCCAAGTGTGCAAAAAGTGGGTAAAAATTGTAGTGCTGTACTGCTGACTGTTTAATCAAACTTTCTTTCGATACTGACTTGCTCAGGATTGTAATACTTCTCTGTGTGAAGGGCCCCAACCAGCTGCCACATTTGGACTAGCCATTAGGGCTTGGGTACCCAAGGAGAGTAAAATTGTAGGGTTAGGCCTGTGCACAGAGCCCTAGGTATATAGCCATAGCATAAGCCAATCAGCCTGATTCCCCCCTTGTTATCTACCCTTTAATAAATCAGATCTGTGTGTTGCAACTACATCCTGGCTGGTTTGTGCATCCCTGTTGCACTGCTGTATAGTGACTGTGATATAACTGTATCTTATTTTACAGGGGATCCCTGGCGTGAGCTGAGAGATACTACCCGGGGGGTAAGTGTATGGGTGAAAAGCCTTGCTGGTACCCAGTGTGAGCCACTAGTGGGGAAAGGGGGGATTGCAGTAACCCAGAGGGCTGTGACCGAGGCAATCTCGACAGTGTTAACCCCGACCTCTGGGTGGAGGCACCTGCCAACGGATCTGAGCCCCTCACTTGGTCTCTGTGGAGGCAGGCAGGGGTAGTATCCCTAAGGGTAGTGCCCCCTGGGGGTTACAACTGGCTTACCCCTAAATCACACAGCCTGAAATCTCTCTGCGATGAGCTTGTCCTTATAAAGCTAGTTAGTGAACCCTCAAGGAGCAATATGTCGAATATTGCCAACAGTTCACTCCTTGATGTTATACTAACCACTCATCCTCACAATATTTTACACTCTGTGGTTTTTCACAATGACATGAGTGACCATGGAATTGTAGTATGCATAAGATTGCAAGCCAAGGCTCGTCACCAGCCCAAGCTTATAACAAAACAGTCTCTTTGTAAATTTAGTACAGCAAACTACTTGTCTGACCTAGGCAAGGTAAGATGGCAAGATCTCTTTCTCACCAGAACATCTGAGGAAGCTGTCACTGTCCTCAATGACAACCTTGTCACTCTGGCAAATAAGCATGCCCCCTTTGTGAAGGCTAGGGTGGGCAACACCTCTCATCCCTAGTTCACCACTGATCTGAAGGCCGCACTTACAAACCGTGACCAGATCTGGGCCAAGGCTAGATGCACTAAGAGCCCTGCAGATAGACAGGCTTTAAGAGCAGCTAGGAATGCTTGTGTAAAATGCATTCGTTCTGTAAAGGCAAACTTCTATGTTTCCACCCTCGAATAGGCAAACAGAAATCTTACAAAATTTGGAGGACACTTAAATCTATCAAAGGTCAGCCTGCTGCTCCCTCCATCCCAGCTAAGATCCTCACCAATGGTAGGGTTACCAAAAGTAATTGGCAAATCCTTGAAGAACTTAACACACATTTTGTAACAGTGACTTAGCCTTTGACTACTCACTTTATGCAGGCCATGGGAATATTCAAGCCAGTATTATTCCCACTTCCCATACTTCATCTTGTCCCTTCCAGCTGCATACCCTTAATTGCAAAGAAGTTAAAGACTCGCTCCTTAACCTAGATACTAGGAAAAGCACCAGGGACGATGGTCTTGAACCTTTTTTCTTAAAACTTGGCTACCCACATCTCACTGCCCCTATTCTTCACATTTTCAATCTCTCCATCACCACTGCCACAGTTCCATCTTGTTGGAAATCTGCCCACATCCTGCCCTTATTCAAATCTGGGGATCATTGTGATCTAAATAACTATAGGCCTACCTCAATCATGCCCGTTCTGTCCAAAGTCTTTGAAAAATTGATTTACACACGATTAAAATTCCACATCGAAACCTTCTCTCTTCTTAACCCAGCACAATCTGGATTCTGGCCTAACCACAGCACCATCACAGCACTGGTTAAAGTTACTAATGACTGGGTTACTGCTATGGATGCTAAGAAGACTACAGGTGCAGTCTTCAGAGACCTTAGTAAAGCGTTTGATACCATAAATACGAACATACGAAATTTGCCAGCAGATAAAGGCCTGGAGGTCTATCAAGTCTGCTCAAATGTGCAGCTAGCACCCCTTATTCTGCAGCTGGCCCTCCCTTCCACCCTTCCCTTTCATTAACCCTCCCCCTTGTCCTGTCCCATCCTTGTTTGAAGCAGTCCACTGTTCTACTGCATACCACTTCAGCAGGTAACGCATTCCACCCAGCCACCACCCTCTCTGTAAAAAGTGTCTCTCATCTCCTCCTGAACCTTCCTCGCTCCAGTCTCATATCATGACCCCTGGTGGCCCTCCCTCCCTCCCTTACTTTGAACAGCCCCTCTGTACCCATCTTGTTTATTCCTTTCATGTATTAAAAGGTTTCAATCATGTCACCCCTGTCTCTGCTCTCCTCCAGTGAGTACATGTTCATTTCCTTCAACCTCCTCTCATATGATAAATCCCCCAGTCCCTTGATCATCTTTGTCGCTCTGTGCTGCACCCCCTCCAGTAACTTAATGTCCCTCTTCAGATACGGATGCCAGTACTGCACTCAGTACTCCAGGTGTGGTCTAACTAATGACCTATACAGTGGCAGAATCACCTCCTCCCTCCTCGGGGTATACCCCTTGCAATACAACCCAGCATTTTGTTGGCCTTTGCAGCTGCCTTCCTACATTGTGCTGAGTTGTTCATTGACCCTGTAATGAGCACACCCAGATCCTTCTCCTCCTCTGTCTGGGCTAGCTGCACTCCCCCTAGCTGGTAACTCCTCCTTGGGTTCTTCATCCCAAAAAGCAGCACCTTGCACTTTTTGGCATTAAACCAGTTGCCAGGTGTCTGACCAGGTTTCAAGCTTTCCCAGATCATCCTGCAACCCCTGCCATCCCCCTAGGTCATCCACCACCACGCCTACCTTGGTATCATCAGCAAACAGACTGATCTTGCTCTTGATGTCCCATGATATGTCTGCAATGAATATCCCAAACAACACTGGTCCCAACACCGAGCCCTGTGGAACACCGCTCATCACTGCCCTTGGGTGTGAGAGCTCCCCACCCACCACCACCCTCTGTTGCCTTCCCTGCAGCCAGTTTCCTACCCATCTCACCAGCTTTGCACCCACCCCTGTGCCTACTAACTTCCTTCCCAGCCTTCCATGGGACACTGAGTTGAATGCCTTACTGAAGTCCAGATACAGGACATTCACTGCATGGCCCCTGTCCAGTTGCCTAGTTACCCAGTCATAGAACTCGACCAGGTTGGTTTGGCAGAATCACACATAAATCACAATCTACTTGTTTCTAGCCTTATTAAATTAGGTTCCATCCCTTCCACCATTCAGTGGTTTACCAGTTACCTATCAGGGAGGACCCAGAAAGTTAAATCTGATGGCCTATTTTCAGCCTTCTTGATGATTGCTAGGGGAGTCCCATGAGGCTCCATCCTAGGCCCTATCCTCTTCTCCTTGTACTTCAAAGACCTGGATTCTCACATAACTAAATCCAAATTGCATTTCTTTGTGGATGACACAGTACTGTACACCTCAGGCTCCACCTTGTCCAAAGTTAGGAACGTGCTACAAGCTGACTTTGCTCAGCTCAAACTTAATCTTATCAACACTAAGCTTCTCCTTAATGCTAAGAAAATTAAGGCAATGATCTTCACTCTTAGCACCTCTTCTACCACTCCCCCCGACTCACCTAAAGACTTCATTGTCACCTCTCTAGGCGAACCTCTGGAAGTCATCTCCAAATTTAAATATCTTGGCATGTGGACAGATAACAAGCTCTCTTTCAATGGCCATCTTGAGGACCTAGCCAGGAGGCTAAAAGCCAGGTCAGGGTTCTTTTTCAGAAATAGGTCTCTCTTTCCATTAGAGACTCATATCAGGCTTATTCAGGCCACATTCCTTCCCCTATTTGACTATGGACTCTCAAACCTAAACAAATTGGATGTCTTCTATTACCACGCACTGTGGCTCATTACAAACTCCCCTTACCAAACCCATTACTGTGCTTTATGTGCAGCTGTTGGTTGGACATCACTCACAACTATACAGCTGATGCATGCTGGTATATGGACTGTAAAGCTACACCTGAACAAACTCCCGAGCTACCTAACATCGCTCATCTGCATCTCTCGTAGTGCATACTCAAGTAGGAAATCCAACCTTATCTTCCTCGTCGTGCCTAAGACTTGCCCCACCTTTGGGAAACGTGCCTTATCACATGCTCTTCCAGCTATCTGGAACCAACTGCAATCCGCACTGAAACTATCTAGCACTGTCTAGGCTAATTTCTACAAAGCATTGGCTGCATTTAAAATAACAGATATCTGCAGCTGTTTTTAAGCCTCTTCCTCATTCTTCTGTTCCTACTTTGCCCTCCCATCTACCTGGAACTAGTGCCATCCATTTCTGAATCTGTCTCGCTTCTGGCACTAAAACCCCCCAAAAATCTGCTGCAGCTAAACTATATGATCCCTTCAGCTGTTCTCATGACCCTCCACAACCCTTCCACTCCTTATCTATATCTTACTCCCCCTTACTCTTGCTAGCACTTTCCATTCTCTGCTCTCCACTAATCCTTAACTCTTCTTTCTAAACCAGCTTCTCTCTTCTGATATTCTATACTTTCCACAGTTACTGCTTTTTCCTAGGATATGTTTATAGTCCTCTCCTTGTGTTTCTGGACATTATATATCATATGACCTTAACTGTACTTTATTAACTGTGATGTACTATTTTATGTAATGGGTCATGTGAACTTTAACTGTATTTTTAGGATGCCTTTTTTTCTATATGTAATGTCTTGTTGACTGTATACATGTTTCAGGACCTCACTGTGAATGAGCTTGCCCAATGGAATTTTCCTGCAATAAACTTGAACTGAAGTTTGAGGCAAGATTAGGCTTTGTCCCAGGCTGCCAGGAGAGCATGGCTTTTAGCCATTCCTCCGAACCAGGAGCGTGTGCTTGGGTTGTCAAACATAATATAATCATTGCTGCATAAGATGTGTAGACAGGCAGTATGCCAAAAGAGAGTACATATATGGGGGGGGGACCTTTGACAGAAGAGCTTTTTAGAGCCAGGTAAGAGAATGAATGAGGCATCTAGTACCTAAGGAGGTCCAACTCAAGAAGGCATACAGGTCGCAGTGATGCATGCAACGGTGCGCATTAGAAATGAATTGCATTGCTCTATGGTATAGTGTGCCCAGTTGATGTAATAGGGAGTCCAAGCACCAGCCATGTAAATTACATCAGCATAGCCAAGGAATGGGATGAAAGTTGTCTGGATCAATCGCAGCCTAGTTTTAGTGGTAAAGGGGGATTTTTGTCTGTAGAAGTCAAGTTGTTGCCACAGTTTTTTCATAAGAGAATTAATATGGACAGAAAATGTTACATGTTTATCTAAATCACAACTTAGGTATTTAAAATTGTTAACTACCTCAAGGTTGTCGTCAAGGAGAGTTTTGATGGCAGCAGGGATACTAGTGCATTTGAGATGGTAGTGAGATGGTTGGAATAGAAATACATGACTTTTGTTTTTTGGCATTTAAGAGCAATTTCAATTGTGCCAGGCTGAGTTGGAGGAGATCAAATTCAGATTGGAGTTCCATTTGAGCCTCAGCTACTGAGGGTCCGGATATATACATTACTGTGTCACCCGCAAATAGATGGAGTTCAGCTTTGCTGATGTTATTTACAATGGTATTGATATATAGCATGAACAGTAGGGGTCCAAGGATCGAACCCTGTGGTACTCTTCTCATGACAGAAAGTAGCAGGGTGAGTGAACCATCCACTTTCACGTGTTACAGTCTGTCAGGTAGCTGTTGAACCATGACAGCGCAGGGACAGGATGCCATGACAGTGCAGGGACAGGGATTCCATGACAGTGCAGGGACAGGGATTCCATGACAGTGCAGGGACAGGGATGCCATGACAGCGTGGGGACAGTGATGCCATGACAGCATGGGGACAGTGATGCCATGACAGCGCAGGGACAGGGATGCCATGACAGTGTGGGGACAGTGATGCCATGACAGCATGGGGACAGTGATGCCATGACAGTGCAGGGACAGGGATGCCATGACAGTGCAGGGACAGGGATGCCATGACAGCGTGGGGACAGTGATGCCATGACAGCATGGGGACAGTGATGCCATGACAGTGCAGGGACAGGGATGCCATGACAGCATGGGGACAGTGATGCCATGACAGCGCAGGGACAGGGATGCCATGACAGCGCAGGGACAGGGATGCCATGACAGCTTAGTGTGTTGAGTAAAGCATGATCGATTGTGTCAAAGGCTTTACTAAGATCCAGGAAGAAAGCCCATGTTACTTGTTTCTTATCCATGGCAAGGAGCCAGTCATTTGTAACTGAAGCTAGGGCTGAGGTAATGCCATAGGCTGGTTTGAATCCAGACTGGGCAGGGTTTATTAGTTTTTTGTGGTTTTATTTTGAGACAGTCTCTTATTTAGACATTTGCTAATTATGTTTATTGCACGCATGCAGAAGAAACATATTGCAACAGCTTACTCCAGAAGCAGGTTCTGGAGGTGTGGCACTGTTGTGGCCAATGCCCCCACTACCTTTTAAGGCTTGGCCCCTATTCCCAAATGCCATGGCACACTGCTGCTGACACTAGTTCAGCCAGTGTGTCACAACCTTGAAATGTTTCAGCCACTGCAATCAGGGGCCACCTCATCATTGCAGTGTCATCTGCTGCAGTGAGGGAGTGACCCATCATTGCAGGGCAGTTCCTTTTATTCCCCCCATCCAGTTTGCTGATAGGGAGCCCATTCCCTGTTGGTTTCTGTTACTGTGTGTTGAGGGGGTGCCCAATTCCCCTTGGCATCATGTCCCCCCCTTCTTTCTTTGCTGACGGGGGTGCCCAATCCTTGTCGGCATGTTCTCCCCCCATTTCTTGTGAGCTGAGGGGGGTGCCCAATCCCCTTCAGCTCGTGAGCCCCCTCCCAAGTATGTGCTGATGGGGGTGCCCAACCCCTGTTGGGTCCAGTGCCCCACCCCAAAATACACAGGTGGCATGCTGGAAGCCCACCCCAGAGTGCCAGAAGTACCTGTAAAAGGAAAAAACATTCCGTAATGTCTATTTTTTTTTAAACCCTGAAAAGAAGAAAATGGTCCCTCGTTGTCTGTGGCCCTTCCCCCAACCTGCACCCACTCATTGCATACCCCACCTCCCTCTCGCCCCATACTTACCTCCAGATCTGGATGCAATGCTCTTCGGTGGACCGGGAACACATCTGCCCTCTCCAAAGCCGACCACGAACTGAGGAAATGCTGGTAAGCTGTATAATGGCATAAATAGGGGGTTTTCAACTTTGATGCATATCTCTGGCATTTTTTTGAATTTTGGCACCAAATTTTCAACATAGGGTTTTTGGGACTCCTCCTCATGAATTCAGCCACTGCCATGGCGTTATTTGGCCCCGAAGGGTGATTTTGCAGTCACTGCACAGAATCACCTTTCAGGACTGATTAATGAAATGACAGTGCCAGTGTTCATGAGGTGGGCTTCCAAAAAGCCTATGTTGCAAATTTGGTGGAAAAAATCCAAAAAATGACTGTTTTATAAGCGTACATTGCGCAGTTGCTAGGCACACTCGTAACTTTGTGAACTTGCAATATTTTCACACCAGATTTTCAACAATGGCATTTTTTCATACCTCCTTATGAACAGTACAGCTGTCATTTTTCCCATCCTGGTCAAAATGTGTTTTTGTAATCCAGCACAGAATAGCGCAATTGCTGTGGGAAGTCAGTGTCCAGGACATATTAAGAAAATGACAGTGACACTGTTCATGAGCAGAGGTCCTAAAATGCCTATGTTGAAAATATAGGGTTGATAGTCCATTAAATGACTGTGTTACCAAGTGTGCTTTGCGCAGTTCCCACGCACCCTTGTAACTTTGCAGATTTGTAACATTGTCACGCCAGATTTTCAACACTGCCATTTTTTCACACCTTCTTATGAATAGTACAGCTGTAATTTTTTGCATCCTGACCGAAATGTGTTTTCGCACTTCCGGCGCAGAATAGTGCAATCACTGTGGGAAATCAGTGTTCGGGACAGATTAAGAAAATAACAGTGACACTGATTATGAGCAGCAGTCCTAAAATCCCTATGTTGAAAATTTGGTGATGAAAGTCCATAAAGTGACTGTGTTACAAGCGTGCGTTGAGCTGTTTCCATGCACACTTGTAACTTTGCAAATTTGGAATATTTTCACACCACATTTTCAACACTGGCATTTTTTCACACCAACTAATGAACAGTACAGCTGTCATTTTTCACATCCTGGCCAAAATATGTTTTTGCACTTCTGGCATAGAATAGCGTGGTCGCTGTGGGAAATCAGTGTTTGGGACAGATTAAGATTGAGTGAGTGAGGGGGGGGAGTGACCGAGCTCAACTGAGCTCTGTTGGGACTGCTGCAGATTTTTCTGTGGGCAGAAAAAGGCCCCAATGCAGGCAGGAGCCCAGTACAAAAGGGCAGCCGGCAGTGGTGGGAGAAACAGAATGAGCAAATGAGAAAGGGGAAGTGAGTGAGCTCATAAGAGCTCTATCAGGACAGCAGCAGATTTTTTTGTGGGCAGAAAAAGGTGCCAAATGCAGGCAGGGGCCCAGTACAAAAGGGCAGCCTGCAGCACCGGGAGAAACAGAATGAGAGAGTGAGAGAGGGGGAGTAAGCGAGCTCAACGGAGCTCTGTCAGGACAGCTGTGAACTTCTTTGTGGGCAGAAAAAGGTGCCAATGCAGGCAAGAGCCCAGTACAAAAGGGAAGCCTGCAGCACCAGGAGAAATAGAATGAATGAGTGAGTGAGAGAGAGAGAGAGAGAGAGAGAGAGGGAGTGAGCAAGCTCAACAGAGCTGTGTCAGGACTGCTGCAGATTTTTTTGTGGACAGAAAAAATTGCCAACACAAGCAGGAGTCCAGTACAAAATGGCAGCCTGTAGTGTTGGGAGAAATAGAACAAGCGAGTGAGAAAGGGGGAGTGAGCGAGCTCAATGGAGCTCTGCCTGGACTTTAGAGTTGCTCACTATCCTGCCCAGAACCCTTATTGTCCTATATTACAGCAGGGTCTCTGAAGTGGAGACAAAGCAATGGTTGGATACTTTTAGGATTGTTGTAATGATACATGTAACCCCCCTGTTACCCGGGGTTACTAGAATCCCAGTAAGACCTAGTGGTAGGCAGGGAAGGCAGCTTGTGAAACTCCAGTTAAATGGATTTCACACTGTCTCACTCTGTTCTCAGTCTCAGCTGAGACTGAGGGATGACATCACCATAGAACTCTTGCAGCTGCATGAGCCACACTGGAATGTTGCAGTTGAAAGTTAGGATAAAATGCTGAGGAACTTGAACAGAGTCTGTGTGCAGTCTTGGAGAGGGACAGTAGTACAGCAGTCTGTGTGCAGGCTCTCAGAGCTTTAAGCTCTGTTTTAGAGCTACTGTTGGGAAGGTGTGTGTTTCCACCGTAAGAGGAACACAGAAACTGATTGCTGAAGTGGTAGAGACCACTGTTACTGGTCTGAGTGCCCCATCCCTAAGGGGATGGAGGAAAGATATGCCTGTTTTCCAGGGGCAACCCTTGTGGTTCCGGCTAAGGGAAGAAGCTGCCTATTTCATGTTGTACTGTGGCACCAGAAGCCCTGAGAGAGAAATTCCTGTGGAGGAATCACCTGTGGGGCACCTGCAACCGAAGGGTGAGTTCGCTCTGACAGAGGGCCAATGTTTTTCACCTGAACTGTTGGAACATGGGGATTGGACTACTTAATCTGTAGGAGGTCTAGCGTAACGAATATTACCGGTTAACTCAAGTAGGTTCAAGTCCAGCACAAAGAGTGAAGTAAAGTGGGGATTGGACTGTTTAATCAGTAGGGGGCCTACAGCAATGGGCTATGCCAATTAAAAGTATGTTCAAGTCTAGCACAATGGGAAAGCAAGACAAGTAGAGGAAATGTGACATACATTTAGCCTTAATCTACATTGCCAAGCTTTACAGTATGAAGTGTTTGCTGTCCAGAGAAATGGCCAGGTATGGATTGTGGGAGCGAGAGGTGGGAGACCCCCCCCCCATCAGTAGTAACCAAATTCATCTCTACGGATTTGCTCTGTGGCAACTTTACTTTCTCTCAGATACTTGGCCAGTGCCTGAGGAAAGTACCCAGACATGGGATTAAAAGGAAGTTTCCCTGATAGAGCTGAGGTGCTCTTAGGTGATTTAGGGAGCCACCAGAAGATGTTTCCATGACATATGGAAGGTGTCTGAGTGGCCGGCAAGGGAGCCGAATCAGGGAAAACCCAGAACAGTGTTCAAGTTTGGGCTGTGTACCCAAAGCAGATTGCAAGACTGGGCTGTGTGCCCAGTGGGTTCAGAGCCTAAGGGCTAAAAGTGTTGAGGAAGTGTTCTTGATTCTTTAATCTGCATTACCAGGAGAGTAGCCCTGTGTGATCATCTATGCTTTGTTTATTCTGTTTGGAGTGAATAAAAAGTCACACTTTAGAATCCCATTTCTGGTATTGGACATTACAGTTATTGCTTCTTGTGTTTGGAATTACTTGGGTGTCCCTGTGCAGAGTAGCCAAACCTAGCCTTTGCGCTGAGTGACCTATTCCTCCCCGAACCCAGCTTCACCTGGTATTGCTGTCAGATTCAAGCAGCATACCACCTGAAGTTTGCAAAATTATGGGGGTGGGGGTCTTACAAACAGATTAAGTTGTTCTGTTTATTTCTGTAACTGAGCTGAGTAGTAAATTTGGTAGAAAAAATTCAAAAAATGACTGTTTTAAGAGCGTGCATTGTGCAGTTACTACACAAGCTGGTAACTGTGCAAATTTGCAATATTTTCACTATAGATTTTCAACATTGGCATTTTTCTACACCTCCTTATGAACAGTACAGCTGTCATTTTTTACATCGTGGCCAAAATGCATTTTCGTACTTCAGCCTCAGAATAGCACAGTCGCTGTGGGAAATCAGTGTTCGGGACACATTAAGAAAACCACAGTGACACTGTTCATGAGCAGAGGTTCTAAAATGCCTATGGTGAAAACTTTATCATGACTGTCCATAAAATGACTGTGTTACTAGCATGTGTTGTGCAGTTTCCACACACCCTTGTAACTTTACAAATTAGTAATATTTTCACACCAGATTTTTTTTAATTCAACATCTTTATTATTTTTTGTCATAACACAAAACTAATAAACAATAAGGAAAATTAACCAAACATAAATAATAACCAGTATAAACTAGAGGTAACATAACACCAGACTGCCTCTGGATCAAATAAAACTAAAATAACAATATCAATACACCTATGAAACCCCTCCCCTCCACCCCTCACCCTATCCCACCACCAACCCTACTCCCCCTCCTCCTGGAGTGTGCCTGATATACTCAACATGAAAAGGAAATAGCAAGAAATTGTAACCCAAACAGTTAACAAGTACCCAAAGAGATAAACAAACAGAAACAAGCAGACACATGCATTACCTATATCTTAATTCAAGTATAAGGCATATAATTTACCCCATTTATGATTAAATGAGTCCATACAATTCCGGGATCTGGCTATTAGCCCCTCAGTATTGAAACAGAGTGCTATTTCCCTTAACCATTCAACAAATGTTTTAACCAATTGGTCTACCCAGTGCTTAAGAACCAATCTTTTAACTACAATAGAAATTAAAGTCGTATGAAATCTACATTCCTTGACCTTAATAGTTGAAAACATCACAAGAATACATACTGTATCTCTATGGTAAAAAATTCACCCAATCCTAGTAGAGGATCTAGATTGGATTGAATTGTGCTCCAGAGTGGTGCCACCTTGTCACAATGTCAGAAAATATGAATCAGGTTCCCTTCAGATGTACTACATCTAGTACACATTGCTGCAGAAAGCCTTCCCAATTTGGCTAACTTGACTGGTGTATAGTACATGTTATTTAAGATATGGTACTGAATGAGTCTGTGCCATTCTTGGGTAAGGTATCTGTGCAAATCTTTCCATATCTGACTCCATGCAAGAATAGTGTCTGGCAGAAGGGAAGTCCAAATTTTAGATCCTGGGAGGGCATTAGAGAACTTGATTCCCAAGAGAAAGGAATAGATCATTGATATTCCATGGGATTTGTTGGCATAGTACTGTATTTGTTCCAAGAAAGGCCTAACCTGAGACTGCTTAAATGTGGTTCCAAAGATGGAAACCATAAGGTGTCTCAACTGAAAAACCTTGAAAATGTTTCTGAGGGATATTAAATTTAGTAATTATATCAGGGGAAGAAAGGAGAACGGCCTGAGAGAACAGGTCTTCCACTAGGACAACCTGTAGCTGAGGAAGCCAATCGGGGAAAGCAGTGATCCCCCTTTTTTAATATTCAGATTCTGAATAAGGAGTTGAGCCGTATCCCCTTTAGGTGAAATGTTAAAAAAATTCCAACATTGGGCTAAAACTTTAATAAAGACACTAAATATGGAGTTTTGTATTGAATTTGGTAATGCAGAAATTCTGGAGAAAAATAGCCTGGAAGAATTGAGATCATGCAGGCCAAGAAGCATCCTCTCCAATTGTAGCCATATAGGAAGGTGTCCGTCGGCTGTATTTGAGAGCCATCTCCCCGCTTTAGACAGATGACTTGCCCAATAATAGAAAGTAAAGTTGGGGAGACAGAGCCCACCCAGCTCTTTAGGAAGGTTAAGTTTCAAGAAAGAGCATCTAGGATGTTTGCCCTGCCAGATAAATTTGGAGAGGACGGAGTGAAACTGCTGAAAGTAGAACATTGGGAGCCAAAGGTTCAGTAAGTTTAGGGGGTAGAAAAGGCGGGGCAACACATTCATTTTTATAATGCAGATACGACCCCATAACGAAAGAGGGAGGTTTACCCATCTTTGAAGATCCTGATGAATGTTCATTATTAAATCATCTAGATTAAGTTTCCTAAAGACCTTTGAGTCTTTAGTAAGGTGTATGCCTAGATATTTAATTGAGTGAGATGACCACTTCATGCCCAAATGAGTGAAGTTGACTTGGTGGGTGAGGGCATTTAGAGGAAATATCACAGTGTTTGATAGGTTTAATTTATAATTGGCTATGAGTCCGAGCTGCCTGATAATTTGTAAGGTGTGTGATAATGACACATCCGGATAGGCCAAATGGAGAAGAATATCATCCGCATACACTGAAAGTGTTAAAGACTGCTGATACACTGAGCAACCTATAACCTGGGGCGAGCCCTTAATGCTGAGTAAAAGGGGTTCCAAATGTAAATTAAATAAAAAGGGGGATAATGAACAGCCTTGCCTGGTGCCAGTGAACAGGGAGAACCATGAAGCGAATACCCCATTACAGTAAATTGTTGCGGTGGGGACTTTGTATACTGTCTGTATCCATTGAATGAAAACTGCTGGGAAGCCCATTTTCTTTTTTTTTTTTAATTCACATTTTATTAGTACATTTTTACCATTACAGGGGACAGAGAGTTATAACATACAATGCCTATACTCAAAATGATACATGAGCTGTCCCCATCCCCCCTTCCATCCCACCCCATACAGCAGCAGAGTACATACAAAGATAGAAAGATGCTATATAATATCACGAATCAAGGAACACTGGATATAGTGACTCATTTAGCAACTCTGGCAATAATTAGTGTGTGAAGGGGATCCCAAGTATTCTTATACCACTGCAACTTATTGTAGAGGCTTGCTATCACTTTCTCAGTACGTAGGTTAGCCAGAATTTCATTAACCCATTCCTGATATGTTGGGCTTACTGTATCCCTCCAATGCCGAAGCACAATTTTTTTTAACAGATAGTGCAATTATGGAAATATGAAATCTTCTGATCCTCACCTTGATAGAGGATAGATCCCCCAACAAACATATGTCTGGGGTGAAGTACTCCAGCAAACCCAGTATAGGGTCTAGGTTATTCTATATGGCTACCCATAATGGCTTCATCTTGGGGCATGACCAAAAGACGTGAAGAAGCATACCCTTTTCTTGACATCCTCTAGTACAGGCCCCCGAACTTATGAGACCCCATTTCCTCACCTTCACAGGGGTATAATACATGTTATGTATTGGGAAGCCCATTTTCTTAAGAGTTGCCCATAGAAAGTCCCAGTTTACTCTGTCAAAGGCTTTTTCTGTGTCTAATGAGATTAAGACCATGGGGATCTGAGAGCTCTGGGCAGCATGAAAAATATGTGAAAGGGTTCACAGGTGGTCAGCTGAGGATCGACCTTGCACAAACCCCACCTGTTCAGGAATCAGCAAATGAGACCAGACCTTTTTGATTCTGAGAGATAAGATTTTTGTTAAGATTTTAATATCATAATTTAATAACGAAATTGGACGGTAACTAATGGGGTCATTATACGGTTTATCAGGTTTGGGGATAAGGACTATTGTAGCTTCCCGCAGGGTGGGGTCTAGGTATCCGAAATGAACATGTATTCAAATAAATTTAAGAGAAGGGGGGCTAATTCTTTACAAAAGTTTTTGTAAAAGTTGGAGGGAAAGCCGTCAGGGCCTGGTGATTTATCCAGTGCGAGCCCACTGATTGCCTCCTCTACCTCCCCCAAGTTAACTGGAGAAGACAGAATTGGACAATGGTGTGACTGGAGAGATGGGAGATTAAGGCCTTCCAGATATTGTTCTATACATGAAAGTGAAGCTTGCGAGGAACATTTACTGTATAAGTCCTAATAAAAGGTCTCGAAGACTTGGAAATCCCTCAAGGGGAAGTTTTAATAGAGCCATCCAGAGCTTGCAAGGAGGGGACTAGCCTCGAGTTTTCTAATTCCTGTAGGTGGAGGGCTAGCATTCTACCCAGCTTCTCGCCTTGGTCAAAATAACGAGCCTTGTTTTTTAGGATGGCATATTCCTCCTTTTCCTTCAACAGATCTGCATACTCGTTTCTACGCTTCAGTAAGGTTTCCAAGGAACCTAAAGGGGAGGATGTAGATAGAGTGCTTTCAGCCACCCTTATTTGATTTGACAAGGAGATAACTCTTGCCTCCTTTTGCTTTTTACTTTTGGAGGCTAACCTAATGAGTTCCCCACGATATAGCATTTAAGGGAGCACCATATTAGGTCTTCTCTTTTAATGGAACCCTTATTAATATCAATATAGGAAGAGATGATGTTCTTAATGTGAGAGATTATACGTTCCTCTTTTAGGAGTTGTGTGTTTAATTTCCAGGTAGTATCCCTTTGAGTATTCGGGTCAGGGGAGATCACAATCCATGCAATTGAATGGTCTGATATGACAATTGGTTCGATTCCTGTCTGGTAAAGGCCAACTAAAAGTGAGGTACTAGTTAGAATGAAATCTAATTTGGACCATGACTGGTGGACCTGGGAATAGAAGAAGAAAAGCTGACTAGAAGGGTTAAGTAAGGCACCATGGATCGCATAATCCCAATAACTCCATGAAATCCCTCAGGGCTTGTTGTGGAGGGGATAGGGGTTTTAATGGCCTGTAAGTTCTGTCCAGGTCTTGTGATGGGGGAATATTCCAGTCCTCACTCAGAATTAACATGGATCTGCTCAGCTTGTCAGCCAAGTGCATAAGGAAATCAGCATCCTCTCTGACTGGGCCATAGATTGCACCCAATGCAACAGTGGTGTTGCTAAGCATACCCTTAACTATTATAAATCTACCTTCTGGATCTGATAAACTCTCTTCTGCTACAAACAAAATATACCTTTTGATCAACATTGTCACCCCCCTACTCAATGAAGACCCACAGGTGGTAAAAATTTGGGAAAATCCCAGTCTGCGCAACCCATTTGTTTCAGTGACTAAAAGGTGGGTTTCCTGCATCAAAAGAATATCAATATTTAAAAGAGCACAGTTTTTGAAAACCTTATATCTTTAGTCATGTCTCTGACTCCTCTAACATTCCATGTGTCAATTTAAAATGGTACTAAAGTCATTAACAGTCCCATTAAAAGGAGCATAAACATGCGTTGGTAGCTAAGAAGAAAACCCCAGAAGGCACACTCTAGTCCCACCCCCTACCCTCATCAACCCCTGAACAAAAGTACTATTAAAAAAAGAAAGCCCTTCCTGGTGAGTTTCATTAAGTGTCTGGAATACTAAAGATGTGCATAGGATTAACCGTCCTGCTTTAGTCTCAGATGATGTAATCAGCGGGAAAGACGACTGAACAATAAAACCCCCCTCCCACCACAAACCCCTCGAACTATATACAAAAGGCTCCCAGATGATTATGAAAGCAGTTTTAGACTTGTTGATATCTAGTACCAAGGACCAAACCCAATAGGCGTCATTCCCGTGAGAAACTAAGATTACATGTAAATGCCAGATCAGAACAGTTGTACCAAAAACTATCTCTGAGAGGTGTGTCAAAAATATTCAAAACTCGCTATGATCGCCATGCTTCCCGGGAAATGCGCCTTTCACCCCCTTCCCTGGTGTGATATGCAGCTCTTCCTGAGCTTGCTCCATCTCGAAGCCCCCCATCCACCAACCCCTACAAGTGTAAGCCCTAAGTAACATAACCAGGCTCAGAAAAGCTAATGGAAAGGTCATAGATCCCAGAGCTAAAGAAAGTAACATAAGGCCTATCGTAGGCCTAGTCAAGCCAACCTGCTTTTAAATCAGATTGTTGCTCCGGGAAGCGCCATTTAGAGCCCGTGTGCCCTTATAAGTCGATCTTCAGAGGGATGGAAGCCCAAAATTTCCCTTTTAATTTACTGCATTACCGCTCTCTCCGGGGCCTTTCCAACCCCGAGAGAGTGAGGAAATGGCAAGGGGACCTAAGCGCCAATGGGACTATAACGGCCGTCCCTATTAGTGGCGTATGGAAATGCTCACTGAACAAAGGTTCCTACCCCCCACTTCTGGAGCACACAGGCATTCCCCAACACTAGATTAGGCCTGCTAGGCCTCAGGACATCCTGCCTACCCTGCGCAACCAGCCTGAGAGAGAGAGAGAGGCAAAAGGAGAAGGGAAGAGAAAAAAAGAAAACAGATCTCCTAACAAGTACACAATTAACTCCCACAAAATTAAAGAACTATAGCCTCCGGTAAATGGAGTAAAAGTTCAGCCTGTCTTGAACAAGTTGGGTAGCTTGACTGCGAGATCCGTGGCTGCCTGTTCCAGGGATTCGTAGGAAAGCCATGCTCTATTAATTGCCACCTGTAGCTTGGCAGGGTAAATCATCTTAAAATGAATTCCTGCAGCTATCAGCTTAGTGACCGTAGGGTGGAATGCAGATCGCTTCTGGCGAGTTTCGTAGGGAAGATCTTGGGTTATCCTCAGTTTAGCGTTGCCCCATAAAATAGTTTGAAGCTCTTTTGATTTGGTTATCAAATGTTTTTCCAGATAGCTTAAGAATTTCACTATTATAGGCCTTGGTGGTGCTCCAGGCGGAGGTTTCAGCCTGACAGAGCATTGGGCCCACTCTATGTGATACTGTGGATTTGGGGGGACAGGCTGACAAGCTTGGTGAGAAACTTCTGGTGGAAAAGATAGTATCAGCTCCTTCCTCCGCTTCAGGTAGGCTTAATATCAGCACGTTATTCCTCCTGCTTCTCCCCTTCAAATCTTCAGTTTTCAGTTGGAGTTTACTGATCTGTTGCTGAAGATGAGCAATTTCAGGATCCAACTTCTCTTTCTACCTCTCCAGAGAGGAGGTTCTCACCTCAGAGTCTCCCACCGTAGTGACAAACAGCTTAGGTCTCCTCGAAGAGACTTCAGTTCAGCTGAGATGTCCTCCAAAGTTTCTTTAAACGGCAGCAATTCTTGAAGGAAGTGATCCTCTGTTAGAGGAATCACTGAGGAACTGGTGGGGCCTGAATTAGGAATGCTCCCAGAACTTTGATGCTTGGATTTCTTAGCTGTTTTTTCTGGGGTAGCCGGTGAAGTGTGACTCATTCCGGCCTGCTTCATCTCAACTTCCATCGTGGCTGCAAAGCCGATTACGATGCTACAAACGAGCACAACAATGATCGCTGAGGTTCTGAATATTAAAGTAACATAGAGCCGAAGTCTGGAGTTCACTCTGTGATAGTAGTAGGGCAGAAAAGTAGTTTATCAGAGGTAGATAGGTGGGAGCTCCAGAATAGGGAGAGAAGGAGGGAGAGAGGTGATATGATCGAGACATTTAAACACCTTAAGGGCATAAACAAGGTGAAAGAGTCTAACATGTTTAAATATAAGAAAAATAGCAGGACAAGAGGACACAGCATGAGATTAGAGGGAGGCCGATTAAGGGGGAATGTGAGGAAATTCTTTTTCACAGAAAGGGTGGTAGATGCATGGAATGGCTTACCACAAGAAGTGGTGGCTATGAATACAGTGCAGGGCTTCAAACAGGCATGGGATAGGCATAAGGGAGCAATACAAATGACTATGAATAGATAGGTCACCTGACAGAGCAAAGGCCGATGGCACATTTATAAGGTAGAAAAAGAAATGGGCAGACTGGATGGGCCTTGCGGTCCTTATCTGCCGTCAACTTCTATGTTTCTATGTATGTTTCTATGTAATAGTGCTGCTTCTAGGTGCCCTGCATCACATGACCCTCTTCATGCCAGATTTTCAGCACTGGCATTTTTTCACACCTCCTTATGAACAGTACAGCTGTCATTTTTCACATCCGGGCCAAAAAGTGTTTTCACGCTTCAGGCGCAGAATAGTGCAGTCACTTTGGGAAATCAGTATTTGGTGAGTGAGAGAGGGGGAGTGACCGAGCTCAGCTGAGCTCTGTCGGGACTGCTGTAGATTTCTCTGTGTGCAGAAAAAGGCACCATCGCAGGCAGGAGCCCAGTACAAAAGGGCAGCCTGCAGCGCCGGGCGAAACAGAACAATTGAGTGGGGGGGTGAGCGAGCTCAACGGAGCTGTGTCAGGACTGCTGTGGATTTCTTTGTGGGCAGAGAAAGGTGCCAATGCAGGCAGGAGCCCAGTACAAAAGGGCAGGTTGCAGCATCGGGAGAAACAGAACTAGTGAATGACAGAGGAAGAGTGAGCAAGCTCAACGGAGCTGTGTCAAGACTGCTGCTGATTTCTTTGTGGGCAGAAAAAGGTGCTAATGCAGGCAGAAGCCCAGTTCAGAAAGACAGCCTGCAGCACCAGGTGAAATGGAACGAGCAAGTGAGAGAGGGGGAGTGCGTGAGCTCAACAGAGCTCTGTCGGGACTGCTGCAGATTTCTTTGTGGACAGAAAAAGCACCAATGGGGGCATGAGCCCAGTATAAAAGGGCAGCCTGCAGCACCAGGAGAAACAGAATGAGAGAGTGAGAGAGGGGGAGTGAGCAACCTCAATGGAGCTCTGTCAGGACAGCAGTGAAGTTCTTTGTGGGCAGAAACAGGCACCAATGCAGGCAGGAGCCCAGTACAAAAGTGCAGCCTGCAGCCCCTGGAGAAACAGAATGAGCGAGTGAGAAAGGGGGAGTGATTGAGCTCAACGGAGCTGTGTCAGGACTGCTGTAGATTTCTTTCTGGGCAGAAAAAAGTGCCAATGCAGGCAGGAGCCCAGTACAAAAGGACAGCCTGCAGTGTTGGGAGAAACAGAATGAGTGAGTGAAAGAGGGGGAGTGAGCAACCTCAGGAGCCCAGTACAAAAGGGCAGCCTGCAGCGCCGGGCGAAACAGAACAATTGAGTGGGGGGGTGAGCAACCTCAACAGAGCTGTGTCGGGACTGCTGGGGATTTCTTTGAGGGCAGAAAAAGGTGCCAGTGCAAGCAGGAGCCCAGTACAAAAGGGCAGCCTGCAGCATTGGGAGAAATAGAACGAGTGAGCGAGAGAGGGGGAATGAGCGAGCTCAATGGACCTCTGCTGGGACTTTACAGTTGCCCATCCTCCCGCCCAGGTCCTCTGTGGTCCTATATAACAGTAGGGTCTCAGGAGTCGAGACAAAGTAATGATTAGATACTGTAGGATTGCGGTAATAATATATATTTAGTTGTTCTGTTTATTTCTCTGAGTTGAGTAATACTTGGAGTGCAATAGGATTTCTAACTGGGCTAAGTGAAACTATATGAGAGCCAAGAACAAAAAGCATGGTAGCTGAGGGATGAAAAACGGACAAGGAGGCTTTGGGATTGATACACTAATACAGTATCTAACTGATGAGATTTGAGACTGAATTACTCTGGTCGGCAAGGGGTCAGTAAGGGGATGAGTGCGGGGGAGACAGGAATTTGACTAAATGGGGGCCTAAGAGTTGTAGTAGGGTATAGAACCTGGGGGTAAGAGCCCGTAATATAAGATGGGGCCAAAATGGAGCAGGTGCCCTATGTCAATATGGCGGGTATCTTTGGAAGGGTGGAGGGATGTACAGGGTGTGGGTGTGCCATGATCCTGGTCTGGGATTGGAGGATGGGTGTGTATGATCTGTAGATGACTGACTAGTTTGAGGGAGGAACTGTGGAGGTTAGGGAGGAGTCTAAGTAGCAGGGCAGATGAGTATGGTATGCATTCTGGAGAGAATAGGAGATGGCAAAGGGGGACAGAGGAAGCATAACTAGGGACTGAAACTGACCCCAGTATCAGAGGCACTAGCAGAAAAGAGAGGGGAAGGCAGGGTGTGCCTGAGGCAAGGGCTGAGGGCCTCTTGATGGGCGAGGAAGAGACAACAAGGAGTACAAATGGAGAACCAGGAGAGACAGCAGATGGCTGCATGTAGGGAGGGACCAGAGGTGGCACGGAGTGAAACACGTGGGGGGGGGACTGATAGGGGGAAGAGATGTAAGACTGGTGTCGACTACAAATAGATTCGAACCTCTCCTATGGGACAGAGAAGGGGGAGCAGGAACACACTGACAGGGGAGGACAAGCGGGGCATGAGAGGGATGGCAACAGGTAGGGGAAGAGATAGCAAGGACAAAAGGGTAGAAGGGGGCTAGTAAGCAAGGAGGGGGTGGTAACTGAAGGAGAGAAGGCTACAGGAAGGGGAAGGATGGGAGGGGCATCACTATCAGAAGAGAAGGGAATGGGGGCTCTAAATCGACAACAGCGGGGATAGGAGAGGGGTTGGAAATCAGCAGAGGAAGGAGGGAGGTCTACATGGGAAGCCCAGTAGGAAGTAATCAGGCTGGGAAGGGGTTCACGGGGGATGGGAGGAATAAGGCAGAGAACAGGGGTGAGGCTGAAGTAGGTGTACAGATACAGAAGTCACAGAGGGTGCAGTTGGTGGGGGTAAGGGACAGGGAAGAATGAATACTGGAGTGGTGGAAGGTGCATTAAAAGGGAAAGGGGGTAAGGGGTGTGGGTGGTACTCATCCTGGGGGATTCTATGCTAAAATGGGTGAGATGGGATGTAAAGGGAGGAAGGCACAGCCATATTTGGGTTGAAGCTGTTCACAGGTGTACTGCAGGAGGGGCAGGGTAGGCACTGCTCAAGCGTGCACCAAGGGGGAGGAAGAAACCTCATTTACTGTTGCATGTGAGTACAAACGACTTGGTGGGGGACACTGTGTAAGTAGTGAGGGGGAGGTTTGAGTAGTTGGGCAGGCAGTGTGAGGGGGCGGAGAAGTCGGTGGCATTCTTGGAGGTACTGCCAGTACCATGTGCAAGCATGGAGAGGAAGGGTAGGCTTGAGGAGTTCGAGTGGCTGAGGTATTGGTACCACACGAAACATTATGGGTTAGTGACTAACTGGGGTAGGGTCGAGGGAAATAGTGACTTGTACACAGGGGAGAGGGTACACTGGAGCAGGAGGCGGAGGGGCATATTAAAGGCAGCATTGCTGCTGGGCCACTGGCACTGAGGGTTGAGGCACTGGATGCCACACCTTGCACCATGCTGGCAACCCGAGTTCAGATGCATGCCTGGCCTGCCAGGGGTTGACAAGGGAGGGATAGGACTGAGCATCCGGAGGACTGCTCTCCTATCCTGGGGCAGGATCCAGGGACCCACCACTCTGTAGTGGCTCCTGGTGATGACCGCGGGCACTACTACAGTGGTGGAGTAAAGGGTGGTGGACTGTGGCAGATGTTGGCACACTGTGCCTAATCGTCATTGCACAGCCACACTCCGCAAAAGGGAGAAAAGTGGAAAATGGGCTATGGTCAGGCAGCATGAGCTTCCGACCCTCCGCCTGCCCCGAATGGTGCCTCCTCAATTGGATTCTGCTCTGATGGGTTGACCTGAGAAGCTCCTCACCACCCCACCATGGGGTAATCCATGGAGGTGAGCAGGTCGGCTTGATGTCAAGGGCAGAGCAGGGGGGTCGGTCAGGATGACCAAGCCGACCGTAGCCCACTGAGAAAATATGTAAAAAAAAGGCAGGATTAGAGGGGTGTGTCGCTACTAAGGTGGATTTAAACAAATGGCAGGAGGTGGGGTGGCCAAAAGACTGAAGTTGGAAGAAAGGTCCAGACAGGGAAGCCTGATGAGCTCACCACACCAGATATAGGTAAAGGCAGAGGTATAGTAACCCTGGAAGGGGGCGGGTAGAGTGGTCTGAGTGTAATACAGAAGGCACCACCACCTGGTAAGAATAAAGAGGAGAAAGGATGCAGACTACTGGGAGCATGGACACAGGCCAAGGAGGAGAAGAGTGAGGAGGAGGGGTATGGGTGGAAGGTGGTCTGACTACATGGATAGAGAACTGATTACAGGGGAGGGTGCAGAGGATGGTGGTGGGGTAGCTCTTGGCACCCACAGCAGTGACAAGTGGGGTTCCACAGGGCTCAGTGCTTGGCCCAATGCTATTTGGGCTCTTTATCTCTGAAATAGCACACGGAGTGGGGAGAAGGGTTAGTCTGTTCACACATTATACCAAATCAAAAACAAATAGTTATAGTAGCAGAGCCCCCACACACACACTCACACATATACACTCCCTGAAAAGCTGCTTAAAAGTCTGCAATTCATTCAAATATGTTCCATTTTCTTACTTACTTGGGGTTCAATGCCAACAAGTGTAAAATCATGTACCTAGGGCATAGGAACCCCGATGCTGTTATAGGGTGGGGGGAGGTACTGATACTCACTAGAAATGAAAAGGTTCTTGAGGTTATTATATCAGAGGACCTCAAGATGGCAATACAGTGTGACAAGGGTATGGGCAGGGCAAGTTGGATTCTGGGGTGCATAAGGAATGGCATCTCCAGTAGTAGGAGGAGGAGAGATGTTATGCTGCCATTGTACAACTCCCTGGTATACCCCCAGCTGGAGTACTGTGTCCAGTTTTAGAGTCCACACTTCAGAAAGGACATAAGGTGGAGGTTTTCCAGAGAACGGCAACTAAAATGGTTCAAAATTTTCACAGGAATCCCTACAAGTAAAGGCTGAAGAATCTCAACATGTACACTCTGGAAGAGAGGAGGGCAAGAGGTGACATGATCAAGACCTACAAAGTACCTCACAGGAGTTAAGAAGGTACAGTTGGGGAGTTTCCTTCAAATGAGGATGAGCACCCAAACCAAGGGACATACAATGAAGCTGGGGGGTATTCAGGATAGATGTAAAAAAATATTTCTTTACTGAAAGGGTGGTAGATGCCTTGAACAGACTGCCAGGAGAAGTGGTGGAGGCTAAAATGGCAGGGAGCATGAAGCATGCATGGGATAAACATGGGGTATGTTTGAAAAAGGGAAGGAGGGGGTCAACATTGATCGATAGGGCTATGGAAGTGGAGGAGGTTCAAGTTCTTTGCAGGAAAAATCCATTAAGCAAGCTCATTCACAAGGAGGTCCTGATGGACACAGGCAGAATAAGACATGCAGTAACATATACAGGGAGGAGTTACAAGTAGGCAGAGAACACTTGGGCCGACTGGGTGGGCTAAGCGGTCCTTTTCTACTGACAAATTCTATGTTTCTGTGGCATCATGTTTTAATTCAGGTGCAATGTTTATTCAAAGTTGGTCCTACCATACATCCAGATGTAAGGTACAGTAAATTACCGAATTAGATGCAGCCCACTTACAGTACAATAAACAGAACCCTAGTGCTTCGAGAAGCCATTATTCTTCATAAGGCTGCTTAAAGTGACTTACCAACTTCCCCCGATGTCATGTTTGCAGATCATCTTCCCTTCATTGAGTGATGCAAAGCTCAGCTGCCCTGAAGTTAAGTATTAAATGTATTCAGATGCTCAGATTTTTTAACATTTGTGTGCCACAGTTGTCTCTGCATGTTTTTTTTTCTTTGTTTGAAGTTTGCACATGAGCAGTGCATCCACATGCATGATTGACATCATCACAGGGACGGTGTTCCCACTGCACCTTTCTCACTGCTGTTCATTCACCTTTCCTGGACCCAGCCTCAGTGAGTGCAGATCCAAAACTGAACTGGCAAAAATGACAGCACTGATGATTGAAACTGTTTGTTATATTGGCAGCTGAGGCAGATACTTGCTTTTGGATTGCAGAAGTGGTAATTTCTCCTGATTTTCAATTTTACTCATCTGACTAAGCTCTGTGTCCTAGGTCTATCGGTTCTAAGAACATCACAATTTACATTGCTTGAGTACAGTGTTACAGTTTTAGTAAGTGCTGCAAGTACATAATAATAACAACAAGTCTGTATAAAAAATAATTTTTTTTTAACTGAGTAGAGCTGTAAACTATAGCACATTGGGACACAAAAGGACAACTTTTGAACTGAGCAGATCTATAAATTGCAGTAAGCTTTTCAGTAGTGGTACATAGAGGTCTGTGTTAAATGGATGACTTTTTCAATGGTTCAGAATTGTAATGTGCAGCAAGAGTATAAGCACTGAGCTGCACAGTCCAATCACAGGAGAACAGTGCAATAAACTGTGTATTTTTGGCAAGTGCTGCCTCCAGTGTGATTGCTTCAGTAAACTGCCTTTGCTATTGCATTTCTGATTGTCACCATCATTATAGGCAGTTTATATTTTTTCCTGTGCTCCTGTGTTTTCTTGGACTCATTTGGTATTCTCATGCAAGCATCATAACACTGATTACCGAAGTATACTTAGATGTGCATGAATAAAGGGACAAGGTGCACTGAATTGGTTCTCCAGTTTGCCTGCTCCTCGCTAAGTTTATAAATGAATGCAATAAAATCAGTTATATACTGTGCGTAGTTATACTTTACATAGTTTACAGTGTATCTCAAAATTAAACACTTCAGGCCGGATATTCAAACTGCGCCCAAAATGTGCACAATAGCAGGAGCAAGCACAAGTCAATTGCGCACAAGCGCAACAGACACAATATTCAAACATGGAGCAAGTCAAATTGCGCAACCAGCCAACGTCTGAATATCGCACAACCTGCGCCATAGCACAACCAGGAAGGGGAAGCTGAGCACATATGATGCGCCATAGTGCAACAAGGCCAGCCCAGCTGAGCAGTCTAGAGGCGCCATAGCACAAGCAGAGAGCCCCCCAGCAGCAGAGCAATGGAACTGCACAACCAGGGAGGTAGACAGGGGCCCACCACCCATGCCACAGATGGGCACAGGAACACACTGCAGAACTAACAACACCCCCACACACCCTAAGCACAGCATCACTGGGGGAGGGACGGAATATCCACCGACCCATGGGGACAAGCCAACAAAGCACAGCTGGGCCATGGTGCCCCAGCACACCCACTGGCAAGCACAGACTGCCACACAAAGGGGCCGGACAACCCAAGTATACAACAGCCTCTCCCTGTGCACAGCACACCCTGCACTGGAACCCCAAGACACCACCCATGAGCAGTGACTGTGACCATCACTGCAAGAATCCCCATGCCCCCCCGCCACAATGCAACCATGTGTACCACAGAACCATACAAGCCAGACCCACCAGGAGCCCGCTGTGGTGTGTGGCAGCACATGGCCAGACCGGCTGAAAGCCACTACCACACCAGGGACAGCTTCCCACAAGCACACACACACATAATCCCAGGACAATACCACACCAGATGCCATGCACACCACTGCAACTGAGCACCCATAGCCAGCTGCAAATCAAAGACCACCACAGTATTCATATCAAAATAGATTTATAAATGAACAACAACATGAACACACAACAACAAACTATGTACAGAGAAATATATATACAAGAAAGGGGTGGGGGGAACGGGTACAAGGTAGGGGTGCGTGAGGGGCAGGGGTGAAGAACTTGGTGAGGGAAGGCAGGTTGTGAGGGAAGGGTAAAGGGGGTAGGTGTGGGGAAGCTACTGCCCCCCAGGCTGCACAGCAGCAAGCTGCCTCTGTTCCTGTGGCCTCCTCCATCATCGGACACCCCTCCGGTGCATCTCCCACAGAATGTTCAGGGACTCTGTGGACACCTCCATCAGGCAGTGGATGGCCTGCTCAATCCTGCGCAGGACCCGGACACCTAGGGCAAGGGAACAGAATCAATGGCTGTGACTTTCCACAACCCTGAAGCTCACCGAATATGCATGGCATACAGCCAAGTGCCCCGCCCCTGTGATGGACTGCACCCCTCTCACAGTGACCATGCACAAGCCAAGCCCAACCAGGCAGCAACAGCCATGTGTGCCACTGCACACACACCCCACCTATGCCCAGCACAGCACAACCAAAGCTGTCCAGTGACACATGGTGGGAAGTTAGTGCCACAGCCATGTGCCCAGTGCATGCATGGACCACCAGTGATGCACTCACAGACATGCAGTGCCACTGGACAGTGCTGACTGTCACACGTTGCATGCATGGCAGTGTTGTCCATGGATGGTGGCCATGCCCTTCGCCCCCATAGCATGCAATAGCATCCATGATGTAATGACACTCACCCTCATCAAGCCGCGGCTGCTGCTGCTGCGGCTGCTGCTGCTGCTGTGGGCCCACACCGCTGTCACCTCAGCCATCCATCTCTGCAGCACCCCTCTGTGCCTCACCCGGGCCCTCCTCTGCTCCTCCATGCCTGTGGGAAACAAATGTTGAGAAACACATTAGTGAGATCCTAAAGCAGACAGCCCCCTGCCCCAATGAGTGTGCCTGCTCACACAGCCAGACCCATACATCACACACCTGCAAACACTGTCACAGCCAACCATGGACCAACCCTCCCCCATGCGCTGGTCACAATACACAGTGTTACCCATGCGGGCAATACAGGTGCATAGACAGCTCACCCACCTGGCCTAGGCACAATGCCCCTCCTGGCACGTGACCTGAGGTGCGCCAGCAGTGCCCGCTCCCTCCTGCACAGGTCACTGTACCGGTGCCTGCACTGCTCTGGTGTTCTGCACTGCCCAGTGGCCTGCTCCAGATCGGTGGCCACCTGCTGCCACACATGTGTGCGGGCCATGTTTAGGGGTTCCTCTCTAAACAGTGGCCCATGGTGAGGCTCCACCACAGCCACCAGGTTGGCCACCTCCAAGGCA
The DNA here is from genome assembly GCA_016271365.2 of Neoceratodus forsteri. Classification (NCBI taxonomy): domain Eukaryota; kingdom Metazoa; phylum Chordata; order Ceratodontiformes; family Ceratodontidae; genus Neoceratodus; species Neoceratodus forsteri. Next base: position 177,004,382 of record CM057455.1, read on the forward strand.
CTCCACTGAGGAGCTCTCCTGCGTGCCATGTCTGCAGGTTTACAGTAGGCAATATGGTGCTCCACAGCACGGCAACCCCACGTGGAAATGTTGCACAATACAACTCCATCAGTCCCTATTGCGCTGTTCATACAGAGCCGTCGGTCCCTATCGCACTGTTACTGAACAGTGCGATAGAGCTGCAGACATGCCATACGTACAGTGCCAAGGGGGCAAAGGTCGGGCACAAGTCATGGGTCTCTGGTGCAAGGTCACGCTCAGCGCCATTGGATGTCTACACGTCCAGCGTGATCGGTTGCCTGCGTGCCAGTGCCACAGTGGACTGTTGCGCAGTTGTGCCACAGCGCCCGTGTGGTGACCAGTGCTGTAGAGCTACTGGCACAATGGTTTCCGTGTCCTGTATTGCTGATCGTGCACAGCATGTGATCAGTGCAGCAGATGCCTGCGTAAGCTACCTGGGCATGTGCAGTGCTGTGTACTATGCAGTCACAGAACTGCGCCATTGGCTCAGCTGGCTCAACCGTATTGCGCAAAGCGCAACAGCGCGATATTCAGCCGTCATATGCAAATCATCTGATCAGCCATTCAATGGTGCAGCGGAGCGATTTACATCTCATTAAAGTTGCTCCACTCCTAATTTGCATGCTTTTGCGCTATAAATGTGCGGCATTGATCTGCAGTGGCCATATTCAGTTACTGCAGGTGATAGGTGGGTTGCATGCTGTATGATGTTCTGGACTATGGTCTTAGGATATTGCTGAATACTGCACAGTCACAGGTGTCCACTTCCAGCCATACAGACTGTGACATGGCCGAGCCAGGAATGGGTGAGGAGGATGATGGTGGGCGGAAGAGGAGGCCCAACTTCACAAAAGCTATAACAGAGGCACTCTTCGAGGCCTACCTGGAGGAAGAGCCACTACTCAGTGGATGGCGGGGCACCCCTCAGGCCTGTGCTGCTGCATGGGAGGGGGTAGCTCGCACTGTAAACCTGCACAGAAGCCACCAGCGCTCCGTGCAGGAATGTAAAAAGAAGATGGGGACCAACAGAAGGAGGGTGAAGGAGAAGGTGGCAGCCCTCAGGGCTGCACGTGCTGCCACAGGTGAGGGCCAGCCAGAGGTGGTGCAGCTGACCCCGGAAGAGGACCGTATTGCTGCATCTATGCAGCACAATGCCATCAAGGGCATTCCAGGAGGTGGCTTCCAGACAGGTGATAGCCCATCACTGCACGGTATGACATGGTCATTGGGAGGGAGGTGGATCCCATGCACTAACATGTTCTCACTTTCTGTTACAGATCCTGTGCATCTACAGGGGACAGTGGTGGAGGGCCCGTCCACTGTGGACATCCAGCCGGAGTTGGAGGAGGGTCCATCCACCTCTGCTGGTAGCCGGCGTGCATTGCACCAGTGTGCACGCCTGGCTTCCATCTCCGATGTCGGTGAGACAGGTGTGGGGGGTGCCCTTCCTGTGTCTCAGCGGTCTGGCAAGCAAGCATGCCAGCATGCTGTGGCTGTGGCTGAGGCTGTGCAATGAACCTGCACCACTGATGATGCAATGACCACTATGGGCAGTGACACGTGTGTGTCACATAATGGACACACAGCAAGACAGCTCGCACCCATGGACCTAGCTGGTTCCAACGTGCATGCCAGCACGTCAGCACAGTCCCAGGCTATGCCTGTCAGCACCGATGGGGCAGCACCGGTGGCTGTGCAGGTCACTGGCACTGTTGCGGACACTGCAGTGGAATGACTGGTCCCTTGGGCACAGCAGGAGGAGGGGCAGCAGTCACCCACCGGGTCTGGGGGTACAGGGTTCAGCGGTGGCGTATGTACACAATCTGTTGACTTGCCCATACCTGGTCCTGGTGAACAGCGCCCACCCTCAGGAGGTGTTGAGCATCAGGTCCTTCCATACCCTGAGGGACAGGTTGCCGATGTGGCAGACGACCCATTTGACGTGCACACTCACCTGCTGCGGGCATCAGTACAGCAGCAGATGCGGGTTGCAATGTCCGTGGAGGCACTGTGTGTGGCTGTGGAGCAGCACAGCAGGGACAACCTGATGATCCTTGCAGGAATTGTCCAAATGCAGATGGATCTGACCACCACCATTGACAGGCAGACCCAGGCATTGGTCGCTGTCATGGCCGCCTTGGGCACACAGTCAGGTGTCCCCGTGCCATGCACGCCATGCAGTACGCTATCCACTCCCCATTCCCGGCGTCGTGCGACACCCAGCCTGTCGATGCCGGGTTCAGCTGTGTGCATCCTGAGCACCCCTGGTGCAGGTATGTTCAGTGTGCTGCAGACCCCTGTGCAGACAAGGTCACATTCATGCAGTGGGACCCCTGGTGGTCCATCTGTGCCACCCCAAGTGGCCCATGCTCAGTCTGCCAGTGCTACTGGGTCTCGGCGGGGCTGCCCACACATTCGAGGTGGCCGTGGCACAGTGCCACATGACTGACCTGTCTCCCAGTGCGGGCCCTGTCTGGTGCTGCTCTGTGTGCAATGTGTGTCATGGTGGGCAGTGCACCAGTGGGTGCCCTGCCCAACACGTCGACACATGGACCACCTGCACACCCACCCGACTGCTGTCCATGGGTGCATGTGCATGATGATGCCTGCATTGCACTGTACACCAAGGTGCAAGGGTGCCCAGCATTTGACACATGTACATGGACAGTTCAGGTGGTGGAGGTGGCCTGTGGATGTGTGTGTTTGACATGTCTGTTCCTGCTCTGCTGTGCACCTGCCCCTGTGCACTTTGTGCCTGGTGTGTGTGTGTCTGTCCATGTGGCTGTGACTATCCACCTCCTGGTTGTGTGTTTGTGCCCTGCCATTCCCTCCCTCGCGTCGCCATGCACCCTGGTGTGTTACCCTGTGTGTATGTGGGTTGCGCCCTGGACAGTGTTGGTTGTACATGGCCCCATGACTTACCTGTGTTGTGCAAAGTGCTCCTCTGTGATGGTGTCCTGGTGCAGCTGGGCCAGCCGGATCAGTCAGGGGTCACGCCGTCCAAGGGGGGGCTGCTCATCCCCATCATCACCGGTGTCACCAGCATCCCCATCGCTGTCCCCCTCCTCAATCTGTACGGCTATCCCACAGTCTTTGGCCATGTTATGCAGAATACAACAGGCCAGAAATATCCCACAGGCCTTTGAGGGGCTGTACTGTAGGGCACCACCGGAGGTGTCTAGGCATCGGAAGCGTGCCTTCAGCATCCCAAACACCCGCTCGATGATGTTGCGTGTGGTGGCATGTGCCTCATTGAAGCATTGCTGTGATGGGGTAATGGGGCGCTGGTAGGGTGTGAGCAGCCAGGGATGGAGTGGGTATCCACTGTCACCTGTGTGGAGATAGTGGAGATTAGTGTCATGTTCAGGACCATATTGCCCCTAGCCCTGTGTGCCACTCCCATGGCACCTGTGGCTTGCCCACCCTTTCCCCAACTTTGCCACTCCTACATGCTTACTCACCCACTAGATGTCCTGTGGGGATGTCCCCACTCTTGAATCGATGGCACAGTGCAGACTGGTGCCATATGAATGAATCATGTGCTCCGCCAGGGTGCGTGGCACAGACATTGATGATGCGCCCACTGGCATCACACACCACCTGGCAGTTGACACTGGAGAACTCCTTCCGGTTATGATATGCGGCTCCATCAGGGCCAGGTGGTGTGCGAATAGCCACATGGGTGCAGTCTATCACCCCTAGCACGCCAGGCATACGTTCTACCCTGTGGCACTCCTGTATGTTTGCTGTACGCTCTGCCGTGGTGCTGGGGAAATGGATGTACTCTGCAGCATGTGGCAGCAATGCGCTGAGGAATTGGGTGAGGATACGTGATGTGGCCAACTGTGTTATGCCTGTGGTGTCCCCTGTTGGCCTCTGGAAGGTACCCGTGGTGAGCAAGCACATGCAGGCTGTTACCTTTGTCTCCACTGACAGAGTCTGACTCGGTCGTGAGGGTGCCTGCATCACATCACTGCACAGCTCACAGAGCAGCCTCAGTATTGCCCTGTTCAGGTGGTACCGGCCCACAATCTTGATGTCCGAATACAGCTGAAAGCTGGTGCAGGCACGGTACTGCCTGTTGGGGGCGTACCACTGATGGGCCCTTTCTACTGCCACGTCCCCCTGCAGCATGCCTTCTCACCCCCCTCACTACAGCTTCCATGTGGAAGCTGGCACTGTCCATCTCCCTGGCTTGTTTCCCCCCTCAGCTGTTGTTGTTCTGTTCCCCCCGCTGTCCTGACTGCTACCTCCACTGCACCGGGTACACCTACTGGCCTCTTTACTCTGTGGCCCCACACACCTTCAGCTGCCACTATTCTGTCCTGCCTACTCCCTGGCCTGCACTGGCTGCTGCTGTGGCCTGCTCTCTGTCACTGCCTCATAAGCTTTCCCTGTCGCGTTCTTGCACCTCTTCCTTGAGCCTTTTTATTTTGGCTCATTTCCGCCATGGCGCAACTTCCGGCTGATCCTCTGTTGGGCATTGCGCAAGCCTTTGAATATCGCATTGCGCACTTTATGCATGGATCCACCCCCTTCGGTTGCGCATACCTTCATTTGCATTGCACTGTTGTTCAGCATGTTTTCAGTGACGCAACTGCCTCCCGCTGAATATCGCAGAATGGCGCATTTTTGGACTTGCGCTAGCACAACCCTATTGCACATAGCACAACCCTTTTGAATATCCCACCCCTAGTTTTTTACCCTTTTAATATACAGTCTGTATTTATAAGGATTATAGCATCATTGTATGTGCTCCGGAGCATCAGCAAAAGAAGAGACTGCATTTGCCATCCTCTCCTGACACTGTGGTACCAATGTATGACTTCTATGGTGTTATATTGCAAAGTGTGCTAGTCAGTTCGGCATGCTTAGGGAATAATGCCTGAACCAAAATATGGGCTATACAGCAATGAATGTAGGGAGTCTACACAATGCACCATGACATCGGTAAGGCATGGGAGACAGTATAGTGCAGCATCTGTTGTATTTGCTGTACACTTTACGCATGTGCATCAGAGATCCACTGTAATGGAAAAAATAGGAAAACACAAATGGCTTGACACAGACCAAAGTGGTAATGAAGTATGGTGACATAAGTGAGGAAGGGTGGTTCAAATACAGTCTAATACTTGAGTACCTACCACAAGGATTTGTCCCTTTTTGTAGTGGACCAATCAAATGGTACTTGGGCTATCTAAACATAAATGCGGTCTCTTTCTCCATGAGAATGGTATTGGCAGTGTCATTTTTAACCTGGGGGGGATGATCACCGACTGTACTATGTATTTTTTGCTCAGTTCATAATGCACCTGGAGGCACACATGTTGCGGCAATAAGCCAATGCCAGGATGGTATTACAGATGCTTATGCAGACACTAATGCCAGCTGCAGTCTTTATAGTTCCTGAGCACTTAGAGGTAACACAAAGCTGGTGCAATAATTTGTAGTTTTAAATTTATAACATACCGTAAACAGGAGAACAGGTGACTTCAACATGTTACTCAATCACTGATACCTCTAAAGGGGAAAGTACAAGCAGGCCCCCAACCCCCACACACACATACAAAGAGAAGAAAGCTATAGCGTAGACCAATTGGCACTAGGGCAAAGACAGATCCAAACAGCATAAATAATTTACAGATAATAAAACTTCTTTGCTGCAGCATTTTTCTAAGTTTATATGTGCAGCTGGGGGGTTTGGAGTGGTTGGGGTACAAGGTGCCTGCTTGGAATTTCCACCCTGTGCTCCATCAGAGTGAGTGACTGATAAGTCAATTGGCAGGAGGTCACTACTAACTAGTACCAGGTGAGGATTTGGAGAAATTGGATTTGGACAAATTGTGAGCCATTTATCCTGTTCAAACAATGCCACCCGATCGAGCCGTGCTCTCAGTGTCAAGCTGGACTGGCCAACAAATCATTCGCATAGGGAAAGCAATCCTCCCCCCCAAAAAAAATAAATATAAAAACCCAGGGTACTATCTCTAGCATTTGTGTAGGCAGATCGATGCTGGGAGTAGCAGAACACATACCATACCTCGATTTTGCACAGTAAAACGACAGCAATGACAGAAACCAAACCGTAGCACTAAGTAGCGAAATATAGTATTAACAGTCTGTGTTACTAAGTCTGCTCTCGCTGCAGTACTGGAATGGATCGGGACTGCTGCTGTGACTGCCTGAGCTACTGCCCACATCATTCTCGCTGCTGTCATAGGGTCATCCCTATGGGGATCTACTATGCAGTGGCTGTCAAACTGTGGCACTATGTCAGTGCCCAAAAGATCACTGTTAGTGCAGGACAAATAATGATTTCATCATCGGACCCTGAAAATGAACTCTTTGACATTGCCTTTGTGGTGCTGCATGCTGCGACCAAGAGCTCTGTTATCAAGATAGAACTGTTGTGACCAAGTACTAATTTTAATTGCAGAGCACAGATCTCCCTGTGGTGACATTGCAAAGGTAGTGAGTGTCAAAGGTCACCAAATATAGGCTCCATTACACAAAATGACACTTCCTGGTTTGTGAGGGTGAAAACCTGATTTAATTTGCTAAAATAGCTATGCATCTATCAAAATACATAGAAACATAGAATTTGATGGCAGATAAGGACTGCTTGGCCCACCCAGTCTGCCCATTTCCCTGCCTACTGGATAAGCTGCAGATCCTAGTTAACCAGCAGCCTACTTCTTCCTACCCCCACCCCCTAGAATTGCCTTATGACTGTCCCATGCATGCTTGAATTCCACCACTGTTTTGACTCCACGACCTCCTCCGCAAGGCCGCTCCATGCATCCATAACCCTCTCTGTGAAAAATACTCCTTAAATTACCTCTGCAGCCTCCTCTATCTTCAAATTGTGCCCCCTTGTTCTTGCACACCTCTTTTTTTGAAAGATGCTACCCTCTTGGACTTTGTTGATTCCCTTGAGGTACTTGAAAGTTTCTATCATGCCCCCCTCCCTCCTTTCCTCGAGGCTATACATATTAAGCTCCTTAAGTCTCTCTTCATATGTCTTCCGGTGCAGACCCTGCACCATTTTAGTTGCCCTCCTCTGGACAGCTTCCATCCTGTCTATGTCTTTGTGAAGACTGGGTCTCCAGAACTGCATGCAGTACTCCAGATGGGGTCTGACCAGCTGTCTGTACAGAGGGATAATAACTTCCTGTTTTCTACTGGTGATGCCTCTCCCTATGCATCCCAGTATCCCCCCAGCCATCCTTGCTGCCCTCTCACATTGCTTGATTACATTGCAAATCAGTTCTATATGCAGTCACCTTGCAGTATATGTGTTCATATATCCAAACTTGGTAAATCGCTTTAAAGAGCTGGGGTTCTATTTGCAGTGTACACACCAGTATGCTGATCTTAAAATCGATGCCGAATCTGAAAGAGTACTTGATTCTTCCTCACTCCATTTCTTTCCCACTTTCAAAACTGCTTGTCCTGAGTTAGTTTTGGGCTGGCAGTGCCTCACCTGTGTTGGAAGATGACCAATACGGGGCACTAAAAGACGTCGGACTTCACAGACCATGAAGGCAGCTGCTCATGGACAGACATAAGGCAATTCTACTGGGGGTAGCAGGAAGTAAGCTGTTGATTAACTAGAATAGGGAAGGGAAATGGGCAGACTAGGTGGGCCAAGCGGTCCTTACCTGCCTTCAAATTCTATGTTTCTCACCCACCATCTTGGCAAAAAGAAGGCTGCAGCTGTGGCCACTGATAACTGTTCGGGTTTGGGGATGGGGGACCAAAGGGGACAGACCTAAGGAGATAAAATCACAATAAAAATTGTGAGACCTTCACCAGCCTTCCAAAATGCTTACCAGTAAAAGAACACTCTATGAAGTTTTTCAAATGGCAACACAAGCTGGTGAGCACTCTGTCTGCCATCTGACACCAGGCATCAACCAGCGTAAAATTGCCTAAAGAAGGCAGTGTGGTCATGTGGTTACTGAAATACTGGAGATTACAGATTTATAAGAACAAAAGAATATCACACAGAAGCTGGCACATGTGTCTATAGCAGCTGTCTCCTGCTTCTCGCACTTATATTTATACTGTTGAGGTACTTGAATGTTTCTATCATATCCCCTATTTCCCTCCTCTCCTCCATTGAGTACATATTGAGGTCCCTTAATTTCTCCTCATAAGTCTTGTGTTGCAAGCTCTGTACCATCTCATTCGCTCTTCTCTGGACCATCTTCAGCCTGTTAATATCCTTACAAAGGTTCACCCTCCAGAACTGCATACAGTACTCCATGTGAAGCCTGGCCATGGTTTTATATAATGGCATCACTGCCTCCCTCCTTATGCTGCTGATACCCCTGCCTATGCACCCCAGCATGTCACTGGCCCTCCCAGCTGCCTTACCACTTTAACATTTTCAGGTCATCTGAAATAAGAACCCCCAGGTCCATTTCCTTCTTTGTGACTGTCAGCAACTCCATCCCCCCATCCTGTACCTTTCTCCAGGGTTTCTGTGTCCAAGGTGCATAAGTTTGCACTTTTTTGAATTAAACTTCAGTTGCAAGTCCTCAGACCATTTCTCAACCTTCCCCAGGTTCTTCCTCATTTTCTCCACCCCCTCTGGGGTATCCAATGTGTTACAGATCTTGGTGTAATTTGCAAACAGGCAGACCTTTCCCTTTAGCCCTTCTGCAATGCCACTAATTAATCCAGTCATGCCTTCCCTGCTCTCAAGCACCCAGTGAAGCGCCGGGGCTACGCTCCACCAGCAGGTGGTCAGCGACCGCAAGGCTGACCTAGGGGACCAGGAGGCCGGGAAAGATAGCCAGGAAGTCAAGCCTTCCCTGCCCTCAAGCACCCAGTGAGCGCCGGGGCTACGCTCCGCCAGCGGGCGGTCGGCAACCGCAAGGCCGACCTAGGGGACCAGGAGGCCAGGAGAGACAGCCAGGAAGGTATGGGAAAGCTGCAGCCAATTGGAAGGCGAGCACTGACTGAGCCTTGCAGCCGATTGGTTCTCCTGCTCCATAGACTTTTGTATTAACCTTACACTGCTGAAGCTGGTCGGGGATTGTGCCTTTTTGGTCTAAACTGTCTAAAAAGAGCTGTTCTCCTGTTTTTTTTTGCTAAAATAACTAAGGACTCTGTTAACTGTTAAAGTGAAATATGAATTACAGCCTTTTGGTGGGATTTCTAGTGGGCCAGACGCTAAGGCGCCAACCCCCCCCCCCCCCCAGCCTTTTGTTGTGTAAATTAAGTCACACTGCTTGCAGAATCACTTGATTTCTGCTATTTTCTTTATATTAACTGTGCCTTCCTGTGTCTACCTCCAGTCAAGCCTTCCCTGCCCTCAAGCACCCAGTGAGTGCCGGGGCTACGCTCTGCCAGTGGGCGGGCGGTGACTGCAAGGCCGACCTAGGGGACCAGGAGGCCGGGAGAGACAGCCAGGAAGGTACGGGAAAGCCGTGGCCAATCGGGAGGCGAGCATTGACTGAGCCTTGCAACCGATTGGTCCTCCTGCTCCATAGACTTCTGTATTAACCTTACACTGCTGAAGCTGGTCGGGGATTGTGCCTTTTTGGTCTAAACTGTCTAAAAAGAGCTGTTCTCCTGTTTTTTTTTGCTAAAATAACTAAGGACTCTGTTAACTGTTAAAGTGAAATGTGAATTACAGCCTTTTGGTAGGATTTCTAGTGGGCCAGACGCTAAGGCACCAACCCCCCCAGCCTTTTGTTGTGTAAATTAAGTCACACTGCTTGCAGAATCACTTGATTTCTGCTATTTTCTTTATATTAACTGTGCCTTCCTGTGTCTACCTCCAGTCAAGCCTTCCCTGCCCTCAAGCACCCAGTGAGCACCGGGGCTACGCTCCGCCAGCGGGCGGTCGGCGTGGGGCCGACCTAGGGGACCAGGAGGCGGAGAGACAGCCAGAAGGTAATGGGAAAGCCGCAAAATTTTTGCTCACCTGCCTCCCCCATGTGTTACATTTATAGGCATCTTCCCTTGAAATTCTTATCTCCCGCCCACAGCATTACTCTCATCCGATAATCTGTCAGTGGCCCTGTGGCGCCACCTACTCTGCAGTCCTTCCCCTGTTCTCATTGTAGGTAACTAATAACTGCTGCGTTCAAAATGGGGAGACTCCTCTTACTGTTTCTCTCTCTCTCTCATTTGTGATGTTTAGTGAGGATGAAGACATCCCGATCCATACCATACTGAATAATGCAGCCCACCAGCCTAGCCTTTCTGTTACACCTCCAGTGGATGTTGACCGGATCCTCACATTTGCCCTACCGATGTTACATCATAATCAGTGGGGTAACCCACAAAAAGGGATGCAACCTGTCATGTACTTTTTACGCTCAATGCTCCATTTTTGGGTCCACAGTTCCCCCTTACACCTGTCCATCAAATTAGCACTCTGTGACAGGATACCAAGTCGCAACCTCAAGTGGATCACCTCAAAGCAGTGGCCTCCGAGCAAGAAGAGAAGGCCCAAAGACAGTCCCATCCACCTGTCTTTTGAAGCCCTTACAAAACTCTTATTCCTTCTGCTGATCTGTATTGGTAATGTTGAAATCAATCCAGGCCCTCCAGAGGGCATCACCTCCCCAGCAGATCTTGCCTCCATCAAAGGACTAAGCTTCCTTCATATCAATGCATGCAGCCTCCTGAAAAAGTTTTCATTATTACAAGCCTGGGTCGCCCATACTTTGCCAGACTTTCTCATAATATCCGAGACATGGCTCAAACCTGCAGCAACAGACAGGGAGGTAAATCTACCCAACTACCAAATATTCAGAGCAGATCGCCTGACAAGGGGTGGTGGAGTAGCTATTTATGTAAAGTCAAATATATCTGCATCTTGCCTTAGTGCAACATCATTGCCTAAAGAATTCAAATGTATATCCCTTAAAATAACTCTCCCAACATGGCAGCTTTTCAACTAGTTGGTTGCTATAGGCCCCTTCTGCTGACCACAGACTCTTAACCCATCTGGGGAACCTAATCAAATTGGCCCTGAAGATATTCATAATCCTAGGTGATCTAAACCTAAACTGGCTCTCCAAGACAGCTGCACCTCTAGTATCATTCTGTGATACACATGGGCTTGCACAACTGATAAATGAACCAACAAGAATCAATTTAAAGAATAGAAGTAGTAGCTCCCTACTTGACATTATGCTGGTAAACAAACCCCATCTGTTCTCACACGCTGGAGTGCTATTCAGTGACATAAGTGACCACTGTCTCATAGCAGGAATAAGATCATCCGGCAAACCAGCTAACCCAGTAAAATTCCTTCTGAGAAGATCTAAGAAAAACCTTAATATTGAGGGATATCTCCATGACCTAAGCCACTCTACATGCTGGCAGGAGTTCTACCTTATGCATTCTGTGGAAAAAGCACATCAGGTGTTAAATAGCATAATCATAGGTGCCCTTAACACTCATGCACCAATCACTAGTGTCAGAACAAAAAAGCAAATCTTGCCGCTGGTTCTCAGCCAACCTTAAATCTGCACTGTTGGACAGAGATAAACTATGGAAACTGGCAAGGAAGACTAAGGAACCAAATGACTGGATGCTATTCAGGAAAGCCAGAAATAGCTGCACCAAGAAAGTAAGGGATGCTAAGGCTGCTTTCTATATGGCTGAACTTGACGCCCTCTTACCACAATCCTGCTAGATTCTGGGGCACCATCAAGGGGATCTTAGAACAGGACTCTAGCACCTCTCTGCCATCTCAAGTGCACCTTAATAAGGTTGCTATCTCTGATAAACGGGAAGTACTGGATGCATTCAATAATCATTTCACTATGGCTGGCCTTGCTTTTAACACCTCTCCAGCTAATCTATTGTGGGCACAACTAAACTCCCAGTCTACTGAGGTTCAGAGGGCTCTTTCTTCCTTCTCCTTCAAACCGGTTTTATTGAAGCAAGTAGAGGACCTAATGCTGCATTTGGACACTAAAAAAAGCGCAGGTGCAGACTCTCTTGACCCCTATTTTCTAAAAATTGCAATTCATGTGCTTGCAGTTCCATTAACACATCTTTTAATCTATCATTAACCTCTGGCTCTATTCCTTCGATATGGAAAACACCCCAAGTGTTTTCCTCCTAAAATCAGGGGACCCATGGACCTCAACAACTACAGGCCCATATCCATTCTTCCTGTGCTTTCCAAGATGCTAGAGAAATTAGTGAGCATCCAATTAAGAGACTACCTTGAAGTTAACAATCTTTAAATCCTGCTCAATCTGGATTTAGGGCCAGGCACAACACTATCTCTGCACTGGCCAAAGTCACAAATGACTGGCAAACTGAGCTTGACAAAAGAGCAGTGTCTGTGCTGTATTCCTTGATCTAAGCAAAGCATTCGACACCGTGGATCATGAGCTGCTACTCCTTCACTACACTCCATAGGCTTAGACCCACCCTCTCTTAAGTGGTTCAGATGTTACCTCACTGATAGAACACAGCAGGTGAAAGCTGAAGGTGACTTATCCTCATTAAAACCGCTTCTAGAGGTTCCTCAAGGATCTATCCTGGGCCCCATCCTTTTGCCATTTACATTAACAACAGTGACACTAATCTCACCAAAGCCAATGTTCACCTCTTTGCAGATGACACTGTTTTATATGTCAGTAACCCATCGCCTGCAGTGGCCTGTGAAATTTTACAATCAAATTCTCCTCTTGCAACACCAATTACTTGAGAAAAACTCCTCCTAAATGCAAAGAAGACAAAAGCTATGTTCTTCTCCACTAATAACCATACTAACACCTCCTCACCAAGCAATCTTCCCATTTATCCACCATCTTTGGAAAGCCTGGACTATGTAGATAAATTCAAATACTTAGGGGTGTGGCTTGATAGCAGGCTTGACTACACTCATCATATTGAAGAACTTCTGAAAAAACTTTGTCAGAGGCTCGGCCTATTCTTCAGAATTAAACATTTTCTAACCAGAGACTCAAGGCTGAGACTAATCCAGGCCTCATTTATCTCACTTATCGACTATGCAGACTTCCTTTATGGTCACTGTCCTATTTCCTACTTAAGCAAATTGGATACCTTGTATCACAGAGCACTCTCGTTTATTACAGATCTTCCATTCAACACTCATCATTGCTCTCTCTATGCTGCAGTTGGTTGGACATCCCTACACTTCAGAAGGAACAAATGCTGCACTATGGATATACAAAAGCCTTGTCTAATAAACTTCCATCCTGTATTTTAGACTGCTTTACACTGGCCACAGCTAGGTCCTATGCCCTAAAACAACAACTTCATCACGCTTAAGTTACCCAAAGCCTACACCCGGCATGGAGGTCTGCAATCAGCTACTCTCTAGCATTGGCATGGAATTCTCTACAGAAGACTCTAAAGTTGACTAACTTTATACCTCTAGCATCCTTTAAAAGCTCTACGTAAGTCTCTTCCCAGAGAAATGCAATTGCTATCACAAGGCCTAGTCCAGTCACATTCCAACCCTCCCCTTTCAGTCAGCAATTATTGACAGCTCTTCCATAAATCTTCCCTTGGTTTTCTCTCCCTCACAGCCCCTTTTGTATCTCAGCCCCTTCATACCTTTTACAGCTTAGCTTCACCTGACTAAGACCTCCACACCAATTCGGGCACTACTTCTACCCCAACCACTCCTCCATACCTCCTACTACTAGTAGCCTTAGCCCCTCTCTGAATCTCCCACCAGCACCTCCATGTCATTCGTCAGAGGCTGCTTATCATCATTTTTGCAGTCATAAATCATTTCATCTGTTTGTCTGCATTAGTTTGCCCTGGAGCCTGTAACCACCTGTTACCATGTAGTGCATGCTTGCTTTGGCTCCTCTATTGGATCTTGGACATTCTGGTTTCTTCTAGGGTACTTCTATTGAATCCTACCTTGTCCTGTTAGGTTGAATCATCCTTATTCTTCATTTGTATATATGTTTATATTACTGTATCTGTTTAAATATAAGTGTTCTGTATATGTCTGCTATTGTACCTTCAATTTGATCCTTGAGCTAGCAGGTCCATCTTGTAAATGAGCTTTGCTCAATGATGTCCGCCTGAATAAATAAAGATTTGATTGATTGATTGATTGATTGATTGATTGATTGACTAATGAAGACATTGAACAGGACTGGCCCCATGGCCAATCCCTGTGGCACCCCACTGGTCACCCCATCTCCCTAGACTGTGCCCTATTTACCACCACTGTCTGCCTCCTGTCTCTTACCCAGTTTCTAACCCACTTTACCACCCTTTCCCCCATGCCCAGCCTACTCAGCTAGTTTATCAGTCTCCTATGTTGGATGGTGTCAAAGCCTTTGCTTACATCAAGGTAAGTGTTGTCCACTGCCCCACCCTGATTTACTTCCTTTGTCACCCAGTCAAAGACATCAACCAGATTTGTCTGACATGACCTCCCCACTGTGAATCCATGTTGCCTATGGTCCTGGGCTCCGATGGCTTCTACATGCCCCACTATCCTTTCTTTAACCAATGTCTCAATGATCTTCCGCACTATTGAAGTGAGGCTGACTAGCCTACAGTCTTCCGCCTCCTCCCTCCTCCCTACTGCTGGATTTCTATAGAGGGCCCATATGTGCCCTCCTTCAATTCTCTGGTACCACCCCACTGTTGAATGACTCAGTGAACATGGCTGCCACAGGTACTGCTATTTCCCTTCACAGTTCTTTTAATATCCTTGGGTGTATGCCATCTGGTCCCCATGCTTTGTCCGCCTTCAATTTAATCACCTCCTGCAGGATTCTTCTGCCTGTGAATGGACTATAGTCCACCTCTTCACGCCTTTGCAATTGCTGTACTACTGTGGCGCTTGCCCTTCCCCCTCTTCTGTGAATACTGAACAGAGAAACACAGTGGATGTCTTGGGGGGGGCACATGACAGTTCTTAGGCATGGTACTTTCACTTCCAAATACCTAAACAGCACATATAAGCAATCAACATTCAGCATTGACAAATGCTAGTTTTTTGAAGAGGTTTGAGAAGCAGCATAGCACAGTGGTTTAAGACTTTGAGTTGCAAACCTGAAAATCTGGGTTTGTAACCCTCGGCCCCCACTTGCATAATGTGTGACCCTGAGCAAGTCACTTAACTTCCTTGTGCTCCCAGATCACATCTGGAAACAAACTTTCAGCTTAGTGTGCCTCTCCTGGTTAAAATAAATAAATAAATAATAAAAAATAAATAAAACTTCATCTTAGTGTGCTATTCCTGGTTAAACAATGTTCCCTTCCCTTATACATAGATACATAGACAGTGTCGGCAGATAAGGGCCTATGGCCCACCCAGTCTGCCCATTTGAGCTTGTAAGTTTAGTTTATGTTTTCCTAGAAGTCTGTTGCCCCTTATCCCTGACCTCCAGAATTCCTTTATGTCTATCCCAAGCATTCTTAAATCCCGTGATTGTTTCAGCCCCCACCACTTCCTCTGGCAGGGTGTTCCACTTGTCCACCACCCGTTCCGTGAAGAAATTCTTCCTCATGTTTCCTCTGAATCATCCTCCTTCCAACTTCATCCCATGCCCTCTAGTCCTGGAACATCTTTTTCGCTTACAAATAGTGCATTCCTGCACCCTGTTCCTCCCTGTGAGATTCTTGTATGTCTCTATCATATCCCCGCTCTCCCTCCTCTCCTCCAGGGAGTACATGTTCAGTTCCTTCAACCTGTCTTCATAGGACTTGTGATGCAATCCATGCACCATCTTTGTTGCCCTCCTCTGACCTTCTCTACCTGTCTATGTCCTTACGTAGGTATGGTCTCCAGAACTGTACACTGTACTCCAGGTGGAGCTTCACTATGTCTTGTATAGCGAATTATGACCTCCCTTTTTCCTGCTGGGTTGCCCCTGCCTATACATCCCAGCATCCTATTTGCTTTACCTGCTGCCTTGTCACACTGTTTCCCTACCTTGAGGTCATCAGAGTTGATAACCCCAAGATCCCTTTCCTGCTTGGTGCATGCTATATCCTCACCCCCAACTGATATATTGTGCCAGGGTTTTTGTGCCCCATATGCATTATCTTGCACTTCTTTGCATTGAATTTCAACTGCCAAACCCCTGACCATTCTTCAAGTTTCTGCAGGTCCCTTCTCATTCTGTCTACACCCTCTGGTATGTCTACTCTGTTACAGAGCTTTGTGTCATCAGGAACAGTGAAATTCTGCCTTCTAGGTCCTGTGCAATGTCACTGATGAAGATGTTGAATAAAACCGGTCCCAGCACTGATCCCTGTGGTACACCACTGGTCACTTTTCACTCTGTGGAGTGACAGCCATTTACCACCACCATCTGTGTCCTGCCACCCAGCCAGTTACCTACCCACTGCACTACTGTCTTGCCCACACCCATATTCCCCAGTTTGTGTAATAGTCTTCTATGTGGCACAGTGTCAAAGGCCTTGCTGAAGTCCAGATAGGCCATGACCACTGCCCTCCCCTAATCCACCTCCCTAGTCACCAGGTCAAAAAATTCAATGAGGTTGGTCTGACATGACCTCCCCCTGGTGAAACTATCTGCCTTGGGTCCTGTAGTCCATTGACAACCAGATGTTCCACCAATCTCTCCTTCAGTAGTGCTTCCATGATCTTCCCCACTATCGAGGTGAGGCTGACTGGTCTGTAGTTCCCTGCTTCCTCTTTGTTCCCACTTTTGTATAAAGGGACTAGATCTGCTGTCCTCCAGTCTTTGGGTACCTCCCCTGTTTCCAGTGATCGGATAAACAGGATAGCCAGAGGTTCAGCCACCACCTGTCTTAGTTCTTTAAGGACCCTGGGGTGCACCCCATCTGGCCCCATTGCATTATCAACTCTTATTACTTCCAGTTCCTTCAGGACCCTTTCTATGTAAAGGGACTTGTGTCCATTCTGCACTATTCCCACCCTTGTACTCCATTCAGACCCATTACCCTCCTCTTCCTCAGTAAAGACTGAGCAGAAATACCTGTTCAATATGTCAGCTTTACTGTTGTCATCCTCCACTCGGCCCCCATCCTCCCCCTTCAGTCTCACTATCCCTCCCTTTGTCTTTCTTTTTTCACTTATGTACCGGTAAAAGGTTTTGTCCCCTCTACCCACTGATTTTGCAATGTGCTCTTCTGTCTGAGCTTTGGCTTCCCTTACTGACCTCCCTGCCTCCCTTTGCTTCTTCTGGTACTTCTCCCTATCACCTTCTGCCTGTGTCTTTTTGTACTGCCTGAATGCAATCTTTTTGGCTTTCACTTTCTCTGCTACCTCCTTGGAAAACCATAATGGCCTCCTCTTCCTTTTCCCCTTGCTAACCTGCTTAATGCATAATTCTGTTGTTCTTTTAATCCCCATTTTAAAAACTGCCCACTATTCCTCAACCCCTGATTCCTGCCCCATTCCCCTTAATGCCTCTCTCAAGCATCTCCCCATTTTTCAAAAGTCTGTCCCCCTAAAATCTAGGATATGTGTTTTTGTGTGGTTTGGTTCTGCTCCTTCTGTGATTTCAAACCACAATGAATGGTGGTCACTGTTCCCCAGGTGCTCCCCCACTGTTACCCCCATCACACTGTCCCTGTTTGTGAGCACAAGGTCCAGTATTGCCTTCTGCTGAGTTGGTCCCACTACCAGTTGCTTAAGGAAGACACCCTGAAGGGAGTCCAGGATAAATCTGCTCCTAGTTGATGCTGCTGCTGAGATGCTCCAGTTCATGTCTGGAATACTGAGATTTCCAACCAGCACTACCTCACCCTTGTCTGCCATCCTTTGGATGGCTAGCATCAGCTCCCTGTCTGTTTCTTCCTCCTGGGCTGGTGGTCTATAGACCACACCTGTGCGGATGGCTGGCCCCATTTTCCTTTCCAGCTTAACCCACAGTATCTCTCCCCCATTTTGTTCCTCCTGGATCTCTGTGGCCTTTACATCATTTTTCAAATACAGTGCCACTCCTCCTCCCTTCCTACATGCCCTGTCTCTTCCGAATATGTTGTAGCCAGGTATGGTCATCTACCAGTCATGATTATCATTATACCAGGTTTCTGTGATGACCCCAATGTCCAGGTCTGACTGCACCATGACAGCCTCCAGATCCTCCATCTTGTTGCTAAGGCTCCTGGCATTGGCACACATAGTTGTCCATGATTTGACCTCCCTAGACCACTTAGCTGTTCTACTTCAGTCCCTTCCCTGGTTGTCCTTTATCCCTGGTTCTCCTTGCTGTCTGCCCTTCTGTTGAATTTTGCCCCTTTTCTGCCTATCCACCTCTTGGGCACTTATCTCCATTTTTTGCACACTGCTTTGTAGAGATATCCACTCCTCCAGTTCACTTGTTCCATTGCTAGCTGTGGGGGGTGGGCAATTAGGTACCCTCCTTGCTGGCCTGCCACCCCTCTTGGCTAGTTTAAATGCTTTTCAATGTAGCATTTAAACTTATCATTGAGTGCTTGGATTCCCCTCCAGTATGGATGCAGGCCATCAGGCTTGAACAAGTCTCCATCCCTCCAGGTGGGTCCCCAGTCACCAATGAATCCAAACCCTTCCTCACAGCACCAGTTCTTCAACCATG
Source organism: Neoceratodus forsteri (assembly GCA_016271365.2). Classification (NCBI taxonomy): domain Eukaryota; kingdom Metazoa; phylum Chordata; order Ceratodontiformes; family Ceratodontidae; genus Neoceratodus; species Neoceratodus forsteri. The sequence goes on from CM057455.1 coordinate 177,022,939, forward strand.
AGTTAAAGTTCCTGCTGCATGCACCCCATGCTCTCCCATGCCTCTTGCAGGTAGTACTTCCAAGAAGGTGACAGAAGTAGCTACTTGCTTGAGATCCCTCCCCTATTTCCTAAACTCTTCCTGAACTTACTTTGGCTCCCCATTTGCCAGGTCATTAGTACCTAGGTGGATAATGACATCCAGCTCACTCTCCCATCTTGCCTTCCCAGCGATCCACAGGATCTTCCTTCCATCCTTCCATGCCGTGGCACCTGGTAGGCACCTCACCTCACCTACCTGTCCTCCCCCTTCTGTGTTCCTAGCTGGATCCTTCTTATGATGGAGTCCCCCACCAGGATTCACTTCCTCCTCCTCTGGGGTCCACTGCTCTCCCTACTGAAGTCACCTCCTTGGCTAACCTCCACATCCTTCCCTTCCACTTCTCTGTTTACCTCTATTTGGTCATCCCCATTTGCCAGAGTGACATATGAGTTCTTGAGTGGAACTGAATCTGGGATGTGCCTCTGCTGGACTGTCCTAACCCTCCCTGAGCCCACTGTCATCCAAGTGCTCCTCGTTCTAGGCATCTTTTGCAGCAGCAGCATTGGACTGGGTGGTCTCTGGATAGGGGTGATGGTACTCCTGACCCAGTTTACTTCTGCTCTGAGTCTAGCTACCTCATTCTGCAGTCCAGAGAGATGCATGCAGATAGGGCAGCACCTCAGTGTCCATGTGTAGGGAGCAAGAAGATATTCTATGGTGCAGTGACTAGAGACAGTTACAAGAAGTCATAAACCTGATCTAAGACGGGTGGTTGGGGAGACTGCAGGGGTATTAGTTAGGTTGAAATACCTGAAATCTGAAAGCTGCAGCTCAATATTTATAAGTCTATGGGTGTCCTAGGGAGATGGAGAGGATAGGTTGTGGGAAAACCAATGGCAAGGGAAGGAGGGTCAAGAAGGTCTATACAATAACTGTCAGACAGGGGGATGGGTGGGTGGTTGTAAAATTTGTGACTTTGCTGTACCTCTCTGGGACTGGACTCCAAGCAAGTGGTCTTGGGCGGCGGCTTTGGGAGTGCCGACCATCCGGTTGCCACAGTTCTTGCTGCAGTTGAGCTGGGAGCCCTGGAGGGTTCTCGGCTGAAGGGGAAGAGAAAAGCGAAGCCAATTAATATTGGTACAATACAAAGGTCTAACTAACCAGTGAAAAAATGAATTTACAATTGAAGGGGGGTCGATTTCCTTGGTGCCCTGAAGTCTGGACTGCAGTTACAGAGGCGAGGAAAGAGCTGTGTCACTTAATCAATATGGAAAGAGCAGTTAGCAGGTGTAACAGCTTTTTCAGACAGTTTATAGGCAAAATACAACAATATGGGCATACATTTAGCAAAGCATAACTAAAAACAGCATCTTTTTTTGCTCAGATAACAGAGAAAAGATAGGAAGGGGTGAAGGAAAAATAGGAGTGAGCCTGGAGAAGGCATTCATGCTCTGATTGGTTTGTGGCTTTGCTGTACCTCTCTGGGACTGGAGCCCAAGCAAGTGATCTCGAGCGGCGCCTTCAGAAGTGCCAACTGCCTGGTGGCCATGGTTCTTGTGGAGGTTGAGCAGGGAGCCCTGGAGGGTTCTTGGATCTCTGGAACTGGAGTCCAAGCAAGTTGTCTCGGGTGGCTTCGGGAGCGCAGACCACCCAGTGACCGCGGTTCTTGCAGCAGTTGAGCTGGGAGCTCTGGAGGGTTCTGAGCTCTCGCTGAGCAAGTGATCTCGGGCAGCACATTTGGGAGTGCCGACCTTTTGGGTATATCTGCCCTGAGCTGGTTTTATTCATATTTGAATAACAGACAGCAGTGTGTCAGAGTGAACAACATCTGTTCAGAACCTATTGGTATAAGATCAGAGGCACTACGAGGCTCTCTCCTGGGTCCCCTATTATTTTTGATGTATGTGAACAACCTTCCTGAATGTTGTTCACCTGACACCAGTATGTATCTCTATGCTGATGACACCATTATGCACACTGTAAGGCGAGATATGGATGAAGCATATCTTGTATAAGAAACAATGAAATAGATATAAAACATGTACAAACAATTCATGCCAGGTCTTTTAAACAATTTAACGTCCAAGCATATTTGAGAGACATGGCTGGAATTAATTGGAGGTTAACGACAGTGTGTCCAGATATTGATTCAGCTCGGTCTTTCTTTAAAGTGTCAATACTGGAGGTAATTCAAAAACATGCCCCTTTGAAACAAAGGAGATTTAAGAGTAAATCAACACCTTGGATTACTAATGAAGTTAAACATTTGTTGAGGTTAAAATCTAAACTCTGGCAAAAGGCAAGAGAGACAAAAAACTTATTAGATAAACAAGTCTTTAGGGTTATTAGGAATAGATGTACTCAAGAGGTAAGGAAGGCAAAATGGACCTATTACAATACAAACATATTTTGAAAAATCAGAAGGCAATACTAAAGCACTTTGGAAAGGTATTCATTCAATAAGAGGTAAACAAAATTTACATTCCTTACCATCAGTTGTGAATTGTGGGGGAAAAATCTTGATATCAACAGAAGATATGTTGGATGCATTTAATTCTTAGTTTTCAACAGTGGGTAAAGCATTTGAAGAAGAAAATCCAAGCTTGGATGCTCCCTTTTTGGATACAGATTTTCCATTGGGTGTTTCTAGACCAGTTTTTGTTTTACAATCAATAACCTCTGAAGACGTACTAAAGCAACTTCAAAGATTGGATACTAGTAAAGGACCAGGGTGTGATGGAGTCCCTCCTTTCTCCTTTCTTCTTGAAGACTGCGTCACCTATTTTAACACAACCTTTGGCTTATTTGTTCAGATTTTCTTTTTCCTGTTCTGAAATTCTGAGGACTGGAAAACTGTATTTATTGTTCCTGTCCTTAAGGGTAGGGAGGGATGTCCTTCTGACCCAGGTTCCTATAGACCAATTTCTGTTCTGCCTACTTGTGTTAAGATTTTTGAAAGACTGGTGCATTGTCAGTTAAGTCACTATTTGTTTAAGTACAACCTGATTACCCAGGTACAAGCAGGGTTTAGGAAGGGACATAATAAAAGTAATGTGATAGCAAACATAGTTGATGATGTGACGAACACCTTCGACAGAAATTACACTGCACCAGCTGTGTTTTTGGATCTGTTGAAGGCATTCAACACAGTTCATCATATAATCTTGCTAAATTGTTTAAACAATGCTGGTTTGGTCATATCTGCCCTGAGCTAGTTTTATTTATATTTGAATAACAGACAGCAGTGTGTCAGAGTGAACAACATCTGTTCAGAACCTATTGGTATAAGATCAGGGGTACCACGAGGCTCTCTCCTTGGTCCCCTATTATTTCTGATGTATGTGAACAATCTTCCTGAATGTTGTTCACCTGACACCAGTATAGCTTGGCAGAAGACACCAGGAGAAAGGACTGCTGTGTGACTGAACTTCTCTGCTAGGACTAAAGTAGAAGAACTTTTGTACTTGGACCTTTAATTTAGGGTAAAAAAACTAACATACAAAAAAAAAAGTGTGTTCGGGTTAACTGAACTGAATGGGTATCTGAAGAGTTATCTAGGTGTAAATCTCAGGTGACTGAAAGGACTTAACTGCTGTGAGGTCTAAATTACTTGTAGAAAGATCTGGTAAGTATGGGGAGTGGCTTAGCTAGATGGAAGCTACATTTAAAGACTGCCTTAGAAAGATTCTGCTAATAGTTTGGCAGAAGACACCAGGAGAAAGGACTGCTGTGTGACTGAACTTCTCTGCTGGGACTATCTTGCCCTCCTTCCTTCCCGTCCACCCTCCCCCTCCCAAAGCTAGTTCTGTTTTTATAGGCACAGGATTTGACTGACAACAGGAACTTCCTGTTTAGGGGCAGGAAGTGAGTGATCACAGAACCACCAAGAACCCACCATCCTAGAAGGGCAAGAGTAGCTCTGGCCCCTCTAGCTGCTGGAGGTCTGCCTCTGAGCAAGTAAGTGGTCTACTGAGAAATATAGGATATTCTTGTCTCAGAACAGGACAATCAGGAGCTTAAAGGCACACAGGCAGAAAGTAAAGAGAGAGAGAGAGAAAAAACGGAGGAAAGAGTAAGGATTGCAAACAGTTAAGGGACAGAAATAAGACATGATTGGAGTGCAGTGCAGTGGCTGTGGAGCAGCAGTCTTCCGGGAGATGTTCTGGAGGATGCAATGTTGTCCCATCTGCAGGCACCTCTCTGGGCTGAGGGAGGAGTTTGCTCATCTCCAGGCTGAGTTGGCCAGAATTTGTGGGACCTCTTCTTCCATCCAGGGACCACCAGTGCCACTGCTGTTGCCTCAGAGGTTGCCAAGAAAGAGAAGCAGTTGGACCACAGTGGGCTCAGGGAGGGTGAGGATGGTGGAACAGAGGCGCATCCCTCCAGTTGTACCTCTCCACAATTCCTATGCCATTCTGGCAAAGTGTGGTTCCCCTATGGAGGCACCAACAGTGGAGACCAAGGAGGATGCTGGGAACCTCCACAAAGGAGACCCACAGGAGGGTGGCGGCAGGGACCCTGCAGGGGAAGAAAACAACTCCTGTGGGGACTCCATTGTTAGGGAAGGTAGAACTGGGGAGGAAGGGAGAGGGAGGTAAGGTGCCTGCCTGGCGCCATGGCTTGGAGGAACAGGGAGCGAAGCCTCAGGATTGCCAGAGCAGCTGCACAGGGGAGGGAGCTGGATGTCATTGTCCACCTAGGGACAAATGACCTGGCTAAGAAAGGGATTAGAGAAGTGCAGAAAGATTTTGTGGAATTGGGAGGGCCTTGGTCAAGTAGCACACACGGTAACCTTCTCGGAGGTGCTACCCATCTATGGCATAGAAGAGGCTGAGGTGTTCCGCACCATGGGATTCAATCAGTGGTTGAAAAACTGGTGTGGAGCTCAGGATTGGCTTCATTGGGGACTGGGGTCCACCTGGAGTGATGCAAGCCTATACTGGCATGATGGGCTGCATCTGTCTGGGAGGGGAACCAGGATCCTAGGTGATAGGTTTAAATGCTTCATTGGCAAGATTTTAAACTAGCCAAGGGGGGGAGACACTGGAAAGGAGCAGGAAAATCCTAGCCCCCCCAAATAATCATGGTATTAAGTGCGGCAAACACCAACATAGAGGTGTCGATAGGGAGAAGGACAGGGGTAAATGGAGAAGTGACAAAGGCAAGAAGGACAGAGATGGGGCCAAAGGGAGTACGGCCATCAGGAAATGGAGGGTAATGAGTACCAATGCCCATAGTCTGGGCAACAAGCTCCCTGAGCTGATGGCCTTAATGGAAGAGGGATGCCTGGATATCATAGCAGTCACAGAAACATGGTACACAGAGAACCATGACTGGGATGTTAACATACCAGGGTACATAATCTACAGGAGAGACAGGCAGGGGAGAAGAGGGGGAAGAGTAGCTCTCTATGTAAAGGAAGGGATAAAAGCAACTGAACAAAAGAGTAAACAGGGAGGAGAGGAGGCACTGTGGGTCACCTTGGAGACTGGAAAGGTTACCACAACCGCACAGGGTTGTGTACAGACCCCCATGTCAGGGGAAGGAATGGACAAGGATATGATAGAAGGCATTCTTAGAATGGCAGAGAAAGGAGATACTGTTGATGGGAGACCTGAATATGCCAGATGTTAACTGGAGCATATTTGCTGCAGCCACATCCAAGAGCAGGGCCATTCTTGATGCCCTACAGGTGGCAGGCATTAGACAGCTAGTTTCAGAACCCACTCATGAGGGAGCAATCTTAGACCTCGTACTCTCAAACTGGGGCAGTGAGAGGATCTCAAATCTATAAGTGGGTTGCCATCTGGGGACAAGTGACCATCAAACAGTGTGGTTCACGTTAAACTCAGCTACAGAGTCAAGTCATACAAAAGGGAGGGTACTGGACTTTAGGAGGGCTGACTTTGGCAAGATGGGAGAGTGCCTCAGAAAAGCACTAGCAAACAGACTAGAAGGAGGTGTGGAGCAACAATGGGGAATTATCAAAACTGCCATCACAGAGGCAACAAGCCTTTGTGTGACAAATAAACAAATCAAAATGAAAGAAAAAGCCACTATGGTTCTCAAAAGAGGTGGCTGTGAAAGTCAGGAAGAAAAAAGATAGCATTCCAGAAGTATAAGGAAACACAGAAGGAGCAGGCCAGAGCTGTACCAGTTAAGGCAGAAGGAAGCAGGAGGGAAGTCAGAATAGCAAAGGCCCAAACTGAGGAAAAGATAGCCAACTCAGTTAAGAAGGGGGATAAAACCTTTTATAGGTATATCAGCGAGCGTAGAAAGACAAAAGGAGAGATAGTGAGGCTGAATAGAATGAACAGTGGGTGGGCAGAGGGGGACAGTGAAAAAGCAGGAATACTGAACGAATATTTCTGCTCAGTATTCACAAAAGAGGAGGGGGAAGTGCCTAATCCAATTAATGATCCCAGTCCTTTCACAGAAGAAAGGGTTCTGCAAGAACTCCTAAAACTGAAGGTGGACAAAGCAATGGGTCCTGATGGAATTCCCCCCAGAATTCTAAAAGAATTAAGGGAGGAACTAGTGAAACCACTGGCTACTCTTTTTAATAAATCATGGGAGGATGGTGTGGTAACCGAGGACTGGAGGAAGGCGGATGTGATTCCCCTTCACAAAAGTGGGACCAAGACAGAGGCAGGAAACTACAGACCTGTCAGTCTGACCTCTGTGGTAGGGAAAGTGATGCAGTCACTTCTGAAGGAAAGAATAGCTGAGTACCTAGAGGCCAGTAGAGCACAGGACCCAAGGCAGCATGGGTTCACAGCGGGAAGGTCATGTCAGACGAATCTAATAGATTTCTTTGAATGGGTGACCAAAGTAGTAGACCAGGAGGGCTGTGGACATGGCCTACCTAGACTTTAGCAAGGCATTTGACACAGTCCCACACAAAGATTAATAGTCAAATTAACCAGCCTGGGAGTGGGACCCAGGGTGGTAGCCTGGAGTAAAACATTTGCTGGACAACAGGACACAGAAGGTAATTGTAAATGGAGTCCACTCTGAAGAAGGGGGTTACTAGTGGGGTACCGAGGGTTCACTTATTGGTCCAGTCCTTTTAATGTCTTCATCAGTGACATTGCAGAGGACTGGAAGGAAAAGTATGCCTTTTTGCAGATGACACAAAGATCTGCAACAGGGTTGATAGACAAGGAGGTGTGGAAAGGATGAAAAGGGACTTGGCAAGGTTGGAGGAATGGTCAGAAGTATGGCAGCTAGGATTCAATGCAAAGAAGTGCAAAATAATGCATCTGGGAAACAAGAACCCAGGGAAAGAATATACAATGGGTGGGGAGGTAGTAACAACAACGAAAAAGGAAAGGGACCTGGGGGTAATCATATCAGATGACCTTAAAGTTAGCAAGCAATGTGAGAAGGCAATAGGGAGGGCTGGGGGTATACTGGGATGTATAGGGAGAGGCATCATCAGCAGAAAACAGGAAGTTGTTATCCTCTGTACAGACAGTTGGTGAGACCCCATCTGAGTACTGTGTCCAGTTCTGGAGACCCCATCTCCACAAGGACATAGACAGGATAGAGGCAGTCCAGAGGAGGGCAACTAAAATGGTGCAGGGTCTGCAAGAGAAGCCGTATGAGGAGAGACTAAAGGAGCTTAATATGTATACCCTTAGGAAAGAAGGGAGAGGGGGGACATGATAGAAACTTTTAAGTACCTCAGTGGAACAACAAAGTCCAAGAGGGTAGCATCTTTCAGAAAAAGAGACTTGCAAGAACAAGGGGACACAATTTAAAGATAGAAGGAGGGTGGTTCAGGAGCAATGTGAGGAAGTATTATTTCACAGAGAGGGTAGTGGATGCATGGAACAGCCTTCCTGAGGAGGTTGTGGGGTCTAAAACTGTGGGAGAATTCAAGAATGCATGGGACAGATATAAGGCAATTCTTGTGGGGGGTAGGAAGAAATAGGCTGTTGGTTAACTAGGATCTGCGGCCTATCCTGTAGGTAGGGAGCTGGGCAGACTAGATGGGCCTAGTGGTCCTTATCTGCCGTCAAAGTCTATGTTTCTACGTTTCTATGTATCTCTATGCTGATGACACCATTATGTATACTGTAAGGTGAAATATGGACGAAGCAATTGAGGTGTTACAGAGGGACTTCTTAAACATTATGGGAGTGCTTCAAGATTTGAGGCTTTTACTGAATTAGAAGTCACTCTGGATGATATTTCAAAAAAAAAGAAAAACAAACAAATTCCAATAGGAATATCTATACATTATCTGGTGCTGCATAGGGACAGGTTACCTCTTATGGTACCTAGGATTGACGCTTGATTGTCACTTGACTTTTGAACTGCATATAATTAATATTTCAAATAAGTTAAAGACGCTGGTTGGATTTTTCTATAGGAATAAAACTATGTTTACATATAAAATTAGGAAATTGATGGTTTATTTCTGACAGGTTTGGATTATGGAGACTGCATTTATAAAAATGTTCGAAAATCAGCATGGGAATCATTAGAACTACTCTATAAAAGTGTATTTATTGATTTAGAAAGTCGGATTTACAACCTATGAGTCGTGGACTCATTTACAAATGCAACTCATCGCAGGGAGGGTAGACAGGGTTACAGTGTGTGGTACAACAGTAATAACATTACAGGTGCAATACAGATAAACATTAAGAACACATTCACAAAAGTGGTTTACAGAATAGGTTGCTTACAAAATTTAACAATCAAGTAAAATATTACAATTTTATGCTGGTACTGCCCTGGACGTGCCAGAGAGAAATACCTGGGAATGAAGCGGTTAGGAGGGGAGTGGGTGTGGAAAGGAGGGGAAGGGAATAGCAGTCCAGATGACATTGTCAAGACTGTGGGACAGACATGAGGGACCCACCATTGTATTAATTAGGTGCAATTACAGCTGCGAACGTCAAAGAGGTGGTTCCGGAGCGTGACTTTGAAGGGGCCAATTTTGGTATTTTCTGTGATGTCAGGTGGGTGGGAGTTGAACTATGTGGGGGTGCAGTAATGGAAGGACCTTTGGGCTAAGGAGGTCTTGGTTCTTGGCACCTGAAAGTGGCCTTAACTGAGCTATGAGTGGCAACAGATGCGGATGCATGTTGCAGAGACACTGCAGCCTCCAGGGGGAAGAGCCGTAGAAGTGATCTTTTGGCAAGTAAGCAGGTTTGGTAGTGCAGGCGCTCCTCAAAGGTGAGCAGGTTGGTGGTAGAGTACAGCAGGTAAGCATGTGTGCTGCTCAATGTGCCAATCAGGAGCCAGCAGCCCTTGTTGATTGAGGTGTGGATTTTGGTGAGGGAAGTGTTGTCTGCCGTGGCGTAAATGGGTAGTCCATTGTCCACTAATGACAGGACAGAGGAAGTGATGGCCAGCCAGAGGGCAGCTTGGGGGAGGCAATCTCTATGTTGATAAAGAAGGCCTGAGAGTTTATAGTTGAGGATAGGTTATTGATGTGGGTGTGGAAGGTGAGAGCCAAGTCGGAGGTGATGCCCAGCTATTTGTAGGAGGACACCTGCTCAAGAGGGTGTAGAGTACTGGGTAGAATGAAGAGGGGACATTTTTGGCCTTATTCTGGTGATGGGAAAAGAGCATCGAATTGGTCTTCTTAAGGTTAACGACCAATCGGTGGTCAAGGAACCACTTTTCAGCCTGATTAAATGTATGCTAGAGGGATTCCTGGAGTGAGGCGGGGTCAGGGTGGGAGGCAAAGAGGACCACATTGTCCACATAGAGGAGCATTTTGCCCGAGCAGGAGCTGGGGAGAGTGTTGAGAAAGAGGCTGAAAAGTACGGGGCCCAAAATAGAACCCTGGGGGATCCCGGAGGGAATGATCCGGGTATTGGACAGGGAGCCATTTATCTTCACATGCTGGGATCTGGTAGAGAGGTTGCTAGTGAACCAGACAAAGAGGCCAGTGGAGAAACTAAGTTGGTGGAGGGAGTCAAGCAGCAGGGGGTGACAAACAGTGTCAAAGGCCTTGGAGAGGTCAATGAACACTGCACCAGCAATGTTGCCAGAGTCGAGAGCAGAGTGGAGGAGCTGAGAGAACTCCATGAGGGCTGTGGTGGTATTGTGTCCTGGGCAGAATCCATGTTGTTCAGGGCACATTATGCCATATTTGGCCAGGTACTCAGAGAGTCGAATGGACACTATTTTTTCTAGTGCTTTAGAGAGTGAGGGGAGAATGGAGATCTGCCTGTAGTTGTTAGGGGCAGTCCAATCTCCACTCTTATGGATTGGGGTGATTTCTGCTGTTTTCCAACCACTAAGTAGCTGACTGAGACAGAGGGATCAGTTTAACAGGTCAGTAAGGGGGGCTAGGATTACATCCAAGACTAAGCGGAGGATCCTGGAGTCTAGGGGGATCACAGCTGGGGTTGTTGCTAGTGAGGGCTTTTTGCAGATGTTGCCTGGCTTCATGGGTGGATGTGGCACACAGGTAGAAAGGGGGCGATCCAGAGCAGGGGAGGATAGAGGTGGGGATAGGGTCAAAAAAAGTAGTTACGGAGGACAGAACTTAGGTAGGAGAAGGCCATATTGAGGCAATCAGCAATGCAAGGAGGATCGGTAGTGATGGTACCATCGATGGAAAGCTGGGATGGTGGGTGCAAGGAGGATCGGTAGTGATGGTACCATCGATGGAAAGCTAAGATGGTGGGAGGGAGTGGGTCTTCCCATTGTGCTCTTTCATATTGTCCCAGAATGCATGAGCTGAACCCCAAGTGGATGCGAGGGTGGTTTGATAATATTCGGCCTTAGCTTGTCTAATAGCCCAGGTGCACTTATTATGCACCGCATTATAGGCTAGTCTATCAACCAGTTTGCTTGACTCAATAGCAAAATGCAAGAGATTATTTCTTAAGCGCATAGCTTAAAATGGTGTTATGCATATAGACTGTGCACCCGCCGCCACGTTTACCTACTCGGTCTTCCCTGAACAGAGTGTAGCCACGAAGGGAGATAACAGAGTCAGGAGTTGTTTTGGAGAGCCAGGTCTCCACTAGCACTATAATATCAGGTCAGTGTTGTAGAACCCAGCACTGGAGAGTGGTGGATTTCTTTAGGAGGATGCAAATGTTCATAGATGCAATGTGGAGGCCAGTTCCAGCAGGGGGTGTGGGAGGGCTAGTCGGCAATGGACCAGGGTTGGGGTGTATGTTCCCGGAGATCAGTAGAAGTAGAGCTATTAATCTGATTAGCAGACTGTGGTGACCAGGACCCTTAGGCAGGTACCAATATGAGGTTCTAATAGTGGGGGTGCAGAGGATGGGTAGGGTGCGGAGGGTAGGTATGGCAAGGAAGGCGTGGGACCAGGATGGACCAGAGGGGGAAGGGGGTGGGGGTACTGGTTGGTGGTGGGTGCCATGGAGTTATAGGAATGTTCACACAGGAACTATGCACCAAGGCAATAGTGGTGCTTTCAGCTAAACAAATACCAGTACACAGCACAAAACCCCAATAATAGTCAGATCCGGAGCATATAACATGAATTTATTACACCAATAAAACCGCTTGATGCGTTTCGGACAGAGGTCCTTTATCATGCTTTTGATAAGGGACCTCTGTCCAAAATGCATCAGGTGGTTTTATTGGTGTAATAAATTCATATTATATGCTCTGGATCTGACTATTATTGGGGTTTGTGTGTGCTTCAGCTTTTGTGTACTAGTTATAGGAATGTCCAAGGTGGGGGGGGTCTGGGCCATTATGGGGTGATTGAGGGGAGTTAGGCTCAGGGTGGAAGGTAGGGGTGCAGGATGGGGCATAGGCTGATCCAGAAGGGTAACCATGAGCAGACTAAGTGTGAGAGCACTGGTGCCCATTGTTATTTGCTTATGGAGGTAATTAAGGGAACAGCTGACCTTCTGCAAGGGTGACTGCCTCTGTTGTGTCGTGATAGTGCTGCTGCCTTTGGTGTCAAAGGTACCAGGTTTTTTTGCCATTCACTTTTTATTGATTTTAACAAATTAATACAGAGACTATGAGAACAAAGTAGAAAAGCCAGGTGTGCTGGTACGTACAATACAACAAGACCGAGAAAGACACCACAATAAATTGCAGTCTCTATACACCCTCCCCACCCACCCCCCAAACCCTCCGCAAGGTACTGTGTGATCTCCACCATACATGGAAAGAGCCGCCTGTTAGGTTATGAATAAGCTATCACTAATGGGGACCAAATATCTTCATAAAGGGGCAACTGGTTACGAAGGATAGCAATCGATCTTTCCACCCTAAGAGATGCTAAGAGCTCAGATAGCCACTCTGAGTAAGAAATGACAATGGAATCCTTCCAGTGTTTAAGAACAAGTCTTTTCACAGTAATAGAAATCAGAGACATATGATATTTCCTTAGTCTAACCGGGAAGTCAGACAAAACACCAAGCAGACACACCTCGGGACAAACATGTCTTCAACCCCAGTAATGGGCTAATTTTATCTTTAATCTCCTCCATAAAGGTGCAACTTTTGAGCAATCCCAGAACATGTGGAACAGATCACCTGTTTCTACACCACATCTGGAACACGTGGAAACTGGAAGGAGCTTCAAGTCCGCTAACTTCTACGGGGAATAATAAATATTATGCAATATCTTGAACTGAATCAGCCTGAGACAATCCTGTTTAAGAAATTTGTGACAGTTGATCCAGATATGTGACCAATCCAGCCTAACCTCCAGAAATGCCCTAGACCAATACCGAGATGAGGCTGGGTTCCCGGTGAAAGCCCATTGGAGCAGCACCTGATACAACTTCGAAACCGCATGGGAGATACCCACCAAAGGACGTATAGTGTCCCAAAATGGGATACAGGACGAGGAAACTCCACTTGGCCCTATTCTCTGCATAAGTAAGTGACGCAGCTGGTAGGCCCTGAAACACTCCTTTACAGACAGATTAAACTTATTTAGAATTTGAGGAGATGAGAGGAGTTTACCATCCTCATCCAAAAAATCTAGCATCTTGCAATCCCCTAGTTTCATAAGCCAACCCTGGTTGAGAATTTGATGCCCAATTAATAAATGAGGGTTGCCAGCAATTGGCTGAGAGCTATCCCTGACATGTTCATATTTTAGGAACTTACAAAGCTGGTTATGTATCTTCAAAGAGACACCTATAGGCGAATCCCTTAAGGAAGAGAGCACACTAGGGGTGCTATAATACAAAGCTTCCGGGTTAAGGCCCAAACTCTTAATTAAACTCGTCTCAGGGTTAACCCACATTGGTACATAATCCTTGGGCAGAGAGGATGTCTGACAATGTGTCCACCTACCATATTTGTTTACGTGAGCGGCCCAATAATAAAGAGCAAAATGGGGTAATTTCAACCCCCCTTGTTCTTTAGGCGCCACAAGTTTAGCGTAGGACATTCTTGCCTTCTTATAATTCCAAATGAAGTCCGCAATCAACCTATGCACTCTATTAAACCACGCCAGAGGAATCCAGATATTAAGCATGGACAAGGGGTAGAAAAGCCTGGGAAAAATATTCATTTTAATAATGCTTATTCTACCCCACAATGATAACGGTAGCTGCGCCCACCATTTCATATCTGTCTCTAGAGTACGCACTAAGGTATCTAAATTCAGCTGGCGCATACGGTCTGGACTACTCACCAAATTGAGGCCTAAGTACTTAAGGGACTTGGAACACCACCCCAGGCCTAGCCTAGTAATATCGTATTTGTGAACTTTGCCATTTAGGGGAAATACTACCGTCTTCTCAATATTTAGTTTGTAATTAGACAGCCCGTAAACTCATGAAGCACTTCCAGCAATGCTGGGACAGAGGTGGCGGGATTGGTCACATAGTTCAACAGATCATCCGCAAATGCAGTAACCTTTACAATTTGATCTCTAATTTTAATCCCCCTGACCCTGCCAGTAAACACAATCTGCCTAATCAGTGGTTCCAAATACAGATTGAATAACAGCGGTGATAGAGGGCACCCTTGTCTAGTCCCCACATATAGATGAAACGGTGACAAAATCACACCATTACAAGCCACTCTTGCCATTGGGCTTGTATATAGGGCCTTAATCCAACTAACGAATTTGAGTGGGAACCCTACGCTTTCCATCACCCGAAACAGAAAAGACCAATGAACCCTATCAAATGCCTTCTTGGCGTCCAAGGAAACCAGCACTCTCGGGAGACCAGCCTCCTCAGACACCGAGAAGACATGAGATAATGTTCTAAAATGATCCGCTGAGGATCTGCCCTTCATAAAGCCCACCTGCTCTGGGCCTATTAATTTAGGGAGAGATTTGCTAATTCTCTCTGCCAGAATTTTAGATAAAATCTTTGTCGTCGTAATTAAGCAGAGAGATGGGCCTGTAACTACCTGGATTCTCAAGGGGCTTGTTTGGCTTGGGTATGAGCACTATGCACTCCAAACAAACTTTGATCTGTGTCTGCTCCGAGAGAATATGCTGATATAGCCTAAGCAATAAAGGAGTCAACTGAGAAGAGAAAGATTTATAAAATTGGGGAGAACCCATCTGGACCGAGTCTTGTCAATGGGCAAGCCCCTAATAGCGATTCTATTTCACTACTAGAAATATCAGCTAGGAGCAACTTATGGTCCATCTCAACCAACTTAGGCAACGACAGCCGGTCCAAATAGTTTTGAATTTCAAGTTGGGCGGGTGGAGACTGCATCTCTCCATATAGAGTTTCATAGTAATTCCAAAAGACCAGAGTTATGTCCTCCGGGCTAGTCTTAATACACTTATCCTGCTCCGACCAGATCCCCTCTATTAATCGAGATGCCTCCAGCTGGGCTATGCGCCGAGCCTAGAGCCTGCCTGGCTTCTCCCCTTGGTCGGTATACCTGGCCCTGGTTTTAATAATCACCAACTCTGCCTGATCACCTAACATTTTAAGATATTCATCTCTAACTTTGATTAACTTAATCTCAGTCTCTTCTAACGGATTAGTTACCAAGTCCGTTTGCAGACCCTTAATCTGGTTTAACAAGTCTTAACATAATGGCATTCTTCCTTCTTAGCCCTGGTAGCCTGGCTTATCAGGAGACCTCTTATGTATACCTTAAGTGCAGACCATAAAATGTCTGGACGTATACCCTCCTTATCGTTGTACAGCATGAACTCCTCAATTTGAGAAGTTAGAATATTTACTATTTGGGGAGCCCTTAGTAACTGGTTATTAATCTTCCATCTATTTCCTTTACCAATAATGGAAGGGAGGGAAATAGTGGCCTCCACCGCTGAGTGATCAGACAGAGGAGCAGCCACTATCTCAGTCCCAACAATCCCTTTCAAAAGAGAACGGGAGAGGAGTATAAATCAATCTCAAACCGATTTATGTACCGGTGAGTAAAGGTAAACTCTTTGTTTGGGGATGGAGCACCTCAAACATCTGCTAAGCCCATGCGGCCATCAGATCCTCAAGAGCTAAGGCAGCTGGGGTTGGCTTTAGCATGTATATTCGATGACCTATCAAGCGCATCTATACCAGATTAAAGTCTCCCGATAATCATGGGAAGGTGACTAAAGGGCAATAACATCTTCATTAAACTGGTCATAAAATCCTGATTGTCAGAATTAGGCCCATATACAACTCAAGTAACATTTCAACATTATATAATTTCCTTTCGCCAGCAGAATCTCCCTTCTCTATCTGGAATAACTTTTATGGGAAAGAAAGGATCGATCTGTGTAATAGAATCAGCACCCCTGCTTTTGAATTCCTGAGATGAAAAGACTGTTCCAAATTGCATTCTTCTCAAACCTCCAACCTCCTCTTGGAGCAAGTGAGTCTCTTGCAAAAGGCAATTCTAACCTTAGCTGCCTAGGTATTTCAATATTCTGTATTGCTTTGTCTTATGCCTAGCTCCTTTACATTCCAAGTGCAAAGTTTAACTAAAATGTCAGTCCCCATATATAATGTATGACCAAACAGGCTGTAAAGGCTCTCCCAAAGTACTAAGTACACTACAACACCAGTAACCTTGCACCCACCCCTTAAAGGTCCCTTTCTCAAAACAGATCCAAACAAAGCCCCTCCCCAGCCAAAACCACTAAGTCCAAAAAAGCTCCCCTTTTGACCAATCCTTGCCCCCACCCCAGCCCTCCATATCATTCCACGGCCCATGATGTCAAGATACCTAGCCCTTCCTACTACGCTCCATACTCTACTCTAATAAGACCTAAGCTAATAACAATCCTCTTGCAATGACTGAGTCCTGAATTTCAAGGTCTATTTTTACCAGCCAACAGTTAAACATATATAAAATGTTCCTACATAGAAGGAGATGTCCCCTCAATTCTCCGTCCCAACCAGAGAAGAAAAGAATAATGAACAGGAAATATTTAGAACATCCAAGCCCAAACAATTGCCCGGATAGTTAATTACAAAATTCAAACTCTCTTGACATTACCATTCCACCAGTATAGGTAAAAAAGAAAAGAATTCTGACCCTCCTGGTAATTTATTTTAACCAGACCCTTGGTACCTAAGCCCCGAAATTGCTCAACATAGCAATTAAGAGGGAAGGGTCCTGGAAATACATAAACTAATAATAACCCCACTACAATAATATACCCGACATTGAAACTGTACGTCAACTAACGACCCTGGTAACCAAATGCCCTACAGAGGTGGACTCACTGTGCCCCTGTCTAGAGACCAAAACAAAGGCCCCATTTCTAATCCCCACTATGAGCTGCAAAACTACTCAAAAGAAAGTAAATAGATAAATAAATGAATAAATTTAATTTGTGGGGCACCCTATTTAAAGTCATTACTCGAATCTAGGCATAAAACTTTGCCAGAGCATATTAGTCTGTGATAAGTACGTCCTGCAGATAAGGTCCACTCATAGCAATAGTTCCACATCAGTTAGGGACCCTGCAAAGAAAAAAAATATATATATATTTTTGCCCCAATCCAATCGCCAGGGCCATTATTATATAAAAATAGATGGTCCAAAACAAGATGAGGGCTCAGTTTAATCCACCTCCATCTGTCGCAGATTCAGAAGATAAACACCCAGCAGAAGATGTCCATAGTAAACAGGGTTGTTGCAAAATGTAGTCCCCATCCACATCATGGGTCCTTGAATAGATCCAGAAGGGCCACCTTCAGGGCTGTGGATGCCAGGTCAACAGAATCAAAGGACTTCCAATCATTATTTGTAGAGACCTGAAGCCTTGCCGGGTATCCCATTCTAAATTTGATCTCAGCAGCTATTAGGCATTTAACAATAGGGTGGAAAGTGGCCCGCTTTTGCCTAATAGACAGTGGAAGATCTTGAACCACCCTAACCCGTGACCCTTCCCAATATATATCTTTGTCTCCCTTAGCTTTATCGATCAACAATTGTCTCTCCTGATAGTTTAAAACTTAATAATGAAGGGCCTGGAGGACGATCCGGAGGGTAGGGGTCTCAGTGCCCATGAGCTCTTTCCACCATGTATTTGGGCCCAAAAGGCGAGGATCCAGCTATTTTCTCAGTAATTTTTGTGCAAACAGAATTGGCTCATTTGCCTCAGCTTTTCAGCCAGGCCAATAATTACAACGTTATTACACTCGATCACGGCCCTCTAAATCTACCACCTTAGCTTCTAGCTTCTGTAACTTGAGAAAATCTGGTCACCGAGGCATCAGTCACCTCCTTGCTCCTCTCTAAAGATTTTAATCTTACTTCATTATCAGTTGTTCTCCTCGACAGGTCTTCCATGGCACTATTGATGCTTTTAATTTCACCAGCCACCTCCAATATCATTGCCTTCAACTGCCCTATCTCTTCAAGGAAGCGCGATAAAGTGAGAGGATCTTCCACCAGGCTGCCCTCGCTAGCCCCATGCCCTGACGCTGAGCCCTCGGCCCTCGGTTTCTTCGGTGCTTTTTCAGGGGTCGCGGGCGGCGTATGTTTGGGCGGCTGTTTCTTCCTGTCCACCTCTATAAAGCACCTGGGTACAGTCACCTTCAACCCTGCAGCACAGTCGGGACGAAAGCTCCAAAAAAAAAATGGAGATTTTAGCAAAGCAGACGGGTGAGATACTGAGCTCCGCGGAAACCCAGCTAGTCGGCATCCCGCATCACGTGACTCTCCAAAGGTACCAGGTTTGAAACCCTGGAGGGGGGATGTTGTGGGGCCTTAGTAGAGAGGTTGTCGGGACTGGTGAGTGGGCTATGAGAGGCTGGAAAAGGGGCTCAGAAGGGGGTGAAATAGAGTCTCCTAGTGGTCACACTGGGCACTTAATAAGGTGGGGGATGAGGGGAGTAGGTGGTTGAGAGATAGAAGATAAGGGGAGCAGGGTAGGGTGGGGGAGAGAGGAGCGAAGAAGTAATAGGCAGTAGACTGGGCAGTGGAGTAACTGGGTGGTCAAGAGTGCCTGAGAGAAGTAGAGACAAGGAAGATATGGAAAGGTTGGCACACAGAGAGGAGGGGGAGCTCCTGCCGGTGGTTGAGGAATATAAGCTGCAAATGGGAAAGTGAGGACTTAGTTCCACAGGGGAACAGGAAGTCATGTGACAGAATAAGGAAATAAATTGAGGGCAGGTTGGGAGGAGAGGTACGGGTACCGCTGGACCACCAGGGAAAATTGAACTACAGCATGCCCATGATCAGGCAGGGAAATAGGTCCACTGGACCACCAGGGAGTAAATTCATTATTACAGCACACGATCAGGCAAGGGGATAGGTCCACTGGAACACCAGGGAGTAAATTCATTATTACAGCACACGATCAGGCAAGGGGATAGGTCCACTGGACCACCAGGGAGTAAATTCATTATTACAGCTCATGATCAGGCAGGGAAATAGGTCCACTGGACCACCAGGGAGTAAATTCATTATTACAGCACACGATCAGGCAAGGGGATAGGTCCACTGGAACACCAGGGAGTAAATTCATTATTACAGCACATGATCAGGCAAGGGGATAGGTCCACTGGACCACCAGGGAGTAAATTCATTATTACAGCACACGATCAGGCAAGGGGATAGGTCCACTGGAACACCAGGGAGTAAATTCATTATTACAGCACACGATCAGGCAAGGGGATAGGTCCACTGGACCACCAGGGAGTAAATTCATTATTACAGCTCATGATCAGGCAGGGAAATAGGTCCGCTGGACCACCAGGGAGTAAATTCATTATTACAGCACACGATCAGGCAAGGGGATAGGTCCACTGGAACACCAGGGAGTAAATTCATTATTACAGCACACGATCAGGTAAGGGGATAGGTCCACTGGACCACCAGGGAGTAAATTCATTATTACAGCTCATGATCAGGCAGGGAAATAGGTCCACTGGACCACCAGGGAGTAAATTCATTATTACAGCACATGATCAGGCAAGGGGATAGGTCCACTGGAACACCAGGGAGTAAATTCATTATTACAGCACATGATCAGGCAAGGGATAGGTCCACTGGACCACCAGGAGTAAATTCATTATTACAGCTCATGATCAGGCAGGAAATAGGTCCACTGGACCACCAGGAGTAAATTCATTATTACAGCACACGATCAGGCAAGGGGATAGGTCCACTGGAACACCAGGGAGTAAATTCATTATTACAGCACACGATCAGGCAAGGGGATAGGTCCACTGGAACACCAGGGAGTAAATTCATTATTACAGCACACGATCAGGCAAGGGGATAGGTCCACTGGAACACCAGGGAGTAAATTCATTATTACAGCACACGATCAGGCAAGGGGATAGGTCCACTGGAACACCAGGGAGTAAATTCATTATTACAGCACACGATCAGGCAAGGGGATAGGTCCACTGGAACACCAAGGAGTTTAGTACATATTACGGGCCACGATCAGGCATTGGAGCATGTTGCCGGTGAGGGGCAGGGGACGTCGGTCCTCGACGGCTGCTGCCTGGCAGGGTGCCAGGCACAAGTCGCTGGGGATCGGCACACCTGCATGCAAATGGGGCCATAATGACATGCAAATGACCCTGTTAGTGCCTTGCATGCATTATAGCCCCATTTGCATGCCCACTGCTGAATATCACGGTTGATGTGCCTAGCGCAGGTCAGCACTTGCGCCATGTGATCCAGCTGCCCTCTGGCCACTTGCATTGGTGCACCGCCACTGCACCATGCGCTATGTGGTGGCTATGGAGCGATATTCAACAGTGCTGAGCCATGATGCAGCACCATTAAATATCACCTTGTCAGGCGCCCTGGCACATCCCAATTGCTGCGCAGGCTTGGCGCCACAGCCTGTCGTAGTCTGAATATCTCACCCCCACTGTAAATCCCCACCCAGGCTAGAGCAATCCATGTAACAATGACTAGACACTTAGGTTCCTTACAGATTTACCATACAGAACACATAGCTGTACCCTGTATAAGGAATCAGAATTTACATCCTTACAGGATCGTCATGATACCCATTTGTATACACATTTGTTCTGCATTCTTTACCAGTACTTTTACTGGATTTAATAAAAATCAGGTTAGACCCAAATTATTCTCTTAGCTCTACATCTTCAATCACCTTTTATGTTCCAAGATGTAGGTTCAGGATTTGGTGAAAAAACATTGTCCCCATTGGTGTCTTGGATATGGAATTGTATATCCAAGAAACTGAAGGTACAGGAATTAATATTACTGGCATGCTTTAGATCATATCTAGCTGGTCTTTATAATAAATACTGCAGTTGTTATGGATAATTTAAAAACCTGATGTAAGTTTTACGTTGTAAAGATGATCTATGTAACCATTTGTTATTAAGTGTAACTGTTTGTTGTATGTAAAATTTTAAGTGTTGGATGCAATTGAAAATGAGATATTGTTATCTCAATTTGTTATACAATAAAAATTTGAAGTTGAAACCTAGTCTTCCACCCCAACTGTCTTACCTACTCACAAGAAGGGTAGTAGGGCTAAGTGTAGGAGTTATATGCCTATTAGTTTGGCATCTGTACCTGGGAAGGTTTTGGAATCACTGATAAGAGACTAAATTGTTATGCAGCTAAATAAAAATAGACACTTTGACACTGAACAGCATGGATTTATGGGGGAAGAGCATGTGCAATGAACTGGCTGTGTTTTTATGAGAAAGTATTTAGAGTCATGGGCAGGGGTTTACCAGTGGACTGCAGTTATTTGGATTTTGGAAAGGCCTATGACACAGTACCACATAGTGCAATCACTCTAAACTTAGTACATGGGGTGGATCCTAGGATTGGGAGGTGAATTATGGGATAGCTTGACAATAGAAGTCAAACGGTGTATTAATGGGTATTATTCTAAACCTGTTTTCGTGACAAGCAGGGTGCCATAGGAATCAATCCATGGGCCCGTCCTGTTTGAGATATTTATCTCTGATGTGGTAGCAAGGTAACTAGTTGATGACACTAAACTTGCCAGAGTAGTACACCGTCACAGATAGATGTATGTTACAGAGAGCTTGGACAACATAACCGAATGGTCTAAACGATGCTGATTGAGTTTCAGCCAGGGTAAGTGCTGCTGTTGTGCGCCGACGTGGAACCAGTTAACAAGTACTGTATACCTTATGAATGAGCCCCATCAGAGTATCAACTGAAGAGAATGACCTAGGCATAATAATGAATCAAAAATGTCAGTATTGGGCATTGTGAAATGCAGATAACAAAAAGCAAATAGGCTAATTTGGGCTATTAAGTGGAACTTTAAGAGCAGAGATGAGCAGGTTATTCTTCAATATATGTGTGTATATATATATATATATATATATATATATATATATATATATATATATCATATCATATATAAGTCCATTACTGGAATTTGGAATCCTGGTATGGGGCCTGATTATAACAGGGAGCATTTTGAAAGTGGATAAAGTGCAGAGACACACTACAAAGCTAGTACATGACATAAAGACCCTTACATATAATGAAAGACTGCAGAAACTAAGTTTAATGTCACTGGAGACTCAAAGAATCAGAGGTGGCATACTACTACTATATGACATACTGAAAGATGACTATGTATTCAGTTAGCTTGGGTTTCAATTCAAAAATGACAAAAAAGGAACCAGGGAACACCCACTACAAATCTGACCTATACATTTTAATACCAACAAAAGGAAGTTATTTTACACTCAGAGAGGCAGCATAGTGCAGTGGTTTAAGCCTCTGAGCTGCAAATCTGGATACCTGGGTTTGAATCCCACAGCCCCCACTTGCATACTGTGTGACCCTAAGCAAGTCACTTAACTTCCCTGTGCTCCCAGGTTGCACCTGTAAACAAGCTTTCAGCTTAGTGTGTCTCACCTGGTTAAACAATCATACTGTGTGACCCTGAGCAAGTCACTTAACTTCCCTGTGCTCCCAGGTTGCACCTGTAAACAAGCTGTCAGCTTAGTGTGTCTCACCTGGTTAAACAATCATACTGTGTGACCCTGAGCAAGTCACTTAACTTCCCTGTGCTCCCAGGTTGCACCTGTAAACAAGCTGTCAGCTTAGTGTGTCTCACCTGGTTAAACTATTGGGAAAAAAACAAAACCTATGGAACAGACTTCCACTGACTATAGTTGTCAGTGAAGACAAAGAGCAAATTAAACAAGCATTTGTCAATGCTGAATGTTTGCTTACTGGCATTGGCAGTGGTAGTGTAGAAGTTACAGAGCTGCGTAATAGGAATGGCAGTGAAGTATTGAACTGAAGCCAACCCCACCACCACCCTGCAGAGAGTGACAGGCATTGGGGTGTGCATTTGGGTCGTCAGGCATAACGGCCACGCCATTTCACCACACCCCACTCTGCAGAGACTCACAAGTGTCACGTGTTCTTGGGGTCTTTGGCCCTTATCGACACCCATTTCATTAGGAAATATGGTGAGATGGGTGCGATATAGGAGAATAGAGGGTGAAGTTTGGGGACGAAGAGTCCAAGGCATACCTCGATGCCTCTCAGTGACTGCAGGGTGTGGAATGGTATGAGCATCACAGGCAAGAATCCCAAGTCACACCCTGATTCCTGTCATTCTATAGGGTTGGGCGATTTAGTTGAAAAGTCTAATACCTCAGGCATTCATTGGTATTTTAACTACAAATCTTTAACATGTTTGTTTTGTGGCCCCACCTCACGAACAGGGGGAATATCAGTGTGGTAGCGGAAAGCTGCTTATGCACAGTGACTATGGGATTTAGCACCACAGATGCAAACATATTCCGAACAGGCTGTAAAAAATGGCAGCTGTACTCTTTCATGGGGAGGTGTAAAAATGGCTATGTTGCAAATGTGTAGTAAAAATATTTAAAAAAATGGTGAAGTCACAAGCATACATAGAAACTGTGCAACGCACACCCGTTATATAAGTAGGTTGGGGATATTTTATAGCAGATTGTCAACTCAGGCATTTTGGTGCCTCCGATCATGAACAGTGTCACTGTGACTTTCTTTATCTGTGCCAAAACAATGATTTCCCATAACGACCACGCATCTCTGCACTGAAAGTGTGAAAACACACTTCAGCCATGTTGTGAAAAATGGCAGCTGTACTGTTCATAAGGAAGTGTTGAAAAATGCCACTAGTGAAAATCTGGACTGGAAATATTACAAAGTCATGAACTAACGAGGATGCGTGGAAACTGCACAATGCTCACTCATAACACAGTCATTTTATGGACTTTTGTCACCAAATTTTCAACATAGCCATTTTAAGACCTCTGCTCATGAACAGTGTAACTGTGATTTTCTTAATCTGTCCTAAACATTGCTTCCTTACCAACAGCACCATTGTGCGCTACATGTGCGATAACACATTTGGGTGACATATGAAAATTGCAGCTGTACTGTCCATAAGGAAGTTTAATAAAATGGACATGTTGAAAATCTAGAGTGAAAATATTAAATTTGCAAACTAAAGAGCATGCATAGGAACTGTCAGCCACGCTCGTAAAAGTCATTTTAGGCATTTTTTCACCAGGTTTTCAACATAGCCATTTTAAGACCTCTGCTCATGAACAGTGTCACTGTGGTTTTGTTAATGTGTCCCATACATTGAGGTTGCACACGACTGCGCCATTATGCTTCATGAGGCGGAAACACGTTTTGGGAAGGATGTGAAAATGACAGCTGTACTGCTCATAAGGAGGTGTGAAAAATGGCAATGTTGAAAATCTGGAGTGGAAATATTGAAAATTCGCAAACCTACGAGCGTGCGTGGGAACTGTGCAACGCACACTCGTAAAACAGTCATTTTTAGGAATTCTGTCACCAAATTTTCAACATTGCCATTTTTAAGATCTCTGCTCATGAACAGTGACACCGTGATTTTCTTAATATGTCCAATACACTGAGTTCGCACAACGACTGCGCCATTGTGCTCTACATGGACGGAAACACGTTTTGGGTGAGATGTGAAAAATGACAGCTGTACTACTCATAAGAAGGTGTGGAAAAATGGCAATGTTGAAAATCTGGAGTGGAAATATTGAAAATTCGCAAACCTATGAGTGTGCGTAGGAACTGCGCGACGCACGCTCGTAAAACAGTCATTTTTAGGAATATTTTCACCAAATTTTCAACATAGCCATTTCAAGACCTCTGCTCATGAACAGTGTCACTGCAATTTTCTTAATTTGTCCCGTACATTGATTTCGCACACCAACTGCGCCATTCTGCGCTACAAGGGTGGAAACACATTTTGGGTGAGATGTGAAAAATGACAGCTGTACTGCTCATAAGATGGTGTGGTGAAATGGCAATGTTGAAAATCTGGAGTGAAAATATTGAAATTTTGCAAACTTACGAACCTGTGTAGGAACTGCGCAACGCACGCTCGTTAAACAGTCATTTTTTGGAATTTTGGTACCAAATTTTCAACATGGGAGTTTGGGCCCCTTCTCATGAATGATGTCACTGTCATGGCAGTATTCAGTCCTGAAGGGTGATTTGCAGTCACTGCACAGTCACTCGGCGAAATCACCCTTGAGCTAAATAACGCCATGACAGTGACATCATTCATGAGAATGGGTCCCAAAACCCCATGTTGAAAATTTGGTGCAAAATTCCCAAAATGCCGAGAGATACCAGCCTAAAGTTGAACCCCTCTATCTAGCCCATTATACAGCTTACCGGCATTTCCTTAGTTCGCGATCGGCTTTGAAGAGTGCAGACATGTTCCGGTCCACGAAGATCGTCGCGCCAGAGTCCGGAGTAGTATGGGGTGAGGGGGTGTGGGGAGGCTGGAGTGCGCAGTGGGTGGAGTGCGGAGTTGTGGGAGGGGTTAGAGGCGCGCTAGTGGGACAGTTTTGTTTTACAGGGTAAAAACAAAAAAAGGCGTCCTTGAGACCACTTGCCACGCTGGGGTGGGCTCCCAGCATGGCAAAGGACTTTAGAGGCGTTCAGCCGATGGGAGATTGGGCACCCCCATCGGCAAAAAAAAAAAAAAAAAAAAAGCAGGACCGTTTGCCACACTGGGGTGGGCTCCCAGCGTGGCACAATGACTTTGGGGAGGGGGCGTTCAGCCAGCGGGGCATTGGGCACCCCGTCGGCAACATAACGGATTGCCATGCTGGGGTGGGCTCCCAGCGTGGCAGCTATTAATGGAGGGAGGGAGACAAATAGTTCAGCCGATGGGGATTGGGCACCCGTCGGCTGCTCCATGCGTCCGGGGCAGCGCCGCGTCACGGCTGGGGAGCTCGTGGCGTGAGCAGCTTCTTATCGCTATTTCACTCAAGCGTAGCTCCCCTTTCAACTGTATGCCCTGCATTTTGGAGCGTGTCATAGACAGCTCCAAAATGCATTGGCTGACAGGGGCCACGCCTGCAAGCCCAGTGCCTGAATTGGAGGAGGAGGTGACACACCTCCGAAATCTCCGTTCATGGCACTATGTTTCTTGCACATGCGTGCAAGCAAACATAAAAATGGCTAGACAAATGCATACTAGAAGGGAATACATTAGCATATTATGGGTAAGCGTGGACAGGAGCACCCACGGGTACACCCCAGTGACAGAGCTAGAGGGGGGCTGGGGGGTCAGTTGCTCCTCCTGGCTGCCCCAGTGTGAGTAGTGGTGCCCCACCACCATCTTTATTCAATGTTTAGTGCCCATTGTGGAGCCCATGATTGACTGAATGGCCCCCCCCCCCGGCTTCAAAACGCTCCCAAACCTGGCTCCGCCACTGGCACACCCCTTCTCTGCTCCATACTCCCTAGTATGAACCTTAGTATCCATAAGCTTAAATCCTATGGCTTTACAAATAGACCCTCTGGCTGGTTTGGCAGCTACCTAGGAAACAGAAACCAGAGTGTATGTATTGGTAGGGCAATGTTGGGGCCCTCAGCATCAGAAATCGAGTACCCCAAGGGTCCATTCTAAGACTTCTGCATTTTCTACATCATAAGAAGACTATGTTGAAAATTGGTGTGGGGGTAAAAATATTACAACTAAGCTATCAGTGTACATTGAAATGTATGAACACAAGCCTGTAACTTTGGTAATTGTCGATATTTTTTACCACACATTTTCAGCATAACAATTTTTCACACCATCTCATGAATGTGATTGCTGGCATTTTTCAAACCCTGGCCAAAATGAGTATTTACACTCGTGACACTTGTGCAAAATCACCTTTTGGGCAGGATTTGAAAGTTGTCTTTATCCTTCTTCATAAGGTGGGGTCATAAGAAGCCAAGGTGGTGTCATAAGAAGGCTACCGTATGTTGAAAAGAAAGCTACTGTATGTGTGTATGGTTAAATGTTTCAACCCACGCTCATAACCTTGCTAATTTTCAGTATTTTGACTCTAGAATTTTAACAGTCATTTTTTCACACCACCTAATGGATGTGACAGCATTCATTTCTCAAATCCTAGGCAAATGTGTTTTTACATTTGTGGTATAAAATAACCTTTCATCCATTTTTTTAAAATGACAGCTGTCACGTTCATAAATAGTATTCATAAAAAAGGCTGGAAAATTTGGTGAAAAATGTGAAAAAACTCAGTTATGAGGGAAAGTTCATTTGCTGACCTCAGAGTGGCAAGGCAGTGGGAAAAGCTAGTAGAATGCTGGGGTACATACAGTAAGAAGCGGTATAGCTAGCAGAAAGAGGGAGGTGGTGTTCCCCCTGTATAGGTCACTGGTGAGGTCCCATCTGGTGCACCACATACAAACATACAAAATGCCAGCAGAAACAGGCCTCTCAGTCTATCAGGTCTGCTGGATTGTGCAGCTAGCCCCTCACTGTGTAACTGCCCCACCCTTACGATTACCCCTCACCCTGTCACAGCCCACTGTAACACCACCATCCACCTACAGCACACCACCTCCTTAAGTAGAGTTTCCACCTTTTAGCCACCCTCTGTGAAAAATGTCTTCTTACTTCCCTCCTGAATCTTCCTCCCTCAGTCTCAGTCCATGTCCTCATCTCTCCTCTTCTCAACTGGAAAATCCCTGCTGTACTAGTCTTGTTTATCCCCTTTAAGTACTTAAAGGTCTCAGTCATATCCTCGTCCATCCTCTCCTCTAGAAATATATATTTAGCTCACTCAGCCAGTCCTAATAGGGTTTCCCTCCAATTCCTGGATCATCTTTGTAGCTCTGCACTGTACCCTCTACAATAATCTGACATCCTTCTTCAGGAATTGGTGCCAGTACTGCATGCAGTATTCCAGGTGTGGCCTGACCAATGACCTGTACAGGAAGGCTCTTCTCTACTTCTGGAGGAAATTCCCCTCACTATACACCACAGCATCTTGTTGGCTTTGCTGCTGCCTTTCTGCACAGAGCAGAGTTGTTCATGCTACCATTATAAGGCTGGCTAGGTCCTTTTCCTCCTCTGGCTTCCCGACTGTACCCCTCCCAATTGTAGTCCCTCCCGGTCTCTGTCTCTGAAGTACAGTACCTTCCATTTCTTGGTGTTGAATCCCAACTGCCATGCTTCAGACCATTCCTGCAGTCTTGTCAGGTCTTCCTGTAGCTCCTGTCACCCTTCAATGTCATCAACCACAGCTCCCATTTTGGTATCATCTGTGAACAGACTGATCTTACTCCTTACCCCATGTGAGATATCAGCTATCAATATCTGGTGGCCACATCTGAAGAAGGACATTACGTACTATTTGCCAGCAGATTAGGCCTTATGGTCTATCGAGTCTGCTTGAACCTAGATCCTTAGTTGGGTGCTGAGACCCTCCCATCCCTTGTGCTCCAGAAACCCCTATCATCCATCCCCACCCCCACGGGACAGGCCATCATCTGATACATCCACTTTCTGTGTCTGTCCCACCCTCTCTTAAAGCCCTCCACTGTGGATCTCTGAACCAGCTCACCAGGAAGAGCATTCCAAGGGTCCACCACCCTCTCAGTGAAAAACCTCCTCCTCTTTTCCCCCCTCACCCTTCCACCTTCCAACTTCAAACCATGCCCTCTGGTGATGCCTCCCTGCTTTAGTCTAAAGATCCCCTCCATGTTTACCCTATTTATTCCCTTGAGGTACTTGAAGACCTCAATCATGTCCCCTGTCTCTCCTCTCCTCCAATGAAAACAGGCAGAGCTCCTCAAGTCTGTCCTCGTAAGTCAAATCCCTAGCCCTCGTATCATCTTTGTTGCCCTCCTCTGTGCCCTCTCCAGGAGCTGTATGTCCCTCTTCAAGTGTGGTCTCCAGTACTGTACACAGTACTCAAGGTGGTCTAACCAGTCCATTGTACAGCGGCAGAATCACTTCCTTGCTCCTAGAGGTGATCCCCATGATGCATCCCAACATCCTGTTTGCCTTGCTAGCTGCTCTCCTGCACTGCTCAGAGTTATTCATACATGTATCCACCATGACCCCTAGGTCTTTTCCCCTGTTGAGGCTTCCAGCGCCTCCCCCAGGGGTGTACCTGTGTTTGGGTTTCCCGACCAAGATGCAACACACCTTGCACTTGGTGATATTGAAATTTAATTTCCATGTGTGAGCCCAGCTTTCCAGGGTGTCCAGGACCCCTTGCAGGGCCAACCTCCCTCTTCTCCCTCAACTACTGCTCCCCATCTTGGGAGTCATCCAGAGAGACTCATTTCCACCCTATACCATCCCTGATGTCCGATATGTATGCATTAAACAGAGTTGGACCCAGGACTGAGCCCTGATGGTACCCCACTACCAATCTCTGTAGGGTTGAGAGCTCCCCACAGACCACTACTCTCTGAGGTGCGTCCAGCTATCCAGTTTTCAATCCATCTGACCATCAAAGGCCTACTCCTAGCCCCATCAGTTTCTCCACCAGACCATTGTGGGGACAGAGTCAAACGCCTTGCTGAAGTCCAAGAATAATACATCCACAGGCTTACCCTGTCCAGTTCTGATGTTACCCATTCATAGAACTCCACAAGGTTGGTTTGACATGATCTACCTGGCACAAACCCATGCTGCCGACTATCCAGACCTCCACCTCCTCCAAGTAAACCCCAATCATTCCTTTAGTATACTGTTCATTAATTTTCCACCACCGAGGTTAAACAGATGGGTCTATAGTTACCTGGTACCCTCGACCCCCTTTATGGATTGGTACCATGCCTCTCCGCAATCCCTAGGTACCTCCTGTCTCAAGTGACCTGCTGAAAAGCTCCGCCAGAGTGCAGCAGTATGTCCGCCAATTCCATAGTATCTCTCGGATGAATGCCATCCGGCCCAGGAGATTGTCTTTCTTTAGGGCCTTGAGGGAAAACCACACCTTTTGGCAGGGATGGCATCATCCGTCCCCTCCACCTTACTGGTCTTAAATCCTTATCCAGATGTGACACCCTGGGGTGCCTTTCCTCCCTTTTCTCCATTTCTGTTGCTCCCTGATCCTCCCTGCAGCTCTATCGCTGTGCCTTGCCTTGATATCCCACCCCTCCCTAAGTGAACACAGAGGCAAAGCACTCGTTAAATACCTCTGCCTGGTCCCTCGCCTCTTCCACCCACCCTCCTTCTGATCTCAATCTGCTGAGATGGCCCTTAGTTTTTCTCCGCTCCCCAATGTACCGGAAGAACCCCTTTTCCCCTCCATGTATCCCCTGTGCCAGCCGTTGCTCTTTACTGGACTTTGCTCCCCTCACCATACGGGTGACTTTTCTAGATGCAAGCTGGTACATTTCCTTATCCCTATCCCATCTTGTTGTTTTATATTTTTTGTAAGCCACCTTCTTTCTCTGACTGCTACCTGGATCTCACTGGACCACCAGCATGGTTTATGTGACCTTGCTCATACGTTTCAACTTATCTTGGTCCTGACTGCCTCATGAAGTCCCTGTTTCATGACCTCCGATCTCCTTTCCACACTTGTCGTTGAGGTAATCCCCTTCAAGTGATCCTTGAGAATATTTCCCATGCCCATAAAGTCTGCCTCCCTGAAGTCCACTGCCAGTGTCCTAGATCTCACCCCACTCCCCAATGCTTATTTGAAACCAGACAGTATTGGTCACTCCCAGTCAGGGGTCCTGCAACCATGTCCTTACAGATCCCCATCTGCCAGAGACCACATCCAGGACATGCCCCTCCCTTGTGGGCTCCATCACATGCTGTGTTAGGAACACATCCTGGAAGCCATCCAGCAGCCTCTGTTCCTTGGCCACCTTAGAGGACATGGTTCCCCAGTTTGTACCTGGCATATTAAGGTCCCCCATCAACACCACTCCTTCCCCTTTTGGACCACACTGGGCAATAATGTTGTCCAGCAAACCATCCTCTAGAACATCACTCATCCTGGGGGCCTATATACTACTCCCAGCTTGACCTTATCTCCTGCTGGGATGGTAGGTGACCCATAAGGCCTCCACGTTTCCTCTGCCTCTTCTACCATAGCAATTTCTATGTCATCTCTAATGAACACCAACCCTCCACCCCTCTGCCCTTTCTATCCTTCCCTAAGCATAGTGTGCCCCATGCATTTAGGTCCCAGTCATGGTTTTTGTTGGCCCCGTTTCCGCGGCTGCGCCACATCCACCCCCTTGAACAACATGGCCTGGAACTCTGGCAACTTGTTTCCAGCTCAGGCATTTACTTACTAACCCCCACCCTTATCCTGATCCTCCTTGTGAACCCCACCCAGATTCCTTATACTTCCATCCTCCCTGCTCCTCCTGAAACCTCCACCTCCAGTCTGTTTCCCCTCCCCTTGGGCTTGAAGGCTACTCCCTCATCTGGAGGAGGGCATCTGTAAGCCCTCCCATATCCTTCCCCTTACATTGATCAGGTCAAGTTGATATAGAGGAGGGCAACCAAGATGGTTAGGGTTATGCTACAGAAAAGCTATGAGGAAAGACTTGGGGAATCAAATATGAACACTCTAGAGGATAGAAGAGAAACGGCACACATCACAGATACATTCAGACACGTCAAAGGCACAGGCATAAGGTACAGGAGGGAAGCATTCCTCAGTGAAGAATATGCCCAGGGCACTTGAGAGGGTGGAGGAGCTGGGGATGATTCTGGGGCCTAGCACCAAAGAGTGGCCCAGACTGCCTGGCATTACACTGTATGTAGCTGAATAGAGGCCCAAAAGTCTGAACTTTTCTCACGGCTCAGAATTTCTCTCAAGGGGCCCAGAGATGCCCAAGGACAAGCGGACTTGATATGAGATTGGAAAGGGTGTGACTCTGAAAATGTAGGGAATTACTTCTTCATGGAAAGGGTGGTAATTGCCTGGAGCAAACTATTGGTGGAGGTGGTAAGTTAAAGCACTGTGGAGTTCCATCCCCTGTCCTAGACTTCCAATCCTTACCCACCACCTTCTTACCCATCTCACCCACGAGTCTTCACCCCCTCCCTTCCACTTGGTTTACACTTCCCCTAGGCTGCCTCTGTGCATACAGCACTTATAGCTTGTTCTCCCTCATCCACCACATCCCCCTTCTCTGTCCCAATAACGTTATACAATGTGCCTCCTCTGTACCCATGCCAATACTCATCCCTCCTCCCTTCTCCTACACCCAATAACATTATACAATATGCCTCTCTGTCCCATGCCAATACTCTCCATCCCTCCTCCTTCTCCTATCCCCTAATAACTTTATACAATATGCCTCCTCTGTACCCATGCCAATACTCTCCATCCCTCCTCCCTCCTCCCCTTCTCCTATCCCCTAATAACTTTATATAATATGCCTCCTCTGTACCCATGCCAATACTCTCCATCCCTCCACCCCTTCTCCTATCCACTAATAACGTTATACAATATGCCTCCTCTGTACTCAAGACAATACTCTCCATCCCTCCACCCCTTCTCCTATCCACTAATAACATTGTACAATATGCCTCCTCTGTACCCATGCCAATACTCTCCATCCCTCCTCCCCTTCTCCTATCCCCTAATAACGTTATACAATATGTCTCTCTCCCATGCCAATACTCTCCATCCCTCCTCCCTTCTCTACCCTAATAACGTTATACAATATGCCTCCTCTGTACCCATGCCAATACTCTCCATCCCTCCTCCCTTCTCCTATCCCTAATAACGTTATACAATATGCCTCCTCTGTACCCATGCCAATACTCTCCATCCCTCCTCCTTCTCCTATCCCTAATAACGTTATACAATATAGCTCCTCTGTACCCATGCCAATACTCTCCATCCCTCCTCCCTTCTCCTATCCTAATAACGTTATACAATATGCCTCCTCTGTACCCATGCCAATACTCTCCATCCTCCTCCCTTCTCTATCCCTAATAACGTTATACAATATGCCTCCTCTGTACCCATGCCAATACTCTCCATCCCTCCTCCCTTCTCCTATCCCTAATAACGTTATACAATATGCCTCCTCTGTACCCATGCCAATACTCTCCATCCCTCCTCC
The DNA here is from genome assembly GCA_016271365.2 of Neoceratodus forsteri. Taxonomy (NCBI): domain Eukaryota; kingdom Metazoa; phylum Chordata; order Ceratodontiformes; family Ceratodontidae; genus Neoceratodus; species Neoceratodus forsteri. The sequence continues at coordinate 177,055,714 of CM057455.1, forward strand.
CTTCTCCTATCCCTAATAACGTTATATATGCCTCCTCTGTACCCATGCCAATACTCTCCATCCCTCCTCCTTCTCCTATCCTAATAACATTATACAATATGCCTCCTCTGTACCCATGCCAATACTCTCCATCCCTCCTCCCTTCTCCTATCCCTAATAACATTATACAATATGCCTCCTCTGTACCCATGCCAATACTCTCCATCCCTCCTCCCTTCTCCTAATAACGTTATACAATATGCCTCCTCTGTACCCATGCCAATACTCTCCATCCTCCTCCTCCTTCTCCTATCCCTAATAACGTTATACAATATGCCTCCTCTGTACCCATGCCAATACTCTCCATCCCTCCTCCTTCTCCTATCCTAATAAGTATACAATATGCCTCCTCTGTACCCATGCCAATACTCTCCATCCCTCCTCCTTCTCCTATCCCTAATAACGTTATACAATATGCTCCTCTGTCCCATGCCAATACTCTCCATCCTCCTCCTTCTCCTATCCCTAATAACGTTATACAATATGCCTCCTCTGTACCCATGCCAATACTCTCCATCCCTCCTCCTTCTCCTATCCCTAATAACGTTATACAATATGCCTCCTCTGTACCCATGCCAATACTCTCCATCCCTCCTCCTTCTCCTATCCCTAATAACGTTATATAATATGCCTCCTTATACAATACTACCTCCTCTGTACCCATGCCAATACTCTCCATCCCTCCTCCTTCTCCTATCCCTAATAACGTTATACAATATGCCTCCTCTGTACCCATGCCAATACTCTCCATCCCTCCTCCCTTCTCCTATCCCTAATAACGTTATACAATATGCCTCCTCTGTACCCATGCCAATACTCTCCATCCCTCCTCCCTTCTCCTAGTAATAACGTTATACAATATGCCTCCTCTGTACCCATGCCAATACTCTCCATCCCTCCTCCCTTCTCCTAGTAATCATTATACAATATTGCATCCTCCTCTGTACCCATGCCAATACTCTCCATCCCTCCTCCCCTTCTCCTATCCCTAATAACGTTATACAATATGCCTCCTCTGTACCCATGCCAATACTCTCCATCCCTCCTCCTTCTCCTATCCCTAATAACGTTATACAATATGCCTCCTCTGTACCCATGCCAATACTCTCATCCCTCCTCCCTTCTCCTATCCCTAATAACGTTATACAATATGCCTCCTCTGTACCCATGCCAATACTCTCCATCCCTCCTCCCTTCTCCTATCCCTAATAACGTTATACAATATGCCTCCTCTGTACCCATGCCAATACTCTCCATCCCTCCTCCCTTCTCCTATCCTAATAACGTTATACAATATGCCTCCTCTGTACCCATGCCAATACTCTCCATCCCTCCTCCCTTCTCCTATCCCTAATAACGTTATACAATATGCCTCCTCTGTACCCATGCCAATACTCTCCATCCCTCCTCCTTCTCCTATCCCTAATAACAGTTATACATATGCCTCCTCTGTACCCATGCCAATACTCTCCATCCTCCTCCCTTCTCCTATCCCTAATAACGTTATACAATATGCCTCCTCTGTACCCATGCCAATACTCTCCATCCCTCCTCCCTTCTCCTGTAATAACGTTATACAATATGCCTCCTCTGTACCCATGCCAATACTCTCCATCCCTCCTCCCTTCTCCTAATAACGTTATACAATATGCCTCCTCTGTACCCATGCCAATACTCTCCATCCCTCCTCCCTTCTCCTATCCCTAATAACGTTATACAATATGCCTCCTCTGTACTCTACCAATACTCTCCATCCCTCCTCCCTCCTCCTTCTCCTATCCCTAATAACGTTATACAATATGCCTCCTCTGTACCCATGCCAATACTCTCCATCCCTCCTCCCTTCTCCTATCCCTAATAACGTTATACAATATGCCTCCTCTGTACCCATGCCAATACTCTCCATCCCTCCTCCCTTCTCCTATCCCTAATAACGTTATACAATATGCCTCCTCTGTACCCATGCCAATACTCTCCATCCCTCCTCCCTTCTCCTATCCCTAATAACGTTATACAATATGCCTCCTCTGTACCCATGCCAATACTCTCCATCCCTCCTCCCTTCTCCTATCCCTAATAACGTTATACAATATGCCTCCTCTGTACCCATGCCAATACTCTCCATCCCTCCTCCTTCTCCTATCCCTAATAACGTTATACAATATGCCTCCTCTGTACCCATGCCAATACTCTCCATCCCTCCTCCCTCTCCTATCCCTAATAACGTTATACAATATGCCTCCTCTGTACCCATGCCAATACTCTCCATCCTCCTCCTTCTCCTATCCCTAATAACGTTGTCAATATGCCTCCTCTGTACCCATGCCAATACTCTCCATCCCTCCTCCCTTCTCCTATCCCTAATAACGTTATACAATATGCCTCCTCTGTACCCATGCCAATACTCTCCATCCCTCCTCCTTCTCCTATCAATAACGTTATACAATATGCCTCCTCTGTACCCATGCCAATACTCTCCATCCCTCCTCCCTTCTCCTAGCCCTAATAACGTTATACAATATGCCTCCTCTGTACCCATGCCAATACTCTCCATCCCTCCTCCCCTTCTCCTATCCCCTAATAACGTTATACAATATGCCTCCTCTGTACCCATGCCAATACTCTCATCCCTCCTCCTTCTCCTATCCCTAATAACGTTATACAATATGCCTCCTCTGTACCCATGCCAATACTCTCCATCCCTCCTCCCTTCTCCTATCCCTAATAACGTTATGCAATATGCCTCCTCTGTACCCATGCCAATACTCTCCATCCCTCCTCCCTTCTCCTATCCCTAATAACGTTATACAATATGCCTCCTCTGTACCCATGCCAATACTCTCCATCCCTCCTCCTTCTCCTAAATAACGTTATACAATATGCCTCCTCTGTACCCATGCCAATGCCTCATCCTCTCCTTCCCTATCCCTAACGTTGTCAATATGCCTCCTCTGTACCCATGCCAATACTCTCCATCCTCCTCCCTTCTCCTATCCCTAATAACGTTATACAATATGCCTCCTCTGTACCCATGCCAATACTCTCCATCCCTCCTCCCTTCTCCTATCCCTAATAACGTTATACAATATGCCTCCTCTGTACCCATGCCAATACTCTCCATCCCTCCTCCCTTCTCCTATCCCTAATAACGTTATACATATGCCTCCTCTGTACCCATGCCAATACTCTCCATCCCTCCTCCCTTCTCCTATCCCTAATAACGTTATACAATATGCCTCCTCTGTACCCATGCCAATACTCTCATCCCTCCTCCTTCTCCTATCCTAATAACGTTATACAATATGCCTCCTCTGTACCCATGCCAATACTCTCCATCCCTCCTCCCTTTCTCCTAATAACGTTATACAATATGCCTCCTCTGTACCCATGCCAATACTCCATCCTCCTCCTTCTCCTATCCCTAATAACGTTATACAATATGCCTCCTCTGTACCCATGCCAATACTCTCCATCCCTCCTCCTTCTCCTATCCCTAATAACGTTATACAATATGCCTCCTCTGTACCCATGCCAATACTCTCCATCCTCCTCCCTTCTCCTATCCCTAATAACGTTATACAATATGCCTCCTCTGTACCCATGCCAATACTCTCCATCCCTCCTCCCTTCTCCTATCCCTAATAACGTTATACAATATGCCTCCTCTGTACCCATGCCAATACTCTCCATCCCTCCTCCCTTCTCCTATCCCTAATAACGTTATACAATATGCCTCCTCTGTACCCATGCAATACTCTCCATCCCTCCTCCCTTCTCCTATCCCTAATAACGTTATACAATGTGCCTCCTCTGTACCCATGCCAATACTCTCCATCCCTCCTCCTTCTCTATCCCTAATAACGTTATACAATATGCCTCCTCTGTACCCATGCCAATACTCTCCATCCCTCCTCCTTCTCCTATCCCTAATAACGTTATACAATATGCCTCCTCTGTACCCATGCCAATACTCTCCATCCCTCCTCCTTCTCCTATCCCTAATAACGTTATACAATATGCACTCCTCTGTACCCATGCCAATACTCTCCATCCCTCCTCCCTTCTCCTATCCCTAATAACGTTATACAATATGCCTCCTCTGTACCCATGCCAATACTCTCCATCCCTCCTCCCTTCTCCTACTAATAACGTTATACAATATGCCTCCTCTGTACCCATGCCAATACTCTCCATCCCTCCCCCCTTCTCCTATAATAACGTTATACAATATGCCTCCTCTGTACCCATGCCAATACTCTCCATCCCTCCTCCCTTCTCCTACCTAATAACGTTATACAATATGCCTCCTCTGTACCCATGCCAATACTCTCCATCCTCCTCCTTCTCTATAACGTTATACAATATGCCTCCTCTGTACCCATGCCAATACTCTCCATCCCTCCTCCCTTCTCCTAGTAATAACGTTATACAATATGCCTCCTCTGTACCCATGCCAATACTCTCATCCCTCCTCCCTTCTCCTATCCTAATAACGTTATACAATATGCCTCCTCTGTACCCATGCCAATACTCTCCATCCCTCCTCCCTTCTCCTATCCCTAATAACGTTATACATATGCCTCCTCTGTACCCATGCCAATGCTCTCCATCCCTCCTCCTTCTCCTATCCCTAATAACGTTATACAATATGCCTCCTCTGTACCCATGCCAATACTCTCCATCCCTCCTCCTTCTCTATCCCTAATAACGTTATACAATATGCCTCCTCTGTACCCATGCCAATACTCTCCATCCCTCCTCCTTCTCCTATCCCTAATAACGTTATACAATATGACTCCTCTGTACCCATGCCAATACTCCATCCCTCCTCCCTTCTCCTATCCCTAATAACGTTATACAATATGCCTCCTCTGTACCCATGCCAATACTCTCCATCCCTCCTCCTTCTCCTATCCTCCTAATAACGTTATACAATATGCCTCCTCTGTACCCATGCCAATACTCTCCATCCCTCCTCCCTTCTCCTATCCCTAATATCGTTATACAATATGCCTCCTCTGTACCCATGCCAATACTCTCCTCCTCCTCCTCCCTTCTCCTATCCCTAATAACGTTATATAATATGCCTCCTCTGTACCCATGCCAATACTCTCCATCCCTCCTCCCTTCTCCTATCAATAACGTTATATACATGCCTCCTCTGTACCATGCCAATACTCTCCATCCCTCCTTCTCCTATCCCTAATAACGTTATAATATGCCTCCTCTGTACCCATGCCAATCTCTCTCCTCCTTCTCCTATCCCTAATAACGTTATACAATATGCTCCTCTGTACCCATGCCAATACTCTCCATCCCTCCTCCCTTCTCCTATCCTAATAACGTTATACAATATGCCTCCTCTGTACCCATGCCAATACTCTCCATCCCTCCTCCTTCTCCTATCCCCTAATAACGTTATACAATATCTCTGTACCCATGCCAATACTCTCCATCCTCCTCCTTCTCCTATCCCTAATAACGTTATACAATATGCCTCCTCTGTACCCATGCCAATACTCTCCATCCCTCCTCCCTTCTCCTATCCCTAATAACGTTATACAATATGCCTCCTCTGTACCCATGCCAATACTCTCCATCCCTCCTCCTTCTCCTATCCCTAATAACATTATAAATATGCCTCCTCTGTACCCATGCCAATACTCTCCATCCCTCCTCCTTCTCCTATCCCTAATAACGTTATACAATATGCCTCCTCTGTACCCATGCCAATACTCTCCATCCCTCCTCCCTTCTCCTATCCCTAATAACGTTATATAATATGCCTCCTCTGTACCCATGCCAATACTCTCCATCCCTCCTCCCTCTCTCCTCCTATCCCTAATAACGTTATACAATATACTCCTCTGTACCCATGCCAATACTCTCCATCCCTCCTCCCTTCTCCTATCCCTAATAACGTTATACAATATGCCTCCTCTGTACCCATGCCAATACTCTCCATCCCTCCTCCCTTCCTATCCCTAATAATGTTATATATATGCACTCCTCTGTACCCATGCCAATACTCTCCATCCCTCCTCCTTCTCCTATCCCTAATAACGTTATACAATATGCCTCCTCTGTACCCATGCCAATACTCTCCATCCCTCCTCCTTCTCCTACCCTAATAACGTTATACAATATGCCTCCTCTGTACCCATGCCAATACTCTCCATCCCTCCTCCCTTCTCCTATCCCTAATAACGTTATACAATATGCCTCCTCTGTACCCATGCCAATACTCTCCATCCTCCTTCCCTTCTCCTATCCCTAATAACGTTATACAATATGCCTCCTCTGTACCCATGCCAATACTCTCCATCCCTCCTCCTCCCTTTCCTATCCCTAATAACATTATACAATATGCCTCCTCTGTACCCATGCCAATACTCTCCATCCCTCCTCCCCTTCTCCTATCCCTAATAACGTTATACAATATGCCTCCTCTGTACCCATGCCAATACTCTCCATCCCTCCTCCCCTTCTCCTATCCCCTAATAACGTTATACAATATGCCTCCTCTGTACCCATGCCAATACTCTCCATCCCTCCTCCTTCCTCCCCTTTTCCTATCCCCTAATAACATTATATAATATGCCTCCTCTGTACTCATGCCAATACTCTCCATCCCTCCCTCCTCCTCCCCTCCCCTTCTCCTATCCCTAATAACATTATACAATATGCCTCCTCTGTACCCATGCCAATACTCTCCATCCCTCCTCCCCTTCTCCTATCCCCTAATAACGTTATACAATATGCCTCCTCTGTACCCATGCCAATACTCATCCCTCCTCCTCCTCCCTTCTCCTATCCCTAATAACATTATATAATATGCCTCCTCTGTACTCATGCCAATACTCTCCCTTCCCCCTCCCTCCTCCCTCCTCCCCTTCTCCTATCCCTAATAACATTATATAATATGCCTCCTCTGTACCCATGCCAATACTCTCCATCCCTCCTCCCCTTCTCCTATCCCCTAATAACGTTATACAATATGCCTCCTCTGTACCCATGCCAATACTCTCCATCCCTCCTCCCCTTCTCCTATCCCTAATAACGTTATACAATATGCTCCTCTGTACCCATGCCACTCATCTCCTCCCTCCTCCCTCTCCTCCTATCCCCAAAAAGCATTATACAATATGCCTCCCTGTACTCATGCCAATACTCTCCATACCTCCTCCTTCCTCCCCTTTTCCTATCCCCTAAAAGTGTTATACAATATGCATCCTCTGTACCCATGCCAATACTCTCCATCCCTCCTCCCCTTCTCCTATCCCCTAATATTGTTATATAATATGCCTCCTCTGAACCCATGCCAATAATCTCCATACCTCCTCCTTCCTCCCCTTTTCCTATCCCCTAATAACATTATATAATATGCCTCCTCTGTACCCATGCCAATACTCTCCATCCCTCCTCCATTCTCCTATCTCCTAATAACGTTATACAATATGCCTCCTCTGTACCCATGTCCAATACTCCATCCCTCCTCCTTCTCCTCTCCCTAATAACGTTATACAATATCTCCTCTGTACCCATGCCAATACTCTCATCCTCCTCCCTTCTCCTATCCCCTAATATGCTTATATAATATGCCTTCTCTGTACCCATGCCAATACTCTCCATATCTCCTCCTTCCTCCCCTTTTCCTATGCCCTAATAACATTATATAATAGGCCTCCTCTGTACTCAGGCCAATACTCTCCATCCCTCCTTCCTCCTCCACTTCCCCTATCCCCAATGACATTATACAATATGCCTCATCTGTACTCATGCCAATACTCTCCATCCCTCCTCCCCTTCTCCTATCCCCTAATAACGTTATACAATATGCCTCCTCTGTACTCATGCCAATACTCTCCATCCCTCCTCCCTTTCTCCTATCCCTAATAACATTATATAATATGCTTCCTCTGTACCCATGCCAATACTCTCCATCCCACCTCCCTTTCCTATCCCTAATAACGTTGTACAATATGCCTCCTCTATACCCATGCCAATACTCTCCATCCCTCCTCCCCTTCTCCTATCCCCTAATAACGTTATACAATATGCCTCCTCTGTACCCATGCCAATACTCTCCATCCCTCCTCCCCTTCTCCTATCCCCTAATATTGTTATATAATATGCCTACTCTGTAATAATGCAAATACTTTCCATCCCTCCTCCCTCCTACCTCCTCCCCTTCTCCTATCCCCTAAAAACATTATACAATATGCCTCCTATGTACTCATGCCAATACTCTCCATCCCTCCTCCCCTTCTCCTATCCCCTAATAACGTTATACAATATGCCTCCTCTGAACCCATGCCAATACTCTCCATCCCTCCTCCCCTTCTCCTATCCCCTAATATTGTTATATAATATGCCTCCTCTGTACCCATGCCAATAATCTCCCTACCTCATCCTTCCTCCCCTTTTCCTATCCCCTAATAACGTTATACAATATGCCTCCTCTGTACCCATGCCAATACTCTCCATCCCTCCTCCCCTTCTCCTAACCCTAATAACGTTATACAATATGCCTCCTCTGTACCCATGCCAATACTCTCCATCCCTCCTCCCCTTCTCCTATCCCTAATATTGTTATATAATATGCCTCCTCTGTACCCATGCCAATACTCTCCATACCTCCTCCTTCCTCCCCTTTTCCTATCCCTAATAACATTATATAATAGGCCTCCTCTGTACTCATGCCAATACTCTCCATCCCTCCTCCTCCCTTCTCCTATCCCCAATAACATTATACAATATGCCTCATCTGTACTCATGCCAATACTCTCCATCCCTCCTCTCCTTCTCCTATCCCCTAATAACATTATACAATGTGTTTCCTCTGTACCCAGCCAATACTCCTTATCCCTCCTCCCCTTCTCCTATCCCTAATAACATTATATAATATGCCTCCTCTGTACTCATGCCAATACTCTCCATCCCTCCTCCCTCCTCCTTCCTTCCCTAATAACATTATACAATATGCCTCCTCTGTACCCATGCCAATACTCTCCATCCCTCCTCCTTCTCCTATCCCCTAATAACATTATACAATATGTTTCCTCTGTACCCATGCCAATACTCTCCATCCCTCCTCCTCCTCCTTCTCCTATCCCCTAATAACGTTATACAATATGTCTCCTCTGTACCCATGCCAATACTTCCATCCCTCCTCCCCTTCTCCTATGCCCTAATATTGTTATATAATATGCCTCCTCTGTACCCATGCCAATACTCTCCATACCTCCTCCTTCCTCCCCTTTTCCTATCCCCTAATAACATTATATAATATGCCTCTTCTGTACTCATGCCAATACTCTCCATACCTCCTCCCCTTCTCCTATCCCCTAATAATGTTACACAATATGCCACCTCAATACCCATGCCAATACTCTCCATCCCTCCTCCCCTTCTTCTATCCCCTAATAACGTTGTACAATATGCCTCCTCTGTACTCATGCCAATACTCTCCATCCCCTCTCCCTCCTCCATCCTCCCCTTCTCCTCTCCCCTAATAACATTATATAATATGCCTCCTCTGTACCCATGCCAATACTCTCCATCCCTCCTCCCCTTCTCCTATCCCCTAATAACATTATACAATATGTTTCCTCTATACCCATGCCAATACTCTCCATACCTCCTCCTTCCTCCCCTTTTCCTATCCCCTAATAACATTATATAATATGCCTCCTCTGTACTCATGCAATACTTTCCATCCCTCCTCCTCCTCCTCCTCCCTCCTCCCTCCTCCCTTCTCCTATCCCCTAATAACATTATACAATATGCCTCCTCTGTACTCATGCCAATACTCTCCATCCCTCCTCCCCTTCTCCTATCCCCTAATAACGTTATACAATATGCCTCCTCTGTACCCATGCCAATACTCTCCATCCCTCCTCCCCTTCTCCTATCCCCTAATAACGTTATACAATATGCCTCCTCTGTACCATGCCAATACTCCTTCCTCTCCTCCTCCTCCTCCTTCTCCTATCCCTAATAACGTTATATAATATGCCTCCTCTGTACCCATGCCAATACTCTCCATCCCTCCTCCCCTTCTCCTATCCCCTAATATCGTTATATAATATGCCTCCTCTGTACCCATGCCAATACTCTCCATCCCTCCTCCCTCCTCCCCTTCTCCTATCCCCAATGACATTATACAATATGCCTCATTTGTACTCATGCCAATACTCTCCATCCCTCCTCCCCTTCTCCTATCCCCTAATAACGTTATACAATGTGCCTCCTCTGTACTCATGCCAATACTCTCCATCCCTCCTCCCCTTCTCCTATCCCCTAATAACGTTATACAATATGTTTCTTCTGTACCCATGCCAATACTCTCCATACCTCCTCCTTCCTCCCCTTTTCATATCCCCTAATAACATTATATAGTATGCCTCCTCTGTACTCATGCCAATACTCTCCATCCCTCCTCCCTCCTCCCTTCTCCCTCCTCCCCTTCTCGTATCCCCTAATAACATTATACAATATGCCTCCTCTGTACTCATGCCAATACTCTGCATCCCTCCTCCACTTCTCCTATCCCCTAATAACGTTATACAATATGTTTCCCCTGTACCCATGCCAATACTCTCCATCCCTCCTCCCTTCTCCTATCCCCTAATAACGTTATACAATATGCCTCCTCTGTACCCATGCCAATACTCTCCATCCCTCTTCCCTCCTCCCTCCTCCCCTTCTCCTATCCCCTAATAACGTTATACAATATGCCTCCTCTGTACCCATGCCAATACTCTCCATCCCTCCTCCCCTTCTCCTGTCCCCTAATAACATTGTACAGTATGTCTCCTCTGTACCCATGCCAATACTCTCTATCCCTCCTCTCTTTCTCCTATCCCCTTATAACATTGTACAATATGTCTCCTCTGTACCCATGCAATTCTCTCCATTCCTCCTCCCCTTCTCCTATCCCCTAATTACGTTTTACAATATGCCTCCTCTGTACCCATGCCAATACTCTCCATACCTACTCCTTCCTCCCCTTTTCCTTGACAAAGCCAATTTTGGCTGCAAACTACAAGCAACCTGCGCTTAGTAACTAAACCTGTAGACTAGAGATATTCCTGTAATAAAAGTATTTGTATTTGAGGTTATATTCCACATTTATCTTGCTTGTAAAATAGTCTTGTCACTTGGCTATTGTATGTTCTTGTCGTATGAGGTAAACTGTACTGTTTTGTCTGTTCTTCTACTGACTTGGAGCGTCTGTAAAAGAGCCAGTTTGACTCAAAGGTTGTATTTCCAAAACTGAAATAGATAAAAAATTTTAAAAAGTATTTAAGCGCACACGGGATATGCAAAGTGGGTACTTAAAATCAGGAAGAAGGGAAGAAAAGATGTGGCTTAAGTTGGATTTGCAGAGGATGACTAGGAAAAGAAAAAATACGTTTTTTGTTCTCTGGAGGAGACTAGATGGATCTGAGGGTCTTTTTCTGCTGGCAGATACTGTTACTATGTTACGATGTCTACTCATCACTTTCATTTTGCAGACTTTGGCCCTTAATGTGCAACACATCCCTTCCATTACATCACCTCCTGAACATGGCAGGTGTCATTTTTGGAGTCCCCTTCAAAACTTTTTTCAAGACAAACAGAAAGATCACCTCTTGGATAGAATTAAAAAAAAATCACCTTTCTTGATTATAACGTCAGATCATAAAAACACTGTTGGAAATTTAGAGTCAAAATGTGGAGCCCACTGAAATAGAGAATAATGGATAGACAACTGTGTTACGGATTTTCTTACACACCTGAGGTGTGTGATGACTCATAAACCTCAAGAGGTTTATAAAGTCATCACACATCGAGTGTGTGTGAAAAAAATCCATAATACCACAGCTACATAAACTTTATTTTTTATAATTGCTGGTGCTGAGAGTCTGTCTCTCCCTTACACAGACAGACACACACACACAGATGCAGACACACTTGCTCACTCACTCACGCATAGACGCACACACATACACTCACACAAACACACACTCATTCATTCACTCACTCATTCACTCACACAGGCACACACACATACACACACTCACTCATTCACTCACATAGGCACACACTCGCTCATGCAGACACATGCACACACACACACATACACATACACCCACACTCATACACTCACATTGACACACACTCACTCATTCATTCATTCACATAGGCACACACACATACACACACACTCACTCACATACCCACTCACTCATTTACTCACATAGGCACACACACACACACACTCGCTCACGCAGACACACTCACACACACACACACACTTTATCTCCATTCACCCTCACTCTGTGACTAACCTCTTTTCTATGAGCTGAGAGTCTGTTTGGGAGCAGAGTCGGTGTCTGCCTTTTTGGAGACACATAGGAAACAACCAGATATTTCTTGTGTATTTTGGGAGGCAGGATCAACCAGATAATTAAAAAATAGGTAGGGTAGTAAGGAAAAATGTCTCGTTGGTAAGCGAGAAGCTGAGCTGCCATTTTTTACAGACTGCTCAGGCCTCCCACATCCACAGCGTGAGCCAGTGAGGAGGCAAAATACAGACTGTGCACAAGGAGACTGCTGCCGAGTTTCAAAAATGCTGTAATAACCAGTTATTACGCCATTTGAAAATCAGTTAAACGGTATATTAAAGGGGATCGACAGTAATTATAGTTAAATATTGCCTCTCACTTGCTCTATCCTGGGAAATTACATGTAGAATACTGCATGAAGTGGTGTCCTTAACACGTTTTTTCATACACCTATGGTATTGGATGCTACAAAAACCCTGAGAGTGAAGCTTGAAGGAGTTGTTTAAGCATCCAAGACAGAGGGTGTGTGTAAATGTTTAAAATTTGAGTTAAACACACCACCCCTTGTTTTATTTTATATAATTGCTAGCGAACACTTTTGCGCCACAGTAGTTATATAAAATAAAACACGTCCCTGTGGAGCAGTGGTCCAGCTGGATTTCAGCACTATCTATGGTTGGAAGAAGCTGGTGAAACAAAATGTATCCCTAATTTTTTTTTCATTTTTTTTTAAAGCAAGTATAATAGAAGAAAGGGCCCAGCTAATGCTTTTGTTACTTTCTCCGTTCCTCTGACATGTGCTCCCCTCCACTCTCCCTCTCCCCTCCCCATTAAACAGCAGCTAAAACTTCTCCCTACCCCATCCTGCCCCTGCCATTCCAGCACCTGACTCTCCCACTCCTAGACCCTACCACACCTGTGCTACAGTTTGCACTCATCTGTACTGCCACTGCCTGACCCTGCCCCATTCTGCTCTGCAATTCCTGCACCTGACTCTCCCATTGCTAGACCCTGATACACCTGAGTTACAGTTTTCACTCGCCTGTACTGCTACTGCCTGACCTTGCCACACCTGTGCTACAGATTGCACTCACCAGTACTGCTACAGTCTGACCTTGCCACACCTGTGTTACAGTTTGAGCTCACCTGTACTGCCACTGCCTGACCCTGACCCATTCTGCTCCTGCCATTCCTGCACCTGACTCTCCCATTGCTAGACCCTGATACACCTGTGTTACAGTTTTCACTCGCCTGTACTGCTACTGCCTGACCTTGCCACACCTGTGTTACAGTTTGCACTCATCTGTACTGCCACTGCCTGACCCTGCCCCATTCTGCTTCTGCAATTCCTGCACCTGACTCTCCCATTGCTAGACCCTGATACACCTGTGTTACAGTTTTCACTCGCCTGTACTGCTACTGCCTGACCTTGCCACACCTGTGCTACAGATTGCACTCACCAGTACTGCTACAGTCTGACCTTGCCAAACCTGTGCAACAGTTTGCACTCACCAGTACTGCTACAGTCTGACCTTGCCACACCTGTGTTACAGTTTGAGCTCACCTGTACTGCCACTGCCTGACCCTGCCCCATCCTGCTCCTGCCATTCCAGCACCTGACACTCCCACTCCTAGACCCTGCTACACCTGTGCTACAGTTTGCACTCATCTGTACTGCCACTGCCTGACCCTGCCCCATTCTGCTCTGCAATTCCTGCACCTGACTCTCCCATTGCTAGACCCTGACACACCTGTGTTACAGTTTTCACTCGCCTGTACTGCTACTGCCTGACCTTGCCACACCTGTGCTACAGATTGCACTCACCAGTACTGCTACAGTCTGACCTTGCCACACCTGTGTTACAGTTTGAGCTCACCTGTACTGCCACTGCCTGACCCTGCCCCATTCTGCTCCTGCCATTCCTGCACCTGACTCTCCCAATGCTAGACCCTGATACGCCTGTGTTACAGTTTGCACTTATCTGTATTGCCACTGCCTGACCCTGCCGAATCCTGCTACTGCGAATCCTCACCTGACTCTACTGCTGCCAGACTCTGCCATACATGTACTACAGTTTGTACTCCCCTGTACTGCCACTGCCTGACCCTGCCACACCCTGCTCCTGCCATTCTTACACCTGCCTTAACTGCTGCTAGACCCTGCCACACCTGTGCTACAGTTTACACTCAACTGTACTGCTGCTACTAGATCCTTCCACACCTGTGCTACAGTTTGTACTCACCTGTACTGCCACTGCCTGACCCAGCCCCATCCTGCACCTGCCATTCCTCCATCTGACTCTACCGCTGCTAGACCCTGCCACAGCTGTGCTACAGTTTGCACTCACCTGTACTGCCACTGTCTGACCCTGTCCAATCCTGCTCTGGCCCTTCTTCACCTAACTCTACTGCTGTTAGACCATGCTACACCAGGGCTACAGTTTGTACTCAGTTGTACGGCCACTACCTGACCCTGCCACATCCTGATCCTGCCATTCATCCACCTAACTCTATCGCTGCTAGCCCTGACTCACCTGTGCTACAGTTTGCACTCACCTGTACTGTACTGCCACTACCTGACCCTGCCACACCTGTGTTACAGTTTGCACTCCTCTCTATTGCCACTGCCTGACCATGCCACTCCTGTGTTACAGTTTGCACTTACTTGTACTGCTACTGCCTGACCCTGTCCCATCCTGCTCCTGCCATTCCTCCACCTGACTCTACCACTGCTAGGCTCTGCTACATCTGTGCTACAGTTTGCTCTCACCTGTACTGCTGTTGTCTGACCCTGTCCTATCTTGCTTCTGCCATTCCTCCACCTGTCTATACCACTGCTAGGCTCTGCTACACCTCTGCTATAGTTTTCTCTCACCTGTACTGCCTCTGCTAGATCCTGCCATACTAGTGCTACATATTGCACTCACCTGTATTGCCACTGCCTGACCCTGCCACACCTGTGCTAGTTTGCGCTCACCGGCACTGCCACTGTCTGACCCCGCTACATCCTTTTCCTGCCATTCTTCCATCTGACTCTACCGCTGCTAGACCCAGACACACCTATACTACATATTGCACTCACCAGTACTGCCACTGCCTGATCCTGCCACACCTATGCATCAGTTTGCACTCACCTGTACTGTCACTGTGTGACCCTGCGGCATCCTGCTCCTGCACTTCCCGAACCTGACTCTCCCACTGCTAGACCCTGATACACCTGTGTTACAGTTTGCATTCACCTGTACTGCTACTGCCTGACCCTGACCCATTCTGCTCCTGCAATTCCTGCACCTGACTCTCCCACTGCTAGACCCTGATACACCTGTGTTACAGTTTGCACTCCTCTCTATTGCCACTGCCTGACCATGCCACACCTGTGCTACAGTTTGCTCTCACCTGTACTGCTACTGCCTGACCCTGTCCCATCCTGCTCCTGCCATTCCTCCACCTGACTTTACCACTGCTTATGCTCTGCTACACCTGTACTGCAGTTTGCACTTACCTGTACTGCCTGTGCTAGATCCTGCCACACTGATGCTACATATTGCACTCACCTGTACTGCCATTGCCTGACCCTTCCACACCTGTGCTAGTTTGTACTCACCTGTACTGCCACTGCATGACCCTGCTACATCCTTTTACTGCCATTCATCCATCTGATTCTACTGCAGCTAGACCCAGACACACCTATGCTACATATTGCACTCACCAGTACTGCCACTGAATGACCTTGCACATCCTGCTCCTGCAATTCACGCACCTGACTCTCCCACTGCTAGACCCTGATACACCTGTGTTACAGTTTGCACTCCTCTCTATTGCCACTGCCTAACCCTGCCACACCTGTGCTAGTTTGCACTCACCTGTACTGCCACTGCCTGAACCTGCCACATCCTTTTCCTGCCATTCATCCATCGTACTCTACCACTGCTAGACCCAGACACACCTATGCTACATATTGCACTCACCAGTACTGCCACTGCCTTACCATGCCACAACTATGCATAAGTTTGCACTCACCTCTACTGCCACTGTGTGACCCTGTCCCATCCTGATCCTGCCACTCTTCCATCTGACTCTAACGCTGCTAGACCCAGACACACCTATGCTACAGTTTACACTCACCAGTACTGCCACTGCCTCACCCTGTCATACCCGTGCATCAGTTTGCACTCACCTGTACTGCCACTGTGTGACCCTGTCCCATCTGGATCCTGCTATTCTTCCATCTGACTCTACCGCTGCTAGACCCAGACACACCTATGCTACTGTTTACACTCACCAGTACTACCACTACCTGACCCTGCCACACTTGTGTTACAGCTTACACTCACCTGTACTGTCACTGCCTGACCCTGCCACATCCTGATCTTGCCATTCATCCATCTGATTCTACTGCTGCTAGACCCTGACACACCTATGCTACATATTGCACTCACCAGTACTGCCACTGCCTGACTGTGCCACAGCTATGCATCAGCTTGCACTCACCTGTACTGCCACTGTGTGACCCTGCCCCATTCTGCTCCTGCCATTCCTCACCTAACTTTACTGCTGCTAGACTCTGCCACACCTGTGCAACAGTTTGTACTCAGTTGTACTGCCACTGCTTTAACCAGTCACAACTGTGTAACAATTTGCATTCTCCTGTACTGCTACTGCTTGACCTTGACACACCTGTGCTACTGTCTGTACTCACCAATACTGTCACTGGCTGCCCCATCCTGCTCCTGCCATTTCTACACCTAACTCTGCTGCTGCTAGTCACTGCCACACCAGTGCTACAGTTTGTATTCACCTGTGCTGCCACTGCTAGACCCTGCCACATCAGTGCTACATATTGTACTCACCTGTACTGCCACTGCCTGACCCTGCCACACCTGTGCAACAGTTTGCACTCACTTGTGCTGTCACTACCTGACCCTGCCACATCCTGATCCTGCCATTCATCCATCTGACTCTACCACTTCTACACCAAGATACACCTATGCTACAGTTTACACTCAACAGTATTGCCACTGCCTGACTGTGCCACACCTATGCATCGGTTTGCACTCACCTGTACTGCCACTGTGTGATCCTGCCCCATCCTGCTCCTGCTATTCCTCACCTAACTTTACTGCTGCTAGACTCTGCCACACCTGTGCTACAGTTTGTACTCAGTTGTGCTGCCACTGCCTTACCCTGCCGCACCTGTGCTGCAGTTTGCACTCTCCTGTACTGCTACTGTTTGACCCTGACACACCTGTGCTACTGTCTGTACTCACCAATACTGTCACTGGCTGCCCCATCCTGCTGCTACCATTTCTAAACCTAACTCTGCTGCTGCTAGTCACTGCCACACCCATGCTACAGTTTGTACTCACCTGTGCTGCCACTGCTAGACCCTGACACATCAGTGCTACATATTGCACTCACCTGTACTGTCACTGCCTGACCCTGCCACATCCTGATCCTGCCATTCTTCCATCTGATTCTACCGCTGCTAGACTCAGACACACCTATGCTACAGTTTACACTCACCAGTACTGTCACTGCCTGACCCTACCACACCCGTGCATCAGTTTGCACTCACCTGTACTGCCAATGCCTGACCACACCACACCTGTGCTACAGGTTACACTCACCTGTACTGCCACTGCCTGCCCCTGCCCCATCATAGAAACATAGATTTTGACGGCAGATAAGGACCGCTTGGCCCACCCAGTCTGCTCATTTCCCTACCTAATGGATAAGCTGCAGATCCTAGTTAACCAGCAGCCTACTTCTTCCTACCCCCACCCCCTAGAATTGCCTTATGATTGTCCCATGCATGCTGAATTCCACCACTGTTTTGACTCCACAACTCCTCCAGAAGGCTGCTCCATGCATCCACAACCCTCTCTGTAAAAATACTTCCTTAAATTACCTCTGAGCTGCCCTCCTTCTATCTTCAAATTGTGCCCCCTTGTTCTTGCACACCTCTTTTTTTGAAAGATGCTACCCTCTTGGACTTTGTTGATTCCCTTGAGATACTTGAAAGTTTCTATCATGTCCCCCCTCTCCCTCCTTTCCTCGAGGCTACATATATTCAGCTCCTTAAGTCTCTCTTCATATGTCTTCCAGTGCAGACCCTGCACCATTTTAGTTGCCCTCCTCTGGACAGCCTCCAACCTGTCTATGTCTTTGCGGAGATTGGGTCTCCAGAACTGCACTCAGTACTCCAGATGGGGTCTCACCAACCGTCTGTACAGAAGGATAACAACTTCCTGTTTTCTACTGGTGATGCCTCTCCCTATGTATCCCAGTATCCCCCCAGCCCTCCTTGCTGCCCTCTCACATTGCTTGCCCACCTTTAGGTCATCTGATATGACTACCCCAGGTCCTTTCCATTTTTGTTGTTGTTAGTATCTCACCCCATTGTGCACTCTTTCCTGGGTTTTGTTTCCCAGGTGCATTACCTCACTTCTTAGCACTGAATCTAAGCTGCCATACATTTGACCATTCCTCTAACCTTGCCAAGTCCTTCTCATCCTTTCCACCCCACCTTGTGCATCAACTCTGTTGCAGATCTTTGTGTCATCTGCAAAGAGACATACTTTTCCTTCCAGTCCCTCTGCAATGTCACTTATAAAGACATTGAAGAGGACTCGTCCTAATACTGAACCCTGCGGTACCCCACTAGTAACCCCCCTTTCTTCAGAGTGGACTCCATTTACTATTAATCTCTGTGTCCTAGCAATGGCAATGAGAGCTAGCCCTGAATGACAACTGCACTGTCCTAAACAGCCAAAATAAAGACACAGTTCCAGTTTAATGTTGTCCATAGAACAGTAGGCATGTTTAGATCTGTTTAAATAAAAAACAGTTGAGTATGTGAAAGAAGGGGACTGGGAATGGAAAGGGGTTTGTTCTTGTGGTTAGGGGGTCCAAAGTCTGAAACCACAGTAGAATTTATTTATTTATTTAGCTTTTGTTTACCGGGTAAGTACAGTGGACAAGTATTATGCCTATTTTCAGGAACGGCCCAGGAGAATACAACATGAGGAACAACAGTCAAGGAGACATGGCAGAGAGTACAGTTTTTTGTCACAGTAAACAAACAAAACAATGTGAGAAATACATCATTTGACGCTAGGGGAAACACATAGTAGTAAGCACATTTCAGATTATACACTCTAGATTAGCTAATTCAACTGACAGATATATACAGGTCATCATACATAGGAGTGGAGCATGAAGTGACCCGCTGTTGTTTAATTGTTGCCCATACACTCTCAAGCTTTTCAAGGTTGTCATGATGACAATCTGTCTAAGTGAATTCCGCATTGTTGTTCACTGTTGCCCATCAATCATCCTCTGTATTTTAGCTTAGCACATTGGGAGAAAACAGACTCTAAGGCAGTAAGTTTGTCAGAGTATACTAGTCAAGGGCCAGCAAGTACAGGCTTGCTTATTTTGGAGGAAAGGTGTATTTTAATGAGTACAAGTGTGCTTGTTTTTGGAGGAGAGGTGTACTTTAAGTTAATATGTTAATGAGGGCAGAGAGTTGCAGCTCTGCAAGGTGGAAGTAGGAGCTTATTTACAAGGAAAGTGGGTGCTAAAACTACAGGTCATATTCTGATATTATAAAGAGGAAGATTTAAGGGCAGTGTGTTTAGGTGTCACTTCACGGAGAGGCTGGTGGGGTCCTGGAGAGGCAGTGGGGGCCAAAATGGTGGAGGGATTCAAGAAGGCATGTGACAGATATAAGGGATTGGCCAATGGGGGAAGGAGATGTCCATTTTCAAAGGTGATGAGTAGGATGAGGTAAGAGGGGAGACTCAATGGAGCAGAGAGGTCATTTTCTGCCATCAGATTTCTATGATTCTTTAAAGAGAGCTTGTTCCACAGCTGTGTAGCTCTACACACCAATGACCTTTGTCCACCAGCTGTGCACACTCTAGGTATTTCTAAAGGGGGTTGTCATGAGAAGTGGATGGGTCTTCAGTGTTGTCTGTGCACCACTAAGTACTGGAGGTGGGGTAGCTGATTTTCAGAGTTTTGGAGGTAAGGCAGAGTAACTGGTGAGTAAGACTGTCAGCAAGGAAGGACCAGTTCAAGGTGCTCCATACTTTAAGCCTGTACTGCAAACCTGCATAGAGTACCTTGTGATGGAGCACCCTGAGTCTGGTGATCTCAGCCTCCCTTAGACCTCCACGAAGCAGAGATGGAAGCAGGATGGAGTTCACTACTGCTAAGCAGGCCTCATTAGTGAGATGTGCTCTAAGTCTGTAAAGCAGGCCCATATTTTGGGATATTTGTTTAGTAGTGTGGAAAATATGAGTTTTCTGAATGTGAGTTCTTGGTCCAGTAACACTCCAAGGTACAGTATTTTATATTGTTGACAACTTCCAACCTAGTCCCCTTGACATCTATAATCTTTAGAAACTCATTTTTCTCTTTGCCTAGCATTCTGGACCCAAAGAGCATGGATTTGTGTTTTTTTCTGTGTGTGTTAAGAACTAGGCAGTTGGATAAGAGCCATTTATCTTGTATGACAAATTCCTCATTTAGCTCCCTTTCAATCTCTACAATATTATTGCCATGTCTGTATGAGACCACATCATCTGTATACAGAATTGTTTTTGTCTCCCCACAGTTAGGTGGTACTTCACTGATAACGAGGAAAAGAGTAATGGACTGAGTATGGATCCCTGAGGGACTCTATCAGTGATTGTGCAGCAAGACGATAGGCAGAAGTTCCACTTAACTATTTGGTTGTGGCCTACTAGGTAGCTTCTGTACCATGCTATTGCAAGGTTCTCTAATCCAAGACCCCCTAGTTTGTTCAGTAGGATCTCATGGTCCACCAGGTCAAAGGCCTTGGGGAGATCAATCAAGGTGGTTCCTGAGGCCCCCCCATCAATGGTTCTACAAATGTCTGTGGTGAGATGTACCAAGGCTATGTTGTTCATGGAATCCACACTGGACTGTGGCCAGCACGCTGTGTGCTCTAGGTGAGCCATCAGTTGAAAGTAAAGCCTTTCTTGAACTTTAGCCGAGGCACCAAGTATTGAAAGACAGCGGTGGTTCTCAGTCTAGACCATGGCTCCACATTTGTGAACAGGGACAACATGGGCAGTTCTCCATTTCTGAGGAATTTCTCAACAGAGTATAGACGTATTATTTAGACTGGTCAAAGGAGTAGCAAGTACTGGTTTGACTGATTGGACCTGTGGTTGGTGGGGTCGTCTGGAGTTCCTTGAGAAGTGGGGCATTCCTATTGGCCTTGAAAGAGGCCTTGGTTAGACACCTTTTAAAGAAACTCTCTTTGGACCCAGACTGCCTCAGCAACTAAAGGCCAGTCTCAAATCTCCCATTTTAATGGAAGGTCATTGAAAAAGCGGTGGCCGTACAGCTCGAAAGTTAGCTTTCCTCCTCTGCCACCTATGAGCCTTTTCAGTCTAAACATAGAAACATAGAATTTGACAGCAGATGAGGACCGTTTGGCCCACCCAGTCTGCCCATTTCCCTACCTAATGGATAAGCTTCA
This sequence comes from Neoceratodus forsteri, assembly GCA_016271365.2. Taxonomy (NCBI): domain Eukaryota; kingdom Metazoa; phylum Chordata; order Ceratodontiformes; family Ceratodontidae; genus Neoceratodus; species Neoceratodus forsteri. The sequence goes on from CM057455.1 coordinate 177,077,599, forward strand.
GATCATAGTTAACCAGCAGCCTACTTCTTCCCATGCCCACCCCCTAGAATTGCTTTATGACTGTCCCATGCATGCTTGAATTCCACCACTTTTTTTGACTCCACAACCTCCTCTGGAAGGCCGTTCCATGCACCCACAACCCTCTCTGTGAAAAAATGTTTCCTTAAATTACCTCTAAGCCGCCCTCCCTTTATCTTCAAATTGTGCCCCCTTGTTCTTGCACACCTCTTTTTTTGAAAGATGCTACCCTCTTGGACTTTGTTGAATCTCTTGAGGTACTTGAAAGTTTCTGTCATGTCCCCCCTCTCCCTCCTTTCCTCGAGGCTATACATATTAAGCTCCTTAAGACTCTCTTCAAATGTCTTCCAGTGCAGACCATGCACCATTTTAGTTGCCCTCCTCTGGACAGCTTCCATCTGTCTATGTCTTTGCAGAGATTGGGTCTCCAGAACTGCACAGAGTACTCCAGATGAGGTCTCACCAGCTGTCTGTACAGAGGGATAATAACTTCCTGTTTTCTACTGGTGATGCCTCTCCCTATGCATCCTTGTATCCTCCCAGCCCTCCTTGCTGCCCTCTCACATTGCTTGCCCACCTTTAGGTCATCTGATATGACTACCCCCAGGTCCCTTTCCATTTTTGTTGTTGTTAGTATCTCACCCCCCATTGTGTACTCTTCCCCTGGGTTTTTGTTTCCCAGGTGCACTACCTTGCACTTTTTAGCATTGAATCTAAGCTGCCATACATTTGACCATTCTGCTAACCTTGCCAAGTCCCTTCTCATCCTTTCCACCCCACCTTGTGCATCAACTCTGTTGCAGATCTTTGTGTCATCAGCAAAGAGACATACTTTTCCTTCCAGTCCCTCCTCAATGTTGCTTATAAAGACATTGAAGAGGACCGGTTCTAATATTGAACCCTGTGGTCTAGGTTCTGTGTGGGGCATAGTACAGAGACTGCCCTGGTGAGGGTGCTTAATGATCTCCTGATGGCTAGAGACAGGAGAGACCATACCATCTTGGTCCTCCTGGAACTTTCTGTGGCATTTGACACCATGGACCATGGGGTGCTACTTGACCACCTGTGGTTCTGGTGTGGTCTGCCTGGTAATGTCATCCACTGGTTCAGGTGATACCTGACAGGCAGAGTGCAAAGGGTGACGATGGGGTTAGCCTCATCCAACCCAAAGCTGGTGTGCTGTGGAGTTCTGCAGGGTTTGATCTTGTCTCTCTTGTTCATGGTTTACATGCTGCAATTGGGGGACATTATCAGGTGGTATGGGCTGGGTTTCACTGCTACGCAGATGATACCCAACTTTACTTGTCCTATGCACCTGATACCATGGTGTCAGCCTCTCTATTTAACATCTGTCTTGAGGAGATCCAGTCATGGATGACTCAAAATTGGCTTAAACTTAACCCAGACAAGGCAGAGGTACTGGTTGTGGATCCAGGTCATCGGGGCAGATGGGGGAGTGAGGGGTTACTCCCTGGTCTAGTGTTAGAGGGGTGTTCCCCTTGCCTGATCTAGACTGGTGAAGGTTTTGGGAGATATCCTGGATGACAGTCTAATGCTTGATACTCAGGTGTTGGCCATCATCAGGAGTGGATTTTACCATCTTTGGAATATTGCCCAAATCTGGGCCCTGATCCCACCTGAGGACCTGACCACACTGGTGCATGCTTTTGTCACTTCCTGGCTGGACTACTGCAATGCTCTGTATCTAGGGTTATCTGGAGGCAACCTCTGTAGGCTGCAGCTGGTGCAGAATGCAGCAGCAAGATTGTTGACTGAGGTGAGACAGTACGAGCATATCACCCTGGTCTTCCGTGGACTGCACAGGCTGCTGGTTAGGTGGAGGACTGTCTTCAAGGTAGGGCTCCTGACCTACAAGGCCCTGCGTGAAGGGGGACCTGTCTGTCTGAAAGATCTCCTTGTCCCCTACCAATACCCCCGGGCACTCCGTTCTGCCGGGGGAGGCCTCCTTGGAGTTTGCAGGGTTAGATTGCAGCATTCTTGGGACAAGGTGTTCTTGGTGGCAGCATGTACCCTGTGGAACTCCTTTCCTGCTCATTTAAATGAGGCTCCCTCGGTAGAAGCCTTTAAAAAGGGTTTAAAAACATATTTATTCCAGCAAGCTTCTATTGCTTGATTGATTATTTTAAAGTGGTAGAGAGATGAATTTTAACCTACTCCCAGCTGAATTGTCGTATACGTTTTTCTATATAGTATTTATATGTTGTTGTTTTTATTGTATGGCACCCAGAGTCCCTAGAAATGGGTGCTTTTATAAATAAGTTATCTGTCTATCTATCTAGTGGAATTGCGAGCTGAAGAAGCTTGGGTTCTAACCCATCGTGACCCACAGATTTGTCTGGTTTTCTCTTAAGCAGGTACTTTAAGACTTCCTTCAAGGTTAATAGTTTGAAGTGGAATTCTGGGTGATTGGAGGAGGTAGGGGCAGTTGGAGGGGCGGTGGACTGGAAAATTGTGAAGCAATCCAGATCAGAACTCACTGAACCCTTCTGCAATGAGCTGGTGATCCCGAAGGGTGTGTTGTTGATGCACATATCCTGACTGGAGTCAGCTGTTAGCCGTTTTAGGAGACTGCTGATTTGAGCTACCTGTGCTTCCAATTGCATTCCCATTACCATGCGTGTTATGGTTTGCTTTTCCGTATGCACTTGCATTTGCATTTCTGTTTTCATTAACATTTGTGCCTGCGTTTCTATTACCATTTGCGTTATCATTTACATTTGCGTCACCATGTGCGTTAGCATTTGCGCTTGCTTTGCCGTTACTTCACTATTTATAGTGCACATTCTCCAAAAGAAGGGAAAGTCATGGCAAAAAACTCAGTTTAATGCATCAGTTAAGGCTGTTCCACAGAGACAAAAGTGAGGAAATTTAATGTTAGGGTTCCACCACCCTTGCACCCACCCGCCCCCACCAGCAGGCATCTGGGTGTGCGTTGTGGTCCTCGGTCCTAACTCTCACCCCATTCTCCTATACTGCACCATCTCAGCTTGTTTACATGGGATGGGTGAGAGTTAGACTGACTACCCCAATGCAAACCCTGAAGCCTGTTGGTTGGGGAGGGTGGGGTGGGGTAAGGAGGGTGGGAACCCTAACATTGAATTTCCTCAGTCTTGTCACTGTGGAACAACTGTAACTGATGCATTAAATGGAGTTTTTGCCATAAAAAAATATATATATATTATAACTGCAGGTTAGTGCAGCTATAGTTAGGGATGCACAGCCACTTCTATGTTAAACTCAAAATATTGCACTTTAATAACTTTGCAACTGTGTGATGTATTTGCCTGAAATTTTGCATGCACAGTCTGGTACCATAGTTCTCTGGATCTGGCAAGTTGAGTTACAGTCAGATGTGCAGTTGCGGAGCTGTGGTGCATCACAAAACACACACAAAAAGGTTTTTTTGCCCATTTCTTTGCTCAGGGCTACAGCCTGAATGATTTGTCCTTCTGGTGTGAAATTTTTCAGGGAAGATGCAATGTGGGTCCCTGATGTGACTGTTTGAATATTTGGTGAAAAAAATATTAATCTGTTCAAAAGTTATTAAAATTTGAATTTTCCCATGATTGTCAATTGGGAAAAATATATGTGCCTCTCGAAAACTGCCACCACTACATTTTACTGTTGCATATGACCTCTGTACTGTCGTGCAGCCGCCATCTTGTTTAACTTAGCGAGACAGAAAAAAATGCTGTATTTCCAAACATAGTGCCTTTGGTAAACACCAATAGTTGTGTTGACCTAATCTGGGGCTGAGGAACACAATCCTACCATTAGATTTTAAAAATAATGGACGGAAATATGTTTTTACACTTTGGTTGCTACAATTGTTGCAAATTTGTGAAAGTTCATTTTACAAAACGTTCTCAAATTTGCAAAATTGCTTAAATGCTTAAATGCTGCCCCTTTGAAAAAGTTAAAACCTTTTCTATTTATTCGTTTTTTAAACTAAGGGCAGAACTGTGTTCTTGACCCCTGTTAAGATAAACGCCTGTTGGTGTTTACCTAAATGAAGGATATTTTTATCTTTTCAGTGCCTCCAAGGGGGCCGAGGCATATTTATACTACAAAACAGCTCTCCCGCTCCCCCCCAGTGTGTGCAGTCTCACCCTCCACCATCTGCTACTGATGCTCTCATCCCTCAAAGTCACAAAACTCTCCTGCAACATCCCTCTGTGCAATATCCCACCCTCCATTGCGGGTTCCCCCATGCCAGACCCTTTTTATATTTTATTTGCTGACAACAGGGTACCCAATCCCTGTGTCAGCATTCATTATCTCCCACTTCAGTTGCCTGTTTCCCATGCTGGCCCCTTGTAATACTTTATTTGTTGACATCAGGATGCCCAATCCCTGTGTTGGCATTCATAACCCCACCTCCAGTACTCAGGGACACTAGGTAGCCCACTCCCAGTGTCCTGAAATGTAATTTTTTGTTTAAACACCTGTAAAAAAAGGAAAACTGCCTGTGACAGGATCAGTCCCTTGCCACTGATGTGTGGACCTATCTTTTTTTTCTTTAAGGTTGCAACCTGTACCCTTCTCTCTTCTACGGCTATCCCTTTCTTTCTTGTTTGGAGGCAGGCCACCTCCATGCAACTCCCCCTCCAAACTCTTATCTCAGCCTTCTTTTATCTTCCCTTCCTTCTCTGTGTTCAAGTAAGAAGGTCCAAGAAAGGTGATCTTGAGTTCATTAAGGATGGACATGATTGTCTGTGGCTAGCAAAAAGTATGCAAAATGGCTAGCAAAGGTATGGGCTAAAAACAGGCAAGCAGCATTCCTTTTTTCCCTTTTTACGTTCGCTTGCGCATGCGCAAGGAACGTTTTGGGAGAGTAGCACACTTTGGAGGTGTGCCTCTCCCTTTCAATCCACTGCTCTGTTGAGCAGGCGTGGCGAGTCCTGCACCAATGGGTGCGGGGCTGTGTATGACAGCGTGGTCTTCGCTAAAAACACCGCTGTCATACAGAGCACCGCTCACGCCCGCCCCAAATCTTTGCTGCCATGCTGGGAGCCCACTCCCCAGCGAGGCAAATGTCCCACGCCATCTGCCGATGGGGGTGCCCAATCCCCGTTGGTTCCACGGCTCCCCAAGCCATCCTTCTGCCATGCTGGAGCCCACCCCAGCGTGGCAAACGTCCCAGGTTGTTCGCCGATAGTGCCCAATCCCCCGTCGGCTCCTCGGCCCCCCCAGCCATCCTTCTGCCATGCTGGGAGCCCACCCCAGAGTGGCAAATGTCCCACATAGTCTTGTTTTTTTTTTTCACCTGTAAAGCAAAAACGGTCCCACGGCGCTTCTCCCAGTCCCCCCTCCCACAACCCGCACCCACCCACTGCACACCCAGCCTCCCCACACCTCCCCCCCATACTTACCTCCGAGCTTGGCGCGGCGATCTTCGTGGACTGGGAACACGCTCCGCCTTCAAAGCCGACCGCGAACTGAGGAAATGCCGTAAGCTGCATAATGGGCTAGATAGGGGTTTCAACTTTATTGCATATCTCAGGCATTTGTTGGGAATTTTCAAATTTTCAACATGGTGTTTTTGGGACCCCTTCTCATGAATGATATCACTGTCATGGCGTTATTCAGGCCCAAAGGGTGATTTCGCAGTCACTGCGCAGTCACTGTGTGAAATCACCCTTCAGGCCTGAATAATGCCATGACAGTAACATCATTCACGAGAAGGGTTCCCAAAAACCCCATGTTGAAAATTTGGTGCAAAAGTTCCAAAACATGACTGTTTTACGAGCTTGTGTTGCGCAGTTCCTACGCAGGCTCGTAAGTTCACGAATTTTCAGTATTTTCACTCCAGATTTTCAACATTTCCATTTTACCACACCTCCTTATGAGCAGTACAGCTGTCATTTTTCACATCTCACCCAAAACTTGTTTCCACCCATGTAGCGCACAATGGCGCAGTCGGTGTGCGAAATCAATGTATGGGACACATTAAGAAAAGCACAGTGACAATGTTCATGAGCAGTGGTCTTAAAATGGCTATGTTGAAAATTTGGTGAAAAAATTTCTAAAATGACTGTTTTACGAGCGCATGCTTGCAGTCTTCCTATGCACACTACAGCTTATGAATTTTCAATATTTGCACTCCAGATTTTCAACATTGCCATTTTACCACACCTCCTCATGAGCAGTACAGCTGTCATTTTTCACATCCTGCCCAAAACATGTTTCCACCCATGTAGCGTATATAATGGCGAAGTCGGTGCGTAAATCAATGTATGGGACACATTAAGAAAATCACAGTGACAATGTTCATGAGCAGAGGTCTTAAAATGCCAATGTTGAAAATTTGGTGAAAAAATTCCTAACAATGACTGTTTTACTTAGTGCTCATCTGCACAGTTCCTACGCACGCCTGTAAGGTTTGCGAATTTTCAATATTTCCACTCCAGATTTTCAGCTTTGCTATTTTACCACACTTCCTTATGAGCAGTACAGCTGTCATTTTCACATCCTGCCCAAAAGCGTGTTTCCGCCTATGTGGCGCTAATGGGGTAACAAAAGGTCATGCTAATTTATTGTGCAAATACCAGTAATTGCACAGGGCATTAGGGTAAAGCACCATACGTGCCAAACACCACTGCAAATACCTGCAAGCGAACATTCGGCATTGACAAATGCTTGTTCTTTTTTGTATGCTGTGCTGCCTTGCCCTAACTGTAAGGCTGTATATAGATAAAAAGGAGGTACTTAAACTGAGTAAACAGGTTATACAACCCCCCCATGCATTTGCATATAAGTCTGTAGAGGCTGGTAAAAAGGGAGGGTCCCAGTACCAATTGTAATATATTGCACTCATTTGTATTGCCTTAGAAATGCTGTCGCTTCTTCCAAGGAGTCACGGACAAGATAGCACCTGTATGCTTAATTAAACTATACAGAGCCCTGGAACCATTTAAATAAGCGAAACATTATATTTCAGGACTTCTTGGTTAATAGCAGCGTTCTCACCTCCACAACTACTGTTTTGGGAACTGCAGGAATACATGTAAAACTCTTGCAAAAGCAGAACACTCCCACATTAAAGCTTAAAGCTTTATTTTATTTTTATTCCTCAACTTAGATTTGTTGAGTGTTTCCAGAAAGGATTCCTCTGCCTATAAGCAGTCCTGCAGAGGGGTTTTGTTAAGTAAAACCAAAATTACTGCAACATAAGTAGTCTGCTAATTCATAGCCTACACTGCAGGAGAAAAAACTGTGGTCTCTCCAAGCTCTGCTATTAAACTGAACATCCACTATGGGGGGACAGCGACCCCATGTGGCCTCTTCTTATAGTAACAGTGCTGTCAATCACTCTCTGGGGAACAACGTGGTTAGCAAATTACCTTAAGGCAGCTTATTATTACAGTTCTTGAACAACTGCTGCTTGTAATTTACATGTATAATATTCCTAGCATGTTTAAATCTATAATGTGGGGCTAAATAAAATGTTTTAAAGTTTTGATGATGCTAGATCACCTGACTCAGATAGGCAGGTACTTAAGTCACAACCTGAGCAGGTGTCAGTTTAGATAGGGTCAGTGCTTTCTGACCAACAGTGAGAGCAGTTTTGTTTTGAAAAATATTTACTTTCACTGTTTATAATCAAGTATTTTTTTTGTATATTGTTTATTTATTTATTTGTATTTTGGTGTGTATTTGTTTATAAAGTAATAAACATCCTACCAGGAAAACAGTGGGTTGCACCATATCCAAGCATCGCTGTGTCCTTCTGTAGAACCCACACCGTGACACTGCCCCCGATGTGTTTTTTTAATATATACCTGACAAGAAGGAAATTGTCCCTCATCATCTGCCCATTCCCGTCTCCCATCCCCACCCTCCCTCTGTGCACCCACCACCCCGAACTACTCCCTTACCCCATACTTTCCTCCTGAGGTCATGCGCTGTCATCTCTGTATTGGGACACATCTGCACTATTCAAAAGCAAACTGCAAACTGAAGAATCAAGGCAAGAGTCATATAATAGCAGTTTTCAACTTATGTTGATATTTCAGTCATTTTTAGGAATTCTGCCCCCAAATTTTCAACATGGGGTTCTTGGGACCCCACCTTATGAACACTGGCACTGTCCTCTCTATTTTGTCACACCTCCTCATGAACGGTACAGCTGTCTTTGCTCACATCCTGCCTGAAATGAGTTTTTGCACCTGTGGCAAATTATGTGGTTGCTGTGTGAAATCAACTTTCAGGACAGATTAATGAAATCACAGTGCCTATGTTCATGAGGGGAGTTCCTAAAAAGTTCATGTTGAAATTTTGTTGAAAACTTTTTCACAAATGACCATGTTACCAGTGTGTGTTGTGCAGTTTCTATGCACGCTCATAGCTTTGCCAGTTTGGGTGAAAACACTCCTAAAATTGCCCGAGTTAGGTGTGTCCATTAAATTTATTCTACACATGTGCATAACTTTGTGGGATTGGTGTGCAGGATACTAGTATACATAAAGGTCATGTCTGACTAATCTAATCTATTTCTTTGACTGCGTGACCAAAGTAGCAGACCAGGGAGGGGCCGTGGATATGGCCTACTTAGACTTCAGCAAGGCATTTGGCACAGCAAAACACAAAAGATTAATAAACAAGTTAGCCAGCCTAGGAGTGGGTCCCCAGGGTGGTAGCCTGGGTAAAACATTGACTGGACAACAGCACCAGAGAATAATAATAAATGGAGCACACTCTGGAGAAAGGGGAGTCATTAGTGGGGTACTTCAGGATTTGGTACTAGGGCCAGTACTCTTTAATGTCTTTATAGGTGACATTGTGGAGGGTCTGGAAGGAAAAGTATGCCTTTCTGCAGACAACACAAAGATCTGCAACAGGGTTGCTATGCAATGAGGAATGGAAAGGATAAGAAAAGACTTGGCAAGGTTTGAGCAGTGTTCAAGAGTATGGCAGATTAGTTTTAATGCAAAGAAGTGCAAAGTAATGCACCTGGGAAACAAAAACCCAGAAGAAGAGTACACAATGGAGGGGGTGAGGTACTAACAACAACAAAAATAGAAAAGGACCTGGGATAGTCATATCAGATGACCTAGAGTTAGGCAAGCAATGTGAGGCATCAGTAAATAGGGCTGGGAGGATACTGGGATGCATAGAGAGCGGCATCACCAGTAGAAAACAAGAAGTTGTTATCCCTCCGTACAGTCAGTTGGTGAGACCCCATCTGGAGTACTGTGTACAGTTCTGAAGACCCCATCTCTGCAAGGACATAGACATGATGGAGGCTGTCCAGAGGAGGGCAACCAAAATGGTTCAGGGTCTGCACCAGAAGCCATATGAAGAGAGACTAAAGGAGCTTTATACATATACCCTCGAGGAAAGGAGGATGGGGTGACATGATAGAAACTTTCAAGTACCTTAAGGGAATCAATAAAGTCCAAGAGGGAAGCATCTTTCAGAAAAAAGAGATGTTCAAAAACAGGGGGGCACAATTTGAAGATGGGGAGATGACTCTGGGGCAATGTGAGGACGTATTTTTTCATGGAGAAGGAGGTGGATGCTTGTAATGGCCTTCTGGAGGAGGTCATGGGGTCAAACAGTGGGGAAATTCAAGAATGCATGGGACAGACATAAGGCAATTCTAATGGGAGGAATGAGGAATTAGGCTGCTGGTTAACTAGGTTCTGCTGCTTATACAATATGAGGGAAATGGGCAGACTAGGTGAGTGTAACAAGGGATAAGGAAATGTGTCCCTATATTTCAGCCTAAACCTCATTTTGGTCTAAAACATAATGTGTTTGTGTAACAAATGTTGACCTATATGATTGAATCATATAAAACTTGTAAAGCCACAAGACAAACTAAGCCACAAGTTGCAATATTAAAGTGCCTTTTGATATTTGTGCTGACCATGTGAGTAATAGCAAACAGTTGTCTTATGTAACGGTAAGCAGAAACACAGGATAGTGTCCAAATTACCCTTCTGACTATCTCTAGTGTTTATTCTTATCAGGACAGGCCAAAATGCTTGTATGCACATTCCTAAGTCCAAACCTATTTTCCTCCTAGACCTTGGTAACTGGTAGTGACAACTGTTACTACCCATATATAATAATAGAATGTACACTATCTATACTTATGCTGAACAAGGATGACCTCATACATATACCAAAGGAGAATTGCCTTGTAAGTTGATGTTTGTGCTTGTTTTGGACCAATCATAGAAAACCATAGGAAATGATGATGTTGTCTTCCACTATATAAGCAAGCCAGCACACACTATTATTTTGAAGAATGAAGGATGTATCACTTGTAATCTCTCGCTGTGATTATTGTTATAATCATTAAATTCTTCCGCCTTCAGTCTCGTCTCCGTTCATCTCCTTTCTAAGTATCTGTAATTGATAATTTACTAACTGTAATTTTTTTTTTCACAACTCTACAATTGGTGCCTTAAAGACCCGGATGGCTGGTGCTGCATGTAGGGAGTTCATACTTACTACTGGTTGGTTAGTCTATAGCCCCACAAGAAGGCATGACGCTCGAGACGTGGTGCTGCTGGTTTAAAGCGAGACGAAGGTACACAGACAGTCACAGCCACTTGACAATCAGGTGATGTATGCTTTGTATGCTTCTCAAATTGTTTAAAATATAAAGTAATGCTTAACTCTGTAGGAACTCATGGGGCAGAGTAGGTAAGTGAAGGTGCTGGGACTTGCAAGCCGGACCTCACAAGGGAGACGTAAGACGTAGCCAAATGGAAATGCATTGCAAGGACTGTGGCAGTATAATCAGACTATTGTGTGTCACCAAAATAAAGAAGTGGCTCAGTTGAGAGATGAAAGGTATCAAAATGCTAAGTTGCAACAACAACTAGAAGAATTAACATCAAAGTATAATGATAGCGTCCCAATAGATAAACACCAAGAGTTAGAGCAACAGTGTATTAATTTTAGGGAACAGCTAATAAAAGCACAAGAGGATCTGTGTCTGTTAAATAGGGATCATGCCCTCCTACAGATTAAGTTAGACCAACAGTCACAAGAGCATGCTAGTGAGACTAGGTGCCTGTACACTGAACTTCAGGATGCTGCAAGCAAGATCCAGGAGTTACAGGAAAAACAAGATGAGTTAGATGAGCTCCTTACTGGAAAAAGGGATGGGACAGTAACCATTCAAATGGCACCTGTAAGCACACGGGGAATGACAGCAGCTGGGGGAGCCGTGTCAGCTGCAACCCGGCATCAACAAGAGCAGTATCTACTAATGTTAGACTCCAAATGGCTAAAACATAGATTAAAAAGGGAATACATTTAGTAACAGGATAGGGGCTACCTATAGAGGAGGGAGATGTAGTGATGGTGCGAAACTGGGAACAGAAAAATCCTTGGAAGGATGCTAATTGGTTAGGACCATACCAAGTGTGCAAACGGTTAGGTGAGAGTACGGTATATGTGGTTAAAGTAAGTGGCAAGAAAGGGGCTGGAGGAAGAAAACAAGAATTCTGGGTGCATGTTGATCAGCATAAAAAAGTGTCAAACAAAGCTGGTTGAAAAGTAAAATACTACACTTGATGTTTATAGCCATGAAGACACAAGACATCATTATCATCGGCTTGGTGGCAGCCATAAGACTTTCTGCACATTAATGTGGAACAGACTAATGTCATGTGTGAGTATGAACAGTCCATTACACTGTTAATCAGTTGAAACTGGGATCCTGTTGATACAAACGCCTACACGACACAAGCATGGAAAGCCACCTGGACTAAAAACAACCGTACTTTCATATCTACAAATTGGTGTGTGGACATACTTAACAGCTGGTCCAGCTGTGCATCAGAGCTCAAGACTGGATCACAGCAAAGCTACATGGACTGGGAACAGAAAAATGGGTCTCTTGTTATAAACAGAGCCACACCAAAGGACAATGGTGTTTATGTGTTAACTCTGTCCTACTGTCTTTGGGGTGATAATAGTGTTTGTAACTATGCTGGTGTAAACAACTCATTACGTTTTGCAGTCTCAGATGCCATATACTTAACTGTAACACCGACTGAATGCCCAAATGTGACAACAGGGCCAGAGAGTGGACTTACATCAACACCTATTGATCAAATGCTTGTGAATGATATAAAGTACAGTAGAGTGTATATAAATTTAGATTTTTTCTGGTTGGAATATAAATGTTTACAGTAGTTGTACAGTCATTTTTAAATCAAAAAGATACTCATTTGATACAAATCCAAAATACTGCCTATAAGGCACAAGCAGTTGTAAATGAATTGCTCAGTGAGAGTGATAATGAGCACTTGATTTATAGCTATGCAGCGGGGTCCTTAGGAGTCCTGTCTTTTAAAGCTTTACTTATGTTGCAAGTGGTCTTAGTGTTCTTGGTAATTATAGGCCTGTGCCGCTTAAGACTTACTATTCGTAAAGTACGCAGTGAGATGAACATGCTCCGAGGAGCTGCATTGTTGCACAAATAATAATTAGGCAATATAGGGTCAAGGGGGGCTTGTAACAAGGGATAAAGAAGTTTGTCTCAGTATTTCAGCCTAACCTCATTTTGGTCTAAAACATAATGTGTTTGTGTAACAAATGTTGACCTATATGATTGAATCATATAAAACTTATAAAGCCACAAGACAAACTAAGCCACAAGTTGCAATATTAAAGTGCCTTTTGATATTTGTGCTGACCATGTGAGTAATAGCAAACAGTTGTCTTATGTAACGGTAAGCAGAAACACAGGATAGTGTCCAGATTACCCTTCTGACTATCTCTAGTGTTTGTTATTATGAGGACAGGCCAAAATGCTTGTATGCACATTCCTAAGTCCAAACCTATTTTTTCCTCCTAGACCTTGGTAACTAGTAGTGACAACTGTTACTAGCCATATATAATAATAGAATGTACACTATCTATACTTTTTGCTGACCAAGGATGACCTCATACATATACCAGAGGAGTATTGCCTTGTAAGTTGATATTTGTGCTTGTTTTGGACCAATCATAGAAAACCATAGGAAATGATGATGCTGTCTTCCACTATATAAGTAAGCCAGCACACACTATTATTTTGAAGAATGAAGAATGTACTACTTGTAATCTCTCGCTGTGATTATTGTTATAATCATTAAATTCTTCCACTTTCAGTCTCATCCCCATTCGTCTCCTTTCTAAGTATCTGTAATTGATAATTTACTAACTGTAATTTTTTTTTTCACAACACTACAGTGGGCCAAGCAGCTCTTATCTGCCATCAAATTCTATGTTTCTATGTTTCTGTCCTGCTCAGGCACAATGGGCATGTATAGCTGTGTATCATCTGTATTGCAGTGGAAACGGAAGCCATATTGCCTAATAATGTCTCTCAATGGCAGCATATACACTGCGAACAACGTGGGTGCCAAGATGGAACACTGCGGTACCCCACAGGACAGGGCTAGAGGGGCTGAGGAATAAATTCCTGACACCACTCTTTGAATCCTACCCTTGAGGAAAGATCAAAACCAGCTGAGGACTGTACCAGACAGACAGATGAACTGCAGACTCTCCAACAGCACACCATGATCCACAGTGTCAAACACTGCAGAGAGATCAAGGAGGACTAAGATCAAACGAGTCCTCCGATTTCTCGCTAAGGCAAATTTATTTCTATGGGGCCCAATCCCAGAGGCTCAGGACACCTTACAGTAGGACAAAATAGAATTGCAAGCTAATAATATTAAAATAAAATGAAAAACAGGCTTGTCATAATAGTATAAAAACAGGAATTAAGGATAAAATACTTCACAAAAAAATAGTAGCTGGGGCGGGTTATACAGTGTCATCCAGGAAGGCCAGGTGGAAGAAGTGAGCCTTAAGCCCCCCTTAAACTGTTTTACTGAGGGGCCTCCCAGACAGCAGCTGGTAAAGTGTTCCACAGGGTCAGCCCAGTGACACTAAACACTTGGTCACCCGATGTCTTGAGCCAAACCCTAGGAATGTCCAGGAGGCCCTTTGTCAAAGAATGTAAGGAGCGGACTGAGGTGGTCAGTGTCAGTAGCTCAGCCAGACAGCCAGGGCCCAGTCTGTATAAGGCCTTATAGGTGAGCAAGCCCAACTTGAAGAGGACCCTCCACCTGATAGGCAGCCAGTGCAAGGCTTGCAGGACTAGGGTCACATAACTTGACCTGGGCAGGCCCATCAACAAATGGACCACTGCGTTCTACAGTAGCTTTAACCGGTGGAGGTTCCCTCGAGTGACCCCAAACTAAAGAGAGTTACAGTAGTTGAGCCTTGAGGTAACAAAGGCATATACTAGTGTTGGTACGTCGTTGAGTGGAATGAGGCGCTTAATCATGACAATGTTCCTCAAGTGATAAATAACACTCTTACCAATGGAAGACACCTGAGCCTCAAATGTTAATCTGCTGTCTAGGATCACACCAAAATCTTGCCCTGTCAGGGAGGCTACCAATGAACAGACCCTAGAACCAGTCCTGTGTTCAATCTGGGAGCACTCCCATCATAGCAATGACCTGGTTAGATCACCAACACCTCCATCTTGTCTGGGTTCAGTCACAACCAGCTGAAGGACAGCTAGTCATTAATTTTGGCCAGGCAAATATTAATCAAGTCTACAGTATCAGCTGTTCCAGGGGCAGAATAAAAAATACAGTCTGGTATCATCTGCATAGCAGTGAAAATACACACTGTATTGCCAAATGAGCTCACCCAGGTGCATCATGTACACTGGAAATAACATAGACAACAAGATCAAACCCTGTGGTACTCCACATGACAGGGGCTTTGGGAAGGAGGAGAAATTCCCCATTACTACCTGCTGCACCCTATCAGAGAGGCAGGACTCAAACTAGTTGATGATGGTACTGGCGAGTCCACAGTACTCACTAAGATGATCAAGAAGCATGATGTGATCCACAGTGTCAGAAGTTGATGCGGGATCAAGGAGAAAAAAGAGCAGAACTGTCTCTTCTATCTCTAGCCCTGAGAAGCTCATTATGCACCCTGACAAATGCAGTTTCAGTGCTATGTCTGGCCCTGAAACCTGACTGGAATGGCTCATAGATGTCATAGGACATGAGGTAATCCTTGCGCTGCTGTGCCATAAGCTTCTCGACAAACTCGCTCAAAAATGTCAAGTTGGAGATAGGGAGTAATTCACCAGGATGTCCCAGTCGAGCGATACTTTCTTTATGAGGGATCTCACCAAGGCCTTTTTCTAGACCATTGGAAAAACACCATCTGACATTGAGCACCGGAAAATCCCAGCAAACACCAGGCCAACAGCCTTGATGCATCCCATCTAGAAATGGATCGGGTTGGGTCCAGTTCACAATATATGTTCTTTAGTTCTAAAATCACCCTAATGACTGCAGCCACCTCCTCAGGTTTAAACTCCTCCCAGACTGTTGGAGTGCCCCTGCTCCTCCAAGTCTGGCCACTGCAAGGCAAAACTTGCCTCACTGATGGAATTCCCAAATGGACAGAGGACACCCTATCAGAAAAGAACAGAGCAAACTCACCACACAAAGTGGATAAAAAGTTTTTTTTTTGTTTTGGCTGCAGACAGACTGGATAAAGTAGCCAGTCTACAGCTCAAAATAGCTGAGCAGATCTGTTCTTCCCTGCATCAATTTCCTTGGACAGAAAGTTTGTCTTCCTATGCTTAATTGCCCCTCGGTATTCAGTGAAATGAGCACGCAGGGCCAGTTTGTTTTCCTCTGACCAAGTCTTCCTCCAGCAATGCTCCAACTTCCAACCCCTGATCTTCATCACCTTGAGATTTCCATCAAATCAGAGAGATGTCAAGTGGAAGATTTGGGTTGTATACAGACTGTAGCGATAGCGCTTAGCCTGTTGGATATCACATTATTAAAGGTGGCCACCACCTCACCGATGCTAGTCATACATGCAGCTTCCTCTTTAGATAGGTCAGCCTTTGCTAGCAGCCCCTCTGGGGACAGACCCCTTAAAAGGCCATAGCTGACCATGTCAACAGGGGAGGGACATTCAGAGGGGGCCCCAAAGTCAAATTTCACTGTGCAATGATCAGACCAACTGACCTGATCAATCTTGAGGCAATTAGCCTCAAGACCCAGCTGAAACACCAGGATAACTACTGGATATCAAACCTCTGACTCAACTTATGATTGTGAAGACCTTTTTAAAAGGAATTCTTCATCTTCATCCCCCTGTTAGAGACATGGTCCTTCCTTGGTAGTTTAGTTTTGTGCTTGAAAAACATACAATAAAAGCTTTTGAACCTGAAGCCTTTAGTGAGCTCCCTTTATCTCGACCAGAAAATTGTTTTTTTTTTAGTTGCTATTATGTCGGGTCAATGTATTTCAGTTACATGCACTGATGTGCAAGGAAGCCTACCCAAATTTTCACAAGGACAGGGTCTCTTTATGTACTAGTGCTACATATTTGCCAAATTGGTATCTGACGTTATGCTGTATCAAATCATACACTTACCAGCATATTATCCAGAGCCAGTTAATTTAGGAGAATCCCTGCTCCACACTTTGGATGTACATTGCATGTTACAATATTATCTCCTTTGCACCAAACCTTTGCTCAAATCGGAGCACCTATTTATTTTGCTTTTTGGCCCCTGGAAAAAAGGGTGTCCCTGTCTCAAGAAGTGCTTGTCCACTTGGTTGGCCAACTGCATTAACTCTTTATTATAACACATACAAAGAAACCGCACCCGAGAGTGATAAAATCTCACTCCACATGGGACATGGCTGCCTCATCAGCATGCTTTAGAGGTGTTTCAGCAGTTGATATTTGTGAAGCTGCTACTTGGCCCACTATTTATACCTTCACTAAGCATTATTGCCTGGACATAGCATCGAAAAAGTGAACCAACTTTGGCCGGGCTGTTCTTCAGGGACTGTTGCCCTAAACACATATCATTTGTGCCTCCTCCCCACTTGCTTCCCAGCTTCTGGGGATTCATTCCTATATGTTATGAAAGGCTGCAAGAGATTTCCTGGATGAAGACAGTATAGTTGCATAATAACTTAACATAACAGTAGGTCTTCAAGAGAATCTATTGTAGAAGGTCATGGTGCCCCTCCATCCAGCCCCTTATTTCCTGTTTCAGAAGGGTTACATGCTCCTGCTCACTCCAAATCATTATTTGTAAGGGCTCCCTTTGGCTCCTTGGTTGTTCTAGTTTGGCCTGATAACCATATCATTATTTATGGTCACTAAGGTGGAAAAGAACTGATGAGCATCTGGGATCTCTCCATTTTATACCTGTCAGGACTCAACACGTGGTGTCATTGAGAGTGGTCCCAGGTAGACTGATGATAAATCATCCAGATGGGATCAAGCCTGCGGCTGCAATATTCCTTTGTGTAATGACCCGCTGAAAGAGATTCTCTTAAAGATCTACTGTTATGGTAAGTTCTTAAACAATTGTACTTTCTTTTGGGGAATTAAAAAATGGCAGAATAGATTGAAGAGGCAGGTTAGGGTAAAAGGGGAGGTGCAGAACAACATGTAACTTACACACAGGAGTTCTACATTAAGAAGACTCAACAGACCTTCAGGCTTTCTTCTGCTGGCCTTCTGTTTGTTTGTAGCTTCAAATCATTGGCTGCCATTTTCAAAAGGGGGGATGTGCGGCTTATCTAGATGTGCCTCCCCAGAAAATTGGCAAGCGCAACTATGTGGTCTATTCAAACAAGATGTGTGATCCCAACAGATCATGCATTCCATTTAAATATGGCAACTTGGGTGGGTGGTGCAAAAGGGAGGGCTCCACCAATATGCCTGGCACATCCAGGGGATGAGCAAATACCACCAATGGGTGGGTATGCTGAACCCCCAAAGGTGGTATTCAGTCAGTAAATGCAAATGAGCTCACTGGGTGTGCATGGAGCAAATGGGGCTCATGCATGTCCATTATGGGCTCAGTTTGTATGGCTGCCCCCAGCAGGATGCACCAGGTCAACCCCCACCCAATCCCAACTGGCCATGACAGGCTAGCTTCCCATTGGCCCTGGCAACCCAATGTAACCCCTCCCTCACCATCACTGCTCAAAGAGCAGGACAGCCCTCAGCATCCCCTTTTCAGTAGTGTAGCATGACCCCAATCCAGCCCCAATCCCCATCCAGTACATGATACACACCTGAACCCATCCCTGTAGATATGCCACTGAACCAATGTCTGGGCATACTAGTCCCCAATCTGAGCCAGGTATGACCTAGAAGAACCCCCCGATCCAAGTTTGTGAAATAAAATCCCTCTGATCCAAGTTTGTGAAATAAAATCCCCCTGATCCAAGTTTGTGAAATAAAAATCCCTCTGATCCATGTTTGTGAAATAAAATCCCCCGATCCAAGTTTGTGAAATAAAATCCCCCACAATCCAAGTTTGTGAAATAAAATCCCTCCAATCCAAGTTTGTGAAATAAATCTCTCCAATTCAAGTTTGTGAAATAAAATCCCTCCTGTCCAAGTTTGTGAAATAAAATCCCTACGATCCAAGTTTTTGAAATAAAATCCCTCTGATCCAAGTCTGTGAAATAAAATCCCTCTGATACAGGTTTGTGAAATAAAATCCCTCCGATCCAAGTTTGTGAAATAAAATCCCCCGATCCAAGTTTGCAAAATAAAATCCCCCGATCCAAGACTGTGAAATAAAATCCCTCTGATCCAAGTTTGTGAAATAAAATCCCTCCGATCCAAGATTGTGAAATAAAATCCCTCTGATCCAAGTTTGTGAAATAAAATCCCTCCGATCCAAGTTTGTGAAATAAAATCCCTCCAATCCAAGATTTTGAAATAAAATCCCTCTGATCCAAGTTTGTGAAATAAAATCCCCCAATCCAAGTTTGTGAAATAAAATCCCCCCAATCCAAGTTTGTGAAATAGAATCCCCCGATCCAAGTTTGTGAAATAAAATCCCCCAATCCAAGCTTTTGAAATAAAATCTCTCCGATCCAAGTTTGTGAAATAAAATCCCCCAATCCAAGTTTAGGAAATAAAATCCCTCTGATCCAAGTTTAGGCCATAAAACACCCCCAGTCCTGCTTGGGGTCTGCAACATCCCCTCCCCCACCCAGCAGCTCTGCTCCATGCCCATAACAGTGGCAACTCCCTGTATTTTCATAGTGTAGTGCCCCCAATCCATCAGGACTATCTCCTCCAACCCCCCAAAAACCCCAACTGGAGTTTACGACTGGCTCTGCCCTTCACACACCACCATGGCCAGACACTGACTGAACAGTCCAGGAACTGTACTGTACACAGTACACACTAAACCAATGAGTGCATACTATGTACAGTACCATTCCTGGACTGTTCAGTAGGCAGCTGGCTGTGGTCTTGTGTGGAGGGCTGTGCAAGTCGTTAAATTAGATTGGAGTTTTGGGGGTTGGGGAGCCAGTGCTGATGTATTGGGGGCACTACTCTATGGAAATATGGGGGGTTTCCACTGTTATTGGAATGGGGCAGCAGTGCTGGGTGGAGGGACATTGCAGACCCCAATTGGGAGGGGTGTTTTATGGCCTGAACATGAATCAGTGGGGGGATTTATTTTACAGATTTTGATTAGGGTTCTTCTAGATCAGATCTGGCTCAGATCAGGGGCTTATTATGTCCAGATTGTGGTTCAGTGGCATATCTACAGGGGATGGGGTTCAGCTGTGTATCATGTACTGGATGGGGTTTGAGGCTGGGTTGAGGGCACACTACCCTTTGGAAAAGGGGCTGAATTGGAAGTCTGCCCCAGTCAGGGATTTTGGACCAGAACAGCCTGTCTGTGTTGTGTGATCGTGTATGGAGATCGGAGACAGGTTGGGGGGTCTACTGCACTAGGGTACACTGTGATTTCATTTTCCATTGACTGGGAACCAGTGAACATGGCTGGGGGGCCACTGGGCTATGGGGGCTGGCAGGCTGCTGTGCTTCTGAGTTCACTACCTGCAGCCTGTCTGTGGGTGGCCAGACGTTGGGCATGGTATTTCCATGCCTAATTGCATGATGGGGCTGCTACTGCTAAAAAGAAACAGTCATGAACTTAGGTCCTCTACATGCAGGCTTCTTGAATGTCCCAGACACAATACTGAGATGAGTAGAATGGCCTTCTCCTATGCAGCCCCTAAACTTTGGAACTCCTTCTCTAGCAAACTGCAAGCACCACTTTCTTTTCATATGTTCAAACTGCAGTTCCAGGAAGCTACGCTGGGTAGAGCCTTATGCAAATGTTACTCAAAGAAATTTAGTAAGTGAATGCTGGATGCCCCTTACCTAGCAATCAACTAGTTAGGTCACTTAAACACACTTAATTGCTGTTGTCTGATACTAGAGCAGCTAATGTTTAAAAAATAAGTGACAGCTTGTGTTATGTATGTCTACCAATTTGTTACTGCATTCTCTCTCCCACTTTGTATTGCAAACTGGTACCTTGTTATCAGATATGTCGTCTAAATGGCCCAGGTTGTGCCTGAAAATTGTCCCTAGGATCAGTGCACCCACCCAGTAAACGAATGAATGAATGAAGAAATAAATAAATAAACATACTCTGCTCATCTCCTGCACTTGGGCAGCCCATCTGCTCTGAATATACCATTTTGCAGGATATTCATGGGCATGCCCACCCAACGTGGGCGGCATACATTTTCTTTGAGCCATGGCCCATCTCAGTTTTGGCAGTCCATCTCCTTGCTTTGCATATGGGAGTTTGGCACAATTTTGAGATGGGCGGCTCATCTCGGTTTTTTTCAGAGATGTGCCACCCGTCTGTTTTGAAAACGTGGGCCAGTGGGCCTGTCTCAACCAAAAACTCTGAAATCAAAAATTAAGACAACATGCAGCACCATAAAAGAGAAAATAAACTACATGTTTGATATTTTTCTCTCTCACCTCTACAGGTTGATGGGAAATCCATTTGGTCTATACTGGATTGAAGACTCCAGTGTCCGCAGGACAAGCTTCGTGAATCGAGACCTGGTCTGACAAACTTCCCTGGGTAACCAGAACCCTTACCAAAACTTGTCGATTGACATTGACTTACCTTTACCATTTTCTTAAGATTTAAACTTCCTTTCAATTAACTTGAAATTGTATTTAATCCAGAAAAGTTCTTATGGTGTTTTCTGATCTTATTAGTGAGTCTCATTTAACGTCATACACAATGACATATGGAATGCTAATTCTCAATTCTTTTTTGTGCCTGAAAAAAAGGAAAAAAACAGCTTTTTCTGAAAGGATGTATTTTTATTTTTGTTATTTTATTTTTGTCTTTGGTAACCTAGTAAGGCCCACTAGGCACAAGTGCCTGTTTTCAGGGGCGACCTAGGAGCACTGGGCAGTTAAGTGACTTGCTCAGAGTCACACAGTATGCAAGTGGAGGTTGTGAGCATCAGACTCAGGTCTGGTCTGCTGGATGTATCAAGCTCGTTCACACATCATTTCTCGTTCCTATAACCTCTAGGCTATACTGCCAGCCCTTATTTTTGGCTTTATTTGAAGGTAAATATGCAAAAAAACAATCCTGGATTAGCTTTGGATTTTTAAAAAACATGAAATAAAGGTATTTTGTCTTAAGTAAAAAGAAATCCTCTTTGATTATTTAGGGCACCCATATATGTAAGTGTGTATTGTTTTGTTTACATTTGAACTTCATTTTAGAAAGATTCTATTTATATATTAAATGCATTAAACCCATGGATGATGCATTTACAATGCAAACAGAATCTTCTCTAGAAAGAAATGCAAACGTAAGCTCAGAGTTTCCTTATGTCAGCCATTGATTATGGCTTCATCATCATCATCATCATCATTCATTTTATTGTACAGCTAAAAAGCCTTCACAACATATTATACTTGTGGAAAAAATAAAATACAGATCATAAAACATAATCCACAATAGTACCTATATCAATACATGTCACAGAAATGCTGTATCGCATCCAAAATAAAGTGCAGGGCCTGGATATTCAAACTGCGCTCAAAACTGGCGCAACAGCAGGAGCAAGCGCAAACCAGTTGCGCAAATGCACAACAGGTGCGATATTCAAACATGGAGCAGAGCAAATTGCGCAAGCAACCAACGTCTGAATATCGCACATACTGCGCCATCGCGCAACCAGGAAGGAGAAGGTGAGCCAAAATGTTGCGCTATGGCGCAACCATGGAAGCTCAGCTGAGCATTCCAGAGCTGCCATAGCGCAAGCACAGCCCCCCCCCAGAGCAATGGAACTGCACATCCAGGGAGGCAGGCTAGGCACACCGCCAGCCATGCCACACATGGGCACAGGAACACACTGCAGAACCCACACCACACCGCACACCCCAAGCACAGCATCACTGGGGTGGGACGGATGATCCACGTGCCCATGGGGACAAGCCAACAAAGCACAGCAGAGCCATGACACCCCAGCACAACCACTGGCAGGCGGAGAGTGCCACACACAGGGGGTTGACAACCACAGTGCACATCAGCCCCCCGTACGCACAGCACACCCTGCACTGTGACCGCAAGACACCACCCATGTGCAGTGACTGGCACTGCAGGAAACCATGCAGTCCCCCCAGCACTCGTCAGCCCCATGCAACACAGAAGCCTACAAGTCAGACACACCCTATGCACCCAGCAGTGGGTGGCAGCAGATGGCAAGACCAACTGAAAGTCACTGCCATGCTGGAGATACCTCCCCATGCACACACATGCACACACACACACACACACACACACACACACACACACACACACACACACACACACATACCCAGGACCATACCAGCCCAGATGGCATGTGCACCCCTGCAACTGGGCACCCATAGGCAGCTGCAAATCACAGACCAACACATTATTCATATAAACATATAAAAATGTATTAAACAACAACAAACAGTATAGAAACAAGTCCAACTATTTACAAGGGGATGGGTACAAGGTTGGGTTGGTCAAGGGGTAGGGATTACAAACTTGGAGAGGGAAGGCAGGGTGGTAGGGATGGGAGAAGTGGGAAGGGTGGAGAAATCATGGCCCAGCTGGTTGCCCATCTTCCTGCTGGTGTCCTGCAGGTCTGTGCCGCCTCCTCTGCACACCATGACGGTGGATAAACTGCAGGATATCGGCATTCTGCCCCACAAGTTGGCGGATGGCCCTGACATCCCTCTCCATCCTCCGCAGCACCTCGAGGCCTAGGAAAATGGGAACACAGTCAATGGCTGTGACTGACCACAACCCTGAACACCACCCAACCTGCAAGCCATATAGCCCAATGTCCCGCACCTGTGATGGCATACACCCACCCACAGTGAACATGCACATGGCCATCACAAACAGGCGGCATCAGCTATGCGCACCACTACACACACACTGCCCACGTCAATCACAGTACAAACTAAGCTGGCAATTGATGTGGCAATGTGGTGCGATGCCAGTTACACGGCAATGTGCCCAGTGCATGCCTGGACCACCAGTGACGCATACACAGACGTGCTGTGATACTGCACTGTGATGCATGTCACCTGTGTCGTGCCTACATACATGGATACATAGACAGTGTCGGCAGATAAGGGCCTATGTGCCACCCAGTCTGGCCATTTGACCTTGTAAGTTCACTCTGTTTTCCGATAAGTCTGTTGCACCTTACCCCTGACCTCCAGAATTCCTTTATGGCTATCCCATGCATTCTTAAATCCCGTGACCAAGTCAGCCCCCACCACTTCTTCTGGCAGGGTGTTCCACTTGTCCAACACCTGTTCTGTGAAGTAATTCTTTCTCATGTGTCCTCTGAATCATCCCCCCTCCAACTTCATCCCATGCCCTCTAGTCCTGGAATATCTCTTATGCTTCAAAATAGGTTTTCCTGCACTCTGTTCCCCCTGTAAGATACTTGTATGTCCCCATCATATCCCTCTCTCCCTCCTCTCCTCCAGGGAGTACATGTTCAGTTCCTTCAACCTGTCTTCATAGGACTTGTGATGCAATCCATGCACCATCCGTGTTGCCCTCCTCTGAACCCTCTCTACCCAGTCCATGTCCATACGTAGGTATGGTCTCGAGAACTTTACACTGTACTCCAGGTGGGGCCTCACTAGTGTCTTGTATAGTGGAATTATGACCTCACCTTTGGTTGTGTTGTGCATGGCTGGTGGTCTTGCCCCCCCAGCATGTAATAGCATCCATGAAGTAATGATACTCACACTCCTCCAGCAGCTGGGTCTGGCGCTGCTGCTGCTGCCGCTGCTGCTGTTGTTGGGGCACAACACCCCCCGGCACCTGGGCCCTGGCATGGCCCACATCAGCCTCGGCCTGCATCCTCAAAGTCCGGCCTGTGGGAGACATATGTTGAGACAAACATCAGTGTGACTCAAAAGCAGAGTGCCCCCTGCCCCAGTGAGAGTGCCTGCCCACACAGCCATAACCATCCATCGCACAGCTGCACACACTGACACAGCCAACCGTGTCCGAGCCGGCACCTATGCACAGCCACCCAAGCACACACACACCCCTACAGAGAATATAGGTGCATAGATGGTACACTCACCTGGCCTAGGCACCACACCCCACCTGGCACGTGAACGCAGCCGCATCAAGAGTTCCGGCTCCCTCCGGCGGAGGTCACTGTACCGGTGCCGGCACTGCTCAGCAGACCGGCCCCGGCCAGTGACCTCCACCAGGTCAGTGGCCACTTGCTGCCACACGTGGGTCCTAGGCATGGTGAGGGGGGCCTCACCATACAGTGCCTCACAGTGGGGCTCCACCAGGGCCACCAGGTTGGCCATTTCAAGCTGGATCCAGGACACCGCCCTCCTCCTAGCCATGGCACCAACTTTACAGCAGGCAATATGGCGCCCCGCTGTGCCGTAACCCCACATGGAGTTGTTGCGCAATAGACCACCACAGGCTCCAATCGCGCTGTTCGAACAGCGCTGTCACTTTACATGGCGCTGTCACCAGACAGCGCAATAGGGACGTACACATGGCATGCCAACAGTGCCAGGGGTCAGAGGGAATACACAAGGTCACAGCAATGACGCAAGGCTGCGCACAGCGCCATAGGATGTATAGGCATCCTGCACGACTGCCAAGCTGAGCACCAGTGCCACAGTGGACTATCGCGCATTAGTGCCACAGCGCCATATAGTGCCCAGTGCTGTAGCGCCACTGGCACAATGGTGGCCATGGTCTGAATCGCCAATCACGCTCAGCAGGTCTGCAGCATGATAGACGCATGCGTAAGCTGTCTGGGCATGTGCAATGCAGTGTGGCACACAGCCACAAACCTGCGCCATTGGCTTAGCCGGACCTTCCGTATTGCGCAAAGCGCAAATACGCGATATTCAGCCGACATATGCAAATCATGCGATCAGCCATTCAAAGGCGCAGTGGCGCGATTAGCATGTCATTAAAGTTGCGCCACACCTCATTTGCATGTGTTGCACTATAAAAATGCGACAGTGGGTTGTGCTGGCCAGATTTGGTTACTGCAGGTGAGAGGTGAGTTACATGCTGTGTGATGCTCAGGACAATGCTCATGGGCGGAGGATGATAAAGGCTGAGGGGGCTGAGCATGAAAAGGGCACTTAGAAAGGGACAAAGGGCACCCTTTATATCAGTATCTGCCATGCAGAGTGGAAACGTGGGGGGCTTCCGCCCCCCCCGGGCCGGCAGCTATGCTCATGGGGAAATGCTGTCGACTGCACAGTGACAGGTGTCCACTTCCACCCATACAGATCACCATGACTGACCAGGGCCAAGCTGAGGGTGTGGACAGTGGGTGTAGGAGGAGGCCAAACTTCACCTCGGCAGAGATGGAGGCCCTCTTCCAGGCCTACCTGGAGGATGAGCCACTAGTGAGTGGACGGAGGTGCACCCTCAGGAGCGTGCAGCTGCATGGGAGGGGTAGCTCGGCCTCAACCTGCATGGAAGCCACCAGCTCCATGCAGGAATGGAAGAAGATGGGGACTGACCGCAGGAGGCTGAAGGAGAAGGTGGCAGCCTTCAGGGCGGCACGTGCTGGCACTGGTGGGGGCCCACCAGTGGTATTGCAGCTGACCCCTACAGAGGAGACACTGGTTGTGGCCATGCAGCCGAGTGCCATTGCGGGCATACCAGGTGGAGGATTCCAGACAGGTGGAAGCCCATCACTGCACGGTATGACATGGTGGTGTTGTTGGGGGCTGTTGTTCACATGCACTCACATGTACTCTCTTTCTGTTACAGATCCTGTTCGTCTTCAGGAGACGGTGGTGGTGGTGGGTCCAGACAGTGATGCAGACCTGCTGGACGTGGAGGAGGGACCATCCACCTCTGCCACCAGCCTGCAGGCACTGCAGCAGCATGCACGCTAGGCCAACAACTCCGGTGTCAGTGATACAGGTGCAGGGGGTGCACAGCCTGTATCACAGCAGTCTGGCATGCAGGTATGCCAGCATGCTGTGCCTATGGCAGTGGCACGCACCTGCACCATTGATGATAGCAGGCCTGCAATGGGCAGTGATAGGTGTGTGTCCCAAGACGGACACATGGCAGGCCAGCACGTGCCCCTGGGCCTTCCTGGTTCACACCTGTGTACCAGCATGCTGGCACAGTCCCAGGCTGTGCCTGTCAGCACCAGTGGGGCAGCACCGGTGGCTGTGCAGGTGTCTGGCACTGTTGTCAGCATGGAGGTGGAACAGGTGGACCTGGGGGCTTAGCAGTTGGAGGGGCGGCAGAAGCAGTCGCACACCAGGTCTGGGGGTACAGTGTCAAGCAGTGGCACATGTCCACCACCCTTTGATCCACCCATACCTGGTCCTGGCGAACAGCGCCCACCCTCAAGGGGTGCTGTGCACCGGGACCGTCCACATCCTGGGGGTCACGATGCCATTGGGGCACAGTACCCATTGGACGCGCACACCCACCTGCTGCAGGACTCGGTACAGCTGCAGGAGCGGGTTGCAAGGTCCGTGGAGGCACTGTCTGTGTCCGTGGAGCGGCATAGCAGGGAGTGTGCTCAGGACCGAGCTGAGCTGGTCCTTAAGCGGACGGATGTGACCGCTGCCATTGACAGGCTGACCCAGGCAGTGGTCTCTGTCGCGGACGCATTGGCCACACTATCAGGTGCCCCTGTACCACACACCCCACACAGTGCGCTCTCCACTCCCCGTTCCCAGCGTCGTGCAACACCAGGCCTGTCGATGCCGGGTTCTGCTGTGGGAATCCAGAGCACCCCTGGTGCAAGTTTGTTTGGCAGGATGCAGACCCCTGTGTGGGCAAGGTCACGTTCGCGCAGTGGGTCCCCTGGTGGTGCACCAGCGCCACCCCATGTGGCCCCTGCTCAGCCTGCCAGTGCTGCTGGGACACGGTGGGGCTGCCCACGCATCCGTGGTGGCTGTGGGACAGTGCTATCTGACTGAGCTGTCTCCCACTGCAGGCCTTGTCTGGTGCTGCCCTGTGTGCAATGTGTGTCATGGTGAGCAGTGCACTGCTGGGTGCTCTGCTCACCAAGCTGACACACGGACCACCTGCACACTCTTCTAACTGCTGTCCACAGGTGCGTGTGCATGATGATGCCTGCATTGCACTGTACACCAAGGTGCAAGGGTGCCCAGGTCTTGACACACGTACATGGACAGTCCAGGTGGTGGAGGTGGTTGGTGGTGCTGTGTGTTGGCAATGTCATTTCCGCAGTGCTGTGCTACTGCCCATGTATGCTGCCTGGTGTGTGTGTGTGTGTGTGTCCATATGAGTGCTCACCCCTCTCTGATGGTGTGTTGATATGCCTGGAACCTTCAACTCCCCTGACCTTCATGCACGGTGTGTTCCCCTGTGTGCCTGTGGTTTGCGCATGGACAGTGTTGCCTGCACATGTCCCCTTAACTTACCTGTGTTGGGCATAGTGCTCTTCTGCAATGGTGTCCCGGTGCAGCTGGGCCTGCCGGGTCAGTCGGGGGTCCCTCCATCCTGGGGGGGCTGCTCATCACTAACATCACCGGCGCCACTGGCATCCCCATTGCTGTCCCCCTCTCGGACCTGTACGGCTATCCCATGGTCTTTGGCCATGTTGTGCAGGATGCAACAGGCCAGGAATATCCCACAGGCCTTTTGGGGGCTGTACTGTAGGGCTCCGCCGGAGGTGTCCAGGCATCGGAAGCATGCCTTGAGCATCCCAAACACCCGCTCTATGATGTTACGTGTTGCGGCATGTGCCTCATTGAAGCATAGCTGCGCTGGGGTCGTGGGGCACCGGTACGGTGTGATCATGCGATCAGCCTGGGATGGAGTGGGTATCCGCAGTCACCTGTGTGGAGATAGTGGAGATCAGTGTCATGTCAGGTCCATATTGCCCATATCCTTGTGTGCCACTACCATGGCACCTGTGTCATTCCCCACCCTTGCCCAGAGTTTGCATTCCATACATGTGTACTTACTCACTAGATGACCCGTGGGGATGTCCCCACTCTCGAATCGATGGCATAGTGCAGACTGGTGCCATATGAAGGCATCATGTGCTCTGCCAGGGTGTGTGGCACAGACATTGATAATGCGCCCAGTGGCATCACACACCACCTGGCAGTTGACACTGGAAAACTCCTTTCAGTTCCGATATGCCTGGCCGTCGGGGCCAGGTGGCGTGCGAATGGCCACATGGGTGCAGTCTATGGCCCCCTAGCACGCCAGGCATACGTGCTACCCTGTGGAACTCCTGCATGTTTGTTGTACGCTCTGCCACAGTGCTGGGGAAATGGATGTACTCCGCAGCATGAGGCAGCAGTGCGCTGAGGAATTGGGTGAGGATGCGTGACGTGGCCGACTGTGTAATGCCTGTGGTGTCCCCTGTCGGCCTCTGGAAGGTGCCCGTGGTGAGCAGGCACATGCAGGCTGTCACCTTGGTCTCCACGGACAGAGCGTGACTCCGTCGTGAGGGTGCCTGCATCACATCACTGCACAGCTCGCAGAGCCGTCTCAGTATTGCCCTGTTCAGGCAGTACCGGCCCACAATCTCGACGTCTGTGTACAGCTCGAAGCTGATGCGGGCACGATACCGCCTGTCGGGGGCATACCGCTGACGGGCTCCTCCGCGGCCACGTCCCCCAGCAGCATGGTGTCTCACCCCCCTCATTACAGCTTCCATGTGGAAGCTGGCACTGTCCATCTCCCTGGCTTCTGCCCCCGGCTGCTGTTCCTGTGTTACCCCCGCTGCCCCCACTGCTGCTTCCAATGCACCGGGCACCCCCCACTGGCCTCTCTGTCCTCCTGGACCCACTGTCCCTTTCTGCCCTTCCAGCTCCTGTCTCTCTGTCTCTCTCTCTGTCTGTCTCCCGCAGTTTGCGGCCTGCTAGGGTTCTTGCGCCGCTTCCTTGAGCCTTTTTATTTTGGCTCAATTCCGCTACTGCGCAACTTCCGGCTGAGCCACTCTTGCGCATTGCGCAAGTGTTCGGATATTGCATTGCACACTTTATGCATGGACCCGCCCCCTTCGGTTGCGCATGCCTTCATTTCCATTGCGCTGTTGCTCAGCATGTTTCGGTGGCGCAACTGACCCCTTCTGAATATCACAGAATGGCGCATTTTTGGAGTTGCGCACGCGCAACCCTGTTGCGCATGGCGCAACCCTTTTGAATATCCAGGCCCATATATTTTATTTTATTTAGTTTTTGATAACAGGGTTAGGTGCGCTAGCCAAAATTGACTATTTTCAGACACAACCTGGGAGAATACATACATAAAATGAGATGAGATTGCACAATACATAGTATATAGTACAGGTACATAGTATATAGTACAGGTAGGTTAGAATACAGATCAAGTCAGACAGTACTCAAGATAATACATATAGCTATGCACAGATGACAAAAGTGACATCAGTACATGCAAATAACAACTGAAACTGGGCCAAGTGGCAGCTATAAAGACATGTTATAGCAAAGCTCATTTAGAAGTGCAGCAGTGTCTTGGGTGAAATAGGGTGGATAGCTGTGATGCATCAATTGGGATCAAAGCATGTGGGGTCCCGGGATAGGTGGTGATATAGTTCTTTTTTGAAGATTGGGTGGGAGTTAGCCTGCCTCAGGACAGGAGGGAGGGAGGGAGTTCCAGGTGGCCAGGGCAGTGCAGTGAATGCTCCAGAGCCTTTTGAAGTACGACACCTGGGTATGGTAAGTAGAAATTTGTTTGCCGAGTGTAATCCGTGGGCAGGTGTCTGTGGTACAAGTAGAGCTGCAAGGGAGGAGGTGGTTTGGTTATGGATAACAGAGTCTGTGAGGGTCCCTAGGGGGTATAGTCAGTAGGCTGTTGGGGAGCATCAGCCTAGCTCACTATACAGTGTGCAATGGTGCTTGAGGTGATGGGAAGAGGAGGCTTACCGACATATGTTGTTATACGCAACATCCCATTTATGAAGAGCGGTCTTATGGGTATTAGCAAAAGTGGAGACACCATATGTCAGTGCTGGAAGCAGAATACCCTTGGCAATTGCCAATTTGGTGGATGGTGTTAGCAGGTGACAAGTCTTATAGGTGATTTCAAATTTGGCATTTGTTACTTTACAGGTTGACTGGATGTGCAGACTGAAATCAAGGGATTTATCAAGGAGGACTCCCAGGTATTTGAAGGATATGACACAGTCACTGAGAGACCCCCCAGAGTCATGGACTAGGAGGGGTTCCTTACAGGCCTGGAGTTTGGGCGCAGTGCCAAATAGCATGGCTTGAGTCTTTTTTGTGTTGAGCATGAGCTTATTAGCATTTAGCCATGTTTGCACATTCCTGAAATCCGAGGAGAGGTTTTCATTAATGATGTTAACTTTGTCAGCGCTGGAGTAGAGGACAAGATCATCAGCGTATAAGATAGCTGAGCAGGAGAATATGGTATAATCTATGTTGTTGATGTATAGAGAGAAAAGAAGGGGTCCCAGGATGGAGCCCAGGGGTACTCCGATGTCAGTGCTGGTCACATCCAAGAGAGCAGAGTTAAATTTAACAAGTTGTAATCTGTTTGATAGGTAGTTGTTAAACCAGTCAACTACTGAGGATGAGAAGTTAAGTCTATGCAGGGTTGAGAGAAGCATGGGATGATCAACAGGATCGAAAGCCTTGGTAAGATCGATAAATACTGCTCCAGTGAGTAGGCCTTTGTCCATGTTGCAGAGTACATCAGTGGAGAATTTGAGAAGAGCGGTTAAGGTACTGTGTCCTTTTCTGAAACCATGCTGAGCGTTTTAGAGAAGGGTGTTCTTTGTAAGATAGTCAATGTTTTGGGTTGCAACAAGCTTCTCCAGTAGCTTGCTTAGCACAGAGAGGATGGCTAAGGGCCTGTAGTTGTTGGTATTCTTTGGGTCTCCTTTTTTAAGGATAGGTGTAACTCAGGCAATCTTCCAGAGATCTGGGACAATGAAGAGAGAGAGAGAGAGAGAGAAACCGAGTGAAAATCTTGGCCAGTGGCGAGGCAATCAATGGTGCCGCTAGCTTCAGGAGTCGTGGCTCGAGTGAATCTGAGCTGGGGCTAGTGTTGTCGGATATGTTTTGCAATAGCCTTAGGACCTCAGATCTAGATATAGCTTTAAAGTGGAATGTGAGGGTAGTAGTTAGTTGGCAGTGGTCAGCACCAGATGCAGATCTCTTGGGTTTGCAGTAAGGCTGAGATGCTATGGGAGGTGAAGCGAAGGACAAGGTGTACTGAGACAGGTCCATGAATAATCTGTTAAAGGCATTTGCTATAGTGTTCGAGTCATTGCAATGCACACCATTTAGGATCATATCCCCTGGGGTCAATGACTGGGCAGCCCCAAGAAAGGACTTGATGTATGTCCTGAATGTTCTAGGGTCACCAGCAGAGTTTGTGAGCAGTTCCTTGCAGTAGATGCTCTTTGCTGTTCTGATTTGTTTTTCACAGGTGCTCCGAGAGGCCCTGTAGGTATTGTAATCCTCTGGTAGTCTGGACCCTTTATACTTCTTCCAGAGTTTGTTCTGTGTACACAGGTTAGCCAGCAGGTCCTTGTGTAGCCATCTTGTTTGTTTACCCCTGACCCTTCTTGTGACCTTCGGGGTATGTTTATCCTGAAGTGCTATAAAATTATCAATGAAGGTATCAAGAGCTATTTGGACATGATGGGAGTGATAGATGTCAGACCAGTTGATACAGGATACATCACAGAGGAAAGCTTCCACGTCCAGTTTGACTTCATGAAGCATATAATAAACATGAAAACCAAAAAAGGCAGCTACTGGTGAACCACACCTGGAGCCACAACAAAAAAAATACAGTTAAACGAGCAAACAGTCAGGCATCACAGGAAGGCGACCAAAAAAGGACCTGTAATCTAGGTCTTGATAAAAGGCTTTTATTTAAATAAACAAGATAAAAGGCTTTTATTTAAATAAACAAGATAAACAAGATAAAAGCACAGCCAGCACTCCTGCCTTGTATGCAGATGTGCGTTTCACGTCATAAAGACACTTTCTCAAGCATCTTTATGACGTGAAACATACATCTGCGTATGAGGCAGGAGGGCTGGCTGTGCGTTTATCTTGTTTATTTAAATAAAAGCCTTTTATCTAGTTTATTTAAATAAAAGCCTTTTATCAAGACCTAGATTACAGGTCCTTTTTTGGTCGCCTTCCTGTGATGCCTGACTGTTTGCTCATTAAATATATAATAAACATCACAGATTATTCCATCCTATGAAAAAGCAACACTTTGTTCATGACAAAATATACAAATTATTACACAATTCTAATTTTACTTTTTCTATTCTTAATGGCAAGAAAATATTTTGCCACTCTATCAGTTGCCCATAAGTGTTCTGTATGTAACAGTATACCCATTAATTCTGTTTAATTAACCTAACAGATGTTATTTTTGATGGGATTCAACCAGTAATCACGTTGCTTCTCGTACCACTTGCAGTCCCACAAAACCTGTAGTAGGTCCTCTTTTTCTCCAACCGCATAGTCACATTCCCCCAATATTACCCCCAGCTTTTTGTATCTAAACTCCACCACCTTACTGGGGGACTGTTCAAATTTATATTTTATAAAATTGGTCCTTAACCTGGGGTTACTCAGGGGCCCAGATATTCAAAAGGGTTGCGCCATGCGCAACAGGGTTGCGCGTGCGCAACTCCAAAAATGCGCCATTCTGCGATATTCAGAAGGGGCCAGTTGCATCACCGAAAACATGCTGAGCAACAGCGCAATGGAAATGAAGGCATGCGCAACCGAAGGGGGCGGGTCCATGCATAAAGTGCGCAATGCGATATTGAACACTCTGCACAATGTGCAAGAGTGCCTCAGCCGGAAGTTGCACAGTAGCGGAATTGAGCCAAAATAAAAAGGCTCAAGGAAGCGGCGCAAGAACCCTAGCAGGCCGCAAACTGGGGGAGAGAGACAGAGACAGAGAGAGAGAGAGACAGAAGCTGGAATGGCAGACAGGGACAGTGGGTCCAGGAGGACAGAGAGGCCAGCAGGGGGTGCCTGGTGCTGTGGAAGCAGCAGTGGGGGCAGCGGGGGTAACACAGGAACAGCAGCCGGAGGGGCAGAAGCCAGGAGATGGACAGTGCCAGCTTCCACATGGAAGCTGTAATGAGGGGGTGAGACACCACGGCTGCAGGGGCGTGGCAGGAGGGGCCCGTCAGCGGCCTCCCCCGACAGGGTGGTATTGTGCCCACCTCAGCTTCGAGCTGTACACAGACGTCGAGATCGTGGCCCGGTACCGCCTGAACAGGGCAATACTGAGATGGCTCTATGAGCTGTGCAGTGATGTGATGCAGGCACCCTCACGACGGAGTCACGCTCTGTCTGTGGAGACCAAGGTGACAGCCTGCAAGTGCCTGCTCACCACGGGCACCTTCCAGAGGCTGACAGGGGACACCACAGGCATTACACAGTCGGCCACGTCATGCATCCTCACCCAATTCCTCAGCGCACTGCTGCCTCATGCTGCGGAGTACATCCATTTCCCCAGCACCGTGGCAGAGCGTATAACAAACATGCAGGAGTTCCACAGGGTAGCACGTATGCCTGGCGTGCTAGGGGCCATAGACTGCACCCATGTGGCCATTCGCACGCCACCTGGCCCCGATGGCCAGGCATATCGGAACCAAAAGGGGTTTTCCAGTGTCAACTGCCAGGTGGTGTGTGATGCCATTGGGCGCATTATCAATGTCTGTGCCACACACCCTGGCGGAGCACATGATGCCTTCATATGGCACCAGTCTGCACTGTGCCATCGATTCAAGAGTGGGGACATCCCCACGGGTCATCTAGTGGGTGAGTACACATGTATGGAATGCAAACTCTGGGCAAGGGTGGGAATGACACAGGTGCCATGGTAGTGGCACATAAGGATATGGGCAATATGGACCTGACATGACACTGCTCTCCACTATCTCCACACAGGTGACTGCAGATACCCACTCCGTCCCTGGCTGCTCACACCATACCGGTGCCCCATGACCCCACCGCAGCTATGCTTCAATGAGGCACATGCCGCAACACGTAACATCATAGAGCAGGTGTTTGGGATGCTCAAGGCACGCTTCCGATGCCTACACACCTCCGGCGGTGCCCTACAGTACAGCCCCCAAAAGGCCTGTGGGATATTCCTGGCCTGTTGCATCCTGCACAACATGGCCAAAGACCATGGGATAGCCATACAGGTCGAAGAGGGGGACAGCGATGGGAATGCCAGTGGCGCCGGTGATGTTGGCGATGAGCAGCCCCCCCCTAGGATGGAGGGACCCCCGACTGACCCGGCAGGCCCAGCTGCACTGGGACACCATTGCAGAAGAGCACTACGCCCAACACAGGTAAGTCAAGGGGACATGTGCAGGCAACACTGTCCATGCGCAAACCACAGGCACACAGGGGAACACACCGTGCATGAAGGTCAGGGGAGTTGAAGGTTACAGGCATACCAACACACCATCAGGGAGGGGTGAGCACTCATATGGACACACACACACACCAGGCAGCATACATGGGCAGAAGCACAGCACTGCAGAAATGACATTGCCAACACACAGCACCACCGACCACCCCCACCACCTGTACTGTCCAAGTACATGTGTCAGGACCTGGGCACCCTTGCACCTTGGTGTACAGTGCAATGCAGGCATCATCATGCACACGCACCTGTGGACAGTAGTTGGGAGAGTGTGCAGGTGGACCGTGTGTCAGAGTGGTGAGCAGAGCACCCAGCAGTGCACTGCCCACCATGACACACATTGCACACAGGGCAGCACCAGACAGGGCCCGCACTGGGAGAGAGCTCAGTCATGTAGCACTGTCCCATGGCCACCACAGATGCGTGGGTGGCCCCACCATGGCTCAGCAGCACTGGCAGGCTGAGCAGGGGTCACATGGGGTGGTGCTGTTGCACCACCAGGGGTCCCACTGCACGAACGCGACCTTGCCCGCACAGGGGTCTGCATCATGCCGAACAAACATGCACCAGGGGTGCTCGGGATGCCCACAGCAGAACCCGGCATCGACAGGCCTGATGTCACACGACGCTGGGAACGGGGAGTGGAGAGCGCACTGTGTGGGGTGTGCGGTACAGGGGCATCTGACAGTGTGCCCAATGCATCAGCGACAGAGACCACTGCCTGGGTCAGCCTGTCAATGGCGGCGGTCACATCCGTTCGCATAAGGACCAGCTCGGCTCGGTCCTGAGCACACTCCCTGCTGTGCCACTCCACGGACACAGACAGTGCCTCCACGGACCTTGCAACCCGCCCCTGCAGCTGTACTGATTCCTGCAGAAGGCGCGTATGCGCATCCAATGGATACTGTGCCCCAATGGCATCGTGACCCCCAGGGTGTGGACGGTCCCGGTGCACAGCACCCCTTGAGGGTGGGCGCTGTTTGCCAGGACCAGGTATGGGTGGATCAAAGGGCGGTGGACATGTGCCACTGCTTGACACTGTACCCTCAGACCTGGTGTTCGACTGCTGCTGCCGCCCCTCCAACTGCTGAGCCCCCAGGTCCACCTGTTCCACCTCCGTGCTGGCAACAGTGCGGACACCTGCACAGCCACCAGTGCTGCCCCACCGGTGCTGACAGGCACAGCCTGGGACTGTGCCAGCATGCTGGTACACAGGTGTGAACCAGGAAGGCCCAGGGGCACGTGCTGGCCTACCATGTGTCCGTCATGGGACACACACCTATCACTGCCCATTGCAGGCCTGCTATCATCAATGGTGCAGGTACATGCCACTGCCATAGGCACAGCATGCTGGCATACCTGCATGCTGGACTGCTGAGACACAGGCTGTGCACCCCCCGCACCCGTATCACTGACACCAGAGTTGTTGGCCCAGCGTGCATGCTGCTGCAGTGCCTGCTGGCTGGTGGCGGAAGTGGATGGTCCCTCCTCCACGTCCAGCAGGTCTGCATCACTGTCTGGACCCACCACCACCACCGTCTCCTGAAGACGAACAGGATCTGTAACAGAAAGAGAGTACATGTGTGCATGTGAACAACAGCTCCCCCCCCAACACCACCACCATGTCATACCATGCAGTGATGGGCTTCCACCTGTCTGGAATCCTCCGCCTGGTACGCCCGCAATGGCACTCGGCTGCAAGGCTGCGACCAGTGTCTCCTCCATTGGGGTCAGCTACAACACCACTGGCGGGCCCCCACCAGTGCCAGAACGTGCCGCCCTGAAGGCTGCCACCTTCTCCTTCAGCCTCCTGCGGTCAGTCCCCATCTTCTTCTTGCATTCCTGCACGGAACGCTGGTGGCTTTCGTGCAGGTTGACGGCCCGAGCAACCCCCTCCCATGCAGCTGCACGTTCCTGAGGGGTACCCCTCCGCTCACTCAATAGTGGCTCATCCTCCAGGTAGGCCTGGAAGAGGGCCTCCGCCTCTGCCGCTGTGAAGTTTGGCCTCCTCCTCGCCACGCCTCACCCTCACCTCAGCTTGGCTCTGGTCAGTCATGGTGATCTGTATGGGTGGAAGTGGACACCTGTCACTGTGCAGTGGCAGCATTTCCCCATGAGCATAGGTGCCGGCCCGGGGGGGCAGAGGCCCCCCTCCATTTCCTCTCCGCATGGCAGATACTGATAGAAAGGGTGCCCTTTGTCCATTTCTAAGTGCCCTTTTCATGCTCAGCCCCCCTCAACCTATATCATCCTCCAGCACCCCTGCCCATGAGCATTGTCCTGAGCATCACACAGCATGTAACTCACCTCTCACCTGCAGTAACCGAATCTGGTCAGCACAACCCACTGTCGCATTTTTATAGCACAACACATGCAAATGAGGAGTGGAGCAACTTTAATGACATGCTAATCGCGCCACTGTGCCTTTGAATGGCTGATCGAATGATTTGCATATGTCAGCTGAATATTGCGGATTTGCACTTTGCACAAAATGGAAGGGCCAGCTGAGCCAATGGCGCAGATTTGTGCCTGCATGCTACACTGCATTGCGCATGCCCAGACAGCTTACGCATGCATCTATCATGCTGCAGACCTGCTGAGCGCGATAGGCAATTCAGGCCATGGCCACCTTTGTGCCAGTGGCGCTACAGCACTGGGCACTATATGGCACTGTGGCACTACTGCGCAATGGTCCACTGTGGCACTGGTACGCAGCTTGGCAGTCGCGCAGGATGCCTATATGTCCAATGGCGCTGTGCGTAGCCTTGCATCATTGCCGTGACCTTGTGTATGCCCTTTGCCCCCTGGCACGGTTCGCATGCCATGTGTACATCCCTATTGTGCTGTCTGGTGACAGTGCTATGTGAAGTGACGGCGCTGTTCGAACAGCGCGATTGGAGCCTGTGGTGGTCTATTGTGCAACATCTCCACGTGGGGTTACAGTGCAGCGGAGCACCATATTGCCTGCTGTAAACTGGCTGAGATGGCTGGGAGGAGGCAGTGAGTTGAGCCCACTGGAGGTGGCCAACCTGAGTGGCCTGGTGGAGCCCACTGTGAGGCACTCTATGGTGAGGCCCCCTCACCATGCCTAGGACCCACGTGGCAGCAAGTGGCCACTGACCTGGTGGAGGTCACTGGATGGGGCCGGTCTGATGAGCAGTGCCGGCACCGGTACAGTGACCTCCACCGAAAGGCTGGACATGTTGGCCAGACTGCGGGGACCGTGCCAGGCGGGGTGTTGCCTAGGCCAGGTGAGTGTACCATCTATGCACCTATATTCTCTGTAGGGGTGTGTGTGTGCTTGGGTGGCTGTGCATAGGTGCTGGCTCAGACACGGTTGGCTGTGTCAGTGTGTGCAGCTGTGCGATGGATGGTTATGGCTGTGTGGGCAGGCACTCTCACTGGGGCAGGGGGCACTCTGCTTTTGAGTCACACTGATGTTTGTCTCAACATATGTCTCCCACAGGCCTTGATGTGAGGATGCAGGGCCGGGATGAGGAGGGCCGTGCCAGGGACCCGGTGCCAGCAGTTGTTCCACCCCAACAGCAGCAGCAGCGGCAGCAACAGCAACAGCGGCAGACAGAGCTGCTTGAGCAGTGTGAGTATTATGACTTCATGGATGCTATTGCATGCTGGGGGGGAGACCAGTAGCCCTGTACAATACAACCATGCAGGAAAGGGGAGGTCATGATTCCACTATACAAGACACTAGTGAGGCCCCACCTGGAGTACAGTGTACATTTCTGAAGACAATACCTATGTAAGGACGTAGAGTGGGCAGAGAAGGTTCAGAGGAGGGCAACAAAGATGGTGCATGGCTTGCATCACGGGTCCTATGACAACAGGTTACAGGAACTGAACATTTACTCGCTGGAGGGGAGGGTGGAGAGAGGGGATATGATGGAGACATACAGGTATCTTACAGGGGGGATCAGGGTTCGGGCCACACTTTTTGAAGTGAAACGATGTTCCAGGACTAGAGGGCATGGGATGACGATGGTGGGAGGATGATTCAGAGGACACATGGAGAAGGACTGTCTTCACAGAGCGGGTGGTGAACAGGTGGAACCCCTGCCAGAGGAAGTGGTGGGGGCTGACACAATCACAGGATTTCAGACTGAAGGGGACAGACATGAAGGAGATCTGGAGATCAGGGGTAAGGGCAACAGACCTCCAGGAAACAAAGTGAACTGACAAGCTCATATGGACAGACTGGGTTTGCCATAGGCCCTTATTTGATGACACTGTCTATGTATCTATGTATGTAGGCATGACACAGGTGACATGCATCACTGTGCAGTATCTCAGCACGTCTGTGTATGCGTCACTGGTGGTCCAGGCATGCACTGGGCACATAGCTGTGTAACTGGCATCACACCACATTGCCACGTCACTTGCCAGCCTTGTTTGTACTGTGATGGACGTGGGCAGTGTGTGTGGGCAGTGGTGAGCATAGCTGGTGCTGCCTGTTTGTGATGGCCATGTGCATGTTCACTGTGGGTGGGTGTACGCCATCACAGGTGCGTGACATTGGGCTATATGGCCTGCAGGTTGGGTGGTGTTCAGGGTTGTGGTCAGTCACAGCCATTGACTGTGTTCCCTTTTCCTAGGCCTCATTGTGCTCTGTAGAATGGAGCAGTCACTGCATCGGATGACCCGGGTGTCCCAGGAGAACCAGAACATCCTCCAGGACATACAGCGCCATGGGCTACAGAGGAGGCACAGCCAAGAAAGACGGCACCAGGCAGCAGAGGACCAGTCTGCTAGGCCTTAGGCCAGATCCCCCTTCTCTCTCCACCCATCCCTCCCACTCTGCCTTCCCTCTCCCACTTGTTCATCCCTACCCCTTGTCCACCCCTACTGTGTACCCCTACCCCCCTCTTGTAAATAGTTGTTTGATGTTGATTTTAGAATTTACACATTTTTATAATACACATTTATATTTTGTTAGGAATACTGTGTTGGTCTCTGATTTGCAGCTGGCTATGGTTGCTCAGTTGCAGTGGTGTGCATGCCATCTGGGGTGGTGTGGTCCTGGGTATATGTGTGTGTGTGTGTGTGTGTGTGTGTGTGTGTGTGTGTGCATGGGGAGGTATCACCAGCATGGCATTGACTTTCTGTTGGTCTTGCCGTCTGCTGCCACCCACTGCTGGGTGCACAGGGTGGGTCTAGCTTGTATGCTTCTCTGCAGCATGGGGTTGACGTGTGCCAGGGGGGATGCATGGTGTTTCCTGCAGTGCCAGTCACTGCACATGGGCGGTGTCTTGGGGTCATGGTGCAGGGTGTGCTGTGCGTACGGGGGTCTGATGTGCACTGTGGTTGTCAACCCCTGTGTGTGGTACTCCGCCTGCCAGTGGTTGTGCTGGGGTGTCATGGCTCTGCTATGCTTTGTTGGCTTGTCCCCATGGGCACGTGGATCATCCGTCCCACCCCCAGTGATGCTGTTCTTGGGGTGTGCAGGTGTGGTGTGGGTTCTGCAGTGTGTTCCTGTGCCCATGTGTGGCATGGCTGGTGGTGGGTCCCAGCCTGCCTCCCTGGATGTGCAGTTCCATTGCTCTGGGGGGGGCTGTGCTTGCGCTATGGCAGCTCTGGAATGCTCAGCTGAGCTTCCCTGGTTGCTCCATAGCGCAACATTTTGGCTCAGCTTCTCCTTCCTGGTTGCGTGATGGCGCAGTATGTGTGATATTCAGACGTTGGTTGCTTGCGCAATTTGCTCTGCTCCATGTTTGAATATCGCACCTGTTGCGCATTTGCGCAACTGGTTTGTGCTTGCTCCTGCTGTTGCGCTAGTTTTGAGTGCAGTTTGAATATCTGGGCCAGGATATCCAGATATTTCTTGTAACCATGTTTGTAGTTATTGGAGACAAATCATTTTGAATAACGTGTTTTACTTATTTTCATTCAGGTCACTTTTATTCCAGTAGTTCTTAATATTTTTAGAAGTATACTTCTTATATTTTATGCTTAGAAAAATGTTTTTTTTATTTCCTGGCATCTGATTGGCTAGTACCCGTGCCAGGGGGGTACATTAACTTTCAGTAGATGCCCAGGAAATAAAAAGTGCCAGTGCAAACTGGCCTGATGCCCAGCCTGATATCCATGTGCCCAACCTGCATTGTCATTGGCTAAAGCAGCGGGCAACAATTTCAAACTGCCGCAATTTTTTTTAAATGGCTTAGCGAGACGGAGACCGAGTAAGAGCCCCCAGTCCATAACCCAGATACCACCCCATAAGTTGTAAAACAAAAAGTCTCAGCACTGTGCATATGAACAAATAAAAACAGCCTTTTTTCATTTATTCACTTGTTCCTTCCTTTCGCCGACTGACCGAGCGTGGAGCGTGACAGTTCCCTATGGACACTCCTTCTCTACTGCTTTATGCCCCCGTAGTAAACTTTGCTTGTTGCTCTTGAAATTTAATAGCCACGTGTTAGGTTATCCTATGCCTACTCCAAAACCAACCTCAGCGTCTATAACCACTCATCATTAATGCTCAGAAGTAGCACCTTACCACATCCTGCTGCCATCAGATGTTCATGTCTCCTAGCCGACATGCCCAATCCAACCGAAAGCTGCAGCATGCTCGACAGTTGTCCTAATCTCCCCATCCAATAGCGCTGCAAAATTAGACATTCTGACATGCGGTTAAACGTAAACCGACAGAAACACGAAACATCAGCCAGCGTGCTACGGAAGCGGCGGGGGGGGGGGATTCGCGGTCAACAAGCGATCGAGATGAGTAGGGTAAAATAGGTAAAAAATATTTGGACACATGAATAAAGCTGAATTAATTAATTAAGTAAGTAAGTAAGGAAAACATAGAAAGCACTGTAACTTAAACCCTGAACGTATCTGTGTGTTTGGGAGGAGGTAACCATAACAACCAGCTCCAAAGTGGGAACTACGGAGGCTCCATTGAGACAAAACTCACTGGGTGTAAAGAAACACAGTATTTTAATACAGGCAGAGGAACTATTTGATTACAAAATAAACCAAACAGGTAAGAATTTTAACATGTAAATACAAAGATTTTTTTCCCAAACATATATCATTCAGTGGCCCTGCGGCGTCGGGCCTCATTACGCCCCTGGGTGGTCCGGCATTGCCCAATACCGCCCACCCTGTCAGGTATTATTGCTTGCTTATCACTATTTCTTGATCTACCACTCTCTTCAAATACATTTACTTATACTATTTTAAATTAAGTAGTACAGAGTTCAACCAATAGCCTGAGTTATATTCAAGTTTTTGCCAGTAATCTTTTTCTATTAAGTTATGCATATTAGATCCAAGAATCCCGAGACGGAGTACTACCTGGGTGGAGCCCAGGTTTTTCCATCAGAGGAGGGGAAGGACCTGGGAGTAATGCTCATTAGTGATCTGAAGCACCTCACGTAATACAAGAAAGCAGCAGCAAGGAAAAACAAGAAACTTAGGTGCATAGTTAGTGGGTTCAGTAGTATGAGAGAAGGTCATACTGCACCTTTGTACAGGTCACTGGTAAGGCCACATCTAGAGTATGGAGTTCAGTACTGGTATGTGGCAAGAGGTTATAATGTTAAAAGACATTATTCTGCAGCAATATACCATGCTGCTGGTATAGCACAATATATTGCCAGCGGCATATGTCTTTGTTTTGTGGGGGGCTCCAAACCTGTAACCCCCGTTACAGAGTGCTGCACCCCCCAAGCCCCAACCAACTAAAATAATTAACTCCGGGGGAGGTGGTTAACAGTTAAATTCACACAAAGTGCCAAAATTAAAAAAACTCCATGCATCAGGGACCTGGAACTGAAACCTGGTCCCAAACACACTCCCTGCCTTCCTTGCTACCTGTGGCTCCTCCTGTTGAGTCA
The DNA here is from genome assembly GCA_016271365.2 of Neoceratodus forsteri. Lineage (NCBI taxonomy): Eukaryota > Metazoa > Chordata > Ceratodontiformes > Ceratodontidae > Neoceratodus > Neoceratodus forsteri. Next base: position 177,120,304 of record CM057455.1, read on the forward strand.
TGGCAGCTGCTCGCCAGCCCCCAGTCTCAAACACACTCCCTGCCTCCCTTGCTGCCTGTGGCTCCCCCTGTTGAGTCACGGCAGCTGCTCGCCAGCCCCCAGTCCTAAACACACTCCCTGCCTCCCTTGCTGCCTGTGGCTCCCCCTGTTAAGTCACGGCAGCTGCTCGCCAGCCCCTGGTCCCAGCAGAGGTCTTATCCTCTGCCTAGGAAAAGGGAGAGGGCACACTACCATGCATACACCCTTTCACCGTTTTGCATCCTCTTGTTCTTCGCTACCACACTGTTTCTATTGCGAGGGGTTGTGATGCACAATGAAGCATGCGACATACTGACCCAGTAGGCTAGTATATGCACCTCAGAAAGGACATTAACCTGCTGAAGAAGGTAAGTCAGCAGGGTAAGGCATATGAGGAGAGGTTTAGGGCACTGATCATTTACTCCCTGGAAGACAGGAGAGAGAAAGAGAGACAGAGAACATGATTGGGACCTTCAAGTACTTGAAAGGTATAAATGAGGAGGATAAGGATTGTCTTTTTAATGTGAGTGACAACCATAACATGAGTGGGCACAATCTTATGCTGGAGGGTGGGAAGTTTAGAAGGGAGGTCAGGAAGCATTTCTTCACATGGAGGGTGGTGAACACTTGGAATGCACTACCTGCAGAGGTGATCTTATTGAAGTCAGTGGGTAACTTCAAGAGTGACTGGGATAGGTATGGGGGAAGGTCCCCTAAGGTATGCCGCTGATCGCCACCTTCTCCCCAGATTGTACCCCACTTACCACACCCCTCTGCCTACTGCACATCAACCAGTTCCCAACCCAGTTTATTGCCTTGTCTCCCATGCCCAGACTACAACATCTTGTTACACATACTCTTATTTGGTAGATGTTATTGAAGTCTTTGCATAAATCAAGGTAGGCGACGTCCACCTCACCACCCCAGTCACCCACGTACAACACCAATTAGATTCCTTCATCACCCAGTCACTGGACAGGATTCATCGGACATGACCTACTCACTGGGAAACCTAAGGTCCTGGGGAACAACAGCTTCTAGATGTCCCACTACCTGTTATTTATGCAGTACCTCCATGCTATTACTCACTGTTGAGGTGAGTCTGACTGGCCTAAAGATGCCTGCCTCTTCACTACTGCTTATGTTGTAAGTTACATGTTCTCTACATGTTACTGACTTACTGACTAGATACTGGGTGCACAATATTTCCTCCATGCAGATGTCTGTTATTCAGTAAAGCAACATCAAGGACCTCAATATCAAGACATACTTGGTAGATGTAGTTATTTTGCACGATTCATTCCAAATCAGCAGTTCTGTGCTGGATTCCAGTCAGCTCCTGACAACATGGATTTTCCTGTGCCAGGGGCATCAGAACACATTGCTCACAGGAGCAACAAAGTGTACTTTACATGCATATATTCAGTTCCATGTCATACTGGTGATCGCAGAAAGGTGATCGCCATTAGGGTGAGTGTAAATTGATGAAAATCAGTATCGGTGGTGTACACTACCAGCACACAGCAAAAGGGTGCCAGAGACTTAGATTTTTTATTTATGTGGGGGGCTGTTCACCCCACAACTGCCATGGGGGAAATCACCCCCACACCCCCTTACTTAAGGGTTTTCAACTCCGGGGGGGGTACAAGTTGGGGAGGTGCAAAACAAAATAAAATCCCAGACCATTGCACAAAAACAGACTTCACCTAGAACCAAACATGGTACCCTCCCAACCCTAACCTGCCAACAACATGGCCAACTCAGCAGCTGTCCACCATACTATACCCCCAGAAACCCTCCCTCCCCTTCTACCCTTCACACAGCATTCTCACCCCCCAACACTTGTGTGTACATATAGCAACATTCTGTCCCTATATTTATGGACCCCTCACCCAGTCATCCTCCCTGCCTGGCAGCTCTGTGCACAGGTGCCGTGACTGAGTCGCCATTTCTGAAAGCACTCAATCACAGTCACCATTATCACAGGCCACCATATATTCATATCCATGCTAATATAATTCATGCCAGAGTCAATTCTGCTTCCCCCTCTATAGTCTATCTCATATCGCAGTCACCATTGTCACCGGCTACTGTATATTCCTATCCATGCTAATATAATTCATGCCAGAGTCAATGCTGCTTCCCCTCTATAGTCTATTGCATCTGACAACATCTCTGGCTCAAACGCATAAGACTGGACTGTTAGCTGTGACAGTAATCCAGTAAAATTACTTCCAAATTCAGACTCTTCAACAGATGCACTAGCCAGGCATTGCACTAACTGCATATCAACTGTCAAGCAGGTCTCTAGAAACATATTAATTTGGCATGTAACCACATAGGTTCATAGGCTCATAGAAGTTTATGAGTACAGTAGGCATAACATGCCCTTTATTGCACTCGCCACCCATATACACTATGGGAGGAATTCAATTTCATTTTTCCCCCATAAAGTCATCCAATCTTTGCTTAAATATTATTATATTTCTACTATTAACAACTCTATCTGGCAAAGCATTCCACATCCCAACCACTCTTTGTGTACAGAAGTGACTCAGTTTGGTAGATACGCATTTCTCACCGATAAGTTTATAGCTATGACTCCTAGTTGATTTGATATTAGAAGCTGCTTTTAAACCTATTGTTGTTTTTAATCATCTTTTAGTGTTTTATATACAAAACATAAATCTCACCTTATTTGTTGATATTTGACAGAGAAAAGTTTTAGTTCTCTTAGTCTATTATCATAACTTTTATGCTGTAAGGATATAACGTTCTTGGAGAATCTACACTGTGCACCCTCAGATAGTTTCAGACTCCTAATAGAAGATGGAGCACAAAATTGGAACAATATTCTAGATGTAGACATACTAGACTGGTATAGAGTGGTATAATTACTTGAGGGTTTCTGCTTTTATTTTTTTTTTTAAAGTTTATTCATACATTTTCCACCATAAAAGGCAGCAGACAGAGAAAACTGATAGAGACTCATTGATACATAGTGAAAGGATGCTGCCCCCCCAACCTCCCCTTACTGCAGTAACCCATCTCAGTACCCGTGGATGCTGAGCTTCTAATCAAAAACCATGCAGGATCTATAACCCTAGTATAGGTTTCGTTTGGAACCAGAGAGATTAGTGAGTGAAGGGGATCCCAAATTTTAGTATAAACTGCCAGACTATTGTGCAGACTGGCTATTGCTTTTTCCGTGCGTAAGTTGGATAATACTTCTCTTACCCACTCCTGGAAAGCAGAAGAGGACCTGTCTTTCCAGTGATGGAGAATTATTTTCTTAGCCAACAGGGCAACCATGGAAATATGAAATTTGCATACCCTAACTCTAACAGAGGACAGGTCCCCTGACACACATAACTCAGGGGTAAAATATTCTTGGAGGCCCAACAAGGGGTCTAAGGAAGTTTGGATTGAAACCCATAAGGTGGAAATTCTTGGACAAGACCAAAGCATATGAAAAAGTGTGCCCTCATCCTGTGAACATTTGTTGCACTTGTTTGAGTCTAGTTAACCCCACCTGTGAAGTTTGGCCGGGGAGTAATATAAGTTATGTTATATGTGGTATTGCATGAGACACAATCTATCTTGAGAAATTAATTTTTGACATGACTTCCAGAGAGAATGCCAATCCAGCTGAAGGTGAGGGAAAAAGTTACTCCAAAACCTTGATGGCCCAAATGGACCCCCAAACTTTTTATGAAACAAAACCTGATATAGTTTAGAAATTGCACCAGGAGAGCCAGAAAGTGGGGATACCTCGGGTATCAGAGAAGAGATATTCTGGGAAGGGGGAGTACTACCCGGGGTAATTACAAGTAAGTGTTTCAATTGCAGGACTTTAAAATAGGAAGAAGGCGGGATGAGAAATTTCCTAACCATCTCTTCCACTGATAGCCAATGCCCCTCACCATCAGTAAAAGCCAAGAGCTTCCCCTCTCCCAGTTGAAGCAACCATAGACGGGAAATTTGACTCTTGTTAATAGTAAATGATGGAGAGTTCCATATAGACTGGGCCAGGTCCAGATGGGGGGAATACTGCAAAAAGGAACATATCTATGAGCAGACCTTTAAGGAGGTCCTTATCGTAGAACACTCTACGGCCACACTTACTTGGAATAACCTAAAAAAAAGTAATGTGAGAGGATCCAGATTTTTGTCATTGATTGCATCCAATTCTATTTTGAGCCAGATGGGTTGCATTTCTTCTGGGCCGGGAGATACCCACCTCGAACACTTTGCAAGATGACTAGCCCAGTGATATATAGCCAGATGGGGGATTCGCAGCCCCCCCCTCCAGTCTAGGGGCTGCCAGCTTATGATAAGCCAAATGGGGATACCTGTCAGCCCAGATGAATCTAGTGAAAACACCATGTACCTTTTTGAACCAGAGTAAGGGGATAAAGGTGTTGAGAAGGGACAATGGCTAGAAAATCCTAGGAAATACAGTATATTCATCTTAATTATGTTGATCCGGCCCCATAGATAAATAGGGAGTTTAGATCACCTCTCAAGGTCATGCGTAATCCCCTGCAATAGGGATTCTAAATTTTCCTTGAACCATGCTAGGGGGTTACGTGAAATTTTGATACCCAGATATTAGAATGACCTGGGTGTCCAACATAGCCCAAAAGGGCTAATGTCAGTTTTGAAAACTTTGTGATTTAATGGGAAAAATAGGGACTTACTGGCATTCAATTTGTAGTTGGACAGAGCACTAAACCTTACTACTTCCCTTAGTAAGGCCGGGACGGAGGATACCAGGTGGGACAGATGTATTAACAGGTCATCTGCATATTCAGTGACTTTGACTTCGTGCAGCCCAGTTCTCACCCCTTGTATGGAATCATTATTGAGAATATTTTGAATAAGAGGTTCCAGATATAAGTTAAATAATAGAGGGGAAAGGTTGCACCCCTGCCTAGTACCCGAGTGAAGCGAGAAAGAATGGGAAAGGCCCCATTCGTGGAAATTCTTGCCGAGGAATTTTTATAAAGGGCGGCAATCCAGGAGATAAACAGAGAGGGGCAGTGGAAGGCCTCTAGAGTGCAGAACAAAAAGTTCCAGTTCACACGGTCGAATGCCTTCTCAGCATCCAGGGACACTAAGCCCGCAAGGAACTCTGCATCCCTGGTAGCCGAGAAGACATGCGACAAGGTGCGTAAATGATCGGAAGATGAGCACCCTTTCATAAATCCAAACTGATTTGTACCTATTAACCCAGGAAGAACCACTGCTAACCTATTAGCCAGAATTTTAGAGAGGATCCTAATATCCTGGTTTAAAAGCGAGATAGGTCTGTAACTTTGAACCAATTTGAGATCTTTATCAGGTTTAGGAAGCAGGACAATCAGGGGCTCATAGAGATATGGATCTGTCTCTGCCCCAGATAGGATTTGCTGAAATAAGTGACCAAGTATTGGTAAAAGGTGGTCTCGAAAGACCTTGTAAAATAAAGCAGAAAATCCATCTGGACCAGGGACCTTGTCAGCAGGCAGCTCACTAATAACCTTAGCAATTTCTTCCTGGGAAATAGGGACAACCAGAGCATCACTACACCGACCAGCGAGACGGGGCAAGTGGGAGTCCTTTAAATAATCCTCTATGTCTTCCGGGTGGGGGGGGGTGCTCCATGTCGCTATACAATTTAGAATAATAAGCAGCAAATTCTTGAGCTATCTCAGTGGGAGACACCTTAAGAGATCCATCCACCACTGACCTGATGGGAGGGATAAATCTCATTGATTCCTGTTGTTTAATACACAGTGCCAGTAAATGTCCCAATTTCTTCCCCTGATCAGTGTAATTAGCCCTGATATGAATGATGGCTAATTCTTCTTTCTCTTGAAGTAGCCCCAAGTATTTATCCTTTAACTTCAAGAGTTTCCAAGTATCCTCATCTAGAGGATTGGCCAGAAGATTAACTTCCAGAGATTTGATTTGGGTTAATAAGGATTTTAGTTCCTTCTCCCACTCTCGTTTCCTACTAACCGCCATGCTAATAAGTATCCCTCTCATGAAAGCTTTGAAGGCCCCCCACAAGAAATCAGGTTTTGCACTATCTAAAGGGTTTAATGAAAAAAGGGATTCTATTTGTTCCCTTATAAGTTTGCAACATTTAACATCTTTAAGGAGCTGGTCATTGAGTGTCCATCTAGTTTCCCTATTAGATGAATTGAGCAGTACCAAATTGCATACCACTAGTGAGTGATCAGAGATTAGGCCGGGTTGAATCGAGGAGGTCTTCACCCTGGGCAGGAGACACTGAGAAATGAGTAAGTAATCAATGCGGGATTGCGAGCCATGTGCCATAGACCTAAAGGTAAACTCCCTAGAATCTGGGTGTAAAACACACCAGATGTCACAGAGCCCACATTGGTCTAATAAATCCTTAAATGCTTTCTGTCCAGGGGTAGCCCCACCCAGGCCACTGCCCAGTCTGTCTAAGTAAGGATCGAGTACTTGATTGAAATCTCCCCCTAAAATAATTTTAATGGGAAGCATTGGGAGAATGATAGATATAAGCCTCATAAAAAATCCAGGGTCATCCAGATTAGGGCCATAAACACAGCCCAATAATATTGGGACAGACCAAAGGGTACCTTTAACCAGGATAAACCTACCCTCGGTATCATTAATCACTTGTGTGGAAACAAATGCAATATTCCTGTTAATCATGAGCATGACCCCGCAGCTATCCGTGGTGTCCTGGGTACTATAAATCAATCACATTTGTTGCCTCCTTAATTGCAAAGCTTCCGCTTCTAATAAATGGGTTTCTTGCAAAAAGGTTATCTGTGAACTGAACAAACTTAAATGTTTGAGAGCCTGATATTGCTTGTGTTGTTTTCTGATCCCCTTAACAGTCCAAGATGCAAATGTTAGCTCTTTAACCATCTAGGAAAAATAGTTGAACTAAAATAATTACACTCAGCACACGAGATGTATATCCCCTTTACATGTATCCCCAGGGTTACTGCAGAAATGCTCACCCTGCTCCCTAGTCCCCCAAAATAGAAACCACCACTCCCTCTATCCCCACCCTCAAACCATGCCTCAAACCCCACCCACCCTCCCCACCAAACTGTCACAAGCAACGTTCAGCACAGCACTGGTTCTAATCCCTCTACTCCGGCCCCCGATAATGAACCCAGACAGTTAGCGCTGTTGCACTCAAATCACAGTCTGCAGAAACCAAGCACTGCGAGTTATACCCCTAATGGAAGAGAATGGTCCTGGGCCTTCACCTCAATCCAGCCCAAACATGGACATAAGGGAATTTGTTTTAAAGGGACCATAAGGAGACCACTACACCACCCAAGTGTTTGTGATAACACGGATTGAGACGAGAAGTGCAGGGTGAGCCATCTTTAACCAAAACCGGACCAGAAACCCCTAAAGGGAAAGATACCTCAGTTCATATTGAGAGCGGGAATTGAGATGGGAAAAGCTGGGATCACTTCACTGGAGGGGAAGGCATAATAACTGCCTCTCCCCAAAATGAGCCTACATCCAATGCACAGGTCCTCCCTGCAAAATTGAGAGTACTACGCACCAATTAATTAGTGAAACAATGCTAAATCCTCCTCTAGTAGTGCTTCCTCGTGACTCCCCAAAGGTTGGAACGCCCTCTAGTGGCCAATTCCCTGACTTGACTAAATGAAAATCAGGAAAGGAGAGAGCCCAGGACCATCCTAGTACCAATCCAAACAAGGAAAAATGAGAAACTAACCCACAACCAATCAAGCTAGGCTCTTTCAGCCCCCAACAAAAGTAACTGCCAAAACTTGGCACACAAATCCCCCCCTGAGAAGGCCCCAAACCCAAGTGTCCACTGCTTCAGACCAGCATGGGCCCATTATGAAATGGAAAGAAAAGAAAAGTCGGGGCGGTCTACAATGATCCCCCCAGTCCAAAGCGATAGATGCAGTTTTCCAAGTCTTCACATTTAGAAGGTTTCTCTAAGAGAAAAAACGAAAGTTCAAACTCTCAACTCTGTGTAGTACTCCATACTGCACCACAACCATTCAAGATTCCTTAAAGAGACCTGGCAACGTGGATTTAAGGCTCATCAAAGCCTCTTCAGGGTCTTTGTAGCTTTTCCAGGATCCATTAGTTGAAATCTGTAGTCTGGCCGGGTAACCCATCCTAAACTTCAAACCTGCTGCAATTAGTTTAGAAACTATAGGGTGAAACGCTTTGCATTTCAAGCAAACCGAGATGGGTAGATCTTGAGAGATTCTCAACTTTATATTTTCCCAGCGAACCTCTTGCAAAGCTTGCACTTTTTGCAGGAAATGCTGTCTCTCCAAATAATTCAAAAACCGGCACACAATAGGGTGGGGGGATCCTCCGGGAATGGTTTAGGCCGTAAAGCCATGTTGACACGCTCTATAATGTAGCCGGGGCCGAATGGAGATGGGCCAGCAACCCGCTCAACCAGCTTCTGAACAAATGCCACAACATATTGGCCCTCCTCTCCCTCCGGTAAACCGAGGATCACTACTTTATTTCTTCGGCTCCGACCCTCTAGGTCCTCAAGCTTAGCTTCAAAACGAGACAATTCTGGTGCATCAAGACCAGATCAGGGTTGAGACTACTGATTCTTTTCTCAATATAACTAATTCGGGCTGTATTATCAGACACAGACAACGAGAGTTCATCTAGCTTTCTAGATAGCGATTTCAAATCCATTGCCATATCCTTCATTTCCTCTCGAAAGGGTTTAAACTCCTCAAGAAATCTGGAAAGCGTTAAAGGCTCCTGATCACCAGTTTGGCTCAGAGGATCAGGCCCAGAACCACCCGAGGCCCTGGATTTTCTTAGGGGCCTTCTCAGGAGTTGCTGGAGGAGTATGCTTCTGTGGGGCTTTCTTCATGTAAGCCTCCATCCATCCGAGATATAACCAGACCAGAGTGCCACAGCTATTACACAACGTTAAATCTCAAAAACAAGAGAAAATAGTGAATTAGAATGCCAAAACAAGATAAAATAATAAACGGGAGGCAGGAGCTTCTTGAGGGAGCTGCTACTCAGCACTCTGCATCACGTGATCTCCCAGGGTTTCTGCTTTTAATATTACCTAAAATTAAGCCTCCAGTTTTATTACATTTTTTTTAACATTTATTATGGTGTTTCTATCAAAGATTAAATTATTAGAAATTATAACTCCCAAGTATTTTTCCTCAGCAATATGTTTTAATAATATATTGTTTAAGTAATAATTGAAGAACATATTATTCTTACCCAAATGTAAAACTTTGTTTGTCTACATTAAAATACATTCCATATGAGTTAGCCCAAGATGCTAAACTGTTTAAGTGATTTTGCATGAGAAGCCTATCTGATATTGAGCTTACCAGGCTACCAATCTTACAATTATCAGCATACTGGGATATTCACATTTTGTTAGTTGTAGACATTGTGGAAACTAAGATATTAAAAAGTATGGGTCCCAGGACAGAGTCCTGAGGAACTCCACTAGTTACCACACCCACATCAGATAGATGACCTTTAACTGACACTCTCTGGGTCCTTTTCTACAGCCATGATTGTATCCAGTTTATGATGTCAGGATGTATGCTGATTCTTGCTAGTTCTTTTAACAAGATTGTATGTGAAACTTTATCGAATGCCTTGGCAAAGTCTGGAAATATCATATCCACCAGTACACCCTTATCCATGGCAGTGCTAACTGGTTCAAAAAATTGTAAGAGATTAGTTAGAACAGACCTCTCAGACACAAATCCATGTTGAAAAATGTCAGTTTTTATTATTCCTATCTATGTGATTAATAATGAATGTTTTGAGTAGTCTTTCCATGATTTTACCTCTGAAAGAGGTTAAGCTTATTGGGCGATAATTGTTTGGATCATGTTTATCTCCTCCCTTATAAATAGGAATCGCAACAGCCTCTCTCCAAGCTTGAACAGCTTTGCCTTCTTTGATGGATACATTTAAAAGTGCTGTTAGTGGTCTGGAGATTACGTGTCTAATTTCCTGTAAAAATCTAGGTGGGATGCCATCGGGACCTGCTGAACTATTTGACTTCAAGGATTTTATTATTTTATCAACCTCGCTGCTTAAAAACTGGATGATTGTTTTCATTTTCAGAAAACGGAGTTCTAATGGTTTTCTTTGTTTCAAAAACTTTTAAGAATTGTTCATTTAATACCATGGCAGTAGCTGTTTCACCAGTAACAGAGGTATTATTATTAATAAAGAGGCCTATAGTTTGCTGTCTTCCATTATACACAAATTATATACAACATAAAAATCAGGTTAACGTATACTTTTTAAAGATATATTTATATTGTAAATGACAAAATATGTAAATGAGTCAATGCATCCTAATGCGTATACGACTACAACAGTTATAGAGTTATCATCACAGCTGCAACACAAGTAGTAATGATGAGCACACATCTCTTTACATACGTTATTTATTTATATACTTTTTCCCAGCATGCCACTAGTGCTACTGTGTTCCCCAGTGCTAGACAGGCTCTCTCGCTCTTCAAAGGGACACCACCTCATGAATACTAATGAGGCAGCTCCTGATCCCTAGAGCACAATTGCCAACAAAACCCTCCCCTCTTGACAATGGCCTCCAGTCTGCCTACTTTTTCTGGTCACCCCAAACTGTCATCATACCTCCTGTGCTTTTCCAATTAATTGTATTTATTTATTGTATTTTGTGGATCTGGTAAGCCCACTGAGACCAGAATTCTCTTTCTCAGGGGTAACCAGGGGAGGGGGAGATACAGATGGTAACCAACTGAAATTGAACCAGATTAAGCTGTTGGGGGTATTTATAGTGAATGGGGGAAATTTGGCAAGGACACTGGGGAAATTCCCCTACGCTGTGTAGGGGGTGCTGCTGCTATCGATCATGGTGGCAGTTGGTGAGGACCTGGTGAAGGAGATGGATATGGCAGAGGCAGGAGGGCTCGTTCCACCTCCTGTTTCTCAACTACCTAGAACGGAGCAGGCGGGAGACCCACTTTTTAAGAATACTACGGTGAAAGATATACAACAGAAGTCGGCTCAAGATTTGGAGGATGATGAATTTCTGGCGTTGAACTCTCAGAAATGCTGATTGTTGAATATTATTACACAGCAAGAAGCCTTGCTGGCTAAACAACATACTCATATGGACTCTCAATGCTCGGTAAGTATACCTGCTACTTGAACTTGGGTCGAGGAAGAAGTTTCTGACGATGAACTATCTCAAAGTGTACAACTGAAACAGTCTCTTTTGCAAGATCTTCCTCTTATTAACCCTAAATGTTTAACGGCAGTGTCTTCTGACATACCGACTTTACCACTGTCAAAGTTGCCTGCACAGCTGATTGGAGCCGCTAGTGTGGCAGCATCAAAGGCCTTGCAAGATAAGTCAGTCTGTGATACCCCAAGCCAGGTATTGTCCTCTTCGACTGAACTTTCAGCTTCTGAGATGACCGTGCAGACTGACAATGCAGGGCCATAGTCTGTAGACACCACTTTGTTTGCTGCAGGGTGGGAAAAAACTATTGATGGCAAATGCTGGGTTTCAGGTATGTCTCCAATCAAAATCCCCACTAATGTGGGACAGACTATTGTACCTGTTTCTGATGTTGTTTCCCTGCTAAATTTGCCAGAATCACTGCAGATAGAACAACCTTTGCCTGGCCAACCTGTGTTCCCTGTCCCAGATACTCCACTGAATCAAAAACCTGAGAAACCTCAGAAATCCTTTGCTTCTTTGTTTCATCTACCAGTGGCCCCTGCTAAGCACCACAATGCTGTTTGTTTGCTATATAAAGGGGGGTTGGATTGTGTCCCAGATCATGTCTATGTTGGAAAGACATTATTAAAAGACTCATTACAATTTTTTGTAATGAAATATATGCCCTCATCCATGTATCAGGTGAGCATACCTTTGACATTAGCTTTAAAACTGCCAATGGTCTGGAACATTTTAGGAAGAAATATAATGAACTTAGGAACTCTCCCCTATGGACCCGTTTTGAGGCAATACCTCTGACTAAGCCAGCAAAAAAATTTGTAACTGTGTTATTCCGCAATGAAGGGGTTAATGTGATGGATTTAACTTACTGGTTGAAGCAGTGCTGTACTGTTTTGGATGGTCCCACTGCTATCTGTGATAGTGAACACTATTGGACTGGGGGATAGAAGTTTATGGTTCTACTTTCTTCAGCTGGTGATGGTCTTAAGCATTCACCCAATTCTTTTTTCCTTGGATGTGATAGATGGGTCTTGTTTTATGCAGGTCAACCAAAGGCCTGCTATAAATGCAGTTCTGAGGGTCATATGAGCAGGGTCTGTGATAAAGTGCGCTGTTCTCTCTGCAATTAAATAGGACATGTTAGCACTAACTGCTTAAATGAAATGGTCTGTAATTTGTGTGATGATAAGGGCCATTCTTATCAGAGCTATTCTTGGGCAGCACATAACACTAATCCTGGAGGGGATAGTGAGGAACAATGGCTGTTAATAGCAGTTGCTCAATGACAGCAGTCTGGGTCAGTGTTTCCCCCCTTATTTCTCCCCACCTCCGCCTACTTCCCCTCCATCTTCTTCCCCACCCCCTTCCCCACTTCCTCTAACTTCACAAGCACCGGTTGAGGAGCCACGAGTGGATCCTTTAGTAGATTTACCTCATACTCCTACAACTTCTTTTCAGCCTCAGGTTGGCGACAACAATTTGGAGATGGAAACTCTGCCCCTAGAGTTCCCAGATGAGATCATGCCCCCCAGCCTATAACACAAGGAAAGCAATTTTGAGTCGTTAAAGTTCTGAGAAATCCATTCCAGCCTCAAAACTAGCCGAGACACATCATATTCCCCTTCAAAATCAATATCAGAATCTTTCTACTGCAGATAGTGATTCTGAAGTACTTTCAAACTCCTCTTCCATGATCTCGCTTGGAGATGGAGAAGTGGATCAGATTTAGATACCTCAGACCACCTCACATAAGGGGTCATCAGGGAAGAAGCAATCTCCTCATGTAAAGTGTAAAACTAGACTTGGTACTAGAAGAGGGGTTAGAAAAAATATTTTTTGGTCTTTTGGTATGTGCTTCCTTTTTCTTTTCATGTCTCTTTTTCTCACCTCTGTTAATGTTAACAGTACCAAAAGTCTTAGGAAAATACATATAGTTTTCTCAGCCTTATTTCATCAACAACCAGGAATTTATTGTGTGCAGGATACTAGATTGCATACTCTGCTTGGTGTTCATAATGCTACTAATGCCTGGTATGTGGGGCCCTCTTATTGGTCGATAGGTACAGACCAATGTTCAGGGGTGGGAATCTTGTTTCAATGTCTCGATTTCACATGTCTTAAACTGCTGGATCTGGTACCTGGAAAAGCTTTATTATTAGACATTTGTTTTCAGGGGAAGTTATTTCATCTGATTAATATCTATGCAATGCAATCCAAAGCTGACAGGGTTTCTCTTTTTATATTGATTCAGCCATATTTGCATACCAAGCAAATAGTTATTTGGGGGGGGATTTTAATTGTGGATTAGACAAAAGGGATAGAGGATCACAGACTAAAACACTGAAATCCTTCTGTGATTCTGTTTAAAATAAATACTTCACAAGGCGGATTTGGTTGATGCCATGTTTTTCCACCTTACGAAAGTGGTACCAACTTTTTATAGAGGTCCCTTTTCTACTAGAATTGAGTTTTTCTTCATTATATCTCAGCATTCTTTTATTTCTGCAGTAGGAGTTCAGGCGGTTGAATATTCAGATCACTCTTTGCTTTTTCTTAGTCTAGGAGCTGGGGTTCAGATAGGGTGAGGATTATGGAAATGCAATTCTTCACTATTAAATCAGGATTGCTGTCATACACAATATGGTATTTTGCTTTAGGTATTATAAATATCATACCTGTTACTCCCTCCCTCTATCAGCAAATGTATTGTTCTCTTGAAAACTGTAAAATACAGCTCTTGGTAACATGCTCAATGCAATGTATAGCTGATCTTGATTCTGCAATATTGTATAACTAAAAAAACTGCAACCTTTAGCTGCCATTGTATGTCTATATGTATTAAGTGTTTGTTTTTCTGACATGGAGCCTTTGTAAATGAGTCCCTAACTCAAAGGTTGTAATCCTAAAGTATGTTAGATAAAAAATACATTTTGCATCTGCAAAGAAAACAGTATTTTTTTTATATGACTCGTCAGTACAGTGGTGGGAAGATTTAAAAAAGGAACTGATTATTTTGTTAAAAGTTTTAAGTAAAAAAGACAGAGGTGTGCAATATTTGACAAATTTATGAAATAGGCAACTACAATCTTTGATTTCCATATCATATACATCTACACATGATTATTGCTCTCAGATTTGTCATCTGAAGGACTGCATGTTTCAATTTCATCAGCATAAAGCCACTGTTTTGGCTTGCCAACAAACTTTTAGTTTGAGGGGAGCCCTTTCTACTGTTTGTCCATATGATACCTGTAAGCAACGGGTATAGTCAAAAAGAATGGATAGTTTAAAAGATTCTTTAGGACAAATTCATACTACACATCATAACATTATGGATGCTGTATATACACATACTAAAACTCTCTTTTCCCATACTGACATAGATTTGGAATGTATTCATAAAGTTTTGGGAGGTATTACGGTTCCTGAGTTTCTGGCTATCTTAACTCAAGAGCTGCTAAAAGATATCCATTTTTCAGAAATAGAAATGGCTGTCAAGTCTCTGCCTATAAATAAATCTCCAGGTAAGGATGGTCTGACTACTGAAGTATGTAGGTTTATTGTAGATGTTTTAGCTCTGGAATTGGCCCAAGTTTTCCTTCTATGCTTTGGACTACATTACTTTACAATACGGTACAGGGTGCTGTAGTCGATATTTATAAGGCTGGAGATCAATGTCTCTTGACAAATTGGAGTCCTATTTGTCTCTTAAACATGGATTTTAAACTTTTAACTACAATTCTAAACATTAGATTACAACAAGTGGCTAATTATGTGATTAGTCCGGCACAAGCTTGTTCAGTGAAATATTCAAATATCTTGGAACATCTGCTTTTACTTCAGGAAATTACTACTAGAATCACTAAGGAAGAGATTGAGGGCTTTTTATGCTCCTTTTATCAAAGTAAAGCTTTTGACTCCATTAATCATGATTATATGTGGGAGGTCTTGAGATGTTATAATGTCCCGGGACAGTTCATACAATGGATTAAACTGTTGTACGCATCAGCTACTGTAACTCCTATAGTTAATGGACATGCTGGGCCTTTGATTCCAGTTCATAGAGGAGTTTGGCACGGCTGTCCCCTAAGCCCACTCCTCTATGTCTTCGGTATTGACCCTTTATTAAGAAGTATAAATACTCATCCTGGAAGCAGATCTTTGCAGTTGGGGACTTTACAGAGTCCTTCGAGGTGTATCGCTTATGCAGATGACTTGTGCCTTCTTTTGCTGGATGCGTTATCTATTTCATTAGCACTAGATGTTTGTTCTGCTCATTCTTTGGCATCAGGGGCAAGTGTGAATGTATCTAAATGCCAGGGTATATGTTTGGGGACACAACAGCAGCTAGTCTCTCAGATCTCTGGTATTCCTATTTTTACCCACCCTATTAAAATATTATGATTATTATGGGGCATGGGTAACTTAGATTTATTGAACTGGACCTCATGGACTGAACTTGTAAGTCTGATGGGTTCCAAGTGGAATGCTTGGAAACTTGATAAAAAGCAATGTGTGGTGTTAATTAAAATGAAGCTTTTACCACAATTTCTTTATGTAAGTAAAGTATTCCCCCAAAAAACAATTGAAAGGTAGTTTGCTGAGTTTGTGTTTTTGTGCGGTATGGGGCAGTAGATTAAATCCTATTAAGAGAAATATTACTTATTTACCTTATTCATTAGGGGGTTTGAATATGGTTCACCCATTAATATTTTTTTTATTGCATGTTTTTCTACAGTATATTAATCTCTGACCCTAAGTGATTAAGCAGGATAAGGTTTGGACTTCATATTTTTATGATGCTCTTCAACAATGGTTTCATACTTGGGAGGGATCAAGGGTCACTCACTTGAAACAAGATCCTACACTTCCTGGTTACTATAGGGAGATGTTTTTAAAACTATGAATATGGGGAGTATCTAGCCATATGTTGCTTGGTAATATGAGAAAACAGCGATACCATCACATACTTACTACGTATTTTACTGAACCAATAACTTTTCCCAACCGGCCTTTGCATCTACAAGAAGTCCATTTGTCTCTATTAACTGAACAGAGGGTTACAAGAAAGTTGTGTGATTTCCATTGGCTTAGTTGCCATGGTAACATAAATGTTAAAAGCAATCAAAAGCTTGAACAGTGTTCTGAACGAGGTCATATCAGACCTGACGGTGCGTCTGCAAAAGAGACTATTGAACATTTATTTTGTTCTTTGTTCATTTATAAAGATATTTTGGTCTACTCTTGTGAGTACTTGGTCTGTGCCTATTATTTCCACAATAATGCGTGAGGAACTGATGTATGGTATTTACCATTCTGGTCGGCAGCGTTTTAATGAGGGTACATTGAATGTTGTTTGTTTAGTTCTTAAATGGTATATTTGGACTGCTAGATGTGGATTTATGTTGCAACAAAAGGATACTCCTGTTGATATGATCATTCGGAATGTTACTAGGGAACTGTATGATATTTTTCAGAAAGAATGTCTTGTTTTTCCACATGTTTTAGAAGCCCATTGGCAAAACATGCCTTGGATAACCACTTCATATTTTCCCGTTACATGAATGTTTTTTTTTGTCTGATAAATTCCCCTACTTTTTTAGTGTGTGTGTGTGTGGGGGGCGGGTTGTAGTATTATGAATTTTTTTGTTTTGGTTGTTGACATTACTGTATGCCAAAATCCTTATTTTTGTTTTTTGTTTCTTTTCGTTATAATTTCATATGATGTAAGACATTCCTGTATATTTTGTTTGTTTGAAATTTTTGAATAAAAAATTCCCCTACTCTGTGGTAGAGGGCGCTGGTGAATGATGGAAGTGGATGTGACACTCGTTCAGTTGGATGCAAGCACTGCAGGGGTGAGGAGCACCCTCCTGGTGGCTCCAGAGCAGGAGATTGTGCTGGACAATGAGGCCTATGTTGCTAATGGTGAGGCTGTGGAGGTGAACTTGGAGATGCAGCAGTCTGAGGACTCTGATGACCTGCTAGTGGCTGGTTTACAACATGAGATTGAATTTGTTCAAGCTTTGAGTAACGAACAGCAACAATGGTTGCTGCATCTTCTTGTGACCCCAGGGAGAGGTGTGCAACGACGATTGCCTGTGTGAGAGGCTGAGAATATACAGAGGGATGCAAGCAGTCCTGGGCCTATAGTGGCAGTTGCACAGAATGATGCAGGAGCAATACATTCAGAATGTAGCGAGCGGGTAACACCCCAGCAAGTTGTGACGATAGCTAAGGTTGTGCAGGAAGAGTTAATGACCAGTTTGTAGACTTTACCTTCTTTGGCTACCCCAATCCCTGTCTCAGTAAGTACCCCTCTGAAAGCCAAGGTACCAGCAGATGTTGACATTGTTGAAACTAGCACTGATGCCATTAAAGCGGGGCCAAGCACAGCTTCAGAGAAAATGGTGCAAGACAGACCTGTGTCTGATTTGGGGTTAAGAAAAGGACGTAGAACTGATGTCTGTAGTGATGCTCATTCAGCTACAGGGATGTGGACTGTCAGCTCAGCATTAAAACAAGGGGGTTGGAAGAAAAGGGGGGTCTGGCTGCCTGATCCTGAAGAAATACCTATTCCAAGGAGCAAAACCCCAATTCTACAAACAAGGCCACAAGTTGACCCAGGTGATGTCAGCTTCCCTATCCTGGACTCGCCACCATTACAATATGTGATTGAGGGGCCCTGTGAGACACTAGCACAGTGGGGTGATAGGGTGGAACAGGCAGAGAATGCTTCAGAAGGGGAGAACAAGGGGGTACAACTCTCGACGTTATGGCAACAATTTCACCGTTGAGATGCTGGTTTTCCTGTGACTGTCCTGGAACAGAGAAAAAAATGCTGTGCACATCCAATATTTAGGTGGTTTATCACATCCACCTGACAGAATATATGTTGGGGAAAATACTCATTAAAGATTCTCTTCACTTTTCTCAAATTAGATATATGCATTGATTCATGCATCTGGTGACAATGTGTATGATGTCAGTTTTAAGACCCCAGCAAGCCTGGATAGATTTTGGGCCTCCTACGAAAAGAAACACCACTCAGCCTTATGGTTTCCCTTTTGAGTCCTCCCACTGAAAAAGCCTCTGATTAAACAAGTGGCTATTCTCTTTTGTAATGAGGGGGTGGCTGTATATGATGTGCACTACTGGCTCCCAAAGAAATGTGAGGTACTTGGTGACCCCTCCCCGATATTGGATGATGAACATACCTGGACAGAGAAGGGTGGACATTTAAAGTCCATTTGAGATCAGGTCCACAAGGCCAAAAACATCTACCTAGTGCTTTCTTTCTTAGTTCAGAGAGAGGTCATTGCTTCTGTCAGGGACAGCCCAAAACCTGCTTCAGGTGTGGATCCCATATGCACCTGAGTAATGAGAGCAACCTGGTGAAGTGCACCCTCTGTATGGAATGTGGGCACAACAATAGTGAATGTATGAATGACTGTAAGTGCTATTTATGTGCACAACCAGGACATGTCTATTGGACCTGTGAGCGGGCTACTCACAATTGGACTGATCACCCGAACCAGGAACGTTTGGTAGAAAAGGCACAGAAAGTTGGTACTGAAACACAAAGAACAGTATGGGACAGAAATAGAGCAGCTAGAGAACTTGCCCAGTGGGCTATTCTGGCTGAAAACCCTCCTTCCGTGGTCTTATCAGAGGTCCTGGAAGTTCGCCCCCAGCTCCTCACCCAGTCTTGCATCAGCGAGGGCTGTGGTTTGCCCTGGAGCCCCACCTTGTCTGGACATACAACAACAAATGGATGTGGAACTACCTGATTTAGGGGATGCTTCTCAGGCAGAGTGTTCTGTGAAACTGGATCAGTTGCCTGATATACATGATATGCCCTCACCTGATACCACCACGGTGGGTTCAAAGAAATGATCATTGAAAAATTCGAACCCTAAAGCAAAATTGCAAAAGATGTGAGGGGTACAGGTTCTGGTACCCTCTCAAATGAGTATGATGTTCTGCAACCACCTGACTTCAGATCATGGGGAGGATTCAGAGTCTTCCTCAACCTTTTCCTCCCAAAAAAGGCTGTCATCAGATTCTGAGGAAGATGGTTTGGTTGTGAAGGTGCATGCAGTCCAGATGAGAAAAAAAACAGGTAGGTGCTGTAACTAGATGGAGTCAGCATCAAGGAAAGCAGTCTGGGGCTTGATTCTTTTTGTTCCTATGTTTGTTTTTTTCTCTTTATGTGTAGGATGGAAATACTATTGTTTTCCTTTATGAATGCATTACATGCCAATAACATTGCTTCAGTTAATGTCAATAGTGTCAAGAACGGAAAAAAATGGTTGGTGACTTTTTCTGTCTTGAAAGATAATCATATTGACATTGCATGCTTACAGGGCGCACGGTTATACACCACTAATGACACAGAAACTGCTCGTAAATTGCGGTGCTGGGGCCCATCCTTTTTCACTTACTCTGGAAAGATGTGGAGGGGTTGGTATTCTGTTTTCTGGGTGGGATTATTTTGTTATTTGTCTGGGATGAGTTCTTGTTGTTTTCACTCATAATAAACAATAGTGGAGAGTGATTAATGTGTACTCTCCCCAAACCAAGGAAGAAAGGGTGGACGTCCTGCATATTATAAATATGTATCTTTTTACATGTCGACTGCTGGTTTGGGTGGGGATTTTAACTGTGTTATGTGTGTTCAGGATAAATGGGCAAAACCAAACAAAACGTACTGCGATTCAGGGGCCCTCAAACAGGTTTAGTAAATACCTATCGAACCATACATGCTACGGGGGTTATACATTTTATAATGCTACTCTGGCCACAAGAATTAACTACTTCTTCTCTTCGCCCACCCTGAAATGTCTGCAAGCTTTCACAGTGCCACTTGAAACCTCGGACCATCTCATGGTTAAAGTGTGAATTACGCTGAGGGAGGGGATCCGACAGGTAAGTGTGTATGGAAACTGAACAACACCTTACTCTTGGATAGGAGGTGTGTGGAGCAAATCCATGAACTCCTGAGAGCTAGAAAATCCATGGTGTGTCTGGACAACAATGTCAGTCATTGGTGGATACAGTCTAAGCGGGATCTGAAAGTAGCTTTGCAGACGCTTTCCCATAAACAGCAGACTGATAAATATTTCCAATATTTAACATTAAAAGGGCATTTCATGAGAGCTGAGTCCCTCATTAATGAAGGGTATGGGGAATATGCTGGACAGCTCTAGCAGCTTAAAACACACATGGCAGCACTACAATATGAAAGGGCGACATCTCTCCTGTACGAACACAAGATAGGCACCCCTGGGGAAAGAAACTACTGGTGACATCTGTGGGAGTTGTAGAACCCAGGTACAGCAGAGAACCATGGCCTCTCTCCGTACATCAAGGGGGATTACTGTGACATCCATGAGTGACATATTAGTTGAAGTTGTCCACCATATGCAATGGATGTAATCTGCTCCAGACATCACTCCTACCATGATAGCAGAATTACTGCTACCTTGTCACATACAGGAGATCCCACAAACTTCAACATGCCAACTGACTGCACCAATAACAGTGACAGAGATTCAAGATGCTATGCAATCCTTAAATGCAAATACGATACCTGGACCGGATGGACTAACTACTGAATTTTATAAAACCTTTGCAGCTGAAATGTTGGAAGTGCTGTGGGTGGTATTTAATACAATCCTAGATATCCCAGATATTGCTCCACAGTTTGGACAGACAATTCAGCTGTTTATACACACTAAAGAAGACAGACAGATACTTAAGAATTGGTGACCTCTTAGTCTTATGAACACCGATTTAAAGATTTTAATGAAAATACTGGTGACTTAGTTGGGGACTGTGGCCCCCAATGTGATTGGCCCGAGTCAGGTGTGTACTGTAACAGGGAGGAATATTGCAGATAACTTGCTTCTACTGTGTGAGGTTGTCATACTTGGCTAACAGAATGCCCTGATGGGATATTTACTGAGCCTCGACCAGGGAACAGGCATACGATAAAGCTTCACATCTGTATATGAAGATGATACTGGATAAGTATGGCATTCCACAGTTGTTTAGTACCTGGATCCTGAAACTTTATAGTATTGCCTCTACAACCCCCCTGATTAATGGCCATAGAGGGAGGGAAGTACGTCTAAATTGAGGATTGCGGCAGGGTTGCCCCATGAGCCCTCTTTTATATATTTTTTGTCTGGACCCTCTTTTAAAGCTGATTCAACAGGATGTTGAGATTCATAGTGTGGATATACAGGGTGTTGTGGGTCTTACTAAAATGTTAGCGAAAGCTGATGATGTATGCCTTCTGATAGCAGATGAAAGGTTGGTGGATCAAGCTTTAAATACAGTACATCATTTTTTGAGACTGACAGGGTCGGCCCTGAATAATCAGAAGTATAGGGGCTATATTTTGAGTACACGTACTGATCCAGTAGTAGAGATACACAATGGGTGGGATATTCAGAATGCACCAGGCAGGGGCGCAAGCCCGGGCGCAGCGCAACTGGGATCCACCAGGGCATGGTCCAGGCAATATTCAATGGTGCTGCACCATGGCTGAGCACTGTTGAACATGTCACTGGGGCCCCCAGCACTGCGCATGGCACAGTGGCACTGCGCCAGTGCAAGTGGCAAGTGAGGAGCAGAGGGATGCGCCAGCGCAAATGCAGCTGCGCTAGGTGCATGAACCACAATATTCAGCACTGAGCATGCAAATGGCTTCAATTATGCATGCAAGGTGCAAATGGGGCCATTTGCATGTCATTATGGCCCCATTTGCATGCAGGTGTGCCAATCCTGGGTGATTTGCGCCTGGCACCCAGTCAGGCTGCAGTCAATGAGGACAGATGCCCCCTGCCCCTCAGTGGGCAATGCGCCCTAATGCCTGATCACGGGCTCAAGTAAAATAAAGCAATCCCTGGTGGTCCAGTGGACCTGCTCCCCAGCCCGATTGCGGGCTTTAGACATGGAAATAATCCCTGGTGGTCATGTGGACCTGCTTCCCAGCCCGATCATGGGCTTTATAAAAAAATAATCCCTGGTGGTACAGTGGACCTGCACCCATGCTCAATCGCGGGCTTTAGTAGTACGTAAAGCCCCGGTGGGTCAACAGTACCCCACGCGCCCTCAGACCCACCACCCTGCTCCCCCTCAGTCAGTGGCAGGCAGCAGCTCCCCCTCCGCAAGCCGCCTGGCCACTCGCCTGCTGACTGACAGCATACAATCACGGGTTGTATGCCCATTGGTCCCCTGCATGGGCCAATGGGTGTGCAGATCATACTGTACTACACAGTCCAAAATGTGAATGAACCATTCACATTTTGGGACTATGTCAATCAGCATGGTCTCTGCTTGCCATTGGCGCACGAGGGACCAATGGCGATAGCCGCGTACTGTAGGCTGTCAGTCAGTGGGTGGCTGGGTGGCTTGCAGGAAGGAGCGCTGCTGCCTGCTGGATGACCGGGGAGCAGGGTGGTGGGTCTGAGTGGGGGTGGGGAGGGGAGTACTGCTGGCCCACAGGGGCTTTAACGTGCTACTAAAGCCCGCAATCAGGCTGGTGAACAGGTCCACTGGACCACCAGGGATTATTTTTATTTATAAAGCCCATGATCGGGCTGGGGAACAGGTCCACTGGACCACCAGTGATGATTTACTCTCTGCCCACGATCGGGCAAAGGGGGGGGCATGACACTCGGACTGTGTTCTAGGAGGTCGGGTGGCCACCCATAACAGATGGCTACCATGTTGCACATGGCAATATGGCAGTCCACCTGTGGGTTTCCCCTAGCTTGCTCCTACTTTTTACGGGTGGATCTTTGGGCCCCCCGTGCGGCGCAAGGAGGGTTCATGCCTGCCTATGCACCGCACATCCCAGGCTGAATATCGGGATGTGCTACATATGCATGGGCACGCCCCATGCACTTGCACCGCATACATTACTGGTGCACCCCAGTACATCAGGATTTGCGCAGCACAACATCCCCCTTTGAATATTGCACCGGGGCACATCAGTGGGTTACGCATGATGCAACAGTGTTGCACCTTGCACAACCCCTTTGAATATCCCACCCACTATATGCATGACTAACCAGTCTATAACCATTCTAGGGATCACTTTTGGCAACCCAGATATGGCACTGGTGAACTGGACAGCAAAACTGGACCATAGTAACTAGCAACTCCAAGGTAAAAATTTGGAAGAAATGGCAGCAGATGAAAAAGAAAGAGTTGCCTATTGTTCACACATTTTTTCTTCCCCTGTTGACATACGTGAGTGCCATATTTCCTCCCCCTAGCTCACTAGATGTCTTCATTTTAAGCCAGGCTTTCCAACTAATATGGGGTAGTAGACTGAACCCCATCAAACGTGAGGTACTATATCAGGCAGTTAAATTTTGGGGCTTGCAAACGATTAATCCTATCAGTTATTTTCACAGCATTTTTTTATTTAATACCTTTTCAGCCTTCCTGAGACCGGGAGCTGCAAACTGGAAAAAAGTGGGGGCACTCTGGATCATGCTACTGCTACAGCGCTGGGGGCAGGGTCCCCTTGTGAAAAAAAACAGGGTACTTGGCCAAGTTTTAGTAGTAGTAGTAGTAATAGTAAAAAATGTATTTTTAAACAGGAGAGAAACATGTCATTTGGGCTGGGAGGCCCCATTTACAAGACAGTCCTGTACAGCATGCTGTCTTCTTTGGTAAAGATATGGAAATGGAAAATCACCAGAGCACAGGTTTCAATCCTTAACAGGAAGTCTTTGTATGGTTCGATATAGAAGGGTTCTTTTCAGATCTCTACTGTGTAAAAAGACATTAGGCCTAACTATTCTCAAGCCATAGAGGACTATCTCACAGATCGTCGAACTCCTCCATGAATGCAGGATGTTCTTTGGCTGTGTGCCCATGGCAGTCTGGGAGTAAAGGGCAATGCCAAACATAAAAGGGTGGAAGAATGGTTGTGCCCCAGGGAGCAGTGTGTCCAGCGAGTAGAGACCCTGGAACATTTTTTGATCCACTGTCCGTATACTAGAGAGGTTTGGAAGGAACTTGGGGCCTGATGGGGGGATGTAGCATGGTTGACAGTCACTTAAAAAAATGTGATTACTGGCACTAAACATTTGACGCAGAGTGTGGATAATGGTACGGTTCGATTACTCTTCACCTGTATAAAGTTTTTCTGTGGCAGGTGTGATGTAAGTTCATATTACAACAGACAGTGGTTGGTACATATGATTGAGAATGAAATCAAATCATGAGCACAATTTGATAATGACCGGATGACTTGGGAACAATGGAAAAAAAGATGGAAGGTTATTGCATTACAGATAATGGGCTGAAGGTCAGGCTGTCATGCTATATTGTTGAGAGGTGTTGTGGTGTGTATTGGTATGTGTGGTGCACGGGATGTTTGGGATAGCGAACCTTATGTGATGAGATGACTGTAATATTTCACCTTTTTCCCTACCTATGTGTTTTGTTTTTTCCTTGTTCTGATTCATGTTTCATACTTCCTGTATAATATTTGTACCAGCTTGGTTTATTTTTGTCTTGCATTAAAAATTCCCCTACTCTTTTCGAGAAGTGCCATGGGATCTTTAACGTCCCCCAGGACAACCACCAGAACAGGCAGACGGGACCTCGGTTTAACGTCTTGTCCAAAAAAGGTACCTCAGGAATACAGCATTATAGTGTCAGGATTGGGATATTAACCCAAGAGTCTGGTGTGGGGAGAGAACCCACAGCCTACTGATCTCCCAGCCTCAGAGGAAAATGTGCAACCTACTGAGCAACTGAAACTGTTTTCTGCTGAAAATCTGTTTTGAACCTAATCACTGTTGTTTCTCCCTATGAATTATTGTAATAGTTAAACCTCAGCCTTCCCTGTGTTTTGTTACTGTGTACCTATGTCGACCTTTGTATGCATGTGTACCCTCCATTAAGACATGGAACCTTTGTAAATGGACTGTTCTTGCTCAAAGTTAACTGTATCCTAGAGTTTGACAAATAATAAATAAATAAATAAAAATGGTGTTAGGTGGATGAGTGCTGAAAAGAAAGAATCAATACATTCAAACATTGTGTGTGCAGAAGCACTTGGTGATTCTGTTTCCAGACCTCTTCTGCAGAATATGATGCAGCTCAATGGTCAATACAGATATGGGTTCTATATGAACCAAGGCATAACTTCCAAAGGAAAAGGGAACAGTAAGGGTATTCCCTTACAATGAAAAGGAAGGGGGTGGGGCAGCTGCAGTCTAGGGGTGCTAGCTGCACACTCAAGTAGACTTGGCAGGCCATGAGGCCTGTTTTTGCTGGCAGATTTACTTGTTCATATGTTCATAAACCTCAGTTTTAAGGAACCACAAAGAAACAGTGAGATAAGCAAAAGTAGCAGTTGAAATTAAACAGCCATATTACAGTGTAAAGGACAAAGTGTAATTACGTGTATTCCCAACTTTGATATAATTGAGCGATTTGTTCCAGATTACAGGGATTATTTTTTATAGCATCCCGGTTCTGAAAGGAATTTTGCTGGAGATGTATTACCTGCACTGGTGTCTGTTTGTTGAAGGCATTTCAATCTTAATGACAGTGCATTACCGAGGAACACGTTAATCACTGTGAGCATGTTTTTATTAGTTTTGTTGTACTGATTGAAAAACTGTATGGAAAACAGCACGGCAGCTACAGCATTCATCTCACAGTACACTTGACCAAATGTGTGAGGGACTGCAGACCATTGTGGGCTCATCTGAGTTTTCTGCATGAGTCCTTCAATGGCCACATGCTTGCCATGATCAAAGGTTGTCAGTGAGTTCCAAAGCAGATAGGTCAGAAATTCATGATGGAGAAGTCTCTTCAACTCTTTCAACATGAACTATGGGAACACCGGCCAAAAGGATTTTCAGATCATCAACCTCCCAACAACCATACACATGTGATAAAAGAGGCATTGTTACTTTGCTTGGCACGTCAAAAATACAGAAAGCAAAAAGAAAATACTACCACACATGGCAAAGCGTTGCAGAACACATTGGACCAGGAATAGTTCTAAACCAGTATGCCAGAATCATTGTTCATGGGGAAACAGTACATCAGAACTGTATAGTAGGGTCAAAAGCTCAATAGTTTTATTGTGGATGGCAGCTTCTTCAGAATAAAAACCTTAGTTGTTGTCAGTTTTTGGAATGGTGAATAATGCTATTCAATCGGACAATGCCTGACTGTAGTTAGATACAGCTTTAGTTACGATGGCGTAACCAACATGCAGTGGAAACACACTAAAAGCATTGCAATGAAAACAAAACAACGAGTTGCTGAAGAAAGCAATTTAGTTAAGAAAAAGTGTGTGGAGATCAGTATCCCAAGACAGCGATGCAGCTGGCTCTGCATCACGTCAAAAAGTGTAGAGTGCTTTAAATAAGTGGAAGTTATCTTATATTGCAATATAACCCTGTGAGAGTACAGAAAATGCATATATTGTAACATATGCCATATAATGTTAAAGACAGTATTACATTTGCAAGATAACTATTAATGACATATGGGAGGAGGAAGCAAAGTGGCCCAATGCTAAATCTCTGTATTGGGGGCAGACATAAAGGAGTAAACAGATATGCACGTGTGACCACTCTGCAAAAAGTTTCATGGAGTTTCAGCATTTGTCAAGTTAATTGGGGTGCAAAACCCAATTTGTGGAACCCCAAGAAAAAATTACGTAAAATGTAAAGTTTGGTAAGTACAACAGCTGAGTTTGAATTCCCCCAGCAGAACTTGACAATTATAGAATCACAGAATCAGAGAACTTGACAGCAAATAAGAACCTCTTGGCCCATCTAGGCTGCCCCTTATCCCCCCACTATTCTTCCCTCCCCCTCTGCAAGTACCCATCCCATATCTCTGTAACCCCATGTGCCTGTCCCATGCTCTCTTGAAACCCGACACTATCTCAGACCCCACCACCTCCTGTGGAAGCCTGTTCCAGGCTTTTCACCACCCTCTCAGTGAAGAACCAACCTCTCATAGTGCCTCTGTAGGTTCCCCCTTAGTCTTAAACCGTGTCCCCTCATTATGGTGTCTTCCTTCTTGTGAAATAAACACTCTGGGTCCACTTTGTTTATCCTTTGGTGTATTTAAAGGTCTCTATCAAGTCCCCTCTCCTGGTCTCCAATGTAGAGCCAATTCCCTACAGCTCTGTTCATACGGTTTGCCCTTCATCCATTGCACCATCTTGGTGACTCTTCTCTGAACCCTTTCAATCAATTCTACGTCTTTGCACAGGTATGGCCTCCAGAATTAGACTCTGTACTCAAGGTGCTGTTTCAGCATGGCTTGCTATAGGGGCAGCAAGACCTCCTCTTTCTGCTAGTGATTCACCTGCCTATAAATGCCAGCATCCCATATGCTCGCCCCACTGTCCTGGTACACTGCTTCCCCACCTTGAGGTCACAGGAAATCATTATCCCCAGATCCCTCTCCTGCTCTGTAACCCAGACTTCCTCACCTCCAAATGTGTGCCCTGCCTTGGGTTCCTGTTCCCAGGTACATGACTGCATACTTTTGAGATATTAGATTTTGGTTGCCAGCTCTCTGCCCACCCTTCCAATGCCCTCAGGTCTTGCATCTTGTCCTCAACACCCCCCTACAAAGTCTACCCTATAGCAGATTTTCTTATCATCTTCAAAAAGGGCCACTCGACCCATCAGCCCATCCGCTATATCACTTGTGTGGTTCCATGTCATAATACTGAAATTGAAATGGTGATCGCTAGTATGGTGAGTGTATTTCACCAAAAAGCAAATCAGTGATATACACTTGCCGGCAAACCGACATCCGGCAAAATAAAGCATTTTTGCTGGGAGGGGGGCTGTGCCTCCCCCCACACACACACACCCCTCACGGGGGGCTTTCCCCCTGCACCCTCCTGATTATGGATTCTTTTTTTTTTGTCGACTGTCTTTTCATTCTAGTCGTGGCCTGAGGAACCTTCTCTCAGCTATTCTTGTCCATGTCCTGCCCGCCTGAGGCTTCCAGAACTGTACCGCCTCTCTCCTCCACTCTCTAAAGCTAGCACCCCGAGTTTAACCCTTTTGGGAGTGGGTCACCCTTCTCCTCTTGGGTGCTCTTCTAAGACAGTCTCTGGCTGCAAGCAAGGGCTGGCAGAAGGAACTGCAAGGCCAGTCTGGGTATGCCCGGCAGAGGACATGGGGGACAGGTGCCATCGCCTGTTCCTCAGAGCCAGGTTTTTCCTTTGTTTGGGACTCCCCCCTCCCTGCATAGGCACACCTGATGCAATGGTGCATGGCAACCCTGCCAGCATCATCTACGCTATGTAGTGTGCAGCCAGTGCACCACAGCACTCCTGATCTCTACCGGGAGCTTTTTAGTGCACCGGCTATCCCTCACTCACCCACCCAGAGAGGAGAGCCACCCAATGGTACTCAATCTTCTACCTTCCCCTGCTGACCCAAGGCTCCTAAGCTCACTCCCGAGCTCGGGTCACTGGTGTGGTGCAAGGTGTGGCATCCAGCAACTCAACCATCAGTGTCACCGGACGGCCCTGATTTTGGATTCTTAACTCCAGGGAAGGGCATGTGGGGGAAGGGGCAGAGTCCACATGAAACACAAAAATTAAGTCCTGCAGCTGCAGGTAGTGGCAAAATTCTTCCCTCCTGGTCCCCAACCCCGAACCCAGTACCTGTTGCATTGGAGCTAGGTTCCCTCACCACCACACCACACAACTGGCTCAGTGGCATCAGGCACACTACAGCCCAATAACCCTCTCCCCATCCCTCCACTTTCTCTCACTATCCTCTGTTTCTGGTTACTCTCCCCTACCCTTGCAGTAGCAATAACTTGCTACCCTTGCCAGTTTCCCATGACCATAATGCCAAATATGAGTCGCCATTTTGATGGTCGCCCATATGCAGTCACTATTAACACAGGATAACCACTTATGCAGATATTAAAAAGGAGCAGTCCCAGTACTGACCCCTAGGGAACCCCACTTTTCACCCACCCTGTCCCAGAGTGTACCCCATTCACTACCACCATGTCATTTCTATCCACCAACTAGTTTTCTACACATCTAGTAGAGCTGTGCAGAATGGGAAAATTCTGAATCCATGGAATTTCAATGGCATTTCACAAAATTCCTTGAAATTTTGCTGAATATAGTTGGAATTTTGTTGAATTTTTAAAATGTAGTAATTTGGTTATACCTCAAAAACCATTCAACCCAGAGCACTGAAATTTGAATATATGCTCCTTGGGCAATGGCCATGCACATGCCAAATAGTATGTAATTTGGTGGGATAGGTTTAAAATGATAGGTACTCTAATGTTGCAATTTTATTGTTTGTGTGAAATCTCATAAGCATTTTTTATCTGCATCTCCCTTAACCATCTATTGGGTCAGGGATCTTAAATATGGCATGATTTCTTGATGATAGGTGTTGTAACAATGTGCCAGATTTCATGATAATATGATGCAGCGTCTCAAAATTATATTTGGTCAGTAAATTTCATGAACAAATTTCATCTACATATAACGCAGGCACCTTTGGAGCTAGATATGTGTAAATTCGTATGGATAACCTTTTTGTAATGCTTCTATTGAGAGAGATAAGATATTTTTAAAGGGTACCTAAACAAGCAGTTGTTTAAAACTACAGTCTCCAAAATCTGGCTTCAAAGTGAGGTAAAGTAAAGGCTATTGTTTACATTGATGCTAAAACTGCATTTATGTAAATAACATAAATGCAGTCTCATAGCTTTTGAAAAATGAAAACATCAGCCTTTCAGTTTCAAAAAACAGCCTTGCCTACTCCCTAAAATGTCTGCCAAATGTGTTAAGTGATGACATCATTGGAGCCAGAGGCAGAGACCCACATGGCTCCCTATAGTGCTAACTAGTTCTTCTTTCCTCTTTGTTTTGAATTGTTTTGCCAGAATAGTCAACATCAACATGTGGATTATTTTGATCAGTGCACATGTTAGGCTATGGTTTTGTTCATTTTGTGTACTTTAATGTGTGGAAATTATTTTGTAATCCAGATGACTTTCTCCTTGGCAAACCGCAGTACAGTACAACACTTCAAATACCTGGTAATCTAGTGATTATGTGATGCCCTGAAATTTGTAGTGAATTACTGGTCTGGTCCAATTCCAAAGTTCATGCTTTTTTGGTAATCCACAAATAAGCTTCCCATATGGTCTTTTTCCAGGTGAACCCCTCTGCACCTACCCTACCTTCTGTTGAACACCTCACCATCCATACCCTGTCCTTAATACTGCCTGGGGTAACATACAAGCTTGTTGTCTCATGAAGAGAATTATTACACCTCGGATTGTAATCTTGTACTTCAGAGAGTTGTGCACACCTATACTAATACACTTCATCAACTGGCACTGTTAAAAAAATGCCTCTCAAATCACTTTCCGGTCCTCATTCTCAGTGTTTGACTTCTGCTCCCACAGTAAACATTAAGTAGATTACATCTTTCTGCACAGTGAAAGCAGTATGTATAGTCCCCCTGTTGTTTCATTTGCCGCCTCATTAACCAACAACTAGGTCTTCCTGGAGGGCCAAGAAATAAGCATCTGGACACACCAGAAAAATTGCTATTTATACTCTCATAAGGGCTGCACTTACTAGGGATAACAATATTATTAGCAGGAGAGGCATATTAATGCCTTGAGCGAATCCACCTGACTTCCAATGTCAGTCCAATCCCTTACCTGTGATCTGCAGAACCCCACAGGACAGTCCTCTACAATTCTTCTCTAGTACTTTTCTGTGCCCTACTCCACAATGCAAGTTAGCTGTATTCCTAATCTTGAATGCACTATACACTGCTCCCTCAATACTGTCCCAACAGGCCTCAGCACCCCCCTGAGGGTAATCCCCCTACTTTGAATTCAAGTAACAATTTAAGTGCAATGGTACAACCCTGCCACACTGATTATCTGTCATCACTAGCTGCTCTCATCCACAGCCATGTAGTGATTATGGTGCTGGCAGCCCCATATCTGAGATCTCACAATGATCTGCTTAACTTCTCCCATCCTGTCTTCCTCTACCCTGAATATAGTTGTACCCTGTTGGAATGGCCTCTTCAGTTCCTCTCTGGCATTCATTCTTCTCCTGTCTCCCACACCAAAACTGGTAAGCTCACCACCCTTCTGCATCATGAATGAGGTCAGTACAGTCTCCCATGTTATTTTTTACATATTAATAATAAAAATTATCTTCTGGTAAGCCAGGCTGATAGCAGCAGGGCACAAGGGGAAAAACAGGCTTTCCTACTGATAAAAGGTCTAATCTACCTACTGTACGATTAGGCACTGCTAAATGATGTGCATAATGATACACACACCCATCATTTAATAGTGCCTAATCAAAGATAGCCTAGATCTTTTAAGCATAGGAAAGCTTATCTTGTCCCCTTGTTTCCTGCTGCTATCATCCTGACTTACTGGAAAGATTTGTTTATTGTTGATATGTCAAAAAACGTGGGAGACTGTACTAACTGCATTTATGATGTAGAAGAGTGATGAGCTCACCAGTTATTGGTGTGGGGAGCAGGAGTGAAGAATGAAGACCAGAGGGGGACTGAGAAGACTACTTCTACAGGGTACTGCTATACATGGCCAGATTTACCTTTACACAAATTACACCATGGCGTAGGGCCCCATGGTTCAGGAGAGACCCCACACTGTTTACTTTAGCTAATATTTACAGATTTACTTTCCCTACCGGCTGACCATGGCTGCCAACCGGGAATACTTGCCATACTGTTGTGTGGCCAACCAGGCCATGGGGTCATTGTCATTCATTTCACATCATGCCACCAACTGCCAAAATAAAAAGCCCCCCCAGAGTCAAATCCCTGCCCCCCCCCACTCCGAGTGAGCCTCTCATCTCTCCAAGCAGCTCTGGCTCTGCCTCTCATCCACCCTGACCCACCACAACCAACCAACCAACCATGTCTCTTCAGAGGTCCTCTGGAGGTGTGGTTACTGGGGAGTGGGAATCTGTGCATGCATGTGTGTGCATGGCATCAGGGCGTGTGGTGAGCATGAGGAGTTGAGGAGGAGGAGGACAAGTGGATGATGGTCAGTTGGTCACAGTCAGATGGAGATCGTCTCGATCAATGACAGAGTAATAACAGACTAGTACAGGCCAGGGGGCTGCTCGAAGTCAGACTCACCACACTGTCCAGCCAGTGCTTCTTAATCTTTTTTCTTGTTGGGACATCGTGGTGCAGCATTGCATGCTGCTGGCGTAGTCAGACAGTGCTGCTGGGCCTCTGGTCCTGTGAGGAGTCCCGGGGCGAGTCAGCTCACTGGCATGAAGATCTGTCATCCATCCAGTCTGGGCATTTATCCTTCAGCTCCTGATCGATTACATCAGTTAGGCCAAGGCCACACCAGGTAACAGGTATGTTGTCAACCATGCCGCCAACAGTACACTGGGTGTTGACTTATTTAGTTATTTTGTCTTCTTTCTTTTTTGGTCTGGTTTGGTGGTCGGTGAATTTGGTTGGAAAAGGGCAGCAGAACAGTGAGCAGCAGCAATTGACTATTGAAGCAAGAAAATTACTAAAAAATACACAGAGGGGGAGAAAATAATTAATTGCATTTACATAGGGGTGTCTGACAGGGCTACCACTAGCCAGGGCTCAGGGCTAGCCTGCAAGATTATTTATCTAGCCATCATGGGACTACATATTTACTGCTGCTTGTTTGAATTTGATGCATCATGTATATCAGAAATCTGCCAGGGCTCAGGGCTGCAAGATTATTTCTCTAGCCATCATGGGGCTACCTACTATATTCACTGCTGCTTGCTTGAATTTGATGCATCATGTATATCAGAAATCTGCCAGGGCTCAGGGCCAGCCTGCAAGATTATTTCTATAGCCATCATGGGGCTACCTATTCAAATCAAATCTTTATTTATCCAGGCGATCACAGTTGAGCAAGCTCATTTACAAGCTTTGTTCAACATTTACATCCCACGATCGGGATGTGCCACTGGACCACCAGGGATGAACGCGGGGGGGTTTATTAAACAACTACTGCCCATGATCGGGCTTTTCAGTCCACTGGACCACCAGGGATACGTTCGTGGGGGAGCCACATTGCTGCCCATGATCGGGCTGGTGGGGAGGGATTAAACTATGCCCGTGATCGGGCCAGTGGGGGTAGTGGTGGGGATTTACAGTTGGCTGTCACGATCCCGGGCTGCAGGGAGGTACTGGTTTGGGGGCCAGCCACAGGTGGCAGCTGCTGTGTTGCACCCTACAATGCAGCAGCTCACTTATGGGTGGCCCTCAACTTAAGCCTTTTTTTTTGGCTCAAAGTAGTGCAGGTGCAGGTTGGGGGTTGCGCCTGCAAAACTCTGCACTGCCCTGCTGAATATCGGGCTGTGCAGTTTATGCATGGTTCCTCCCCCTCCAGTTCAGCATGCATTCATTAGCATTGTGCTGTTGCTCAGCATGTTTTCTGTTGCGCAACTGCCTCCTGCTGAATATGGCAGAATGGAGCAAGTTCGGACTTGTGCAGGTGCAACCCTATTGCGCATGGCACAACCCTTTTGACTATCTGGGCCCAAGTGTTTATGTAAGAACATATATGTTTCACACAACATTATTGTGGTATATACAACCTTCATGAATACATATTTATTAAGGCCTCTATAGAAAGGTACAGTTATTTACATTTCAGCCTTCAGTGACCATTTAAATGCTTGGGTGAGGATCCTAGGCTACAGAGGGGTCCATAATGAAGTCTGTATCTTCTGCTTGAGTGGCGGAAGGGAAGTAGTATGGGAAAAAGTGGTACCAAGGTGCCAAAAGTGCCAAGGGCCAGTGTGGCAGCTGACTAGTGAGCTAGTTAAATAGGGAAGGAAGGAACTAGGTTTGTGGCTGAATGTAGCTTGGCAGAAGACACCAGGAGGAAGGAGTGCTGTGTGACTGGACTTCTCTAATGGGACTAAAGAAGTAGAACTCTTGTACTTGGACCTTTAATTTAGGGTAAAAAAACAAACTAACAAACAAAACAAAAAGATACAGTGTGTTTGTCTGAGTTAATTAAACTGAATGGTTATGTGAACAGTTATCTAGGTGTAAATCTCAGGTGATTGAAAAGGCTTGATAGCTGTACAGTTTAAATTACTTGTTGAAAGATCTAGTAAGTAGGGGGAGTAGCTTAGCTAGAAGGAAGCTAAATTTAAAGAGTGCCTTAGAAAGATTATGTTTGTAGCTTGGCAGAAGACACCAGGAGGAAGGAGTGCTGTGTGACTGGACTATATTGCTCACCTTCCCCCCCCCAAAGCTAGTTCTACTTTTATAGGCACAGGATTTGACTAACAACAGGAACTTCCTGTTTGGGAGCAGGAAGTGAGTGATCACAGAGCCACCAAAGACCCACCATCCTAGAAGGGCAAGAGTAGCTCTCTGGCCCTCTAGTTGTTGGAGGCCTGCCTCTGAGCAAGTAAGGGTCTACTGAGAAATATAGGATATTCTTGTCACAGAACAGGACAATCAAGAGCTTAAAGGGCACAGAGGCAGAAAGTAAATAGAGAGAGAAGAGAAAAGAAAAGAGGAAAAGTAAGCATTCCAAACAACAGTTAAGGGGCCAGAAATAAGACATGATGAGAGTGGTTAGTACAGTGGCTGTGGAGCAGCAGTCTTCCGGGAGATGTTCTGGAGGATGCGGTGTTGTCCCATCTGCAGGCACCTCTCTGGGCTGAGGGAGGAGGTTGCTCATCTCCAGGCTGAGTTGGCCAGGATTTGTTGGACCTCCTCCTCCATCCAGGGACCACCAGTGCCACTGCCATTGCCTCAGAGGTTGCCAAGAAAGAAGAGTGGTTGGACCACAGTGGTCTCAGGGAGGGTGAGGGTGGTGGAATGGAGGAGCATCCCTCCAGTTGTACCTCTCCACAATTCATATGCCACTCTGGCAAAGTGTGGTTCCTCTATGGAGGCACCTGCAGTGGAGACCAAGGAGGATGCTGGGAACCTCCACAAAGGAGACCCACAGGAGGGTGGCATGAGACCCCACAGGGGAAGGAAACAACTCCTGGTGGGGGACTCCATTGTTAGGAAGATAGAACTGGGGAAGGAAGGGGAGAGGGAGGTAAGGTGCCTGCCTGGTGCCATGGCTTGGAAGGACAGGGAGTGAACTTAGGGATTGCTGGAGCAGCTGCACAGGGAGGGAGCTGGATGTCATTGTCCACCTAGGGATAACTAACCTGGCAAAGAAAGGATTAGAGCAGTACAGGAAGAGTTTGTGGAAGTGGAGGGGCCTTAGACAAGCAGTATGCATGGTAACCTTCTTAGAGGTGCTGCCCATTGAAGCAAATAAACAAATCAAAATAGAAGAAAAAGCCACTATGGTTCTCAAAAGAGGTGGCTGGGAAAGTCAGTGAGAAAAAGATAGCATTCAGGAAGTTTAAGGAAACACAAAAAGAGCTGGACAGAGAGCTGTACCAGTTAAGGCAGAAGGAAGCAGGGAGGGAAGTCAGAGTAGCAAAGGCCCCAACTGAGGAAAAGATAGCCAACTTGGTTAAGAAGGGGGATAAAACCTTTTAAAGGTACATCAGAGAGTGTAGAAAGACAAAGGGAGGGACAGTGAGGCTGAATAGAATGAATGGTGGGTGGGCAGAGGGGGACAGTGAAAAAGCAGGGATACTAAATGAATATTTCTGCTCAGTATTCACAAAAGAGGAGGAGGAAGTGCCTAATCCAATTAACACAAGCACTCTTGAAAGGGGGGTCGATCCTAGCCCTTTCAAAGAAGAAAGGGTTCAGCAAGAACTCCTAAAACTGAAGGTGGACAAAGCAATGGGGCCTGATGGAATTCACCCGAGAATTCTAAAAGAATTAAGGGGGGAACTAGTGAAACCACTGACTACTCTTTTTAATAAATCATGGGAGGATGGTTTGGTACCCGAGGACTGGAGGAAGGCAGATGGATTCCTTCACAAAAGTGGGACCAAGACAGAGGCAGGAAACTACAGACCTGTCAGTTTGACCTCTGGTGGAAAGTGATGGAGTCACTTCTGAAGGAAAGAATTGTTGAGTATCTAGAGGCTAGTGGGACAGGACCCAAGTCAGCATGGGTTCACAGCAGGAAGGTCATGTCAGACGAATCTAATAGATTTCTTTGACTGGGTGACCAAATTAGTAGACCAGGGAGGGGCTGTGGACATGGCCTACCTAGACTTTAGCAAGGCATTTGACACAGTCCCACACAAAAGATTAATAGTCAAATTAACCAGCCTGGGAGTGGGTCCCAGGGTGGTAGCCTGGGTAAAACATTGGCTGGACAACAGGACACAGAAGGTAATTGCAAATGGAGTCCACTCTGAAGAAAGAGGGGTTACTAGTGGGGTACCGCAGGGTTCAGTACTGGGTCCAGTCCTTTTTTAATGTCTTTATAAGTGACATTGCAGAGGGACTGGAAGGAAAAGTATTCCTCTTTGCAGATGACACAATGATCTGCATCAGGGTTGATACACAAGGAGGCATGGAAAGGATGAGAAGGGACTTGGCAAGGTTGGAGGAATGGTCAGAAGTATGGCAGCTAGGATTCAATGCAAAGAAGTGCAAAATAATGTACCTGGGAAACAAGAACCCAGGAGAAGATTACACAATGGGGGGAGGTAGTAACAACAACAAAAAAGGAAACGGACCTGGGGGTAATAATATCAGATGACCTTAAGGTTAACAAGCAATGTGAGAAGGCAGTAGGGAGGGCTGGATGGATGCTGGGATGCATAGGGAGAGGTATCACCAGCAGAAAACAAGAAGTTGTTATCCCTCTGTACAGTTGGTGAGACCCCATCTGGAGTACTGCATCCAGTTCTGGAGACCCCATCTCCGCTAGGACAAAGACAGGATAGAGGCAGTGCAGAGGAGGGCAACTAAAATGGTGCAGGGTCTGCAAGAGAAGCGTACAAGAGAGACTAAGGAGCTTAATATGCATAACCTTGAGGAAAGAAGGGAGGGGGGGACATGATAGAAACTTTTAAGTACCTCAGCTGAATCAACAAAGTCCAAGAGGGTAGCATCTTTCAGAAAAGAGATGTGCAAAAACAAGGGGACACAATTTAAAGATGGGGGGGCGGTTCTGGGGCAATGTGAGGAAGTATTTTTTCACAGAGAGGGTAATGGATGCATGGAACAGCCTTCCTGAGGAGGTTGTGGGGTCTAAAACTGTGAGAGAATTCAAGAATGCATGGGACAGACTTAAGGCAGTTCTTGTGGGAGGTAGGAAGAAATAGGCTGTTGGTCTACTAGGATTTGCGGCCTATCCTGTGGGTAGGGAAATAGGCAGACTAGATGGGCCAAGTGGTCCTTATCTGCCGTCAAAGTCTATGTTTCTATGTGGTAAAGCTGGAGAGGGTACCGTCAGCAGTACTGCCAGGAACTATGGAAATACTTAGATTTCGGCAAACGTTTTGTCATAAATGGTCCTAAACAGAGCAATACTGACAGGAGAGCTGAGTCTCAACAATCTTTGTATCTTATTCCAGAGTGTGGGCAAAGTATGGCTTATGGCAGTCCTACCAAAATGGTTAGTTGGTTACTGATCCTAGGGATTTTCAGAGAAATTAGCGAGTGGCTTCTTAGGGCATAGCTACTGATTGGAATTAAGGGGAGGTAGGCAACAATGTAATCTGGGAGTTAGTTGGTGAGGGCTCGAGTGTCCAGAGGGCTGCATTTCTACACTGTCTGTATTGCAGGGAAGGCCACCCTACAGCTGCGTATAGAGAGCAGTGATGTGTGGAGGATGGGAGACCAGCTATAAATCTTAGCGCTCAGTGGTACAGGACATCCAGTTTTGCAAGGTGTGAGACAGAGAATTGGCCATAGATAATGTCAGCGTAGTCGATTAATGAGAGGAATGTAGATTGAACAAGCTGTCTTTTTGCGTCTGCAGTCAGGAGGTGTTTAATTCTGAAAAAGAGGCCAAGCCTCTGCCTAAGCTTTTTCATCAGTTCTTCTGTGTGCTCCAAAATGGAGAGTTTGTTGTCCAGCTATATACCCAGATATTTGAATTTAGGCATGAACTCAAGATTTTCGCCTAGTAGGGTGGTTATGAGAGGAAGTGTACCAGCAGCAGCAGAGTAAGCCCTTGTGCTAGATGGTGAAAAGAGCATGGCCTTGGTTTTTTTGCATTTAACAGTAGCTTTTGCTGAGAAGCTGATGCTGCAGCATATTGAATTCAGTTTGTAGTTCAGTGCATGTGGCTCCAGGAGAGTCATGGCTTAGATAGAGCACCGTATCATTGGCAAACAAGTGGATACTGGCTTCCGTGATGCCTGAGTCCAAATTGTTAATATAGATGGCGAACAGTAGAGGGCCCAATATGGATCCCCAAGGGACTCTTCTTTTTGTTGGTTTGAGTGGAGAGAGTTCTCCTTCTACCTTGATTTGTTGCTGCCTACCAGAGAGGTAGTCCTGGAACTAATCCAATGAGGTTGAGTCCATGCCTATAGTTTTTAGGGTGGAGAGAAGTAGGCAGTGGTCGATGGTATCGAAGGCCTTACTGAGATCGAAAAACACAGCACAAACACATTTTTTATTGTCGAGGTCCCATTGCCAGTCATTAGTGACATTGGCCAGCGCCGTAATAGTACTATGCTTTGCTCTAAAGCTGGACTGCATAGGGTTAAGCAACATAGAGTTGTCTAGGTGTCAGAGTGGCTCAGTTGGTAGCACATCTGCCTCTGGACCAGAAGGTTGTGGGTTCTCGTCCCACACCGGGATTTGACTTGCACCTAAAAATCACTGGCATCCGAGTGCAGTATTGGGGGGTGCTGTACTGCTGGGGTAAATGCCTTTGGATGAGACGCGAACTGAGGTCCCTGCTGCCCATCCTGGTGTTGTCCTGGTGGGTGTCCAGGTGGAAGTAAAAGAACCCAGGACACTCTTCGCAAAGAGTAGGGAACATTCCCAGTGTCCTGGCCAACATTCCCCTTCCCATAAACCGGTTCATGCAATTATCCAGGCTGTGTGTGGGTGATGATGTGCAATATGGCAGCCACCACACATTCAGTCACTTCACTACCAGTCTAGCATTGCTTGTAAAGTGCTTTGGATGTATGAAAAGTGCTATATAAATGCTGATTCTTCTTCTTCTTCTAGGAACGATCTGAACTGTATATCCATGATTTTTTCCAGCATTTTCGACAGTATAGGTAGAAGAGAGATTGGCCTATAATTGTTTAGGTCCATGGATCCCCTGCTTTAAACAGAGGGATAACATGGGCAGTTTTCATTCCCTGGGGATAGAGCCTTGGACTAGAGACAGGTTGAATAGGTGTGATATAGTTGTAGCAAGTATGTGGTATCCTGTTTTCAGAAAGTATGGGTCAAAGGAGTCAGCTCCTGTGCTTTTCTAGTATCTATCCCTAGCAGAAGGTCTTCAACTTCTTTTATGGTGGTTGGGGAAAAGGAGAAGATTATATATTTGTTACTTGGTTCTGGTGGCTGGGCTTTGAACTGTGGACGGAGACTACTTACTGGTGCATTATCGAATGCCATGCCTGCAGTGGCAAAGTGGTTGTTGAAGGCTTGAAGAATCTCAGATTTATCAGTGATAGTGACATTGTCAATGATAATTTTGGAAGGTAGCACACTACCTGGGGAGTGGCCAGACAGTTCCTTTATGGTGGACCAGAATTTGGTAGGGCTGTTGGATGCAGAGAGCAATTCATTTTGAAAAAAATTGGCCTTGGCCTCTCAGACCAGTTTCAGCAGGAATTTCTAGCTGTCCTAAAGAGACACCAGTCTGCATCGGTATGTGATTTCTTGGTCTTTTTCCATTGCTGGTCTCTTTGAGTAAGGCATTCCTCAGATCTGGTGAAAACCAACAGCAGGTTCTGGTTTTTATTCGTGCTTTAATCAAAGGAGCATGGTTGTTTAGGGCACTGGTTATGATTTCATGGAGAACATTATAGGCATCACCCGCTGATATAGCCAGGTAGAAACTCTGCCAGAGCAAAGAGTTTTTTAGGTTGTTGAAGTAGGTCAGAGGGTCAAAGTTCTGTCTGGATCTTTTGATAGCAAACTTTGATGTAGATAGTGGCTTAGTGATGGTTCTTATGCCAACTATAAGGCAGTGGTCACTAACATCCGTTGGAAGGATTCTGGCATGGGAAAAGTAGTGCAGTTTGTTGACAAGGAGGACATCCAGGAGAGTGCTTCTCACTGGATTTTTTTTGTTGATGTGAGTTGGTTCAGTTATAAGTTGGGTGAACCCATGGGAGTCACAGAATTGTTTTAGGGTTAGCGATCCATTAGATAACCAGTCGTAGTTAAGGTTGCCTAATATAATTGTTTCCAGAGGTGTCACGTCCATTTGGGATGACAGATGAGTTAAGAGCTGTGGTCCTGCTGCTGGGGGTCTATGGCAGCCTATTATATGGAATGCCACAGATTGGGATGGTTCAACCCTGAGAGACCGCCATTCAAATCCCCCAGGCAATGGAAGCAGCATCTAATATAGATATTGTGAATTTGTTTTAACATAAATGGCTACTCCTCCCCCCCCCGGTCTTTCTGTCTGCTCTGAAGAGCAGGTAGTTGGGATATTGACCTCACTGTCTGGTGTGAAGCCCAGGCCAGGATTCCAAGATCACAAGTATGTCTGGGGCAGTATGAATAATCCAGGCCTGGATGGAATCCAACTTCTTTAGAAAGCTGCAGACATTGGCATGCAGGAAACTGATTCCTTTTAGAATAGTAATTTCAGATGGTGATGAGATCAACTTTGTGGGGCCAGGATTAAGTTCGATGTCTCCTGAGCACAGTAATAGAAGGGGTACAATTCTTCTCAGATTGGCAAGGAGATTTTTAAAAGCACGGGCCTTATTGCATTTATTGTATGTTAGATTGCAGGGATCCAGGGACCGAATCATCCTCTTGTGTTGCCCTGCCGATGCATAGCTTAAGGTCCATGCAGAGTAACACCAGACTATACAGTGTTTAGGTGGCTGATGTTTGGGGCCATGCATAGCAGAGTAGATTGCTGTCCCACTTTGAGTGGATTCAGCATACTTTGAATGAATCAGAGGCAAACAGGGGCAGCAGGTTATGTACATATTCTTACTATGTCGGTATACTGGCAGCATAGGGCATGTCTCTTTGTTGGAATCAGATCTGTCTGGGAGTCCATACATATTAGATAGCAGGGAAAAGTTGGCTAATAAGCAAAGCCAGCTGAGACCTCCCATGGTTGCTTTTGCTCAAAAGTGAAGTGTACTACCACGGGAGCTTCTAACCAGGGTCTTTGGGTCCCCAAATTTGTTGTATAGGTTGCTACTGCTGTGAGATGTAAGGAGTCAGTGTTCAGTAAAAGAAATTGAGTGTAACCCTGGCAGTAACACATCTCAAAACAAAGTTCATTTAGTGTGGGATCTTCACAGGGAGAAAGAGAATGAAGAGGAGGATGGAGAATATCTAGTTTGCGGGAGATATGATATTTCTTCACTAGGGCTGGTAGAAGTGCCTATGCAGAGCAGAGAGGGCCAGTGGAACATTGAGGTGGGGCTAGTGGGGCTATAAAAATAGCACTCAGGGAGGAGGATGTAGGGTGGGTGAAAATTTGCTTGCTGCTGCACTTGCTGGCAGGGAGCATCAGGGGCAGTGGTCTCGGTGGTGGCTAGAGAAGCACCGACTGCACAGTGTCTACTAGGCCTACGGCTGGAGTTCTGGAGTCCCTAAGGGAGACAGAAGGCAGGGACTATTAGTACCAGTCCCAGTCAGCTGAGGCCAAGCAGACCAGTGATGATGCAGAGCTAAAATTTACAGGACAAAAGGAGCGATTTCCTAGGCACCCCTATGTCTAGCCGGTGTCTGCATGGAATCAAAAGAAGGGCTGTAATGACTTAAATTGTACCCTCCTCTAACAATTCAAGCAACAGTTTTAACATAATGAGGCTTACTACATGGAATTCAAGCAGTTACATTTTCAAGTTTCCCCCTGAAAATTGAGAGAACAGCTCCTTTTTTGCAAAACTAAATTAAGAATAAAGGATGGCAGGGTGAGCCAATTGGAGTCCACCTAAGGAAAGGCGCTCATGCTCCGATAGGCTGCAGCTTTGCCATATCTTGCTGGCAGGGAGCGTCCGGGGCAGTGGTCTCAGGCGGTGGCTAGGGAAGTACCGACTGCACAGTGTCCACTAGTCCTACGGCTGGAGTTCTGGAGTCCCCAAGGGAGACAGAAGGTGGGGACTATTAGTACCAGTCCCAGTCAGCTGAGGCCAAGCAGACCAGTGATGATGCACAGCTAAAATTTACAGGACAAAAGGAGCTATTTCCTAGGCACCCCTATGTCTAGCTGTTGTCTGCATGAAATCAAAAGAAGGGCTGTAATGACTTAAATTGTACCCTCCTCTAACAATTCAAGCAACAGTTTTAACACAGTGAGGCTTACTACATGGAATTCAAACAGTTACATTTTCAAGTTTCCCCCTGAAAATTGAGAGAACAGCTCCTTTTTTGCAAAAGTAAATTAAAAATAAAGGATAGGAGGGCGAGCCAATCGGAATCTGCCTAAGGAAAGGTGCTTGCGCTCCGATAGGCTGCAGCTTAGCTGTACCTTGCTGGCAGGGAGCATCCGGGGCAGTGGTCTCAGGTGGCAGCTAGGGAAGCACTGACCACCTGGTGGCTGCTAGTCCTATGGCTGGAGTTCTGGAGTCCCATGCTGGCAGGGAGCATCCGGGGCAGTGGTCTCAGGCGGCGGCTAGGGAAGCACTGACTGCCCGGTGGCAGTCACTGCTGCTTGTTTGAATTTGATGCATCATTTATTTATATATGGCCAAGGCCAACAGGATGCTGGGATGCATCGCTAGGGGGATCACCTCCAGAAGGAGGGAAGTGATACTTCTCCTGTATAACTACTTGGTGAGGCCGCACCTCGAGTACTGCATGCAGTTTTGGAGGCCACACTTAAAGAGGGACATTGAACTCCTGGAGAGGGTCCAGAGAAGGGCAACTAAAATGATCTGTGGCTTGGGGGACATGACCTATGGGGAGAGGCACGAAGGGCTATATATGTACACATTGGAAGAAAGAAGGGACTGGGAGGACATGATAGAGGTCTTCAAGTGCATGAAGTGGTTAAATAGGGAAGGAGCAGTCAGGGTGCTCCGAAGGAAGGAGGGGGGACAACTAGAGGGCATGGGTGGAAGCTGGAGGGGGGAGATTCAAGGGAGGAAGGAGGAGGCGCTACTTTACTGAGAGGGTGGTGGAGCCATGGAATGCACTGCCCAGGGGACTGGTGGAGGCAGAGACAGTGGAAGGGTTCAAGAGGGGTTGGGACAGGTACAGGGGAAGGGTTCTGGAAGCAAAGTCCTGTGCAGCGGGAATATCCAGAACTGGGAAGGGAGAAACCAGAGAGGGCGAGGGGGCAGCAAGATCAGCTCCCAGGGTGGGGGATGACCAAACGAGCAGACACGAAAGACCGTTATGCCTATTCTACGGGCATTTTAGTATGTTAGTATATCATAAATCTGCCAGGGCTCAGGGCTGCA
Source organism: Neoceratodus forsteri (assembly GCA_016271365.2). Taxonomy (NCBI): domain Eukaryota; kingdom Metazoa; phylum Chordata; order Ceratodontiformes; family Ceratodontidae; genus Neoceratodus; species Neoceratodus forsteri. The sequence continues at coordinate 177,164,106 of CM057455.1, forward strand.
AGATTATTTCTCTAGCCATCATGGGACTATGTATTCACTGCTGCTTGCTTGAATTTGATGCATCATGTATATCAGAAATTCAAAGGCTCAGAGTTGCATGATTATTTCTCTAGCCATCATGGGGCTACGTACTATATTCACTGCTGCTTGAATCTGATGCATCATTTATAACAGAAATCTGGGAGCAAATCAAACCACATTTCTCTGAACGGATTCTACTCAGCTTCACCACTTACTTAGAGGTTAATTGTTAAATTGATGAATAGCTGGAGTTTCCAAGGTTTCTGTGTGAACAGACCAGTCCACCATGATGAAATTAAGATATAGACTGGCAGATGGCTAATTAATTAGGGAGCTCTCTGATTAATCTTTTTGAATGGTACAAAATGAAATCCAAGCAAGGACAAGGTTAGCAGGCTCTTGGTCTTGGCATGAGTTATGCTTGTGGTGTTTTTTGCTAGTTTATTTTCAGCCTCTTCTTTTAAACTTAATTACCACATGCTTCTTGAGTACCCTGGTTGTTGCCGCCTTGCTGGCCTGGCACTGAGGAAGAGTGTTAGCATTTAGGATCCCCCCCCCACGCCACAATATATGACTTGGAGTAGGGCCCCCACATCCATTAATCTGGCCCTGCTGCTATATGCAGGGAAGGGAGAAGACAGAAAGGGGAGAAATATGAGCAGATCACTGTGAGAAATAAGATGTGGGGCTACCAGCACCATGATCACTACATGACCCTAGTGTCCTGGCCAACATTCCCCTTCCCATAAAACCAGTTCATGCAATTGTCCAAGGCTGTGTGTGGATATTAATGTGTGAAATGGCTACCACTACACATTTAGTCACCTCACTACCAGTCTAGCATAGACTGTAAATCACTTTGGGATACAACGCGTAAAATAAAAAACTATATTAATGCCGATTCTTTTTCTTATTATTATTTCACATAGGAAAAAGAAGACAAGCATATTTTTGATTTCCAATAAAGTATTAACTCTGGCATTGGATAACAAAGAACTTTGCTACGAACTGTCACACTTGGACAGCTGGTTCTGATCCCTGTATCATTTTTTGTAAATATAAAAAAATGTGTGATGGACTGTGTCAAGAGAAAATTATTGTCTTGCTGGAACTGATACATCAAAATCCCCAAGGGATAAGATCTAAGGACAAGACATAGCTTAAACTGCAAATATCTGAAATGCAATTACTTTGTTAAATTTGCTTTGCAGGCAGGAACCAAGATATCTATTTTATAATGCCCGTAGGGAGATCCCTTGATGTGCACTAGGTGTCCTGAGAAAAGGAACACTGGCCAGTGTTATGAATATCCCCCCAGGAAGCCAGCTCATTTCATCAAAGAGACCTTTGATGTCTAGATACCAGGTCCTAGATGAAATTCAAGGTCCAGTATACATTTGTGTGGAATATACAGTGATGTACACCAAAGAGACTTTTGACATCTGGGGATACCAGGTCCCAGACGAAATTAAGGAGTCCGATATACATTTGCGTGGAATATACAGTGACTTATACCAGAAACTTTTGATGTCCAGGAAACAGATCACAGACTGGTTTGACTAGTTACATAAAGAGAGGCGATTTATTATGTCATCTATTTTTTTTAATATCTTAGTAGGCCATCTGTGTTGTAAAATATAAATTTTGTTACACCAAGGCAGAATTTGGTGACCTAGAGAAGGCGGCTCAAGATTGTTTTTAAACCTACTGAGCAGACCTTGCACACACACATTCATAATTCTGACTGAGAGAAGAGAGACCACAAAGCACTGAAAAATTAAGGAAGGACCTTGGACAAGACTAGCCTGAGTGTTATTATTGGTAGGAATCTGCACTTTTAAACCTGTTTGTTTTAAGGCCGTATGTGTTGCGATATTTTGTTCTGTATTTTACTGTTTTCATATTTTACCTATTTTAAAGTAAATATATACATTTTAAAATGGAAACTGCCTGGTGTGCCTTGAAATTTCTTTTTATAAGTAAAACTTTGAAGGTATAGTTGACACTGCGTATGAGCTTATTGTGATACCAAACTGGGAAACAGACAGAGTGCTCTAGGTCTTGCATAGTGTTTTAAGGGTTCATTTTGTAATACCTGGTTAGGAGCCCATAGGCAAAGATATCTGGCCCCGACAGAATTATCTGAGCATGATAATTGGGTACGCTTAACAAGAGGTTATCAGTTTGAATCCCTCCAGAACTCGAGACTAAGGTGACTCAAACCCACAAAACAGACAAGAGAGTTACCTTGTACTGTTAACTGTTCACAATTCTACACTCAGAGGTTGGCACTTTGGGAGAAGAAAGCTGACCTGCTGAGCAGATCTGTGACACAAACAAGTGGTGGATCTGGGGGGGGGTGAAGTGTGTGGCTGCACCCCCCCCATTATAACATATTGCTTGCTGCTGCTGAATTTCACCTTGTTGAAGAACTGTGACTTATTGATTGTACAAATGTTTACATTGTGGAGGGTCAATGAAGGGGAAGGGTGGAAGGGAGGGGCAGCTGCAAAATAAGGGGTGCTAGCTGCACATTCGAGCAGACTTGATAGACCTCTAGGCCTTTATCTGCTGGCAAATTTCATATGTTCATACATTCAAAACTGTGGATTACAATTGTAGGGTCTGTCAAAAACATCCTAAAAAAGAATAACAGCAGACAATATAGAGGTTTAATAAAAATATTAAAAAGTGCATATCTAGTATGCACACCAACCCAGTACCCTCATTGTAACATCACAAATCCGTCATAATCATTGGCTCGCCAGGTATTTGAAGATTTTTACTGCACTATGGTTTGCCAAAGAGAAAGTTGATTGGATTAAAACCCAAATTCAGCATGTTAAAGTAAACAAAATGAACTAAACCATAGCCTAACATGCGTATTGATCATGTAAATAACTGAAATGAGATCATGCAATGCAGCAAACTTAGGCTGATTGTAGGCAGTGCACATAAGGTGCAACACAGATAGAGATAAATCTTAAAGCAATAAGCACAGACTAAACTGCTGGGGCTGTGATGCAAACAGTTCTTAATGTTACAGCAGCTGTGGCTCAAATCCAGGCAGGATAAGGTGGAAGAAAGTCCTGGTAGAATCTATCAATCATTACAGGAGGGCAGAAAAGAACTCCCACAGAAGACGTCCACTCTGGTAGGGACTCTGTAGTTACCTTTAGAGCTCTGCAGTGTTTCCAAGTGTTCCCCGAGCAGTGTTTTGGCTTGTGGGAGGAGGAGAGGGGGATCTGACACCCTTTAGAGCTCCATGGTGTTTCTGAGAGTCCCCTGAGCAGTGTTCTGGCTTGTGTGAGGAGGGTTGGGGGGTCCCATGACCTTTAGAGCTCTGCAGTGTTTCTGAGCATCCCTCAAGCAGTGTTCTGGTTTGTGTGAGGAGGGGAGGGGGGTTCCATGGTCTTTAGAGTTCTGCAGTGTTTCTGAGCATCTCCCTAGCAATGTTTTGGCTTTTCATCAGGTAGCCCAACAGATACCGAACATAACAGAGGAAGGTATCCCAACCTTAATTAGAGGAGATTTAAACCTTGTCCTGGAACCGTCTATGGACAAAACTTCAGGGTGGGGACATGCATCCAAGAGAAGGACATCCCTACAAAATATGATGAGGAACCAGGGCTAGCAGACATCTGGAGGGTGCTGCATTCCAGGATCAGGATTACATTCTACTCTCCAGTTCATGGCACACAGCAGGACTGACATGGCTCACATTCCCCAAATCATGGAAGCAGTGCTCTCCTCAGAGATACTCCCAATAATGTATCATGCCCTACTTATGCTATCCCTCCTAAGGGAGACCCCTTCCTCCACCTCATGGAGGCTAGACACCCTGCTAATAAAGGACTCAGACTTTGCTAAATGGAGGCCAGTATCTTCTTTCAAGAAAACCGTATAGAGGATACAACAGCAGGAAATACTTAAGAGGCTTTTAAAGCCACCCTGATGGGCCATATAATAGGGTACACAGTGGCAAGAAGAAGGCAACATGAAAACAAAACTGGGAAAGCTAGAAACAGAACTCCAAAAGACAGACAGGGAGCTTAAGTGAAATGCCCCCTCGGACCCACATAGCCCCCTAGGGAGGAAAGTCCTGGGACTCCATTCAACTGACTAGGAAGTCTGAGGTCTCTATCCTCAGGCTTAAGCAAAAGTACTGGGAAGGGGGGAAGTACTGGCATACAGGCTGTGAAAGCAGAAAATGGAAAGGCACATGGCAGGCCTCAAGGAAAAAGCAGGTACAGTACGCACCTCCAGTGTGGAGGTGAATGAGGTAATGGAGAAATTTTACACTGTACTGTACCCCACCTCAAGAGCTACAGACCCCCCAAGCACACAGGCCTTCCTAGATGCCACTCCCCTCCCCACTATTTCCACTGCAGAAGCGGAGGCTCTAGATGCCCCACTTACCACAGAAGATGTGATGAAGGCCCTACTCTCCTTGAAGCCAGGGAAAACTCCAGGAGGATGGATACAGAGTAGAAATCTGTCAGGCCCTGGTCGACATAATTGCCCCAGTCCTGACACAAGTCTATCAGGAGGCTGAAATCGAGGGTATCTTTCCACTCAGTCTATGAGAGGCAATGGTTGTGATCCTCCTCAAGAAGGGCAAAGGCCCCACTGCACCGGGCAGCTACTGCCCCATATCCTTAATTAATGTGGACAGCAAAATATTCACTAAAGCTCTAACCCACAAAGTGAGCCCTCTACTGCCACAATTAATCCATCTCTCACAGGAGGGCTTTGTCCCAGGAAGATACAGTGCGGACCATATTAGGATGTTGGTCAGTTTGGCACAGATCACCAAAGAGTCTCCCACTCCAGCAGCGGCAATAGCAATAGACTTTGAAAAGACCTTTGATTCACAGGAGTGGGACTACCTCCAAGTGGGTCTGGGACACATTGGCATAGGCCCCAGATTCAGAGTTTGGATTCAGGCTTTGTACAACTCCCCTGCCACCCAGTGGCTTACCAACTCCAGCTTATCCCCCTTCCTACTGGGAAGGGGCCTGAGACAAGGCTGTCCCTTCCCCCCCTCCTATTTGTGCTGGCTGTGGAACCTCTGGTAGCCACCATCAGGCAGTACCTGGATATACCAGGAATCATGGTTGGTAGTGAGGAATACACTTCCCTAATGTACACAGATGACCTATTGGTCAGCACCTCAGACCTTCATAAAGAGCTCCCTCCAATGTTGGAAACACTGCAGGCATTCCATCACTTATCAGAGTTCAGATTAAACCAAAACAAAATGGAGATACTCCTTCTTAATCCCATCTGTACCCCACAGGTGCTAGGGAACGGGGATCTCAGATAGGCAGAGGAAGGGATTCCTTACTTGGGGATCACATTTCCACCCATAATAACTAAGATGTGGGATCACAGTTTCCAGCCTCTGATGATAGAGATAACAGAAGACCTGAACAGATGGAGCAAGTTAAATCTGGCCCCAGCAGGGAAGGTAGCTGCTGTGAAGATGGCTACAGCCCCCAAAATATTTAACGGGCTGGCACACATACCAATCACCCTCCCACCCAAGTGGTGTCAGAAGCTGGACAAGATGATTGGTAGTTTATTTTGGGAAGGAACCCCCTCCCCAAAAATACAGCCACAATAAGCTGAGATCCCACTGGAGGATGGGAGGCTGGAACACCCCTTGGTTTGAGGGTTGCAATTGGGCCTTTTAAACTGCTCAAACCCTCCAATGGTTCAAATCAGCCAATGATGGGCAGCCCCAATAGGTAGACATAGAGGAGAACTGGTCCCAGAAACAATGTCTACCCTTACTACTTCATAACCAACCCACTTTGCAGATGAGGACCCACCCCATTATAGGGCCCTACATGTAATACTGGACCAAAGTGGAGAGGAAATTAGATACCAATCTGACCCCTGTTAGGATGATCCCCCATGGAAAAATGCAAATATGCACATAGATAAATGGCCCATAAACTAGAAGCACTGGGAAAATAAGGGACTAAGGCGGGTGGGAGATATGGTTAGCCTGAGTGCCTTTACTAACCTACAAGCCCAATGGGGGCTGCAAGCCATGGACTTCTGGAAATACCTACAGATCAGAACTGTGGTGCAAGCATATATCAAAGGATCCCTGAAGAAGCTATCTATGACATTGCTGCCCTCATGGCTATCTAAGTCCCAAGGGAATGCCAGTCAGATCTATAGTTTACTGAAGTATATCCTGCCCAGCCAAACAGAATCATCCTGCGTTGGAGGATCACCTTCAAGGTCATATTGCTGACCTATATGACCCTACATGGACAGGGACCGGGCTACTTGCAAGACCTCCTTTGGCCCTACTGCCCCCTCCATCCACTCTGATCCACTGATGAGGGATTGCTAGAGTTTCCCAGGGTCTGTCTTCAGTCATTAGGTGCCAGGGCTTTTCCTTTTTTGCCCCCACCCTGTGGAACTCTCTACCTCATCAGATTAGAGAATGCTTGTCCACCGAGACCTTTAAAGCTACACTGAAAACATATTTATTTAACTTGATTTTTAGAGAGAATGTTTAGTTTCATTTTGGCTGCCTTTTATCTTTTATATATTTTCTTGATTGAATGTTTGTGTCTTTATAATGTACACACGCTTTGGTTTTTGAAAAGCATGTTATAAATAAAAGCTGATTTGATTTGATAACTGGGAAAAGGCCCCATGGACAGTTATTACTGGAGAGTAGTGGAAGAAGTGATGGATGGGGGCTCATATAAACTTTTTGGATGCAAAATGCACCCCAGTACAGGACAAGATCCTGCACTCATGGTACTGCACTCCTGTGATACTAGCCAGAGGTGGAATCCTGTCCTCAGATCTGTGCTGGAGGTGCAATCTGCATGCAGAGGACATATTGTACATCCTTTTTGACTGCCAGGGTTTCAGTCACTATGGGAACATGTCTGCAATTTAGGCGAGCAGGTCTTAGGCAAACCCATCCCCAAATCAGCAAAACAGTTGCTTCTAGGCAGGAGATCAGAAGTCCCCCCTCCACCTCAGAGCCCTAGAACACAAATGGCTCACCCTACTGGCAATGCAAGTGAACAGACTTCTCCTTTGTTGACGGAGAACCCCTGCGGTGCAATCTGCACAGGAGGTCAATGCAGTGATTGCCTCCATGGACAAACTTTCCCAACTGGCTAGAGACACCTTGCCATAATACACAGAGTGCTGGGCCCCTTTTTTTTAGATACGCCACTCCCAAGACAGGGATAGGGTAAATGTTGGTCCTGTCCTAGGACAGATGTCTGGTTATCTGAAACAAGAAGTCTGAAGTAGTCTGAGTCATTTTCCAGTATTAACTCCCTGTATGTATATAGTTAAAGTAGTGTGTAGGTTCTTTGTGTTCTTTCTGTATAGGGTTCTGTATACAGTCAACCATCCTTTACTGCTGGAGCAACTTAGCAACTTAGGGCTGACTCATGATACTCTACAATGGTTTAACAGTCATCTCTCCAACTGGATGCAACAAGTTAAGATTTGTGACTCCTCTCCTCCAAACTACCTGTCAGGCTGGTGTTCCCCAAGGGTCAATATTGGGGCCCCTTCTTTTCAGCATCTTCCTGAACAATCTCCCTTCTGCCAGTGATGAAAACATTATTCTTTATGCTGATGACGCAGTGATTTTCTCAAATAATTCTGGCCAACTCCCTCTTGGAGAAACCACTGCAGGAAAGTTTCACACAAGTTGAGGCCTGGTTCGTCTCACAGAAACTAGTGCTAAATTACAAAAAAACAAAGACTATGCTGTTCCACAGCACACATAACAAACATAAACACCAACCATTGGCTATCAAAAACAGCTCAGGTGTGACCCTGGACCAGACGCGGACTTTCAAATACCTTGGGAGTAACTCTGGACTCTGCTCTGTCCTTCTCCAGCCATATCAGTGCAGTTGGAAAATCCATAAATATATGTATAAGCCTTCTGTATAAACACAAACACTGCCTGACACCTGACACCCTTAATCTAGCAATACACAGCTCTGTTGTCTCCATCATTGATTATGGGCTTGTTATCTATGGAGCAGCCACAGCTACAGCACAACGGTGAATCATTACAGCACTGAATAGAGCCTACAGACTCCTTACTGGTGCTGCCCACTGCATGCATACCTGTGACCTCTACAAACAGTCAAATTGGCTACAATGTCAGGGAAGGATTACTTTCCAAACCTGTCTACTAGCAAAAAAGTCATTGATGAGGCTCATGCCCCCTGGGGTTCAGTCTCTCTTAAGCCCAGCCAGCCGCTCCCATTCCACAAGAAGATCTGACAACTATTTTCTATCTGTTCCCCACTGTCGCATTTCCCAAGGTCAGTGGTCTTTTGCAGGTAGAGCCCCTAAGATGTTTAACTCCCTGGGTGGTGAACTCACCAACTTAGGCACCCTCTGCTCACTCAAACACAAGCTATGTCAAATGCGTGTGTCCAGAGCCACCTGTGACTGTTTCTTTTAACCTCCCTGGCAGTTGCTTCTGTTCTTCACATCTCTATACTATCACCACCTCTGCCTGCCACCAATACCCTCCCCCTCCCCCTTATATACCCCTGCCTCTCTCCCTAGCCATGGTACACCACTTTCTTCTCTTACCCTCCTTCAACTCCCTTCCTATCTCCCTTTTCTAATTCTGCTCACCCCACCCACTTTTGCACATGTTCCCCAATCTTTACTTCCCACCCACCTCTACTTCTACCTCCCTCCTAGTTACCCCTCTACACCCACTCTCTCTTCTACTTTCCTACACTACCTGGCACAACTGGCAGCAACTCAGTTTTTCCACTCTACCTTTCCCTTTGACAATGCCCTTCTGGCAGCTTTAATTCAAGCAAATATTATTTATTGTGACTCATCATTCTTAAATGTACTGTACTGATGATGTTGTTCTGTTACTTATATCACATGTAGCTTTTAGACCATGTATACCCAGTACTGAATTTTGAATTCAAACTGCTTGCCTGCTAATCTCACACAAACTGTACTTCCATTCTTTGTATACACCTTTGTGAAAGAGCCGTTGGTGCAAAGGTATTTATCCAAAATTCTAATAAATAAATAAATAAAAATAGAGTGAAGGTTGTTAAGGCACTGCTATAGGTCTATTACAGACATTGAGACTCACAGTGGACACTTGATGCCGTGACTTTCCACATACCAGGGAAATCCAATTTACAGTGGTGAGTCCTTTTCTACATTTGTTTCATTCACTTATCCTAACATCATAATGTAGGGGTTGCATCTGTAACAAGCAACCTACACCCAACATTTATATAACAAGTTTACCTCCTGTAATTGGATACAAAAAGACTGTTGGATATGTAACCCCAACCTACAAGCTACATGTTGTGTAACACTTGTAAAAACAATAAAACATTTAACTGGAAAAATAAATATAGGTTGGACAACTGTTAAAAGAATGAGGATGTGGGGGTCTTTATCATTAAATAATTGCTGGATAGGCCCGATGGGTCTTCTGTGTTTATTTATTTATTTATTGGAATCTCAGATAACACAGTTGAGCTAAAAGCTCATTTACAAAGGTTCCACATTGTAAGGCAATAGACAAGTTATGTAGACATTACAAAACAGATAGGGGTATATACAGCAGGCAAGTACATTATGTTACATACAGATACAGATTCAAGCAAGCACAGCATTATACTTCCTCTTCTGTATTACCTATGTTCCAATGTGTGTCAAAAACTACCCCCAGGGCATCCCAGCTTATAGGACATTTTGTCAGGGACTTATAATTCTCTGCCACCACTTGATTTTATCAGTAATCAGGAAACTACTTTTGCCCTCCACTCTGGATCAGGAATGTCATCACAATAACTACTGCTAGAGTGCACTTCGGAGATGGATTGCAAACAGGGTTCGGCAGAAATAATAAAAATGACCCTGTCAATAATGAGGCAATCACTGGTTCTATCAAAAAATAGATTCTTTACTAGAAGATACTATAAATATATACAAATGGGATATGTTTACAGTATGACAAAAGGTTTACACATTTACTGATAGTAGAAACAAAAAGTAAGTTAGACAGCTGATGGTTAGTAAAATCTGAACTTTACTCACCTAAAGTCTTATTAATGGCTGCTAGCTATAGAAAACACTTCCCTTAGGCTGTGCTTCTCTCATCGTTCAGTTAGCTCCTTTAGCAGGACTTCCCTTCTTCAGATGTCGAATGTCCCAGAGACAGAGGAGGGTGTCCAGTCACCTCCCTCATTTATCCCCTTCTGGTTGTGGGGAGTGACCACCTTTGAATGACTATTCCCACAGTCCACCATGCCACATAAGTGTGTGTGTGTGTGTGTGTGTGTGTGTGTACGTACGTGTGTGCGTATGTGCATGTGACTTTCTGGCCATCTTGTGCTGGTCTGAATGCACCCATCAATAGGAAACCAAATTTCAAAATTGCCACCCTTCCCTGAGGTCTGCCCCCCTGGAGTCAGAATAATTAGTTAGGGGGCAAAATAAAAATCTCTGACATCCTAATGCTGGGTGCACTCAGATGGTAATGTTCCGATGGTAGAACCATGTGTGTATATGTGCGTGCGTGTGTGTGTGTGTGTGTGTGTGTGTGTGTGTGTGTGTGTGTGACCTCACTTCATTTGCACTTCCTTTCCATCTCTGTGGTTCTTGACATGCACCTGGGCATTGTCTGACTTGGAATATATCCCAGCAAAGACATCCCAGTGGGATTATGTCTAAATTTCCTCCTGCATATCCTGTCAGCCATTACTGCTAACCTTCCCATGGGAATGCTGGCACTTCCACAGTGGGTGGCCAGCTCTCAAAGCTGCCTGTACATGTGATCTGGCAACCATCTTGTGCATTCTATAGCCATCTTGTGCATCCAAACAAAACCTGTAACAGATAAATATTTAATAATTGGTCTCATCTCTCACATACCTGCCACTACAGAAAATGATGGCATGTCTATTTAGGGTGAATCCCAAGAGACACTGCCATTCATGTAAGGCATTAGTAGCAACTAAAGGTACGAGCCATACTCTAGCCCTGCCTTGACAGTCCATCTGCATTTGCATTCTGCAAATCACTCCAGTGATGGATGGTCCAGTTGTAAGACTATAGGATCAAACTCCAGCACAATAATTTCTTATTTTGCCCACTAGTACAATGGAGCTGCATCAGGTAATTGTAATGTATGATCACAGTGAATTACCACCTGTACAAATACAGCTGCATCTTCTACAGTGCCCACGCTATCCCCAGACACTCCCTCTTACCTGTGGCATATGCGTCCTCTCTGGGCAGAAGTTTCTGACTCAGAAACACTTTGGGGTGCTCCTTGCCCTATGTAACCTGGCTCAGGGCAGTGCACAACCCCTGGTCCAAGGCATCCATGCACTTTGAACCTGTGGTCATAATTAGAGCTAGCAAACACAGGTGACTCACATAGTGCTTCCTTCAACTGTAAGAAAGGCAAATTCACAGTTATCCGTCCATGTGTTAACATCTGTTAATGTTTAAGGGAGGTAGTGTAGCGCAGTGGTTTAAGGCTATGAGCTGCCTATCTGGTGACATTCAGCAGACCAGACCTGGGTTTGAATCCCACAGCTTCCACTTGCATACTGTGTGACCCTAAGCAAGTCACTTAAATTCCCTGTGCTCAAAGATCACACCTGTAAACAAGTTTTCAGCTTAGTGTGTCTCTCCTGGTTAAACAATCATATTGTGTGACCCTGCGCAAGTCATTTAACTTCCTTGTGCTCACAGGTTGCACCTGTAAACAAGTTTGCAGCTTAGTGTGTGTCTCTGTGGTTAAACAATCATACTGTGTGACCCTGAGCAAGTCACTGAACTTCCCTGTGTTCCCAGGTCACACCTGTAAACAAGCTTTCAGCATAGTGTGCTATTCCTGGTTAAACAATCATACTATATGACCCTGAGCAAGTCATTTACTGTAATTCCCTGTGTTCCCAGGTCACACCTGTAAACAAGCTTTCAGCTTAGTGTGTCTCTCCAGGTTAAACAATCATACTATGTGACCCTGAGCAAGTCACTCAACTTCTCTGTGTTCCCAGATCATACCTGCAAATGAGCTTTCAGCTTAGTGTGCTATTTCTGGTTAAACAATAATACTGTGTGATCCTGAGCAAGTCACTTAGCTTTCCTGTGTTCCCAGGTCACACCTGTAAACAAGCTTTCAGCTTAGTGTGTCTCTCCTCGTTAAACAATCATACTGTGTGACCCTGAGCAAGTCACTTAACTTTCCTGTGTTCCCAGGTCACACCTGTAAAAAAGCTTTGAGCCTAGTGTGTCTCTCCTGGTTAAACAATCATACTGTCTGACCCTGAGCAAGTCACTTAACTTCATTGTGCTCCCAGGTCACACCTGTAAACAAGCTTTCAGCTTAGTGTGCCTCTCTGGGTAAACAATAATACTGTGTGACCCTGAGCAAGTCACTTAACTTCCCTGTACTCCCAGATCGCACCTGTAAAAAAGCTTTCAGCTTAGTGTGCTACTCCTAGTTAAACAACTAAATAAAAAAAAGATAACATTATCTGTCATTTTCTTTTTGTCAGGTATATCAGGGACTTGTTCACATCACTGTAGTGAGGAACAAACCTCCGCAATACTCATCCCAGAATTCCCCTACCTTCTTCCATCATGCAGGGGCGGGCATGATAAAGATCAGCTATTTGCTGGCACTGATGATGTGCATGCTGCTCCACCCAGTGCCCAAAGTAGGATACTTCAGTCATGCTCTTCTGGCACTTTCCACCTAACTATCAGCCTGCAGCCCTTCAGTCAGCAGAACACCTTCATCACATGCCTGACATGGTCCTCCCATGTCTGGCTGTAAATGACTAGGTGATCCATGCACAGCAATGCATAGTCACCTGTCCCAGACAGAATGTGATCTACAAGCTGCTGGAAGGCTCCAAAGATGAAGTGCTGCTGGTGGGGAGGTTGCAAAACTTGGAAAGCCATGTGCACGAATGCCCGCAGTCTGGGAAATAAAATCTCAGACCTGGTGGCCTTGATAGCAGAAGCAGACCTGGACATTGTCACTGTTACATGGGGAACCATGAATGGGCTATAGCCATACCTGGTTACACTCTATTTAGAAACAACAGGGTGGGAAAAAAGGGCAGGGGATGGCCATCTATGTCAGGGAGGGAATTAAAGCAACTGAAGTTCAGGGAATGCAGGCAGGAGTGGAAGCACTGGAGGTCACCCTGGAGACAAGAAATGGGACTGCCATTCACACAGGTGTGATCTACAGACCTCCAGCACAGAGGAAGGAGATGGATGGGGTACTAGTGAAAGCCATTCCCAAAATGACAGCCAAAGGTGAAGTGCTGCTGGTGGGAGACTTCAATGTGCCTGTTATGGATTGAAGCACCCAGGCTGCAGCCGCAGCCAGGAGAAGAGGCAGCCTGGATACCCTACAGGAGTAGTGGTGGGCGAAGTGTCCCCAATTAGCTCCGCGAAGTGATTCATGGAGCAAAGGCACATTCACAGAGTGCTCCACAATGTGAAGCAGAGTACTTCGCATTATAATGGGTAATGTGAAGTCCGTTAAAAACAATGACTTCGCATTATTCTGTCTCCCCAAACTACTACTCCACCAATTCGTAAGGCAAAGTACATTGAAAACAATGTACTCTGCCTCACTTCACCTTGTTTTTAAGCTCCAAAGGTGAATTTTGCAGTGATTCATGGGATTTCAGGTCACATGGGCTCTAGATTGTTCTGCACAGTCTCAGTTTGGGGTAGTGCGTGTAGGAAGCTGTAGGAGACTATCTGATCTGAGAGCTCTCTGCAATTCAAACCTTCTAAAAGTTGTTAAAAAAGCCTTTTTGAGTCTTTTTTTTGCTGAAACTTTAGTTCATTGATTATAGGAAACCCTCCTGTGCTCATATCATTGAGCGTTTATTGTTTGTGTGTGGATTTTCAATGTTAATGTACAACATTCAGTCTGTGTACTGAGAGACAGTGGAAGTGTGCTTTGGGGAAGGGGTGTATCTGTGGTGTAGGTAGATTAACTTGAAGAAAAAGACAGTGCTTTTTGTTTTGGTAATATTTTTCTTGTATAACTGTGTTTATGTACACACAGTAATATTTTCAATAATACTTGCCTTTTTTGCTGATTGTTGTGCTGCAGTCATGCATAATTTTAGTTTGTTTACAATATGTGGTTATATTACTGAAGTTTTCAATTTGCTACGCATTACTTAGTGTGTGTGTGTGTGATTATGTGTGTGATGCCTGTCATCAAATCAGATACCTTTTATTGTGCCACATAATAATTTCAGCAATGTGAACCTGCTATCCACTGAAGCTGTTTGATTTTTGAACTTCTTTGTGGTATCTTTACTGGTACTGGTACTAGTGACTGTTACTGCAGCAGTGCAGTACACTGCCCCCCCATAGCCCGCCCCAACCGGCAAAGGTATTCTTTTCCAGATTTGAATTTCTGATGGTGAGCACTGGTTAGGTGTTGTGCCTTTGCATCTGCATCTCTTCAGTGTGCAGCACAATCTTAATCGGTCTGTGCATTTGCATCTGTTTAGGGCCCAATCTCCATCTGTTACTTAAGTCACAATTGTTTCTTTGGCTTCCCTTCAGAATACTGGACTGGTCTGGTGTATAATTCTGCATGAACATTGTACTTATTAATATGAGTTTTTAAGTCAGAAACATCATCACGAGTCACTCGTGATACAAATCACATTCTTCATCATCATGATCACAAATGCAGTCACAAATCACTATTCACAATCAAGTCTTGAATCACATTAATTTTTTTTCTAGTTACTTGGATGTATTGTAAGCCTGTTTTGTAGCATCTCTCCATGCTTCCCCACCCCGCCATTGTACTCATTAATGAGTGTTTTTAAGTCAGGGAATTTGTGCTACAGCTCATCGGGTAAGTACAGCCATAGGCATTTGTGTTCACATCCCAGTACAGTTCCATATTGTTTATCTCACACCATCGACTCAGAATCACGTTTTTCATCATCACGGTCACAAATACAGTCACAAATCATGATTCATGATCATGTCACGAATCATAACATTCATTTTTTCACTAGTTACTTGGATGTATTGTAAGCATGTTTTGTAGCATCTCACCAGGCTTCACCACTCCACCATTGTACTCATTAATAAGTATTTTTAAGCCTGGGAGGTTTCTACTACAGCCCTTCGGGGAACTACAGCCATAGGCATTCATGTTCCTTCCCATATAGCATGTGAGTTACAGTACTGTAAGTAGTGGTGGGGGAAATGGCCCCAATTTGCTCTGTGAAGTGATTCACTGAGTAACGTGGAATCCATGGAGAACTCCACAATGTTAAGCAGACTACTTCACTTCATAATGAGGAACGCGAAGTCCACTGAAACCAATGACTTTGCATTATTCTACCTTCCCCAAACCACTTCTCCACCCATTTTAAGGTGAAGTACATTGAAATCAATGTAATTTGCCTCACTTCTCCCTGTAATTGGGCTCCAAATGAAATTCTGCAGTTATTAATGGGATTGCAGGGCACATGGGCTCTAGGTTGTTCAGCACAGCCTCAGTTCTGGCCTGGGTATTGTGTGTGCAGTGGTAGCTCGAAACAGTTTGCTGTCAGAGCTCTGCATTTCAAAACCTCTAAAAGCTGTTTAAAATGCTTTTTGAGAAATATTTTTTGCTAAAAATTTAGTACATCAATTGTAGGAAACCCTTCTGTGCTCATATCATCGAGTGTTTATTGTTGTGTGTGGATTTTGAATGTTAATTTAGAACAGTCAGTCGGTGTACTGTGAAAAGTGCCTTGGGGAAGGGGAGTATTTGGGATGTAGGTAGATTAAGTGGGGGGAAAAAGGCAGTCTTTCTGTTTTGGTTATATTTTCTTGTATAACTGTATTAATGTACACATAGTATTATTTTCAGTAATTCTTGACAATTTTTTGCTGATTGTTGTGATGCAGAAGTCTACAATTTGTTTAAAACATTTGGTTATATTACTAAAGGTTTTCAATTTACTACGCATTACTTGAGTGTGCATGTGAGTGTGTGTGTGATGTGTGTCATTAAATCAGACACCTCTTATTGTGTTACAGAGTAGTTGCAGCAGTGTGAACCTGTTATCCACCACACCTGCATTCATTTTTTATACTGCTTTGTGGTATCTTTACTGGTAGAGGACTGTTACTGTTGTGCATTAATCCCCCAGCTCTCAAAATGTATTCCTTTCCAGATTTGGATTTGTGACTTGTAAGCACTGGTTAGATGTTGTTGTGCCTTTTTGTATGCATCCCTTGAGGGTGCAGTGCAATCTTAATATGTCTGTGTGCTTGCATGGCACCATTCATTCTGGGAGACTCCATTTCTTGTTAAGCTTTCATTTCACTTCATTAGCACTGGGTAATTTTCTGGACACAAGAAGGTAGCATTTTGGAGAAGCACATTAATTCTGGTGACTCTGTGTGTCACCTGACCACTGTGTGCATGACTGAGTGTGCCATTAATTCTGGGAGACTTTACATTTCTTGTTATACTCTCATTTCACTTCATCAGCATTGGGGAGTTTTCTGGACACAAGACAGTAGCACTCTGGGGATGCACATTCATTCTGGTGACTGTGTGGGTTGGATGTTACCAATATTGTTATCACTCTGCCTTAGTTTCCATTTAAGGTGGTATGGCAATGTGAGGTAATAATAACAAGGCGAAGTGAGCCTTCCCTAATGGGGCACTACACGTAACGAAGTGCCAAGGTGAAGTGGCCACCTCGAGTTCACTTCGCCGGTGGATTTTAAATTCACTGCATCTCTATGCAGGAGGTGTGCCTCTAGCAACTTGTGGCAGAACCCCCTCCCAGAGAAGGAGCAATATTGGACCTGGTACTCACTAATGGGGACAGAGCAAGAATGTAATGGTGGTTAGTCACCTGGGATCCAGTGATCATCATACGGTGTGGTTCAATGTGAGAACAGTAGAGGAGTTAAACCACACAAAAACAAGGCTTCTGGGTTTCAGACAGGTTGACTGCAAAATTGGGGGAATGTTTCAAAGAAGTCCTGGCAGGGAAAGGAGAAAGGGGGGAGTGTAGAGAAACAATGGGCTAACCTGAATGGAGTCATAGCAGAGGCAACAAGTCTTTGTGTTAGGCAAGGAAGCAAAACGGTGTCTTGACCTTGTGCTGCTATTCGAGCAGACTCAATTGACCTTTTGGCCTACTCTGTTGGCATCTTAGTATGTTAGTATGCAAAACAAAGAGAAAGAAAAAAAAACATTATGATTCTCAAAGGACGTGGCCAGGAAGGTAAGAGAAAAAAGACTAGTTTTCATAGCTTTTGGGAGGTAGAAGGAAACACAGAATGGGAAGACAGGGAGCTGTTTCTGGAAAAGCAGAGGGAGGTGGCAAAAGTGGTCAGGAGCGTAAAGGCACAAATGGCAGAATAAATAGCCCAGGCAATTTAGAAAAAAGACATTACATTTTTTTCAGGTACATTAGTGACAGATAGAAGACCAGAGAAGGGATTAATAGGTTAAAAAAAGAGGAAGGGGTGTGCAGAGGAGGACCTAGAAAAAGCAACAATCCTGAACAAATGTTTTTGTTCAGTATTCACAGAAGAAGAGGAAGGAGAAGGACCACTACTGGGGGATAGGAGCACTGGTGAGAGATGGACACCAGCCCATTTATGGAAGAAAGAGTCATAAAGGTACTCAAGAATCTGAAAAGGGACAAGGTTATAGGCCAGATGGGATACATCCCAGAATATTAAAATAACTTAGAGAGGTGCTGGCAGCACCATTAACAGCCCTATTCAACAACTCGATAGAGATGGGGTGGTTCCAGGGGAATGGAGGAAGGCAAATGTAGTCCCTCTCCACAAAAATAGGGACAAGGAGGAGGCTGGAAACTACAGACTAGTCAGCCTGTCCTCAAAGGTGTGGAAATTAATGGAGTCACTGCTAAAGGAAAGAATTGTGACATTTCTTGAATCCAGCAGAGCACAGGATCCAAGTCAGCATGGATTTACAAAGGGAATGTCTTGTCAAACAAATATGATAGATTTATTTGACTGGGTGACCAGGAAGGTACAGTAGATAGGAAGGGGCAGTGGATGTGACATACCTAGATTTCAGCAAGGCCTTGATACTGTCCCATGTAGGAGGTTGATAAATAGGTTGGGCAGCCTGGCAGTGGGTCCTAAGGTAGTAAACTGGGTCAGAAACTAGTTGAGTGACAGGACAAAGAGGGTGGTGGTAAATGGCATTCAATCTGAGGAGATGGGGGTAACCAGCAGGTTGACCCAGGGATCCATGCAGGGACCAGTCCTCTTTAGTGACTTCATAAGTGACATTGCAGAGAAGTTTAAGGGGAAGGTATTCCTCTTTGCAGATGACACTAAAATCTGCAACAGGGTCGACACTGAGGAGAGAATGAGAAAGGACCTAAAACATGCTTTGAGTTGTGGTTGATAGTTTGGCATCTAAGATTCAATGCAAAGAAGTGTAACACCATGTAGTTTTTTTTTTTTACCAAGAGAGACACACTAAGCTGAAAGTTTGTTTACAGGTACGACCTGGGAAAACAGGGTAGTGACGTGACTTACTCAGAGTCATGCAGTATGATTGTTTAACCAGGAGAGACACACTAAACTGAAAGCTTGTTTACAGGTACGACCTGGGAACACAGGGTAGTGAAATGACTTGCTCAGGGCCATACAGTATGATTAAACCAGGAGAGACACAGTAAGCTGAAAGTTTGTTTACAGGTGTGACCTGGGAACACAGGGATGTTAAGTGTTGCTACTTTTTCTTACTAATTGCCCTCCATCCACCACCCAAAGCCAGTTCTACTTTTATAGCCACTGGATTTGACTGTCAACAGGAACTTCCTGTTTGGCAGTAGGAAGGAAAGGATCATAGAGAAACATTGATTTTGTCAACCCTAAAGGAAAAAAGTTGCTCACTCTCCCCCCACAGTTGCTGGTGGTCTGATATTGAGCAAGGATGAAGGAGGCTACTGAAGTAGATAGGAAGTTACTGTCCCAGAATAGGAAGGGTGAGAGCTGTAAGGAGAAGAGTGAATAAGCATCCAGAGAAACAGTAGAGGGGACACAAAATAAGACACGATAGGAGTGGTGCAGTGCAATCACTGTGGGGCAGCAGTGTTCCAGGAGACATTCTAGAGGCTGTGATGCTGCCCTATTTGCAGGCACCTCTCTGGTCTGAGAGAGGAGGTTGCCATCTCCAGGCTGACCTGGCTAAGATTCGTGAAACCTTCTCCCCCACCCATGGACCACCAGGGCCATTGCCACTACCGCAGAGGTTGCCAAGAAAGAGGAGAGGCTGGACCAGGGTGGGCTCAAGGAGGAGAGGGTGGTGGAACAGAGTTGCATCCTCCAGCTGTACCTCTCACCACCATTCACTTTCTGGTGTATAGTGATTCCTCATGGAGGCACCTGCAGCGGAGACCAAGGAGGATGCTGGGAACCTCACAAAGGAGACCCACAGGAGGGTGGCATGGGACCCTACAGTGGAAGGAAACAACTCCTGGTGGGGGACTCAATCATTAGGAGGGTAGAAATGGGGAAGGAAAGGGAGAGGGAGGTATGGTGCCTTCCTGGCACCACGGCTTGGAGGGACAGGAAGCGAATCCTCAGGATCGTGGGAGGAGCTGCATGAGGGAGGGAGCTGGATGTCATTGTTCACCTAGGGACAAATGACCTGGCTAGGAATGGGATCAGAGCAGTGCAAGAGGAGTTTGTAGAGTTGGGAA
This sequence comes from Neoceratodus forsteri, assembly GCA_016271365.2. Classification (NCBI taxonomy): domain Eukaryota; kingdom Metazoa; phylum Chordata; order Ceratodontiformes; family Ceratodontidae; genus Neoceratodus; species Neoceratodus forsteri. The sequence goes on from CM057455.1 coordinate 177,183,902, forward strand.
GGGTCCTTAGACAAGTAGCACATATGGTAACCTTCTCAGAGGTGCTGCCTGTCTATGGCCAGGGAGATGCTAGGGCACTTCTCACCAGGGAATTCAATGAGTGGTTGAACAACTGGTGTGGTGCTCAGGGTTTTGGCTTCATTGGGACTGGGGACCCACCTGGAGGGATGCAGACCTATACTGGTGTGATGGTCTGCATCTGTCCAGGGGGGAACCAGGATCCTAGGTGAGAGGTTTAAGTGCTTCATTGGCAAGCATTTAAACTAGCCAAGGGGGGAGGCACTGAAAAGGAGCAGGGAAATCTGAGCCTCCCCCTCTACCAAAACATGGTGATTAGTGAGGTAAACACCAAGGTACAGAAGTTATTAGGGAGCAGAGCAGATTTAAATGTAAAAAAATGCAAAGGCAGTAAGGACAGAAATGGAGCTAAAAGGGGTAAGGCTATCAAAAAGTGGAGGGTGATGAGTACCAATGCCTGTATTCTGTGTAACAAGCTCCCTGAACTAGTGGCCTTGATGGAAGAGGGTTGTCTGGATATTGTGGCAGTCACAGAAACATGGTACTCACAGAACCATGACTGGGATGTCAACATACCAGGATACACAATCTACAGGAGGGACAGGGAGGGTAAAAGAAGAGGAGGAGTAGCTCTCTATGTAAAGGAAGGGATCAAAGCAACAGAACTAAAGAGTAAACAGGGAGCAGATGAGGCACTTTGGGTCACCCTGAGACAGGAAATGGCACCACAATCTGCATGGGGTTGTATACAGACCTCATCTCAGGGGAGGAAATGGACAAGGAAATGATAGAAGGCTTTAGAATGGCAGAAAAAGGGAGATATTGTTGATGGGGACCTGAATATGCCAGATGTTAACTGGAGCACCTTTGCTGCAGGCACATCCAAGAGCAGGGTCATTCTTAATGCCCTACAGGGGGCATGTCTCAGACAGCTAGCATTGGAACCCACTTGGGAGGGAGCAATCTTAGACCTGGTACTCTCAAATGGGGATGGAGAAAGAATCTCAGATTTAGAAGTGGGTGGCCACCTGGGAACAAGTGACCACCAAACAGTGTGGTTCATGATAAACACAGCCATACAATCAAGCCATACAAAAGCAAGAGTACTTGACTTTAGGAGGGCTGACTTTGGGAAAATGAGAGAGTGCCTCAGAAAAGACTAGCAAACAGGCAAGAAGGAGGGGTGGAGGAACAATGAGGAGTGATCAAAACAGCCATCACAGAGGCAACAAGCCTTTGTGTAAAGCAAATCAATAAAACACAACAAAGGGAAAAAATGCTATGGTTCTTAAAAGAGGTGGCAGGGAAGGTTAAGGAGAAAAGGACAGCATTCCAGAAATATAAGGAAACACAGAAGGAGCAGGACAGAGAACTTTATCAGTTAAAGCAGAAAGAGGCTGGGAAGGCAGTCAGAATAGCAAAGGCCCAAACCGAGGAAAGGATAGTCAATTCTTGTTAGAGGGGATAAGACCTTTATAGGTACATTAGGGAGTGAAAAAGACCAAAGGAGGATACTGAAGCTTAATAAAGGGAAGGAAAGGTGGGTAGAGGGTAACAGTGAAAAGCAGGGATACTGAACGAATATTTCTGCTCAGTATTCACAAAGGAAGAGGAGGGGGAGTTACCTAAACCAAACAAGAGAAACACTCTGAAGATGGGGGTCGATAGCAGTCCATATACAGAAGAAAGGGTTCTGAAAGAACTAATAAAATTGAAGGTGGACAAAGCAATGGGGCCTGATGGGATTCACCCAAGAATTCTAAAAGAACTAAGGATAGAACTAGTGACACCGCTGACTACTCTCTTTAACAAATCATGGGAGGATGGGGTGGTACCCAAGGACTGGAGGAGGGCAGATGTGATTCCTCTTCACAAAAGTGGGAGCTGGACAGAGGCAGGAAACTACAGACCAGTTAGTTTGACCTCAGTGGTAGGGAAAAAGATGGAATCACTTCTGAAAGAAAGAATTGTTGAGTGCCTAGAGGCCAGTGGGGCACAGGACCCAAGGCAGCATGGATTCATGATGGGAAGGTCATGTCAGAAGAATCTAATAGATTTGTTTGACTGGGTGACCAAAGTAGTAGACCAGGGAGGGGCTGTGGACATGGCCTACCTAGATTTTAGCAAAGCATTTGATACAGTCCCACACAAAATATTAACACACAAGATAGCCAGCCTTGGAGTGGGTCCCAAGGTGGTAGCCTGGATAAAAAATTGGCTAGACAACAGGACGCAAAGGGTAGTAGTAAATGGAGTACACAGTGAAGAAAGGAGGGTTACTAGCGGGTACCACAGGGTTCAGTACTGGGACCAGTCCTTTTTAATGACTTTATAAGTTCACTACTGGGACCAGTCCTTTTTAATGTCTTTATAAGTGACATTGCAGAGGAACTGGAAGGAAAAGTATGTCTCTTTGCAGATGACACAAAGATCTGCAACAGGGTCGATACACAAGATGGAGTGGAAAGGACGAGAAGGGACTTAGCAAGGTTGGAGGAATGGTCAAATGTATGGCAGCTCAGATTCAATGCAAAGAAGTGCAAGGTAATGCACATGGGAAACAAAAACCCAGGGGAAGAGTACACAATGGGGGGTGAGATACTGACAACAGTAAAAATAGAAAGGGACCTGGGGGTAATTATATCAGATGACCTAAAGGTGGGCAAGCAATGTGAGAAGGCAGTAAGGAAGATTGGGACGATACTGGGATGCATTGGAAGAGGCATCAATAGTAGAAAACAGGAAGTTATTATCCCTCTGTACAGACAGTTGGTGAGACCCCATCTGGAGTACTGTGTGCAGTTCTTTAGACCCCATCTCTGTAAAGACATAGACAGAGTGGAGGCTGTCCAGAGGAGGGCAACCAAAATGGTGCAGAGTCTGCACCAGAAGACATACTAAGAAAGACTAAAGGAGCTTAATATGTATACCCTTGAGGAAAGAAGGGAGAGAGGGGACATGATAAAAACTTTCAAGTACCTCAAGGGAATTAACAAAGTCCAAGAGGGTAGCATCTTCCAGAAAAGAGATGGGCAAGAACAAGGGGGCACAATTTGAAGATAGAGGGGGGATGGCTCAGAGGTAACGTGAGGAAGTATTTTTTCACTGCGAGGGTTGTGGATGCATGGAACAGCCTCCCTGAGGAGGTCGTGGAGTCAAGAACAGTGGGGGACTTCAAGAATGCATGGGACAGGCATAAGGCAGTCCTAGTGGGGGGTAGGAGGAAGTAAGCTGTTGGTTAACTAGGATCTGCAGCTTATCTGTTAGGTAGAAAAATGGGAAGACTAGGTGGGCCAAGCGGTCCTTATCTGCTGTAAAATTCTATGTTTCTATGTAAGTGACTTGCTCAGGGTCACAGTATAATTGCTTAACCAGGAGAGACACACTAAGCTGAAAGCTTGTTTACAGGTATGAACTGGGAGCACAGGGAAGTTAAGTGACTTGCTCAGGGTGACGCAGTATGATTGTTTAATCAGGAGAGACATTCTAAGCTGAAAGTTTGTTTACAGATATAACCTGGGAACACAGGGAAATTAAGTGACTTGCTCAGGGTCACACAGTATGATTGTTTAACCTGGAGAGACACACTAGCTGAATGCTTGTTTACAGGTGTGACCTGGGAACACAGGGAAGTTAAGTGACTTGCTCAGGGTCACACAGTATGCAAGTGGGAGGGGGGTTCAAGCCCAGGTCTTCATGTTTGCAGTTCAGAGTCTTAAACCACTGTGTGCTATACTGCCACTTGGGGTGCAGAAATCCAAGGGAAGAGTGCAAGATGGGGGGAGGTACTGACAGCAACCAGTCAAGAAAGGGACCTGGAGGTAATCATATCTGATAACCTAAAGGTAACCAAACAATGTGAAAAGGCTGCAGGGAAAACCAGTGGGATGCTAGGGTGCACAGGGAGAGGTATCACCAGCAGAAAAAAGGAGGTGGTTATGCCACTGTACAGATCACTAGTGAGACCTCATCAGGAGTACTGTGTCCAGTTCTGGAGGCTGCATCTCTGGAAGGACATAGACAAAACAGAGGCAGTCCAAAGAATGACAACAGAAATGGTGCAAGGACTGCACTAAAAGCCATATAAGCAGACTAGAGCACCTCAATATGTATTCCCTGGAAGGGGGGGTATGATAGCGATAGTCAAGTCAGGTGAATAAACAAGGTACAGGAGGGTAGCATCTTTCTGAAAAGATGGTGTACAAGAACAAGGGGGCATGATATGAGGCATGAGGGGGTAGGCTGAGGGGCAATGTGAGGAAGTACTTTTCACAGAAATAATAATGGATGCTTGGAACAGCCTCCTGTGGAAGTGGATGAGGCAAAACAGTAGGAATTCAAGAATGCATGCGATAGACATAGAGTACTCTAGCAATAGGGAAAGAGAGGGAAAGCCGCAGATCAGCTAGGATCTGTGGTAATTCATTAGATAGGAAAAAGGGGCAGACTAGGTGGGCCATACGGTCCTTATCTGCCATCACCTTCTATGTAACCATGTATCTGTGTATTCTTTATGCCAAATAGCATTACTTGGAATTTGAATTGGCTAAATGGGGTGACAAAAACAGACCTCTCTGACTGCAGGGATTAGGGTACCTGCTAGTAGCCCCATCTCCCTCCAGTCATTCAAGGTCTCATCCATTATGGCCATGGGCTAGCCATCTGAGTCCATGCAACTGTCGAGCTTATGGTAGTCAACACAGAACCGTGGTGACAGTCCTTCCTGGGGACCAGGACTACAGGAGAAGTCCAGGAGCTACTGGACTCTGAAACACTCCAAGGGCCAGAATCTACCTGAGTTCCTCTTGCATGGTCTGCTTAACACCCTCTGGTACCCTGTAGGGAGACTACCTCAGCAATGCTTGGGTGCCATCATCCATGGGGTGTTCAGCCATTGTGGTGTATCCTGATTTCCCTATGAACATGCCCCCAAATGCTTGAAGAACCCTCCTTATCTCATTTGCCTGGACAGGTGCCAGCTGCCCTGAAAGGGTAGGGTTATCCACTGTGGATCCCTTCCATGCCTCCCCAAGGAGGTCCACAGGGAATCAGCCTAATTTTCCTCTTCTAGCACACTGCACATAGTGAGGATAATTTTCTCTATCATAGTAGGGCCTCATCATGTTAATATTATATACCCTCTTCCTGCACCTTCTTTCAGGCAGTCCTGTTTCGTAATGGACCTTACTCACCTTCCTGATTATGAAGATCGGGCCTTCCCATGCTGTCTGCACTTTATTCTGTCAGACTGGGATGAGTACCATCACTCGCTGTCTGACTTCTTACTCCTGGGCTCTGGCCCCACGATAGTACCATGTTTTCTGCTACTGTTGTGCAATGGCTAAGTGCTGCTGGGAATGCGAGCCCCTTGAGTTCCTTAAGCCAGGTCCTGAAATTCAGGACGTACTCCACAACATATTCCCCTTGGGAGGCAAGATCACCTTCCCATTTACCCCTGACTATTTCTAGAGGCCCCCTCACCCTGTGACCAAAAGTTAGCTCTGAAGGTGAGAATCCCGTGAGCTCCTGTAGGATGGCCTTGTAAGCAAAGAGGTGGTGGGGTAAACATTTGTCCCAGTCCTCGTGGTGCTGGTCAGCAATTGCTCTGAACATAGTTTTGAGGGTCCCAATGAACCGCTTGACCAGGCCATTTGTATTGGGGTGATAGAGTGAGGCACAGAGCTGTTACACCCTATTCTACTCCCACAGACTAGTCATTAATGACAATCTGAAAGTTGTCTCTGGTCTGACAAAATCTCCTGAGGAAATACCACTCAGCTAAAGAGTCTCAGGAGCTCATCAGCCACTTGTTCCACCTCAATGGAGGACATTGCAACTGCCTCGAGGTGCCTGGTTGCTTAATCCATGAAAACCAGTAATTATCTTTTACTTTTGCGACTTAAGGTGCTCAGGGACCCCACTATGTCCATGGCTACCATCTTAAATGGTTCATTAATAATAGGCAGGGGCACCAAAGTCACCTTAGCCTTGTCTCCTACCTTTCCCAGCCTCTGGCACAGTGGACAAGTCTAACAGTAATTTGCCACATCTGTGTAAGGGATCAACCAGAAGAAGTTGTTGGCAAGCCACCTTTTTGTGCAGTTAATACCCAGGTGGCCTGAAAAAGTGATGTTATGGACCAGGGCGAAAAGCTGCTTACAGTAGACTCAGGGGACTACCAGTGGCTGAAGTACCTCTCCCTCTAGCCCCTTCTGTGGTGTACACTAGCTGAAGAAAAAGCACATTCTTCCAGTAAACTGATTGCCCCACTTCTGAGAGTCCTCAGTACTATCTGCTATCTCTTCCAGTTGCTGGAGGATAAAATCAGGTAGCTGAGCATTGTCCAGCTCTTCCCATCTGATCCTTTCCAACTCCCCCTTCAGAAGGAAAGCTGCCCCTGGCTAATACTTCCTCTGTTTGCAACTGGGGCTCAGGGCTGTTACTCCTAGCAAGCCCTCCACAACCAGTAGCTGCTTCCTCAGCTGCTGAGGGAGCAATTAGCACAGGCTGTGTTGCCCCATCTTCACCCATGGAAGCTTTCCCTTTTGCATAACTATGGGTAGTAACACACACTAGGTTTTCCCTGTGGTCAGGATCATTCCCAAGATGGCATCCACAGGGAGATCAGGTACAACTCCACCTTTAGGAAATAGCTGAAGCAAACTAGGAGACCCAGCAACTTTTAAGGCTGTATAGGCTAGTGTGATAGCTCTAAAGTCTTCATTCTCGAGCAGTAACAATGCAGTGATGAATAAACTCACCCCAGGTCTGTGATGGATATTCCAATCTATAAATCCTTTATTGCAAACAAAGTCAACGAAGTAAAACGATGTTGCCAAACTAAGCTGCTCACACTCACTTCTGCTCAAGAATGAAGACTTTAGAGCTACCACGCTAGCCTATACAGCCTTAGCAGGTGCTGGGTCTCCTAGCTTGCTTTAACTATTTCCTACATGTACTTTGCTCTGACCCAGGCACTGCCTTAGTCTCAGGTGCAAGAGTACCCTTCTTTTACTGACAACTCCACCTTTGTATGCCATGGCTACCCTCCCAGCTCAGGAAGACCTGAGCCATTGACACTGGACCACTGGACCCATGACCTCTCAAATCTTGGAAAACTGCCACAACAGAATCTGCTCTGCCTGGATCAGATCCTATTTACCGTGGAGATGGAGGTGCAGTGTCCCTCAGTCCTTGTGTTACTGTCCCATTAACTAGCATGGGTGCATATACATGGAGGTTTGCTGACACTACAGTGTGTGTGTGCATGCTATCAGCTGGGTACTGTCTTGATCACCCAGTCCCCAGCTTTTGCCCTTTGCTCATGTATTAGGGCAGTCGTACAACAAACACCCCACTTTCTGGCAAATCCAACATTTCTTTTCAACAGCTGCTTCTTCCCATTAAGACCAATGGGTTCTGTTTTGAGCTCAGGTGCAAGATGATTTACTTTAGGCTGTCCTGTCTGGGTCCCCTTAAAACCATGCACTGCCCCACCCTCATTGTTCCTAGCTGCACATGTGGTCTCCAGGCCACATAAAATCAACACTTTCTTCTGCCTCCTTTGCGGAGTTACATGCCATGTCCAGTTGATATGAGCAGATCATCAGGTACAATTTTAAGAAATTCTTCCCTTACAGTCAAATATTTTATTTGGTCTACAATCCTAGCTTTAGCCCCATTCTTCCAGGGTTCCATGTCCCAATAGCAAAAATGTTACTGTGACTCGAAAAAAGAGCGAGTACATCTTGTTGAATACCTAACTGGCATAAAACACACTGCAACAAACACCACTTCAGCACACAATAAAATTAATGTTTAACATGGGGGGCTACTCCCTCCCACACCCCTTTGTGGGGGGTATGCTCCCTGCACCCTCCAAACTAAAATAACCATCTCCAAGGGGGGAAGACACTGGGAGACAGAAGACTACTGACCAGAACCAGACAACAGCAAAAGGTAAAAAACAACACTCCAACACTGGTAAAAGTAAAACACCTGTAGGCAGTCCCGGACCCAGGACCATCACCTCCATGGGCAGCATCCCTACCCACCACACCAAGTGGCCAGCTTGGAAGCAGCAGGCTGCACTCCTGTATTTCACCAATGCTTTCTCCAAATCCACGTCATTAGCAGTCATTGTTCTTTCACTCTTCCATGACTATTCCCCAACCCTTACAATATCCCCACTGTTGCTGCACCTATAGGTGCCCAAATTGAGTTGTTCATATTCAAGTCACTCAATTTGGTTCACCAGTATTATGGGACACCTCCTTCCAGCTGTCTAGATAAGCACACATTTTGACATGCAATTCTACATAGCTGTCTCCTGGACCTTTTTAATATTCTGAATTTTTCACCTATAAGCTTCAGGAGTCAGTTCAAAACATTTTAATAACAACCTTTTAACTTTGTTATAGTTGATACCATTCTGATCATCCATAATAGAAATAAGAAAGCAAAGCACTGACAGTAAGCAATGGTATAAGTGGGTGATCCATGAAACCCTGTTTAATTTAAATGGCACACATTCCTTCCAAATGATTTTAAAAACAAATCAAGATAATCCCTCTCGGGGGGGGGGCATGTGCAGCTCTGACAATGATAGCAGTTTGAAACATAAGCTCCTGTTTACCATTTTATTAATTTAATAATACCACACCTTATAATTTTAGGAATTGGCTGATTTTTGGTTTAGCTGCTTAAGTGTTCCCCACATCAAGCACTTGGGTTAAATCCCAATACTGATGCTGTAGTGCAGCATGAAGGGGGTACTCCATTTCTGAGGTGCTGTCTATCAGATGAGGCGTTAAACCAAGGTCCCATCTGTCTGTTCTGGTGGTAGTTAAACCAAGGTCCCATCTGTCTGTTCTGGAGGTAGTTAAACCAAGGTCCCATCTGTCTGTTCTGGTGGTAGTTAAACCAAGGTCCCATCTGTCTGTTCTGGTGGGTGTTCAACCAAGGTCCCATCTGTCTGTTCTGGTGGTAGTTAAACCAAGGTCCCATCTGTCTGTTCTGATGGTAGTTCAGGTGGATGTTACAGATCCCATAGCACTTCTCAAAAAGAGTAGGGGAATTTTTATTCAAACTGCAAGAAAATCAAAATACAGTACAGAAATAACAGAACTCAATATTTCAAAGCCAATGCAAATTAATCCATTCCCCTACAGGAATCATAAAACAAATTATAAATTGTAATGTAAACAAAAACATTATATTGAAAATCAATAATGCAATGCGTCATACAATTCAGACAAATCCCCCACAACCACTGAAGTAAATAAGTATTGTCCTATACACCCCTGTTTGAACCAAATAATTCAAAATTGTCACAATTCAAAAGCATCCCCAAGTGAAAAATAATTACCACTTACCCACTCCCCAACTGAGAAAAGAGGCGAGAATTTTTCATTAAACCTTCAAAGGAATATGAATGATCTAAGGAAAGTTGAAAACAAGGCAAAGACCATTAAGGTAAATAAGTATTTTGGCATACAAGCCTCTATTCTGACAATGAAAAATAATCTACAAAACTAAAAATGTCAGAAAACAAAAATCTAGCATATATTAAATAAACATATCTGCCTCCCTCCTTCCCAAAATGGGAAAAGGAGCAGGAAGCATTCCGTTCACCCTAAAAAGCCATCATACAACACTGCATACCAATTAAAAAAATGGAAACCCCAAGAAAACAAGTGTAGTAAAACAAATAAAACACAAAATCAAACTTTTGCTTTCATTTTCTTCCTTCTAATTACTTTGACCAGGTTACAAACCCAGCAAGTTATCTGGAATGGATATCATTAACTGCAGGTACTGCAGGACACTTTTCAGAAGGGCAGTTTTACAGGATTTAGGACACTGTCCTACATGCTGGGCCACTGGAGATATAAGGGCTCAGCTCCAGGCAGCATGGACAGAGATTGCGCACCTCAAATTGCATATTCAAGAGGAAATATAAGATCTGCGCACAATTTCCCAACATCCAACAGAAGCACCTTGACCACAGAGGGTAGTTGGTCCAGGGGGTTGGCAGGTGGTTAGGAGGGGCAAATCAGGTGCTCCATCACTCGGTGCTCTCCAACATATTACCTCAACAAACTATTTAAAAATTACAAACAGATATCTGCCTCTATCTCAGAAATCAAACAAAGGGCAAAGCAGGACACAGCACAGGAGCTAGCACAACAAAACTCACCCAAAACAGGAACCAAAACAAAAAAAGCAAAAAGGAAATCAAAAAACTTCTGATCATAGGAGACTCCATGATCTGGGGAGTTGATACCTATCTCTAGCCAGGGGTAATGGTCAGATGTCTCCCAGGTACATCAGCATGGAGAGACACTGACCACATTGCTAAAACTGCTCGGGAAGCAGGAGAAAACATTGACATCCTGGTACACAAAGGGACTATTGATCTCACCAGCCAGTCAGTTTTGGAGACCAAGGAACACCTAACCAGGCTGGGTGACAAACTATCATCCATTTCATCCGGCATCTCCTTCTCTGAGATCCTACTAGTCTGGGAGAGGGGGGAAGATGGAAGGAAGGTCAGAGAAGGTGAGATAGGGGAGATAAACATGTGGCTCAAGGGCTGGTGCCAGGAAAAAGGACACAGATTTGTAGGGAACGGGCAACAGTTTTGGGAGTGAAAATTCTTTAAATTTGATGGACTGCATCTGACTAAGGAGGGAGTCAGTTCATTAGGGCAGAAGTTTGACATCTTTGCAGAATATTTAAACTAGCAAATGGGGAGAGGATACAGCACCCAAAACGTTGAATGGAAGAAGACTCCTCCCCCCTCAGTTAGTGATCAAACAGGAGTTCAGCATGTTTGTAGTTCATTTGCATCACCAGGTAAAGAAAAGGGTCAGGCTCCCCATATGATGCACATGGGAAATGCCAGACCTTGCTCAACAACTAACACACAGAAATATGACCAATGGAAAATCACGTACACAGATGCCCACAGTCTGGGAAACAAAATCCCAGACCTGCAGGCAATAATGACAGAGGCTAAACTGGATATAGTAGCAATTAACGAGACGTGGTTTACCAGTAAGCACACTTGGATGACTTCAGGTCCTGGCTATGTACTGTTCAAAAGAGAAAGAGGTGCAAAAAGTGGGGGATGGAGTGGCTCTGTATGTCAATGAAAATATAAAAGCTACAGAAATTCAGAATACACATAAGGAGCCAGAAGAACTGTGGGTCATCCTGGAAACAGGAAATGGGACAGCCATATGAACTGGGGTTGTCTACAGGCCTCCAGACCAGGGTGAGGACATAAACACATTACCATTAGAAGATATACAAAACATGACCTCTAAAGGGGAGGTTCTGATAATGGGAGACTTCAACATGCCAGATACAGATTGGTCAATACCAGCAGGAACATCTTCCAGAACTAGACACATTGGGGATTCCCTGTAAGGGGAGGGCCTCAAATAACTGGTACAACAACCCACATGAGACAGGGCTATCCTAAATCTAGTACTGACTAACAGGGACAGGATCAAAGATCTCCAGGTAGAAGGTCCCCTGGGGGCCAGTGATCATCACATGGTATGCTTCAATTTGGCCACTAGAACTGAATCATCCCATTCCAAGGCAAAAATATGAGAATTCAGAGGAGCTGACTTTGATAAGATGGTTAACAGAGTTAAGCTATCCCTGGCAAGAAGAAATACAGGTGAGTGGGTACAGGCAAAGTGGGTAAGCATTAAGGATGCAATACTTGAAGCAACATCCCATTGTGTTAGAAAAGGAAGCGCAAAAGTAGAAGGAAACGGCTTTGGTTCTCAAAAACAGTAGCAGAAATAGTCAGAGCCAAAAGGCTGGCCTTCAGGAAATATAAGGAAATGCAGTGGGGTGAAGTTAGGGAGGCATACCAAACTGCCCTAAGGGAAGCAGGGAAGGCAGTAAGGCAGGCAAAGGCACAAACTGAGGAAACACTAGCACGAACAGTAAAAGAAGATGACAAGACTTTCTGTAGATATATTAGTGAAAGAAGAAAGTCCAGAGGGGGTATTGCTATGATCAAAGGGCATAAGGGGGCATGTGAGGAGGAGGAGGACAATGTAAAAGCATCTATCCTAAATAGATACTTCTGCTCAGTATTTACTGAAGAGAAGGGAAGGCAGGGCCCACAGCTCAGCACCATGGACACAGGGGAAGGGAGGGAGGTTTGCACTAGTCCCTACACAAAAGAAAGGGTCCTACAAGAGCTCGATAAGCTCAGGGTGGACAAGGCAATGGGACCTGATGGCATACATCCCAGGGTACTAAAGGAACTAAGGGTGGAACTAGCAGAGCCATTATCAGAACTGTTTAGTGAGTCTCTGAGCACAGAAGAGGTCCCAGAAGACTAGAGAAGGGCTCATGTGATCCTGCTCCTCAAAAGTGGTAGCAGGGAGGAGGCAGGGAACTACAGACCAGTCAGTCTTACCTCAGTAGTGAGCAAGATTAAGGAGGTACTCCTTAAGGGAAGGATAGTACAACACCTGGAATCTATAGGAGCACAGGATCCAAGACAGCATGGGTTTACAACAGGAAGGTCCTGTCAAACTAATCTCATAGATTTCTTTGACTGGGTATCCAGAGTGGTGGACCGGGGGGGGGGGCAGTTGATGTCACCTACCTTGACTTCAGCAAAGCTTTCTATACTTGTCCACATAGATGATTGATTAATAAGCTGGGTAGGCTCAGGATGGGTCAGAAGTTGGTCAACTGAATGGCAAACTGGTTGGCAGGCAGAAAACAGAGAGTGGTGGAAAATGGAATACAGTCTGAAAAGATACAAGTCACAAGTGGGGTACCTCAGGGATCAGTCCTGTGGCCAGTCCTCTTCAGTATCTTCTTCAGGGACATTGCAGATGGACTAGAGGGTAAGGTTTGTCTGTTTGGAGATGATACCAAGATCTGCAATGGAGAAGATCCTGATGGAGGTGAGCAGAATGAGAAGAGATCTGGATAAACTAGCAAAATGATCAAAAGAGTGGCAACTGGGGTTTAATGCAAAGAAGTGCAAGATCATGCACATAAGGAAGAGAAACCCTGAATCCACCTATAGGCTGGGAGTGGAGTTGCTGGCAGTAACAAAGGAAGAAAGAGAATTGGGCATCATCATCACTGATGACCTGAAATCATCCAAGCAGACCACTAAAGCAGTAGGTAAGGCTAGATGGATGTTGGGGTGTATTAATAGGAGTATCATAAGTCAGAAGAGGGAGGTAATAATCCCTCATTACAAGACACTAGTTAGGCCCCATCTGGAGTACTGAGTGCAGAACTGGAGGCTGCACCTTCACAAGGACATTAACCAAATTGAAGCAGCCCAGAGAAGCTCAACCAAAGTGGTGCAGGGACTGCTTCAGAAAACATATGAGGACAGATTAATGGAGCTTAACATGTATACCCTAGAGCAAAGGAGGAGAGAGGTGATATGATTGAAACAGTCAAACACCTTAAGGGCATTAACAAGGTAAAAGAGTCTAACATGTTTCTATATAAGAAAATAGCAGGACAAGAGGACACAGCATGAGATTAGAGGAGGCCGATTAAGGGGTAATGTGAGGAAGTTATTTTTCACAGAAAGGGTGGTTAGATGCATGAAACAGCCTACCTCAGGAAGTGGTGGATATGAATACAGTGCAGGGCTTCAAAAGGCATGGGATAGGCATAAAGAGCAATACAGATGAGTGAATAGACAGGCCATTGACAGAGCAAAGCAACGGCACATTCATAAGGTAGAAAAGAAATGGGCAGACTGGATGGACCTTGCGGTCCTTATCTGCTGTCAACTTCTATGTCTCTATGTGTCTATGTTTCACTCCCCATAGTCATGCTAATAATGCCCAAGCCATATCACTACCAAAATCAAAACCAGTAGATCTCAAAGCATCAAAGTAGTGTTTCATGCCCATCCCCCCAAGTCAGACGGCAGAGGAATTTATTAAAGAACTACAAGAAATAAATAAACAAGGAAGGAAATTGATAAAAATGCTGAACACAAGGCACATACATCGTGATACACACCTCCTCTACTGTGATACAGAAATAGACATGCGAAACAATAATGGATATCCAAAACATCAATATAGAAACAAAAGATATGTCCTTGTCTAACGTAGACAAATCTCTTTCCGCACTGAATCAATTAAAAGTATGTCAGCCAGTCTCCAATGAAACATAGCCAGTCCAATACTATAACCCATCACAAGTTCCCTAAACATACTCCCAGTCTGACTCTTTCAACTATCCTGTATCTAACAATGATGAATTCCTTCACCATAATCTGGAAAGTTCTGGGAAAACATTATTTTCGGAAAGACGTAATTTTGTTATGACCGACAGCACAATGTGAAAAACTTAGGCAACTGTTTTATGCTGTTGTCTCTGCGTCAAAGCACATCTCACTTGCCATAGTTGAAATTTAATATTTAATAAAATTATCTGAATGGTGGTGGTATCATATATTGGAAGAGAGAAGGGGGGGACATGATAGAGGTCTTCAGGTACATGAAGAGGGTAAATAGGGGAGGAACAGTCAGGGTGCTTCGAAGGAAGGATGAGGGGGCCACTAGAAGGCATGGGTGGAAGCTGGAGGGGGAAGATTCAGGGGAGAAAGGAGGAGGTGCTACTTCACTGAGAGGGTGGTGGAGCCATGGAATGTGCTGCCTAGGGGGCTGGCGGAGGCAGAGACAGTGGAGGGGTTCAAGAGGGGTGGGACAGGTACAGGGGAAGGGTTCTGGAAGCAAAATCCAATGCAGCAAGAATATCCGGAACTGGGAAGGGAGAAGCCAGAGAAGGTGAGGGGGGCAGCAAGGACAGTACCCAGGGTGGGCGCTGACCAAAACAGCAGACATGAAAGACCGTTAGGCCTATTCTGCTGGAATTTTAATATCTTAGTATGTTAGTATATCATCTAGTTTGTGGAGAAAAGTTCTAAGCATAATATTTCTGGAGTCAAGGCAACAAAAGGGGAGGACTGCCAAAGCAGCCTTGCAAGGTTCCAGAAAGATATTGCAAAGGAGCATTCTAAAAATAAACAATCCATTGTTTCAAAGAATCCTGTGCAACTCGAAATTCTCATGCAGACCCTTTCTGTTGGCCCTTTATGTTTCAAATTGTTTTTAACAGCCAACTTTCAGTGGATGCAGAGCCACATGAAATTCCACATATACCGTGGGCATCTTGTGGAGGTTAACATGTCTGAGACAATTTTTTGCTCTTCTTGTGGTAAGGATTCATACCATGGATGTACTACATAATGAGCTTTCAGCACCCTATTGTATAGCTCCTTTTCTGATGTGTTCAACAACTCTTCTTTTGCAATGTCCAAACTTTTAATTAATTAATTTATTTCTATTTTATTTGTTCAGGATTTTGGAATTACAATCTTTGAGTCATGCACTCATTTCCAAAGGTTCCACACCATGGAGACAATACATTTGACATACAATTACAGTGCAACAGAGCATGTTACATATACCTATTTATTTACAACATACAATATACACAAAGACAAGTATGTTTTATGTATTACAGTGTCACAATTGCTGTCCGAGAGGAAACATTGTCGTGCACCCATGGACCCTGGCACTAGTCCCAGCACTGAGATGGCCCTGGGCTGTTGGAGCCATGCTGTCAGTCTGCATGGCATCAAATTTCCCACAGCTTCTTGAAAATACACTGGCAACTCCTAGACACAGGTTTGTTTCAGAATCAGAGTGATGATCCTATACTAAAACCCAGGGTTTCCAGGTTTTCTCCATGTTTGTCTATATTGGTCTAAGACTGTGATAAAAATAGACATTTATAGGAACCCATCTTTACAGCGGGTTACACTTGTAAAACAATAGTTCTTCCCTGGTGTCTAGTGGCACCCCTGCTCTCCAGTCCCTGTACTCATAACAGATGAGGTATTGCCTGGTGTCCAGTGGCATCCTCTGCCCTCTGATCCCTATCCTTGAAAAAGAATAGTTCTTCCCTGGTGTCTAGAGGCAACCCCTGCTCACCAGTCCCTATCACCATAACACATGAGATATTCCCAGGATTCCAGTGGCATCCCCTGCCCTCTGATCCCTATCTTTGTAAAATAATACTTCTTCCCTGGTGCCTAGAGGCACCCCTGCTCTCCAGTCCCTGTACCCGTAACATATGAGGTATTCCCTGGTGTCCAGTGGAATTCCCTGACCTCTGATCCCTATCCTTGTAAAAGAATAGTTCTTTGCTGGTGTTTAGTGGCACCCTGCTCTCCAATCCCTGTCCCCATAACAGATGTGCTAGCTCCTGGTGTCCAGTGGAATCCAATTCCCCCGATCCCTATCCATATAAAATAATAGTTATTCCCTAGTGTTTAGTGGCTCCCCTGCCCTCTGATCCTTATCCTTGTGAAAAAAAAATTCTTCCCTGGTGTCTAACTGTACCCCCTGCCTTCCAATCCATATCCCGATAACAAATGAAGTATTCCCTGGTGTCCAGTGGCATCTCCTGCCCTCTGATCCCTAGCCTTGTTTTACCCTTAGGTGGTGCTATCCTATGGGCTACTACCCCTGCCTGCATGACTAGTCACTGGGTTAAGGGGACTGAGCTCAATGAACAGGTGCCTCCACCTGGAGGAATGATTTTGGGGTAGCATAGCTGCTGTTGGTATATCCCTCCGGGATGCTATGAACACCCTCCAGCCCTTCTAGTGACCTAAACAATTCAGCAATACAACATTCACATTAACATATGACAGTAATGATATGCTCACCCTCCTTGCACTAACCACCAAGGCTGAATCTGCTGCAATTCCGTGGAGACCTCCTGGATAACAAGACCAGTGATGGAACAATTCAAGAGCAGTACAATATCCTCACCAAGAAGGTACACACTATCCAGGTTAAACATGAACGACCACAATCTGATTTATCCAGGGGATGCAAACAAGGGTGGGTCATGAAACTAACAGACAATTAGCAGATCTGATTATATTCAGGCTGAACAAGCATGCTCTGTAATTCCCTCTGACACAGTCCCACAATCCTGGTACCCAGTTGTTGAACAGGCTAGCCTGAAGCATTGCCCGGGGTAGGCTGACATTGCAGCTATTGTTGGGGTCCTTAGGAAGGAAAACAATTTGCATGCACTCAACCCAAATATTTGTAATATTGTAATAACCGGAGCCGGATGGCTCAGTCCATTGCAATAAACCCAAAACAAGGAAATCAGATGACACACAATGATTGTAGCTTACGTTGCAGGGAGCTACCCTGTTTGTTCTCATGCTACCCAGACCTAGATGCAGGTCACATGAAATGAAGACCTTGGATGTTGTACTGGATTGTCCAGGGAAACAGGGCCTACATGATTCACTGTAGTGGTTGTTACCTGTTCGGTGGTGTTGAGCAGGGGGCCAAATCCTGAAGAGTGTCCTTCACCGGAATGTCTCTGAATCAGGAGCAGTGGATTAGGCTGAGATGACAGGGCCCAGATGGATCAGGTAGTTCAGATGAAGTCTATGATAAAGAGCTGGAACAGCATCCACCTGGCATAACAGAACTCATCGTGGGGAACCGAATAGCGACCCATGAGACACATTCAACACACTTATGAGCACTAGAATATTTTGTTACAGTTCAGTTAAAAGTCTGTTTGCAAATTGCAAGTTCTCTGCACAAACCTTTTGATCTGAGACTCACTTCAGTTCCTGGCGGGCCGCTCAGCGATCACTTAGGAGCAAGTCTTAGGTCCACCTAAAGGCAGCAATAACATACTTTTCTCTTCAGGATCAGATCTCAATCCAATAACTGGATAAATCTGACTTTTCCTGTCAAAGCAATGCTTCACTCTGGAAGACGTGACAGGCAGGCCAGCAGAGCCTTCATGCCAATTTTCCCCTGCTCCTTGCAGGAGCAGCTGCTCGAAGGCTTGGACTGTTTACTCTCCAAACTTCAACTCTTGACTCACACACTGCTGCAGGCAGTTCTGGGCTTTCCTAGTAATCCACAAGGTTTGGTTGGCGGAGGGTAGAGCCAGGGTTCTTGCATGAACTGAACTCGAATGGAACCAAAACTGTTTGTTGTCAATCAGAACTGAACTGAACGTGAACCTCCTAACTGAGGTAGGTAGTGAACCAAAACCAAACATGAATCTACCATTTTTAAAATGCAGAACTGTACTATACCTTTAGGTTTCCTGCATTTCCTTTCCCTCCACTGGATGCTGGATAATGCTGTCTGTCGTGATTTTGATGGACTCATAGGGTTAATAATTAAATCGTACTGTCACTTTAACTTTACATGCAACTGTATTTTCGATTGCAAGGCAGACCTGGAATGTGACACGAGAGGGGGAATTAATTTAATTTAATGAGCTGCATGATGAGGAAGTCTTAGGATGTGTGAAGGCTAATAGCAGGCGAAATGGAATTAAATTCTTGTTATTACTTAAGTTAAAGATGTGTGAATTTAGTTAATTGAGTAGTCAGGGCAGGATTCACAAAAGGGATGCTCCCAGCGCATCGGAAATGAGCCGGGGCATCCCGACATGCTCAAAGGTGATTCTGTAAGGGTCCGATGAGCTGGCACAACCTCTATGTGTCAGCACATCACAGATCTACTCCACACAGCCAGTAGCGATATCACGGTGTATCTGGAAGGACTGTGAGGGATGCATGCCATTTATACCAGGCAGAACCCATTCAAGGCCCAAACTGGCGGCACAGCCCTAGGGCAGTGCAGGGATGTGCCATAGAAAGATAGGTCTAATCCTTCTAGACTTAAGTGGGTGGCCACTGACAGGCAGGCTGCTGGCACTGCAGCCTGCACACCCTAATGAGCATTACACACCCAGCCCATAGCAGGGGCCATGTCTGCATACAATGGGGCTGCAACTGGCCAGAGGGGCTGTGGAGGGGAGCAGGAACTGAGCAGCAGACACTACACAATGGCCTGCAATGGGGGCCCCAAATGGCACCCTGGCCTAACACTATACCACCTGTCATCCAGTGAGGTCCCAGGTGGTGTAGTGGTATCCCCACCTGTAGCATCTCATCCCCGGGGCCTTACATTACAATGTCCTGGTGCCAAACTGGACCCCCCACACTCTTAGCACTGCTTTACTGACCAGTTGCCACTGTCTCTGCTGTCTGCGCTGACAGACTACAGTACTGAATGCAGCCATTCTGTGGCAATGCTTTGTAAGCCGTACCTTTTGGGCTGCTGTACTAGGGTGTGGAGAGTTTCACTATGCCAATAGTGCATTGTACTGTATGGCTGCCAGGGATGGGCTACTAAGGTAAGGAGGGGTCCCTCATACCACCAGGGCAGATGCTCAGCTATGTCAGCACTGCCAGCCCTGCAGGGTGCTTGGTGCATTCCACCAGTGCATCCCTGTTGCACCTATGCAAATGGGGCCATAATGGGATGCAAATGTCCCCATTGTGCTATGCATGCATAATGGCCTCATTTGCATGCCTGTGGCTGTGAATGGCAATTTTGGGCACACTGCATCCTAAGATGCGCTACCCCAGTGGGTTCACAGCCTAACATGAGGGTACCGCTGGCGTAGCCTGGGATGCGTAGCGCATCCTGGGCAGGGCACAGCTGTGCTATTCACAGAGGGGATGCACTGAGGGCATCTCCCTGTGCCTCCTCTGTGGATTGCTCATTTTGCACTCAGCGCATCTCCCCTGCACTGGGGCAGCAGAGATGCACTGAACGCATCTTCTCTGTGAATCCTGCCCTCAGTGTTTACTATTGTTGTGTCTGTCCAGGATCTAGCTAAGACATTGTAGTCTCTTGTAACCTCATTATTACCTATTACAGGCTGTGCTTTCTTTGCAACAAGTTTGGCTACTAAATTAATTAAATAAATTGGATGTATTTAAACTTTCATATGCCATCATTAACGTAACTTACTTTTTAACAGCATTTAATATATCATGTTTTTATTTTATTTAATTTATTGAATGTATTGAATGTACTCAATGAAATTTTTTGCTCTTTTTGTTCTTTGTATATTTTACATTGTTGAATTAAAGCAAAACATTTGACAAATGCAACACTAGTCGTGTTTTATTTATATTTAAGAACTGCGTTTTTGAGGAACTGAACCAGAACTGAAAAAGTAATATAAAAGGCTAGAACTGAACTGAACTAGAAACCCACTTTGTAGAACCTGAACTGAACTACAACCCCAGAAAATCACAGAAACCTGGCTCTAGTGGAGGGAACTGTCACAATAAGGGCTCCCCTTCCAGGTCCATTTAGGTGCCAAACCTTAGAAACTACAATTCCTACAGAATTTCAATCCCACAAGACCTCTGGGGACAGTGTCCATTTTAGGTCCCTGAGGTTCAATTGGTCCAACTCTGGCAGGCCAGAACCAAGATGGTGGCTCTTATGTAAAAGTTCAAGCTGCAATGGAAACAGGTTAGACAAACTCCTATATTATTATTATTAGGACAGCAAATAAACCGTAAATAATCACAGTTCCTAACAGAGCTCCCTCTGCACTAATAGCAACTGCAGAATGGAGCAGAAATATGGATTGTCTGGCCAGTCAAGAGCCTTAAATCACTCGGAACCAGTCATGACTAAGTTTCTCACACAGAATTACAGCTCTCTTAAAGAGACAGGCAAGGAGGCTTAGTGAGGGACTCTCATGCAGACAATCAAAACAACTGCATATATAGGATTCGTCATATTTAACCCCCGGTACATCATTCCTCTTTTTAACGGGTTTAAGTGACTACCCCATAGACCATGAAAAAATAAACCAAAAGCTAATTTCTACAATTTGGCAGAGGGGGGGTGGATAAACTAAGCTTAAAAACTGAAAAATGGGAAGTAGAAAGGATTTAATCATAAAGATTTGTTTTTTCGTAGACGTCTTCCATGAGTTCCATATAGGTATTTTGTGCTTGGCTTCTTGTATTTTAGTTTTGCAGTTATATATCTGAGAATCAGGACCTACAAATTATATCCTCAAAATTCTATGATAGCCATAGATGCTGGTACCCCTAGAATGTCTGGAATTTGTCTATCTCCTTGTCCAATTGCAATACAGAAACTTTTTATAAGTTAATAACTGAATCTGAAACAGCACAAAATTCTAATAAAATTTCTGTAACTACTCTCACAGTCAATGCATCAGTTATAATAAGGCCAAGATCATCCATATGCAATGGTGACTATAGGTGAATCCTCACTACCCACTGTTACCTGTAATAGCCTCAGTAGAATTAAATTTCCCAAGCAGTGGGTTGATTGTTAAAAGATATAGCAATGGGCTGAAAAGGCAGCCTTGCCTCACCACCTAGAAATCTTACATACCTTCTCTATCCAACCATTTATATATATATATTTTTTAATTGTATCTTTTTTTTCCAAGGCAGGACCCTGTCATTAATGAGCCCTGGTCATGGCCCCTGGAAACCTCCACCACCATCTATGACTGCCGAGGTTCCCCAGTCACCCCCGGCTTCCCCTGGAGGGCGGGGTCACAGCCACCTTCTTCGGTGACCACGGAACCAATATCTAGTCAGGGGACCTGCTGCGATGGTGGTGAATCGAGGTCTTCCGGGAGGGCTTCATGTAGACGGTGGTCCTTGCCTGCCTTGATTTTCTGCCATTTTCCTTATGGAGGCGGGGACGTGCAATGACGGCATTGTCCGCCCCGCCTCCCAGAGCTGTGAGCGTCGGGTGCCTGAAATCCCCCAGCCTCTGCCAGGAGTCCTCAGTGAGCCGATCGCTTCCCCAACCCTCCGCCTGGAGAAGGAGAGCAGTCCTTGGGATGCTTCATCCTTCTCCCCCAGGCCGGCCTTCCGACGATCCGGGTCCATTCCCGAACCCGGGTCACTGGTGTCGTGAGCGGAAATCCCACCGCTGTGCCAATGGACTGGCCAACCATTTATATTTTTTATAAAACTAATATCTTTATAACAGATCTGAATCCATGAGATAAACTGTTAGGGAAACCCATACAATTTTAATACAGTCCATAAGTATGTATATTCAATTCAAACAAAGGCTTTCATCTGATCAAAACTGACAAATTGTCCCATTAGTTCCCCATCACCCCCTTTTTGCATAATTTCCCTTATTAAAATTAAGGCTTTACGTATTTTCCAAGATGAATCCCCACTAAATTGGGACAGGTGAATAATAAAACCTAACACTGCTGACAGTCGAATACTCAAGATGTTAGTTAAAATTTTACAATCAAAATTTAGTAATGTGATCAGGCACCAGTCCCTTAGGTCACCTCCCTCTCCCGATTTAAAAAAGAGGTGTTAAGACTTCTTCGTACATATTTTGTGGAAGGGAATCTTTTTGCAAGCAAGTGCTAAAAAAGGTTACCATTTTGTCCCCCAAAATGTAAAAAAGGAATTTGTACATTTCATTAGGAATCCCATCTGCCCCAGGAAGGAACCCGTAGTTAAACACCAAATTATCTACATACTATTTGCCAGCAGATTAGGCCTTATGGTCTATCGAGTCTGCTCGAACCTAGATCCTTAGTTGGGTGCCGAGACCCTCCATCCCTTGTGCTCCAGAACCCCCTATCATCCATCCCCACCCCCCCGGGACAGGCCATCATCTGATACATCCACTTTCTGTGTCTGTCCCACCCTCTCTTAAAGCCCTCCACTGTGGATCTCTGAACCAGCTCACCAGGCAGAGCATTCCAAGGGTCCACCACTCTCTCAGTGAAAAACCTCCTTCTCTTTTCCCCCTCACCCTTCCACCTTCCAACTTCAAACCATGCCCTCTGGTGATGCCTCCCTGCTTTAGTCTAAAGATCCCCTCCATGTTTACCCTATTTATTCCCTTGAGGTACTTGAAGACCTCAATCATGTCCCCCCTGTCTCTCCTCTCCTCCAATGAAAACAGGCAGCATCTTCAGTTCTATTTTAGTTATAGGGGGAAATCAGTGTGGAATGCAAACTAGAGGGTACCGTTGGGAGATGGCATGTATTAAGCCAGTCCACCATAGTTTGTGGTAACAAGTTTTGACTGGTAAACAATGTTGCAAAGAAGGATTCAATTTCCATTAATAAGACTGTTTGACCAGTAATTGTATGTCCATGTCTATCTAGTAAATGAAAAATGGCCTTATGGTCTTTATCCAAAGTATAATATTCTAAAGGTACCAGTTCTCTTTTGTTTCTGGTCATGCTACATTGTTGTTGTTTTTCTAAAATATTTAATTTATCACTTTGCAACTGTACTAAAGCAGTTTTAAGTTCCTTAATATGAGCAGAAAAAGTCCCTAATCCTTTATTCTGTAAGGTAGAATATTCCTGCACTCGCCCCCATAAATCTCTGTACTGATCTGTAGAAAACCTGCTATTAATTTTAACCATGGTCTGAAAATATTCTTTGATATCCAGTTTCGTATCTGCCCACCAAATGTGTAAGTCCTCGTAAAGGCAAAGCACTGATTTACGGGCTTCAATCAGATACCTGAAACCCTATGCAATGGGTGGTTTCTCTAGTAAGCTAACATTAAGTTTCCACATGCCTTTCCTCTTCTAGAATCTGGAAGGTCACCTATCATGATTGTTAACATTCTATGATCTGATGTAAGAACTTGAGACACCTTAGTCTCTTGAATATCTAAAGTTTTAGAGATGAAAAAATAGTCAGTTTGTGCGGATCATTTACCACAAAAATAGGTTCTAGGAACAGGATCATATAATTTGAGAAAATGTCCAGTAGACCTAAATCAGTAATTAAGTCTGATAAACATGTATCATCACAAAAAAGGGTCCCCGTCTGTAGACCTCGATCTGCCATAGATATGTTACAATTGAAGTTTCCTCTTAAGATTAAATTCAGTAAAATAAAAAGAAATGGTTTTAGCTTACGAAGAAAGGCCCCTCTGTCAAAACATAACTGTGGGCCGTATACATTCACCAATCTAAAAATCCATCCCTTTTATGGAAACACCCAAAAGGGAAGCCCGTCCTGGCCATAGGTCAATCAGATTCCTAACCAGTATTTTTGAACAAAAATAAACACCCACACATGAGCAGGTATCCTCCCCCACCGACCAAAAGCTTTTCTCCCAAATCCAATTTCTAGTAGCCTCAGAAATGTCAGACAAATTGTGTGTAAACGTACATCTTGGACAATAACCACATGTGTGTAAACGTACATCTTGGACAATAACCACATGTGTGTAAACGTACATCTTGGACAATAACCACATGTGTGTATACGTACATCTTGGACAATAACCACATCCATTCCTAGGTTTTGAAACAAAGAAAAGGCGCTCAAATGTTTTGTTTCTGACAATAGGCTATTAGCCTTTAGAGAGGCCACCTTGAGCTGGTATTGTTTCTGTCCACTAGAAGCCAGAGTAGTTTATAAAATACATCACTTAATTGTTAACATTTTATCATCTGATGTAAGAACTTGAGACACCTTAGTCTCTTGAATATCTAAAGTTTTAGAGATGAAAAAACAGTCAATCCAGGGAGGCAGTATAGCACAGTGGTTTAAGGCTTTGAGCTACAAATCTGGAGACCTGGGTTTGAATCCCACAGCCCACACTTGCATACTGTGTGACCCTGAGCAAGTCATGTAACTTTCCTGTGCTCCCAGGTCACACCTGTGAACAAGCTTTCACCTTAGTGTGTCTTTCCTGGTTAAACAGTCATACTGTGTAACCCTGAGCAAGTCACTTAATTCCCCTGTGCTCCCAGGTCACACCTGTAAACAAGCTTTAGCCTTAGTGTGCCACTCCTGGTTAAACAATCATACTGTGTGATCCTGAGCAAGTCACTTAACTTCCCTGTGCTCCCAGGTCACACCTGTAAACAAGCTTTCAGCTTAGCATGTCTCTCCTGGTTAAACAATCATACTGTGTGACCCTGAGCAAGTCACATAACTCCCCTGTGCTCTCAGGTCGCACCTGTAAACAAGCTTTCACCTTAATTGTGCCATTCCTGGTTAAACAATCATACTGTGCGACCCTGAGCAAGTCACTTAACTTTCCTGTGCTCCCAGGTCACACCTGTAAACAAGCTTTCAGCTTAGTGTGTCTCTCCTGGTTAAACAATCATACTGTGTGACCCTGAGCAAGTCACATAACTCCCCTGTGCTCTCAGGTCGCACCTGTAAACAAGCTTTCACCTTAGTGTGCCACTCCTGGTTAAATAATTGAATTGAGTTGGATTCATTTTATTGGAAGCCCTTGTGACTCTTCAAGATTTTTGTCGGATAGGGCGAGATTTATCCATATTCTCTGAGTCAGACAACACCCCACGTTGGAATGAATGAATGGAGACAGTATCCAATTCTGTATATATTTCAGAGCTGACTCCTTGTAATCCTGAAAATCTATCTGCAACAGTGACTTCAGAAACAGACACAGTCTGAATTGGTGGTTTGTGCTTTGCTGTATGTTTCTTCCCTTTCTTTTTTTACCACTGTGAAAGTTGAATCATGTACTGGAGAAATAGGGATGGTGGCAAGTTAATCCTTGCTGACTCTTCTCCAGGAATATGGTCTGATTGCCGACCCTGTCCCCCAATACCTGAGGGCACCGGTTGTGACATAGTCAGGTGGTTACCTCTAGTTCGCCTGTCCACGGGTACAGAGGTTTGTTTAGCAGCTACTGTAATATAAAAATCTTGAATGCCAAAGTCAGAATTACCATTATTTCGGGATGCCCACGGACAATTAGTAAAACAATGGCCTGGGTCATCACAAAGGTTGCATTTCGGATGCTTGTAACAGTGTGCACTTGGATGCCCTAATTCTCCATAATGCACGCATTTAAGAAGTTCACAATTTGTATTAATGTGTGTTTTAGAACTGCATTTGAAACACGTACATGGTTGACCAGGATAAAACAGAAAGCCCTAATCCCATCCTATAAAAAGGCAGTTCAGTAAATGGACAATGTCAGAGTCAGTTTGATTCAATTTGACTATTATTTTCCACCCACTATTCCAAAAGCCTTCATCATCTAGGATGGGGGCATGGGTTACCCTGAACTTCACAGTGTTTCTCTAACCAATGAACCACATCCATGCTGCTAACCCCTTCATTTCTAAACAGAATCGTAATCGCCTGAAAGGGTTGTTTGGTTAAAAGTATGACCAAGAAATCAGCCCACAAATTATTGGTTTTAAGGTTTGCATATTTGATCCAAAAATGATCTAAAATTTCTGGAGATCTGAAATTGACATCATAGGTTAAGTTCCCGAGGCATGGATTAAGGCATAAACCTCAGTAGAAGTAAACCCCATTGATTGTTTTAAAATAATTTTACCAGCATACTGTCTATCTGGGATATCATTCCTGTTGCCTAGGAAATGCAACCTGACAGCACTGTGTCTTTTAGCCAGCTCCACAGGCTCGCTAAATAAACTTACATACAAGGGTGGAACATTAGAGTCATGATTGGTTGAAGGACCATTTGTAGGAGCATTGCCCTCTACACTTAGAGCTCATTCCAGAGATATTTTGGTTGGCCCCACGCTAGGTCCATTTTGTAAAGTAAATGCATCTTTCACCCCCCTCTCTCCATCTCCTCAGGCAACAGCAGGGGTCCTGTGCTATGACCCTGTCTCCATTTAACTCCTGGGTCCAACCCGCATTCTGCAATGCAGATTCAGGAGACCACATTGGTTGTTCAGTAACAGGGTTTGTAATCGGTGTTTGGGGCATGGTCCTCACATCAGCATCCAGGCCAGTAGGTGAGTTTGCAACTGCATGAATTTTAGAGAAATTTTATGAATACAATAAAGTAGGAGATGTGGTAGAAAGTTTTCATCTTTTTTATTTGTCTAACTTGAAAAGTTCAGTCAGTTCACTGATGTTTTGCAGTTCACTTTCTAGACATTTCTGCTTTTGCTGTAGAGTAAGAACTGTGGGCCAGATATTTAAACTGCTCCCAAAAAGTGCACAACAGCAGGAGCAAGTGCAAGTCACCTGCGCACATGTGCAATCGTCGCGATATTCAAATAAGAAACAAGGCCAATTGCGCAAGCAGCCAATGTCTGAATATCGCACAACCTGTGCCATAGCGCAACCAGGAAGGGGAAGCTGAGCAGAAAGGTTGCGCCATAGCACAACAAGGCCAGCCCAGCTGAGCAGTCCAGAGGTGCCATAGCAAAAGCAGAGCCCCCCCCCCCAGCAGAGCAATGGAACTGCATAACCAGGGAGGCAGTCTGGGGCCCACCACCAGCCATGCCACACATGGGCACAGGAACACACTGCAGAACTAACAATACACCCTTTTAAGCACAGCATCACTGGGGAGGGATGGATGATCCACCGGCCCATAGGGACAAGCCAACAAAGCACAGCAGGGCCATGTCGCCCTAGCACACCCACTGGCAGGCTGAGACTGCCACACACAGGGGGTCGACAACCACAGTGCACATCAGCCCCCCCTTCTGTACAGCACACCCTGCACTGTGACCTCAAGACAACACCCATGTGCAGTGACTGTCACTGCAGTAAACCATGCATCCCCGGCACACTGCAACCTCGTGTAGCACAGAACCATACAAGCCACACCCACCCACCCTGGACACCCAGCAGTGGGCGGCAGCAGATGGCAAGACTGACTGAAAGTCACTCCCACACCGGAGACACCTCCCCATGCGCACGCACACACACACACACACATACCCAGGACCAT
Source organism: Neoceratodus forsteri (assembly GCA_016271365.2). Taxonomy (NCBI): domain Eukaryota; kingdom Metazoa; phylum Chordata; order Ceratodontiformes; family Ceratodontidae; genus Neoceratodus; species Neoceratodus forsteri. The sequence continues at coordinate 177,211,574 of CM057455.1, forward strand.
ACCACCCCAGATGCCATGCACACCACTGCAACTGAGCAACCATAGCCAGCTGCAAATCAGAGACCACCACAGAATTCATAACAAAATATATATATTCGAAAGAGATATGTACAACACCAACAACATCTATATACATATGTACATATGTACAAGACAAGGGGGGTAGGGGTACAAGGTAGGGGTGGGTAAGGGGTAGGGGTGAACAACTGGGAGAGGGAAGGCAGGGTGGGATGGCTGGGTGTAGTGGGAAGGGGAAGAGCATTCAGCGCCTGGCAGGCTGGTCTCCTGCTGCCTGCAGATCGTCCCAGTTCCTCCGGCGTCACCTGACCCCATGGCACTGCATGTCTGTCAGGAGGTCATGTGTAGCAATTGACACCTGCGTCAGCCACTGGAGGGTACGGGCCATCCACCGTAGGATGCTAAGACCTAGGAAAAGGGAACACAGTCAATGGCTATGACTGTCACAACCCTGAACACCACCCATCCAGCAAGGCATATAGCCAAGTGCCCTGCACCTGTGATGGTATGCACCCACCCACAGTGACCGTGCACATGACATGCCCAACCAGGCAGCACCAGCTATGTGCACCACTGCACACACACACTGCCCATGTCCATCACAGCACAAACAAGGCTGTCAAGTGACGTGGCTACATGGTGGGATGCCAGTTCCACAGCCATGTGCTCAGTGCATGCATGGACCACCAGTGACGCACACACAGACGTGCAGTGACACTGGACAGTGATGACTGTTGCCTGTGTCGTGCATGGTTGTGTTGTCCATGGCTGGTGGTCATGCCCACCCCTCAGCATGCAGTAGCATTCATGATGTAATGACACTCCCACTCATCAAGCAGCTGTGGCTGCTGCTGCCACTACTCTTGCTGCCGCTGTGGCCCAACCATCATACCTCCTCTGGCTGCCACCTGAGCCCCGACCCTCCTCAGCCTGGGCCTGCATCCTCTGCCAGACCTGTGGGTGATAAATGTTGGGAAAAACATCAGTGTGACCCCAAAGCAGACTGCCCCTGCCCCAGTGAGTGTGCCTGCCCACACAGCCAGACCCATGCATCTCACACCTGCACACACTGACACAGCCAACCATGGCAGAGCCATCCCCATGCACTGCCACCAAAACACAGTCACACCCCTACAGAAAATACAGGTGCATAGATGGTACACCCACCAGGCCTAGGTACAACGCCCCTCCTGGCACGTGACCTGAGGGATTGCAGCACATCCTGCTCCTCCTGCAGAGGTCACAATACCTGTGCCTGCACTGTTCAGCAGACCGGCACCACCCTGTGACCCTCTCCAGTTCAGTGGCCACCTGCTGCTACACATGGGTGCGGGCCATGGTGAGGGCCTGATCCCCAAACAGTGCCCCAAAGTGAGGCTCGACCACAGCCACCAGGTTGGCCACCTCCATCTGACTCCACTGTGGAGCTCTCCTGTGTGCCATCACTGTGGTAGGAAAGCAGGCAATATGGCGCCCCACAGCGCGGCAACCCCACGTGGAAATGTTTCGCAATAGACCACCATAGGTTCCAATCGCGCTGTTCATACAGCGCCATTGGTTCACATAGCACTGTCACCGAACAGTGCAACAGAGCCGTACACATGGCAGCCGAACAGCGCCAGGGGGCAAAGGTTGGGCACAAGGTCATGGGTCAGTGGCACAAGGCCACGCACAGTGCCATCGGATGTCCACACATCCTGCATGATCGGACACCTGCATGCCAGTGCCACAGTGGACTATTGCACAGAACTGCCACTGCGCCATGTGGTGACCAGCGCTGTAGCGCCATTGGCACAATGGTGGCCATGGCCTGAATTGCCAATCGCACACAGCATGTCATCAGCACGGCAGACGCCTGCGTAAGCTACCTGGGCATGTGCAATGCAGTGTACCACACAGTCACAGGTATGCGCCATTGGCTCAGCCGGCTCAACCGTATTGCACAAAGTGCAATGGCGCGATATTCAGCCGTCACATGCAAATCATCTGATCAGCCATTCAAAGGTGCAGTGGTGCGATTAGCATGTCATTAAAGGTGCGCCACACCTCATTTGCATGCATTGCACTATAAATACGTGACATTGGGCTGCGCTGGCTAGATTCAGTTACTGCAGGTGAGAGGTGAGTTGCATGCTGTGTGATGTTTTGGACAATGGTCATGGGAGAATGCTGTAGACTGCACAGTAACAGGTGTCCACTTCCACCCATACAGACAGACATGACCGAGCAGAGCTAGGGTGAGGGTGAGGATGGTGGGTGAAGGAGGAGGCCCAACTTCACCAAGGCGGAGACAGAGGCCCTCTTCCAGGCCTAAGTGGAAGAGGAGCCACTACTGAGTGGACAGCGGGGCACCCCTCAGGCCTGTGCGGCTGCATGGGAGGGGGTAGCTTGGGCAGTGAACCTGCACGGAAGCCACCAGCACTCCATGCAGGAATACAAAAAGAAGATGGGGACAGACCACAGAAGGGTGAAGGAGAAGGTGGCAGCCCTCAGGGCGGCACGTGCTGGCACAGGCGGGGGCCATCCAGTGGTGGCAGAGCTGACCCTGGCTGAGGACTGACTGGCTGCATCAATGCAGTGCAGTGCGATTGAGGGCATACCAGGAGGTGGATTCCAGACAGGTGGAAGCCAATCACTGCACGGTATGACATGGTGGTGGTGTTGGGGAGGGGAAGGTTGATCACATGCACTAACATGTCCTCATTTTCTGTTACAGATCCTGTTCATCTTCAGGGGATGATGGTGGTGGGACCAGGCAGTGAGGAAGTCCTGCCAGAGTTGGAGGAGGGTCCTTCCACCTCTATCGCCAGCCGGCATGCACTGCTCCATCATGCACGCCTGGCTGGCACCTCTGTTGTTGGTAAGTCAGGTGTGGGGGGTGCACAGCCTGTGTCTTAGCAGTCTGGCATGCAAGCATGCCAGCACGCTGGACCGTGGCTGTAGCACGTACCTGCACTATTGATGATGCAAGGACTGCAATGGGCAGTGACACGTGTGTCCCATGACGGACACACAGCAGGCCAGCATGTGCCCCTGGGCCTAGCTGGTTCCAACGTGTGTGCCAGCATCTCGGCACAGTCCCAGGCTGTGCCTGTCAGCACCGGTGGGGCAGCACCAGTGGCTGTGCAGGTGTCTGGCACTGTTGCGGCCACAGCAGTGGAAAGAGTGGTTCCTGGAGCACAGCAGTTGGAGGGGCAGCAGCAGCAGTCACCCACCAGGTCTGGGGGTACAGTGTCCAGCGGTGGCACGTGCACACCGCCCTTTGATATGCCCAATCCTGGTCCTGGTGAACAGCGTCCACCCTCAAGGGGTGTTGAGCATCAGGACCTTCCATACCCTGGGGGACAGGATGCCGTTGTGGCAGAGTACCCATTTGAAGAGCACACCCACCTGCTGCGGGAATCAGTACAGCAGCAAAGGCGGGTTGCAACGCCCGTGGAGGTGCTGTGCATGGCTGTGGAGCGGCACAGTAGGGACTGTGCTCTGATCCTTGCAGAGATGGTCCAAATGTGGATGGATGTGACCGCCGCCATTGACAGGCAGACCCAGGCATTGATCGCTGTCATGGCTGCATTGGGCACACAAGCAGGTGCCCCTGTACCACACACCCCACACAGTACGCTCTCCACTCCCCATTCCCGGCATCATGTGATACCCAGCCTGTCAATGCCAGGTTCTGCTGTGGGCATCCCGACCACCACTGGTGCAGGTATGTTCAGCATGCTGCAGACCCCTGTGCGGACAAGGTCGCGTTCGCGCAGTGCGACCCCTGGTGGTCCATCAATGCCACCCCATGTGGCCCCTGCTCAGCCTGCCAGTGCTGTTGGGTCATGCTGGGGCCACCCACGCATCCACGGTGGCCGTGGAACAGTGCAACATGACTGACCTGTCTCCCAGTGCAGGCCCTGTCTGGTGCTGCCCTGTGTGCAATGTGTGTCATGGTGGGCAGTGCACTGGTGGGTGCCCTGCCCAACACACGGACCACCTGCACACCCTCCCAACTGCTGTCCATAGGTGCGTGTGCATGATGATGCCTGCATTGTACTGTACACCAAGGTGCAAGGGTGCCCAGCATCTGACACACTTGCTTGGACAGTACAGGTGGTGGGGGTGGTCTGTGGATCTGTGTGTTTGCCATGTCTGTTCTGCTCTGCTGTGCACCTGCCCATGTACACTTTGTGCATGGTGTGTGTGTGTCCATATGACTGTTCACCCCTCCCTGATGGTGTGTTTGTGTGCCTGGACCCTTCCACTCCCCTTGCCGTCATGCACCCCAGGTGTGTTACCCTGTATGCCTGTGGGTTGCGCCTGGACAGTGTTGGTTGCACATGGCCCCTTGACTTACCTGTGTCGTGCATAATGCTCCTCTGTGATGGTGTCCCAGTGCACCTGGGCCTGCTGGATCAGTCGGGGGTCCCACCATCCTAGGAGGAGCTGCTCATCACCATCAACACCGGCGCTGCTGGCATCCCCATTGCTGTCCCCCTCCTCGACCTGTAGGGCTATCCCACAGTCTTTGGCCATGTTGTGCAGGATACAACAGGCCAGGAATATCCCACAGGCCTTTGAGGGGCTGTACTGTAGGGCACCGCCGGAGGTGTCTAGGCATCAGAAGCATGCCTTGAGCATCCGAAACACCCACTTGATGATGTTGCATGTGGTGGCATGTGCCTCATTATAAGCGTTGCTGCGATGGGGTCATGGGGCACCGGTACGTGTGAGCAGCCAGGGACGGAGTGGGTATCCACTGTCACCTGTGTGGAGATAGTGGAGATCAGTATCATGTTCAGGTCCATATTGCCCATATCCCTGTGTGCCACTACCATGGCATCTGTGGCATTCCCACCCTTGCCCCAAGTTTGCAATTCCTACATGCATACTCACCCACTAGATGGCCTGTGGGGATGTCCCCACTCTCGAATCGATGGCACAGTGTGGACTGATGCCAAATGAAGGCATCATGTGCTCCACCAGGGTGTGTGGCACAGACATTGATTTTGCACCCAGTGGCATCACACACCACCTGGCAGTTGACACTGGAGAAGTCCTTCCTGTTCCTATATGTGGCCCCATAGGGGCCAGGTGGCTTGCGAATGGCCACATGGGTGCAGTCTATGGCCCCTAGCATGCCAGACATATGTGCTACCCTGTGGAACTCCTGCATGTTTGCTGTATGCTCTGCCGCAGTGCTGGGAAAATGGATGCGCTCCACAGCATGTAGCAGCAGTGCGCTGAGGAATTGGGTGAGGATGCGTGATGAGGCTGACTGTGTGATGCCTGTGGTGTCCCCTGTCGGCCTCTGGAAGGTGCCCGTGGTGAGCAGACACATGCAGGCTGTCACCTTGGTCTCCACTGACAGAGCATGACTCCATCGTGAGGGTGCCTGCATCACATCACTGCACAGCTCAGAGAGCCACCTCAGTATTGCCCTGTTCAGGTGGTACCGGCCCATGATCTCTACATCTGTGTACAGCTCAAAGCTGATGTGGGCACGGTACTGCCTGTTGGGGGCATACCACCGATGGGCCCTTATACGGCCACGTCCCCCTGCAGCTTGCATTCTCACCCCCTTCATTACAGCTTCCATGTGGAAGCTGCCACTGTCCATCTCCCTGGCTTGTGACCCCCCTGGCTGATGTTGCTCTGTTACCCCCACTGTCCTGGCTGCTACTTCCACTGCACCTGGCACCCCCTCCGCTGGCCTCTGCAGCCTATGGCCCACACTGCTTCCCTTGCCTGCCCTGTTCTGGCCTGTCGCTGTCTGTCTCTCTCTCTCTCTCTTCCTCACTTGGCATCCCTGTGGCATTCTTGTGCCTCTTCCTTTAGTCTTTTTATTTTGGCTCATTTCCACTGTGGCACCTTCCGGCTGTTCAGCTGTTGTACATTGCACAAGTCTTTGAATATCGCATTGCACTCTTTATGCATGGGTCCACCCCCTTCAGTTGCGCATGCCTTCATTTGCATTGCACTGTTGCTCAGCCTGTTTTCAGTGGCGCAACTGCCTCCTGCTGAATATTGCAGAATGGCACAATTTCGGACTTGCGCATGCGCAACCCTTTTGAATATCCCACCCTGTATGTGGAGATGTCTCCTCCATATCCAATGGTATAGTAACAATGCCTTCCTTAGGGATATGTGTGCCTGAGTCAGGGACATTGTGCTGGCCATCTAGTTGATGCATCCCAGCTGCCCTCTTTGACTCCTCTGAAGCCTGCACACCAACACACTTAGCCAGAGCCTCCAGCCAACTGCTGGAATTCTTCATCCACAAATCGGGATCCAGCACCCCCTACCAGAGAGTAGGGACATTTTGTATTTAGAACATACATTTAAGATACAAACCAAACAGTGTTTTATTATTAAAAATCATAAGAACAGTAAATAAACAGAAATATGTATTACATCACACATAGAAACAAAACATAAGCAAACCAGCCTTTCCCCACCCAAAATCATAAAAAAGGAAAAGAAGAATCTAAATGAGTATCAACATCATACATCCCACAGGAACAGTTCTTATATAACCCCAAAACTAAACAAGCATTTGTCAATGCCAAATGTTTGCTTGCCAGTATTGGCATTGGAAATGCAGGAGTTAGACAGATGCAGAGTAGGAATGGCAGCGAAGTATTGAACTTCACGCCAACCCCACTTCCACCCTGTAGAGACAGACAGGCATTGGGGAATGCGTTTGGCTTGTCACCCATAACATTCATGCCATTTCACTTCACCCTAACCTGCAGACACTGACAAGAGTTGAGGTGTGCCTTGGGGTGTTCGGCTTTACAGTCACCCCACTCCATAAGGACATATGCTAAAACAGGTGTAATATAGAATGGGGGTGAACTCTGGGATTAAAGAGTCCAAAGCACAGCTCAATGCCTGTCAGTGGCCGCAGGGTGGGGGTGTGGGGTTGGAATGGTATGAACATTACAGTCAGCAATCCAAAGGCACAGCCCTGATGCCTGTCAGTCTGTACAGGGTGGGACATTACTGTTAGAAACCATAATGCCCCAAGCGTTTGTTGGTATTTGCAGTACAAATTTTCAACAAGGCCATTTTGTGGCCCCCACCTCATCAAAGCATTTTGGACCTCTTCTCATGAACAGTGGCACTGATTTTTTCAATGTGTCCCAAAATTTGAGTTTCCACAGTAACTGTGCCATTGTTAGATCAGTACGAAACACAGGTCAGGCAGGATGTGAAGAATGACAGCTGTACCATTCATGGGGAGGTGTGAAGTGATGGCAATGCTGAAAATCTGTAGTGAAAATATTAAAATGCTCAAACTTCTGCACATATGTGGAAACTGCACAATGCATGCACGTAACATAGTCATTTAGTAGAATTATTTCACCAGATTTTCAACATAGGCATTTTGTGACTTCTGCTCATGAACACTGTCACTATGATTTTTCTTAATCTGTTCTGAACATTGATTTCCACAGCAACTGTGGTATTTTGCACCAGATGTGTAAATGCATATTTTGGGCAGGTTGTGAAAATGCCAACTCTACTGTTCATAAGGAGGTCTGAAAAAGTGGCAGTGTTGAAAATCTGGGTGAAATACTACAGATTTGCAAAGTTATGAGGGTGCGTGGAAACTGCACAACGCACGCTTGCAACACAGTCCTTTTATGGACATTTGTCACCAAATTTTTAACATAGGCATTTTAGGATCTCTGCTCATGAACAGAGTCACTGTGATTTTACATACGAACATACATACAAACATATGAACATACGAATCTGCCAACAGAACATACCAATCGGTCTATGTAAGTCTGCCCGAGTGTGCAGCTAGCACCCTAGATTGCAACTGCCCCAGCATCCTCCCCCTCACGTCCTCCCCCACTTGCTCCAGCCCTGCCCCTGACTCTTCCTCTTGCTTTATCCCACTTCTCCTTAAAGCTATTGACAGTCCTTCATATTACCACCGCCTCTGACAGTGCATTCCAACTAGACTCCACCCTCTCAGAGAAGTAGTGCCTCCTCATTTCCCTCTTGAAATGTTTCCCTTCCAACCTTTATTTGTGCCCCCTCATCTGTCTTCCACTCTTCAGTTTAAACACCCCCTCAGTGCTAGATTTATTTACCCCTCAGGTATTTAAACACTTCAATCATATCCCCCCTGCCCCTCCTCTCCTCCAGTGTGTACATGTTCGGCTCCTTCAGCCTAACTTCATATTCCTTCCCTTCCATCCACTTTAACACTTTTATTGCCCTCCTTTTCACCCCTTTTCAGTAGCTTTATATCTCTCCTCAGGTATGGCCTCCAGTATTGCACACAGTACTCTAGGTGTGGTGTGACCAATGATCTGTAGAGAGGTAGGATCACATCCCTGTGTCTGGATGAGAACCTCCTTGTGATGCACCTCAGCATCCTGTTTGCCTTCACTGCTGCTGTCCTGCACTGGGCCGAGTTGTTCATGCTCCCAGTTACCAACACCCCTAGGTCCTTCTCCTCTTCTGTGATCCCCAACCAATAGTCCCTCTTCTGGTTCTTAGCCCTGCAGTGCATCACCTGGCACTTCTTTGCACTGAATCCTAGCTGCCACTCCACCGACCATGTCTCGAGTTTGGTTAGGTCCCTCTGCAGTTTTTCCCATCCATCCTCTTCATCCACCACCGCCCCCAATTTGGTTTAATGTGTGAACAGACTAACCCTGCTCCCCACTGCATGTGCTACCTCAGAGGTAAAGAGCCCAAATAGCACCGGGCCCAGCACTGACCCCTGCGGCACCCTGGGTGCTGAGAGCTCCCCACCACCACCACATTCTGTACCCTCCCCTGTAACCAGTTCTCTATCCATTTAGTCAGACCACCTTCCACCCCTACCCCTACTTCTCCCCACTCTTCTCCTCCTTGACCTGTGTCCCTCCTCACGGTAGTCCACACCCTTTCTCCTCCTTATTCTTACTGGGTGATGGTGCCTTCTGTATTATACTCAGGCCACTCTGCCCGCCCCCTCCCAGGGCTACTACGCCTCCGCCTTTACCTATATCTAGGGGGTGAGCTAATTAGGCTCCCCTGTCCGGACCTTTCTACCAACCTCAGTCTTTTGGCCACCCCCACTAGTTTAAATCCACCTTAGTAGAGATATGCCCTCTTATCCTGTCTTTAATCCCCTCCCTCCTTCCTGCCACACCCTTTTCTCTGCCTTATTCCTCCCATCCCCTTAAACCCTTCCAGCCTGACTACTTCCTACTGGGCTTTCCATGTCAACCTCCCCTCCTCCCCAGCTGATTTCCAACCCCTTTCCTATCCCTGCTGTTGTTGATTTAGAGCCTCCATTCCCTTCTACCCCTGATAGTGATGGCCCTCCCATCCTTCCCCCTTCCCATAGCCTTCTCTCTTCCAGCCACCATCCCCTTCCTTTTTTAAAATTCAAGTTTATTAAGAATTGTTCTCCCAAAATAGGGCAAGATGCAGCGGTACAGGGTAAATCAGAGATCAATACCAATTTAAGACAAGACAAACAAACCAGGTACAGCGTCAGAGGCATCTTACCCCCCCCTCCACTCCCCCTTTCCCCCCACCCCAAGCAGACAAAACTCAATAATAGTGCACATCATCATATTACAAATTTAGCCCAGTATAAATAATCACGGGAATAAGCACCCATCTGGAGTAGATAGAACTCGTGTAACTTTTCCCAGACACTACAGTACCTTAACATGCAGTTCCTTGGTTCGCACTCAACTTTTCCATATTCAAATTAAACAGTAACTCCTGTAACCACTCGGTATAAAAATTACAGTTCCATCCATCCAGTGTTTCAGTACTACTTTCTTGAGGCATGAAATAATGGCCATATAATACCTTTTAGCTTTAACCTTTATAGCGGAATAATCCCCTAATAAGCAAACCTCAGGGTTGAAAAGGTGGTCGAGTCCCAGCAGGGGGTCTACTCGCTCCCTAATTCTGTCCCACAATGACTTGGCCCTAGGACAGTCCCCAAAAATATGGAGCAGTGCACCATCCCCCTTTCTTACTGGCCCACCTTCTACCCTTTCATCCTCACTATCTCCTCTCCTCTCCTCCCTGTTGCCATCCCTCTCATGCCACGCTTGTCCTCCCCCCTTCAGTATGTTCTTGCTCCCCCCTCCCATAGCACAGGATCGAATCTATTCCTAGTCAATACCCATCCTACGTCTCTTCCCACTGTCAGCTCCTTAATCCTACTTCTTCTTCACCATGCCACCCCTGGTCCCGCCTCTGATCCCTTCCTACTGTCAGCCATCTGCTCTCTCTCTCTCCTGGTACTCCTCATGGTCTCTTCCTCTCCCATCAGGAGACCCTCACCTTGGGCACCCCCTCCCTTCTCCTCTTTTTCTGCTAGTGCCTCTGGTACTGGGGTCAGCTTTGGTCCCTCTTTGTTCCTCCTCCGTCCCCCCTTGCCATCCTCTATTCCCTCCCCACCAGCAAGGATGCCTACTAAACTCATCTGCCCTGCCATTTAGACTCCTCCCTAACCTCCACAGTTCCTCCCTCAAACTAGCCAGTCATCTACAGACCATACACCCCCCATCCTCAAAGCCCAGTCCTGGACCATGGCAGACCCACACCCTGTACACCCTCCACCCTTCCAAAGATGCCCACCCTATTGACATGTGGCACCTGCCCCATTTTGGCCCCCATCTTATGTTGCAGGCTCTTACTCCCAGGTTCTGTACCCTACTACAACTGTTAGGCCCCTATTTACTCAAATTCCTGTTTCTCCCCACACTAGTCCCCCTACTGGCCCCTTGCTGACCGGGTTAATTCAGTCTCAAATCTCATCCGTTAGATACTGTATTATTGTAGCAATCCTAAAGCCTCCTTGTCTGTTTTTCATCCCTTAGCTACCATACTTTTTGTTCCCAGCTCTCATATAGTTTCACTTAGCCCAGTTAGAAATCCTATTACACTCCAAGTATTACTCAGCTCAGTTAGAGAAATAAACAGAAAAAATAAATATGTATTATTACAGCAATCGTAACAGTATAGCTCAGTACTTAGTTCAGTTAGAGAAATAAACAGAACAATTAAATTTATATTATTACAGCAATCCTAAAAGCATCCAATGATTGCTTTGTCTCCACCCCAGAGATTCTGATGTGATATAGGACCACAGAGAACTCTGGGAGGGAGGGTGGACAACTCTAAAGTCCTGGCAGAGCTCCGTTGAGCTTGCTCACTCTCACTCACTCATTCTATTTCTCCCAGTGCTGCAGGCTGCCCTTTGGTACTGGGCTCCTGCCTGCATTGGCACCTTTTTCTGTCCATAAAGAAATCTGCAGCAATCCTGGCAGAGCTCGGTTGAGCTAGTTCACTCTCCCTCTCTCATTCACTCAATCTTAATCTGTCCCAAGCACTGATTTTCCACAGCGACTGTGCTGTTCTGTGCCAGAAGTGTGAAAACACATTTTGGCCAGGATGTGAAAAATGACAGCTGTACTGTTCATAAGGAGGTGTGAAAAAATGCCAGTTTTGAAAATCTGGCATGAAAATATTACAAATTTGTGAAGTTACAAGGGTGCATGGAAACTGCACAATGCACACTTATAGCACGGTCAATTTATGGACTTTCGTCATCAAATTTGCAACATAGCCATTTTAGAGCATTTACTCATGAACAGTATCACTGTCATTTACTCAATCTATCCTGAACACTGATTTCCCACAGCAACCGCGCTATTCTGTGCCAGAAGTGTGAAAACACATTTGGCCAGGATATGTAAAATGACAGTTCATAAGGAGATGTGGAAAAACTGGCAATGTTGAAAATCTGGAGTGAAAATATTACAAATTCATGAAGTTATGAGAGTGCATGGAAACTGCACAATGCATGCTCATAAATCAGTCATTTTGGGAATTTTTGAGAGCCAGTGGCACTGTTGTTTCATTAATCAGTCCCAAAAGGTGATTCCATGCAGTGACCACAAAATCACCTTTCGGGATCAAATAATGCCATGACAGTGACTGAATCCATGAGGAGGGGTCCCAATAACCCCATGTAAAACATCTGGTGCCAAAATTCCCCAAAATGCCCAAGATATGCACCAAAGTCGAAACAACCCTGTTTACTCCATTATACAGCTTACCGGCATTTCTGCAGTTAGCAGCAGCTTCGAAGAGTGCAGACGTGTTCCTGGTCCACCGAAGATCATCGCACAGGGCTCTGGAGGTAAGCATGGGGTGAGGGGGTGTCAGGAGGCAGAGGGTGGGTGTGGGTTGGGGAGGGGCCACTGAACTCAACGAGGGACCATTTTCTTTTTCTCATGTTTAAAAAAAAACAAAAAACATTGGGGGAAGTCTTTTTTTACAGGGACATTTGGCACATTGGGGTTTGCTCCCAGTATGCCACCTGAGTGTTTTGGGGTGCTGTAGCCAAACGGGGATTGGGCATTCCCATCAGCACATACAGAGTGGGGGGGCAAGAGCTGAGGGGGAATGGGCACCCCCCTCGACACACAACAAATTGGGATGGGACATTATGCAAACATGAAGTGGGATCCCCATCAACAAATTGAACTGGGAAGGAGGGGACTGAAGCTGACAGGGATTGGGCCCCCATCAGCAAAGAAAGACTATTGGGAGGCTGCTCCACCATCGCAGCCTCAGCTTTTGTCAGCAAACTGCATAGCAGAAATGACAGGCTGCTGCTGCTATGATGAGGCACTCCTGGACTGGTCCGGCTATTTTCTTTCAAGGTGTTGACATGCATTAAAACTAGAGTCACAGGCAGCATCCTGCTTTATTAGTGCCCAACACACAAGCCCCAAAATTCAGTGGCAGCATTGGCCACAATAGTGCCGCACCTGCACAACCTGCTTCTGCAGCAAGCTGCCACAACATGTTTCTTGTGTATTCATGCAAGCAAACATAAAAAGGAAATACCAATAAACAAAATTTCAGAGTCATATCAATCAGTTCATAACAATACACATCAAAACTGTATACAAAAGGGAAAGAAAGGATTTTTTAAATAAAGTATCTGCTTTACATTTAAATTTTATCAAGAAATCATGTATAGCACTTCCAGTAGTTTTGAAAAGCTGCAGTAGGTACAGTTGCTTTTCAGAATCATATATGTCCTGCAGACACTACATTATTTGTCTAACAATGTGTATAGGGCTACACATTTTTTGTTGCAGAAGATAGGCACATCTGGCCTGCCATACGTAGAACCAACACAGAGCAAAAAACAAGCATACTGTAGTAGAGTGATAAGATTTTAATACAGGGGAATATATGCCATATACTAAAACATTGTATGTAAGTACTGGGAGAGCCCCTTCTCTCCATTTATGTAGTAGAATGGTCCATACAGAATGAGTAAAGGAACAGTCTAAAAAAGTGCCTCATCTTTTCTGGGATATTGGTGCAAGTGTCCCGAGGGCACATTCTCTCTTCCACTGCTTTATGTTTTAAGTTGTCATGAACCTTTAACTTTCCATGGCAAGTCAACCATGTAACATCCACACCCGTTTAGGAAGCCTAGGGTCTGTTAATTGCAAAAAGACAGTTGTTTGGTCTACTTTATTTCCAAAAGCATCTTCCAATGATGGAAGGTCCAAAAAATGTGTCCCTAGGACTGTCTGATATAGCTGCCTCCTGGTGGACGTAAGTATTATATTTGATGTTACGTCCCACTACCTAACTTTAAGAAAATTAGGAATCAAATATTGGGGAAGTTTGTATTTCCTAAAATTCCTGAGAATTTCCAAAGGGGGTTGTTGCCATACCTGACATAAAGAAAATGCGAAGACATGTATCAATGATTACCAAAATTAAGGTTGTGTCTGCAAAAGAAGAATATTATGTTTCAGAAATAAGCAATGAAAAAAAACACAATGAGGTTCAGCATTTTAACTCCATCGTGACAATAATCTAGGTATGTATAAGACCTTTTAGGATTCAGGCAGCTCCCCCCAAAGCCTTGAAAAAATACACTGTTTACCCTTGCTTCAAGAGTAAATGGTACTGGGTAAATGGTGACTAAATGAAGAAATAGGGGAAGGTTTAATGTTTTTAATAACATTACCCATTTCCATTTTTGCTATGGGACAGCCCTTCCATGAGGAAACTACATGTGATAGTGAGAGATGAATGGTTGAACTTTTCTCTTAGTTCAATCTAGAACCAGACACAGCTTTAAATTCCTTAATAAGGGATGCAAAGTCATCTTCCTTAAGCAAAGGAGTAGTTTGGATACAGAGATCAGCTGCATAAGCAGATATTGGAGGTACAGTGCAACCTGAGGCTAGTACAATTCTTGGGATGGGTGTACGCTGCAGGAATTTCCTTAATAAATGGTCTATTTGAAAGGCATAGAGGAGTGGGCTCAAGGGACAGCCTTGTCTAACTCACTTCTGACTTAAAAAGGGGGGCAAGGAAATCCATTAATATGTGGCTGTATCTGTGCTGTGTTGTATGATAACTTAATCCAGTTAATAAACCGTTTAGGAATACAGTAGTGGGACAGTACCAGAAATAAGTAATTATGATCCACCCAGTCAAAGGCCTTCTCTTGATCTAGCGAGGTTACAAGTGAGGGAACGTTTGTAGTGCTATGAGCTGCAATGTCTCTAAGTAGTGATTAATTCGAGGTGATGGTTCTGTTAGGGATGGCACAGGTCTGGACTTCAAATATTACTTGTGTAGTTATGGGAAGGAGTCCATTAAGTAAGATTGTTGCAAAAATCTCATAGTCTATGTTCAGTAGACTCAAAGGTCTCCAGTTTCTAATATCGGATCTACTTTTTTTTTAAATAAAAGAATCGTAATAGCATCGGAGAAATGCTGAGGAATTGAATTAGTACTAATTATGGTATTGTAAACTAAGGTTAGTATGGGGCAAAGAAAACAAAAAAATGCTGAGAAAGCTCTGCAGTAAATCCATCCTTCCCAGGAGAGGTATGTTTTTTTGCTTTTTTATTGCTGCCTTACTTACTACCTTACTTCTTCTAAGGATATAGGATTGGTCAAATTTGCCAACTGATCCCTTGGGAATGAGGGAATGGAGACATCTAACAATATTTTTTTTACTAGGGGGAGGCTGAGGAAACAATCCCAAAAGTGTGTTCTAAATGCGAGTGGGCTTTTTTCTTTATAGAAGCCAGTGTATTATAAATAATAAAGGAGTCTGGTTCCAGAAGTTGTTCTATGCAGGTAGCAGCTACCCTATCTGAACAGCTTTTAAACTTAGCTAGTGAAGCTTTAGTGCTTTGTTTGCCATATTGTGCTTCTGTTTTGAAGGAGAATGCTGTCTTATACTGGTACTTTTCCATCTCTGTTTTTAAAGCTATTATTTGTAGGGAATAATCTCTTCCAGTTTCATATGCACTAGAGATGGGCCCGGATATTCAAACTGCGCCAGGCTGTGGTGCAAGCCTGGGCACAGCTCAACTTTGTTGCACAGGGGTGTGGCCTGGATGATATTCAATGGAGCTGTGCTATGGCACAGCAGCTTTGAATATAGCACCTTGGTCATCCCCACTGTGCATGGTGCAGTGGCACTGCACCAGTGCAAGTGGCCAGAGTGGAGCATGGAGATGCGCTAGTGTAAGTGCCATTGCACCATGCACAGCACCTGCGATATTCAAAAGGGGACATGCAAATGGGGCCATAATTTATGCAAGGTGCACAGGGTGCAATTTGCATCTCATTATGGCCCCATTTGCATGCCATTAGCATGCAGGTGCGCTGATCCCCGACGACTTGTGCCTGGCACCCTGCCAGGCAGCAGCTGTCAGGGACCGAGGCCCCCTGCAGCCTGATGGCGGGTATTCATGTAAAATAAATAAAAAAAACCATCCAATATCCCTGGTGGTCCAGTGGACCTCTATGTGCCCGATCGCGGGCATCGGTATAGTCCCCCCCACGTCCAATATCCCTGGTGGTCCAGTGGACCGATCTCCACCCGATCACGGGCATCTGTAACACATGACAGACCCCTACTACCCTGGTGGTCTACTGTCCCCCTTCCCACCCGCCCCACTGGTCCACCACCACTCTCCCCGTCAGCTGGTGGGCGAGGCACCATCCGCCTGCCGCCCTGCCACCCGTCGACTGACAGCTCGGTAGGGCTACATTCCCATTGGTTTACAGCATGAGCCAATAGGCGTGCACCCCATACCATACTACTCAGTCCAGATTCATTCACATATGATATGGGCTGCATGCCCATTAGCTCACACTGTAGAACCAATGGGCATGCAGCTACTGACTGTCAGTCGGCTGGCGGCGGGGCGGCAGGTGGGTGGGGTGCTGCCGCCTGCCAGCTGATGGGGGCGGGGCAGTGGGGCTCAGTGGGTGGGTGGGTGGGTGGGTACACTAGACCACCAGGGTAGTAGGGGTCTGTTATGTGTTATAGATGCCCATGATCGGGGCGGTGATCGGGTCCACTGGACCACCAGGTATATTGGACATGGGGGGAGACTATACCGATGCCCACAATCGGGCACATAGAGGTCCACTGGACCACCAGGGATATTGGATGGGGGGGATTTTGCTCCAGGGATGCCCGCGATGGGGCATGGAGGGTTGCCGCCAGGTGTGGCAGGAACTCGGGTGGCCACCCACAGGTGATAGCTGCCGTGTTTCACCCTGCAATGCGGCAGCTCACCTGTGGGTGGCCATCACTTGTTCCTTTTTTGGGGGCTTAACTTTGTGCAGGCACAGGTAGGGGTTGCGCATGCATGACTCTGCATGTCCCAGGCTGAATATTGGGCTGTGCAGGTTATGCATGGGCACGCTCCCCTACCTGTGCCTGCATATATTACTGATGCACTCTGGCGCATGTCGGAGTTTGTCTTGACGCACTTTCTCTTTGGTCGCACGGGGAACATCAGTGGGTTGTGCATGGTGCAACACTGTTGCACCATGCGCAACCCTTTTGAATATCTGGGCCTTGGTGTCCACACATTTCTGTCTCAGTGATAAATACTTCAGATAAGAAGTCTAAGTCTTATTTTTAGCATTTTTTTACAGAAAAGGATTTCAAGTCCTTTTCAGTATCTTCCCACCAGTTTAGGGAAGAATCATATGCTTCTAACACAAATTTGAGCTCTGAGGAGCTCCTGGCCAGCAGCTGAAATGTGATTATCTAATAACAGAGTACAGTTTAATTTCCATCTGGATTGAATATTATGTGGAAAGGAGCTATTAGATGGAAAACAATTTTGAGGGATAGCTACATGGTCTGATGTTTCACATGAGAGCACTGTGGCCTGCTGCACTGATGCATTATGAGACACAAAAATATAACCTATGCATGTAGCAAGGGGCGCCCCGTGATTTTTTTCATGCCTGTTTGATGTACCTCACAGTATCCATCCTCAACTGAGGCATTTTTCAATATTGTTCTTCAATTATCTCCAAAGCTGTTTTGTGTTACCTCTCCTTTATCCACTAGGGTAAGTCCACAGTTGAAATCCCCCCCCCCCGTGTAAAGATGTCTATTGGTATATAAATTTATTTATTTTATTTATTTATTTAGCTTTTGTTGACCGGGTAAGTGCACTAGACAAATTCTGCCTATTTTCAGGCATGACCAAGGGGGAGGGGGATACAGATGAATGGCAACTGACCTTGAACCAGATTAAGCTGTTGGTGGTATTTTAAGTGAATAGGGCTGTAGTAATTTAAATAGCTCAGACCTAGCCGCCATGCTTTGTGGCACATAAACATTAATAATCTTTCATTTTAAATGTTCATATTTACAATCTAATAGCATAGCTCAGCCAAGAGAAATGTCCACCAATCTTGTTATACTATAATTATATCCAGGAAACACAATTCCAAGGCCATCACACCTGTCCTCTCAGAGGCCCAAAAAGAAAGCCCTTTAATCCATCTATTTTTTGCCTGCAGAAGCTTGTACCTTGTCTTTAACAGTGGAATAAATAAAGATCTTGGTGAAAGACTGTAAGGTACTGCATAGTTGTCATTAGTTTTCTATGTGATGTTATGTTACACACTTTGAGTATGAGGCAATGCATCCTAAGCCCTGTATGCATGACAGAGACAGTACGAAGAATAAAGCTACAACCAATTGTAAACAGAAGTGTTTTTGTCTCATGCTACAGCAGGCTGAGCCCCAGTAGGTCTTTTATAGGGAGAGGGGGGTCTGACTGGGAATATGAAAAATAATCCATTCTTATGGAAGAAGCTTGTGGAGAGTCAGAGTCACCATCCTCTTCTACCATGTCCCCCCACTGCTTTCTTTTTGTCAAGGTCTGGTATCTGTTCCTAGTGAGAATAGGTCTTCGTGGATGGAGGCCTTGTGCCTTTCTTTACCCTTTCCCTTTTTTTTGCAGGGTGAACTTCTGTGAAGGGAGCCATCTCCTGAGATAGGGGGGGTCATTGAATCTGAAGTGACTTCTCTAGCTGAGCCTGGATCCAAATTGGAGAAAATAGTTTTTTTTGTATGCCTGACACTTCTGGGGTAGTTTGAGGGGAAACCACTACAATTGAGACTTCCCGTCTGGGAGAAGGAGTGACATTAGAGGGTTTGTCTTTGTTATGGCAAAGTGCCTAAGTCTACAAGTCAGTTATTAAGAATACCTGATCCTGAGGGGGATGGTCCAACCTATTATGGTCTGCTGATGGACACCAGTGGTAAGAGTGTCCAGACTTGTCACAACAATTGGATTTCAGGGGGTTAGGGCACCCTAGGCTTATGTTCCCATAGGCCAAACAACGACTGCATCTAGGCTTATCCCAAGTAATGCTCAGGTGGGTTCTAGCACCACATTTATGGCTTTTTTGGGGCTAGCTTGAGTAAAACATAACCCTCTATCCCTACCTATGTAGAAGCTTCCAGGTAAATGTGCAATAGCCCTATCATAGGTATCATAGGTAATTACAGAGCAAAGAAGACTTACGTCCATTGTGCTCACTGTTGATTCTAGTTATGGTAGCTCCCTATTTTGTTCACTATACAATGTTTGTCCAGTTTTCTCTTGAACTCAAGCATGGTCTTACTAGCAACCACCTCCTCAGGCAAGTTGTTCCACACTGGAATGACTCTAACACTAAACCAGTGTTTTCTTTTGTTGTCCTAAAATGTTGCCCTTCAGCTGCCATGTGTGTCCTAGTGTCATAACGCTGATCCCTTAGTGTAAGTCCCAGTTTATCCCTTAGATTGAAGTCTTTAAGTGAACTATACACCATACATGTCACCTCTCAATCATCTATACTCCAGTGTGAACATCCCAAATCTTCTAATCTATCAGACTGTTTTAGTTGCACCTTCACTTTCCACCCCCTGTCCATACAAGGTCCTCATTCAAAATAGGATGAGAGGCCTCAAGAATGTTGCAGCGCTGCTTCAGCCAGTATTGCACATCTGCTATGGTGCTGCTTCAGCCAGTATTGCACATATGCTATAGCGCTGCTTCAGCCAGTATTGCACATCTGCTATGGCGCTGCTTCAGCCAGTATGCATCTGCTATGGCGCTGCTTCAGCCACATCTGCTATGCTCACCCCCCCCTTTGAAAGAGCAAAGTAATATTTTAATAGTGGGCTTGATGAGGGGAATGAGCATAAAAGGAGCCCAAAGTGGCTGTGATTTAATTAATTCACATTTGCCCCAAAATTTCTCAAGGGTGTATACATTCTTAAAACTTATATCATAAATTGGCTCCCCATGTACATGAATAAAGGCAAACAATTCACTGGCTGCAATCCCTAGAGAGTTCTGAAGCATATTGTGCAAGACCATGTTTTGGTCTGGATCCATAGCAATATTCCCCCAAAATTTCAGTCACACAGCATTCCTCGCTGTGCAGGTTCACAGTTTTGAAATAAGTCACTCAATCTAAATGAGTTGCTAGTAGAAGCCTTACCTTCAGGCTGAGGAGTTGTGTTCCTGGGTTCAGTGTTTTGTGTTGCATCCTCTTTGGATGAAGATTGTTCTGTCAGGGACTGTCAGTGCTGTACAGCACTGGGGCCCCAAATTTGTTCTATGTCCATGGTAATCTACCTGTGCTGGCCGGCTAGCCTCGGAGCTTTTATTGGCATGTTATGCATCTGGCTACTCTGGCTGCAGACTGTAATTTTTTGCTTTGTTTCCCTTCATAAGGGTGTTCCTGGGCTGGAAGAATACTGGCAATAATGTATTGGGCACTAACAGCTCCAGGCAATGTCCAAGCAGTTTTAGAAGCAGTGTGAGTCCATCCTGTTGTATGAAGAGCAGCTTCAGGATACTAGACAAGATCTTCTAATGGATCAATACGGTGACTACTGTGTAAGTGCAATGAAGAAGGACGCGCTGTCTCAGTGAGTACTGCAGTAGTATTAAAAGATCTGAGCATGCTTGATGTGTCTTGCACTTTTTTCTGTTACCATCTTAGGGTAATTAGCCTCAAGAATATCACTTTGAGAGGCATCGTCGTCCCACATAAGTTACTGAAGGAAGATTTTATGCTGTGCAATGACAAATCCTCAGTTGCTGTCCTGAGAGCACAGTAGCTTTATCAGTACCTGTGACTGATGTCTGAGGTCCAATGTTCAAGTCCTTATTACCGGTGTCAACAGAATTAACGTCCGGATGTTGTGAAGCCATTATTTCTTCAGCCTGTTGTTTAGTTGTCTGGTTGTCATTTCCTGAAGTAGTGGATGCATTCTGTGGTTCCTCTATAACAAGAGCAGGCATTTTGAAAAAAGAGCAGGCCATTATCACCCCTACCTCCTCCATCCTCCTGGACGGTGGCTATCTTGGCAAACAGCCAAAAGGCCAAGGATTCCCCGTGCAGCACAGTAGGGGCGTTTCCCCATTGTCCGGGCCAAATTTCCCCCATTCACTAAAAGTACCAACAGCTTAATCTGGTTCAAGGTCAGTTGGCATTCATCTGTATCACCCTCCCCTGGGTCATGCCTGAAAATAGGCACAATTTGTCTAGTGCACTTACCTGGTCAACAAAAACAAAATAAATAAAAATAAATAAATAATGTGCCAGGAAGAACTGGTAAAAGTTTGGGTGAAATCAGAACACTTTTTCTTGACTTCTTTATGCTGACTCGTGCTTGCACATCAGCCAATATATTACATTAGTAGCAGATATGGAAGCGCGGTCACTGTGGGCGAATGCAGGGCACACATCAGTAGGTGCATTCCTCATTCCTCAGTAAGGCAGCATGCAGTTGTCACACCAGCAATACATAATGTGGTGAGCATATCTAAGAAAAGGTCTGCTGCAATGAGAGCCAAGTTTGTCATGCAGCAGTACTAAAACACACCCTCCTTACGTGCCTTTCCTGGTGAAGCCCTTCAATAAACATGGTGGCACTGAATGCCGCAGTGCAGAGAGATGACTTCAGGGGTGCCCAATCCCCCTGCCAGCATGCCACAACCCACTTCATTTGCCGACGGGAAGCATACTCTCTGTCAGCATAATGCACCCCCCATTTAAAGTGTGTACTGAGGGGGTGCCCAGTCCCCCTCGCATCATGTCCCCCTTTCCCAGTTTAATTTGCCAACAGGGATCCCACTCATCGTCCCATTTGCAGTGTGCCGACAGGGGTGCCCAATCCCCCGTTGGCTACAGAACCCCCCAAAACAAACACTAAGGTGGCAATCTGGGAGCCAACCCAGTGTGCCAAATGCCCCCATAAAAGAAAAATGGTCCCATGATGTGTTTTTTTTTACAACCTGCAAACCAGTAAACAGTCTCTCCTCGAGTCGGAGGCCTCCCCAACCCGCACCCACCTCTCTGCACCCTGCCTTCCCACAACCCCTCACCCCATACTTACTTCTGGAGCCTGGTGCGACAATATTCTGTGGACCAGGAACACGTCTGCACTCTTCAAAGCTGAATGCAAACTGAAGAAATGCCAGTAAGCTGTATAATGACATAAATAGGGTTTTTTCAACTTTGTTGCATATCGTGGGCATTTTCTGGAATTTTAGCACCAAAATTTCAACATGGGGTTATTGGGACCTCTCCTCATGAATTCAGTCACTGTCATTGCATTATTCAGTCCTGAAAGGTGATTTTTCGGTTACTATGCAGAATCACCTTTGGGACCTATTAACAAAATGACAGTGCCACTGTTCATGGTGGGGAGCTCCTAAAGCCTACACTGCTAATTTGGTGAAAAAAATCCAAAAAATAGCTATATTAAGAGCGTGCAGTGCGCAGTTTCCACACACACTCGTAACTTCATGAATATGTAATAGTCTCATTCCAGATTTTCAAAACTGGCATTTTCCACACCTCCATATGAACAGTACAGCTGTCATTTTACATATCCTGGCTGAAATGTGTTTTTGCACGTCCGGCGCAGAATAGCACGGTTGCTGTGCAAAATCAACTTTTGGGACAGATTAACATAATCACAGTGCCACTGTTCATGAGGGGAGGTCCCAAAATGCCTGTGTTCAAAATGGCATAAACAAAATCCCCAAAATAATTGCGTTACAGATGTGTGTTGCACAGTTTCTATGCATGCTCATGACTTCATCAATTTTTCATATTTTCACTCCAGATTTTCAACATTGCCATTTTTTACACCTCCTCTTGAACAATACAGTTGTCATTTTTCACATCCTGACCAAAATGTGGTTTTGTCCCTGTGATGCCAAATGGCATAGCCACTGTGCAAAACCACCTTTCAGCTAACAAACTGATTGTGCCGCTCTTCATGAAGTGGGGTCACAAAAAGCCTATGTTGAAAATTTGGAGTGAAAATACCAACAAACACTTATGATGTTAGGGTTTTCAATGGAAACACCCCACCCTGTAGAGACTGACAGTCATCGGGGTGTAACTTAGGATCATTGGGCTCGATATTCAAACTGCACTATTCTGTGGCACAAGCCCTTGCACTGCACAAAATAGTTGTGCAGGGGTGTGACCATGGTGATATTCAATGGAGTTGTGCTATTGAGCAACTCCTTTGAATATCACCCCCCATCCACAGCCACTGTGCATGGCGCAGTGGAACTTGCACCACCGCAAATGGTCAGAGTGGAGCATTCAAGATGCGGTGGCACAAGTACCATTGCGCCATGCGCAAATTTCCCATATTCAAAAGGTGACATGCAAATGGGGCCATAATTCATGCAAGGCACGGGGGGCCATTTGCATCTATTTATAGCCCCATTTGCATGCCATTAGCATGCAGGTGAACTGATCCCCAAGGACTTGCACCTGGCACACTGCCAGGCAGCAGCCATCGGGAACTGACACCCCCTGCAGCCTGATCACGAGCATAAGTGTAAAAATCCCCCTTCCCTCGACTGGCCCGATCACGGGCATAAGTTTAAATAAACCCCACCCCACTGGCCAATTGTGGGCATAAGAATCAATAAACCCCACCCCCACCAGCCCGATCACGGGAAAAGTGTAAAAATAAACCCCACCCCACCAGCCTGATCGTGGGCAAAAGTGTAAATAAAACCACACTCACCAGCCCAATCACGGGCAGCAAAGTCAAAACCCCAAGAACATATCCTTGGTGGTCCAGTGGACCTCAAAGCCTGATCGCAGGCTGCAAAGTGTTCAAACCCCAAGGACCACCTATCCTGGTGATCTAGTGGCCCACCCCACCCACCACCCACGAAGCCCCACCACACTCCCCATCATCTGGCGGGCAGCAGGTGGGTGGGATGCAGCCACTCACCAGCTGATGGGGAGGCAGGTGGTGGGGCTTCATTGGGGTGGGGTGGGGGCCACTAGATCACCAGGGTAGGTGGTCCTTGGGGGTTTGAACACTTTGCAGCCTGCGATCAGGCTTTGAGGTCCACTGGACCACCAGGGATATGTTCTTGGGGTTGAACTCTTTGCTGCCGTGATCGGGCTGGTGAAGTGGATTTTATTTTACACTTTTGCCAGCGATCGGGCTGGTGGGGAATGGGGGTTTATTTTACTTTTGCCCATGATCGGGCTGGTGGGGGTGGGGGCTTATTTATACTTTCCCTAATTGGGCTGGTGGGGAGAGGGGTTTATTTATACTTTTGCCCACGATCGGGCCAGTCAGGGAGGGTTGCTATATGCTCCACGATTGGGCTGAAGGGGGCACAAGGAGTACGTTGAAGGCCACCCACAGGTGGCAGCTGCTGTGTTGCACCCTGCAATGTGGCAGCTCACCTGTGGGTGGCCCTCAATTTACTCCTTTTTTTTTGGCTCAAAGTTGTGCAGGTGCAGGTTCGGGGTTGCGCCTGCACAACTCTGCACAGCCTGCTGAATATCAGGCTGTGCAGTTTATGAATGGTTCCTCCCCCTCCAGTTCAGCATGCCTTCATTAGCATTGCATTGTTGCTTAGCTTGACTTAGAAACTGTACCTCCTGCTGAATATAGCAGAATGGTGCAATTTTGGACTTAGCAGGCGCAACCCTTGCACGTGGCACAACCTTTTGAATATCAGCCCATTGACTGTAATGCTCTTACCATTTCCACCCCCCACCTCCACCCTGCAGCCAGTGACAGGCATTGAGGTGTGCCTTGGGTGTTCGACCTAAGGGATTCACCCCATTCTCCTATACTGCACCCGTCTCAGCATATTTCCTTATGGAATGGGGTAAGTATAAGGCACAAATTCCCCAAAGTAACCACAACACTTGTCAGTGTCAACAGGGTAGGGTGAGGTGAAATGGCATGAGCGTTATAGCTGATGACCCAAAGGCACACCCCAATGCCTGTCAGTCTCTGCAGGGTGGGAGTGGGGTTGGCACCAGTTCAATACTTCACTGCCATTCCAATTATACATCTCTAACTCTGGCACTACCAATGCCAATGCCAGCAAGACAACATTCAGCATTGACAAATGCTTGTTTTTATTAATGATTCCAGTTGTCAAAAAAAATAAATCTCCTCACACTGTGTCATGATGTTATCAGCCAGGAAATCTGCTATGCCCTCCTTAAATTCTGACAAGATAATAATACATCAGAGATGCAGGAGATAAAAGCAATGTTTGAAAACATAAGGCAAGCATTGGGCACTCTGAAAACAGACATTTCCAGTAACTCAAGTAGGTTGGATATTACAGAAAATAAAATCATATCACTTGGGGATGTTATGGCATTCATAGAAGATAAAATGGAACAGCAGATAGAGCAGATTCAGTTTCTCTTGAACAAAGCTGATGATCTAGAAAACAGGACGGAGAAATAATATACTTGGGGCTAGATATTCAGAACTGCACTGAAGGCCAGCGTATATCTGGTGCTGCGCAAATCTGATGCTCCATGGTGCAATGAGTGTGATATTCAAAGACTGCACATGGTGAAATGCACCAGCACAATACGGCTAAATTTGGCATGGAAGCAACATTGCACAACCAGAGATGCACCAGTGCAAACCCAGACCTGCACCATAGCACAACCAGAGATACACCATGGTGCAACAGGACAAGTGCCAAGGTGCACATGGACCAGCCCCCAGTCAATGGTGGGAGCACAGCAGCAGAGGCAAAGCAAGGGGCAGGGCAGAGGAACACACCCAGGACAGTGCCTGGGATGCACAGTGGCAGGCCACAGGTGGCCACCATCAGCAGAGCACACACAGGCAGACAGTCCACCTCTCCAAACACAGCTGTTACACAGGAATCTGGCACCATGAGGCACCAATGGCTGATGGAAGACCACCACTGGAACCCCTCCCTGCAAGCTGTGCCCCCACTCACCCGGACCCCAGCCAACCACACCCTGGACCATGCTGCCACATGCACACATGCCACACAGCCCAGACAGCCACCCCAAGGCCACCCCAAAACAAAGCCACCACTCAAGGGGCAGGACATCACCATGCACGACCCACACACCAACACAGGTACACCACACAGACACCCACCATGACACTGCAGCATGGCTTCACACATCAGCTGCAAAGCAGACACTGACTCAGGCAGTTAAACAAAATAGCTGCATTGGAAAGATAACTATGTACTAAGGCAACAGGAGGGAACAGGTAGGAAGGCAAGGGAAGAGAAGGGAAGGGAACCGGGAATAGGGACTGTACAGTGGGAAGGGGACAGAAGAGGAAAGCATGATAGGGGAGCAATGACATGGTGGGGATGGACTATGGGCGGCCTCTGCCTGATGCTGCCTGATGCCTCCCCCTCCGCTGGTCATTCAGCACAAGACACCTTGTCTGCTGGGCCTCCTCCAGGATTGTTGAGGTGATCAGGATGAGCTGCCTGAGCACCCGGCAGTACAGGGACAGCCTTGACCTCCTCCAGATGCCTATGACAAAGGAATGGACAGGTGATCAGTGCAAGGTCCCAAGGAACCATGCCCACCCACTGTGCACAATGGGCAGTGGGAACACCCACAGGTGGTGCCGTGGTCACCCACAAGGAGTGGGCCAATACCTGCCAACAACCCAGCATGCCATGACAGTGCATGGTGGTGGACACTGCTGCCCAATGGCCACCCAATTGTGCAGTGGTGGTTGGATGGCATAGGGCACCTGCAGCCCCATGGCAACACCGGTGGCAGCCATGTGCACATCCACCTCACCAACAGCTAGTACACATGTGCAATGGCTGCCCCACAGTGGCATACACCACACACAGTGTGCAACACACAGCTGCGCATGGCACAGGTGGCCACAGCCACTCCCACACCCCAGCTGACCACCCAGTACTGAGCAGGAGAAGCAACAGTTCCTACCTGCCCCTGAGGTGCCACCTGTGCCTGACCTGCCGCCATTCCACCGCCACAACTCAGTCCTGCAGTGGGCAGCTGTGCACTGCCTTGTGCTCCTGCCACCCTCACCCAGCATTGATCTTCAGGCATTATGGAAGGAACAAGACAAGCACACAGAGAACACCCACAGCAGGTCCTCCACCCCACCCCTGTACAGTAGGGATGGGTGGATATCCAATCCAATAAATAAATCCGGTCAGATTTGACACTTTCTGACCCGATCCAATCCGAACGGATACTGCACAGTATTTCAGGTCAGATACTCAATTTGTACATCTACATTTTCTCTTAGAAATTATGCCACAAAGTGTGATTTCAGAAAAACACAAGGAAAATCTGGTGAATTACTACTAAAACATTTGCTTACTACATCTCTCTCTCTCTCTCATCAATACCAGGCTCCTTTTATTTTATTAAAAAAAAAACAGAAAAAACTTCAAAAGAAGTTATCATCCCTGCAAAATGCCGGCTAGGCACTCGCATGCATGAGGTAACTTCATCACCTTTGTATGCCATTTTCTGCATTCTATGACACAGTTGGGCATTTCTACTACTGGAGCAGCTTCGAGTAACAAATAAAAGGTGAAGTCTCTCCCCATCTGTGTCAGGAGTTTAAACAATATTACCAACAACCACTGCATAAAATTCAAGGAAAGATGATTATGTCTTGATCCTGATATACTGTATTACTTCTAACACTTTTTACCAAAGAGGCAACCAGAGAACATTTTTCCTCATGGAGAGGCAGTTTCACTGAAAGTAAAAGGACAAAGAACAGCCGGGTAAAGGAAAGTCAGCCTGACCACCTTTTTCATCACGGAAAGTGAGCCTGAAAAAATTTTTCACTGTGCAAATCCATATCTCACTGTGTTTCTGGTGTACAAGAATAGCCGAGTCCAGGAAAGTGAGCCTCACCACCTTTTTCACTGTGGAAAGTGAGCCTGAAAAAGTTCTTCTGTGCGCTAATCCAAATCTCACCACGTTTCTGGTGTACATAAACAGCCGAATACAGGAAAGTGTGCCTGACCACCTCTTTACACTGTGGAAAGTGAGCTTGAATAAATTTTTCACTGCACAAAAAAAAAATCACACCATGTTTCTGGCATACAAGAACAGACTGGTTCAGGAAAGTGAGCCTGACCACCTTTTTCTCTGTGGAAAGTGAGCCTGAAAAAATTTTTCACTGAGCAAATTCAATTCTCACTGCATTTCTGGCACACAAGAACAGCTGAATTCAGGAAAGAGAGCCTGACATCCTTTTCACAGCAGAAAGTGGGTCTGCAAAAATATTTCTCTGCGCTAATCTAAATTTCACTGCATTTCCAGCATACAAGAACAGCCGGGTCCAGAAAAGTGAGCCTGACCACCTTTTTCATTGCAGAAAGTAAGACTGAAAATATTTTTCACCTCACAAAACAAAATCTCAGCGTGTTTCCGGCATACAAAATCAGTCGGGTCCAAGAAAGTGAGCCTGAAGATCTTTTTCACAACAGAAAGTGAGCCTAAAAATATTTTTCACCAGGCTGATTCTAATCTCACCACATTTCAGGAATACAAGAACAGCCGGGTCCTAGAAAGTGAGCTTCTCCACATTTTTCACCATGGAAAGTGAGTCTGAAAATATTTTTCACAGCATTAGTCCAAATCTCAATGTATTTCTGGGCCCAGATATTCAAAAGGGTTGCGCATGCGCAACTCCAAAAATGCGCCATTCTGCGATATTCAGAAGGGGCCAGTTGTGCCACCAAAAACATGCTGAGCAACAGCGCAATGGAAATGAAGGCATGCGCAACCGAAGGGGGCGGGTCCATGCATAAAGTGCACAATGCGATAATCGAACACTTGCGCAATGCGCAAGAGTGGCTCAGCCGGAAGTTGCACAGTAGCGGAATTGAGCCAAAATAAAAAGGCTCAAGGAAGTGACGAAAGAACCCTAGCAGGCTGCAAACTGGGGGAGAGAGACAGAGAGAGAGAGAGACAGGAGCTGGAAGGGCAGAGAGGGACAGTGGGTCCAGGAGGACAGAGAGGCCAGTGGGGGGTACCCGGTGCAGTGGAAGCAGCAGTGGGGCAGCGGGGTAACACAGGAACAGCAGCCGGGGGCAGAAGCCAGGAGATGGACAGTGCCAGCTTCCACATGGAGAAAGCCTGTAATGAGGAGGGTGAGACACCATGCTGCAGGGGCGTGGCGCAGAGGGGCCCGTCGGTGGTATGCCCCCGACAGGCGGTATCGTGCCCGCATCAGCTTCGAGCTGTACACAGATGTCGAGATTGTGGCCCAGTACCACCTGAACAGGACAAAACTGAGATGGCTCTGCGAGCTGTGCAGTGATGTGATGCAGGCACCCTCACGACGGAGTCATACTCTGTCCGTGGAGACCAAGGTGACAGCCTGCATGTGCCTGCTCGCCATGAGCACCTTCCAGAGGCCAACAGGGGACACCACAGGCATTACACAGTCGGCCACATCACGCATCCTCACCCAATTCCTCAGTGCACTGCTGCCACATGCTGCAGAGTACATCCATTTACCCAGCACCGCGACAGAGTGTACAACAAACATGCAGGAGTTCCACAGGGTAGCACGTATGCCTGGTGTGCTAGGGGCCATAGACTGCACCCATGTGGCCATTCGCATGCCACCTGGCCCCGACGGCCAGGCCTATCGGAACCGAAAGGGGTTTTCCAGTGTCAACTGCCAGGTGGTGTGTGATGCCACTGGGCGCATTATCAATGTGTGTGCCACACACCCTGGTGGAGCACATGATGCCTTCATATGGCACCAGTCTGCACTGTGCCATTGATTCGAGAGTGGGGACATCTCCACGGGTCATCTAGTGGGTGAGTACACATGTATGGAATGCAAACTCTGGGCAAGGGTGGGAATGACACAGGTGCCATGGTAGTGGCACACAAGGATATGGGCAATATGGACCTGACATGACACTGATCTCCACTATCTCCACACAGGTGACTGCGGATACCCACTCAGTCCCTGGCTGCTCACACCGCGTCAGGCGCCCCACGACCCAGTGCAGCTATGCTTCAATGAGGCACATGCCACAACACGTAACATCATAGGCGGGTGTTTGGGATGCTCAAGGCACGCTTCCGATGCCTGGACACCTCCGGAGGAGCCCTACAGTACAGCCCCAAAAGGCCTGTGGGATATTCCTGGCCTGTTGCATCCTGCACAACATGGCCAAAGACCATGGGATAGCCATACAGGTCCAAGAGGGGGACAGCGATGGGGACGCCAGTGGCACCGGTGATGTTGGTGATGAGCAGCCTCCCCTAGGACGGAGGGACCCCCGACTGACCCGGCAGGCCCAGCTGCACCGGGACACCATTGCAGAAGAGCACTACGCCCAACACAGGTAAGTCAAGGGGACATGTGCAGGCAACACTGTCCATGCACAAACCACAGGCACACAGGGGAACACACCGTGCATGAAGGTCAGGGGAGTTGAAGGTTCCAGGCATACCAACACACCATCAGAGAGGGGTGAGCACTCATATGGACACACACACACACCAGGCAGCGTACATGGACAGCAGCACAGCACTGCGGAAATGACATTGCCAACACACAGCACCACTAACCACCCCCACCACCTGGACTGTCCACGTACGTGTGTCAGGACCTGGGCACCCTTGTACCTTGGTGTACAGTGCAATGCAGGCATCATCATGCACACGCACCTGTGGACAGCAGTTGGGAGAGTGTGCAGGTGGTCCGTGTGTCAGCATGGTGAGCAGAGCACACATTGCACACAGGGCAGCACCAGACAGGGCCTGCACTGGGAGACAGCTCAGTCAGGTAGCACTGTCCCACGGCCACCACAGATGTGTGGGTGGCCCCGCCGTGGCCCAGCAGCACTGGCAGGCTGAGAAGGGGCTACATGGGGTGGCGCTGGTGCACCACCAGGGGTCCCACTGCGCTTAACGCGACCTTAAATGCATAGGGGTCTGCATCCTGCCAAACAAACTTGCACCAGGGGTGCTCGGGATGCCCACAGCAGAACCCGCGTCGAGAGGCCTGGTGTCGAACAGCCCGAGGCAGAAGTGGAGAGTGCACTGTGTGGGGTGTGTGGTACAGGGCACCTGACAGTGTAACCTTGGCCATCGACAGAGACCACTGCCTGGGTCAGCCTGTCAATGTTGCGGTCACATCCGTCTGCATAAGGACCAGCTCGGCTCGGTCCGAGCACACTCCTGCTATGCCACTCCAAGGACTCAGACAGTGACTCAGGACCTTGCAACCCGCCCTGCAGCTGTACTCAGTCCTGCAGCAGGCGGGTGTGCTCGCTCAATGGGTACTGTGCCCCAATGGCATCGTGACCCCAGGGTGGGGTTCCTGGTGCACAGCACCCTTTGAGGGTGGTGCTGTTCTGCCAGGACCAGGTATGGGTGGATCAAAGGTGGTGGACATGTGCCACTGCTTGACACTGTACCCCAGACCTGGTGTGCGCTGCTGCTGCCGCCTCCAACTGCTGAGCCCCAGGTCCACCTGTTCCACCTCCGTGCTGACAACAGTGCCAGACACCTGCACAGCCACCGGTGCTGCCCACGGTGCTGACAGGCACAGCCTGGGACTGTGCCAGCATGCTGAGTACACAGGTGTGATCAGGAGGCCCAGGGGCACGTGCTGGCCTGCCTTGTGTCCCGTCATGGGATACACACCTATCACTGCCCATTGCAGGCCTGCTATCATCAATGGCAGGTGGTGCCACTGCCATAGGCACAGCATGCTGCAGACCTGCATGCCAGACTGCTGTGACACAGGCTGTGCACCCCTGCACCCGTATCACTGACACCGGAGTTGTTGGCCCAGCTGCATGCTGCTGCAGTGCCTGCAGGCTGGTGGCGGAGGTGGATGGTCCTCCTCCACATCCAGCAGGTCTGCATCACTGTCTGGACCCACCACCACCACCGTCTCCTGAAGACGAACAGGATCTGTAACAGAAGAGAGTACATGTGAGTGCATGAACAACAGCCCCCAACAATACCACCATGTCATACCCGTGCAGTGATGGGCTTCCACCTGTCTGAGAATCCTCCACCCGGTATGCCCACAATGGCACTCGGCTGCATGGCTGCGACCAGTGTCTCCTCTGTAGGGATCTGCTGCAGCACCACTGGTGGGCCCCACCAGTGCCAGCATCGGCAGCCCTGAAGGCTGCCACCTTCTCCTTCAGCCTCCTGCGGTCAGTCCCCATCTTCTTCTTGCATTCCTGCACGGAGCGCTGGTGGCTTCCGTGCAGGTTGACAGCCCGAGCTACCCCCTCCCATGCAGCTGCACGTTCCTGAGGGGTGCCCTTCCGTCCACTCACTAGTGGCTCATCCTCCAGGTAGGCCTGGAAGAGGGCCTCCGTTCTGCCACTGTGAAGTTTGGCCTCCTCCTATACCCACAGTCCACACCCTCAGCTTGGCTCTGGTCAGTCATGGTGATCTGTATGGGTGGAAGTGGACACCTGTCACTGTGCAGTCAACAGCATTTCCCCATGAGCATAGCTGCCAGCCCGGGGGGGGCGGAAGCCCCCCACATGTCCTCTCCACATGGCAGATACTGATAGAAAGGGTGCCCTTTGTCCCTTTCTAAGTGCCCTTTTCATGCTCAGCCCCCTCAGCCTTCATCATCCCTCCACCCATGAGCATTGTCCTGAGCATCACACAGCATGTAACTCACCTCTCACCTGCAGTAACCAAATCTGGCCAGCACAACCCACTGTCACATTTTTATAGCGCAACACATGCAAATGAGGTGTGGCGCACTTTAATAAACATGCTAATCGGCCACTGCGCCTTTCAATGGCTGATCACGCAGTTTGCATATGTCGGCTGAATATCGCGTATTGCGCTTTGTGGCCTGTCTGAGGAAGGTCACCAGCTGAGCCAATGGCGCGGGTTTGTGGCTGTGTGCCACACTGCTTTGCGCATGTCGGGCAGCTTACGCGTGCGTCTATCATGCTGCAGACCTGCTGGCGCGATATTAGGCGATTCAGGGCATAGCCACCATTGTTGCCAGTGGTGCTCGGCACTGGGCACTATAGGTGCTGTGGCAGTACTGCGCAATAGTCCACTGTGGCACTGGTGCACAGCTTGGCAGTCACCCAGGATGCCTATACGTCTGATGGCGCTGTGCGTAGCCTTGCGTCATTGCCGTGACCTTGTGTATGCCATGCCCTCTGACCTCTGGCGCTGTTGGCATGCCATGTGTACGTCCCTATTGTGCTGTCTGGTGACAGCGCCATGTGAAGTGATGGCACTGTTTGAACAGCGCGATTGGAGCCTGTGGTGGTCTATTGCGCAACAACTCCATTGCGGGGTTTACGGCGCAGCGGGCGCCATATTGCCTGCTGTAAAGTTGGTGCCATGGCTAGAGGAGGGCAGTGTCCTGGAGCCAGATTGAAGTGGCCAACCTGGTGGCCCTAGTTGAGCCACACTGATGATGGCTCAGTATGGTGAGGCACCCCTCACCAGTGCCAGGACTCAGCTGTGGCAGCAAGTGGCCACTGACCTGGTGGAGGTCGACTGGACAGGAGCAGGTCTGCTGGCAGTGCCCTCGCGGTACAGTGACCTCCGCGGAGGGAGCCAGAACTTTGTCGCGGATGCGGTCATGTGCCAGGCGGGCGTAGTGCCTAGGCCAGGTGAGTGTACCATCTATGCACCTATGTTCTCTGTAGGGTGTGTGAGTGCTTGGGTGGCTGTGCATAGGTGCCGGCTTGGGCACGGTGGCTGTGTCAGTGTGTGCAGCTGTGCGATGGATGGTTATGGCTGTGTGGGCAGACGGTCTCATTGGGGCAGGGGCACTCTGCTTTTGAGTCACACTGATGTTTGTCTCAACATATGTCTCCCAGGCCAGAATCTGAGGGCGCAGGGGCGGTGGGTGGGCCGTGCCAGGGCCCCGGTGCGGGGGGTGTTGTGCCCAGCAGCAGCATCCAGCAGCAGCAGCGGCAGAGCCAGCTGCTGGAGGAGTGTGAGTATCATTACTTCATGGATGCTGTTGCGATGCTGGGGTGGGGGCAAGACCACCAGCCATGCACAACACAACCATGCAGGAAAGGGGAGGTCATAATTCACTTATACAAGACACTAGTGAGGCCCCACCTGGAGTACAGTGTACAGTTCTGGAGACCATACCTACATATGGACATGGACTGGGTAGAGAGGTTCAGAGGAGGCAACACGGATGGTGCATGGATTTCATCACAAGTCCTGCTGATGACAGGTTGAAGGAACTGAACATGTACTCCCTGGAGGAGAGAGGGAGGGGGATATGATGGGGACATACAAGTATCTTACAGGGGGAACAGAGTGCAGGAAAACACTATTTTTAAGCGTAAAAGATGTTCCAGGACTGAGGGCATGGGATGAAGTTGGGGGGGACGATTCAGAGGAAACATGAAAAGAATTTCTTCACAGAACAGGTGGTGGACAAGTGGAACACCCTGCCAAGAGGAAGTGGTGGGGGCTGACTTGAATGCAGGATTTAGAAATGCGGGATAATATAAAGGAATTCTGGAGGTCAGGGAGCAGGTGCAACAGACTTATGGAAAACAGGTGAACTTACAAGGTCACATGGCCCGAACTACCGTTGGCCCCAGCAGGCCCTTATGCCGACACTGTCTATGTATCCATGTATGTAGGCCTGACACAGGTGACATGCATCACTGTGCAGTATCACAGCACGCCTGTGTATCGTCACTGGTGGTCCAGGCATGCATTGGGCACAAGCTGTGTATCTGGCATCGCACCACGTTGCCACATCACTCTGCCAGCCTGTGGTTTGTACTGGTAGTTGACATGGGCAGTGTGTGTGGGCGGTGGTGCGCCTAACTGGTGCTGCCTGTTTGTGATGGCCATGTGCATGTTCACTGTGGGTGGTGTATGCCATCACAGGTGCGGGACATTGGGCTATGTAGCTTGCAGGTTGGTGGTGTTCAGGGCTGCTGGTCAGTCACAGCAATTGACTGTGTTCCCATTTTCCTAGGCCTCGAGGTTCTCATCGGCGTGGCGAGGATGTCAGGGCCATCCGACAGCTTGTGGCCCAGAACACCGGCCATTCTGCACTCAATACACCACCATGGCCTGCGGAGGAGGCAGCAGGGAACTGCAAGACACCAGCAGGAGGGCGGCCGGCCGGCTGGCCCATGACCTATCTTCCTTC
Organism: Neoceratodus forsteri; assembly: GCA_016271365.2. Lineage (NCBI taxonomy): Eukaryota > Metazoa > Chordata > Ceratodontiformes > Ceratodontidae > Neoceratodus > Neoceratodus forsteri. The sequence goes on from CM057455.1 coordinate 177,246,402, forward strand.
CCACTTCTCCCATCCCTACCACCCTGCCTTCCTCTCCAAGTTTGTCATCCCACCCTTGACCAACCCTACCTTGTACCCATCCCCCTTGTAAATAGTTGTAATTGTTCTTGTTAATGTTTGTTTTGTTAAAATACATTTATATTTTATCTGAATAATGTGTTGGTCTCTGATTTGCAGCTGCCTATGGGTGCTCAGTTGCAGGGTGTACATGCCATCTGGGCTGGTATGGTCCTGGGTATGTGTGTGTGTGTGTGTGTGCGTGTGTGTGCATGGGAGGTATCTCCAGCATGGCAGTGACTTTCAGTTAGGTCTTGCCGTCTGCTGCCACCCACTGCTGGGTGCACAGGGTAATGTCTGGCTTGTAGGCTTCTGTGCTGCCACGGGGTTGGCGTGTGCTGGGGGACTGCATGGTTTCCTGCAGTGCCAGTCACTGCAGGTGGTGTCTTGAGGTCACAGTGCAGGGTGCTGTGCATCCCGGGGGCTGATGTGCACACTGTGGTTGTCAACCCCTGTGGCACTCTCCACCTGCCAGTGGTTGTGCTGGGGTGTCAGGGCTCTGCTATGCTTTGTTGGCTTGTCCCCATGGGCAGGTGGATCATCCGTCCCACCCCCAGTGATGCTGTGCTTGGGGTGTGCAGGTGTGGTGTGGGTTCTGCAGCATGTTCCTGTGCCCATGTGTGGCATGGCTGACGGTGAGCCCCAGCCTGCCTCCCTGGATGTGCAGTTCCATTGCTCTGGGGGGGGCTGTGCTTGCACTATGGCTGCTCTGGAATGCTCAGCTGAGCTTCCCTGGTTGCGCCATAGCGCAACATTTTAGCTCAGCTTCTCCTTCCTGGTTGCGCGATGGTGCAGTATGTGCGATATTCAGACGTTGGTTGCTTGCGCAATTTGCTCTGCTCCATGTTTGAATATCGCACCTGTTGCACATTTGCGCAACTGGTTTGTGCTTGCTCCTGCTGTTGCGCTACTTTTGAGTGCAGTTTGAATATCTGGGCCCTGGTGTACAAGAACAGTCGGGTCCAGGAAAGTGAGCCTGACCACCTTTTCCATGGCGGAAAGTGAGCCTGAAAATGTTTTTCACTGCACAGATTCTAATCTCAGTGCGTTTAACTCATACAAGAACAGTTGGGTACAGGAAAGTGAGCCTGACCACCTTTTTCTCCATGGAAAGGGAGCCTGAAAATATTTTACACGTGCTAGTCCAAATCTCACCATGTTTCCAGCATACAAGAACAGACAGATAAAGGAAAGTGATCCTGACCACCTTTTTCACCATGGAAAGTGAGCCTGAAAAACTTTTTCACAGAGGAAATCCTAATCTCAGTGCGTTTCCATCACACAAGAACAGCCGGGTCCAGAAAAGTGAACCTGACCACATTTTTCACCACGGAAAGTGAGCCTGAAAAAGTTTATCACTCCGCAAATCCTAATCTCACCGCGTTTCGGTGTAGAAAACAGCCAGGTACAGGAAAGTGAGCCTGAAGACCTTTATCACTTTGGAAAGTGAGCCTGAAAAAATGTATCTCCCGCTAATCCAAATCTCACTGAGTTTCCAGCATACAAGAAGAGCCGGCTCAAGGAAAGTGAGCCTGACCATATTTCTCACTGTGGAAAGTGAGCCTGAAAATATTTTTCACTGTGAAAATCCTAATCTCACAACGTTTCCAGCATACAAGAAAAGCTGGGTCCAGGAAAATGAGCCTGACCACCTTTTTCACTGCGGAAAGTGACCCTGAAAAAATATTTCTCTGCGCTAATCCAAATCTCACCACGTATCTGGCATACAAGAACAACAGGGTCCTGGAAAGTGAGTCTGACCATATTTCTCTCTGCAGAAAGTGAGCCTGAAAGCATTTTTCAATGCGCAGATCCTAATATCACCACATTTCTGGCATAGAAGAACAGCAGGTTCCAAGAAAGTGAGCCTGACCACCTTTTTTGCCGCAGAAAGTGAGCCTGAAAAACTTTTTCACCAAGCAAAACCAAATCTTACTGTGTTTCCAGTGTACAAGAACAGTCGGATCCAGGAAAGTGAGCCTGGCCACTTTTTCGCCATGAAAAGTGAGCCTAAAAAAATTTTTCACCACACAAATCCATATCTCTCACTGTTTCCGGCGTACAAGAACAGCCGGATCCAGGAAAGTGAGCCTTATGACCTTTTTCATGGCAGAAAGTGAGCCTGAAAATATTTTTTACCACACAAATCCTAATCTCACTGTGTTTCCGGCATACAAGAACAGCCAGGTCCTGGAAAGTGATCCTGACCACCTTTTTCATCACGAAAAGTAAGCCTGAAAATATTTTTCAAAACGCTAGTCCTAATCTCACCATGTTTAAGGCATACAAGAACAGCTGGTTCAAGGAAAGTGAGCCTGACCGTATTTTTCAGCACGGAAAGTGAGCCTGAAAATATTTTTCATGGAACATGTCCAAATTTCACCACGTATCTGGCGCACAAGAACAGCCAGATCCAGGTTAGTGAGCCTGACCACCTTTTTCACTGTGGAAAGTGAGCCTGAAAAAATGATTCTTTGTGCTAATCTAACTCTCACCATGTTTCTTTCATACAAGAACAGCCAGGTCAAGGAAAGTGAGCCTGACCAATTTTTCACTGTGGAAAGTGAGGATGAAAAAATTTTACACTGCGCAAATAAAAGTCTCACCATGTGTCTGTCGTACAAGAAAAACCAGGTCCAGAAAAATGAGCCTGACCAAATTTTTCACTGTGGAAAGTGAGCCTGAAAAAGTATTTCTCTGTGCTAATCCAAATCTCACCACATATCAATTGTACGAGAACAGCCAGGTCCAGGAAACTGAGCCTGACCACATTTCTCTATGCAGAAAGTGAGCCTGAAAATATGCTTCAATGTGATCCTAATCTCACCGTGTTTCTGGCATACAAGAACAGCTGGCTCCATGAGTGAGCCTGACCACCTTTTCACTGCAGAAAGTGAACCTGAAAAAACTTTCACCGTGGAAAACCAAATCTCACTGCGTATCCGATTGTACAACAATGCATGGTTTCAGGAAAAAAAGTCTGACCACAATTCTCACCACGGAAAGTGAGCCTGAAATATTTTTCACCACGCAGATCCTAACCTCAAAACGTTTATGGCCTACAAAAACAGCCGGGTCCAGGAAAGTGAGCCTGACCACATTTTTCACAGCGGAAAGTGAGCCTAAAAATATTTTCCACCACGCAAAACCAAATCTCACCGTGTTTCTGGCATACAAGAACAGCCAGGTCCAGGAAAGTGAGCCTGAAAACCTTTTTCACCACAGAAAGTGAGGCTGAAAATATTCTTCTCTGTGCTAGTCCAAATCTCACAGTGTTTCCAGTGTACAAGAACAGCCGGTTCCAGGAAAGACAGCCTGACCACCTTGTTCACTGCAGAAACGGAGCCTGAAAATATTTTTCACCGCATAAATCCTAATCTCAGCGCATTTCCTTCATACAAGAACAGCCGGAATCAGGGAAGTGAGCTTGAAAGTATTTTTCACTGCACTTGTCCAAATCTCACTACGTTTCTGGTTTAAAAGAACAGCTGGGTCCAGGAAACTGAGACTGACCACCTTTTTACCATGGAAAGTGAGCCTGAAAATATTTTCATGCGCCAAATCCTAATATCACTGTGTTTGTGGCCTACGATCAACTGGTGAAAGGAAAGTGAGTCTGACCACCTTTTCACCCGCGGAAAGTGAGCCTGAAAATATATTTCGCCATGCTAGTCTTCATCTCACCATGTTTAAGGCATACAAGAACAGCCCGGTTCAAGGAAAGTGAGCCTGACCATATTTTTCAGTGTGGAAAATGAGCCTGAAAATATTTTTCATGGAACATGTCCAAATCTCACCGTGTATCTGGCGCACAAGTACAGCCGGATCCAGGAAAGTGAGCCTGACCACCTTTTTCACTGCGGAAAGTCAGTCTGAAAAAATGATTCTTTTGCACTAATCTAACTCTCACCGTGTTTCTTTCGTACAAGAACAGCCAGGCCAAGGAAAGTGAGCCTGACCAATTTTTCACTGTGGAAAGTGAGGATGAAAAAATTTTACACTGCGCAAATCCAAATCTCACCATGTGTCTGTCATACAAGAAAAACCAGGTCCAGAAAAATGAGCCTGACCAAATTTTTCACCGTGGAAAGTGAGCCTGAAAAAGTATTTCTCAGTGCTAAACCAAATCTCACCACGTATCAATCGTACGAGAACAGCCAGGTCCAGGAAACTGAGCCTGACCACATTTCTCTCTGCAGAAAGTGAGCCTGAAAATATTTTTCAATGTGTAGATCCTAATCTCATCGTGTTTCTGGCATACAAGAACAGCCGGCTCCATGAAAGTGAGCCTGACCACCTTTTTCACTGCAGAAAGTGAACCTGAAAAAATTTTTCACCGTGGAAAACCAAATCTCACTGTGTATCCAGTGTACAACAATAGCCGGTTTCAGGAAAAAAGCCTGACCTACATTTCTCTGCAACGGAAAGTGAGCCTGAAATATTTTTCACCATGCAGATCCTAATCTCCCTCGTTTATGGCATACAAAAACAGCCGGGTCAGTAAAGTGAGCCTGACCACATTTTTCACCGTGGAAAGTGAGCCTAAAAATGATTTTTCACCACACACAAGGCAAATCTTACCATGTTTCTGGCATACAAGAACAGCCAGGTCCAGGAAAGTGAGCCTGAAAACCTTGTTCACCACAGAAAGTGAGGCTAAAAATATTTTTCTCTGTGCTAGTCCAAATCTCACAGTGTTTCCAGTGTACAAGAACAGCCAGTTCCAGGAAAGACAGCCTGACCACCTTGTTCACTGCAGAAAGGGAGCCTGAAAATATTTTTCACATCACAAGTCCGAATCTCACCACATTTCCAGCATACAAGAACAGCCGGATCTAGGAAAGTGAGTCTAACCACCTTTTTCACTGTGGAAAGTGAGCCTGAAAATACTTTTCACCGCATAAATCCTAATCTGAGCGCATTTCCTTCATACAAAGAACAGCGGAATCAGGAAGTGAGCCTGAAAGTTTTTCACTGCACTTGTCCAAATCTCACTATGTTTCTGGTTTAAAAGAACAGCTGGGTCCAGGAAACTGAGCCTGACCACCTTTTTACCATGGAAAGTGAGCCTGAAAATATTTTCCTTATGCTTAAATCCTAATATCACTGTGTTTGTGGCCTTCACGATCATCTGGGTGGAAAGGGAAAGTGAGCCTGACCACCTTTTTCAAAAGCGGAGAGTGAGCCTGAAAAAATATTTTTCTGTCGCTAATCCAAATCTCACCACATTTCTGGTGTACAAGAGCAGACAGGTCCAGAAAGTGAGCCTGGACCACCTTTTTCACCACGGAAAGTGAGCCTGAAAATATATTTCACCCGCTGGTCCTAATCTCACCATGTTTAAGGCATACAAGAACAGCCGGTTCAAGAAAGTGAGCCTGACCATATTTTTCAGTCGCGGAAAGTGAGCCTGAAAATATTTTTCATGGAACATGTCCAAATCTCACCGTGTATCTGGCGCACAAGTACAGCCGGATCCAGGAAAGTGAGCCTGACCACCTTTTTCACTGCGGAAAGTCAGTCTGAAAAAATGATTCTTTGCACTAATCTAACTCTCACCGTGTTTCTTTCGTACAAGGACAGCCAGGTCAAGGAAAGTGAGCCTGACCAATTTTTCACTGTGGAAAGTGAGGATGAAAAAATTTTACACTGCGCAAATCCAAATCTCACCATGTGTCTGTCATACAAGAAAAACCAGGTCCAGAAAAATGAGCCTGACCAAATTTTTCACCGTGGAAAGTGAGCCTGAAAAAGTATTTCTCAGTGCTAATCCAAATCTCACCACGTATCAATCGTACGAGAACAGCCAGGTCCAGGAAACTGAGCCTGACCACATTTCTCTCTGCAGAAAGTGAGCCTGAAAATATTTTTCAATGTGTAGATCCTAATCTCACCGTGTTTCTGGCATACAAGAACAGCCGGCTCCATGAAAGTGAGCCTGACCACCTTTTTCACTGCAGAAAGTGAACCTGAAAAAATTTTTCACCGTGGAAAACCAAATCTCACTGTGTATCCGGTGTACAACAATAGCCGGTTTCAGGAAAAAAAGCCTGACCACATTTCTCACCATGGAAAGTGAGCCTGAAATATTTTTCAATACGCAGATCCTAATCTCACCACGTTTATGGCATACAAAAACAGCCGGGTCCAGGAAAGTGAGCTGACCACATTTTTCAACATGGAAAGTGAGCCTAAAAATATTTTTTACCACACAAAACCAAATCTTACCATGTTTCTGGCATACAAGAACAGCCAGGTCCAAGAAAGTGAGCCTGAAAACCTTGTTCACCACAGAAAGTGAGGCTAAAAATATTTTTCTTTGTGCTAGTCCAAATCTCACAGTGTTTCCTAGTGCACAGCGGCGGTTCAGGAAAGACAGCCTGACCACCTTCTTCACTGCAGAAAGGAGCCGCAGATATTTTTCATGTCCACAAGTCCGAATCTCACCACATTTCCAGCATACAAGAACAGCGGGATCTGGGAAAGTGAGTCTAACCACTCTTTTCACTGTGGAAAGTGAGCCTGAAAATACTTTTCACCGCATAATCTAATCTCAGCGCATTTCCTTCATACAGAACAGCGGAATCAGGGAAGTGAGCCTGGATAGTATTTTTCACTGCACTTGTCCAAATCTCACTACGTTTCTGGTTTAAAAGAACAGCTGGGTCCAGGAAACTGGGCCTGACCACCTTTTACCTTGGAAAGTGAGCCTGAAAATATTTTTCCTCACGCAAATCCTAATATCACTGTGTTTGTGGCCTACGATCATCTGGGTGAAGGAAATGAGCCTGACCACCTTTTTCAAAACGGAAAGTGAGCCTGAAAAATATTTTGCCTGGCTTAATCCAAATCTCCCACATTTCTGGTGTACAAGAACAGACAGGTCCAGAAAAGTGAGCCTGACTACCTTTTCACGCACGGAAGTGAGCCTGAAAATATATTTCACCACGCTTAGTCCCAATCTCACCATGTTTAAGGCATACAAGAACAGCGGTTCAAGAAAAGTGAGCCTGACCATATTTTTCATAGTGGAAAGTGAGCCTGAAAATATTTTCATGGAACATGTCCAAATCTCACCGTGTATCTGGCGCACAAGTACAGCGGATCCAGGAAAGTGACGCCTGACCACCTTTTTCACTCTTGGAGGAGTCAGTCTGAAAAAATGATTCTTTGACTAATCTAACTCTACCTTGTTTCTTTTGGGACAAGGACAGCCAGGTCAAGGAAAGTGAGCCTGACCAATTTTTCACTGTGGAAAGTGAGGATGAAAAATTTTACACTGTGCAAATCCGTCTCTCACATGTGTCTGTTTTCAAGAAAACCAGGTCAATAAACCTGACCAATTTTTTCACCGTAAGTGAGCCTGAAAAAGTATTTCAGTGCTAATCCAAATCCTGCGTATCAATCGTGCGAACAGCCAGGTCAGGAACTGAGCCTGACCACATTTCTCTCTGCAGTGACCTGATATTTTCAATGTGTGATCCTAATTCACGTGTTTCGGCATATAGATCAGCCGGGCTCCATGAAAGTGAGCCTGACCACCTTTTCACTGCAGAAAGTGAACCTGGTATTTTTCTGGAAAAGCAAATCACTGCGATCCGTTGTACAGCAATGGTGGTTTCAGGAAAAAGCTCACCACATTTTCACCATGGAAAGTGAGCCTGAAATATTTTTCGCCAGATCCTAATCTCACCACGTTTATGGCATACAAAACAGCGGGTCAGAAAGTGAGCTGACCACATTTTTCAACATGGAAAGGATTTAAAATATTTTACCACACAAACCAACTTTACTGTTTCTGGTATACAGAAAGTTAGGTCCAAAAAGTGAGCCTGAAAGCCTTGTTCACTACAGAAAGAGATGCAAAATATTTTCTTTGTGCTAGTGCGTCTCACAGTGTTCCAGTGTACAAGAACACGGTTCAGAAGACAGCCTGATACCTTCTTCACTGCAGAAAGGGCCTGAAAATATTTTCACATCACAAGTCGGAGGCACCACATTTCCAGCATACAAGAACAGCTGATCTGGGAAGTGAGCCTATACCTTTTTCACTGTGGAGAGTGAGTCTTGAAAATGCTTTTCACCACATAACCTAATCTCAGCACATTTCCTTCATACAAGAACAGCGGAATCGGGAAGTGAGCTTGAGTATTTTTCACTGCACTGTCCAAATCTCCTCACGTTTCTGGTTTAAAAACAGCTGGGTCCAGAAACTGAGACTGACCACCTTACCATGGAAAGTGGCTGAAAATATTTTCCTTCGTGAAATCTAATATCACTGTGTTTGTGGCCTACCGATCGGCGGGGTGAAGGAAAGTGAGTCTGACCCTTTTTCACCACGTGAGAGTGAGCCGAAAATATATTTCACACGCTAGTCCTAATCTCACATGTTTATGGCATACAGAACAACCGGTTCAAGGAGTGAGCCTGACCATTTTTCAGTTGGAAAATGAGCCTGAAAATATTTTCATGGAACATGTCCAAATCTCACCGGTATCTGGCACAAGTGCAGCCGATCCGGGAAGTGAGCCCACCTTTTTTCTGCGGAAAGCCGTCTGAAAAATGATTCTTGGTGTAATCAATCCATTGTGTTTTTTCTGAAAGACAGCCAGGCCAAGGAAAGTGAGCCTGACAATTTTTCACTGTGGAAAGTGAGGATGAAAAATTTACACTCGTAAATCCAAATCTATGTGTCTGTCATACAAGAAAACCAGTCCGAAAATGAGCCTGACCAAATTTTCACCGTGGAAAGTGAGCCTGAAAAGTATTTCTAGTGCTAAACCAAATCTCTACGTATCAATCAGAGAACAGCCAGGTCGGGAACTGAGCCTGACCATTTCTCTATGTGAGTGACCTGAAAATATTTTTCAATGTGTAGATCCTAATCTCACCGTGTTTTGGCATCATTGAAAACAGCCGGCCCATGAAAGTGAGCCTGACCCATTTTTCACCGCAGAAAGTGACCTGAAAAATTTTCACCGGAAACCAACCACTGTACTGTCAATAGTCGTTCCAGGAAAAAGCCTGACCACATTTCTTAATGGAAAGGAGTCTGAAATATTTTCACCTGCAGATCCTAATCTGCGTTTATGGCATACAAAACAGCGGGTCCAGAAGTGAGCCTGACCACATTTTCACCGTGGAAAGTGAGCCTAAAATATTTTCACCACACAAACCAACTACCGTGTTTCTGGCATACAAGAACAGCTGGTCAGGAAAGTGAGCCTGAAAACTTGTTCACCACGAAAGTGAGGCTAAAGTATTTTTCTCTGTTAGTCCAAATCTCACAGTGTTTCAGTGTACAAGAACAGCCAGTTCAGGAAAGACAGCCTGACCACCTTGTTCACTGCAAGCGGACCTGAAAAATTTTTCACATCACAAGTCCGAATCTCACCACATTTCCAGCATACAAGACAGCGGATCTAGGAAGTGAGTCTAACCACCTTTTCACTGTGAAAGTGAGCCTGAAATACTTTTCACTCGCTAAATCTAATCTCAGCGCATTTCCATACAAGAACTGGCGGAATCAGGAAGTGAGCCTGAGTGTTTCACTGCACTTGTCAAATCTCACTCGTTTCTGGTTTAAAGAACAGCTGGGTCCAGAAGCTGGCTTGCACACAGGTCCATCAGATCTTATTACTGTCCTTCCCTTCAGCACTCCATCATTGCTCCTTTATAAGGCAGTTAACTGGACATCATTACAACACAGAAGAAATAGGAATGCTGCAAGTTTGGATATTCAATGCCTTATCAGGCAAGCTACCTACCTATATATCTCAGACTATTTTACTCAAATTACTTCTAGGCCATACAACCTAAGGATCAGCAAAAATTATCATTCTTAAGGTCCCCAATGTCTGCACCCAGTTTGGGAGGCTGCTACACGCTACTCACTAGCAATTGTTTGGAATTCACTCAAAAACCATGAAGCTAAATAACCTCCTACCCTTAATATCCTTCAAAAGACTATTCACCCCATTCCCAGAATCCCTGCAAATCCTCGCTTCCACAAGGCCCAAACCCCGCCCTACCTACCCCCGTGTTCCTATATGCTGATAAACTCCCCGCTTCCAGTCCCAAGATTCACCCTCAAAATGCCTGCTAGGTCCTATAATCTACATATTACTCCTGATGTGCCCATTACCTTCTGTCTCACAGATTAAAAGTTTTAATATGACTTGTACATATGTATATTGTTATATATTAGCACTTATGTCATTGTATTACTGTTTATGTTACCCCTGTCATTTGTATTACTGTTTATGCTACCCTTGTCAATGTAATAACACTTGCATACTTGACCACTCAAGTCCATCTTTGTAAATGGAAGCTACGCTCAATGATATTCGCCTGATTAAATAAAGATTTTGATTGATTGATTGATTGATTGATGTGTAGGTCATGGCGTAAGTGCAGAGAATGCCAGATTCCATGTTGGAAACTGCAGTTTGTGCTGCATTTCACTGGTGATCAATGGATAAAACAGTGCCACTGCAGCTCACTGCACATTCGTAAGTCATAGCGTATGTGCAGAGAATGCTGATGACCATGCTGGACACAGCAGTTTCTGCTGTATTTCACTGGTGACCACTGGATGAAACAGTGCCACTGGAGCTCAATGCGCATGTGTGAGTCATGGCATTGGTGCAGAGAATGCCAGTGCCCATGCTGGACACAGCAGTTTGTGCTGTATTTCAATGGTGATCAGTGGATAAAACAGTGCCACTGCAGCTCACTGCACATTCGTAGTCATTGCGTATGTCCAGAGAATGCTGATGACCAAGCTGGATACAACAGGTTCTGCTGTATCTCACTGGTAACCAGTGAATAAAATAGTGCCACTGAAGCCCACTGCGCATACGTGAGACTTGTCGTATTTGCTAAGAATGCCAGTGGACATGCTGGACATAGCAGTTTGTGCTGTATTTCACTGGAGAGCAGTTGAAAAACAGTGCCGCTGGAGACCATTGCGCATGTGTTGGTCATGGTGTATGTGCGGAGAATGCTGGTGCCTTTGCTGGACACAGCAGCTTGTGTTGTATTTCACTGGTGCCCAGTGGATTAAACAGTACCACTGGAACCCACTGCATAACCGTTTGCCATGACATATGTGCAGAGAATGCTGGAGGCCGTGTGTGTGGGACAAAGCAGTTTGTGCTGTATTTCAGTGGTGAACAATGGACAAATAGTGCCACTGGAGCCCATTGCGCATGAGTGAGTCATGGCATAAGTGCAGGGAAGGCCACTGCCCATGCTGGACACAGAAGTTTCTGTTGTATTTCACTGGTGACCAGTGGATAAAACAGTGCCACAGGAGCTCACTGCACATGCGTGAGTCATGTCGTATGTGCAGAAAATGCCGGTGGCCATGCTGGTCACAGCAGTTTGTGCTGTATTTCTCTGGTGACAAGAAGGATAAAACAGAGCCACTGGAGCCCATTGCGCATGCGTGAGTTGCAGCCTATGTGCAGAGAATGCCAGTGCCTATGCTGGACACAGCAGCTTGTGCTGTATTTCACAGGTGACCATTGGATAAAACAGTGAAACTGGAATCCACTGCTCAAGCGTGAGTCATGGCGAATGTGCAGGGAATGCCGGTGCCTATGCTGGACACAGCAGTTTGTGCTGTATTTCACTGATGACCAGTGGATAAAACAGTGCCACTGGAGCCCACTGAACATTCGTGAGTCATGGCATATGTGCAGAGAATGCCGGTGCCCATGGTGGACACAGCAGTTTGTGCTGTATTTTGCTGGTGATCAGTGGAGAAAACAGTGCCAGTGGAGCCCACTCCACATTCGAAGGTCACGGCGAATGTGCAGAGAATGCCGGTGACCACGCTGGACACAGCAGACTGTGCAGTATTTCACTGGTGAACAGTGGATAAAACAGTGCCACTGGAGCCCATTTTGCATGTGTGACTCATGGCATATGTGCAGAGAATGCCGGTGACCGTGCTGGACCCAGCAGTTTGTGCTGTATTTCACTAGTGATCAGTGGATAAAACAGTGCCACTGCAACCCACTTGGAATACGTGAGACATGGAGTATGTGCAGAGAATGTCAGCACCCATGCTGGACATAGCAGTTTGTGCAATATTTTACTAGTGACCAGTGGATAAAACACTGCCACTGGAGCCCACTGTGCATGCGTGAGTCATGGCAGTATGCACAGAAAAAGCAGAATACCCATGCCGGACGGCAGTTTGTGCGCCATATTTTACTGGTGAACAGTGCATAAAACAGTGCCACTGGAGCCCAATCGCATACGTGCAGGTCATGCGTAAGTGCAGAGAATGCCAGTTCCATGCTGGACACAGTAGTCTGTGCTGTATTTCCCTGGTGATCAGTGGATAAAACAGTGCCACAGGGCCCACAGATCATGCCATGGGACATGGCGTGTGTGCAGAGAGAATGCCAGTGCCCATGCTGGACACAGCAGTTTGTGTAATGTTTCACTGGTGACCAGTGGCTAAAACTGATCGCCACTGGAGACCACTGCGCGTAAATGGGTCATGGTGTATGTGCAGAGAATGCCAGTGCCCATGCTTCGACACAGTAGTTTGGCGCCATGTATTTCACTGGTTATCAGTGGATAAAACAGCGCCACTGGAGCCCACTGTGCATGCGCGTGAGTAATGGCATATGTGCAGAGAATGCCAGTGGCCATGCTGGACACAGCAGTTTGTGCTGTATTTCACTGGTGTCCAGTGGATAAACTGTGCCACTGGAGCCCATTGCGCGCCATGCAGGTCATGGCATAACGGCAGAAAATGCCAGTACCCATGTCTCGACACAGCAGTTTGTGCTGTATTTCCCACTGGTGACCAGTGGAGTCAAACAGTGCCACAGGAGCCCATCGGAGCATGCATTGGTCATGGCGTATGTCAGAGAATGTCAGTGCCCATGCTGGTGACACTACAGCAGTTTGTGCCGCATTTCACTGGTGAGCAGTGGATAAAACAGTACAACTGGAGCCCAATGCACATCACGCGAGTCTTCGACGTCTGTGCAGACAATGCAGGTGCCTATGCTGGACCCAGCAGTTTGTGCTGTGTTCACTGGTGACCAGGGGATAAAACAGCGCCACTGGTGCCTCTGCATGAGTAGTATTGGCATATGTGCAGAGAATCTTCAATGCCATGCTGGACCCAGCAGTTTGTGTGTTGTATTTCACCGGTGATCACTGGATAAAACAGTGCCACTGGGGCCCACTGCACATTCGAAGGTCACGGTGTTTGTGTAGAGAATGCGGTGCCCACGCTGGACTGGCAGCAGATTGTGCTGTATTTAACTGGTGACCAGTGGATAAAAAAGTGCCACTGGAGCCCACTGCACCTGCGTGAGACATGGCTTATGTGCTAAGAATGCCATTATCCAAGCTGGAGTTAGCAGTTTGTGCTGTATTTCACTGTTGACCAGTGAATAAAACAGTGCCACTTGTGCGCATTGCGCATGCGTGGGTCATGGCATATGTGTGGAGAATGCCGGTGCCCATGCTGGACACAGCAGTTTGTGTTCTATTTCACTGGTGCCCAGTGGATAAAACAGTACCTCTGGAGCTCACTGCGCAAGCATGGATCATGATGTATGTGCGAGAATGCCGGAGGCCATGCTGGACACAGCAGTTTGTGCTGTGTTTCACTGGTGAACATTGGATAAAGTAGTGCCACTGGAACCCATTGCGCATGCGTGGGACTTGGCGTAGGTGCAGACAATGCCAGTGCCCAAGCTGGACACAGCAGTTTGTGTTGTATTTCACTGGTGACCAGAGGATAAAACAGTGTCACTGGAGCCCACTGCGCTTGCGTGAGTCATGGCGCTTGTGCAGAAAATGCCGGTGCCTATGCTGGACACAGCAGTTTGTGCGAGTACTCTCTAATGACCTGAGGATAAAACAGAGCCATGGAGCCAATGCGGATCAGTGAGTCATGGCATATGTGCAGAGAATGCCAGTGCCAATCGTGGACACAGCAGTTTGTGCTGTATTTCACTGGTGACCAGTGGATTAAACAGTACCAGTGGAGCCCACAGTGCGATCCGGGAGCCATGGCATATGTGCTGGAATGCCGGTGCCTATGTTGGACACATGCAGTTTGTGCTATTTCACCGGTAAGCAGTGGATAAAACAGTGAAACTGGAGAACATTGCGCATGCGTGAGTCAGGGCGGCATGCGCAGAGAATGCCAGTGCCTATGCTGGACACAGCAGTTTGTGGTGTATTTCACTGGTGACCAGTAGAATAAAACAGTGCCACTGGAGCTGACTGCCTGGCGACGGTAATGGCAAATGTGCAGTGAATGCCAGTGCCCATGCTGGACACAGCAGTTTGTGCTGTATTTCACTGGTGACCAGTGGATAAAACAGTGCCACTGGAGTCCACTGCACATTTGAGAGTTACGGCGTATGTGCAGCGAATGCCGGTTCCAACGCTGGATGCGGCAGTTTGTGCTGTTTTTCCACTGATGACCAGTGGATAAAACAGTGCCACTGGAGCCCATTGCACATGCTTGAGTCATGGCATATGAGCAGAGTATGCCGGTGCCCATGCTGGACACAGCAGTTTGTGTTGTATTTCACTGGTGAACAGTGGATAAAACAGTGCCCCTGGAGCCCACTGCACATGCCTGAGTCATGACATATGTACAGAGAATGGTCTTGGTGATGCTGGACATAGCACATTGTGCTGTATTTCACTGGTGACCAGTGGATAAAACAGTGCCACTGGAGTACACTGCTCATGCATGGGTCATGGCGTAAGTGCAGAGAATACCAGTGCCCATGCTGGACCCAGCAGTTTGTGTTGTATTTCACTGGTGACCAGTGGATAAAACAGTGCCACTGGAGCCCACTGCATATGCGTGAGTCATGACGTATGTGCAGAGAATGCCAGTGGCCATGCTGGACACAGCAGTTTGCTCTGTATTTCACTGGTGACCAGTGGATAAAACAGTGCCACTGGAGCCCGTTGCACATGCGTGAGACATAGCCAGCGTATGTGCAGAGGATGTCGGTGCCCTTGCTGGACACTGCATTTGCTGTTGTTTTCACCGATGACCTGTGGATAAACAGTGCCATGAAGCCCATTGCATATGCGTGAGTCATGGTGTATTTCCGCATGAAGGCAGGTGTCCTTGCTGGACACAGCAGTTTGTGCTTTATTTCACGGGTGACCTGTGGATAAATCGGTGCCACTGGAGTCCATTGCGCTTCGTGCTGAGTCATGGCATATGCAGAGAATGCGGGTGCCATTGCTGAACACAGCGTAGTATGTATTGTATTTCACTGGTGACCAGAGGATAAAACAGTGCCACTGGAGCCCATTGCAAGCGGGGTGTCAGGAGTCTGTGCAGAGAATGGTGTCCTTCCTGGACACAGCAGTTAGCCCTTTATTTTCTGGTGCGTGTATCAAACAGTGCAACTGGAGCCCTTTGTATATGCGTGAGTCATGGCTTTGTGCAGTTAGTGCCGGTGCCCTTGTTGACACAGCAGCGCTGTATTTCACGGTGACCAGTGGAAAACAGAAAGTGCCACAGGAGCCCATTGTACATGCCTGGGTCATGGCGTATGTGCAGAGAAGCCAGGACCCATGCTGGACACAGCAAATTGTGCTGGATTTCACCAGTGAACATTGATAAACTGTGCCACTGGAACCCATTGGCGTGGCGTGAATCAGGGTGATGCGCAAGAATGCCATGCGTTTGCTGACAAAGCAGTTTGCTTGTATTTCACTGGTGACCAATGATAAAATGAGTGCCACTGGAGCCCACTGGCATGCGCGAGTCATGGCGTATGTGCTGAGAATGCCGTGCATTGCTGATAAGCAGTTTGTGCCGCATTTCCCGTTGACCAGTTCATAAACAGTGCCACTGGAGCATACCACTGGTGCGTGGGTCATGGCATATGCAGAGAATGCCAGTGCCCATGCTGGCCCCAGTAGTTTGTGTTGAGTTCACTGGGACCAGTGAAAAACAGTGCCACCGGAGCCTACCGCGATGAGTGAGTCATGATGTATGTGCAGAGAGTGCCGTGGCAATGCTGACAGCAGTTTGTTGTGTGTTTCACTGGTGACCAGTGATAAACAGTGCCCTGGAGCCCATTGTACACTTGAGGTCTTTGTGCGTAATATCGGTGCACTTGCTGGAGAGAGCAGTCTGTGCTGTATTTCTCTGTGACCAGTGATAAAACAGTGTCACTGGAGCCCATTGCGATTTGTAGTCGTGGCATATGTAATGAATATCGGTGCCCATGTTGAAACTGCAGTTTGTGCTTTATTTCACTGTTGACCAGAGGATAAAACAGAGGATTGTCAAATGTATGGCAGCTTAGACTGAATACTAAGAAGTGCAAGGTAATGCACCTGGGAAACAAAACCCATGGAATAGTACACAATGAGGGAGTGAGATACTAATAACAGCAAAATGGAAAGGGCCCTGGGGTAGTCATGTTAGATGATCTAAGGTGGGCAAGCAATGTGAGAGGGAAGTAAGAAGGGCTGGGGATACCTTGATGCATAGGAGAGAGCATCACCAGTAGAAAACAGGAAGTTGTTATCCTCTGTACAAACAGCTGGTGAGACCCCATCTGAGTACTGTGTGCAGTTCTGGAGATCCAATCTCCACAAAGACATAGACAGGATGGAAGCTGTCCATAGGAGCGCAACTAAAATAATGCTGGGTCTGCACTGGAAGACATATGAAGAGAGACTTAAGCTTAATATGTATAGCCTCGAGGAAAGGAGGAGAGGGGGGACATGATAGAAATGTTCAAGTACTTCAAGGGAATCAACAAAGTCCAAGAGGGTAGCATCTTTCAGAAAAAGTGGTGTGCAAGAACAAGGCGGCACAATTTGAAGATAAAAGAGGGGTGGCTCAGAGGTAATATAAGAAAGTATTTTTTCACAGAGAGGGTTGTGGATGCATGGAACGGCCTTCTGGAGGAGGTTGTGGAGTCAAAAACAGTGGTGGAATTCAAGCATGCATGGGACAGTCATAAGGCAATTCTAAGGGGTGGGAGTAGGAAAAAGTAGGCTGCTGGTTAACTAGGATCTGCAGCTTATCCATTAGGTACAGAAATGGGCAGACTGGGTGGGCCAAGTGGTCCTTATCTGCAGTCAAATTATATGTTTCTATGTTTCTATGTTAAAGACATCTGGGGCTCAATCATTGCATTTGTGGTCCCTACCCTTTGGAATTCTCTACCTCATCAGGTGAGAGAGTGCCTAACCGTCTAGAGTTTCAAATCAGCCCTTAAAACTCATTTATTTAGGTTAGCATTCCCGGACGAGGACAGCTGATGGGATTTTTATTGTGTAATACTGCTGAAGATTACTATTGATGATTTTAATATCTGATTTTATGCATTTTTATGTATGTTTATTGGAGGCATTATTTATGGTGTGAGTTTTTATGTATACATTCAGTACTTTGATCAACTGGAAAGACGCTTTATAAATAAAGCTGATATGATATGATATGATATGATATGATATGATATGATATGATATGATATGATATGATATGACTTCAGTGCTCCCATGGTAACTAAAGAGAACATTCTGCTGAGCTGTAAGAAATGAAAAAATAAAGGTTAGACCACAAAAAAGAGTACAGTATAACCTCATTTATCTGAATGTGCTGGGGACAATAATATTTAAGGTTATCACCTACTCGGTTTTTGACCGAATGATTCGAGTTTTCTAGGTCCAGATTTGGTCCTCCTGTTTTCAGCATTGCAAATTTATTTTTTATGGTGGGTCAAGCAACACTTGTTAGATTCCCCACTAACTGTTTCATTTTCTTCTAATCTGACTGTAAGCAAGTGTCTGACATTTTAGTGTGATTGCTTGCTTGCAGTACATGCAAATCTGGAAGTGCCTTCAAGAGCAGGGCACTTAAACAGCCAAATGTGTCCCTGTCTGCTCTGTTTCACCTCTAACTTCACACCAGCAAATTGGAAGATTATTCACAGGAAGGGTAAACAATACCACCTTAATTAACACCTTCATTTTTCTGAAACTAGACAGGCACCACACTAGGGTAGCTTTCTGTCCCAGTGTAGACTGTACAATGCGTTCAGAAACTTTTCCTGCTAATCCAGTTTTATTCAGAGGTAGTACTTTTCAGTCATTTGAATCACATGCTTGTAAAACAGATTCTGTTAAATCCTTCACCATTTTACTTGCATGGTCAGATTACAAACAAATTCTTATGTCATGCAGACCTTTGTTTGATACCAGTCAGTCTGAGAGGTGTAAAGTAGGGCTATTAAGACCATTAGCAGCAAATCAAACTAATCCTTTCAAGCTGCATTGTGAGTATGGTCTTTGACTGCTGTGATAAGGAATACTTTATACCTTTAAATGTTCACCATTTTTTCTTTTAGGATCTGTCCTATATTTTAATATTTGTTACCCCTTTTGTTGTTAAATTAATAATCAAATATTTTATTTCACTTCTAGCAATACTAAGCCTCACTCTCCTCAGTAGTTATTGTTGTCAATTTTCATAATACCTGGATATTCCAGGAAGACCAATCCAGGCCTTTCAGATGAACAGCACAGAATAATGTGGCTAATGTCATGCTAAACTACAGAACTGAGACAAGGAAGAGAGAAAGAGAGCAGTAGCTCATGAGATGACAGGAACACAATCTAGATTTTATGGCACTGCAAATGTAGGCAATTTATCAAACATTTTTCAAAACATTATTATTTTTTTTCACCAGAAGAGACACACTAAGCTAAAGCTTGTTTTCTGGTGCAACCTGAGAAACATAAGGGAGTTAAATGATTTGTGTGGGATCCAAAGTATGCACATTTGGGCTGTAGGATTCAAACCCTGGTTTCCAGAATTGCAGCAGCTTTAAACCACTGCACTACACTGCCTCCATGCTACATATCACATATCATGCCATCTGCTATGTATGACTGACATGGAAAACAAAATAGGTATTTAACAGCATAGAATAGTTCCAACCACTCTTTAAAAACTTTCTGACATTACAATTAACTTTAGAGTAGGAGCAATGGAAGGGACAGTAGCACATCTTAAAATGGCAGATGATATTTGTAATTACATTTCGTCCACTATTACTGGTGTAGTTTATGTATTTATTGAAAGAGTTTTACCAGAAAGGCCACCTGATCCAAACTAGCCAGTTGTCAGAGGTGTCCTTGTAGTCACTCGATTTGTCAGCTAAGCTGTGTACACAGGATGGAAAGTCCCCTGAACCCTTCCTCTCTAACCCCACCAAATGTTAATACACACTGAAATTTAAAATATTTAAATCTAAATCAAATAAACCAAAAATAATAATCATGATGTAATTTAAAGAAGTTGTACACAATGTTATATCAGCAGCAATTCTGAATAAATCAAGTGAATCAGAGTCCAAGTGATGCCCTCATTAGTCATAAAAGGGGCCGGGTTAGGGGTGGAGTTTGGGAGTGTAGTTTAGTATTCGTTTTTCATCTCATCCAAAGGTAGCAACCCTAATAAAATTGTTTGGATAGGTGGGGTTTTGGATAAGTGAAAGAACTTTACATTTAAGTCTATTAAGCTGGGAGACTCACCAGTTTTGGATAACAGAGTTTCGATAACTGAGTTTCTGAGGGTTTTAATATATTCTACATAAAAATCTACCACAGCTTCCTAAACTTTCAGAAAAGTTCTTAAGCATAACAACATATGATCTGCCAGCAGGAACAGGTCTCATGGCTTATCAAGTCTGCTCAAATGTGCAACTAGCCCCTTACATTGCGCCTGCCCTCTCCCCTCAGATTTGGTTTCTCTCTTCCTGTCCCATCCCTTTTAAAACTGTCCACCATCCTACAGGATACCTCCTTAGGCAGAGCATTCAACTTAGCCACCACCCTCTGTGAAAAAATGTCTCCTCGTCTCTCTCCTATATCTTCCCCCCCTCTAATCTGAGACCATGCCCTCTCATGTCCGTCCCCCTCCTCAACTTTAATATTCCTTCTGTACCTGTCTTTTTTATCCCTATCATGCATTTTAAGGTCTCAATCATATCACCCCGGTCCCTTCTCTCCTTCAGTGAGTATATATTCAACTCCCTCAGCCTGTCCTCGTAGGGTCTGTCCTCCAAACACTGGATCATCTTTGTTGACCTGTGCTGTACCCCCTCCAGTAATCTGACATCCTTCTTTAGAAACGGGCACCAGAACTGCATGCAGTAGTCCAGGTGTGGTCTGACCAGTGACCTCTCTACAGGCAGGATCACCTCCCTCCTTCTGGAGGAGATTCCTCTCACAATACACCCCAGCATTCTGTTGGCTTTAGCAGCCACACTCTTGCACTGAGCTGAGTTGTTCACATTCCCCATTATAACCGCCCCTAGATCCTTTTCTTCCTCTGTGGTAGCTAACTGCACCCCTCCCAACCAGAAGCTCCTCCCAGGGCTCCTTGCTCTGAAGTGCAGTACCTTGCACTTCTTAGAACTGAACCCCAACTGCCATGTTTCCAGTCACTCCTCCAGTTTAGTAGGTCATCCTGTAGCCCTTGCCACCCTACTATGTCATCCGCCACCTCCCTCATATTGATATCATGGGCTTACTCATGATGCCATGTGAGATATCCAATATGAAAATCCCAAACAGCACTGGGCCCAGTACCCAGCCCTGTGGAACACAGCTCATCAAAGCCCTTGGGAATGAGGTCCCCTCCCTATCATCACTCTTACTGTCTCCCTTCAGCTAGTTCACAATCCAGTTCACCATCTTTATCCTCACTCCCACATACTCCAATATTGAACCAACCACCCATGAGGCACCAAATCAAAGGCCTTACTGAAGTCCAAATATCCACTGTATGCCCTTGTCCAGTCCCTCCTCTTCCAGTTGTAATACTCAACTAGGTTGGTCTGGCAGGATTTCCCAGAGATGAACCCATGTTGCTGACTGTCCCTGAGTCCATTGTCTTCCAAAATGGTCACCAGCCTCTCTTTCAGGATTGTCTTCATTAGTTTCCCTACAATGGATATGAGGCTTACTGGTCTGTAATTGCCTGGTTCACCTTTTGGGTCACTTTTGTGGAGGAGCACCAGGTGAGCCATCCTCCAGTCCTGTGGTATGCATCCTGTGTCCAGGGAGGTATTGAACAGGTCTGCCAGGACCCACAGCAGACAGCCCTGAAGCCTTCAGTGCTCCCTCCAGGAGCAGGGACCAAGCAGGTGCCTAAGAGGTAATTAAAGTACCTCTAAGCTGCACCCTTGAGAGGGGTTGCCCGTTGACGCACTGTGCACATCAACTGCTCCACCCACCCCGCCACCCACCCACCGGGTTGTCGCTACATATATAGTCGCTGGTCTAAGACAGCACTTCCTAAATAAATAAATAAATTTCAGTACCATAGGGGAATGTCGTCTGATCCTGGTGCCTTATCCACTCTCAGATCCTTCAGACCCTCCAGCACCCTGCTCTTTTTAACTGCCTCATCTGTCACCCCTCCCCGTTGCCCTCCTTCTCCATCCCCTGGGCAGCTGCCCGCCCTTCTTTTTACAGTACAAAACAGAAATACTCATTTAGTGCTGATGCCTGCTCCACCCTTTCTCCACCCACCCACATCTTTCCTAATCCTCACTATCTGGTGCTTGCAGCTCCTTCACTCCCTTATGTACCTCTAGAAGTCCTTTCTCCATCCTTGATACCCTTTGCCAGCCTCAGCTCTCTGGAAGCCTTGGCTGCCCTGACTAGTCTGGTTACCTCTTTGTACTTCCTCTCATACACTTCTCTGTTCTCCCCACCTGTATTTCCTGAACCTCCTAAATGCTACTTTTTGCCCTCTCACCTTCCAAGACCTCCCGATTCAACCAGCTTGATTTCTTGGCCACCCTTCTTGCTCTGTGTCTTGGTACATGACCCAGTAACGTCTACCAGCCCCAGCTTGATGATTTCCCATTTTGGCATGTATTGAAGTGTTGATGAATTCCTACCAGGTGTCTCTCAAAATTTCCCCATCTTAACAAAATCAGCCATTCTGGAGTCATCCACCCTGGTTCCTGTAACTCTGACATTTTTGCCATGTCAGCAGGAACCACACTGAGTTATGATCACTCCCGCCATTGGTCTTCCACTTCAGCTACCTTATAGCCTCCCCATTAGACAGTACTAGGTCTAGAGTTTTTCTAATTGAGTCATCTCATTAACCATCTGTGCCAGGAAGCTGTCCTGGAATGCATCCAGTAGGACATGTTCCCTCGCACTCGAGGTGGCTGAGGTGCTCAATCCACTCCTGATAGATTGCAGTCCCCCATGATCTCTGTGTTCCCCTTCCCACAGACTCTCCTGATCTGCTCTGCTCATTTCCTGTCCAAGTCCTCAGCCTGAGCTAGTGGCCTGTACACCATTCCCATCCTAAGTGTCCTACTTTTTGAATCCTGGAACTTCATCCATAATGCCTCACTTCTACCCTCCTCCCCCCTCTTCCCTTACACACCATATCCCTTCCTTATGTAAATTACCACACCACCCCCTTTCCCCTTGTCCCTATCCTTTCTGCACAGCCTATACCCTTTGATCATCAAATCCCAATCCTGGTATTGAGTGACCAAAGTCTCTGTGATGGCCACAATGTCCACCACCCTCACTGCTAAGACAGCCTGTAACTCAGCTGCTTTGTTCCCCAGGCTTCTTGCATTCAGATTGGCGACCCTTCAACTTGTTCCTTTCATTTCTTAACTCATTTCTTTCCATTCCTACCCCCAACAATCCTTCCCTGGTAGCATCCTTGGTAGAGCTTGGGGGTAAGCTTGTTTGGCTCCCCTCTCCAGTAACTCTGCATTCCTGCTGCATGCTCGCCTCCCCCCTACACCTAGTTTAAATCTATCTCAGTTGCTATGTATTCCCCCAGCCTCAGCTTTAATACCAGCTGCCCCAACTTACTCAAATGTAACCTATCCTCTGTGAACAGGTCCCTGTTGTCCCAGAAGTTACCCCAGCATCCCACTAACCCACACCCTTTGATAGCACTGCTTATGTATAATTATGTTTAACAAGCATTTGTCAATGCTGAATGTTGTCATGCTGGCATTGGCATTGGCAGTGCAGGAGTTAGAGATGCATAATAGGAAATGGCAGTGAAGTATTAAAATGACGCCAAGCCCATCTCCACCCTGCGAGAGTGACAGGCATTGGGGTGTGCCTTTGGTTCGTCAGCTATAGCAGCTCATGCCATTGTACCTCACTCTACTCTGTAGACACTAACAAGTGTTGTGGTGTGCTTTGGAGTTTTTGGGTGTTATACTGGCCCATTTCATAAAGAAATATGCTGAGGTGGGTACAGTATAGGAGAATGGGGTGAACTTTGTGGGCAAACACTGCAAGGCACACCATGATGCCTGTCACTGGCTGCAGGGGTGGGGGTGGGGTGGAATGGTGTGAGCATTACAGCTGATGATCCCAAGTCACAACCCTGAGGCCTGTCAGTCTGTACAGGGTGGGGTGCTATGTTGGTAACCCTAACACCGTGGTGTGTGTTGTATTTTCACTCAAATTCTCAACATGGGCTTTTGTGAGTCCACCTCATGAAGAGCTGTACTATCAGTGTGTTAGCTGAAAGGTGGTTTTGCACACTGGCTATGCCATTTGGTGACACAGAGACGAAAACTTATTTTCAGCAGGATGTGGAAAATGACAACTGCATTGTTCCTGTGGAGATGTACAAAAATGTCAATGTTGAAAATCTGGAGTGCAAATATGAAAAATTGGTGAAGTCATGAGCATGCATAGAAATTGCGCAATGCACATCTGTAACCCAATTATTTTTGAGAGTTTGTTAGCCACATTTTCAACATAGGCATTTTGGGACCTGCCCTCATGAACAGTGGTGCTGTGATTTTGTTAATCTATCCCAAAAGTTGCTTCTCCACAGCGACCAGGCCATTGTGCGCCACAGGTGCAGAAACACATTTTGGTCTGGCTGTGAAAATCACAGCTGTACTGTTGATAAAGAGTTGTGAAAAATGCCAGTGTTGAAAATCTGGCATGAAAATATTGCAAATATGCAAAGTTACAAGGGTGCGTGGAAACTGTGCAATGCTGCGCTTATAACACAGTCATTTTATGGACTTGGGCATCAAATTTTCAACATAGGCATTTTAGGACCTCTGCTCATGAGCGGTGTCACTGTCATTTTCTCAAACTGTCCCAAAAGGATTTTGACAGCGACCGCTATTCTGCGTCGGACATGCACAATACATTTTGGCCAGGGCATGTAAAATGTCGAGTGTACTATTCATAAGGAGGTGTGGAAAATGCCCATTTTGAAATGGGTGAAAATATTACAAATTCAAAGTTACGAGCATGCGTGAAAATGCGCAATGCATGCTCGTAAAACAACAATTTTGGGTTTTCACCAAATTTGCAACATAGGTTTTTGAGACCCCCTCCATGAACAGTGGCACTGTCATTTCATTACTCAGACCCAAAAGGTGATTCCACACAGTGACTGCGAATTCACCTTTCTGGACCGAATAATGCCATGACAGTGACAGAATTCATGAGGAGGGGTCCCAATAATCCCATGTTGAAAATGTGGTGCAAAAATTCCAAAAAATGCCCAAGATATGCACCAAAGTTGAAAAAACCCTATTTATACCATCATACAACTTACCGGCATTTCCTCAGTTCGTGGTTGGCTTTGAAGAGTGCAAATGTGTTCCCGGTCCACCGAAGATCGTTGCGCCAGCTCCGGAGGTAAGTATGGGCTGAGTGGGGTGTGAGGAGGCAGGGTCTGCAGAGGATGGTCACAGGTTGCGGGAGGTGGGCAGGGAGACCACGAAGGACCGTTTTCTTCTTTCACAGGGTTTAAAAATAAAAAACCTTGCGGGACGGTTTTTATTTTTCAGGGCAATTTGGCATGCTGGGGTGGGCTCCCAGCATGTCACCTAGTATTTTAAGGTGGGGGATGCTGTGGCCGACAGAAGTTGAGCACCCCAATTAGCAAACAACTGAAAGTGGGGAGGCGCAAGAGCCACCATGGGGGATTAGGCTTACCCTCGGCACATAACAAATGGGGGGTACATGATGCTGACAGGGAGTGGGCTCCCCATCAACACATAATTTGTAACAAGGCATGCCGGCAGGGGGATTGGGCACCCCCGAAGTTGACATTATGGCAGGCAGTGTGCCGCCATGTTCATTATTTTTTTTACACCAGGGCAAGCATGTCGGGAGAACCGCTGCATATGACGAGCTTTGCTCGCATTGCAGCGGACATTTCCTTTGATGTGATCACCACATTAAGTATTCACGGTGTGGCGCCGGCATGCAGGCTGATTCAGGAATGAGGATGCACCTACTGATGCATGCCCTGCATTCATCCAACAGTGACGCCGCTCCAAATCTGCTACAAGTGCAAGATGTTGGCTGCACAAGCGGCAACATAAAAAGTAAGACCCAGAGTGCTTTTATGCCATATGACAAATGTAAATTAAACCAGAGCTCAACCTGTTAATCAGTCAGCCCTTCCAAACCTGCCAGATCTATAGAACAACAGATCAGGCAGCTTTCTTAGTCTTACCATCCTTACACAAGTACATCATTCATGCAAGCAAAAGGTGTCCTTAAACTTGACTGAAATGCACAAAAGGGTATGCATGACCACAATAGGTGTTTACAAGCTACACTGCTTGGCACCTATAAAAAAAGGTGAATGTGAGGGTTTGAATATTGTGTTATATATGTTAGGTGTTTTTTTTAGGTGGACGTTGAGGTGGGTAGTTATTAAAATGTGGTAAACTGTTAACTGTGAAGTTATTTAAATTAGGGGTGTTGCGGTTTTTCTGTGGTTAATCTTATTTACTGAGTTTCAGACTGTACATACAGGTCATAAACAGTAACAATAACACTACTGCATGATATAATTAAAAAGCAAAAGTTTATACAGCACACTGGCTATAGGGTATTAAGCTCAAGAACTACTGTATATAGAATCTTTTAGGGTGTGAAATGAGCAGTTCAGGTAGGTAAAAGGCACAAGATGGTATCAAACAAACAGGGACTTCTGCAAGCAGCCTTTAAGAGAAAGATTATAAACATCAAGCAGTACTTTAAGGGAGATATAGGTGGAACTAGTGGGACATTGAGTTCCATGCCCTAGTTGCCATCCTGCAATCAGGTTTTTTACACCATAGGGAGGCGTGGCAGAGGTCCCATAACACAGCATATTCCTCCATGATTTTCTAGCTTTATGTGATATTCTCTCTTCTCCTGTCCCATACCCTCTTGAAGCATCCCACTGTTTTACAGGCCACCACCTTTTCTGGTAGTATGTTCCACTCTGCCACTGTCCTCTCTGTAAAAAGTACTTCCTCATTTCCTTCCAAAACATTACACCTCCAATCTCATATCATGAACATGAGTGTCCCTCCTCACCCTTCTCTTGAACAGTCCCTCTGTACCTATTCTGTTTATTCCTTTCATGTACTTGAAAGTCTCAATCATATTCCCCCATCCCTCCTCTCCTCCAGTGAGTACATGCTCATCCCTCTCTCAGTCTATCTTCATGTGGCAAATCCCCCAGACCCTGGATCATCTTTGTTGCCCTGCGTTGCACCACTTCCAGTAATAGAATGTTGCTCTTTAGGTATGGGTGCCAGTTCTGCATGCAGTACTCCAGGTGAGGCCTGACCAGCGTTGTGTAGAATGGCAGAATCACTAGCCCACTGGCACAGAGGCATGGCTGCCATCTGCGACACCGATGACCCGGGTTCAGGAACGGATCATGGAGTCTGAGGGCCTGTTACCGGGTGGGTCTACGGCAGACAATCACGTATACAGAAGCAGCAATTTAGGTGCAACCCATTGATTGCTTGGTGGGATGTTTATTAACTTCATGAACAATCTTTAGCACCAATAATGTAAAAATAAATACAGAAAACAAAAGAAACAAAATAACAAACAAGTCAATGGCAATTCCAATGACTTTCCTTCACTCACTGTCTGGAACTTCCCTCCAGCTAGGTCAGGAGGAACTGACCCTATCTAAAAAACAGCTGGGAGAGGTAGGATTTATAAACCCACGTCCTTGATCAGGTGACTCAGTGTTCCTTTTTCAAAGTAAAAACTTTTAATATACTCCTATAATTAATATTTATAGACATTACTTTCATTTATACAAATGCACAAAACCCCTAAATGGTTCCGTATACATAATAAGCTCTTTTTAAGAGATTTTAAACACCAATCAGGCTTTCCAACATTTGATTGACAGCTTGTCTATTTTAAATGTGAGCCACTAGGGGCCGCTGACCCCCTATAGTGGCTTCAATTATGCTGCAAAAACTGCTAGCAAGCAGACCTCCCCTTTTAATTCCTTGAAGCAGACCATAAACAGTTTTCAGGTAAACTCCTTTTTGGGCTATCTTCTATGAACCTTCTGAAGTAAATGATTTACCTATTATACAATGGCAAGAAATAATCCTGGCTTCTAATTGGTCAGTTGGCTGTCACAGCAGGGATGTTATCCTGGCATAACATCCCTGCTGATTGTTTGGATGATATGGATGACCACCATGATGATCTCCTCCTTCTCTTAAGAAGCAAAAATATGTTTACACACTAACAAAAACATTCTTTAAAAATTATTGTTTTATTATAAAACAACAAGCCATTGTATAATAAGAATAATGCCCTCCAGGGTGGAGTTATGCTGGGATAACATCCCTTCTCAGGTGTTGGACGGCCTCGCCAGTGGCCTCGGGCCCAACCACCCGAGGTGGGATGTTATCCCAGCATAACTCCCACCCTGTCAGGCATTATTCCTTTGTTATACAATGGCAAGAAAGAATCCTGTCTTCTGATTGGTCAGTTGGCCATCACAGCAGGGATGTTATCCTGGCATAACACCCCTGCTGATGATCTAGCTGACCACCATCTTGATTGCTTGCATCTTTTCTTAAAAAATATTTTAAAACACTAAATAAAATTCTTTAAAATATTTTTTCTGTATAAAACACAAGCCATTATATACGGAATAATGCCTTCCAGGGTGGGTGTTATGCTGGGATAACTTCCTTCTTGGGTGTTGGATGCCCCTGCGGTGGCCTCGGCCCAACTGAATTCGAGGTGGATGTTATCACAGCATAACACCCAATTCCTGTCAGGCATTATTCCTTTAATCACATTTCATTTATACAGCAAGAAAGGCATATTTATAAAATAAGAACTGCATTTAGTTGTTTCTTTTATCAGGTGCTCTCAGAACAGGGGCAAGCCTTGCTCTAACCCGTAGTCTGGTAAACTTCCAAACTTCAAGGAAAATATATATTTGTTTAGTCCTGTCCTGAACTTCTCAGAAACAGAGCCACATTTGTCTTCTCTTAGGGGGAAGTAACTCAGAATCAAACCATTTTAATCTTTCCCTGCTAAAATAGCATAAAGAGCAGCTTTATGAATGCACAGTCAAGCCGTTAGCTGAAATCAACAAAGCCGACAGCTGACACTTTTACTTTCTATTGTTGGGCTTAAAGGGGCTCTCCTGCCTCATTGGAGAGCTTTCCAAATGCCAAAACCAGATACAGGGGTTAGTCTCTTTACTAGAGACACTTTTCCTGTCAAAAAAGAATTTTTTAAAATTGACTAAAGCAAGCGCTCGTGAGGGTGCGCATGATTGTGACGGCTCATGAACATGCGAGCAGTCGCTCTGGTGTATGCAAGCACTGCCTGAATCCCCAGTAGAAAATACACATGAGGGGTTTATTTAACTAACTGAGGGCTTCTCTTTTGCCTAAAGCATGAGCAAATGCTACTAGCAGACTCCATATCATTCAAGATACTTTTTGACAAAGGAGAATGTTGTGGTAAGTTTGATAACAGAATATTTTTGTATTGATGCTACTACTGCTCCCAGGAAGTTCAGGGAGTTTCAAACGGACTAGGGACCTTGAAATTAAAAGAAACCAAATAGAAGGGATAAGAAAGAGATTAGAAGGGGGTTTTGTAAGGAGGTGGCCTGCCTCCATACAGAATAAACAGGACAGTAAAAAGGGAAAGAAAGTGGTTGCAACCAGAGTTTAAAGAAATATGAAAAGGTCCCAAGTCTCAGAGGCAGGGACAGATCCTCTCACAGGGCCGGCCGGGGTAGTAGGCTAGAATGTCCGCTGGACTGCTCTCCTACTCCGGGGAGGTGGGGTTAAGTGTCTGATGCGATGGACCCTGACAGAGGCCAGGGGCACTGCAGTGGTCAGCACCAGTATGTATCGGGGAGGTGGATGCAGGCCATTGCACGTCCCTGCCCCTGAGATAATCACTGCAGAAAAATGCCAGTGCCTGTTAATGAGCGGCTCCAGCGCTGTCCCTCTGGCCATCTAAGTCTGCCATTAGTGGCCTCACTTGGGCGCAAGCCCTGAGTTTGAGGGGATGGCTGCTGGAGCCTGGCAAACTCGGCTCACGCTGGGCTAGGGGTTGTCGGCACAAAAATAAATTAAAAATAACAACAGAATCACCTTCATCCTCCTTGAGGTTACACCCCTTGCTATACAGCCCAGCATTTTAATGGCCATTGCCACTGCCTTCCTATACTGTGCAGAGTTGTTCCTTGATCCCATAATGAGCACCCCCAGATCTTTCTTCTCCTCAGTCTCAGCTAGCAGCACTCCCTCCAGATGGTAGTTTCTTCATGGATTTTTTGCTCCGAAGTGCAGCACCTTGCATTTCTTAGTGTTGAACTCAAGTTGCTAGGTGTCAGACCATGACTCCAGCCTTGCTGTATCTTCCTGAAAACCCTGCCATCCCCCAAGTTCATCCACCACTGTTCCCATCTTGGTGTCATTTGCAGATAGACTGATCATGCTCTTGATGCCCACCTAAAAATGTCTGCAATAAATATCCTAAATCACAATGGCCTCAGCCCCAACCCCTGTGGAACCTCACTTGTCACTGCTTTGGGAATGAGAATTCCCATCCCACCATCACCACTCTCTGCTGCCATCCATTCATCCAGTTCTTCATCAATCCCACCAATTTTGCTCCCAACCCTGTGCCTTCTAGCTTACTTCTAAGTCTCCCATGCAGCACCAAATTGAATGCCCTGCTGAAGTCCAAGTATATGACATCCACCACATGGCCCTTGTCCAATTGCCTAGTCACCCAGTCATAGTATTCTACTAGGTTGGTCTGGCTGGATCTGCCCTCGACAAACACAGAAACATAGAAACATAGACTTTGACGGCAGATAAGGACCGCTAGGCCCATCTAGTCTGCCCATTTCCCTACCTACAGGATAGGCCGCAGATCCTAGTTAACCAACAGCCTATTTCTTCCTACCCCCCACAAGAATTGCCCTATGTCTGTCCCATGCATTCTTGAATTCTCCCACAGTTTTAGACTCCACAATTTCCTCAGGAAGGCTGTTCCATGCATCCACTACCCTCTCTGTGAAATAATACTTCCTCACATTGCCCCTGAACTGCTTTCCTTCTATCTTTAAATTGTGTCCCCTTGTTCTTGCAAGTCTCTTTTTCTGAAAGATGCTACCCTCTTGGACTTTGTTGATTCCCTTGAGGTACTTGAAAGTTTCTATCATGTCCCCCTCTCCTTCTTTCCTCAAGGGTATACATATTAAGCTCCTTTAGTCTCTCCTCATACGGCTTCTCTTGCAGACCCTGCACCATTTAGTTGCCCTCCTCTGGACTGCCTCTATCCTGTCTATGTCCTTGCGAGATGGGGTCTCAGAACTGGACACAGTATTCCAGATGGGTCTCACCAACTGTCTGTACAGAGGATAACAACTTCCTGTTTTCTGCTGCTGATGCCTCTCCTATACATCCCAGTATACCCCAGGCCCTCCCTACTGCCTTCTCACATTGCTTGCTAACCTTAAGGTCATCTGATATGATTACCCCAGGTCCCTTTCCTGTTTTGTTGTTGTACTACCTCCCACCCATTGTGTATTCTTCCCTGGGTTCTTGTTTCCCAGGTGCATTATTTGCACTTTTTGCATTGAATCCTAGCTGCCATCGTCTGACCATTCCTCCAACCTTGCCAAGTCCCTTTTCATCCTTTCCATGCCTCCTTGTGTATCAACCCTGTTGCAGATCTTTGTGTCATCTGCAAAAAGGCATACTTTTCCTTCCAGTCCCTCTGCAATGCCACTGATGAAGACATTAAAAAGGACTGGACCCAATACTGAACCCTGCGGTAGCCCACTAGTAACCGCCCTTTCTTCAGAGTGGACTCCATTTACAATTACCTTCTGTGTCGTGTTGTCCAGCCAATGTTTTACCCAGGCTACCACCCTGGGACCCACTCCCAGGCTGGTTAATTTGACTAATAATCTTTTGTGTGGGACTGTGTCAAATGCTTTGCTAAAGTCTATGTAGGCCATGTCCACAGCCCCTCTCTGGTCTACTACTTTGGTCACCCAGTCAAAGAAATCTATTAGATTCGTCTAACATGACCTTCCCGCTGTGAACCCATGCTGCCTTGGATCCTGTGCTCCACTGACCTCTAGGTACTCAACTATTCTTTCCTTCAGAAAGTGCCTCCATCACTTTCCCTACCACAGAGGTCATACTGACAGGTCTGTAGTTTCCTGTCTCTGTCTTCGTCCCACTTTTGTGAAGGGGAATCACATTCGCCTTCCTCCAGTCCTCAGGTACCACACCATCCTCCCATGATTTATTAAAAAGAGTAGCCAGTGGTTTCACTAGTTCCTTCCTTAATTCTTTTAGAATTCTGGGGTGAATTCCATCAGGACTCATTGCTTTGTCCACCTTCAGTTTTAGGAGTTCTTGCAGAACCCTTTCTTCTGTGAAAGGACTGGGATTGACTCCCCTATCAAGAGTGCTTCTGTTAATTGGATTAGGCACTTCCCCCTCCTCTTTTGTGAATACTGAGCAGAAATATTCTTTCAGTATTCCTGCTTTTTCACTGTCCCCCCTCTGCCCACCCACCGTTTATTCTATTCAGCCTCACTATCCCTCCCTTTGTCTTTCTACACTCCCTGAAGTACCTATAAAACGTTTTATCCCCCTTCTTAACTGAGTTGGCTATCTTTTCCTCAGTTTGGGCCTTTGCTATTCTGACTTCCCTCCCTGCTTCTTTCTGCCTTAACTGGTACAGCTCTCTGTCCTGCTCCTTCTGTTTTCCTTATACTTCTGGAATGCTATCTTTTCTTCCTGACTTTCACAGCCACCTCTCTTGAGAACCACAGTGGCTTTTTCTTTTTTTTGATTTGTTTATTTGCTTCACACAAAGGCTTGTTGCCTACTGTCCTGCATCCCTTGACCTCCAGCAGGGTCATCAACCTCTCCTCAGGATTGTCTCCATAAGTTGCCCCACTATGGACATGAGGCTCACTGGTCTATAGTTCCCCAGTTCATCCTTGGGATCCCTCTTATGGAGCAGAGCCACATGGGCCATTCTCAATCCTGAAGTACACATCCCGATTCAATGAGGCATTAAATATAGGCCTACCAAGGGTCTTGCCAGGACCTCTGCTAGCTTTCTCGGTACCCTGGGGTGTACACCATCTAGCCCTGATGCCTTGTCCACACTCAGGCCCTTAACCTCTCTAGCACCCTACCTTCTGTGATTTCTCCATCCATCATCTCCTCCTCCTCTGTTCCTATCCTCCTCCCACCTTGGGTATCCCCAACCCTTCTCCTTGGTAAAATTGAGCAGAAGCAGTTGTTAAAGCGCTTCTGACTTTTTGACCCCTTTTCCACCATCCCTCCCTGCCCTCTTAATCCTTCGATTTGGTCCCTACAACTTCTTTTCTCCTGATGTACCTGAAGAACTCATTATCTCCCTCTTTAATGCCTTGCACCAGCCTGAGATGCCTTGGCAGCCCTTACTTCCTTGGTCACTTCCTTCATTTTCTTTAGGTAATCCTCCTATCCTCCTCCCCAGCATTTTTGTCTCTTATAGTCAGCTTTTTCCAGCTAACCTTGTCTTTGACTCCACTGCTTAGCCAGCTATGTTTCTTCACCCTAGCCTTTTTACTCTAGGCCTTTCTGCAGGCTTTTGATGTCTCTACTATCCTTAGCTTTATGAGCTTCCACCTCTGATTCGTGTCCATATTAGGCTGTATTTTGGCCAGGAACCTTGTGCCACTTCACCCATCCTTTTGAGTCAGCCTTTTTTAAGTCCAGCACCTTTGTTCCAGATCCCCCTTCTTCATACCATCTGTGACTAGAACCATACTGTCAGTGGTGGCTCCCTGCCAGAGTTTTTCTACCGGCAGATCCTCACCCACTCCCGTTATCAGCACAAGGTCAAGGTCCCTAGTTAGTTTGTTGACCATCTGCATTAGTAAGTTATCCCAGAAGAGTAAACCATCACCACAGTGACTCCCCGACAGTGAAGACCAGCACAGCGCCAGGAATCAGGCAAAACCCACCCATAGCTGTGCTGGTCTTTGCGGTGATTGGGACTGCATCGCTGGGTGTTTGCCCCCACCCTGGTCCAACTCCGACTCAGAGTTAGAATCCACAAGAGACCAGGGGTGGCAAGGGGAGGCGGAGCCCGCCCCACAAAGGGGGTTCTGGGACGCAGCCCCGCTTGTGTGCACTGGCATCCCCATGGCTACAATGCCGACAGCGGCATTGTAGCTGTGCTGTAGGGGATGTCAGTGCATGCGTTAGTTGAAGTCCTATGGGTAAACCTCCTGGAAGGCATACAAAATTACTTGCTCTCTTACACTTGGTGGTAGGGTACTCCGAACCATTCCCGGAAAGTCAAGGTTCCTACTGTCAACACCCACCCTTCCCACTGTTCTTCTGGATCTATCTCACCAGTTCCTTATCTATGTCTTCTGGTTGGAAAAGTGGCCTGTACACCACTCGAACCATAGTGTCCTATTTTGGGGTCCTGGATCTGCATCCATGTTGCCTCCATATCTCCCTCCCCTCTCCCTTACACACTTTTGTCCCTCTCTCAATAGAGTGCCACCTTCCCTTCCCTTAACTCTATTCTTGTGGAAAAATCTGTATCCTGGAACCGCCAAGTCCCATTCATGTTTCTGGGTGGTCCAGGTCTCAGTGATAGCCGCCACGTGCACCCCTCCCTCTGCAATGACAGCCAGTAGTTCTGCAATTTTATTCCCAAGACTTCTAGGATTTAATGAGACCATCCTCCATCCCTTTCCTTTTTCAACCCCTCTCCTGCTCTCCCTTTTTGGCATTCCCTGTAGTACTTGCCCCTAGACTTATTTCTCTATTATGGGTGGTAGGCCCATATGGTTTCCCGTCTCAAGTTCTCTGAGCACCTCTAACCCTCCTGCTATCCCCCCCCCTCTCCTAGTTTAAATTCCCCTCAATGTACTCATCAAGCCTTTGCTCCAGTACTATCTTCCCCTTTTCATTTAAGTGCAGTGTATCCTTAGCATATAGATTGCTGTCCTCCAGGTAACCCTCCACCCTCCTACCAGCCCATACCCTTTCTCCCAATACCAGGTTCCCAGCCATTCACTGAATTCCAGAATTCTCAGTTTTCTCACTGTTCTCACCCTGGGAACTGGACGTACCTCAGAGAAGGTAACTGATCTTTCTGCCCCCTCGCGCATTGGTTTAAATTCTTCAAACCTCCTCTTCACTTCATCTACCATCCCATCAGCCTCATTGTTGCACCCCAAGTGCAGAATTAGGTGAGGTTTCTCCCTGCCCCTTCTGGCATACTTTAGAACTGATTGCCCCACCCTTTCCGCCTTCATTCCTGGAATGGCCTCCACCCAAACAAACTATGCCTTTCTCTCCCTTGCTTCCCCACCTGACCCCTTTGAGTATTGAGTCCCCTAACACTAAGACTCGTCCCCTTTCTGCCCCATCTGTCTCCCCTTCCTCCCTCCTACCTCTCTTTGATCCTTCATCCTGCTGCACTTTGTCCCCTCCTTCTGCTCCGGTCTTAATTACCCTCATCAGTACTCCCCTTCTGTGCCCATTTCATCTTCACACTCTTCAGTTACTCCTCTATTCCCACCTCCTCACTCTGTCATTTTTCCCTTTCATACTATGGTCTGTTCCTCTACTGCTCTTTTTTCTCCATCTGCCATCTCCATCAATGGCCAGTACCTGTTAGGGCCTGATTTGTTGCTATCTTCAATTATGCTGACTCCTGTTCCCTTTGTGCCTCTGTCTCGTAAACTGGCACCTCCCCCCCCGGCCACAATGTGGCCTGCTCCCACCACTTCCTGTCCCTACCCTTGTACCATCTCCTGCTCCTTGCCCAACTCCATTCTGTGCAGCCCATTTCTTCTTCTCCTTCTCTCTCTCTCTCTCTCTCTCTCTCTCTCTCTGGCAAATACATTTCTCCCTTTAGCCATGACATTTCCACCTTTAGGCTTGATAACTCATCCTTCAGCCTCCACAGCCTTTGACAAACTGGGCACTCCTCCAGCCCCCACAGGGTGCCCATTAATATGGCTGCCCCACTTTTATTACACCCCACGATCCTTCCTCCATATCCCCTACTCACCTTCTTCTGCCATTCCATCCCCCCTTACGCTGCCCCTGACCCTCTCCCTGGCGTGCCTCCCTACACTGTCCTTTCCTCCAACTTCCACACTACTTACCCCAGCTCCATTCCCTCCCTCTGACCCCTGTCCCCCCACTCCATGCCCTCCAAGTATGACTCAGCATCCCCAATGTAACCTCAGAATGCTTTATATCCCAATTGTTCACTCCAGTTAATTATTGGGAAGCAATTACCCATTCAACAGTTCAAGCAGCAGCTAAAACAAGAGGTCAACTTAGCTATACCAAACATTTCCAAGATAATCATTAAATAGTTCAAGAGATTCTACAAGACCCCCTTCTCTGGTGCAGTCCTGTTTGCTTAAACCAGAGCCACAGCCAAATAAAAACAGCTTTTAAGAGAGTCCCAGTTCATTTGTCATTTTCCTGGAGTCTTGGCTAGTAGACAAAGTACCCTTCTTAGCCAGCACCCCCAGTGACCTGTTTTGCTGAATTCCAGCCTCACTGTCTGATAATCAAATAGTACAGATTGATTCCCAGAACCCCAGTACCTTATTTCAGTAGAATCCACACCCAGCCGACTCTGCCTTACCCCCGATGCTCTGCTACTGCTTCCACCTTCTCTCCACCTTCAACTCTCTCTTCATTGACTAGTCTCTCCTCAGGGAGTGGTTTACTGCACTGCCCCCCATGGTTTGCAACATAGAAACATAGATTTTGATGGCAGATAAGGACAGCCCACCCAGTCTGCCCATTTCCCTACCTAATGGATAAGCTGCAGATCCTAGTTAACCAGCAGCTTACTTCTTCCTACCCCCACCACTAGAATTGCCTTATGACTGTCCCATGCATGCTTGAATTCCACTACTGTTTTTGACTCCATAACCTCCTCCGTAAGGTCATTCCATACATCCACAACCCTTTCTGAAAAAAATACTTACTTAAATTATCTCTGAGCCGCCCCCCTTCTATCTTAAAATTGTGCCCCCTTGTTCTTGCACACCTCTTTATTTGAAAGATGCTACCCTCTTGGACTTTGTTGATTCCCTTGAGGTACTTGAAAGTTTCTATAATGTCCCCCCTCTTACTCTTCCCCTGATGTCAAGAGCTTCCTTGTGCCTCCTATGACCTCCTAAGTGAGTTCTTCCTCCAGATTGCTCTCTATTGGCAAACCACTTCTGGAAGTGGTTAGCAAAGTCTCTTTAATTTAGAGATGATGCACGGTGGGTGGGCGGGAAAACAACAGCTCCTCTGCGATCAGTGGCTGGGCTATTTAAAGGCTCACCACCACTTTAGATTAGGTACCCTTGGAGTCCTGGCTTCTCTACTAGATGCAGGGGAGAGCCAGGACCTCTACATGAAGAACAGTCCTAGATATGGCTTTCTTTTGGGTGCCACTGATGTGGCTTTTCCCTGGTCTCCGATAGCGACCTCAAGTAGCCCCGATGCAGCTACCCACTGGTCCCCCATGCTCTCCTGCTGCTGATGAAGCAACCAGCAACAACAGCTCACAACAGCGGCATGAACTAGTTTCCAGCAGTGGGACCACTGTTCAATACTTATTGGAACACTGAGATGAATTTGTCACTTACGTGTGGCCTTCTGGGATTGGTAAGGGACATCCTTTTGTATGCATGTGTATATAGTCGCTACTTTCTTCTCAGGAGACACAACCATGCTACCAGTAGGGAAGATTGTGTTGGGTCAAGATATGACCCAATATAGAAACAAAGAAACAGAATTTGATGGCAGATAAAGACCATTTGGTCCACTTATTCTGCCCATTTCCCAACCTAATGGATAAGCTGCAGATCCTAGTTAACCAACAGCCTACTTCCTCCTACCCACCACTAGAATTGCCTTATGTCTGTCCCATGCATTCTTGAATTCCCACACTGTTTGTGACTTCACTACCTCCTCAACAAGGCTGTTCCATGTGTCTACAACCCACTCCATCAAAAAATACTTCCTAACATTACTTCTGAGCTGTCCCCCTCTATCTTCAAATTGTGCACCCCTTGTTTTTGCAGATCTCTTTTCTGAAAGATGCTACCCTCTTGGACTTTGTCAATTCCCTTGAGGTACTCAAAAGTTTCTATTATGTCCCCCTCTCCCTCCTTTCCTCGAGAGTATACATGTTAAGCTCCTTTAATATCTCTTCGAATGTCTTCTGGTGCAGACCCTGCACCATTTTAGTTGCCCTTCTCTGGACTGCCTTCATCCTGTCTATGTCCTTGCAGAGATGGAGTCTCCAGGACTGCACCCAGTACTGCAGATGTGGTCTCACCAACTGTCTGTAAAGAGGGATAACAACTTTCTGTTTTCTACTGGTGATGCCTCTCCCTATACACCCCAGTATCCCCCCAGCCCTCTTTACTGTCTTCTCACATTGCTTGCCTATCTTTAAGTCATCTGATATGACTACCCCCAGGTCCCTTTCCATTTTTGTTGTTGTTAGTATCTCACCCCCGATGTGTACTCTTCCCCTGGGTTTTTGTTTCCCAGGTGCATTACCTTGCACATCATTGCATTGAATCGAAGCTGCCATGCATTTGACCATTCTTCCAAGCCTGCCAAGTCCCTTCTCAACTTTCCACCCCACCTTCTGTATCTACCCTGTTGCAGATCTTTGTGTCATCTGCAAAGAGACATACTTTTCCTTCCAGTCCCTCTGCAATGTCACTTACAAAGACATTGAAGAGGACAGGTCCCAGTACTGAACCCTGTGGTACCCCACTAGTAACCCCCCTTTTTTCAGAGTGGACTCCATTTACTATTACCCTCTGCATCCTGTTGTCCAGCCAATTTTTTGCCCAGGCTACCACCTTGGGACCCACTCCAAGGCTGGCTAACTTGTACATTAATCTTTGGTGTGGGACTGTGTCAAATGCCATGCTAAAGTCTAGATAGGCCATGTCCACAGCCCCTCCCTGGTCTACCACTTTGGTCACCCAGTCAAAGAAATCTATTAGATTTATCTGATATGACCTTCTTGCTGTGAATCCATGCTGCCTTGGGTCCTGTGCCACACTGGCCTCTAGGAACACAACGATTCTTTCCTTCAGAAGTGATTCCATCATTTTCCCTACCACTGAGGTCAAACTAACAGGTCTATAGTTTCCTGCCTCTGTCTTGCTCCCACTTTTGTGAAGTGGAATCACATCCACCCTCCTCCAGTCCTCAGGTACCACACCATCCTCCCATGATTTGTTAAAAAGAATAGTCAATGGTGTCACTAGTTCTACCATTATTTCTGTTTGAATTCTTGGGTGAATCCCATCAGGCCCCATTGCTTTGTCCACCTTCAGTTTAAAGAGTTCTTTCAGAACCCTTTCTTATGTAAATGGACTGGTATTGACCCCCCTATCCAGAGTGATTCTATTCTTTGGTTTAGGTACCTCCCCCTCCTCTTCTTTTGTGAATATGGAGCAGAAGTATTCTTTCAGCATCCCTGCTTTTTCACTGTCACCCTCTGTCCACCATCCTTTCTCTTTCTTAAGCCTCACTATCCCTCCCTTGGTCTTTCTTCTCT
Source organism: Neoceratodus forsteri (assembly GCA_016271365.2). Taxonomy (NCBI): domain Eukaryota; kingdom Metazoa; phylum Chordata; order Ceratodontiformes; family Ceratodontidae; genus Neoceratodus; species Neoceratodus forsteri. Next base: position 177,285,420 of record CM057455.1, read on the forward strand.
TCCTAATAAACCTATAAAAGGTTTTATCCCTCTTCTTAGCTGAGTTAGCTATCTTTTCCTCAGTTTGGGCCTTTGCTGTTCTGACTGCTTTCCCTGCTTTCTTCTGCTTTAACTAGTACAGTTCCCTGTACTGCTCCTTCTGTGTTTCCATATTCTTCCTGAATGCTACCTTTTTCTCCTTAACATTCCCTGACATCTCTTTTGAGAACCATATTATTTTTTTGTTCATTTTTTTTTTTGCGATTTGCTTCGCTTTAAAAGCTTCTATTGCCTCTGTGATGTCTGTGTTTGATTTTCCCATTGTTCCTCCACCCCTCCTTCTTGCCTGCTTGCTAGTGCTTTCCTGGAGCACTTCTCATTTTTCCCAAAGACAGCCCTCCTAAAGTCCAATACTCTTGATTTGTATGGCTTGACTCCATGGCTGTGTTTATCATGAACCACACCATTTGGTGGTTGCTTGTTTGTAGATGGCGATCTACATCTCAATTTGAGATCCTTTCTCCATCCCGTTTGACAGTACCAAATCTAAGATTTCTCCATCCTGAGTGGGTTCCAACATTAGCTGTCTGAGTCATGCCCCTGTAGGGCATTGGGAATGACCCTGCTTTTGGATGTGGCTGTAGCAAAGGTGCTCCAGTTAACATCTGGCACATTCAGGTCCCCCATCAACAATATCTCCCCTTTTTCTGCCATTCTAAGGATGCCTTCTATCATTTACTTTTCCATAGCCTCCCCCTGAGATGGGGGTCTGTATACAACTCACGTCAGATTGTGATGCCATTTTCTGTCTCCAGGGTGGCCCACAGTGCCTCCTTTACTCCCTGTTTACCATTTAGTTCCATTGCTTTGATCCCTTCCCTTACATAGAGAGCTACTCCTCCTCCTTTTGTATCCCCCATCCCTCCTGTAGCTTGTGTATCCTGGTATGTTGACATCTCAGTCATGGTTCTCTGTGTACCATGTTTCTCTGACTGCAACAATATCCAGGTGGCCCTTTTCCATCGAGGCCACTAGTTCAGGGAGCATGTTACATAGAATTGGTACTCATCACCCTCCACTTTTTGATGGACTTACCCCTTTTAGTCCAATCCCTGTCCTTATTGTCTTTGCCTTTTTTACATTTGCCCCTGTCCTGCTCCCTATTGACTTCTCGGCCTTGGAGTTTATCTCACTAACTATCATGCTTTGTTGGGGAGGTTGGATGTCCCTGCTCCTTTTCAGTGCTTCCCCTTCTTAGTTTAAATGCTTGCCAGTGAAGCATTTAAACCTATCACCTAGGATCCTGGGTCCCCTCCTGGACAGATGCAGACCATCATGCCAATATAAGCCTGTATCCCTCCAGGTGGACCCCCATTCCCCTATGAAACAAAACTCTCAGTGCCACACCAGTTTTCATCCATTCATTGAATCCCATGGTGCAGATTACCTTAGAATCACCCTTGCAAAATACAAGCAGCACCTCAGAGAAGGTTACTGTACGTGCTACTTGTCTAAGGCCCCTCCCCAATTCTATAAACTCATCTTGCACTGCTGTGATCCCATTCCAAGCCAGGTTATTTGTCCCTAGTAGACAATGACATCCAGCTCCCTCCCTCGTGCAGCTGCTCCCGCGATCCCAAGGGCTTGTTCCTGTCCCTCCAAGCCATGGTGCCAGGCAGGTATCTTACCTCCCTCTCCCCTTCTTCCCCCAGTTCTACCCTTAACAATCAGTACCCCACCAGGAGTTGTTTCCTTCCCTGTGGGGTCCCATGCTACCCTCCTTTGGGTCCCTTTGAAGAGGTTCCATCCTCCTCCTTGGTCTCCACTGAAGATGCCTCAATAGAGGAACCACTGTCTGCCAGTACAGCATATGATTGTGGAGAAGCACAACTGGAGAGATGAGCCTCTGTTCCACCACCATCTCCTCCCTGTACCCACCTTGCTCCTCTTTCTTGGCAACCTCTGAGGTAGTGGTGGTGGTGGCCTGATGGTCACTGGGTGGGAGAAGGTTTCACAAATCCTAGCCAGGTCATCCTGGAGATAGGAAACCTTCTATCTCAGACCAGAGAGGTGACTGCAAATAGTGCAGCATCACAGCCTCCAGAATGTCTCCCAGAAGACTGCCACCCACAGCCATTGCACTGCACCACTCCCATCATGTCTTATTTTGTGGTCCCTCTCCTGTTGCTCTGTATGCTTACTATCTCCTCCTTCTATTTATTTTCCACCTAATTTCCTACTGCCTATGTGCCTTACAGCTTTCACTCTTTCTGTTCTGGGACAGGAACTTCCTATATTCTTGGTAGTCTCCTTCTTCCTTTCTTAAAGTCAGACCTCCAGCAGCTAGATGGAGATGAAGAGCTACTCTTGTTCTTCAAGGATGATGAAACGTATGTGTCTCAGTGACCCTTTGCTTTCTACTGCCAAACAGGAAGGTCCTGTTGTCAATCAAATCCAGTGCCTATAAAAGTAGAACTGGCTGAGGGTGGAGGGGAGTGAAGGAGGGCAATTAGTAAGAAAAGTTCTAGCTTTTTAGTCAGCTGCTCCTTGCTCAGAAATCAAGATTTCTATCTGCCAAAAGCTAGCAGTAGGGAATTGTAATTGGAGACACCTGATTTTCCACTGCCTAATCCACATCCCCAGTTAACTTCTCTCCTCCCTCCTGACTTAGCAAACTATGTAGTTGATACAGTCCTCTTTCCCCCAACACAGTAGAACACTGAGTCTTTCCTGAGGGTCTATGATTATTATTTATTATTACTTGTTTGGTAACTGGGTAAGGCCTACTTTAGGAGGTGACCAGGGAGCCCTGGAGATTTTGTGACTTTCTCACATATTGACAATATGCAAGTGGAGGTTGTAGAAATCAAACTCAGTTCTTCTGGATGTACCAGTCTCATTCATGGCTCATTACACTATCCTCTAAATTATATTGTCAGCCCTCTTAGTGTCCTATAGAGTGACAGCACTCCTGATCTGGAGGTATCTTCAAAAGTCTTCACATGGCAACTGGTATTGAAACCTTGGTGTTTAAAGGGGTCCAGCTGATCAGTGCTTTCTGTAATGAGGGTTCTTAATGGTCCATATCCCTGCTTGTTGCAACTTAGGCCAGGACACTGATTTGTTTTCTACCCATAGGATAGGGTTCTACAGAGGGCAGTCTTAGAAGGTAGCTAAAGAGGGATGTATTCTGATTGTTCAAAGCTTGTCAATCCTATATAGACACAAGACTAGTGGGCAGTTGATTATTCCTAGGCATTTGACATACAAAAATGCTCTTGAGAGTATCTCACCAGTTAATGGTATCTCCATCCATACCTACAGATGAGACAGTGGGGAGGGGTGGAGATCCAATTGAGGGTTTGGGTGCCTAGATATGTGGTGTGGGTTAGCAGACCATGACTGTGAAGACCAGCACAGCGACAGATTTCACCAGAAATTGTTGAGTCACTGTGCTGGTCCCTGCAGACACTGGCAGTGCATTCCCCAGTATTGTGCACCCTCCCTGATACAACGTCTACTTGGAGTTGTATATCTGGAGTCCGGGGTGTGTGGGGGTGGTGGAACCCCCCCAATTGGGGGATTCCGGGGCACAGCACCTCAAAGAAAATACACAGGCAGCCCTGACAGTACAATGCTGACACTCAACATTGTATCTGTTGCTGTTGGGGATGTTGGCATCAGCGCTGTTGTAGCGCTATAGTAAAACCGCCATGTGGTAGCCAGGGAACAATGGCACTCTTCTTCTTCCCATTTCCCAATGTGTTTGTAGCTTAACCCAACTATATCTGGGGGAGTCCTTTATCTATTTAGGAGAACTGAGAACAGGTGAATGAAACAGGAATTTGAGACAAGTAGTGGAGGAACATTGGAGCTGATACAGTCTTAATTGCAGTTATCTTATGAGCCACTGATAGATTTAGATTGTGCCATCTATATGCTTTAGCTTATGTTTGGCCAGAAGTGGGATAAGGTTGGCTGCAGTCTACCGTTAGATATCAGGAAGCAAATGGATATGCAAATATGTGATTCCTTGTGGGAACTTTTTCATAAGGTGTGCAGAGATTTTCTACTTCACCAACATGGCTGCAGAAATGTCTTTTGAAATGTTTCTGGGAGGTATGGATATGTGCAGTAGATTCACTGAATTCTGGTTGCCAAAGGGTTCCTTGACTGATAACTGTCTCTACAAAGGCATGGTGTCAAACCCTTTTGGACACTGAAACATAGAAACAGATTTTGATGGCAGATAAGGACTGCTTGGCCACCTAGTCTGCCCATTTCCTTACCTATTGGATAAGCTGCAGATCCTAGTTAACCAACAGCATACTTCTTACTACCCCCCTCAGAACTGCCTTTTGTCTGTCCCATTCATTCTTGCATTCCTCCACTGTTTTTGACCCCATTACCTCATCAGGAAGGCTGTTCCATTCATTCACCACCCTCTCAGTGAAAAAAATACTTTCTCACATTGCCCCTGAGCCATCCCCCCGTATCTTCAAATTGTGTCCTCTTGTTCTTGCACTTCTTTTTTTTTTTTTCAAATTAAAGAAATTTTCTTAAACACATAAATAAGGCAGACAGGATACATGGCATGACCAACAGTCCAACAGAGCATTCATACAGAGCTAGAACATTGTCATACATTTTTTTTTACAATACTAAGTACCTACTACATATAAATGGGCATTGTGACACAGGATAGTCCAGCAAAAGCCAGATCTTATAAAGCATGAAGCACCAACCTGTCTACCTGCCCACTCCCTCTAAACTAGTAATAATAACAACATCCCACCCCCTCTTCCACCACCCCTTCCCAGGAGACTGACCCCTCAGTGACAAACTGAGAAACAGGAAACTAGGACAATTAGCACCCCCCCAAAAAAGAAAGGGACAATTAAGTCCTAAATAATGGGGAGAGTCAATTTTCAAAAAATCCAGTGGCAAGGATAAAAGGGCTGACCATGTCTCCCAAAAACCCAATGCCAACCCACACAGACAAGAAAACCATGAAAAAGCAGCATGTACACTGTGAACAACATTGGGGACAAGACTGAGCCCTGGGGAACTCCACACAACTGGAGACTAGCGGTGGAGGAGAAATTCCCCATCACACCCCCTTGCCTCCTGTTGGTTAAAAATTACTCAAACCAGCAGATGACAGTGCCGGTGAGTCTGCAGAATTCCTAAGATGGTCCAACAACACACATAATGGTCCACAGTGTCAAATGCTGAAGAGAGATCGAGGAGAACAAGAATTGTCCTTTCCCCTCAATCTCTCTCTCTCTCTCCCTGAGGACATCATTCTGCACCTGAACAAGTCAATCAAATCTTTAAGAGCAGTTTCTGTACTATGCCTTGCCCAAAACCCTGACTAAAGGGGTTTGTGTAACTCATAGGCCACAAGGTGCTTCTCCAATTGAAGCGCCACTACCTTCACCACAACCTTCATCAAAAATGGGAGGTTGGAGATGGGAAGGTAATTTGCCCTGACCTCCGGGTCCAAAGATGTTTCTTTAGGAGCAGTCTTACCATCGCATCTGACATTAAAGTTAGCACCTTTTCCCCAGATGACCTGGATCAGATACCAGTACCAAAATGTTGAAGCAACATATGACAGAGCTGGAGGAATTTAAAACACATCGTGGGGCTCAAGCAAGTTCCAGCAAGCTTCTGAGAGCATAAGAAGCTTGGCGTGCATTAATGAGGTTTGCAGCAGAAAGGGTGGCTCAAAAGGCCAAACCGACTCATTCAGTACATGCCCAGCTATTCTCAAATTGGGATTTCTAAGGAGGGTCGGGTGATGTCAGAACAGAGGTCAAGAGTAGCAAGGTGGAAAGCTGCTTATGAGCATGAAGAAAGCTGCTGACAGGGTGTCTTTAAGGTCCCAGGAAGAAGTTTAAGGGTATGTACAACAAGGCTTGGGGATCCATGCCCATTGGAAACAAAGATGGATTGCAATATCTAACCATTGTGGAATATAATCGGAGTCAAATCTCTTGAGACCGGGCAAAGCCAGGAAAATATCATGAGCAGTGTACTGCCAAGTAATAAAAATGAATGTCAGGTGCCTTTAAACCTCCCTCTTCCTAGATCTCATAAGTTTAGTCAAAGCTCTCCAAGGAGGTCCATCTCACCAGAGAAATTTAGAAAGAAGTTTATTAACGTTAAAAATATTGTTGGGGTAAGGCTGGGTTAAGCAGACTGAGGGGATAAAGTATGCGTGGGAGAACATTCATTTTGAAGATATTTAAATGACCCCACACTGACATGGGCAATAAGGACCATCAGTCCAAATCAGCCTGAAGCTGGACTAGGACACTATCCACATTATATTGCTTCAACTTAGATAGGTCCGTACTGAGATATAGGCCCTGATAGTTAAGCCTGTCTCTGACCCAGAGAAGGCCAAGGTGTGTCACACTCGCCCGAGTGGTGGCAGTGTTCAAAGGCATGACCTCCGTTTTAGAGCGATACAACTTGCAATTAGATATTAAACCAAACTGAGTGATGATATTCAAGACCATGGGTAATGAGGTGGCTGGGGATGTTACATGCAAAAGAATGTCATCCACATAAATGGACAGTTTCTAATGTGTTGGGCCTATAGGGATACCCCGATCCTGAGAAAACAGGTTAATTTTCCTAATAAGAGGTTCAAGATATAAATTAAACAAATAGGGAGATAACTGCCAACCCTAGTAGGTACCCTGCTGGAGGGGAAAAGAGTCAGAGAGTACTCCATTACAGAGAATACATGCAGAAGAGCAAGTGTTGAGCGCCCTAAGCCAGCGAACAAATTTGGTAGGAAAGCCATATCTGGGAAGCAGGTAGAACAAATATTCCCAGGAGACTTTATCAAAGGCATGCTCAGGATCCAGGAGGCCAGAACTGATGGAATAGGTGAACCCTGGACACGGTGAAAAGGTGTAGAAGTTTCCAAACATGGTCCCCAACAGTCTACCTGAGACAAAGCCCTCCTGTTCCCTGCTGAGAAGGCATGTCCAGACCAAGTTGAGCCTTGTGGCCAGAATTTTTGCTAAGATCTTTAGGTCCACATTAATCAGAGAAATAGGGTAATAATTAGTAACCAATAAAGGGTCACAGCCTGGCTTAGGGAGACTGACTATAGTGGCAGCTGTAAAGGTAAAATCTGAAAGACCGTGGGAAAAGACATAATGGAACATATCAAGAAGATATGGTGCCATTAGGTCTTTAAATTGTTTATAAAAGTTTGAAGAAAAACAATCCAGCCCAGGGGCCTTGTCAGGGACTAAAGAGTCAATTGCAGCACACACTTCTGACAGTGTCAACGGGGCCTTTAACAACTTAACCTGGGCCTCTCCTAGCAGAGGCAACTCCAAATTTTGGAGAAAAACATCAAAAACGGAAAGGTCCAGCAAATTCTTAGGGGCAGCTTAGAGGGAAGTATAGAAAGCTTGAAATTGGGAAGCAATGTCCCTAAGTGAGGTTACAAGCTGCCTGAACTCCAACCGTAAGGAGGGAACTATCCTGTCATCCTGTTGAGCTTGCAGACGTAAAGCAAGAAGCTCACATGCCTTCTCTCCCTGGTTAAAATATTTAACCTTAGTCTGTAATAAAAGATGCTCAGCTTTTTCCCCTAGTAATTGATTATATTGTGCCAGAAGCATTTCCAGATGCTCCTAGTTAGACTGAGGGGAAGTCTCCAAAATATTTTGCTTGGCTGCTCCAATCTTCAATAAAAGAGAAGAGGTAGTTTGAGCAAGCTCCCCCTTTCTCCTAGTAGCCAAATAAATGAGTTCACCCTGGAGGGCGCATTTGAAGGCCTCCCAGAGAATGCCCAGCTTAGGCATTGTGGGGGAATTAGTAGCAAAAAAGGAGGAGATAAAGTGTTTAATCTTCCCAACAATCTCTGGAAACTTCAGCAATTGGTTATTGAGACACCATGTCTTGTTTCTAATCTTAGAAGGGACAGGTTGACTTGTAATAAGCTGGTTGATGGTCTGAGATCATCATGGCATAATATTGACACAAAACAATACTCAGTAGGGCTTCAACACTCAGAAGAAATTAATTTGGAAGAAGAATTACGTGGGAGAGGATAAAAGTATATTGCCTGGTGTCTGGGTTTAGAATTCTCAGGGGTCCACCAGCACCAGAGAATACATTAGATCTCATAAGACCATTTGGCCTGGGGTTAGTGCCTGGCCATGTCTCTTATGGTCTGGTCCATAATGTTATCATAAACAATATTCCAGTCCCCCACAAGAATCATTGGGGGTACCCAGTTAGATGAGCACTACCAGAACAGCGCTGCACTGTGTGGTGCTAGTCTGGTAAGTGCTCATACGGGCAGCGACCAGGGATTTGCATAGCTTGCTATAAGCACTCCCCTGGTCTCTGTCCATAGTCGTGAAGAAAGGACAAGAGCAGTAGAGATCCAGTAGCTGGCTGAGCTGCTCCTGTGGCATAGAGGGCTGAAACATATAACAGCTTAGCCAGCACTATTGGAGACCAGGGTTCAAATCCTGGATGCCAGTCATTTTGCCTGCTTCAGGATTGTCTTTTTTTTTTGCAAGGGGCCATGGAAACAGTATTTCACATCCCCAGAATTTTAACTTGCCCCATTATTCACTTCCCCTGGACTGAGAATCTTTAAGTCTGGGAGTGAAAAAAAAAGGAACCTTATTTTGTCGTGCACACCATGGGAACACTATTGTGACTGGCACTGTTTGGACCCAGTGCCATTATTGGCAAGAGAAGCCCTTGACAGGGCCATCTTGCAGCTCTGGCACACATTTAATCCACCAGCTGCACTGCCTCTGTCCACTCACCAGGACCCACTAACAGGAGAAGCCCTTGACTGGGCTGTCTTGCAGCTATGGTATGGCATTTAATCCGGTGGCTGTGCTGCCTCTTCCCGCCACCAGGACCCACTAACAAGAGAAGTCCTTCACCAGGCCATCTTATGGCCATGGCATGGCATTTAATCCACCAGCTGCACTGTCTCTGCCCACTCATCAGGACCCTTTAACAGGTACAGACCTCAGAACATAAGCCTCTAACCCGATTGGTTAGCGGCACACAGGACTTCCCTGCCATTGGCTAGTCTGCATCACTAGCTGCCTCTAATTGGCTTCCTGCTTCCCAGAGCTAGGGGACTCACTCTCACTGCTTGGGGATCAGTTTTCTGCTTGAGGTATATGGATTTTGGCCTGTCTAACAGCTTCCTGCTTGGACATTTCTGAGAGCTATATGTTTTGTTATACAGCCTGCTAGGTTTACGCCTTCTGTACAGTGCAATAAGCTTGATTTGATTCCTGTCTAATCTGCCTGAATTGCTGTAAACTGTTCCATTTAGAGCCTTACCTGACTAAAGTTTTAAAACTGTGTTTACTTGTGTACAGTTATAGTAAATAAGTACAGGCTAGGGCAGTGTGTTAGTGCAGGACCAAGGTTTCACCATTTCCTTTCACTCTTCTCTCTGCCTTCCACCTCAGCCCCTATCTCTACATACTCCATTAAATTGCTAATTTCCCTGCTCTTTCATTTTCTGCACACACCTCTTGGCACCATTGACCAAGATGCCACTTAAATTCTCCTTTGTCTTCTGCACCCCTCCACTTCTTGCTTCTCCCCTGATCGCTAAATTTCTCTGCTGTCCCTTCTACCCTACCAGAAGCCACCCACTGCATAAGCTAATTACTGCCCCAGTGGCTGCTACTCTTTTAAACTACTAACTCTTCTCTCTCCGCTTATAGGAGAATCCTTGACCAGGCCGGACCGTCTTCTGGCTGTGGCATTTCACTTAATATGCTGGCTGCACCACCTCTGCTCTCACCAGGACCCGCTAACAGACACAGACCTCAGAACACAAGCCAACTAACCAGACTGGTTAGCGGCACACAGGACTTCCCTGTCATTGGCTGCATCACTAACTGCCTTTGATTGGCTGCCTGCTTCCCAGAGCTAGGGACTTGCTTTCACCACTTGGGGATTGCAGTTTAGGCTTGTGATATGACTTTGGCCTAACGGCCCCTGCCTGGACATTTCTGAGATCTATATTTTGTCCCGCCTCCCACCTGACCCTGTCCTCTATTAAATCAACCTAGCTCCTCTCTCCCAAACCCCGCCCCACAGCCGCTCTTCTCTCCAGCCAGATCACCGCTTATCACTGCTCATGCCCACTGGAGGCAACCTCAAAAGCCAGCCTTCTCTGTGTCTCATTACCTAATGCCTCCCACCCAACATAGTTAGAATGCAGGCTTTCACTAAACTTGCTCTTCTGCTAATCCTGTCCCTCTGCTTCAGGGTATCCATAGATACAGGCACTCCACCAATGGTAATAGACTCATCTACCCTCACTGTTACCACCCTGGTCTTGCTGCATCATGTAAGAGGGAAATCCCCAGACCCCTACATACCCACTGCTCTAAAACTTCCTCCCAACACCACAAACCCATGCCACCACAAAATCCCAGTAGCTGCCTTGCTGATTAGCTGGCTAACTGTTACTACCTCCCTTACTCGAAATATGTGATGAGTCCAATTCAGCAACTCCACCAAGGTGACCTGGTCTTGCCACCTAAGAAAACTCATATTGCTAATGCTCCTGCTATCAGGGAACATTCACACTAACCCTGGTCCTCCCACTGCAACCCCACCTTGAGCCTGGGGCATCTTAACATTGCTTCACTGAACATAGATAGCCTCCTCCCCAAGCTCACACAATTCCAGGCTTGGGTGGCACAACTTAAACCAGATGTCATCTCACTAACAGAAACATGGCTATCCCCAAAGGTCACTGATGTGACTGTTGCCCTGGATGGCTAGAACATGTTCCAGCAGGACCGAACAACAAAAAGGGAGGGACTGCCTAGTTTACCTTAGGAATTATATTAAAGGGCAAATACTGCCCTATAGCTTTCACACCAAGGAGACACATGTCCTAACACTAAAACTCACCATAGGTCAACAGGACAAAACACTAATGCACTCCACTGTGTACCTACCCCCCAGTATTCTCTCCACTGGCTTTCAACAGTTCATCAGTAATCTCGAGCAACACAAACAAAACTGGGAACAAGTCATCCTAGGGGATTTCTACATTAGCTAGCAGTCTCAGGATGCTGCCACATCCAGAGACCAAATAGCAGGCCTCTACCTAACCCAGTTGGTTACACAAGCCACTAGGCAAAGCTATCGAACAGGCACCTGCTCCCTCATCGACTGGCTACTTTTCTCCTGCCCATAACACATCACCAAAGTCACAGTCTTACCTGATTCCCTCAGTGATCATTCCCAGGTACTATGTACTTGGACAAACAAGTTCAGCAAGTGCAAGCCTAAGACTTCTAGAAGCTGATCCTCAGAACTGGACAACTAGAAACCTACAAACAGTACCCAAAGGAGGTTGACAGGTTCCCCAGGACAGCACTAAGGATGGGAACCAAGCTCTTGACTACTTCTTTAGGGTCTTCACAAAAGCCTGCGACATCTTCCACCATACAAAACTAAGTAGGTCAGAGGAGCTGCTAATCCTTAGTTATTAGGTTCTCTAATTGTTTGCATGTGTCTCTGACCACATGGCACAGAGCCAAAGCAACCAGAAAGCAGGATGACATCTTAGCCTACAAGATAGCCAGGAATACCTGCATGAAACTCATCTGACTTGCCAAAGCCACGCACTGCAATGATCTGCTAGGTAGGAGCTGGGGTCACTGTAGGGAGTTTGGGGATTCAGTGAAAGCCCTAATGGGGAAAGTCTGTAGGGCATCTTCAGACCTCATTGAAACCACCTCTGGTACTCTGCAAGATCCTAAGGACATTGCAGATGCATTTAATGTAGCCTTCATGGACCTAAACAATGTTCTGCCTAATGACTATCTCAATCATATGCCACCAAGCCAGTCTCCCAACCCTGCCTCCTCGCCCACCAATGACCCACCTCCATTCTACTTCAGGCTGATATCTGTGACAGAGACTATAAAATATATCAAACATGTCCTTAGTAAAACTAGGATGGGAAGTGACCATATAGATATGAAGATGGTTGCCCTTACTTTAAATTAACTTGCAGCACCACTCTCTAAGGCCTGCAATGCTTCCTCAAGTCAGGAGTCTTCCCTGACAGGTGCAAAGCAGCACTCATCACCCCTGTACTCAAATCTGGGGATAGAACTAAACTGGACAACTATCGGCTGATCTCAATAGTAACCCCACTTTCCAGAGCCCTTGAAAGGGTGGTCTCCAATCAACTGAGTACCTTGAAAAATGGAATCTACTTTGCAAACAAAACACAGTTTCCAGAAAACTACTCCACTCTCACCACCTTGGTCGAATACACCACCCAGCTCTGTGGTGCCTTGAACAAAGGGATGGCAGGGGGACTATCTTTATAGACCTCACTAAGAATTTGATGCTGTCAGTCACCAACTCCTCCAGCAAAGCCTCCTTTCCACAGGACTGTCCACTGACACTATTGCCTGGTTCAACAGTTACCTGTCTCATAGGACACAATGTGTTAGAATTGGCGGTGCTAGCTCTGAGCCCAGGACATGAACTTTGGAGTTCCCCAAGGGTCTATGCTAGGCCCACTCCTCTTCAGCCTCTTTATAAACACTCTACCCACCACATTGTGCAATATGCAGATGATGTCATTATTTTGTCCCAGGCTGAGTTGACAGCAATTAATTCTGAACTACAGAGTAACTTCCAAATACTGGAATCCTGATTTTCCAGTAATAAACTGTTGCTCAACTATAAAAAGACCAAGTGCATGCTGTTCAGTACTCCACAGAGCAAGATGAGAGCCCCTACCGAGGATACCTAGCTGCAAAGGTGACACACTTGATCAAGTTGACACATTTAAATATCTAGTGGTTTACCTGGATGACACCCCTACCTTCTCCGTTCACATTGAGCAGCTAATAAAATCCACTAACATGAAACTTGGTATTCTCTACCGACATCAGTCTTCCATGACGCCAGATGCCCTAAAACTTGTCACGTGTTGCTCAGTACTTTCCACAGTGAACTACAGACTTGTCATCTATGGGGCTGGCCCCAACACAGCGCTAAAGAGGGTCAAAATCCTTCTTAACAAGGCTTGCCAACTGGTCCTGGATGCTGACCATCTGATGCATTCATGTGCTCTTTAGAAGGAAACTGGCTGGGCTCCTGACTCCATCTCAGGATACAATACCAGGCCTGCCTGCTAGGAAAAAAGCTTTGCTGAGGCTCATGGCTGAGTCTACATCTGCCCTCTTTGAAATTGCACAGCCCTCCATCAGCACTACAAGTGCAACCAAGGGAGGGCTGCTAGTACCCTTTAAGTGAATCACCCTGGTTCAGAGATCCCTCTCCTACATTGGTTCCACGTGGTTCAATGACTTGCCTGTTACCCTAGTCAATTGTACCAGGCTCAGCAAATTCAAAACAGGGCTATGGTCTCACTTTGCCAGCAAAAATGCTTGCCAATGCCATTGCTAACAGACAATGCCTGCCAGCCTACAGTCCTGACCTCGTCCTTTCCAACCCCATCATCTCTCTCTATCTTCCCTGTACCATGCCCACCTGACTGCTCCACCATACTTTCCCTCCGCCTTCCCCATACCTCTTCCTTGTCTCTCTCTCCCTACCCCCTGCTCCTCTTTCTGCTGCACTTAGACCCCCTCTCTCCTGCTTCCTTCCCCACCCTGCCCCTGCCCCCCACCTCTCAATGGACAAAGCCATGCCTGGCTGCACCTAACTGCCTCTCTCCCCCTAGCAACTTGGGGCTCTCTTGTCTCTGGATGCTCTTTGATATCTACTAAGATTTGGACCATGCTCTTACAGTGCTGCTTTTGATGGTAATTCCTCAAGTGTAGATGTGTACTACTATTTGCTGTCCTTGTACAGTATTCCTGTAAGTGATATAACTGCACTTGTAACCTTGATGTTAATCTGTGTTTCCACTTGTATGTACCCATTTATGACCTGTTTTGTCATGTATTTTCTACTGACTTGGAACCTTTGTAAACGAGCCCAAGGCTCAAAGGTATTAATCCTAATCTGAAATCAGTCAGTCAATCAATAAATAAATAAAAGGGCCAGAGAGACGAGATAAGAGTAAGGTGAGAGAAGAAGGAGGGATCCCCCATATTGAGACCGTAAACCAAGCCCAAAATTACCTCTAGATGGCCCAACAGGGTTCGAACAAAAATATATCTCTCTTGGTGGTCCCCCCACCTCCTGAAGGAGAGGGAATGGGACCACACGAGACACTAAAATCACCACTCCCCTTTTACGGGAATCCATCCCAGAACCAAAAACAGACCCAACCCAGGTACATCGTAATGACAGAACCTGGGCTGGGGGAAGATGGGTTTCCTGAAGAACTGCCACATCTACTTGTAATCTGTGGAGGTGCGTAAAATTTGACAGCATTTATTAGGAGACTGGGCCCTTAACATTCCAGGAAAAAAGCTAAATTATAAGCCATCTCCTAATACCACAAATAAGTAAGGTAAAACAGAACGACAATCTCCAGTAAAGAAGAGCCCAGAAAACCCCAATAATATGTCAGCCAGTCTCCAGAGAACCCTGCCCCCTTCTTGTCCCCCTTCCCCACTGAGCAAACAAGCAAAACTGAAGACCTCAAATCCCAAACAACACACAATAAATTCCTTCTAAATGAGTAACAAAGAGACTATCAAGTAAACAAATCAGAACCAAACCCATCCCCCACCATTTCCCAGCCTAGAAAAGATGCCAGATATAACATCCAATGGTGTGCCTCTCCCCCAGCGAAACCCCTGCAGCGACATACGTCGCTGCCGCCAACAGAGTCATGTGACTGTAGGAGTTGTACCTGGGCCCTGGCAACACTTTCCCCAGTCCTGCTTCCCTCCCCAAACCAACTCCAATTCACGGTTGGTATCCTTAGTAACAAGGAGTGTGGGAGGCATAGCCCCCAGCATGGGGATTTGGGGGTCGAAGCCCCCAGAAGAATAAACAGACCCTGCTGTGCGTGGCTCCCTGCAGACTGCAAATCGCAGTTGACAGGGAGCCTGATGCTGCAATGCCAGTCGATGAGTTCGTTGTCGACTTGGCATTGTAGAGCCACATCCAACAAGTATACCCCATCCCACCCCACCAAGCATCGCTGAACCAGAAAGAAACAAACCCATTCCCCCCACTACACTGGCGCTTGAAGCTCTGATCAGGCATAGCCACATGCTCCACCTTCAGTAGTCAGCCCTCCCCCACCCCACTAATCATTCAGTAAATAATATATATGTTAGCCTAATAACAACAAGCATTTGTCAATGCCGAATGTTGGCTTGCTGGCATTGGCAGTGCAGGAGTTAGAGAGATGCATCATAGGAATGACAGTGAAGTATTGAACTGATGCCAACCCACCCCCACCTTGCAGAGAGTGACAGGCATTAGGGTGTCCCATTGGGTGTTTGGTAGTGCAGTATGGGAAAACATGTTGGGCAGGATGTGAAAAATGACAGCCGTACAGTTCATAAGGAGGTGTAAAAAAATGCCAGTGTTGAAAATGTGGCATATAAATATACCAAATTTGTGAAGTTACAAGGGTGCATGGGAAATATATATATTTTTTTTTAAATTTGCCCTTTATCCTGGCAGGACCACCAGGCCATCCGCCCTGGTCACAGCCCCAGAGATCTCCACCGCCATCTATTGCTGCTGGGGACCCATAATCACCTCTCAGTTTGCCCCGGAGGGTGGAAGGCACACCTTTGTGCTCCGGAACTGTAACTGGTCGGGGTCCCAGAAATATCGGCGGCCATGTGAGGCCTCCAGGAGGGCTTCATTTACGGTGGTCCTGCCCGCCTTCCTTTCCACCTTTTAACACCCCCGGAAGGAGGCGGACGTGCAATGACGCCAGCGTCCGCCCGGCCCCTCCCCCTGAGCACGCTGTATGCTGGCTGCGTGGGAACCCTGATCTCCACCAGGGGTTCCTAATGCACCGGGAGAAGCACCCACACCTCCCCTGGAGTAGGAGAGCTGCCCATCGACGCCAATCCTACTTCCTCTGCCGGCCCTTTGACGACCCGGATCCATTCCCAACCCGCCGGCCGGCCGCAGCGTGGAAATCCTACCCGCGCCTATCGGGCCGCCCGCAAGGTGGGAAATATGCAACACACACTGTTGCAGCACTGCCATTTTATGGGCGTTCGGCACCAAATTTTCAACATAGGCATTTTAGCACCTCTGCTCATGTACAGTGCCACTGTTTTTTCCTCAAAGTGTCCCAAGAAGTGATTTCGCACAGCGACCACGCTATTCTGTGCCGGAAGTGCGAAAACGCATTTTGGGCAGGATATGTGAAATGACGGCTGTACTGTTCATCAAGAGGTGTGGAAAAATGGCAATGGTGAAAATCCAGAGTGAAAATATCACAAATGTATGACAGTACAAGTGTGCATGCAATCTGCTAATGCACGCTCATAACACAGTCATTTTATGGAGTATCATCACCAAATTTTCAACATAGGCATTTTAGGACCTCTGCTCATGAACTGTGTCACTGTCATTTTCATAATCTGGCCCAAACACTGATTTCGCACAGCGATTGTGCTATTGTGCGTTGGAAGTGCGGAAACACATTTCAGGCAGGATGTGGAAAATGACAGCTGTACTGTTCACAAGGAGGTGTACAACAATGATGAAAATCCGGCATTAAAATATTATGAATGCGCAAAGTTACGAGCCTGCGTATCAACTGCGCAATGCAATCCCATAAAACAGGCATTTGTTGGATTTTTTCTGCTAAATTTGGAACATAGGCTTTTGAGAGGCCACCTCATGAACACTGGCACTGTAATTTCAGTAATGGGTCCTGAAAGGTGATTTGCACAGTGACTGCGAAATCACCTTTCATGGCCGACAATTAACCTTGACAGTGATAGAATTCATGAGGAGGGGCCCCAAAACCCCATGTTGAAAATCTGCGCCAAAATTCCAAGAAATGCACCAGATATGCAGCAAAGTTGAAAACCCTATTCATTCCATTATACAGCTTACCACCATTTCCTCAGTTCAGCGTCGGCTTTGAAGAGTGTAGACGTGTTCCCGGTCCACGAAGATCGTCGCACCAGACTCTGGAGGTAAGTATGGGGTGAGGTGAGGCAGGTGCACAGTGGGTGGGTGGGTGTGGGTGGGGGAGGTGGGCATCGAGACTACGAGGGATATTTTTCGTTTACATGGGAAAAAAAAAGGAGAAAACATTGCAGGACAGTTTTCATTTTCCAGGGCATTTGGCACACTGGGGTAGGCTCCCAGCATGCCACCTAACTGTTTTGGGGGATGTCAGTAGCTGATGGGGATTGGGCACCCTCATCGGCACACAACACGGGGGAGTAATGCTGACGGGATTGGGCACCCCCATTGGCAAACAAAGAAAGTGGGGGCTCGTGACGAGGGGATTAGGCACCCTTCAGCATTCAACACTGGGGGTGATGCCGATGGGGAGTGGCCTCTGCTGGCACACAAAGATGGGGGGCACGAGCTGAGGTGGGGATCAGTCTCCACTTGGCGCTCAACATTTGGGGGCTTATGCGGACGTGGAGGGGCTCCCCATCGGCACACAAAGACAGCGGGGTTACCGTACAGGGACGGGCACCCTCAATGTCGGCAGATGCTGGGGTGGCCGCCCGCCACCCACCATACTGATAATTCGCGGCGAGCACCAAAAGCAAAGCACCGCTGTGTATGACAAGCTTTGCTCGGATTGCAGTGGACCTTTGCTTAGATGTGCTCACCCTATTATGTATGCATGGTGTGGCGTGGCATGCAGGCTGATTAGGGGAATGGGGATGTACCTACTGATGTGTGCCCTGCATTGCCTAACAGCGCCGCACCCCAAATCTGCATCTTCCCAATATGTTGACTTGTAAGCAAGTGCGGCAAGCCAACATAAAAGGCATGGCAGCAAATAAAATCTAATCCCATCTACCCCCAGCAACACGAGTCCTGTCATAAACCCTAACAAAAACTGTATAACATGTCGCTAGAAAGATATCCACTTTTAATTGAAAAAAAAAAACAGTACTAATTCCCCATAACACAGCAGGAATGAAGTCTAATAGAACTATGCAGTCCAGAGTTTAAAACTAGTGCTCAGGATCTCAATACCAGCCATAACCCCCCCCACACACACACACAATATACAGCAAAAATCAAGTGCAGAACTGCTCAAAACCCCAAGGCTACCACGTGCAACACTGTGAAACTATAATTCCCCACTGCCAAAATAAACTGACAAACAGTCCCACCAAAATTAACAGTAATAATGATGCAGTGGTCTAATAATTCCAGGCCCAGAGCACAGGTGGCACCCTCCCTCCACTTATTAAAAAAACAGAGAAGAGGATCCACCAGCACAACAGCCCAGAGGCAAAGCTCACCAAGATGATGCCCAACTTTGTGTTGTGCTGGGGACTCGATGCAGGTTCACACCTTCTCAAGTGACAGAAACAATGCACATTCCAGATGCTAAGTGCAGGGAAGAGAGACCCACCAAACCCAGACAAGAGCGCCATACCACCAGACTGATCCAGGAGTGACAGTAAATGATCAGATGAGGGGCACCTTAATCAAATGTCCACCAGATGCAGAGGGAATCATATAGAAGACGGGGTATGTGGCACACCAATGCGACCATTAAACAATAGGAGGTCACCGAAGATTCTATACAACTACCCGGCAGGAGACCATGAGGAAGCAGCTGTAGCTCCATCAGTAGAACTGATATGGAGATGGAGAGCATCTGTTGCCAGACCCCTCAAGAAACAGGATGAGGAACTGCAGAGGTGGATCCCAAAACAGGATACAAATGCAGGGGTCCGTGAAGGAGATAGCAATCTACAGTGCACTGGCGAGTAGCAGCCCTGGAACATTAGCATTGTGGGGGTAGTACACTTGGAGGGGGGATGACAGAGGGCACACCAAATAATGTTGAGACACTTCCTATAAATGTAATGACATACCAGGTGCTACAGGAAAGGAGGCAAAGGTGAGTAGTCATCTCCTACGAGAGGAACCAGATAAAAATCTACCAGCAAGATTACACTCACAATCACACCCGAACATCTTCTTGTATGCTCCGTGTGGTTGCATGCATTGAAAGGGTTCATTTGACCATAAAAAGCCCTGGCAGACACAATTTTAAGGTTTGAGTGGTGGAATCTACTGTCTCGAAGGTATGCCAGTTCTGTTGCAATTGCATTTGAAGTTGGGCTGGATATAGCATGTGGAATTTGATACCCGCAGCTATCGATTTTGCCACCACAGGGTGAAAAGTGGCCTTTCTGGTGAGTCCCAGATAGAAGGTGCTAAGTCACTCTGAGCTTGTGTCCTCCCACAAAATGTCCTTTGGTCTCTAATCTTTCATTACACATGCTGCTTATCTAGGTAATTCAAAAGCTTGAGCATGAAGGGGCGAGGAATGGAGCCGGTAGGGGGCTTTGGTCTGAGTGATCGATGTGCTCTCTCAATGAATTGCATATGCAGGACCATTGGGAAAGGGGTCAGTAATTTGTTTGACAAATTTCTTGGCAAACAGTATTGGTGTAGTGCCTTTCTCCCACTCCAGTAGCCAAAAGATTATTAAGTTGTTGCAGCGAATTCTCCCCTCTAAATCCTCAAGCTTAGACTCCAATTTGCTAATCTGCTGCCGCAAGGCCGTGTTATCCAATTCCTGAGCATATTTCCACTATTCAATTGAAAACATCCTGGCCTCCAAGTCCCACACTTGGTGGCCCAGGTCTCCCAAACTGGATCATAGGGATTTAATCTCTTTGGTAAGCTCCAGCAAAAATTCTGTAAATGCAAAATTTGTAACAGAAAGCACTCCTCAGATAAAGGAATATGGGTTTCCGTGGAAGTTTCTGATTTGCTGGGGCCTGAGCCTTGGGCCTTCAATTTCTTGGCTGCTTTATCTGGCAGCAGAGGGACAGTATGCCACGGCCCTGCTGGTTTCATCACTAGCTTGGTCATTTTCCCAGAAAAACAGCTGAAATTTACTCAGGGTGTTCCTGGAAAGTGTAGAAATTGCTGGACTACCCAAAGAATGTTGAAAATTGAACACAAAGGGTAGATTTAAACAATTAAATGTAGAGGTGAGCAGGAGAGAAGCAGCAACCCATGCCAGAGCATCATGTGACTCCACATCTCTTTTCTGAGAGATGCTACCCCAGTTGATTCCCTTGAGGTACTGGAAAGTTTCTATCATGTCTCCCCTCTCCCTCCTTTCCTTGAGGGTATACATATTAAGCTCCTTTAGTCTCTCTTCATATGGCTTCTCGTGCAGACCCTGATCATTTTAGCTGCCCTCCTCTGGACTGCCTCCATCATTTCTATGTCCTTGTAGAGATGGGGTCTCCAGAATTGCACACAGTGCTCCAGATGGGATCTCACCAACTGTTTATACAGAGGGATAACAAGTTCCTGTTTTCTACTGGTGATCTATCTCCCTATACATCCCAGTACCCCCCACCAGCTTTCCCCTCCTTACTGCCTTCTCACATTGCTTGCCTACCTTTAGGTCATCTGATATGACTGCCCCCAGGTCCCTTTCTATTTTTGTTGTTGTTAGTACCCCCCCCCATTGTGTACTCTGCCCCTGGGCTTTTGTTTTCCAGGCGCATTCCTTTGTATTTCTTTGCACTGAATCTAAGCTGCCATACTGTTGTCCATTCCTCCAACTTTGCCAAGTCCCTTCTCATCATTTCCACCCCCCAACCCGGTGTATCAATCCTGTTGTAGATCTTTGTGTCATCTGCAAGTAGGCATACTTTTCTTTCCAGTCCCTCCACAATGTCACCTATGAAGACATTAAAGAGGACCGGTCCCAGTATTGAACCCTGTGGTACCCCACTAGTAACCCCCCCTTTCTTCGGTGTGGACTCTGTTTACTATTACCTTCTGAGTTATGTTGTCCAGCCAATTTTTTAACCAGGTTACCACCCTGGGACCCATTACCAGGCTGTCTAACTTGTTTATTAATCTTTTGTGTGGGGCTGTGTCAAATGCCTTGCTAAAGTCTGGGTAGGCCGCATCCACAGCCCCTCCCTGGTCTACTACTTTGATCACCCAGTCAACAAAAGCTATTAGATTCATCTGACATGACCTTACCGCTGCAAATCCATGTTGCCTTGGGTCTTGTGCCCCGCTGGCCTCTGGGCACTCAATGATTCTTTCTTTCAGAAGTGTTTCCATCAACTTCCCCACCACTGAGGCCAAACTAAGAGGTCTGTAGTTTTATGGCACTGCATTGCTCCCACTTTTGTGAAGTGGATTCACATCTGCCCTCAGTCACCACACCATCTTTGCATGATTTGTCAAAAAGGGTACTCAGTGGCATCACTAGTTCTCCACTTACTTCTTTTAGAATTCTGGAGTGAATCCCTTCAGGCCCCATTGCTTTGTCCACCTTCAGTTTTAGGAGTTCTTTTAGGACCCTTTCTTCTGTGAATGGACTGGTATTGACCCACCTATCCAGAGTGCTTATATTATTTGATTTAGGTACCTCCCTCTCCTCTTCTTTGTAAACACTGAGCAGAAGTATTCGTTCAGCATCCCTGCTGTTTCACTGCATCCCTTTGCCCACCCTCCCATTAATTAAGCCTCACTATTCCTCCCTTGGTCTTCTTTAGCTCCTAATTTACCCATAACATTTTTTATCCCCTCTAACTGAGTTGGCTATCTTTTCCTCAACTTGGGCCTTTGCTAATCTGACTGCATCCTACTTCCTTCTGCTTTAACTGGTAAAGTCCTCTGTCCTGCTCCTTCTGTGACTCCTTGTACTTCCTGAATGCTTTCTTTTTTCCTCCCTAACCTTCCCCGCCACCTCTTTTGAGAACAATAGTGTTTTTTTCCTTCATTTAGTTTTGTTTATTTGCTTCACATAAAGGCTTGTTGCCTCTGTGATGGCAGGTTTGATTTTCCCCATTGTTCCTCCACCCCTCCTTCTTGCCCATTTGCTAGTGCTTTTCTGAGGTACTCTCCCATTTTGCCAAAGTCAGATCTCTTAATGTCAAGTACTCTCGCTTTTGTATGGCTTGACTCTATGGCTATGTTTATCGTGAACCACATTGTTTGGTGGTCGACTGTTCTCAGAATGCTACCCACTTCTAAATCTGAGATCCTCTCTCCATCCCCATTTGAGAGTACCAGGTCTAAGGTTGCTCCCTCCAGAGTGGATTCCAACACTAGCTGTCTGAGGCATGTCTTCTGTAGGGCATTGAGAATGACCCTGCTCTTGCATGTGACTGCAGCAAAGGTGCTCCAGTTAACATCTGACATATTCAGCTCCCCATCAACAATATCTCCCCTTTTTCTACCATTCTAATGATATTTTCTATCATTTCCTTGTCCAGTTCGTCACACTGAGATGGGGGTCTGTATACAACCCCCATGCAGATTGTGATGCCATTTCCAGTCTCCAGGGTGCCCCACCATGCCTCCTCTCCTCCCTGGTTACCGTTCAGTTCCATTGCTTCAATCTCTTCCCTTACATAGAGAGCTACTCCTTCTCCTCTGTTCATCGTGTAGATTGCATACCCTGGTACGTTGACATCCCTGTCATGGTTCTCTGTGTACCATGTTTCTGTGACTGCCACGATATCCAAGGGTCCCTCTTCCATCAAGGCCACTAGTTTAGGAAGCTTGTTACTCAGACTATGGGCATTGGTAGCCATCACCCTCCATTTTATGAAGGCCATACCCCTTTTAGCCACCTCCCTGTCCTTACTGACTTTGCCTTTTTCTTCATTTACCCCTGTCCTGCTCCCTATTGACTTCTTTTCCTTGGTGTTTACCTTGATTACTACCCTGTTTTGTGGTGGGAGGCAGGATTTCCCTGCTGCTTTTCAGCGTCTCCCCCTTTGGATATTTTAAATGCTTGCCAATGAAACTTTTAAACCTATCACCTAGGATCCTGGTTCCCCTCCTGGACAGATTCAGATGATCATTCCAGTGTAGACCTGTATCCCTCTAGGTGGAACCCCAGTCCCCAATGAAGCCAAACCCCTGAGCCCAGCACCAGCTTTTCAACCATTATTTGAATTCTATGGTGAAAAGTTTAACCTCACATATGCCATAGACAGGCTGCACCTTCAAGAAGGTTATTGTGTGTTCTACTTGTCTAAGGTCCCTCCCCAACTCCACAAACTCCACCTGCACTGCTATGATCCCATTCCCAACCAGGTTATTTGTTCCTAGGTAAACAATGGCATCCAACTCCCTCTTCCATGCTGCTGCTCCCATGATCTCAAGAATTTGTTTTTGTTCCACCCAGCCATGTCACCGGGCAGGCTTCTTACCTCCATCTCCCCTCCTTCCCACAGTCCTACCCCTAATAATTGAGTCCCTCACCAGCATATGTTTCCTTCCCTTGTGGGGTCCCATGCCACCTTCTGTGGGTCTCTTTTGTGGAGGTTCCCAGCATCTTCCTTGGTCTCTATTGTGGGTGCCTCCATAGAGGACTCACAC
Organism: Neoceratodus forsteri; assembly: GCA_016271365.2. Classification (NCBI taxonomy): domain Eukaryota; kingdom Metazoa; phylum Chordata; order Ceratodontiformes; family Ceratodontidae; genus Neoceratodus; species Neoceratodus forsteri. The sequence goes on from CM057455.1 coordinate 177,308,886, forward strand.
TCCACCAGAATGGCGTATTTATTTATTTATTAGCTTTTGGTAACCAGGTAAGTGCGCTAGGCAACAGACCTGCCTATTTTCAGGCACGACCCAGGAGAGCACAGGACATTTAGAAGTGTGGAGAGGTACAACTGGAGGGATGCACCTCTGTTCTACCATCCTCACCCTCCCTGAGCCCATTGTGGTCCAATTACTCCTCTTTCTTAGCAGCCTTTGAAGCAGCGTTAGTTGCCCTGGTGGTCCCTGGGTGAGGGAGGGGGTTTCCTGAATCCTCACCATTTTGGCCCAGAGATAGGCAAACTCATTTCACAGACCAGAGAGATGCCTGCAAATAGGGCAGCATCACAGCCTCCAGAACATCTCCCAGAAGACTGCTGCCCCACAGCCAGTGCATTGCACTACTCCCCACATGTCTCTCTCCCTGTTTAATTTTTGTTGTTAGTGTGTGCAAGTGTGTGCATGCATTTACCCCTACACAGCATGCTGGGCTGTTAAGGATATGACAGGTGTAAGCCATTGCCCTTTTGAGGAACTGATGTCAGAACCACTGGTATAAAGGAAATGAGACCCTTGGGGTGGGTTGGGTAAGGGGCAGGGTGGGTAAGACCCAGCCCATGCTCTCCAGAAACAATCAGCTACAGCTCTGAACTTCCAACCCAGTAAGTGCTTTCCTTCTTTTGAGCAAAACCTGCCCAACAATTTAACCAAAAATATACCCTTGAAAAACAATAACAGCTGCTGCTCTCTTGCTTTTTCTTGCTTCTCTGCTGTCTTCCTAGTCTGCTTGCTCTGTCAGAATTTTAAGGATTTCTGGGTGGGCAAATCTGGGCAAGTCCTGTTTTCAGCTACTGTTCTTTTGCTTTCCCTTGCTTCTCTGCTGTCTTCATCAAGTTGCAGAAAATGACTTACCTCGAGTATTTTGTAATACACAACAACCCACACTCTTGAGTGTCTTAGAGCCACATTGTACCTGGAAATGAACTCTTTCATAGTTAAGCTAAACAAAAAGGTTTAGAACATTAAACAAAGGGCTTAGAGCTAACAGGTGTTGATAGTATAAGCATTTGAAGGGTTATCCCCAGGTATTGAGCAAATCTTAGCTGAACACAGTGCGAGAGAAGTGGGGATACAAGGAATCAGGGACTCAGCATAGGGTGGCAAAAAGGGGGCAGATTGAAGAGTACTAGGATGGAGTATCCTTGTAACTGGAGGGGACGGGGTGGGGGAAGGAAACTGGGGTCAGTGGATTAATTGAGGATCAGTGAGAAGGAGGCAAATTGTTGGTTGCAATGGATGTGGGGTGGTGTTTTTTATGGACATGCCCTGGAGAATTGCGGGATGCCCAATATGTCAAAGATTGGGACAGCTCTTGTCCAAAATGAATTGCCTGAGAAAGGAGGTGGAGGGGGGGTTGAGAGATAGATCAAGGTGGAAGAGGAAGATGGAGGAAACTGCACAGGAAACACTCTGGGCTGGGGGATAGTTGGGCAGAGGAACAAAGAGGATATTTGGAGTGTTGGTTGCAGACTTATTTGTAGGGAGGGTAACTACTGGAAGGATGTGAAGAAGAAGGGTGAGGAGGTGCAAGTGGATAGGTCATGTACAAATGACAGGGACACAGCACCTGGGGTCAGACAGACTACCACAGGAAGCATTGTTAGGGTATAGAACAGGCTTTCACTGTTGGCTACATTGCAGGAACAGGAGGATCAAGAGGGGAAGGATGATAAACAAGACTCAGTAGTAGGACCCAATAGAAATAAATGGAGTGGGGGTGGAGAAAAACAAATGGAAGGGAGCAGGAAATTAAAGGAGGCATCAGGAGGAAGAGAGAGGAAAAGTGGGAAAATGGGAGTCATACAGGAGGAATCAGGGAGAGGAAAAGTAAAGAGCAGGAACATCAGAGTAGAGTTTTCAAGAAGGGGAAGCAGGGAGAAAATTCAGATAAGCAATAAGACAGCACAGGTTGGGAAGACCAAATAAGGGGTGATAGGCAAGGGGAAGAAGGGCTGGGAGGAAACATACACATTCTAGAGACTGGTTCTAGAAAGGGAGAAGCAGGGTCAAAGACAGGTAACATAGAAACTATTAAGATGGGAGGTGCAGCCAATCCTTGCTGGGGAATGAGGATGAAATCCTAAAGGAGACCACAGGGCATGAGGAACCTGGTGGGGGGGGATGGCAAGGTAAAAGGGCTAGAAGAGCAAGACAAGGGTCAGGAAGTGGGAAGATTTAAAGGAAGGCAGCAAGGAGAGTGCAGAAGAGTAATCATACTTGGGGACCCCATACTAAAAGGTATTACATGGGACATGGGGAGGCAAGGGGGACAGGAGACGTTCTATCTGGGTGGATTGTATGCCAGGTATGACAGTGCACAAAGTGAGGTACATTACACCCGCATGTATAAAGCAGCAAGGGAGAAGCCTCACATAGTGGTACATCTCAGTACAAATGACCTGGAGGGAAACAGTGTGAAAGAAGTTAGGCAAGATTTAGAGAGCTGGCCAGTGTAGGCAGCAATGAATGGCAATCAGTTGCCTTTTCTGACATTCTACTTGTACTGAGGGCAAGCACAGTCAGAAAACAAAGAATTAAGGAGTTTAATGAATGGCTGGCAGATTAGTGTAGGACTATGGGACTTGGACTTGGGGGGGGCTGGGGTCAACATGGGATAACAGAGCCTTGTACACCCAGGTCAGACTTCACCTGAGCAGAGAGAGATCAGGTGTCCTGAAGCACAAACTAGAAGAGTTTGTAGCAATCACCTATAATTTAAATTAAGAAATGGGGGGGGTAAGACTTGGGAAACAGTCTGGGATGTAAGGTATGGGAGGAGTTTTGCCTCCCCCCCCCAAGCTGGTGATAAGGGAAGTGAGCAGAATTCAAAGAGGGGAGGTTTCGGGGGAGGCAAGAGAAGGATAAGGGGTGGGGCCAGGATTCTGGCTAGAGGGTGGTCTCTATAAATGCAAGATGCATAGGGAACAAGCTACCAGAGCTCCAGGCACCGAAGGGGTTGGGGGCTCAATATAGCTGATATTATGGAGACATGGACCAACAGTACAAGGACTGGGACTTAATGATCCAGGAATACAGATTGTTTAGGAGAAACAGATTAAATGGAAAGGGGGAGGTGGCTTTATTCGTAAGAGATGGGATAGGGTGCAGTAGGGAAGCAGGGGAGGGCAGAGATCTTGTGGGTTAACATACAAAATGTGAAAGGCAGGAAGATTAGGCTGGGAGTAGTGTATCCACCACCCTCCCAATCTGAGGAAAATGACAGAGTTGGTGGCTACGTTATGGAAGCACTGCAGCAGGGGAAGGATGGTGGTGGTCGGTGACTTCAATCTACTGTGGTAGACAGGAATCCATGACATCAGGTAGCACTAGGGAAATAGTCATACTTCATGCCTTCCAGGATGCATTCCTGTTACACAGGTAAATGAGTCGACCAGAAAGGGGGATATTTTAGACCTGGTATTATCAGAGTGGGACCAAGTATGTGATGTGAGAGTAGAGGACCCCCTGACGAGGAATGACCATTGTACAGTGTGGGAAGGGAAGGGCCACTTACCAAACCAGGATAGTGGATTTGAAAAGGATGGACTTCAGCAGGATGACACCCATACTTGGGGGGCATATAACCACCACCATCCCAGATATGGATGCCACCCAGAAATGGTCCCTCTTGAAGTTGGGCCTGGTGAAGGCCACAAATACCTGCATAAGGACGAGAAGTAAAAAGGCAAAGTCCAGAAAACCACATTGGTGGACCAAGGTGGTGCAAGTGAGGGTGAGAGAAAAAAGGACAGCCTTTAAAACTTAAAAGATGACCAGTAGAGCGGTGGATAAGGAAGAGTACTACAAGAAATACAGGGAGGTGAGCAGGGTTGTAAGGGCAGCCAAGGCCTCAAAGGAGCTAAGGTTTACACGGGGGATTAGAGAAGGTGAAACAGATTTCTTTAAGTACATCAAGGAGAGGAGGAGTTGCAGGGAACAGATCTCCAGGATCAAGAAGGAAAGAGGGTGGCAATAAAGGGGGCTGAACAGGCGGAGGTACCAATTCAGCGTTCCACCAAGTCACTTTGACAAGACATTTGTATTAGGACTTTTCGGTGACTGCACTTTGCAGAAGGCAATCACATCACCGCAGCAAAGTGCCGATGGATCCAACAGCGGCTGGAGTCTTGTCCTGCTTATGGGGGGCTTCACCACACACCCCGCCATGTGGGAGGCTCTGCCCCAACAACCTCCCGGACTTTTAGATTCCTAATGCAAGAGGGGGTGGATGTCGGGGGAGAGCAGCTGACCTGGGAGTCAATGAATCCGTTCATTGCTCCACAACCTGTTCGACACTGCAGGTGTCGAATGGGTTGAGTTGCTGTGGGGAATTCATTGTAACTGCATGCTACAACAGTATATGCAAAATGAGTACTTCTGTTTAGTATTTACCAGGGAGTGGAAGGGGCCCATACCTCAGAGAATAGACAGGGTAGGTAGTGAGAGAGGAGAGGGGATAACAGATGGAGAGATCCCATTTAAAAGAGTATAGGAGGGTCTTAAGTCCTTACAGACAGACAAGATGCCAGAACAAGATGCAATACATCCAAGAGTCCTGAAGGAACTGGCAGAAGTCCTGGTAGCGCCTCTGACTGACTTGTTCAATACCTCCATACAGTCAGAATGTGTACCTCTTGACTGGAGAATGGCACATGTGGTGCCCTTGCATAAGAGCAGACACAGGGATCAGCCGGGTAATTACAGGCCAGTCAGACTCACATCCATAGTTGGCAAATTAATGGAGACTATCCTGAAAGAGAGTATGGTGGCATTCTTGGAAGAGAACGGTCTTCAGGATGACCAGCAGCATGGGTTTGCCCCAGGCAGGTCCTGTCAAACAAACCTGGTGGACTTTTTTGACTGGGTGACTAAGGCACTGGATTGCAGTCTGGCAGTTGATGTCCTGTATCTGGACTTCAGCAAGGCCTATGACTCAGTGCCTCATGGCAGATTAGCTAGCAAGCTGAAGTACCTGGGGGCAGGGCAGAAGCTGATGAGGAGGATAGGGAACTGGCTGAGGAACAGACAGCAAAGGGTGGTTGTAGTGGGGATCTTTTGACTCCCTGAGCAGTCATCAGTAGGGTCCCACAAGGCTTGGTTCTGGGGCCAATGCTATTTAACATCTTCATAGCTGATATAGCTGAAGGGGTTAAGAGCAAAATGATCCTGTTCACAGACAACACCAAAATAGGTGCGGTAGTGGATAGTGTGGAAGGAGAAAGGGTACTCCAGGAAGATTTTGAAAGACTTGAGCGCTGGTCAAACTCATGGCAGCTAGGTTTTAATGCTAGAAAGTGCAAGGTCATACACTTTGGAGCCAGAAACCTGGAGTACAGTCACTATTTGGGTGGAGAGTGGTTATCCATCTCTGTGGAGGAAAAGGATCTGGCACTGGTGGTCATAGGGAATATGCAAAGTCACACATGCCCACACAATGCAAAGCATCATGGACTGCATATGCAAATCACCACAGAATGTTAAGCTGGTTCAACTTTAAGCAGAATTGCATGGTGCCGAAAGGCCTCACACAGTTTGCAAAGGGTGCTAACAGATGATATAGACACGTGTTTCATCCTACCAGGACTCATCAGTATGCCTCGCCTGTTTGACACCCCAGTGGAATGGACCAGCTACCCTAAGACAGTGTGTCTTGGGTATGTTGTGGTGAACCCATTAAAATAAAAAACTATTTAAAAAACAAAGAACCTCTGTGCGTAAACACTGAGGCAAGGGTTACCCCAAAGGGCATTTGGCTGGGAAGCCATGTTTCAAGAAAATACAAAGTCACACATGCCCACACAATGCAAAGCATCATGGAATGCATATTAAATCACCACAGAATGTTAAGCTGGTTCAATTTTAAGCAGAATTGCATGGTGCCGAAAGGCCTCACACAGTTTGCAAAGGGTGCTAACAGATGACATAGACACGTGTTTCATCCTACCAGAACTCATCAGTATGCCTCATCTGTTTGACACCCCAGTGGAATGGACCAGCTATCCTAAGACAGTGTGTCTTGGGTATGTTGTGGTGAACCCATTAAAATAAAAAACTATTTAAAAGACAAAGAACCTCTGTGCGTAAACACTGAAGCATGGGTTCACCACAACATATCCAAGACACACTGTCTTAGGGTAGCTGGTCCATTCCACTGGGGTGTCAAACAGACGAGGCATACTGATGAGTCCTGGTAGGACGAAACACGTGTCTATGTCATCTGTTAGCACCCTTTGCAAACTGTGTGAGAGGCCTTTCGGCACCATGCAATTCTGCTTAAAGTTGAACCAACATAATATTCTGTGGTGATTTGCATATGTAGCCCATGATGCTTTGCATTGTGTGGGCATAGGGAATATGAATCACTCAGCACATTGTAGAAAAGTGACTGACAAGGCCAATAAAATACTGGGGTGCATTGCAAGAGAGATAACCTCTAGGATACACAAAGTAATCCTTCTACTGTACAAATCATTAGTGAGCCCTCACTTGCAGTACTATGTACAATTCTGGTGCCCCTATTTAAAGAAAGGTATCAATTTTTTGGAGGGGGTCTAAAGGTGGGTGACCAAGATGATCATGAGGATGGGAGAGAAACCCTTTGAGGACAGGTTGAGGGAGCTCAGCATGTACTCCCTTCTGGATAGAAGGGACAGAGGTGATATGATTGAGACCTTTAAGTACCTAAAGGGCAAAAAAATAGAGTTAGCACTGAGGGTATGTTAAGGTTGAAGAGGGACAGGATCATGAGAGGGCAAAGTCTGAAATAGAGGGGGGTAGGTTCAGGAGGAGATGAGTAGGCACTACTTCATGGAGAGCGTGGAGTAGTGGAATGGAACACACTGCTGGAGGAGATGATGTCTCTGAAATCAGTGGGGAGTTTTAAAAGAGGGTGTGATAGGGTCCAGGGCAGAATAGCCAAGGCAAGGCAAATTTTATTTTCAGGTGCCCAGTCTCCGAGGCACTGGGTGCCGTACAATCAGAATACATCAGGAACAGTTAAAACACAGTAATTTAAATACAAAACATGTCACTTTAACATATTAAAATGCAGATAACCCAAAATGGAAGGCCTAGCTTAGCAACAGATTCCTGATGGGGCCATTCTTCCAGAATATTTGAGAAGCAGCAACTAAAAGACAGTGTCTGGGAAAGCCTGACAGAATAAGAAAGTCTTGAGGTGGGCTTTGAATGCCTTAGCTGAAGGGGCTTCCATTACTGATGGAGAAAGCAAATTCCACAGGAAGAGATCAGCGACACTAAAAGCTCTGTATCCGGCAGTTCTTAACCTCGTCCTGAGAATTGCAAGGAGGTCCCTAAAGGAGTACTGGAGGGGACGGACCAAGGCAGCAGGTGTTACAAGGTCTGACAGGTAGCAAGGGCCCTGTCCATGTAGGGCCTTAAAGGTGAGCAAATGCACCTTAAAGAGAACCTTCCACCGAACTGGCAGCCAGTGCAGTGCACGCAGCACTGGGGTGATGTGGCAGTATTTAAACTGCCCCATCAGCAACCTGGCAGCTGCATTCTGCCTCTGACACCAGAGGTAGGAGTGCATTATCAGTAGTCATGCCTTGATCAGGGCTGGATTAAGGCATAGGTAACATAGGCATGTGCCTTGGGGCCCTGCTACCAGGGGCCTACAGCAATCTCCAACATATATTTACTATGTATCATTTTCTTCTACCTAAGATGCATTTTTTGTAAAGACTCAACTGCTAGGTAACTTGAGCAAGGCAGGGACTGAACTGTGACATGATTCTCACCTGATTAGGTGTTAAGTGTAGCTGATTGCTTCACAGGCCCATGGCCAGGCTGAAATGTAATGTGTGAAAACACCCATTTCCTTTGCTTTGTTTCTCTCTCCCTCCCACTTAGAATCTCCACTTAACAAGTTTTACTCTTAAATATAAAAGATTAACAGTGCAATTCAATATGTATGCTTAATATTTTAAAAGCCCCTGAGAGCATTAGGAAAACTTAAAAAAAGTAAGATTTATATTCAGCTCCATCCCAATTTTTTTATTACTTGATTTATTTTAAGTAAGTAATTTGCAGTTTTCTTTATGACTGAAAACAGTTGCATGAAAACAAGATCCCTATCTAGCAGATTAGTTAAAGTTTCAAGTTTATTGCAGGAAGAACTCCTTTTAGCAGGCTCATTCACAAGGAGGTCCTGAGAACATATCAGGAACATATACGAATAAAAGGCAGGTAAAATACATACAATACCAGCACATAAATCAGATGGAGTAAATAATGTTCAGTTAATACATGACGAATGGGATATTTGTAGAGCAAAATCTTGATAATACGTTACAGAATATTGAAACTGTCAGACTAGGGAATTGTACCTACTCTGTCTGCTTCGCTACATATTGCATCACAATCCCCTATTTACGTTAACACAAATATCTTCACAGCAGCATATTTTAATGTCACAATTATGATGTCATGTGTAGATAGGCAGCCAGGCAGAGTTAAAAAGGCAGAGATACTGTATTCTTGCAAATATTTAGCAATAAAACACAAAATATAAGCTGCATCTTGGCCCAAATGTTACATTTCTTCAAAGTTGTCTCAACTGTGTCAGGAACTCTTTAAACTCACTCCTAAAATCAAGAAATCTACAATGCGTTTTAATTTTACTGTTTTTACAGCTACTTATTTTACCCCCTAGAGTCCCCTAGCTACATCTGACGTCCCCTCCCATGTGGGCACCGGGTATGAGACCCCCTTCCCTTTACCCTACACTTACCCTTCATGGCAGGGGGTGGGGAGCGACTCGACCAACCGGACCAGATTTAGTGTTTGGGGAGGTGTCTTCCCGGGCCATCACAAAGGAGGACCATCGTCATCCTCACAGAGGACTCTTCAATTTTCTGTGTTTTTCCCTGTACTTCCCTTGAGGTTGCGGCATCGTACGGGCACTATGGCGTGCGCCGCATACTCCTGTGCATACCCCCGCCAAGCACCCGTCGCGAACTCCCATCCAGTCTCTAGTGCTGACGTGCCACCTCCCAGCCTCTGCTAGGTGGCAGGCAATCGCTGAGCCCTGCAATTCCCCCTCCCCAGAGAAGTAGAGCAGTCCTAGGGACGCTCAATCCTTCTCCTCCCTGCCAAACTCTGGCACCCCACGTCCTTAATTGTACTGTTAACAATTTTCTTCTTTTTTTTGTTATTCCCTCACCCCACTCGTTTTGACGTTCTGGTGCTGATGTAGTTCTGTTTTCAGGGTGAACCACTGAATATATTTGCAGCATTCCATTAATAAATCTTGCCATTATTTGATACTGGCTTATTATCAATAACAGATGTTTGATTCCAGAAATTATTTCTTCCAACAATCACTCACTTTGCAACATAATCAATATAATTCATCATGACTCCTTTAGTAAACCACCAGTTTAACTCCTACACCACCAAAGACCAATGTTTTATCAGAGATGGACCCTACCTTACCCAGTAAAACTCCCAAATCCTGGTTCATACTACCTCACAGGACAAAATGATAATGTCCGCACTGCAAGTGCACATACATCTGTTTGGGCAGGGAAGTCATCAGAAGTGCAAATCACAACATTTCATAATCAAACTATATTTATACCAGGCTAATTAGAAAATTATTTTCTGTAAATGAGCAAAACTAGGACCAGTGGTTTTTTTTTCATACTGATATTGGTTTAAATCATTTTGAAGCATTTTAGTTAGGTTATTTAGGTTTCATGCCACTTTTTAGGGACAGTAAGAAAATATGTTTTAAACATTTCAGTAACTGATATGCAATGATCAAAGAGTGTGGTCACAGTGAAGGGGCACTGGTGCAGTGAGGGGGTCTCAGATTTCTCCTGGGCCTAGGGCCCCAGGTCACATTAATCTGGCCCTGGCCTTGATGTCACTAAGGCATGTACCAAGGTGGGGAGGTTCATAGGCGGAACTAAGTGTTTGATCCTAGCGATATTCCTTAGATGGTAATAGCTGGTCTGGACAATGGACGACACCTGAGATTCAGGGGTAAGTCCACTGTCAAGGATAATGCCCAAATCATGCACCCTAGAGGAGGCCTTCAATGGCACAGACCCCAGAAACAATCCAGTCTTTGCTCCAGAGGCTGCCCTATCACACCTCCTGTTCGACACCACCACCAGTACCTCTATCTTATTGGGGTTCAGTCACAACCAGCTGGAGGCCATCCACTTATTGATCTCTCCCATGCAATTGTTCATTACATCCACTGCACTGGATGTCCCTGGGGCAAAGGATAGATACAGCTGGGTGTCATTGGCATAGCAATGAAAATCCAGACTGTACTTCCTAATGATCTCATCCAGGGGCAGCATATACATGGAAAACAACATTGGCTACAAGAAAGAACCCTGGGGTACTCCACAAGACAGAAGGCTAGGAGAGGTTCCCCATAGAAACATAGAAACATAGAATTTGATGGCAGATAAGGACCGCTTGGCCCACCCAGTCTGCCCATTTCCCTATCTAGTAGATAAGCTGCTGATCCTAGCTAACCAACAGCCTACTTCTTCCACCCTCCACCCCAAGAATTGCCTTATGTCTGTCCCATGCATTCTTGAATTCCACAACCCTTTTTTGACTCCACAACCTCCTCAGGAAGGCAGTTCCATGCATCCTCAACCCTCTCCATGAAAAAATGCTTTCCTCTGAGCCGTCCCCCCTCTAGCTTCAGATTGTGCCCCCTTGTTTCTGCACACTTCTTTTTCTGAAAGATGCTACCCTCTTGGACTTTGTTAATTCCCTTGAAGTATTTGAAAGTTTCTATCATGTTCTCCCTTTCTCACCTCTCCTCGAGGCTATACATATTAAGATCCTTAAGTATTTCTTGATACATCTTCTGGTGCAGACCCTGCATCATTTTAGTTCCCCTCCTCTGGACTTCCTCCATCCTGTCTATGTCTTTGCGGAGACTGGGTCTCCAGAACTGCAAGCAGTACTCCAGATGGGGTCTCACCAGATGTCTGTACAGAGGGATAACAACTTTTGTTTTCTACTGGTGATGCCTCTCCCTATGCATCCCAGTATCCCACCAACCCTGCTTACTGCCCTCTCACATTGCTTGCTCACCTTTAGGTCATCTGATATGACTATCCCCAGGTCCCTTTCCATTTTATTGTTGTCAGTATCTCACCCCCCATTGTGTACTCTTCCCTGGGTTTTGTTTCCATGTGCATTACTTGCACTTCTTAGCATTGAATCTAAGCTGCCATACATTTGACCATTCCTCCAACCTTGCCAAGTCTCTTCTCATCCTTTCCACCCCACCTTGTGTATCAACTCTGTTGCACAACCCGTTGCCTCCTGTTTGTGAGATAGGACTCAAACCAGCAGATGACAGCGCCAGGGAGTCCACAAAATTCCCTCAGGTGGTTGAGTAACACACAACGGTCCACCATGTCAAAGGCTGAGGAGAGTTCAAGGAGAACGAGAACTGTCCCCTCTCCTCAAACTCTCATCCTGGGGAGGTCATTATGCACCCAAACTAATGCGGTTTCTGTACTGTGCCCAGCATGAAACCCAGACTGGAGAGGCTTGTAAACATTTACTTTAATTTATTTATTTTTTATTTAAGTCTTTAACATGGTAAGGCCCACTAGGCACATGTGCCTGTTTTCAGGGGCGGCCTGGGAGCACTGGGTGGTTAAGTGATTTGCTCAGAGTCACACAGTATGCATGTGGAGGTTGTGAGACTCAAACTCTGGTCTGGTCTGATGGATTTACCAAGCTTGTTCACAGTTTGTTACTCTAACCTCTAGGCTATACTGCCAGCCCCAAATATCAAGAATACAAGCTGGCGGGGGAGATTTGACCAGAGTGGGAGCTCAGTTTAGTGTAACAAGGGGGTTGGATGGGCAATGGCGGCCCGCAGCAACAGTTTTCTGAACCATGAGATGCACAACCGAGCAGACACAATATACCATGAAGCCTGTATCTGCTGGCATTTTCGTATGTTCTTATAGTGTTCTTTTCCAAGTCAACACATACTATTTTAAATAAAATTATAAAATGGATATTGAATGTGTATTTAAAAAACTTTCTAGGTCAGCCCAGTAGCACAGTGCTAGTGCTACTGCCTGCTATGCTGGTGACCAGGTTCAGGAGCAAACTGGATTGGCTGGGGGCCATCGGGGGAGAGAGAGAGGATCAAGCATCTGAAGGAGTGTGCCCTCTCATGGGGTGGGTGGGTCATGCCTTCTACAATGCACCCGACACCAATAGAAGGCTGGCAGTCAAAGAAGTCTGGAGGCCCAGAAGGGTGTGAGATGCTGACGGACGCTCTGCATCATTACACACTGATGTCCAAAGGGAAGAAAGAAGGAGGAAACAATTCCTCACCAAGCAGGAGGAAAAACAGACCACTGCAGGCTTGGCACCACTAAATGGCCAACTGATCAGATCCTGCATTTTGAAAGGCAAGGAAAATTCTCACCCACCCCACCTCCCGGGGTATCATGGAGAAACATGGGTTAAGTCTCAGAGATGGTAGGCGATTGAACTGGGGGTCTGACCAAATAGGGGCCTGCAAGACATCAGCAGGGCAAATACAATAGGAAAAAAAGTCCTAAATTGTGAAAAGTAGTTATTAGGGAGGAACTGAAAGAAACATAAACAAGCATTTGTCAATGGCGAATGTTTGATGGCTGGTATTAGCATTGGAAATGCAGGAGTGAGACAGATGCAGAATAGGAATAGCAGTGAAGTAATGAACTTCACACCAACCCCACCTCCACCCTGCAGAAACGGACAGGCATTGGGGTATGCATTTAGGTCATCACCCATAACGTTTATGCCATTTCATCTCACCCTATCCTACAGACACCAAGTGTTGAGGTGTGCCTTGGGGTGTTCGGCTTTACAGTTACCCCATACCATGAGAACATATGCTGAAATGATAGGGAAAATGATGGAATCACTTCTAAAGGAAAGAATTGTAGCGTATCTAGAGGCCAGAAGGGCACAGGACCCTATGCAGCATGGATTCACAGCGGGAAGGTCATGCCAGACTAATCTGATAGATTTCTTTGACTGGGTGACCAAAGTAGTAGATCTGGGAGGGGCTGTGGACATGGCCTACCTAGACTTAGCAAGGCATTTGACACAGTCCCACACAAAGATAATATATAAGTTAGCCAGCCTGGGAGTGGGTCCCAAGATGACAGCCTGGGTAAAGAATTGGCTGGAGAATAGGACACAGAGTAATAGTAAATGGAGTCCACTCAGAAGAAAGGAGGGTTACTAGCGGGGTACTGCAGGGTTCAAGTATAGGACCAGTCCTCTTCAATGTCTTTATAAGCAACATTGCAGAAGGACTGGAAGAAAAAGTATGTCTCTTTGCAGATGACACTAAGATCTGCAACAGAGTTGATGCACAGGTGGGGTGGAAAGGATGAGAAGGGACTTGGCAAGGTTAGAGGAATGGTCAAATGTATGGCAGCTTAGATTCAATGCTAAGTGCAAGGTAATGCACCTGGGAAACAAAACCCAGGGAAGAGTACACAATGGGGTGAGATACTAACAACAACAAAAATGGAAAGGGACCTGGGGGTAGTCATATCAGATGACCTAAAGGTGGGCAAGCAATGTGAGAAGGCAACAAGGAGGGCTGGGGGGATACTGGGATGCATAGGGAGAGGCATCACCAGTAGAAAACAGGAAGTTATTATCCCTCTGTACAGACAGCTGGTGAGACCCCATCTGGAGTACTGTGTGCAGTTCTGGAGACCCAATCTCCGCAAAGACATAGACAGGATGGAAGCTGTCCAGAGGAGGGCAACTAAAATGGTGCAGGGTCTGCACCGGAAGACATATGAAGAGAGACTTAAGGAGCTTAATATGTATAGCCTCGAGGAAAGGAGGGAGAGGGGAGACATGATAGAAACTTTCAAGTACCTCAAGGGAATCAACAAAGTCCAAGAGGGTAGCATCTTTCAAAAAAAGAGGTGTGCCAGAACAAGAGGGCACAATTTGAAGATAGAGGGGTGGCTCAGAGGTAATTTAAGGAAGTATTTTTTCACAGAGAGGGTTGTGGATGCATGGAATGGCCTTCCGGAGAAGGTTGTGGAGTCAAAATCAGTGGTGGAATTCAAGCATGCATGGGATAGTCATAAGGCAATTCTGGGGGGTGGGGGTAGGAAGAAGTAGGCTGCTGGTTAACTAGGATCTGCAGCTTATCCAGTAGGTAGGGAAATGGGCAGACTGGGTGGACCAAGCGGTCCTTATCTGCCATCAAATTCTATGTTTCTATGTTTCTATGAAATGGGTGCAGTAAAGGAGAATGTGGTGAGCTCTGGGGCCGAAGAGTCCAAGGCACACCTCGATGCTTATCACTGGCTGCAGGGTGGGGGGTGGGGATGGAATGGCATGAGCATTACAGTCCGCAATCCAGAGGCACGTCCCTGATGCCTGTCAGTCCGTACAGGGTGGGACGTCATAGTTAGAAACCCTAATGCCCCCGGCGTTTGTTGGTATTTACACTACACATTTTCAACATGGCCTTTTTGTGACCCCTACCTCATGAAAGCATTTAGGACCTCATCTCATGAACAGAGGCACTGTGATTTTGTTAATGTGTCCCAAACTTTGAGTTCACACAGTGAACATGCCATTGTGCGCCAGCTGTACGAAAACACAGATTGGGCAGAATATGAAGAATGACAGCTGTACCATTCATAGGGAGGTGTGAAGAGATGGCAATGTTGAAAATCTGTACTGAAAATATTAAAAATACTCAAACTTCCAAGCATATGTGGAAACTGCGCAACGCATGCACGTAACACAGTTATTTAGTGGAATTATTTCACCAAATTTTCAACATACGCATTTTGTGACCTCTGCTCAAGAAAACTGTCACTATGATTTTCTTAATCTGTCCCTAACACTGATTTCCCACAATGACTGCAGTATTCTGCACCAGATGCCTAAATGCATATTTCGGGCAGAATACAAAAAATGACAGTTGTACTGTTCATAAGAAGGTGTGAAAAAATGCCAATGTTCAAAAAATCTGGAGTGAAAATACTACAAATGTGCAAAATTATGAGGGTGCCTGGAAACTGCACAACGTATGCTCATGATACAGTCATTTTATGGACTTTTGTCACTAAATTCTCAACATAGGCACTTTAGCACCTCTGCTCATGAACAGTGTCACTGTGAGTTTCTTAATCTGTTCCAAACATTGACTTCCCACAGTGACTGCTCTATTGCGTGCAGGAAGTGCAAAAACACATTTTGTCTAGGATGTGAAAAATGACAGCTCTACTCTTCATAAGGAGGTGTGAAAAAATGCCAATGTTGAAAATCTGGAGTGAAAATATTACAAATTTGCAAAGTTACGAGGATGTGTGGAAACTGCACAATGCACACTTGTAAAACAGTCATTTTTTTGTTTTTTTCGCCAAATTTGCAGCATTGGAATTTTGAGAGCCCACCTCATGAATACTGGCACTGTCATTTTGTTAATCTGTCCCAAAAGGTGATTCTGCACAGTGACCTCAAAATAACCTTTTGTGACAGAATAATGCCATGACAGTGATTGAATTCATGAGGAGGGGTCCCAATATCCCCATGTTGAAAATTTGGTGCCAAAAGTCAAAAAAATGACTGAGATATCAACATAAGTTGAAAAAAACTTAGTTATGCCATTACACAGCTTACTGGCATTTCTTCAGTTTGCACTCAGCTTTGAAGAGTGCAGACGTGTTCCTGGTCCATCAAAGATCATCACATTGATCTCCGGAAGTAAGTATGGGCTGAGGGTGTGTATGGGGAAGCAGGGTGTGCAGAGGGTGGGTGCAGGTTGGGGGAGGGGGCATGAGACACAGAGAGGGACCATTTTTCTGGTTTCAGGGTGAACAAAAAAAAAAGATGTTGTGGGAAGGTTTTTGTTTTTCAGGCTTACTTTGGTCACACTGGTGCGGGCTCCCAGTGTACCACCTGCGTTTTTGGGGAGGGGGACTGGAACCGATGGGATTGGGCCCCCCATCAGCAAATAAAGACTGTTTGGGGGGTGTGAGAGAATATAAAAAAAAAAATCTTTTTAGATAGAGATATAATGAGACCCTGGATGTATTGTGGTCTTTGTCATTTTTTTTTTGTGTGTTGTTTGTTGGGCTGGCCACCCACTTTGTATTTCATGTCCTCGTTTATGTCTTTATTGTTTGTTTGTTTAATTATGTTTTCATGTTATATACATTCCAGCCTTCTCATTCTTAAACTGAATTCATAGACATAAAATGAATAAAATGTTTATAAAAATCCAGTCCTACACTATGCCTTCCAGATAACCATTTGTAGAATCTGGCTAGCATGGTTATGAATAGAACAACAGTTGTGCTGAAATTGCCTTTATAGTTATAGTAGGGCTCTGCCCTTAAATAGGCTCTTGTTTCATTTAGGAAGCCCTTGTTTTAAGTATTTCTTTCCGTTTATATTTTTAGCCCAAACCTTTTTCTTTTGGTATTGTAGCAGCCCTATAATGATGTGAGTAGAAAAATGCGGCTGTTGCGATGGAAAACGCCGCAAGAATAAGTTTCGCCGGTAAAAATTACCGCGCGAATGTGCGCACGATCGCAAAGGCATTTACCTTTCTGACTCTAAATCAAGGCGTTTTTTTTTAAATGAACTAAAACCCTTTGACATACCTTCTAAAAGTGAAATAATGTTTCAGTTGTGGGATTTAACTCCTGTTATAAAGCGAGGATTTTCGCTGCTTCCTCAGGGAAGCTGTGCTGCTACTGGGCCTGCTCCTTAGGAGCTGGCCGGCCCTAAAACAACTGAATTTATATTTTGTTAAAGGAAGTGATCCCTGTTCCAATACATTTTTTGTGAGCAACTTCTATTCAAGTTATATTTTGGTTGTCAACAAATAAATATATTTGGTGGTAGAATTAAAACATTAGAGCTCGAAAATTAATTATTTTATTGTGCAAAAACAGAATTTAGTTTTTGAAAAGGAACTTAAGGGAGGAGTTTCTGAGTCACATGTTTCTGTAAAGGTATATAAGTGCCTATGTATGAGTAGAAAAGAGTTAGTTGACTCTCAGGAGTCTGACCAGGAGGTGCTGCCTCAAAGCCTTCTTCTGTGCTAGTGTCCTTTCTAGTACATACTTTGTTATTTGATTTTTATTTATTTTTGTATGCAGTACGCTATTTTGTCCAAATAAAAGTTACTTCTTTGGTGAAATTCTTCACTCCACTGTCTCCTGGTCCATCATTTCCCACGCACTGTGACAAGTTGGTGTTAGAAGTGGGATCTGGTTGGTGGAAGTTTTGAGCGCAAAACTCAGTGGACCTGAATGCAAGAAGGTGGGACAGTTTGGAGTGGAGTGGCTACACAGTCTCGTGTCCAACAACTAAAACTTCCATTGTTGCCTGGTCTGAAACCAGTGGTACGAAGGAAGACCAGAAGAAGAGGAGTAGAAATGGAGGACGAGAAAGGACCTGTGGCAGGAGCCCAAGCAGCCAGCTCCGAGATGGAAGAAGGCCCTCAAGACTTGAAGGAATTAATACACTGGCTGTGAACTCGACAAATGGATATGGAGAGAGAAAACCAGGTCAGATGGGCAGACACACTGAGAGCAATACAAACTATAGGTATGGCTAGAACCCCTGCTGCATCAGGGAGCATACAGAAGGACATTAAACTAGTCAAACTTTCTAGTGCTGATGACATTGAAGCATATCTAATGATCTTTGAGAGGGTAGCTGCTGCCTGTGCCTGGCCCAGAGACCAATGGATCATTCGATTAGCCCCCTATCTGACGGGAAAAGCCCAGCTAGCTTATAGCCATGTTGAAACTGCCTATATAAATGACTATGGACATGTAAAACAAGCCATCCTGAAGAGGTACGATATTAGCACTGAAACCTATAGACAGCGATTTAGAACTTTGAAGTTTCATACTACTGACAACCCACAAGATATATATATCCAACTAAAAGATTTAAGTGAAAAATGGTTACAACCTGAAACACGGACAATAGCACAGATTTTGGAAGCCATTATTTTGGAACAATTTGTAAACATTCTGCCACAAGAGGTACAGTTATGGGTAAAGAACACCGTCCAGAGACAGCAGAAGTAGCCATAAGACTGGCGGAAAATTATATGGTGGCAAGACCTCACAGAATGCGACCCACTAAAAGTCCTTGGTACCTCCAGCTATGGTAAGACCACCTTCTCATGTTCCTATACCTCATACCACAGACAGTAATACTCTTGGGCCTAAACTAAGTCAGAGACCAGTAAAACCATACAAATCAGATATTGTAGCCATAAATGTAACACAAAAGGGCATATAGCCAGATTTTGCCCTAAAAAGACACTAGAAGATGCATTTGGCTCTAGCTAACTGGGGCATTATGTAAGGCCCATAAGAATTGGGGAAAGAGTGGTCACAGGACTTATAGACTCTGGCAGCAAACAAACCTTAGTTCATGCTTCAGTCCTGGGAACTCATGTTAAGACAGAGGGGCCTACAACCGATGTTGTATGTGAACATGTGGATGTACATCAGTACCCATTGAAAGAGATGGTGGTACAAGTGGATGGTCACAGCCAGAGAATGAAAGTGGGGGTGGTCCCTCAGCTTCCTGTCCCTGTTATTATTGGACATGATTTTGAAGACTTTGAAGCTTTATTAACAACTAATCTTACTGCTGTAACAACTAGAACACAGGTCAGAAAGGAAGAAGTGCTGGGACACACATTTCCATTTGAAGATAATCTATTTGAAGCACCTGGTAAAGATAAGAAGCCGAAAAACAAAAAGAGAAGAGAAAAACAACTGTGGACTGAAAATAAGTTAAATTCAGACTCTAAGAATAACTTAAATATAGTATTGAGAAAAAGGAACCAGCCTTTAAAGAGGCACAGAAGACTGATGTATCATTAACTCCTTTTTTTTCACAGGTGGGTCAGGAGGATAAGTCCAAGGGTCCTGTTTTTAAAATTATAAATGGACTGTTATATCAGGTCTGTACAAATACACAAACTGGGGAAGTGGTAGAGCAGCTAATGATACCTCAGCAGTTCAGGGTACAGCTATTAGGACTGGCACATGATATACCTATGGCCGGACATCTAGGGAGAGACCGGACTTTAAGTCGCCTCCTACATCGATTTTATTGGCCAGGTATACATGAGCAGGTCGCTGAATATTGTAGGAGTTGTGAAGCCTGTCAAAAGGTAGCCAAACTTGGGCGACAAGATAAGGTACCATTATTACCTTTGCCATTAGTATCTACCCCCCTTCGAAAGAATAGCCATGGATATAGTAGGTCCATTACCAAAAAGTGCGAAAGGTAATCGATTCATACTAGTGGTCATGGACTACTCTACAAAATATCCAGAGGCTATTCCTCTAAGGACCATCACTGCCCAAAAAATAGCTGATGAATTAGTAAAAATTTTTAGTAGGGTAGGAATACCCAAAGAAATTCTAACAGATCGAGGTACTAATTGTAGATCATCCTTGCTCAAACATCTATACCAAGCATTGGGAATAGAAGCTCTGTTCACAACGCCCTATCACCCACAAACTGATGGGCTGGTGAGAACGTTTTAATCAGACTTTAAAACACATGCTTAAGAAATTTGTAACAGACGAAGGTAAGCAATGGGACACTGATCTCCCCTACTTAATGTTTGCCTACAGGGAAGTACCTCAGGCATCCACAGGATTTTCTCAGTTTGAGCTATTATTTGGACATAATCCAAGGGGACCCCTAGATATAGTTAAAGAAGAGTGGGAGGGATCACAGGATTCAAAAGGAACACTGTCCTTGGAGTTTTGGCAAAAGTTAAGGGAACGCTTAATGTCCTATGTTAAAAAGGCGCATAGCTCTAAACTACAACAACAAACAAAACAAAAGCTGTATTATGACAAGGGCACAAGCTGTAAAGAATTTAGTGCAGGGGAGAAAGTATTATTGTTATTACCATCTTCAGAACATAAATTGTTAATGAAATGGCAAGGACCGTATGTTATTACTCAGAGAACTGGACCTGTAACATATGAAATAGAAATTCCTGGCAAGAAGGGTAAGAGACATATATATCATGCTAATTTACTGAAATCTTGGGTAGACCGACCAATACGCTGTCCAGTTATGTTTTTCCAGAATCTACCACTGAATTGGACTTAGCATATCACCGTTTGGAGGAGTAGGGACAATAACAGATTTAGTAATCAACCCTGAGTTATCGACAATACAAAAGTCTAATTTAGATAATGAGTTACAAAAGTTCCAAAGCATGTTCACAAATATTCCTGGGAGGGTTAGAGACACTAGACATCATATTAGAGTCACCAATAATCAGCCCTTAAGACAAAAACCCTATAGGTTGCCTGAAAAATTAAGACAAGAGGTAATTCAAGAGGTAAAATGAATGCATGAAATGGGAATCATTGAACCTTTACATAGTGAGTGGTGTTTCCCTATAGTGGCGGTAAAAAAGGAAGGGGCATAGTGATCTGCTTGGACTTCAGGAAACTAAATGCAGTTTCCTAATTTGATAGCTATCCAATGCCACGAATTGATGACATTTAGACCATCTGGGAAGTGCCAGGTATTTTAGTACCTTGGATTTGACCAAAGGGTATTGGCAAATCCATTGAATCCTGCTGATAAGGACAAAACTGCATTTAGTACACCTATTGTTCTCTTTCAGTTTACAGTTATGCTTTTGGATTACATGGTGCCCGACAACTTTTCAGAGAATGATGGATAACCTGTTAACCTCTCATTCAAATTATAGTCAGAGCCTACTTGGGCGATGTCATCATTTTAGTCCCTCTTGGGAGGAACATTTGAAACATCTTTCAGCTGTACTAACCACACTCTCCGAAGCCAGCCTTACTATAAATCCTCACAAGTGTACAATCGCCATGCAAGAAACCAAATATTTAGGATTTTATATTGGTAAAGGGTGTATAAAACCAGAGATACAAAAGGTTGCAGCAGTAGCACATTGTCCCACTCCTATTACAAAAAAAGATGTAAGATCATTTTTGGGTCTAGCTAGCTATTATCGTAGATTTATTCCCAATTTTTCAACATTAGCCAGTCCCCTGACAGAGTTAACAAAGAAGAGAAACCCCGAAAAGGTTAAATGGACTGAAGAATGTGAAGAAGCATTCCAGTGCATTAAGGCTAGTCTGTGTTCCTCCCCTGTATTACGCACTCCAGATTTTTCACAAACATTCATTCTGCAAACAGATGTATCACAGTATGGAATTGATGCTGTATTAACCCAGATTATAGATAATAAAGAACACCCCATTATCTATATTAGTAGACAGCTTCATGAAAGGGAAACCCACTATTCTGTGATCGAGAAGAGTGTTTAGCTATCAAGTGGGCCATAGAGGCCCTTCATTTTTATTTATGGGGTAGAGTTTGAATTATGGACTGACCATAATCCATTATGTTGGCTACAAGTAATGAGAAGACAAAAAGCATCGTATAATGCGTTGGTATCTTGCTTTACAACCCTATCGTTTTGTCATCAAACATAGAAAGGAGCAGCTCATGGTAATGCTGATTTTCTATCACGGTATGGAATGGAGCCAAGAGAAAATAATATAGAAATAAAACTTTAGAAATAATTTACATCAGACCCCGGTGTAAAATAGAAACAAGAATTTGAAAGAGTTAACAACTCTAAGATATTTTATTGTTTTTTTTTTTTTTGGGACCCGAGGTCGAGCCTTAGGTGTGGAGGGCTATGCTTCATCTCTCTTTCTGAGAGATCTGATGATTGATTATTCTTAGGACAATCTTGTGAGAACCAATCCATAGTTTTGGTTTTAGGTGGGGAGAATGTGAGAATATAAAAAAAAAAAATCTTTTTAGATAGGGATATAATGAGACCCTGGATGTATTGTGGTCTTTGTCATTTTTTTTTTGTGTGTTGTTTGTTGGGCTGGCCACCCACTTTGTATTTCATGTCCTCGTTTATGTCTTTATTGTTTGTTTAATTATGTTTTCATGTTATATGCATTCCAGCCTTCTCATTCTTAAACTGAATTCATAGACATAAAATGAATAAAATGTTTATAAAAATCCAGTCCTATACTATGCCTTCCAGATAACCATTTGTAGAATCTGGCTAGCATGGTTATGAATAGAACAGCAGTTGTGCTGAAATTGCCTTTATAGTTATAGTAGGCTCTGCCTTTAAATAGGGCTCCTGATTCATTTAGGAAGCTTCCTGTTTTAAGTATTTCTTTCCGTTTATATTTTTAGCCGAACCTTTTCTTTTGGTATTGTAGCAGCCCTATAATGATGTGAGTAGAAAATGTGGCTGTTATGATGGAAAACGCCGCAAGAATAAGTTTGCCGGTAAAAATTACCATGCAGTAATTTCTGCATACGATCGAAGGCATTTAGCCTTTTCTGACTCTAAATCAAGGCATTTTTTTTTATGAACTAAAACCCTTTCACATACCTTCTAAAAGTGAAATAATGTTTCAGTTGTGGGATTTAACTCCTGTTATAAAACGAGGATTTTCGCTCTTATAGTCCTCAGGAAGCTGTGCCTGCTTACTGGGTCTGCTCCTTAGGAGCTGGCTGGCCCTAAAACAGCTGAATTTATATTTTGGTTAAAGGAAGTGATCCCTGTTCCAATACATTTTTTTTTTTTGTGAGCAACTTCTATTCAAGTTATATTTTGGTTGTCAACATATAAATATATTTGGTGGTAGAATTAAAACATTAGAGCTTGAAAATTATTTTATTGTGCAAAGACAGAATTTAGTTTTTGAAAAGGAACTTAAGGGAGGAGTTTCTGAGTCACATGTTTCTGTAAAGGTATATAAGTGCCTATGTATGAGTAGAAAAGAGTTAGTTGACTCTCAGGAGTCTGACCGGGAGGTGCTGCCTCAAAGCCTTCTTCTGTGCTAGTGTCCTTTCTAGTACATACCTTTGTTATTTGAATTTTTATTTATTTTTCGTATGCAGTACGCTATTTTGTCCAAATAAAAGAAGTTACTTCTTTGGTGAAATTCTTAACTCCACTGTCTCCTGGTCCATCATTTCCCACACACTGTGACAGGGGCATGATGCTGAGGGGGATTGGGCACCCCTTCAGCACACAACAAATGGGAGAAAATTATGCTGATGGGGGGTGAGCTCTCCTGTCTGCAAATGACCTGGGTCTGGGGCATGCTAACAGGGGGACTGGGCACCCCCGTCAGCTTAATGGGGCTCTGAGGCAGACAGCGATAGCCACCACCATGTTTATGAAACTTACACCAGGCAAGGTACTGCCTTGCAATGACGGGTCGCTCCCTCAAAACAGCAGAATGTTTGATGCTGCAATGATGAGGCAGACCCAGATTGTGGGCGGCCAAATCATTTCAAGTTGGTAGTTCTTCTGCAGAACCAGTGTCATCAGGACAGTGGGTATGCATTGGTTGAACACTGCCAAGTCCACAAATGCAGTGCCGGCATTGGCCGCCACCGTGCTGCACCTCCACAACCTGCTTCTCTCCTAAGCTGCCACATAATGTTTCTTGTGCTTGCACTCAAGCAAACATAGAAATGGGCCATCCATGCCACTGGGTAGTGCTCAGATCACCTATTTTTACAGCTGACAGAAACCTCTTTCAGAAGGCACCATAATGTGTGCTGTTCTTCCCCCCACCAAAAAGCATATCCAAAATTACCAAGCAGGGTTCCCACCAACAAACTTGACTGTTTCTTCCCAGAATTTGCGACTATTAATATCTCACTGCTAGAACTACTTGGAGATTTTAAAGCTCTTACTGTAAGTCAGCCCTTGAAATCATAACATAGTCTGTGGGTGACATCAAAGCTCACATCAGCTCAGATGAGGACCGTAAAGAAAGAGAAAGTGTAATACTAAAGAGCTGAGGAAGAAAGCAGCAAAGCTGGAGGACAGGACAGAACAGAAGACCAGGAGGGACATAGCTTGAGAAATAATCAGGGTTGGGTGAACTGTATCTTCCACCAGTGACATTGTGGCAAAATTCCAGTTTTGCTTTTGTGATATTTCCCAAATTTTCCATGAATATTTTGTAAAATTCCACCAAAAATTGTGATTTCAGCTATTTCCATCTAATTTTGAATGTGTTTATCCAAATTGCACCAAATGTGGTATTGTAACTGTACCACTGCCCATACATAACTGTGCCAAGTTTCCAGTCACTGTCTTTAAAGGTAACTGAATTATTAGCCTCCAAATGTTCAGCAGTTTTAAAATTACATTTCACAATTATGTAAACTGCAGAATTCCCACCAGGAATTGGTCTGATATATGGTTACACTTATATAAACACATGAAGTGGGATAGATACAGGTTTATGCAATTTTATATTTTGCATAACCTGTATTATACTCTAGTTAAATTACATAAGATGGGTAGGCTATAGAAACATAGAAACATAGAAGTTGACAGCAGATAAGGACAAAAGGCCCATCCAGTCTGCCCATTTCTTTTCTACCTTATAAATGTGCCATCGGCCTTTGCTCTGTCAGTGACCTATCTATTCGTAGTCATTTGTATTGCTCCTTATGCCTATCCCATGCCTGTTTGAAGCCCTGCACTGTATTCATAGCCACCACTTCTTGTGGTAAGCCATTCCATGCATCTACCACCCTTTCTGTGAAAAATAATTTCCTCACATTCCCCCTTAATCGGCCTCCCTCTAATCTCATGCTGTGTCCTCTTGTCCTGCTATTTTTCTTATATTTAAACATGTTAGACTCTTTCACCTTGTTTATGCCCTTAAGGTGTTTAAATGTCTCGATCATATCACCTCTCTCCCTCCTTTGCTCAAGGGTATACATATTGAGCTCCATTAATCTGTCCTCATATGTCTTCTGATGCAGTCCCTGCACCATTTTGGTTGCCTTCTCTGGACTGCCTCAATTTGGTTAATGTCCTTGTGAAGGTGTGGCCTCCAATACTGCACATGAAGGTACTCCAGATGGGGCCTAACCAATGTCTTGTACAGAGGATTATTACCTCCCTCTTACGACTTGTGATACCCCTACTAATACACCCTAACACCCCCTAGCCTTACCTACTGCTTTAGAGGTCTGCTTGGATGATTTTAGGTCATCAGTGATGATGATGCCCAAGTCTCTTTCTTCCTTTGTGACTGCTAGCAACTCCCCTCCCAGCCTATAAGTGGCTTCAGGGTTTCTCTTCCCTATGTGCATGATTTTGCACTTCTTTGCATTAAATCCCAGTTGCCACTCTTCTGACCATTCTGCTAGTTTATCCAGATCTCTTCTCATTCTGCCCACCCCATCTGGATCATCTACTCTGTTGCAGATCTTGGTGTCATCTGCAAACAGACAAGCCTTACCCTCTAGTCCATCTCGAGGTCACTAATGAAGATGTTGAATAGGACTGGCCCCAGGACTGATCCTGAGGTACCCACTTGTGACTTGCATCTCTTCTGACTGTATACCATTTACCACCACTCTCTGTTTTCTGCCAGTCAACCAGTTTGCCACCCAGTTGACCAACTTCTGACCCACCCCGAGCCTACCTAGCTTATTTATCAATCTTCTATGTGGAACAGTGTCAAAAGCTTTGCTGAAGTCAAGGTGGCGACATCAACTGCTCCCCTTGGTCCACCACTCTGGTTACCCAGTCAAAGAAATCTATGAGATTAGTTTGACAGGACCTCCCTTTGTAAACCCATGCTGTCTTGGATCCTGTGCCCCTATGGATTCCAGGTGTTGCACTATCCTTTCCTTAAGGGTGCCTCCATAATCTTGCCCACTACTGAGGTAAGACTGACCGGTCTGTAGTTCCCGCCTCCTCCTGCTACCACTCTTGTGGAGTGGGATCACATAAGCCCTTCTCCAGTCTTCTGGGACCTCTCCTGTGCTCAGAGACTCACTAAACAATTCTGCTAATGGCTCTGCTAGTTCCTCCTTTAGCTCCTTAAGTACCCTGGGATGTATGCCATCAGGTCCCATTGCCTTATCCACCCTGAGCTTAGCAAGCTCTTGTAGGACCCTTTCTTTTGTGAAGGGAGTAGTGCTCACCTCCCTCCCCCTGTGTCCATGATGCTGAGCTGTGGGCCTTGCCCTACCTTCTCTTCAGTAAATACTGAGCAAAAGTATCTATTTAGGATAGATGCCTTTACAGGGTCCTCCTCCTCACATGCTCCCTTTTCTCCATTAAGCTTAGCAATATCCCCTCTGGACTTTCTCCTTTCACTAATGTATCTATAGAAAGTCTTGTCACCTTCTTTACTGTTAGGTGCTAGTGTTTCCTCAGTTTGGGACTTTGCCTGCCTTACTGCCTTACCTGCTTCCCTTAGGGCAGTTTGGTATGCCTCCCTATCTTCATCCGCTGTGTTCCTTATATTTTCTGAAGGCCAGCCTTTTGGCTCTGACCTTTTCTGCTACTGTATTTGAGAACCAAAGTGGTTTCCTTCTTCTTTTACACTTCCTTTTCTGTCTAACACAATGGGATGTTGCTTCAAGTATTGTATCCTTAATGCTTGCCCACTTTGCCTGTACCTCCTCACCTGTGTTTCTTTTTGCCAGGGCTAGCTTAACTCTGTTGGCCATCTTATCAAAGTCAGCTCCTCTGAAGTCCCATATTTTTGCCTTGGAATGGGATGATTTAGATGTAGTAGCCAAATTGAACCATACCATGTGATGGTCACTGGCCCCCAGGTGACCTTCTACCTGGAGATCTGTGATCCCTTCTTTGTTAGTCAGTACTAGATCTAGGATAGCCCTGTCTCTTGTGGGTTGCTGTACCAGTTGTTTGAGGCCCTCCCTGCAGGAATCCACTATGTGTCTAGTTCTGGCCGATGTTCCTGCTGGTATTGACCAATCTGTATCTGGCATGTTGAAGTCTCCCATTATCAGAACCTCCCTTTAGCTGTCATGTTTTGTATATCTTCTAACAGTAATGTGTCTATGTCCTCCCTCTGGTCTGGGGGCCTGTAGACAACCCCAGTTCTTATGGCTGTCCCATTTCCTGTTTCAGGGTGACCCACAGTTCTTCTGGCTCCTTATGTGTATTCTGAATTTCTGTAGCTTTGATATTTTCATTAACATACAGGGCCCTCCTCCCCTTTTGCACCTCGGTCTCTTCTGAACAATACATAGCCAGGTACTGAAGTCTCCCAAGTGTGGTTACTGGTAAACCACGTCTCACTAATTGCTACTATGTCCAGTTTAGCCTCTGACATTATTGCCTGCAGGTCTGGGATCTTATTTCCCTATCCACTGACATTTGTTCCAGATGTAGTAAGGAACCAGGCTCCCTGTTCCATATACTCTGGTCCTGTGAAACAGTAGTCCCCTTTTGGAGATCAGTCAAGCACAGCTAAACAAACTGCTTGGTTTATCAGACACGTTTTCCCCTGAAATATGTCTTTTGGGGGAGTACAAGGATAACCTGATCGGTAATCAACGACCACATATGGCTCTGATATCAGCCTGTGCGAGGAAGGTAATTCTTTGGCACTGGTTGGATCAGAGCTCTCCCCAGTACCTGGAGTGGTATAGGGAAGTGCTATTTGCATTACAAGCAGAACATCTTATAGCCAATATGATGGGTAAGAGTCACAGATACAAACCTATTCGGGAACCATTGTACATTTTAGTGACAGCCTGAATAAGAATTCCTACCTGATAGGGCTCCAGAGCTTGACAAGGTAATTTAGCATATTTGGGTTCTTCTACATAGATGTGTTATATGCATGGACAAGAATTAGTTGGTGGCATGGGGAAGGGGTAATTGGGGCAGTTGGGGGAGAGGAGGAAGGGTTTATACTTATCGCACAAATTCTCTGTAAACTTTTTGTTTCTTCTTGGTGTCTATGTTTTGATATTTGTTAACAATATGTAACTTGTTGTTTCATCTCTTTAAATAAAGTTTATTCAATTTGAAAAAAACCCTGCAGAGAATTTTGACTTCCAGTTATGCAGCAGACTGTGTAGCAGCTCTTAGACCCAGCTCCCGTTTCCCAGTGCTAATCCTTCAATTTTCTGGCTCCTACTCTAATTTCTCAATGCCTCTTCGACACTGGAAAGCGAGCAGAACTTTAGGACTGCAGCAATATCACGGAATGGAAGCCAAAATGTGGCTCACATTACCCCGACATATACCTCCTGTTTCCCCAGATAAAAGTGGCAAAAGGCACAGGGCCCTATCAACTGGCGGCGGCAAGCAGCTTACTACAACAGCCTCCTCTACTTCGGTTCCCAGGGTGACTCCCTCACCCTCGAATTATTTCTAAAGGAGCTTCAACCTTTTCGGGAAGACTTAAAATCTGTGGTCACTGAAATGAAACAAATGTCATCGGCTTTGGAAGATTTATCTATCAGGATGATAGACAGCGAGTCTCGTCTTATCTCCCTGGAGAAGAAAGCTGACCATGTTAAAAGTGAAGTAACAGACGATCGACATAGAATTAAAAAACTATAGCAAAAAATTGAAGATTTAGAGGGGAGAAGTCGCAGAAATAATGTGATATTGGGCATTCCTGAATGAGAACAAGGTAACAACACAATTTTGTTCATCCAGAAACTTGAAGAAAAATTATCTGGTTCTTCTCCTTTCGGTGCAACGTAAATAATTGAGAGGGCCCACCAGACATTGAGGCCGATGCCAGCACCAAGGTCTCAATCCCGGCCATTAATATTCAAGTTCTTGAATTATCAAGAAAAACAATTATTTCTGTGGAAAATAGAGAAACTTGATCACGTATTCTGGGAGGGGCACAGAATTCGTATAACCCAGGATTTGCCAGTTACCATGAGGCAAAGGAGGACACTTTTCCATCTAATTGTGACTAAGTTAATCGCCGCAGGTCTGAAATTCTGGTATGGGCTATCCAGCCCGACTCAAGGTCTTGATTTCTGGAAAGTGGACCTCATTCAAAGACGTGGATCCTTTCTTAACAGCACTGCAGAAGGCCTACCCTGATTTATTCCACACTTGCTGACCAGTCAGAGACTGATCTGTGGCTAAATGAAGAACTCATAAAGGATTTATCTAGCTTGGAGTGATGGAAATGAAAAGGCAAGGGAGGACTAACTAAAATCAAAAGAAGGATTTTTATTTTCATGTCAGATTGCAACTTGGGAGGAGGGACCCATCTGGAAAGGATAGCTGTTAAACCTGTGCCAGTGGTTCTCTATTGTTTTCCTGAATCGAAGAAGCAGGATCTGAAACATGGGATGAGTATGCAAATATTGACATGCACCGATTTTCTTTCAAGCTACCCATTGCACTTGATACTGACAAGGACCCAGTGAAAATTTGCCAGTGGGCTGGTTCTGTTCTTTTATTATTTCTATTTATGCGACAGTCAAGCAATGGCACTGATTTATTACAAGAGGGTGCTCATTATGAGGAAATAACTAGGCTAATTTGGGAGAAGTACCCATATCGATTTGTTTTGTATTATTTCTAACCAGCCAGACACTCTCAGTAGCGTGCATTGTTACTTCTGGAGAAAAGACTACCAGGGATGGCCTGACGCCCAAAAGTTAATAGCTCATAGCATTGAATGAGTAGGGTCTGGAACTTGGGCAGTGAATGCAGTTACCAACTAACACAAAATTCCTTTTAATTTATCTGTTGTAATTAGTACTGACTGATCTGAAGTACAAGAGCCCAGGACAAAACTGCCATTGGACTAGTTCCATTCTTTTTTGTATTTTATTATCTTTGAGTTCATAAATAGATATGTAATGGTGTCAGAACACCACAAGAGGGCACTCTTTATGAGGGAATAGCAAGAACAATCTGGGGAAATGCCCATTTTGATTTTATTCTGTATTTACTTTTACAGGCCAGGTACCCATAACAATGACCTGTCTCAGCTCTTGTGAATAGTTTTGTTAGGGACAACCAAACATTCACAAATTATTGGTGTATAGTATAACATTTATAATCAGGGGGGAACCCCCAACAGAAAGGGACTATTACCCTTGTGTTTCCTCATTTTGTATCTCACCCAAACATAAAGAGCACCCAGGCACATCAGAGATTGTGTTGTATAATTAGTGCATGGATGGATTATTGGTTCTTTCCACTATCTTGTTTTGTATTAACAGTTCTGTTATAGGCCCATGCAGTGGAGAGGGAGAAGAGGGATAGACATAGGACCAGCTGCATAACATTTTTTAATAAGAAGGGAGCTTTTGGGAATGCTCATTATGAATTGCCAGTAAGGTTTAGATATAGTATAACACGGGGAGGAAAGGATAATACTGTTAAGAGCGCAAGTAATTGGAAACACAGATTGCGATCCTGCAAAGACACCTATTTCTTAGATCATACCAGAAGAATTGGAGACATAGTGAATAGAAAAAATGGCTAATTGTATTCATATTGCCACTTGGAATATTAAAGGGGGAAGAAAAAGAAGGAAACAATATCAGGTATTAAACACTTGAAACTGTTGAGCGTAGATATTCTCTATGTTCAAGAAACACAACTATTAGACTCTGAAGCATCCCAGCTTCACAAACAGCAATTTGGTCAGTTTTTGCAGCAGAGGGGATGACTAACAGTTGTGGGGGGATGATTTTCATACATAGGAGGGTACCATTTATTGCAATCAATGTGACCCGGGACCCGAAGGGTAGATATATTTTTGTCGAGGGTCTCCTTTATAATAAAGAGATAATATTAGGTAGTGTGTATGGACCTAATCAGGAAACGCCTGAATTCTTTTCACAACTTGCCCAGGTTTTACAACCATTCCTCTCCATCTCAATGATTATTGGAGGAGATTTTAACCTAGTATATGATCCAATGATGGACAGGTCTGGTCAGCAAAGAAAGGGTCTATCTCCTGCTCAAAGAGCACTCAGGAACTAATGGATCAGACTAGAATGTGTGATATCTGGTGGATATTTCATCTCTGGACAGGGAATATACCTTTGTTTCACCAGTCCACCTGTCCTCCTCAAGGATAGACTACATACTCCAGTCTCATTCTCTAATACCTGGGACCCTAGACACATTGATTCTGCCTGGTCCCCCCTCGGATCATTCCATAGTTTCTTGCAAAATATAAATTATTTCCCTACCAAAGAGAGGCTCTAGATGTAAGCTCAATGATTTATTGTTAAAGGACCATTCCTTTACCAAACTTATACAGGAACATATTGAGAATTTTTATGGGTATAATTTTGATCCCCAAGGCAGACCTGATATGTTCTGTGGGTCCTTTAAAGCATACCTTAGAGGTATTATTATTATTAGCTTGACCACCCACAGGAAGAAGGTTTCAACTTCCCAAATGTCCCACTTACTATCTCGAATTAGGGTTCTAGAAAGAGACCTTGCCCCACAATCACCAGAGCCAGTTAAGCAAGAACTGATCAAATTTAGGGCTGCTTATATGGAACTCCTTCGGGAGAAATCCGACTATACCATTTTGAAAACCCAGGCATCATATACTGACTAGGGAGAAAAAGCGGGATGTCTCCTGGAACTTAAGGTTAAACAAATGGAATCCACCCCTTATGTAGCCTCAATAATTTCCTTATCTGATGGTCCCCTAAAAACCCATCCAGAGGACATTATAAAATAATTTATTACATATTACAAGGAGTTATATGGCCCTATGCCTACCCCCCAATGGTGTAACAGTTACGCACCTATCTGCTGGAGTCCAACCTACCCCAACTTACCTTGGAACAACAAGAGAGATTGCTTGCCCCTATAACAGGTACGGAACTCTCAGAAGTTATTGGAGACCTACCGATGAATAAAACCCCTGGAATAGATGATTACACTGCCCTCTTTTATAATAAGTTTAAAACCCAGTTAATCCCTATGCTTCTTCCCCTGTATCAACAAATCCTATTGGGAGTAGATATAGATCCTACTTTATTTGAGACATTAATTGTCCTGATCCCAAAACCTGTTAAATCTCCTGACTGCGTAGCAAATTACTGCCCCATCTCGTTAATAAACCAAGACATTAAAATCCTAACTAAACAGTTGGCCGACCTCCTTGACGCAGTTATGGATACCCTAATAGGATCATAACAGGTAGGATTTATGCAGGGTAGACCCTCTTCTGATCATCTAAGAACCCTGTCACATGTCTTTTTGGTGTCCAGGGATGCACCCTTCCCCGCTGCCTTAGTTTCCCTGCATGCCAAAAAAGCTTTCGATAGAGTGCACTGGGAATATTTATTCCAAGCTTTGGAGGCCTTCAGTTTCCCATCAGGGTTTATAGGATGGATTAGGATGCTACATAAATCCCCAACTGCACGGGTATCAGGCAACGGGGTGATCGCAGACAACTTTACCCTCCACTCTGGAACCCTACAAGGTTGTCCCTTGTCTCCATTACTCTTCAATATTTATCTGGAACCACTAATCCATAATTTGCAAAACTGTCAGACTATCTAAGGGATCCCTATTCATCCTTGTGAAATTAAAGTATCTGCCTACACAGATGATTTCCTACTTCAAATCTCCAACCCCTGTACATCCGTATCTCCTATGTTAGACATTATTGACACCTTTAGCAAAATGTCCAACTACAAATTAAATGTCAGTAAAACAACAATCTTCCCACTTAACCACAAATTGTTCAGAGCGGATATAATGCCCTTAGAATTTACTCGGAAACTGGACTTCCTTAAATATCTAGGCTTAGAATTATCTAGAACCCCCCAGCAAATTATTAAATTAAATCTTGGATTCTCTGGTTTATACAATCTCTCAAGATTTGGGCCACTGAGCCTCACTTCCTATTTCACTGAGGGGTAAAATAAAGCTAATAAAGATGAATGTTTTCCCATGACTCTTATACCCCTTCTCTATGCTTAACGCTTGGCTCTCGGTTTCCTGGTTCTAGAAACTACAATCCCTATTCATCAAATTTATCTGGGGTAATAAGTCTCCTAGGATAGCCTATCACATCTTAGCTGCTCCCAAATACAATGGGGGAGTACGCCTCCCTCATGTGCGACTCTATTTTTGGGCCAGTCACATTAATAAATACTTGAGATGGCTATCCCTAGACAATTTACACTCCGCCCCCAGCTTGGCTCAGAATTGAGCTAACTCTCATACGCTCATACGGTTTAGATCCTAAGGGCTTCTTATATATTAAGGAAAGCCTTCTCCCTCTAAAGCTGAAGAATTCCCCAGTCTCCATATCCTCAAAGATTCATACCCAGATTTGTCGTTACCTTAAATATAATCATATTAAAGATCTCCATCAGCCAATACTGGGGAACCTGCAGTTCAAAATAGATGGCAAAAAAATAGTTTCAACATGGTTACCTAGCTTACGGAATTTGAATATAATCTATTTCGTTAAAAGTGATGGTTTATGGTACTCGATTAAAGAAATTATGGCTAACTTAGACATTTCCCACAGGTTCACTTTTAGGATTATCCA
Organism: Neoceratodus forsteri; assembly: GCA_016271365.2. Classification (NCBI taxonomy): domain Eukaryota; kingdom Metazoa; phylum Chordata; order Ceratodontiformes; family Ceratodontidae; genus Neoceratodus; species Neoceratodus forsteri. Next base: position 177,342,353 of record CM057455.1, read on the forward strand.
GCTACAACATTTATTAATACAAACCTTTGGTCAAAAACCCCAATTAACTCAGGCAGCCCCCTTTTGTAAGGAACTGCCGGAGTTCAGTGGAAGTTCTAAGGCAGTCTCAGATATTTACAACACAATATACTTCTGGAAATTCCCGGACAGCTTTGGGCCAACCCAGTTCTGGGAATCTTTCTTTCCAGATCGGAATATAGACTGGCCAAACATCGGTGAAATTGCCACAAAATGATCACGCAAGACAGACTTAGACTGATGCAACTGTATATCCCGCATAATGCCTATTACACTCTATGTAAATTAGCCAAACTGAGATTAACATCTCATTCATCATGTGTAAGATGTCAACAAGATGAGGGGACAATATATCATATCTTTTGGTCTTGCCCCCAAATTTCCCCATTATGGAATACCATTGAACAACTTTCTGACCCTCTTCTCAGCCTCAAGGACCTCTTTACCCCAGAAATTTGTCTCTTGGGTGACTTATCAAGAATTAGATTTTGCAGTCGTAAATACCACATGTCCCTTATAGCTATGTCGGTCAAGAAGCTGGTATTACGACATTGGATTGACCAGTTATAAATCCCCTATACTAAATGGCTAACTGAACTTTTGGCTAATTTACACATGGAGAAAACCATTGCTAACTTAAATAACACAATGGAAAGGTTTTAAAAAATATGGGACCCCTTCTATGCCCTATATTCATTATAGAATGGACTTTATGAGGTGTAAACCTCATTAGCCTCAAGCCAATCCAGATCGACAATCTGTCTTGGAAATTCAGATGCAATCACTGTTGTTGCTCTAACAGGGAAGGAAAGTGGGAAGGGAAGGAGAGGTATCGGTAGTAAGGGGAGGGGGAGGGGCAGAGTCGGGTATAAACATTGTCTTATGTATCCTATGTCTATATATGTATATCTGCCTTTTGTGTAAACTGGAAAATGATACTAATAAACTTTAAATTGAAAAAAAAACATGCAGAATTATTGGCCCCTATAACTTTAAAACTAGAGAACAGAATATCACCAATTTTGTTAGGTTCACTGACCCTAAATTTCAGGCTTTCAGTCCACTCCCATGGCCCATCAGCAGACCATTGCACTGCCATGTAGAAGACCCTGGTTCAGAAATGGAACCAGGAACTCATGTTGGGAGGCAGGCCATGGCTGAAACTGCTGCCACTTGGCAGCACATCTCAGTCATGGAGGGTTGGCAACAGGTTCTGCTAACACAGCTATCCCTGTGACTGGGCCAGAAAGCATGGTCCTGCTGCAGGGGAGCTGTGGCTGTGTGAGACTGATGATAGCACCACCCCAACCTGGGGATATGGGAGGGAAAAAATGTAGAAAAAAAAACGATATCCAACTGAACGAAGGCTAGGTTCAGCCTGATCAGGGTATATCATTGTTAACAGTATAGTCCTGAGGGACAAGCTCCCATCTGGGAGAAAAAACAATATGGAAAATAAAGAAGCTGTATGTGTCAGCTCTCTAATCTCTTGCTCAGAGTCTGGCCAAATTGTAAGCAGCCAATGATTTCAAAATAACATCAGTAATTAAAGTTGAATTTTATGAGCTTTTGTCAAATTGTTGAATGATGTGCTAGTTTTGACAAAGGCATGTCCATAGAGTTTGCCCAGTTATTCACTTGAGTTGCCATTGTAGGGGAAGGCGAAGGCTTGATAAAGTGGCAATAAAGTAACATTCATAGGAGGCTCCATATTGAAAGTATTGTGGTGCCAAGTGTCAGGCCTTGAGTGATGAACCATGAAGAATAGTCATGGACATTACTGTGCACTAACCTGAATTCTTGTAATATGCCAGATAACCACTAGCACTCTCTGACTTAATGACTTATGGAAACACATGTACATGCAGCACTGTTTCTGCACAATGTCACCTGCTGACTCTTTAACAACCCAGCAGGTAACAAGGTATATTTTTACTATTTGAAAACAGTGGCACCAAGTGATACCAAGTTTTACAACTACTTCCAATGTAGGTCATTGTGACAGAAGTATCTGGATATCTTTAGCCATGAATGATCGAGCATGGTGCTGGGCATCGCTGCCGCAGGGATGCTGGATGAGTATTGCAGGGCCATGCTGCTAGTGCAGGCAAGGTGATTCAGTGCTGATTAATACTTTGTGAATGTTAAATTTCACATGTGGAATTCTAGTGGCATTACCTATTAAGCATCCATGAATTTTTCAGCAAATTTTGCCAATTAGTAATTTCTAAAGTATCCACAATGAATGTAACCTACTAAGCCACATTTATCAAGTTTAATTAGATTCCAGGACATACTTGCATTGGTGTGCATACTAGATCTTGAGTGTATACCTGCAATAGTAGTGGAACTATAAACATCCACATATTTTAAAAATGTTTACACAATTTCACAAATAATTAAATTGTGAAATTTTGAACTCCTGTAACTCACAATCTACACAACCAATTACCTCCATATTTGGCAGTTTCTATGACTCTTCCAAGAAAATATGCATATACATTTTCAATTATCCAGCTCCAAAAGTGACTTAATTGTAAGCATAGAAATATTTTCAGAAATGTTCATATGAATAATAAATTGCCAGATTTTGAGCACCAAAAAGTTCCCCTTCCCTCATCCAAATGGCATGAAACATGGCATCCATTTAGGGCCTCTTCCACACAGCCTTCTGGCTGAATGTCATAGCTACTGTACAGCTATAATACTGATAAAGTTATGACCAATTTAAAATGTTTGGAAAAATCCATACAATTTCACTGAATTTCATGGAATTCTATGAAATTCCATGAAATTTGAATTGCTAATTTAAAGATTGCATTGATAATTTGAAGAAAAGCTACAAGGGCAAAGTCAAGCAAGAAAGCAAGGCACCATGAAGTGCTGTGGTACCCACTTCTACATATTCAAAAATGTGACCTCTGCTGTGAGAGATAAGCAGATGGCTTATGAAAGTATCAAAAAGCCCTCCACACCCCCAGATTAGATTTAGGATGCTCAACCCAGCCTGTCTCATAGTGACCATGGCAAAAGGCACTCATGACTTTACTAATGCAAACAGAGCTTAGGGCCCAGATATTCAAAATTTTAAAAACTGGGGCACAAGTAGCACTGCCTGTCATGTAAACATTGCCCAGACCAAATAGCCAGCCATATTCAAAAGGAATAGCCCAGTGCTAACCATGCTGAATATAGCATGCTGAGGAAGCTGGGCAAACTGGTCTGGGAGTGCAGGGCAAACATAGCCCAGGAATAAGACAGCACTTAATATAGCAACAGGGAAGTGCACGCTGCAACTGCAGCACAGTAGACCTTGGAGCAAGCCAGTGTTGCAGATGAAGAACATTGTGTGTGATTGCACAGAGAAGACCCACAAGAACTGCTGACAGCAATGCAAGCCACACACTGCTGAACTGTGCTGTGCTGACGTGTTGTTTGCCCAGGGCTAACCCGAGTGCACAGTGCTAACACAATAGCCCAGTGCAAACTGGTTAGCCTGTGGCAAACCTGAACTATAGTCAAAGCTCCCATGCAAATGAGCCTACTTAGATAATCCATGGGCAAACAGGCTCATTTGCATCCTGTTATGTGCTTATTAGCATACATTACCACACAGTTTGCCCAGTGCTACTGCATGGAGCACATAGCTCCACTTTTTTGGTCGCAATGGAAATACAGGCCATCACATGCTGCAGGCCAAGACATGCCCATAGCATCCCCTGTTGGTCGGAATGGAAGTACAGGCTGGAAGCAGCAGGAAGTGTGTGCTGGCAGGAACAGTTGGTGCATACATACCTCTCAGCCCCTTGCCCCCTGAATCAGGGACAAGGCTGAAACAAATCAGGGACAAAGACCCAAACTCAGGGACCCATCTTAAAGCATGGTACTAGCCACTCAGAATGCTGATAGAATAAAGGGTAATGTGACATGATGCATTTCCAGAAGACGAACACATCTGTAATTGTAATGTGTAACATTATTGTGGGATCGTACTCCATACTGTTCTGTCACAAACATATATAGTAGGACGGACAGAAGAAAATGTGGAGGCAACATCAGGGACAGTCGATAGGTATGGGTGCAGAAAACACATCTGTGACCCTGGTAGTCTAGTGGTCCCTCCCCAGCATGAATCCCAACCCACGATTACAGTCATTACTCTGCCTTTTCCATGGTAGTCTAGTGACCCCCCCCAAGCATGAATCCTGACCCCCGTTCCTGTAATTACACCACCTTTTCCCTAGTAGACTGATGGTCCCACCACCCAGCAGTGATGCCCTGCTCTTCCCAAAAATAACACAGAACAAAGCCGGTGACTGGCTCAGCCTCTCCTCACCATCACAGCCAGCTGCTGACTGAGGTATGAATGAGCAGCAGCCTACTGAATGAGCTCATTCAGTATGCTACCTCTCATTCGTACTGCAGAAGGCAGCCGGCCATGGTGGTGAGAGGAAGACTGAGCAGGTCACCAGCTCTGTTCTGGGCTGTTATTGGGAGGAGCGGGGCATCACTGCTAGGTGGGGGGACTGCTAGACTACCAGGGAAAAGGCAGTGTAATTACAGGAACAGGGGTCAGGATTCTTGCTGGGGGCCACTCAAACTACTTGGGAAACGGCAGTGTAATGACAGTAATTGGGGTCGGGATTCATGCTGGGGGACCACTAGACTACCAGGGAAATAGCAGTGTCATTACAGGAATGGGGGTTGGGGATCATGCTGGGGAAGCATTGCTGCATTACCGCCAGCTTTTTTTGGTGATATTTAGCACTGCACTACAGGTCATGCTACTACCTGTAGCATGGCACTGTACATTTAAATATGCCTCTAGCATTCCTGGTTTCTCCCTTATCCCTCGCCCCTGCTGTTAGTGTTGGTGCTACCACATAGCGCTGGTGCTTTTTGGGTGTTTAAATAATGCAGCAAAGTGCAATTCCAGCGCTGTCCCAGCGCTACAGATTTGTGCCAGGTGCTACACTTTGAATATCTGGGTCTAAAAGGAACTACCCAAACCGATTCCAGAGATTTTTGCCAATACAGCACCAGTGACTAGCCACCTGAGGACTGTTTCCAATAAATGCAATGCCTTAATGTTAATGCAACTTAAAGCAGCAGTGTAACAATACTCTTTTTCCAAAAAGCTAGTTAAGGCTACAATTAATTAAAAATATTAGCATACGTGTAAAATTTTGTTTTCTATGTACTTCCAATATACCATGCACCACGTATTATCTTTACTTTCTCAGTCCAAATCCTTGCTGGGTCTACAATGCAATTTTTAAACCAGCTACAATGGCATTCATTTTTTCTTGAGAAAGCAAAACTAAATTAAAACCTTCATAAAATACTTACATTTTGGTGGAACTAGAAAATATTACCATTAAATAAAACTGGAAGATGCCTGAAATCTTTTATAGTGATAAAAAGTAGGGTCAAATGTTTACCAACTTTTGTTGCACTGCTGCTTTAAACAGCAAGGGCAGGATTCACAAAAGGGATGCACACAGCACATCCGAGATGCGCTGGGGCATCCCTGACATGCGCTGAAAGGTGATTCTGTAAGGGGTCCGATGTACCAGTGCAACCCCGATGTGCCGTACACAGTCAGTAATGATATGCGGCACATCTGCAGGGGCTGTGAAGGGGGCCAAGCCCACACATACCAGGCGCAACCCCATTCACAGCCCAAACAGGTGGTGCATCCCTGGGGCAAGTCTGGGGATGTGCCACAGAAAGATAAGTCTAGTTCTTCTAGACTTAAGTGAGTGGGTGCTCACAGGCATGCTGCCATACTGCAGCCTGCACACACTGGTAGGCATTACTCCCCCCACCCAGCCCATAGTGGGGGGGTCTGTCTGCTTACAATGGGGTGGACAACTGGTCAGAGGGGTTGTGGAGGTGGAGCCAGGGGCTAGAAAACAGACACTACACAATGGCCTGCAATGGGGGGCCCTAAATGGCACCCCTGGCCAATAGCACTATACCACCTGTTGCCCGGTGAGGTCCCAAGTGATATAGTGGTACCCCCCTCCCTGTCTGTAGCAGATCATCCCCAGGGGCCTTACCTTACAATGCTCTGGTGGCAGAGTGGACCCCCCCCACACCCCTGGCAGAGCAGCTCTGACCAGCTGCCCACTGTCTCTGTTGTCTGTGCCAGAAAGCCTACTGTACTGCTCCTAGTGCATTCTTTGACCAATGCTCTGCAAGCAGTAGGCTTCGGGGCTGCTGTACTAAGGGTGTGGGGGTTTCACTATGCCAGCAGGGCACTGTATTATATGGCTGCCTGGAACGGGCTGCTAATGGTGTGGAGGGGGTCCCTCATACCACCAGGTCAGGTGCTCACTGCCAGTCCTGCAGAGTGCCGGCCCATTCCACTAGTGCATCCCTGTTGCGCCTATGCAAATGTGGACATAATTGCATGCAAATATCCCCATTGCACTATGCATGCTTAATGACCTCATTTGCATGCCTGTGGCTGTGAATGGTGATTTTGGGTGCAGCGCATCCTGAGATGCGCTGCCCCAATGGGTTCACAGCCTGACATGGGGGATGCGCCAATGCATCTGGGGTGGGGCACAACTGTACTATTCACAGAGGGGGATATGCCAGGTGCATCTCCACTCACCTCCTCTGTGAATAGCTCACTTTGCACTCAGCACATCTCCCCTGCACTGGGGCAGCTGAGGTGCACTGAATGCATCTTCTTTGTGAATCCTGCCCCAAAGGTTTTGTGGTGAGTTAATTTCAATTCATCATTTATTGATCGACAATTTATGCCATTTCAAGTTTCTTACAATATTCACTGTTCTTAAAAAAACACAAAAGACATGTGATAATATAACAGTGTAAATATACACAATTTTAAAATTCTTACTAAAGTGCTTACATGCTTGTATTGCACTTAGGTCTAGAGGCTCAGTTTTATAAATTGTCTTTTCAGTAATGTGCATCTTTTGTGTTCTGTTATTTTACAGAATGTAATTGCCTTATCCAGTATGTCTACTGAACTTGATCTTAATAAATACAAGGCCATCTACTTTGACTTTGTTTCTAGTGTAGCCAGGATTTCACCCAATATCCTATCTCCGTCTTTCTTTTGAAGTGGGCAAAATATTACTAAGTATACTCTGTCGTCTTCCCCTATCTGACATCTACAGTTACTCCCCAGCCTTGCCATAAACTGTTCTTAGTCTCCGGATATCATAATACTCAAATCTATATTTCACAAATATCTTCTTGAAACTTTTATAACATTCAAGTACCTTTCCTATCCAGATTTCCTTTTGTTGGTTGCAAGCCATTTGCTAAATTTATAGTTTTTACTTGTCCCATACTGTATCTCTTTGTGTGTATATCCTTTCTTTTATTATATTGTATACTTCTTCCTGTGGTTTTATATTTATGTCTGCAACACAGTTCAATAAACCAAAAGGCTATATGATTTCCTCATGTGTTTGCATACATAGGAATGTTTCAAACTGCTTTGCATAGCTGATTGCCTCCTCTATATATTTGCGTGGGAGTCTGGTCTCCTCCATATTATATGCCATCAGCCAGTACTGGTCTGAATGATCTGTACTTGTCGAACCAGTCAAACAGCAAACCATTGCTCACACTTGAAACAGTTAATTTTATGGTGACTCACAGACTAGTCCAGCCTCTTTGACACAGCTACGTAGCTGAACCTGACGTGAGCCAGTGGGAGAGCTCACTGACATGCTCAGGATCGGTTAGATCAATAGCTCAGGCAGGATATTGTAAAATCTAGTCAGGTTAGCTAGGAAAAAAGGAAATATTTTTTCTTAAATTTTCATGAAAAAGTTTGGTTAGACTGTTGTCTGTAGTTTAGGGCAGCAACTTAGGGTAGGAAAGGAAAAGGAAGAAAAAATGGCAGTAGCAGTGCTGCAGCTTGTTGGCTTGCAGCAGGCCTCTGGGACCTGGGGGGGTTGCCCTACTGGTGGGATTGGAGAAGTGCACCTTCGACTGGGCAGTGTGGCAATGGGGCTCTTGAGGTGGCAGTTTGCCAGTGTCCATTTTTAATTTTTTGTTGCTAAAGTAGCATTTTAGCAGCCTATTGCAGAAGCCTTTTGGGAGTTACTCTTTTAGAAAAAAAATCAGTTTTACTGGGCTGGGCAGTAAGTGTGGGTCAGCTGGCAGCAGGACATTTCATAGTCCCAGGTAGTTGGCATCTTTCTGACATCCTCTTCCATTTCAACTATCAATTCTTTTTATGGCAGTTTTTTTTAAATTAGTTATTCCTTCTCCCATCTCCTGATGCAGCCTTTTACAGTGTGATCTGGACAGTAGGCAGCAAGTGTTTGGCAGCTGACCTGGCAGTGTGCAGGTTCCTGGCTCCCAGTAGGTGGCACCTTTGTGGCTTCCCTTAAAAAACACTTAAAAATGTTTCTTCCTTCTCCTGAGTCCTGAAGCAGCTTTTTGCAGTGTGATGTAGGCAGTGGGCAGCAAGTGTGCACCAGCTGGCAGCATACTGATGCCTACCTCCTGTAGCTATCACATTGGTGGCATCCCATAAAAAACATTAAAAAATTATTTCTCCCTCTTCCTCCTCCTGAGTCCTGAAGCAGCCTTTTCAGTGTAATCTTGGGGCAGTGTGACATGGGCATTGTGATCTGGGCAGTGGTCAGCAAGTGTGTACCATCTGGCAGCGTGCCAGTACCTGGCCCCTGTGGCATCCCATAAACAAGTTTTTTCATCCTCCTCCTCCTTCTTCTCCTGAATCCTAAGGCAGCCTTTTGTAGTGTGGTCTGGGCAGTGTGATCTGGGTGGTGGGCAGCAAGCCTGTATCAGCTGGAAGCTTGCTGGTGCCCAGTCCCCGTAAATGGCACCTTGGTGGCATCCCATAAAAAATGTAAAAAAAATTGTTTCTTCCTCCTCCTCCTCCTCCTGAGACCTGAAGCAGCTTTTTGCAGTGTGATCTGGGTGGGCAGTGTGATCAGGGCAGTGAGAAGCAAGTGTGTCCTAACTGGCATTGTGCCACTGTCCTATCCCTGTAAGTGGCACCTTGGTAGCATCCCATAAAAAAGTTTACAAAAAATGTTACTTCCTCCTCCTGACTTCTAAAGCAAACTTTTGCAGTGTGATCTGGGCAGTGGGCAGCAAATGTGTACAGCTAGGAGCATTCCCAGAAACCTGTAGGTGGCACCTAGATGGCATCCCATAAAAATGTAAACTGGAAACAAAAATAAAATAAAAAAAAAAAATCATCACAAAACTAAATAAAATAGAAGTCTTCCATAGATCAAATAAAAATAAACAAACAACATAAAAATAGAAAAAAGAAATAAAAAAATGAAATTAAATATGTCTCCAATTGATAAAAGATAATACAAAAATAACATCATAAAACTAAAGTGAAGTCTTCCACTGATAAATAAATAAAATAAAAATAAAAAATAATATCACAACATCAATTAAAATGTTATCATTCTAATCACCCAAATGGCTGAGCCCTGTAGCAAGCATTAGGAAATGGAGCAATAGGCAGATCAATGAGATGACAGCGTGAGACTCATCCGATTCCAGTCACATCATGGGAAAACAAAAGCAGAGTGGGCTGAGTCATAAACCCTCTCCCTCAGTGGCAACCACAAGTGTAGAAGATGATGATAGTAGTGGTCAAACAATCCCTTGAGTATCACACATTATAGGAACCACTCACAGTGGCACTGCAAGGGTTGCATTCAGAGCAATCACTGTAGGAAAACAGAGGAATAAGACAGGAGTGTGTCAGGGAGTGAGAAAGGCAGAGAAGCAGAAAGTGTTTTTCTGGCACTGCTGGGGGACAGAGGTTCAAACTGTGATTATATGCTTGATAAAAATGACAGCAGCAGCAGCAGCAGCAGTTCAGGGGAGGAGGAGGAAGAGATGGAACAGGTGGGAGTTTGACTTGAGGCAGGATTATGTAAGAGATCCAAAAAGACCAAAAGTTATGATAAAACAAAACAAACTCTGGCCAAAGCTGATAGGATTGCAGAATAGGAATCTGGGGTAAAAATACTGAAAATTTGTTTCTTAATATTTATACACTAAATTTTCAACGTAGTCTTGCTATGACCCTGCCTCATGAAGAAAGGCAGAGAAAATGTTTAACTCCTGGCCTAAAGGTGACGTCATAGAGGGACTGCAAAATCCACTTTCAGGACACAAAATCACGTTTTGGGCAGGAGCAGAAAAATGACAGCTATCATATTCATGAGGTGTGGTAATGAAATTGCTATGTTGAAAACTTGGGGTAAAAATATTGAATGTTTCCAAACTTACAAGCCTGTGTTTGCAAAATTCAACATAGCCTCATAACTTTTTTTTATATTTTTACACCAGATTTATAACATAACCTTCTTATGACCCCACCTCATGAATAAGGGCATGTTCAGTTCTTTCAGTCTATCCCCATAGGACATCTCGTACAGTCCCTGAATCATTTTTGTTGCCCTTCTCTGCACCATCTGTACTCGGTCAAAGTCATTTTTGAGGTGGGGCCTCCAGAACTGGACACTGTACTCCAAGTGAGGCCTAACCAGTGATCTGTACAGTGGCAGGATCACTTCCTCCTTCCTACATGTGATTCCCCTCCCAATGCATCCCAGCATACCACTGGCCCTTAATGCTGCCTTCTCTCATTGTTTATCTACCTTCAAGTTGTCTGAGTTAATGATTCCCAAATAGTGCTCTTGGGTGGAAGCAGCTAGTCTTTCCACTTCAAGGTAATATGCCTTATTTGGATTTATTTTTCCTATGTACATGACTTTGCACTTTTTGGCATTGAATCTCAACTGCCATGCTCCAGACCATTCTTCCAGTTTCTTGAGGTCAGCTTCCATCTTGTTCGTTCCCTGCTGGGTGTCGACCCTGTTGCATATTTTGGTGTCATCTATGAACAGACACACCCTTCCCTGTAGTCCATTAACTATGTCCAATATGAAAATATTGATGAACTGGGGCTCCAGTAGTGAACCCTGGAGCGCACTGCTGGTTACTCTACCTTCTGATAACAGTGCTCCATTTACCTGCACTTTCTGGGTTCTGCCCTGTAACCATTTGTTTACCCATTTAACTACTTCTGATCCAACTTCTGTGTGGTCTAGCTTTTTTATCTGCCTTCTGTGTGAAACTGAGTCGAAGGCCTTGCTAAAGTTTAAGTAGACCACATCTACTGCCCACCATTATCTATAACCTTTGTAACACAGTCAAAAAACTAAATCAGGTTTGTCTGGCATGATCTACCTGCTATGAAACCATGCTGATTGGGGTCCTGATGGCCACTAGCCTCTAAGAATGCCATGATCCTCTGAGTAGTGTCTCCATTAACTTCTCCACTATGAATGTGAGGCTTATGAGCCTGTAATTTCCAGTGTCCTCCGTGCTGCCCAATTTGTGGAGTGGGACCACGATTTTCCTTTTCCAGTCTTCATGTACCTCCCCACTCTTTAGGGATTTGGTGAATAGTTTAGTCAGTGGGGCAGCCAACTCTAATCTCAATTCTTTTAAGATCCTGGGGTGCATTTTGTCTGGCTCCATGGCCTTGTCAACTTGCAGTTTATTTAGTGCCTCCAGTACTTTAGTTTCTGTGAAGGGGCTAGTATCAACCCCCTGTCCAGGGGTGTTGCATTTTGCCATTTCTGGGCCATCGCCTGGATCCTCCTCAGTAAATCCCTAGCAGAAGTACTTGTTCAGGATTTCTGCTTTTTCTGAGTTGTCATCTGTTGTTTTCCCTTTCTGAGTTGTAATCTTGACTGTACCCCCTTTTGCATTCCTTCTTTCCTGGATGTATCTAAAGAAGGATTTGTCTCCTCTCTTTGCCCTCTTGGCTATACTTGCTTCTGTCTGCACTTTTGCCTGCCTTATTTTTTGCTGGCTTCTTTCATTTTCTCCTGGTATGACACCCAGTCATCTTCCCTGTTTGTTCCCCATCATAGCGTGAGCGCCTTCTTTTTTTCTTTCACTATTTTAGCCACTTACTTTAAAAACCATAAGGGGTTTTGTTTTCTATTTGCTTTGGTAACCCTTCTGTTGCATTGGTCAATGACTGTCTAAATTGCTTTAAGTTTCCCTCCCCCCCATGACATTGGCATCGTCCACTTGTAGATCAATTTGGTTGAAGTCCACCTTTTTAAAATCTAGTACTTTTATTTTTTAATGGCACATGTCCTCCATGTTCTCCTTGAAGCTAACCATGTGATGGTCACTGTTACCTATATGGCATTCCACGTCAAGTTCCTGGACCCTCTCAGTGTTTGTGAGGACCAGGTCAAGTATGGCATCTCCTCTTGTTGCTGTTTTGATCAGTTGACTTCATCCTGCTCACAGTAGTGCCAATAAGAAATCCTTGCTTCTTTCTTTTTTTTTAATTTTTGTTATGCTTTAGTTATGCACCCTAACTTCGGGTCATCTCTCAGGGTCCCATCTGCAGACGCCTCACTCAACCGCCTGTCTGAACCAACTGCTCTGGAAGCTACATCAGGTATGCGAGGTCCGGGGCTCTTCTGGCCCGATGGAGAGACCCCCAAACCCCAGGGAGAACAGGAGAGTAAGCCGACACTGGGCATGTGGTGGGTCACCCTGCCTCTGTTTGAGATTGCCTCACCTGAATGTAAAGGGTTTTTTCTTCATTTTTCACCCCAGAGAACGGACATTCAATGACATCCCGCCCAGCATGCGCATGCTCCCACATGCACCTGGAGGACATCCACCACTACTCCAATCCCCATGCCACTGCTGCCGTGCACTGCAGAAGCCCCAGCCTACGCCAGGGGTCACCAATGCATCAGAGGTGCCCCTAACCCTCCCCAGGACTAGGAGAGCTGTCCTATGGATGTTTGATCCTAGTCCTGCCCTGCCAACCCCCAACAACCCGAGCATATTCCCAAACTCAGGTCACCGATGTGGTGCGAGGTGTGGCATCCAGTGCCTCAACCCTCAGTGCCATCAGGCCAGCTAATCCTTGTTTCTTGTTGATGCCACTGATAGTGTACTGCAGTTTATATCTGGAAGGTTAAAGTCCCCCACCAGTATCTCCTCTTCTCTCCTCTCTGAGTCATTTTGTGTATTTCTTCTATTAGGTCTTTGTCCCCTTTCTGTCCTTGATTTGAAGGTCTGTATATGATGCTGATCCTGAAGGTTTTTCTGTTTCCTGTATCTATAGTAAGCCACATTGACTCAGTGTTGCCAGGGCGACTCTGCACTTCTGTGGCTTTTATGTCATCTTGAATATAAATGGCTACTCCCCCCCACCCCCGCTTTGCCTCTGCCTATCCTTTCAGAACATACAGTATTATAGCCAGGTACGGGCATACTCATGTCTCATCTATGGTGGGGCTGCGCCCTCTTCTTGGACAGTGCCAACTTGCTGTTTGTGCTCAAGTGATTTTTGAGGTTGCCATCTTGTTGTGGAATGCTAATCGAGACCTCTGTGGTCGAGATGCCCAGGTTCTGAATTTCTCTTTCTGGATATGTATGTGCTCCCTTGGATTTATGGGGAGTGGTGACAAGCCCACTGATGGTGGTGGTGGTGTGAGCTGTCACCATAGCCTTCCAATCACATCCCCCCCCACAACCTCAGTACCATCCCCCCTTTCTGCCCCAATGTACTTTACGTGAGGTCCCACCTTTTTTACCTATGGTCACTCCTTGCTCATGGCCATGCCTGTTTCCTTGTCCAGTGTCTGGGAGTTCCCTTCCATTCGCTGATCCCTTTACCTTTGTATCTTTCTGCTGCATCCTCATTTAGGTCTTCTTCTTTGTGCTGGAGACCTCTCAGTTTAAACCATCCAAGAAGACTTCTAACTTCTGCCTTAGTGCTCTCGCTCCTTCTCCGGTAAGATGTAGACCATCATGCTTGAACTTTTAGACTACCTAGCTAGATCAGCAGCCTAATTTATTTAATTACTGGAAGTGCACCTTAGCAGCTTTCAGCCTTTTGGTACAAAGTGTGAAGGCTGTAAGATTCCGTAACTCGATCTGCAGCATAACTTAATAAACTACAGCATGCCTTAAGCATCAGATACATCCTGTTCACTATAGCTTACCTCAGGCATCTGCCCCAGCCTGTAGTCTTGATGTTATTCCATGAGATCCATAGGGAACTAAATACCATCTTACTTTTATTTTGGAAGCAGCAATCTTGCACTTAATTCTGAGCACTTGTTCAGACTTTTTTCCTCCCCCAGTTTACTCCCCTCCCAGGCAAACTTCAGCCCCTTCTCTCCTTACCTGCATATAACCTCTGTTGTTTGCTTCTTCCACAGCCTGGTGAGGTCATGAGGGCCAGGTCGAGTCTCCCTCCCTTCGAGTAGCACCCTGGTCCCAAAAATCAGGTACTGCGTACTGTTGGAGCAGACTAAGTCAGAGTTGGTTTTCCTCGCCGTCCCCACCACCACCCTTGCTGAACTTCCTATTATACAGCCTCACCCACTCAATGATTGTAGTCTTTTGTCTAAAGAGCTGTTTTAACTAACATCCTCTCCCCTTTCCTTTTCTCTCCTTCTACAGCCCACAGCCTGACCAGCACTCTTTAAGTGGCTCCGATGCCACCTGGGGCACAACGCCTTGTCCACAGCCACCGTCCGCTTGCTCAAACTGCAGCCCACAGGTATGCATTCTTTCCCGGTCTCAGAATCGTCTGATGGCCTGAGAGACAACTTTTCTTTTTATTAGTCCTGCGAGTGGGCCTGGACTTTCTTCATTGGTCTGCTCTCAAAACATTGCTGCGCCATTGGTCGGCGCTCCAATCCTGATAGACACTGTTTCTAGCTGAGCCCTGTGGCTGCCATTGGAGTGTGAATAGCTTTCTTTATTTACAGCAAGCACTGAAACAACTTTGAAACAGTCCTTCTTCTATATTTTTCTGCTGCCCACTCTCCCCGACCCCCCCGACCTCTATTAAATCCTCTAAGGCTTTGCCTTTGACTATTTCCTCCTCTATTGTTGGACAACATTTGTACTATTCTTCCTATCCCTGGTGCTGAGGACATTTTCACCACTCACTGATAACTAAACCTCCCACCTTAAGCCCTAGCCTTACAGTATATTGACTCCTCTCCTATCACTCTTTACCCTTTCCAGGTGACCAAGTGAATTTTTTTCCCTACTGCCTAATAAATTGATACCCACGAAGGAAGGACATAGTCTAGGCTCCTACTTGTTTGTTCCCCTAAAGAGCCCACACAAAACTACCTTTTCTCCTCTGCTAACCCATTTTCTACGTGACTGATCTTAGTTGTCTGCCCCTCCCTTAACTCCATTTACTGCAACAATGTACCAGTGCTTGCGTTCCTTCCTCTATGTACCGATCTTCCTAACAACCATGCTATTGGTGGCTGGCCTGTGCAGATCTATACTGGCCACTGACCAGTTACACCCTGGGTCCAGCTCTACAAAATATGAAAGCCTGCACACTCCTTTCAATGTGTGTGGACCAGAACCCTCCCTTACAAGTGTAATCCTACTGTCTCTATTTACTAATTATGAGCAGTAGCTCCTGGGACTATTTATACATGCCCTCAACCTCAAATCCCCCCTCACCCCAGCCTGTCCCCACCAACACCAGTTCTCCTTTCTGGTGACATCAGAAGTAATCCTGGACCCAGAATGCCCATATTAACCACACTGATGCAAACTGGTCAAAGAACCTCGGTCCCAAAATAGCCCACATAAATATTCGCAGCCTCATGTCCAAGCTCCATGAGCTTGAGGCATGGGTAGCTCTTTATAAACCGCAAGTGTTAGGTCTCTCTGAAACATGGCTGAAACACTCCCACTCTGAATCCCATTTGCAACTCCAAGGAAACTCCCTCCTGCAGCAAGACAGACCTGGCCAAAAGAGTGGTGGCGGGGTGGCACTTTATGTGCAGGATCGCATCTCAGCCACCACGATCAACCGCTCAGCTTCCACTTCCCCAAGTGAATGGCTCTTCGTAGAACTAACTCTTGGAGCATCTAAGAAACAACACAATGGCTGTTGCTACAAGCCCCCCCCCCTTCGGGAGGTGTTATGGGACTTTCCTGTTTCCTGGATGGCATAAAGTGTAAAACCCGCTCCAGGGACTTGGTAATAATTGTCAATTACAACCTGAATCGATTGGGTGTGTCTGTATTTGATTGTGCAAACCTACTCAATGAACATAACCTGATACAAGTTATCTCATCCACCACCAGGCACAATACCTGCTCACAAAACCACTCCCTTATAGACTGGGTAGCTGCAAACTGGCCTGACTTGACACTCCAGGCAGGCACTGTGTCTAACTTGATTAGTGACCACTCACCAACCTATGCCATACTATCCCTGAAATCAAACCAACCTCTCTACAAACTTCAATCCTTCAGACAATTCTCCAAACAAGACCTAATGCCGGTCCTCACTGAGATACTAACATACTAACAAACTAAAATGCCAGCAGAATAGGCCTAACTGTCTTTCGTGTCTGCTCGTTTGGTCAGTCCCCAGCCTGGGTGCTGACCTTGCTGTCCCTCTCGCCTTCTCTGGCTTCTCCCTTCCCAGTTCCGGATATTCTTGCTGCATTGGATTTTGCTTCCAGAACCCTTCCCCTGTACCTGTCCCACCCCCCTCTTGAACCCCTCCACTGTCTCTGCCTCCACCAGCCCCCTAGGCAGTGCATTACATGGCTCCACCACCCTCTCAGTGAAGTAGCACCTCCTCCTTTCTCCCCTGAATCTTCCCCCCTCCAGCTTCCACCCATGCCCTCTAGTGGCCCCTTCCTCCTTCCTTCGGAGCACCCCGACTGTTCCTCCCCTATTTATCCTCTTCATGTACCTAAAGACCTCTATCATGTCCCCCCAGTCCCTTCTCTCTACCAATGTGTACATATTTAGCTGTTTGAGCCTCTCCTCATGGGTCCTGTCCCCCAAGCCCCAGATCATTTTGGTTGCCCTCCTCTGGACCCTCTCCAGGAGGTTAATGTCCTGCTTTAAGTGTGGCCTCCAAAACTGCACACAGTACTCAAGGTGCGGGCTCACCAAGCAGTTATACAGAGGGAGTATCACTTCCCTCCTTCTGGAGGTGATCCCCTAGCAATGCATCTCAGCATCCTGTTGGCCTTGGCTGCTGCCCTCCTACAAGTCTGAGAGTTATCATCTTGACATTCACCACCACCCCCAGGTCCCTCTCAGCCATCAAGACTTGCAGCATTCCCCCCCAGGGTGTACACTTGGCCTGGGTTTTTGGCCCCTAGGTGGAGTACCTTGCATTTCCCTGCATTGAACCTCAGCTTCCACTTTCTAGACCATCTTTCCAGAGCCTCCAGGTCCCCCTGTAGGGCCACCCTTCCCTCCTCCCCATCCACCACCCCCCCAGTTTTGAGTCATCTGCAAAGAGACTCATCTCACTCCTGATTCCTGTCCTTATGTCAGATACGTAGGCGTTGAACAGAAGGGGCCCAAGGACTGATCCCTGTGGGACCCCACTAATGACCCTCCTTGGGATGAGACTATCCACCAACTATGACCCTCTGGGTCCGGTCCTGGAGCCAATTGCCTATCCATCTGATCATCTGGTTCCCCACCCCATTTCTCCCAGCTTATCCAACAGGCCCACGTGAGGAACAGAGTCAAATGCCTTGCTGAAGTCTAGAAGAGGACATCCACTGGTCTACCCAGGTCCAAGGCACTTGTCACCCAGTCATAGAACTCCACCAGGTTTGTCTGACACGATTTCCCGGGATGAATCCCTGCTGTCTATCGTTCAGGCACCCTGACTTATCCAGGTACCCCTAGCCTCTCCTTGACAATGCCCTCCATCACCTTGCCCACCACCAATGTCAGGCTGACAGGCCTGTAGTTCCCTGCCACCTCCTTGATCCCCCTGTGGATAGGTTAAAAGCTGCTAAAGTTTGCTCTTTAATATGTAAACTGTAAAATAAACATCAGTATATATAGTAATTAGTGCTAACTTATAAACAGTTTTTATTTTTGTAATAGAAATGGAGCAACTGGGGCCATCATCCAAAACTATAACACTTAGGAATGAGAACCAAAAAGCAGGTACTGTATGTTGCAGTTAAAGTAACCAAATTTGTTGTATTACATTACCAAAAGTGTTTACAGTTTTTTTACAATGTTGGCTAATAATGGGGCAGATGTGTTAAAGATTGTAAATTAGCTGTGTTGCTTTTTTTGTGAATTTAGTATGCCTCCTTGTAAGAAAAAAGTATGCTATATAGCCACATGTTTCTATAATATACATTAAGAAGATCAGGTGTGGTAATGCCTCCCCTCCCCTTCCTGTTATTTATAGTTGTAAATCAAGGATGTTTAATGCAGCGAATTATTTAATATGCTGACATTTTGCATGTTTTATTGAGGGTACCAATCAACTAAAACAGATCAAAATACAATAAAGTAAATGTGTTTATATCATGAAATGTACTTAATATATAATCAGCCTGCAAAATACAGTACTATTATAATGAAGCATGCATTACAAGGGCTATATATTTATATATTTTTTTATTTAATGTTTCCTAGATGATATCGATTTTAAGCCTCTAAAAGCAGTATTTCCAAAGCATGCAAGAGGCCACCACACACATTCAAGGTTATCTAGACAGAAAGAGAGTCTTCCTGACCAGACAAGACTGTTGCTACCTCCAATGCTTGCACGCCAACAGCAAACAAAAGGGATGAGGGCTGTGAAAATTTGTTCAGCCCAACCCTGAGAATCTTAATGGACAAACCAACCACCCCCCACAAACAGAAATTAAAATGAGAACACAGTTGCTGTATAGGTATTGGGGTAAGCATTGCTACAAACATAACAAGAAGCAAACACAAACACCTGTAGCATTAACTAGTTCCCTGATAGTGTATCTGCAGAGCTGTCACACATTAAATCACCTGCTGTGTGTGTGTGACTAAAGCTGACCCTGTAATTACACCTGCAACTTTGACACTCCAAAAAGTGTCACCACATGAGCAAAACTCAACTGGTGCCACCCTTGTATATACATATAGTTATAATTGAAATCATTTTTGCATACCTGTGATGGTTTATTCACATGTGACGCTGCCCCCTGGTTGCAGACTAACCTTTGAAATTTTTAATAACACATTTAAGAGGGTCAGCGCACAAAAACAAAAAGCATCATAATACAAGATTTTAAACTGTAATATACATTTTGACAGTTGTTTAAATATCAGAAATGGTGAGCACTAAAAACTAATTAAAAATTAGCCTGCAGTAGTGCAAACATTTTACTATACAAAATAACTGTGACAAAATGATTGATAATATTATACAATGTGGGCAGGTCATTAGAAACACTAGGTGTAATATAGTGAATCAGTATATTATGTGTAGAATTAGAAGGGCTAAAAAAATATTGTCTGCCTGTATCAAAATGCAGCAGTATCAGGCATCCCTGCAAAAACACAAGGCACCACCACAGAACAATGTGGTATCTGGGTCTGCCACACCATGCTGTGTGTGTGATTGTTGTGCAAGTTCCCCATTTCAAAAATCTCTTGAGTGTCAAAGTAGCGACTGTGAAACTGAGTGTTGTATGTGTGAACAATGTGGGTGGGGGCAATGTGATATTTCTCATATGCTCACAGATTTGACAGACAGTGAATATTTTATGAGTCCTGCACAAAATAGCACCCCTGAAGACATATAGATAGAGGGTGGTGCCACGTCAAGCAATGAAGAAGGCATTTGTAGTCAGAAGGGCCAGCAGTTAATGAGAGAGGGTCTAGCGGAACCTGTTTAAACAGATCTGACAGTCAGTGAATATTTTATGAGTCCTATACAAAATAGCACCCCTGAAGACCTAAAGATATGGGGCAGTGCCACACCAAGCCATGAAGAAAGCAATTGTAGTCAGGAGGGTCAAAAGTTAATGGAAGAGGGTCTAGCAGAACCTGTCTACATAGATTTGACAGACAGTGAATATTTTATGAGTCCTGCACAAAATAGCACCCCTGAAGACCTAAAGATGGGGGTGATGTCACACCAAGCCATGAAGAAGGTAGTTGTAGTCAGGAGGGTCAGCAGTTAATGGAAGAGGGTCTAGCAGAACCTGTCTATTTAGAATTAATAAATGAATATGAAGTACCTAGGAAAAAATTTCAATGCTGTTGAGTATCGCCAGTAGTTTCGCTTTGCCGCGCTAGACAGCATAACATCCATAGAGCAATATTATTCTGCCATCCATACAGCTGTGCAGCAGTTGTTGGACAGAATAAGACCTACCCTAGGTAGTAATAATTTTGTACAGTTACACTTGGATTGTGACAGTTTAAAAGACCCTGTGTTTTCATTATGTAGAAATGCCCAAGAGTTAAATGCTAATTAATTTTTAGAGCATATTGCAAATTTATTAAACAGCAAGATGGAGTGGTGTGCTAATGAGACATTAATGTTAGTAGTCACTGTTGTGAGAAATGTGCATGGAGGAGTTTCCAGAGATGTTAGAAGTGTTTTATCTAGCCATATTGTCAAGCAGAAAGCAAGGCAACTAATTAATTTGGTGAATCAAAATAATGAATTATGCTTTTCCAGGAGTGTAGTTGCTTTGCTATACCCACAACTAGTTGACCAACAGATATTAGCAAAAGCTAGAGATTTACAGAGCAGAGTAAGGCTGTCAGAACAAAGAATGGTAGATTTGAGCCATATACATCTATTTGAGGCAGAGCTAGATGTGACCATTTTGTTTTCTCATGAACAAAGCTAGTGCATGGCAAAGGTTTCTTTCATCTCCTAATAAACGGGCAAACTCTGTATTTATTCTTTTACAAGAAAATCATTACTGCAGTATTAAAACTTCAAAGGTTTTGGGGCCAAAATGTATGTGAGCATTGTAACACCCTTTTTGCACACAAAGATTCACACATGTGCTGTACCTGCAGACAGTTACATACTAACATACTATTTGCCAGCAGATTAGGCCTTATGGTCTATCAAGTCTGCTCGAACCAGTTGGTTGCAGTAAAGTACAAAGTGAGGTGGTACAGTGCCCTGACAGTCATAAATACTGTAGCTCCACAGTCTGCTATGGACAGCATAAACTGGCATACCCCATTGTCATTTATCTAAATTGTGACATCATGTGGAAAACCTCATGGTGAGAACGATATTTGTTTTAAGTCAACATGCCATAATTGTCTTACAGCTGTACACCCTTTTGAAACTCACTTACGCTACATCCAGCCCTTAAAGTCACCATCTTGTTCAGCTAGTTATGAATTTTATGGTTTTGAATGCATGCAAAGTGTCAGCACAGGTGACTCTAGACAGATTCTAAATTATATCTATGTCCTTGAAAGAGGTTGAAAGTAAAGTGAGAGTTTGAAGGCACTGACTGTGTTGCCCAATTTGTAAAAAAGTTTATCCCAAAAGGTTTTCAGGGGTACACTTTCATAGCTCACAATTCAAAGGGGTATAATGGCCACTTCATCTTAAACCAGCTTGTAAAAGAAAAAATGTAAGTGGAGTTACTGACTCGGGGAAGTAAATTGATGTCCATAACTGTAAAACGGTTAAATATCCAATTTATAGACAGCTTAAATTTCCTTCCAACGAGGCTTGCAGCAATGCCACCGGCTATGGGTTTTCAGGGAGTAAAAGGCTGCTTTCCACACTTTTTTAACAAACTGGAAAATCAGATTTATGTAGGTCCTAAGCTGCAACACAAAGATTATGTGTAGACTGCATGATGGCTGATGAAAAAATAAGTTTTGAAGTGGTATGAAATAAAGATTATGTATTTGACTTTAAAAGGAATTACATCATTATTGGAAGTCAGATGTGGAGATTCTAAAGCAGGCCTGTGAAATATTTCAAGATGCTGTTGAGCAGATGTTTCAAGATGATGAAAGGAAAGGGTCAAATTGACCCCTTTCAGTACATCACTATAGCATCAGTTTGCATGGCCATGTTTTGGTTCAAATTTTTGAGTCAGACACCATAGGGATTATACCTGTTGACAACTATCACTGTCAGTGCAAGTGTTACTCCACGCCAGCCATACAGTGGTTGATGTACATCAGTAAACAAAAAACATTCCCATACAGCATGCAATAAATGGTGGGAAGTACAGGTATGCCTTTATTTTCTTGATGGTTATTCTGCAATAGATGGTATCCCCACAGCCTTTGAGTTTTTAGGCTGCTTTTATCATGGCAGCCAGGTGTGTTACTTTGAAGACCTGTTGAACCCGATGCTTAACACAACCTACAGACATTTATATTACCTAACCATCAATAAATTAAACTATCTCAGACATGAAAAAGGTATGCATGTTAAAATTATGTGGGAGCATGAATGGAAGCAGTTGGTGTGTGACAATCCACATATGCATGATTTTTTGAAAGCAAACCTCTTTCCAGAGCCGATGGACCCCTGTGAATCACTTTATGGGGGATGCACAAATGCACTACATTTATTTTACCATGCACAACCTGAAGAAAAAATCCATTATTATGATTTTACCAGTTTGTATCCCTATATGAACAAGACCAAGACATACCCCACAGGGCACCCAACGGTCATAGATGAGAATTATAAGGATCTCAGACATTATTTTGGACTTATTAAAGCTAAAGTATATCCAACCAGTGGTCTCTTTTTACCTGTACTGCCCAGCAGGATAGGTGGAAAACTGATGTTTACACTGTGTCGCACATGTGCCGAGACAGCACTACAGTCACAGCCTTGTACCCATTTAGATGATCAGCAATTTCTGGATGGTACATAGTGTTCTGAGGAATTAAATTTGGCTTTAGAGAAGGAGTACAAGGTAGCAGAGGTGTATGAAGTATGGCACTACCCAAAGAAATCTGACAGTCTTTTCACAGAGTATATTAAATTACACCTAAAGGGGAAACAGGAAGCTTCAGGTATCCAACTTGGTGTACTACTGATGTAGAATGTAAAACATATATAATCAGTATTATGCTAAGAAAAGTGTTGTTTTAGAGTTAGAAAATATAGCATACAACCCTGCACAAAGACAGATTTTGAAGCTGTTTTTGGATTCATTGTGGGGAAAATTTGGTCAGCGATCCAATTTGATGAACACTGCCATTGCCAAGGATGCTGATGATTTTTTCAGTATCTTTACAGATCGCTCCATGTATCTGGTCTGCATTTTATCAATGATGATTCTGCATCAGTGCACTGGAAATATGCTGAAAAACACTATGCTAATGCTACAAACATTAATGTTGTTATAGTGGCCTTTACCACAGCCTATGCCAGACTTAAACTGTACAGTTTACTTGAAAGCATACAGGGCCACTGTCTGTACCAAGACACAGACTCTGTCATATTTGTTAGCAGGGCAGGTGATTGGGATCCACACTGGGTGACTATTTGGGTGCTCTGACCAGTGAACTACCACCTGATGAACACATTTTGGAGTTTGTGTCAGGTGGTCCTAAAATCTATGGCTGCAAACTGACCAATGGCAAAATTTGCATGAAGCATAAAGGAATTACGCTTTATGTCACAAATAATGAAAAGGTTAATTACAGCTGTCTCAAATCACTAGGTGACCATTTTGTCAAGGACGGTGGTGCGAATGAAGGTGTTGGGTACAGTCAGTCAGTATAGGATTGAAAAAATTTAGCAGAACAAAAACGATCGCTATTGAAAACAAGCCAGAAAAAAAACGCTCAGGGTTGTATACAACATAAGGGTTTAACTGAGGATTTTAAACACTGCATTATGGCTTCTGACCATGGTATGGATATATGCTTGGAGCACCCATTTTCCTGCATTTTGGCAAGTCCATCAAACTCTGGAAAAAGTTACTTTATTAAAAGCATGCTGGATGCAGGTCTCAATGCTTTAACCAAATTTCCAGAAACTATTATCTGGTGCTATAGCTGCTGGCAACCTCTGTATACAGACTTACATGGCAAATTTCCTCAATTGAAATTTATGGAAGGTATTCCTAGCACACTACAAGATGATGAACTATTACCTCCCCAAAAAGTAAATCTTTGAATTATAGATGACTTAATGGAAACAGAATCTGAAAACTGTGAAATTCAGAAATGCTTTACTCAGTACTGCCATCACAGAAATGTTAGTATTATGTATGTCACACAAAATTAGTTTGTACAGGGTAAAAAAAAGCTGGACCATAAATTTAAATGCAAATTACATAGTATTATCTAAGAACCCTAGAGATAAGCTACAGGTTAGTACACTGGCTCACCAGCAGTATCCTGGGAAGATGAACGTTTTTGAAGGATCAGCTCACAAGGCCTATGGTTATCTTTTGGTTGACTTAAAAGCCTCAACACCTGAATCTTACCGCTTAAGGTCTGACTTGTTTTCCCCTGATTTACTTGTTGCATACACCATGAAAAAAAGAGCCCCACATAAATAAGAGATGTGACAATTGTTCATTGTGGACAGATGTTCATAGTACTGATACATGTCAGCACGTCTGAAAAGAAACCTTGCATTTCTTAAGCTGTTGGTGAAGGGGCCACCACAGCAAAGAAAAGCTATACTGTGTTCAGCCTCTGATGATTTAATAGTGGCAATTGCTGACGTGGCACTCAATACTATTAAATGGATTATACCTCTCACAGCTTACCAGATTAAGATGCTGAAGAGGAGGCACAACATTATCAACAAATTAAGTAATAAAAAGCTGTCTGTAAAACATAAAAAAAAACTTGTAACACAATCTGGGGAATTTATAGGCACCTTGCTTAGTGTTGCTATACCCTTTTTAACCAGTCTTCTAACAAGCAGGTGAATAGACATGAATTATGCACAAAAAATGTACTTACTACCATAACAACAGCTGGACTTGCTAAGAGGTAATCCATCCCCTGAAGAGCCACTGAGAAAGGTTGTGGAATGATGACTAGATGCTAAAATGCAGGATGTTCTTCAAAGGACTGACCTCTCTGAATATAAGAAGGCTAAAGTATATAGGAGTGAGTTGCAACACTATCTCACAGTTGTGCACCAATGGGAAAAAGATGTAGCAAACGTGTCATTATATTTGACACCACATGAGCTAATGCAAACACAAGATAGCATGGCAAAGCCACCTGGCACCAATGATATTTACAATGATATACTACAAGGTGTTTCTGTGCATGCCAGAAAACACACTGAAATATTATTAAACAAACTCAGAATGGTTCTATGTGATAACGGCGACTGCCTAAAGGTGAGCTGCGTTATCATGACGTCAGAGCACCGAAAACATTTTTGGTGATCTGACATCCCTAACGGATGGAGCAGCAGCACGAGGACATATACTAAATGCTTTCTAAATGCTTCACCCCTGCACCCTCCTACTAAAGGATTCTCATCTCCAGAGGGGCATGTTGGGGGTGAAAGACTTAAAATAAAGTTTTGGGCTGGGTGCAATAAAAATTGAACCAGTGCCATCCCCGATGCCACGCTCAGCTCAGCATCCCACCCCAGTGCTACCTCTAAATCCCTCCACCCCTCCCAGCCCACACTCCGCCATACTGGCCCCCACGCATGTACATATAGCGATATCCTGTCACTGTATTCGTCCCACCCCACATCCGGTCGCCCTACCGTCCCCATCACCATTCATGCTTTCACCCATAAAGCTTTGCCATTTTGGACGTCGCTGTTAGCATGAGCCCACATCATTGGCTACCACTCAAAAGGTCTGTTGGTGTTATAGACTGGAATGATCATAGTGAATTTATATATCACGGTGTCTGTTGAAGGGTCTCATATGCATGACTTTGTCAGGGCTGTTGCTTCACAAAGACACACATCTGATGCTAAAAACCTAGGCGATGGGAACATTTTATCAGTGCTTTAGCAGAAATTAATGCTCCTGAATCAGTGGTGTCTAACATCCAAAACAGGTCTTTGATTCAGATTGCTAGAACAACCTCTCAAAGGTTCTGATTGGGTTTCTACAGCACTAATGCCTGAAACCCATACACCATCACCTGTGGCCAAAATAAGAAAAAAACATAAAAACCCCAGCATGGTTGATAGTGTAATGTCTAGGATAGGGCATCACACATCTCTGGTAACATTGTGTTTTGTAATTTTTTTATAAATTATACATGTTGACATTGATTTTGCTGTCACATTGTAAAATCTAGAGACAGTCTGATGTATTGTACAAATAGTTTAGTTTTATTGTCTCCTTATAATAAGAATAATTAGTAATTATATACTATAAAAGTAAATTACATTTGTTATCTATAACATACAACATGCTTTATGTTGATATCTAATAGCAGTAATACCACTGTTTAAAATCATAATGTGAAATTACTGACTGTGGACTAAAAGAAAAGAAGGTTTAACCTTTAAACAATTCTCCATTGATTGAAAAATTCATAATTTTTTATCATTTGACATTAAATTATCAGAATGCAACCTAACTACATCATTAAAAGTTGCACCTTTGCACCTATGATGAAGGAAAAATATAAAATGTTGGCCACAGGTCATAGATGTTATATCTTGAACCCATTTAGGGTTAAACAGTGTTTCTGCCACATTCCTCCACAAAAAATTAACAATTGCTGGTGGAAAAAATGTAAAGTCTGGAGGAAAGCCATAAGAGTCAAAAAACTGCCCAGTAGTATGGTCAGGAAGATAAATAGCTAATTGATGTTCAGCAGGCATAGACTGGGGCTGCATAGTCACCACTAAAGAAGCCGGCACACAAGTTAGTCTTTCTGAAGGAAGTTGATCGCTTGCAAAAACTGTCTCTGGTAAAAGAGTCCGCCTGAGAAAGGTATCCGTTGTTGAGTGTTCATATTTAATTGAAGTCAAACAAACGCTTGCCTTTGATTAATTTCTACCACATTATCAAAGACAGCATACACCAACATATTCACAGTAGCTGGTAGGAGTCACCAAAATTATTTCAGCTCTCAAATTACCAGAGCGGATTAGTGAATAATAGTCACCACAACCTTGGTCGGGGCTTAGATCAAAAGCAAATAATGTGTACCTCTGACAAAAAACTTGCATGGTCTATCACCAATGGGCTGTCTTTAATATGTTTTCCACTAGCGTGGACCAGGTTGATATATTCCCTGACAGCATTACCATTTGTAAAGTTAGGTTGCAGTGGTTTAGAAGGAACTTGTTCACCATCCACATACAGGGCTATAACATTAATGTTAAAATGTTTAAAATTGAATGGATTTTTACTGTATACACCATTGAAAGCATAGAAACATAGAATTAGAATTTTTGATGGCAGATAAGGACCGCTTGGCCCACCCAATCTTCCTATTTCCCTACCTAATGGATAAGCTGCAGATCCTAGTTAGCCAGCAGCCTACTTCTTTCTACCCCCAACCCCAAGAATTGCCTCATGGCTGTAGCATGCATGCTTGAATTCAACCACTGTGTTTGACTCCACAACCTTCTCTGGAAGGATGTTTCATGCATCCACAACCCTCTGTGTGAAAAAATACTTCTTACATTACCTCTGAGCCACCCCTCTATCTTCAAATTATGCCCTTGTTCTTGCACACCTCCTTTTTGAAAGATGCTACCCTCATGGACTTTGTTTATTCCTTGAGGTACTTGGAAGTTTCTATCATGTCCCCTTCTCCCTCCTTTCCTCAAGGCTATACATATTAAGCTCCTTTAGTCTCTCTTCATATGTCTTCCGGTGCAGACCCTGCACCATTTTAGTTGCCCTCCTCTGGACAGCTTCCATCTTGTCTATGTCCTTGCGGAGATTGGGTCTCCAGAACTGCACACAGTACTCCAGATGGGGTCTCACCAGCTGTCTGTACAAAAAGATAACAACTTCCTGTTTTGTACTAGTGATGCCTCTCCCTGTGCATCCCAGTATCCCTCCAGCCCTCCTTACTGCCCTCTCAAATTGCTTGCCCACCTTTAAGTCATCTGATGTGAGTACCCCCAGGTCCCTTTCCATTTTTGTTGTTGTTAGTATCTCACCCCCATTGTGTACTCTTCCCTGGGTTTTTGTTTCCCAGGTGCATTACATTGCACTTCTTAGTATTAAATCTAAGATGCCATACATTTGACCATTCCTCTAACCTTGTCAAGTCCCTTCTCATCCTTTCCACCCCACCTTGTGCATCAACTCTGTTGCAGATCTTTGTGTCATCTGCAAAGAGACATACTTTTCCTTCCACTCCCTCTGCAATGTCACTTACAAAGACATTGAAGAGGACCGGTCCTAATACTGAACCATGCGGCACCCCACTAGTAACCCCTCTTTTTTCAAAGTGGACTCCATTTACTATTACTCTCTGTCTCCTATTCTCCAGCCAATTCTTTAACCAGGCTATCATCTTGGGACCCACTCCCAGGCTGGCTAACTTGTATATTAATATTTTGTGTGGGACTGAGTCAAATGCCTTGCTAAAGTCTAGGTAGGCATGTCCACAGCCCCTCCCTGATCTACTACTTTGGTCACCCAGTCAAAGAAATCTATTAGATTTGTCTGTCATGAACTTCCTGCTGTGAATCCATGCTGCCTTGGGTCCTGTGCCCCTCTGGCATCTAGGTACTCGACAATTCTT
Organism: Neoceratodus forsteri; assembly: GCA_016271365.2. Lineage (NCBI taxonomy): Eukaryota > Metazoa > Chordata > Ceratodontiformes > Ceratodontidae > Neoceratodus > Neoceratodus forsteri. The sequence continues at coordinate 177,370,886 of CM057455.1, forward strand.
TCCTTCAGAAGTGATTCCATCATTTTCCCTATCACTGAGGTTAAACTAACAGGTCTGTAGTTTCCTGCTTCTGCCCTGTCCCACTTTTGTGAAGGGGAACCACATCTGCCCTCCTCCAGTCCTCAGGTACCACCCCAACCTCCCATGATCTGTTAGATTATCAACAAACCCTATCATCAACAATTTTGGTATCTGCCCCAGAAACAGATTATCCTGGTCACACACACGGCTGCCTCCAGATATACTAAACACTTTCATGCTAACACGGTCAATAGGGTACTTTGCATTAGCAGCTTGTAAAGCCTGAGCATGGCAAATACATACAGCTGGTGACATTTTTACCCTTTTTACATAAATAGATGCAGATTTAGTTTGTAGTTTATAATCTTCATCTGCATCACCACTAATTAAACAAAATTTGTTCTTTTTACGAATGAGTTTAAATTTAACATCCACACCATTCAGGAGCAGCTTTTCCTGGAAGAAGAGGTCTGCATGAATTGGTCCAAGCAGTTCTACACTGTGACTCTCTGCTGTACAAGTTGCATGCTTTTTAAAACCCTCATTGGGATCATTAAAGGTGGTGTTCCCATGCTGCCCTGGTGTGTCCTTATAAAATAATCCAGATAAAAATTGTGTAGACAGGGTGTTATCACTGTAATTAAGTAGTGACTCAATAATTGTTCTGTAGGGGTAGCAGTTATTATTCTGGCTAATCAGTCGGTCACCCACCACTATATCCACCTGGCTAAAGATGGTTGCCAGGGGGTAGTTAGTTAAACTTACTCTAGCTACATCATCAATGTTGCTTCCATCAGCCTTACTAGCAGGGGTTCAGTTAATTTATTTTTAGTGGAAGTCAAATACTTCTATGAGTCAAAAATCTGGAAGTCATTCCAATTTTTTGGAAGTCAAAATACATTCAAACCTAGAATTTTAAAACCAATATTCTAGGAATGATCAATTTATGGATGTTAATTCAAATATTAGTGGTAAATACAATTTCTTCTAGAAAAAATCCATCATTTCTTAGATTTTGTGCCTTAAGATTTGGAAGTCATCCAATTCATTTTTTACATTTGGAAGTCAATGACTTCCTACCCTTTATTTTGGAAATGTTTGCCTTATTTTCGGGACCCAAATACTCCCAAAATGGAAGTAACTGAAGCCTTGAGCCTTAGTGATCTTTCACAAAAAGTAATAACAAGGTGTTGTTTAGGTCAATGTAATCTTCACCTGTTACCAGCCACATAAAATTTCAAGGGTGCATTATTACTTATAGCTGACGAGGGTGGGATTTCAACATACAGGTTTTTCTCTATTCTGGTTTGGGTTGGTGATAACATGAAAAGGTCTAATTCTGACTTTCCGCATTCTTGAGACATGCAATGTACTAGAGCCATGGCTTAAAATAAGTCTCTTTGACTGTTAGTTTTACAAGGTTTTCTCTCCTTGAGCTTACGTTTCACAACTGTTCTTTTCTTTTGAACAGATCACCTTTTAGTAACACTCTCATGGGTCATTCTCCTTTCTTATTGGGCCTCTTGTAAACAACCATTCCTGCCCCATCTTGCTATTGTCCCGGATCTGGAATCATGAAGGAACTCAACATTTTCCATATCTTTTTCAATATTTTTAGCAGCTATTTTAAGGTGTGGTTTTACTGTTTGGAAGCCTTTTTGTAATATTGTAACAGTTTTTCTAAATGAAGTTCTAAATATACCACCTATGCCAGCACCATACATAAGAGGGGCACCATGAAACCAGATAAGCCATGACCAGCTTGTGCTTTATAATAGGCTACATAAAGGTTTGGGTCACTGTACAACTTTTGTGACATGGTTGTCATTCAGAAGGCTTCTTTAACAGGTCGGGAATGAAGCTTTACAATCACCTTGCCAAACAAGAATAACATATTTTTGTCTTGATCATTCTTTATCACAATACTTATGGCGTCAAATTATTGTTTGCTGATTGGTATATAATCCGACTTATCATAGCAGATGGCTATGATTGCATTATTCTTACCAGATGTTTCCACACACCGGAGTAGAGGCACGTGATTATCACCGACTGTTTGGTGTTCAACAATGTCTGTATACACATATAGTGTGTAAAACCCCCCATTGATGTCAGCATAATATGGTCTGTGCTTGCTTTTAGTTGTGGTATACCATGTGGTACCCCCAAATACAAGCTAGATTATGGAGAGCAATAAATGCTCCACCACTAATGTTCTTGAATTTTGTTTTCCATTCCCGACTGTCATATTCTAAAAACATGTCTAGTTGTACCTGGTCCAGAGCCTCATTGATGGCTGCCATGACATCACCAACATTGTGATAATAACCTCTGGGAATTGATAATGCTAATAATGGCTTAGAAGTTTTGCCTGCTTGAAATCTCCTATCTTGTTGTGAAATACTGTCCTGAGTCTTTGGGTAGTGTATTTCTGACAAGTCGGCTTCCCACACCCTTACTAAATTGATAGGTTTCGCCAATTTCACAGTATATTCCAAAATAGTATATTTGGGAAACATTTCAAAAGATGCATTGTTGGAACAATGTAACATAAAACCCATCCTCAGACATTGTTTTGCCAATAATGTCTTCTCTCAACTAATGTCATGCAAAACATGGGAGCACCCTTATAATTTTAAATTTTTCAGCTGTTTGGATTCTACCTAGCTGTTAAATTTTGATGGCCAGTCTAGCCATTTTGCTAAAACCATTTTTCACTTGTCTTTGTGACACTATATTTTCAACCCTCCATGCACGGTTTGCAGTGACTTGACTTTACCAGTTCTTGCTCATAAAAGCACCTCTTATTTCTTCTCCATCATAATCTTTTACTTTGTAAATGGGTACAGGCTTAGGTATATATTCAGAAATAATAAATATCTTGCTTATAAAGTTTCGCTCATAACCATTTCTAAATGATTTCTTAACTCTAAAAACCCGCACATGATCACCCACATGAAATTTAAAAAGCCAAGTGTAAGATCACCATATTGAATTTTCCAGACATGTAAAGAATTGGCTGCTGCCACATCACTGGGCCTCATTTTGATGAACCGGTGATAGCTCTGATTATAGGCCATTGTTAAAGCTTGTAATACATCTGTGTACCTATATGTGTTAAATGCTGTAAAACAGCTCCACATTTTTTGTTTTTAATGTACGGTTAAATCTTTCCACAATACAAGCCTTAACACCATTTGATGTAAAATGGTGTATGTTTTGTTCTTGTAAAAATAATTGGAAATTATCATTAACAAATTCAGCCCCTTCATCTGTTTGTAATTTTTTAGGTGTGCAGCCCTCTCTGAGTATCATTTTAAAAGCCTCTGTCACATTTCTTCCAGATATTTTTTTTTAGCACTTTGGTCCATGCATATTTTGATAGGACATCTATAACTGTTAGAATAAACCGGAAGCCATCATTGTCTTTGGAAAGAGTAGACATATCGACCAAATCAGTTTGACATTGTGTATCCATGTTGTTAGCAACCATTCTGTTTCTAAGAAATTGTTTCCTCACAGGTTTGTGCATAGACTAGGCATCTTGTAAAGACAGCCATCATGTTACCTGAGTGTGAGAATTTTTTTTCCCTGTCTTGCGGCAGCACCATGTAGTTTCTGACCTCCTAAGCTACCAGTTGAATGAGGGTCATAATATATTTTTTCAATAATTTCTTAACCATGACCACTGTTTAGTAATACGGCCAGGAAACCAGCGTTTTTTTCAGATGTGAAAATGTTGTTATGAAAGACCACACAATGTATACATTTAATTATATAACAACACAGATCATGTGTTAATCATTGTGATAAATTGATGTTATACTGCGTTATAAATATTACAACAAAAAAGCCAGGCCTTGTTTTGCTGTGTAACAAGAAAATTGGAGTAAATTCAATTACATTGCTAACATCTTCCTGTCTTTGACATTCTAGACTATAACAACAAATATCAAAAATGTAGGTCACAGCGACCAATACTTGGCCATGAGAAACCACATCCATTTTTTCAAATATTAGTGGTAGCACAGTCTGAATAATTTCTAACACATTATTATTTAGGCACCTGCTTATGTTCATTATTTCACACAAGTGCGTATCTTTTTTAATGTCACTCATTAAAATTTGTACAAAATGAAGTTTTTCACAGTTTACAGGGTTACATGCAGTTTGAGCAGCATGGTTAGAAATTGGCATGGTTATCAAAGTCTGTAAAAGATTTTCTGTTTCTGCTTTTCAGACATTCTTTGTTGATTTCCCCACCGGTTGCCCATCTTAACAGCTCTCACCATGCAGCACTGTGTTCATCGTCAGAACTCCCAGCATCATACAAGTACATATAATATGGCACAGGGCTTCCTTTTTGCAGTGAGCTTTTAAAATATTTTTTACAACTTCCTGATGAAACCATTTCTTCAACAGCACTCCATAGTGTTACACTCAACTGTTCACTCAGTGTATCAAGTCCCTTAGCAATACATGGCATCTCTTTAAATTCAGACAAAGTGTCATTTATAGCGTGCATTTTATCAAAATTGGTGCTGTACACCCGAGTTTCCATGCTGTCAATTTGACTAGTAGTTTGATCCAACACAGGTGCAACCTGTCACAAACTTCAGGAAAAGCACGCTCCCAGTACCTTTCCTCTGGTTCATATAAACAACAATGTCTTATCTGTGAGGGATGTTCTATGGTGCATCCCTAACAGTCTATCTTCAAGTGCTGTGCCATCAAATCTTGCAGTAGCTGTATTAGAATACCCTTTATCAGGTCCAACATAATATTCTTTTCAGGTGGCACTTGAATTGCTGTCATGGCTGCATCAGACTTTTCATCAGGGTATTTTTCAACATCTGATTCTTCCCACTGTACATCCATATTAACACACTTATGATTATCATGCAAACCAAGTCTCAAGAATGAGTCGATCAATTCAGTCACACCATAATCCTCTGGTGTGGCACTAGCAGATGTTGCAGAACAAAATTGGCTAGGTTCTTCCATTTTGTTGTTTTCACCACAATCCACACAGGGGTTGTATACAGACCCCCTTCTCAGGGGGAGGAAATGGACAAGGAAATGATATAAAGTATACTTACAATGGCAGAAAAAGGGGAGATATTGCTGATGGGTGATCTGAATATGCCAGATGTTAACTAACTGGAGTGCAGTTGCAGCAGCCACTTTGAAGAGTGGGGTTATTCTAGATGCCCTACAGGAGGCATGCCTTAGACAACTAGTTTTGGAGCCCACTTGAGAGGGAGCAATCTTAGACCTGGTTCTCTCAAATGGAGATGAAGAGAGGATCACAGATGTAGAAGTGGGTAGCCATCTGGGAACTAGCGACCATCGAACAGTATGGTTCACAATAAACACAGCAATAGAGTCAAGCCATACAAGGGCAAAAGTACTGGACTTTAGGAGGGCTGACTTTGCCAAAATGGGTGAGTGCCTAAGGAATGCACTAGCAAATGGGCAGGAAGGAGGAGTGGAAGAACAATGGGGAATAATAAAAACTGCCATCACAGAGGTAACAAGCCTTTGTGTGAAGCAAATACACAAAATGAAACGATGTAAGAAGCCACTATGGTTCTCAAAGGAAGTGGCAGTGAAGGTTCAAGAGAAAAGAAAGCATTCAGGAAGTACAGGAATCCCAGAAGGAGCAGGACAGAGAACTGTAACAGTTAAAGTAAAAGGAAGCTGGGAAGGCAGTCAGAACAGCAAAGGTCCAAACCGAGGAAAAGATAACCAATTCAGTTAAGAAGGGGATAAAACCTTTATAGGTACATCAGGGAGTGAAGGAAGACCAAGGAGGGAGTAATAAAGGGAGGGAGGGTGGGCAGTGGGTGACTGTGAAAAGCAGAGATATTAAACAAAGTATTTCTGCTCAGAATTTACAAGGAAGAGGGGAGGTACCAAAACAAACAGTAGAAACACTCTGGATACAGAAGTTGATACCAACCCATTTGCAGAAGAAAGGGTTCTGAAAGAACTCTTAAGACTGAAGGTGGACAAAGCAATGGGGCCTGATGGGATTCATCCAGAATTCTAAAATAACTAAGGGTAGAACTAGTGACACCACTGACTACCCTCTTTAACAAATCATGGGAGGATGGGGTGGTACCCGAGGACTGGAGGAGGGCAGATGTTATTCCCTTCACAAAAGTGGGAGCAAGGCAGAAGCAGGAAACTACAGACCTGTTAGTTTAACCTCAGTGGTAGGGAAAATGATGGAATCACTTCTGAAGGAAATAATTGTCGAGTATCTAAAGGCCAGAGGGGCACAGGACCCAAGGCAGCATGGATTCACAGTGGGAAGGTCATGCCAGACAAATCTGATAGATTTCTTTGACTGGGTGACCAAAGTAGTAGATCAGGGAGGGGCTGTGGACATGGCCTACCTAGACTTTAGCAAGGCATTTGACACAGTCCCACACAAAAGATTAATATACAAGTTAGCCAGTCTGGGAGTGGGTCCCAAGATGACAGCCTGGGTAAAGAATTGGCTGGAGAATAGGACACAGAGAGTAATAGTAAATGGAGTCCACTCTGAAGAAAGGGGGGTTACTAGTGGGGTACCGCAGGGATCAGTATTAGGACCGGTCCTCTTCAATGTCTTTATAAGTGACATTGCAGAGGGACTGGAAGGAAAAGTATGTCTCTTTGAAGATGACACAAAGATCTGCAACAGAGTTGATGCACAAGGTGGGGTGGATATGATGAGAAGGGACTTGACAAGGTTAGAGGAATGATCAAATGTCTGGCAGCTTAGATTCAATGCTAAGAAGTGCAAGGTAATGCACCTGGGAAACAAAAACCCAGGGGAAGATTGCACAGTGAGTGGGAGGTAGTAACAACATCAAAAATGGAAAGGGACCTGGGGGTAGTCATATCAGATGACCTAAAGGTGGGCAAGCAATGTGAGAGGGCAGCAAGGAGGGCTGGGGGGATACTGGGATGCATAGGGAGAGGCATCACTAGTAGAAAACAAGAAGTTGTTATCTCTTTATACAGACAGCTGGTGAGACCCCATCTGGAGTACTGCATGCAGTTCTGGAGACCCAGTCTCCGCAAAGACATAGACAGGATGGAAGCTGTCCAGAGGAGGGCAACGAAAATGGTGCAGGGTCTGCAATGGAAGACATATGAAAAGAGACTTAAGGAGCTTAATATGTATAGCCTTGAGGAAAGGAGGGAGAGGGGGGACATGATAGAAAGTTTCAAGTACCTCAAGGGAATCAACAAAGTCCAAGAGGGTAGCATCTTTCAAAAAAGAGGTGTGCAAGAACAAGAGGGTATAATTTGAAGATAGAGGGGGTGCTCAGAGGTAATTTAAGGAGTATTTTTTCACAGAGGGTTGTGGATGTATGGAAAGGCCTTCAGAGGAGGTTGTGGAGTCAAAAACAGTGGTGAAATTCAAGCATGCATGGGACAGTCATAAGACAATTCTTGGGGTGGGGTAGGAAGAAGTAGGCTACTGGTTAACTAGGATCTGCAGCTTATCCATTAGGTAGGGAAATGGGTAGACTGGGTGGGCCAAGCGGTCCTTATCTGTCATCAAATTCTATGTTTCAAACTCTATGTTTCCTCAGGCAATCCACACACACAGGAGCAAAACACAAACCAAAACACTATGGAGGCACAGCGGTAAAAGTTTTTATCAGCTTCAAGTCTACTGTTAACTGTTCTGACATGTCCTGGGCCAGCCTAAACATGACAACCTTCACTCCACCCATAGCAGCATCTCAATTGGAGGGGGCTATGTCATATCCTGTGCACATAGGTGAGAAGGGGGTGGGGTCACCATATCCGTGCACACAGAAGGGTAGAGCATTATATCATTTCCACCACACACGGAAGAGGAAGGGTGGGACATTAGGTCATATCTGGCAATCAATCGTATATAATTTTTTTATATCAAATTTTGACAGTTAGAATACATGCATAATGTGTTAAAACATCATAAAACCCTTTGATTTCCTTGGGAAAACAGGAATCAGCCACCAGTTCAAAGGGAATTCTTGATTAAAGACTGTCATAATTTAGGAAATGTCTTGTTTCTTCTGAAGTCACCTTATTTAAAATACCTCCTGAGAGAAATCATTTGTTTGTAATTTTATATTCTAAAAGGAGGAGCTAGATGACTCACAGAAGGGGTATGGAGACACAGAGTTTAAACTGATACGTGTGTCTGAAAGATTTTGTCATATCATCTTGGTACTCTAGAGAGACACAGCTCTCTGATCTAACTTTAAAACACACTTCCAGAGCTAATACCTTAGACAGCAAAGGTCTAAATGCATTGTGGTAGGAGTTTTGTTTAGAAACCTTCCCTTGTCCTTTTATTTGATTGTGAGCTCTTTGATATATTGTTCTGTGTTTACATTTTTCATATTTTTAGCATCTTTTAGTAAAGAATCTTTTTTCAAGATACTGCCTGGGTGTGTCTTCCAAGTTCTTTTGCATTGTGAATATACTTGGTTAAGTCTGACAGCTGTTTTGATGGGCCTGATGGTGTTACTAAACTGGGAAAAGGTAAGAAGATACCTAAGGTCTCTTGTAGAGTTTTAAGGGTTCATTTTGGAAGCCTGACTTGGTGCCCTGGTGAAAGATTATACCGCAATCCCGAAGATGGTAGATATCTGAGCCTATATTGGGTATGCTAACATAAGGTTCAAGGTTTGAATCCCCCAGAACTTGAGACTAAAGGTGATTTGGACCCAAAAGCAGACAGAAGGGTTACCCTGTCTGTTACCTGTTTGCACCATTGTGCTCTGAGGTAGGCACTGTGGGAGCAGAGGACCTGACCTACTGAGTGTGTTTGTGATAGTGTCCACCTCCCAGCCCCAATGCCCCTGTCCTTTAACCCTGGCCCATCACTTTCCCCTCCTCTGTGAGCACTGAACAGATGTATCTGTTCAAAATGTCAACTTTTAGGTGGCCCTCCTCTGCACTACCCCCTTCTTTATGCTTCAGCCTTACTATCCCACCCTTTCTCTTTCTATTTTGCTTATGTACCTAAAAGAAACAGCAGAGCAAGGAGCAAATATCAGACAGAGACAACACAGACATTCTAGAAATCCACAATTTACAGAGATGGCAAGGATCTCCACAACAGTAATGCAGGAATAAACAATTAAACTGATGCTGATTGGCTTTTATGCATTGTGGCAAAAGAAACTCATATTACATCAAATGGAAACCGACAAAATACAAAGGTAGAAGGAGCTGACATGTAATCAGACACATTCTGAAATAGCCTCTGGTCCATAATAAGTGCTAGTATGAGCAGCTTAACTGAAACTGATCAGCTCTAAAATATTAAGCTGGGAACCAGTAACAAAAACTCCTTTTGCTGGAAGGGTACAGAATTTAAAGAAATTGCATGTGTTGCAAATAGACTTGATACAACTGCCAGTTTTCAAGATCTGAATGATACAGCTATTATTAAGATAGCAACAAACTATTCTATTGCACCAAGTGTAAACCTTAACCTACAAAAAACACATATTTGCTAAAGTAGTAAAATGCAAGGACTCCAGTCTAATACAACAATTAAGACAGTATATATAAACATCATTGCTAAAGAAAATAAGTTTAGAGTCTTATATTTATCTTTAGCCATGATGTCTATAATTATGGTGATGCAAAAGAAGCTTCTGCTGTTATCTTAAGTAGTAATATCTGAATCACTTACACCATGTAATCTTGCCATTTTAACATATCTGGTTGTAATAAAGGATGTGGAGTTACGGTTTTGGAAGGACTGTGGTGGACCAATCAGCTGAGAGGCAATGTTATGAGGCAATGGGTCAGAGTGAGTAAACTGGCACAGCATGGCAAATGTTCAGTGATTACTGTACAGTATTTGTAGCACAAGTACAGGCTGTGAGTTATGGAAGCAGAAGGGATGGTTTTGAAGTGGGTAACAGGAGTGTTGACAGTGTAGGTAGATAGTACCTGGACCAATGGCAAAAAGTACTGTACTGGATAGCAGTGCCCCTCAAGATAAGGAACAGAGAGCTATACAAAGTTGTGTTATTACTCCCATATTGTTCTTTATAGCGAGTAACTACTGTACTGTACAGTAATCACTGAACATTTGTTATGCAGTGGCTGTTCACTCACTTGGCTCTGCTTCCTCACATTACTGGCACTCAGCTGATTGGTCTGCCACACCCCAGTCCCAAACTATAACTCCATATCATTAATTTCAATAGTAAAAATCAATCTGAAAAAAAGTTTCAAAGTCACTTATCCACCTTGCCCCTGAAGGCAACTTCTAGTCACTCAGATGTACACCACAAGGCTCAGACGGATCAGGCACCAACCCTTTCCCAGCTGTCACTCCATCCCCTAAAAATAAACTTAAAAAAACTCTTAAGCTGGACTGGAGTGGTGTGTGAGCCAAGGACAGCTCAATGGTCCCCTTGATGCTGTCACTCCTGTCCAAATCTATTACTGTGTAAGCATTCAGTGACAGATAGGGCCACCACGACTGAGAAAAGCTGGCCATAAAGTGCTTGAGGTGAGCCAATACCATCCTTCACAACTGAATCCCTCTACTGTTGCATATATTAGAGTTGTTTTACTTTAAAGACAGTAAGTACATTGCAGTACTTGGCAAACATTGAACAGTGATGTCTGCATCAGCAAAGTACAGTGTCACACCATAGCTGATTATTGTTAGAGAAAAACAAGGAGGACACTGAAACCTAACTTGGATCACCTGGATCTTATTCAAGGGTGTCAAAATAATGCTTGACTTTTGTGTCTTCCTTGGTACACTTGCAAGGCATAACCCTCAGAACTTAAAAAGCACCTTCCATTTTATTATCCTCTTTATTACCCTCCTTATTACCCTCTTTATTATCTATTTTCCAGTTACCAGAAGTTATATTAACCGTCTAGGTGCCACCTAAATGTTCCACTAGCACTTCTTAGGTATTAATATGAGCTTATACTCTGGCCGAGACCTCTATTTGCTTGTTTTATATATATTGTTAGAGTAAGAGTTCAACTAACTATGTGTACGCTCTGTTTTTGCCAGACTATTTGATATCCCCGGCCGGGGTTCTATATAGCTATTCCCACAACTACAGTGAAGAAGATGTTATGTTCTACTCGGGTTGGATAGCTGGGGGGAGGGGGGGATAACCCATTTTATTTTCAGGGGTTATGAGGGTTGGTGGGAGGGAGGGGGTTTCTCTTTAAAAATAAGGAAAACCACCAATTGTTGTAATCTGTTTATTGTATGTATATTTGTGTAATGTGGTTTAATAAAACTTGGTATTAAAAAAAAAAATAAATATTTGACATGTGCCATCCGGAGAGAGCGAGAGACTGATTGGGTATCCCGTGATGAGGGCGCTGGGGAAAGGGTGTGACTGTGTGTGTGCAGACTGTCTAAATAAACTTTGACTTGTGCCAAATAGGTGAGGAAGACTAATGAAGACCAAAAGACTTTTGTACAGTCACAGAAGTTTATCACAAATAAAGAGTATTCCTCAAAAAAAAAAAAAAAAAAAAGCACCTTCCATTATGGTCCAAATGTGACCCCTAGATGGCGCTATCCCAGGGGCTACTACCCCTGCCTGATTTGCCACTAACAGATTGAGGGGCCTGGATCCGATGGTGGGTGCCTCCACCCAGAGGTCAGGGTTTGCAATAGTTAAACTAACTTGGTCACAGCCCTCTGGGACACTGCAACCCCCCTTTCTTCCCACTAGTGGTCCACACAGTATATCAGAATTACCTTCACAGTATACACTTACCCCCAGGACTGGTTCAGGCACTGGGACCCCCTGTAAAATAAGAAGATACAGTGCAACAATCACAGTACAATACTTTAACATAGACAAATACCTCAGGCAGTATAACTTTGCTGAAACAAGCAGCTCTGATTTATTTAGGGGGATATAACAAGGACAGGGGGAAATCAGGTTAATTAGCTTATCACTTTACTCATCTACCTATGGCTCTGTGCACAAGCCTATCCCTACCAGTTACTGTCCCTGGGTACCCAAGCCCTAGTGGCTAGTCCAAACTGTGGCAGCTGATAGGGGCCCTTTCACACAGAGAAAAGAAAAATTAAACAGTCAGCAGTACAGTAATTCCATTTGGATTCAATGTGGCAATTCAACAGGGAGTGACCCTGAATTAGTACTCACGACCTCCAAACAAGATAGGGTCCTTCAACGTCAGCAGGGCTACTCTTGAGCTCCATGAGACTCCTCACACATTTATATGACAAACTGCAACAGGCAAAAGTCCTTTAATGGCAGCAGGATTCACTTGAGCTACACAAGCCTCCTCACACATTTATATGGTAAACAGTAACAGGCAAAAGTCCTTTAATGGCAGTAGGATTCACTTGAGCTACACAAGCCTCCTCACACATTTATATGGTAAACAGTAACAGGCAAAAGTCCTTTAATGGCAGTAGGATTCACTTGAGCTACACAAGCCTCCTCACACATTTATATGGTAAACAATAACAGGCAAAAGTCCTTTAATGGCAGCAGGATTCACTTGAGCTACACAAGCCTCCTCACACATTTATATGGTGAAAAGAAAGTACTATACCAGGCAGGCTGCTTCTCTATCCCGATCGCAATTACTGCACAATACCCGGGAGAACACACAGCAGATTCAGTTCCTGACAGACTGAGCGCAATTCAGCAATTTCTCCAGTCTTCTACAGGGTGAGCCTGGTTTCTACTCTTCAGATATCCTTTGATTCTCTTCATAGGATGGATTCAGTCCTAACAAGCAGTTACACAAGCTGCAGACCGGAACTCTGGGCCTTACACACGTTTCCCGACTAAAACTGCACACCAAAAAAGCACAGGGCTCCTTCCCTCTTCACTGCCAGAGCTCAACTGAACTCCAGCAGACAAAACCGGGCACTTCCTTTGAGTTCCTCCCAGTTCTTGGCTGGATTGGCTGTCACTCACAATAGACTGCCCCTGTTGCCCAGAAAGGCGCAAGTCCAAACTACATCTCCCAGAGTCACTGCCCATACAATCCTCTTGTGGCTGGCTCAGATTACGAGTCCAAGTTCTGATTCGTCCAAGGCACCATTTTAGAGCTACCTTAACCCACACTGATTGGTCCAGTTCAGCAGTTCAAAACTAGAATGGGAACTAGGCAAACACAGTTCTGACTGCAAAGAAAGCAGGTTAGACAAACTGTATTTTCATTATTACTCTAAATGATTTCTGGCAAACAGTTACATCTTTCAGATAGGTTCCCTTTGCACTCCTAGTGACTGCAAAATGGAGTGAATTGGCAACAGCTCGAGTGGTACTCAAGCAGAGAAACACACAGTCCCCCAAACAAACTAATTATGTCTGCAGGCAGACAGCTCTTAAAGACAGTACCAGAGGCTCTAAAACACTCACAGATAAATGGCTTAAACGCAAACACCATTCAGGCTTGGAGCATTCAAGCAAGCTATAGATACATAGATACATAGACAGTGTCAGCAGATAAGGGCCTATGGCCCACCCAGTCTGCCCATTTGAGCTTGTAAGTTCAGTTTGTTTTCCTAGAAGTCTGTTTCCCTTACCCTGACCTCTAGAATTCCGTTATGTCTATCCCATGCATTCTTAAATCCTGTGATTGTTTCAGCCCCCACCACTTACTCTGGCAGGGTGTTCCACTTGTCCACCACCTGTTCTGTGAAGAAATTCTTTCTCATGTTTCCTCTGAATCATCCTCCCTCCAACTTCATCCCATGCCCTCTAGTCCTGGAACATCTTTTTCACTTAAAAATAGTGTTTTCCTGCAACCTGTTTCTCCCTGTAAGATACTTGTATGTCTCTATCATATCCCCTCTCTCCCTCCTCTCCTCCAGGGAGTACATGTTCAGTTCCTTCAACCTGTCTTCATAGGACTTGTGATGCAATCCATGCACCATCTTTGTTGCCCTCCTCTGAACCTTCTCTACCCTGTCTATGTCCTTACATAGGTATGGTCTCCAGAACTGTACACTGTACTCCAGGTGGGGCCTCACTAGTGTCTTGTATAGCTGAATTATGACCTCCCTTTTCCTGCTGGTGATGCCCCTGCCTATACATCCCAGCATCCTATTTGCTTTACCTGATGCCTTGTCACACTGTTTCCCTACCTTGAGGTCATCAGAGATGACAACCCCAAGATCCCTTTCCTGCTTGGTGCATGCTATATCCTCACCCCCAACTGATATATTGTGCCAGGGTTTTGTGCCCATATGCATTATCTTGCACTTCTTTGCATTGAATTTCAACTGCCAAACCCTTGACCATTCTTCAAGTTTCTGCAGTGCCTTCTCATTCTGTCTACACCCTCTGGTGTGTCTACTCTGTTACAGAGCTTTGTGTCATCAGCGAACAGTGAAATTCTGCCTTCTAGATCCTGTGCAATGTCACTGATGAAGATGTTGAATAGGACCGGTCCCAGCACTGATCCCTGTGAGTACCCACTGGTCACTCTTCCCTCTGTGGAGTGACAGCCATTTACCACCACCCTCTGTGTCCTGCCACCCAGCCAGTTACCTACCCACCACACTACTGTCCTGCCCACACCCATATTCCCCAGTTTGTGTAATAGTCTTCTATGTGGCACAGTGTCAAAGACCTTGCTGAAGTCCAGATAGGCCATGTCCACTGCCCTCCCTGATCCACCTCCCTAGTCACCCAGTCAAAAATTCAATGAGGTTGGTCTGACATGACCTCCCCTGGTGAAACCATGCTGCCTTGGGTCCTGTAGTCCATTGACAACCAGATGTTCCACCAATCTCTCCTTCAGTAGTGCTTCCATGATCTTTCCCACTACCGAGGTGAGGCTGACTGGTCTATAGTTCCCTGCTTCCTCTTTGTTCCCGCTTTTGTATAAGGGACTACATCTGCTGTCCTCCAGTCTTTGAGTACCTCCTGTTTCCAGTGATTGGCTAAACAGGATAGCCAGAGGTTCAGCCACCACCTCTCTTAGTTCTTTAAGGACCCTGGTGCACCCCATCTGGCCCCATTGCTTTGTCAACTCTTATTACTTCCAGTTCCTCTTCAGGACCCTTTCTCGTGTAAAGGGACTTGTGTCCATTTCTGCACCATTCTCACCCTTGTACTCCTTCAGACCCATTACCCCCTCTTCCTCAGTAAAGACTGAGCAGAAATACCTGTTCAATATGTCAGCTTTACTGTTGTCATCCTCCACGTGACTCCCATCCTCCCCTTCAGTCTCACTATCCCTCCTTTGTCTTTCTTTTTCACTTATGTACCTGTAAAGGTTTTGTCCTTTAACCACTGATTTTGCAATGTGTTCTTCTGTCTGAGCTTTGGCTTCCTTACTGACTTCCCTGCCTCCCTTTGTTTCTCCTGGTACTTCTCCCTATCCCTTCTGCCTGTGTCTTTTGTATTGCCTGAATGCTATGTTTTGGCTTTCACTTTCTTTGCTACCTCTTTGGAAAACCATAATGGTCTCCTCTTCCTTTTCCTCTTGCTAACCTGCTTAATGCATAATTCTTTTGTTCTTATAATCCCATTTTAAATACTGCCAACTGTTCCTCAACCCCTGATTCCTGTCCCATTCCTTAATGCCTCTTTTCAAGTATTTCCCATTTTCCCAAAGTCTGCCCCCTAAAATACAGGATACATGTTTTGTGTGGTTTGGTTCTGCTCTTTCTGTGATTTCAAACCACAATGACTGGTGGTCACTGTTACCCAGGTGCTCCCCACTGTTACCCCCATCACACTGTCCCTGTTTTGAGCAGAAGGTCCAATATTGCCTTCTGCCGAGTTGGTTCCATGACCAGTTGTTGAGGAAGGCACCCTGAAGGAGTCCAGGATAAATCTGCTCCTAGTTGATGCTGCTGCTGGGATGCTCCAGTCCACGTCTGGAATATTGAAGTCTCCAACCAGTACTACCTCACCCTTGTCTGCCATCCTTTGGATGGATAGCATCAGCTCCCTATCTGTTTCTTCCTCCTGGGCTGGTGGTCTATAGACCACACCTGTGCGGATGGCTGGCCCCATTTTCCTTTCTAGCTTAACCCACAGTATCTCTCCCCCATTTTGTTCCTCCTGGATCTCTGTGGCCCTTATGTCATTTTTCACATACAGTGCCACTCCTCCTCCCTTCCTGCCTGCTCTGTCTCTTCTGGATATGCTGTAGCCAGGTATGACCATCTCCCACGCTCCTGGAAGTCTTTTGGGAACCCCCATTTGCAGGGGGGTTACACCAATATTTACATATTGTAGTCATTATATGCAGTACTAGACCTGAAAGGGTGTGTGCATTTATTATTTTTGGACAAGGTTTGCCCTGCCTTCCAGAGTTTGAATTTGTTTTGGAGCCCTGCTTTAGCTCTGCTGCACTTGCCTTTGCTGTTCAGCTGCTGGATCCTGATGACATCACTGTAGGGCAGAGGAGTGGTTCACACTGTGCAGTCACAGTGCAGTCACAGCAGTTTTCCAAGAGAAAACTACCAGTACTCAATGTACTGTACATACTGTGTTCCCCCTTCCCAACACACCAATACATACTATGTTCACCCTTCCCCAACACACCCTGTTAGCAATGCATTATGCCAAAATCCAAATGCCTTGTCAGTATGTTTTTGTGTAAAACTGACTTACTTGTGCCTCTGTAACAAAACATGGAGACTGAGAGATGATAGAGTTGTTGCCACCGCCTTGCCCAGTCCTTTTGATTTTCATGCAAAAATGACCCTGTTTTGTGAAAGACAGGATATGAAATTTACAAGCGCAGGAGGCAGAGTCCCAAATGCTAGGAAAATACATCTTATAACAGAGAGCATTATGTTGCTGAGAGATAGAGACTGAGATTTAAAAAAAAATGCCTTTCCAGTCCTTTTGACTTTCATGCATAAATTACCCCTTCTTGCATTGATTCTGGAATTGCATTTCATTACTGTCTCTCTGCAGTTAGTTTTGCATTTGAGTTGCTAAAACTGCATAATATGCTAGAACTTCTAAACAAGCCTGGTGTTTCTGTGGACACAGGGCTATACTGTTCACATTGTTATATGGCAAAGAAGTGCTACACACAAGTCAATTTTACAACAAGCATTTGTCAGTGCTACATATTTCCTTGTGTGGTGTATGTGGCAGGGGTGTAAAGGAAAAGTTACAGAATGAGTAATTCATAAAGTAGGAGGTGGCATTAATGAGGTAGAAAAAGTTAAAGCTGGTTCTCAGGGTCACCACTGATGAGGGGAGGTTGAGGAGATTGAAGTGCAGACTTAGGGCAGGACAGATCTTGGGAAGGTGATGCATAGCAAACCACACTCAAAGTTGTTAGAAGCTCCCAGTCGGGAGAGAAAGGTGTACTACCTAGCTGGTGGGGGTGGGGCTTCTAATACAGGTCTGGGGGGAGAGTGGTAACCCCAGTCATAGGGGTTTTTGATGCATGTAAAGGGGTAATGTCATTAATTAAAAATATGCAGGCTAACATTTAATGTGAACAGGAAAACTCCACACTTGAGGTTTGTTCTAGTGCAAAAGTGCAAGGTACAAAGTTTATTGGCAAGAAGTCTGACTGAAACCAGTAACCACAGGTTTGTCCATACGTGTGCTAAGTACTTAGAAGAAAAAATAAATAAATTGATCTTCCTTCATTTAATGTTTACTGGCTGTAAAACCTGGGAGAATTGTGTTCTGCCATCTGTTTCAGATTATCCTGTTCTTGGATGGACTGTTTTTAAATCATGTAGCCCCTTCTGACAGACAAACAGCTGAAACTTCTTAAGGTTTGCTGCATATATGTATGTAATCTGAACAATGTAACAATACAGCTAAGGTTTCAAAGAGAGAACAAAGTTAACAGCTCCCTACTGTTTAGGAAACCAGTCCTACTATGTCAGCAGGGAAACCTGTACAATTTGGTGTGACAGACTGACTGGAGGAAACAGCAGAGTTGCTTCATTGGATCTCGGACTATCATTCTCGGATGACAACTTCATTGAAGCTGGTGACCAGTATATTGTCACTACTAGCCAGCATTTATCAGCCCCACAAAAAAAATCTTACTTGCGGCGCTAAATGGTTTCTTGGAGAAAGAGGCAGTTCAACAGCAGATGTATTGCTAATAAGAATAGCATTAATCGTAATGTGACATCTTTTTTTTTTGTTAGAAGTGCATTTTTTTTGTGATAAAAAAACATTCAACGGTTACCATTTTCAGGAATCCTGGTCTTCTCTAAACACCCTGAATTAATGTTGCAGTAAGCCTCCCACAGAAGTCAGGCTGAGCCTGAAGAGTGGAACTTTGACAATGACAACTATCTGGCCATCTGGTTTATGTTCCCAACAACAGTGTCTGCAGCAGCTCCTGAGATAAAGTCATAAAATGTGTTCATTCTTGACTTTAAGGGAATGAACACTACATCTGACATAATTCTTATGAGAGAATTGAAAACATGATTGCTATTAATTAGCTATGTGGGTTTCTCTGACTCTCTGGATTCACAGGGACCACATTGGCTATGCTCTGGCTGCAGATCCTCTTCGGCCAGCTTGCAGCTGTGTTGCCGCAATATTGCTGCTGGAATGAAATTTAATTAAAAGTGACTGCTCAAATGATTTTATCTGTACTATAACAAAACAATTAATTTGAGTGGCAGATGTGATTCCATATAAATTAAAGACAGCTTATGCTTGTAATTACAGTGTATGAACTGATGTACAGTGCATAATGCAAACAATAACAGTACACAGCGAAAGTTCTAAGATCAAGTGCTCCCAATTCAATTTCTTTCCAATTCAGGTGGTCTTTACCCTGGAATTACAATATTTTGGAGGAAATTATCCCAAAGGGAGTAATTGGCTGTATAGTATAATGAGAGGAAATAATGTCCACACCATGTCCCCCTAAAGGAAAAGCCCCAGAAGGGGAGACCTCACATAGAATGAGGAGATGTGCAGAGCAGGAAAGGGGGAATATGTAAGTAAGAAAGCAGAGGCAGTAAGAGAAGGCATACATAGGGAAGAACGAGGGGTATAGGGGAAATGGTAAACCTCACATTGAACTTGGCAGATGGTGAGAAGTCATTCCTACAGCAGGAAAACAGTGTATCGTACTTAGTTAATTATTGTATAGAAAGACAAAGAACTCTCTGTGCGAAACACTGAGGCAAGGGTTATCCTAAAGGGAATTTGGCTGTGAAGCTAAGTTTCAGATAATCTCAAACGTATCATCATGGTGCATATGATCACTACAGTAGTTAGGTTCACTTTAACAGACCAGATGGTAGCTCTCACAGTTTGTAAAGGGCATCTGTTGCACCCTTGCAAACTGTGGAGAGGCCTTTGGCACCATGCACCCTGCTTAAAGTTGAACCAGCATAATATTCTGTGGTGATTTGCATATGCAGCCCATGATGTTTTGCATTGTGTGGGCATGTGTGATTTTGTAATTATTGTATGAGATATGCACCAGACTTGTAGAAGCCAGTACTTCCTCATGCGTATAGCAGAGAACACTGTATCAGCTACCACCAATGCAACACAATAGGACATATGGCTCCTAACAATAAACAGCTATGGTGTGATACTGTACTTTGCTGATGCAGGCATTGCCACTCACTGTTTGCCAAATTCAGCACATACTTACCATACGAACATACAAAATTTGCCAGCAGATAAAGGCCTAGAGGTCTATCAAGTCTGCTCGAATGTGCAGCTAGCACCCCTTATTCTGCAGCTGCCCCTTCCTTCCACCCTTCCCCTTCATTAACCCTCCCCTGTCCTGTCCCTTCCTCGCTTAAAGCAGTCCACTGTTCTACTGATACCACTTCAGGAGGTAATGCATTCCACCCAGCCACCACCCTCTCTGTAAAAAAGTGTCTCCTCATCTCCCTCCTGAACCTTCCTCGCTCCAGTCTCATATCATGGCCCCTGGTGTCCCTCCCCTCCCTTACTTCAAACAGCCCCTCTGTACTTGTCTTGTTTATTCCTTTCATGTATTTAAAGGTTTCAATCATGTCACCCCTGTCTCTCCTCTCCTCCAGTGAGTACATGTTCACTCCTTCAACATCCTCTCGTATGATAAGTCCTCCAGCCCCTTGATCATCTTTGTCGCTCTGCACTGCACCCCCTCCAGTAACTTAATGTCCCTCTTCAGATACGGATGCCAGTACTGCACGCAGTACTCCAGGTGTGGTCTAACTAATGACCTATAGAGTGGCAGAATCACCTCCTCCCTCCTCGAGGATATACCCCTTGCAATACAACCCAGCATTTTGTTTGCCTTTGCAGCTGCCTTCCTACATTGTGCCAAGTTGTTCATTGACCCTGTAATGAGCACACCCAGATCCTTCTCCTCCTCTGTCTGGGTTAGCTGCACTCCCCCTAGCTGGTAACTTCTTCTTGGGTTCTTCATCCCAAAATGCAGCACCTTGCACTTTTTGGCATTAAAGCCCAGTTGCCAGGTGTCTGACCAGGTTTCAAGCTTTGCCAGATCATCCTGTAACCCTTGCCATCCCCCTAGGTCATCCACCACTGCGCCTACCTTGGTATCATCAGCAAACAGACTGATCATGCTCTTGATGTCCCACGATATGTCTGCAATGAATATCCCAAACAACACTGGTCCCAACACCGAGCTCTAGAACACCACTGTCACTGCCCTTGGGTGTGAGAGCTCCCACCCACCACCACCCTCTGTTGCCTTCCCTGCAGCCAGTTTCATACCCATCTCACCAGCTTTGCACTCGCCCCTGTGCCTACTAACTTCCTTCCCAGCCTTCCATGTGGCACTGAGTCGAATGCCTTACTGAAGTCCAGATACAGGACATCCACTGCATGGCCCCTGTCCAGTTGCCTAGTTACCCAGTCATAGAACTCGACCAGGTTGGTTTGGCAGGATCTGCCACATATGAAGCCATGCTGTCTGCTGTCCTGTAGTCCTTTGGCCTCTAGGAGGGCCACTAGCCTCTCCTTCAGGATAGTCTCCATTAGCTTACCCACTATGTATGTGAGGCTCACTGGTCTGTAGTTTCCCAGTTCATCCTTGTGGCCACTCTTGTGGAGGGGCACCACATGAGCCATCCTCCAGTCCTGAGGTACACACCCCAAATGTACTGAGGCATTAAATAGGTCTGCCAAAGGTCCTGCAAGGACCTCTGCCAGCTCATTCAGTACCCTGGGGTGAATGCCATCTGGGCCTGGTGCCTTGTCCACCCTCAGTGCATTCAAACCCTCTCGAACTCTGTTCTCCATGATTTCGCCATCTGTCACCACTTCCCACCCTGCTTTTGCCATTTCTCCCACCTTGGGTGTCACCCCCCTCTTCTCTTTAGTAAATACTGAGCAGAAGTACTCATTTAGTGCTTCCGCCTTATCGCACCCTGCTTCCACCCAACCCCCCCTTCCTAATCCTTACTATGTGGTCCTTACAGCTCCTTTTCTCCCTGACGTACTTAAAGAAGTCCTTCTCCCCCTTCTTAATGCCTTGTGCCAGCCTGAGTTCCGTAGATGCTTTGACTCCTTTACTGCCCTTGTCACCTCCTTCGATTCTATCAAGAACTCCTCCTGTCCTCCCCTCCTGTTTTCTTGTACTTCCTAAAGGCAGCTCTTTTCCTCCTTACCTTTCCATGACCTCCTTGCTCAACCAGATTGGTTTCTTAGCCTAGCCTTCTTGCTCTGGGCTTTGCAGCAGGTTTTGGTTGCTCCACTATCCCCAGCTTTATGAGCTCCCACCTCAGGTTAGTGTCCACATTAGACTGAATTCTGCCAGGTACCCTTTTACCACTTCTCCCATCCTCCCAAAGTCAGCCCTCCTGAAGTCCAGCACTATTGTGCCAGATTCCACCCTTTCTTGCCCATATCCAATGTCAGCCTGCATTGAGTGGTGGTCACTCCCTGACAGCGGTTCCTCCACTATAAGTTCTCTCACAAAGTCCCCATTTGTCAGCACAAGGTCAAGGGTATTCCCTAACCTGGTTGGTTCACTGACCATTTGCAGCAGGAAGCTGTCCTGGAAGGCATCCAGCAGTACCTGCTCCCTTCTGTTCCTGGTTGTTGGGGTGCTCCAGTCCACTCCTGGCATGTTGAAGTCCTCCACAATCACCACACTACCCTTTTCACAGGTCCTCCTGATCTGTCCCACTAATTCCTGTCTAACCCTCCATCTGAGATGGTGGCCTGTACACCACTCCCATTCTAAGAATCCTATTCTCGGAATCCTGGATTTGCACCCAAAGTGACTCGCATTACCCTCCTCCTCCGCCTCCTCACACACTTCAGTCCTTCCTTACTATAGTGCCACCCTCCTTTCCCAATCACCCTGTCCCTATGAAATAACCTGTACCCTTGTACAGACAGGTCCTAGTCATTGTATTGTGGCCCATGTTTCCGTGATACTTTGATACTTTGATACTTTGATATTTCTGGACAAAAGAAGGCGGGTTGCCCATCAGGATTGTTCTCCATACATGGAACATTAACCCAATCTTGCTCGGACATCCATATATCTAATTTGTTTTTAAAAATAGTAATATTTGTAGAGTCAACTATCTCTTGTGGTAGTTTGTTCCACAGTCTAGGTGTTCTAACAGTGAAATAATTAAGTCTTTTTTTGCTATTAACCTTACTACTTCTATTTGTTTATTATGTAGTCTAGCTACTATTTTCTAGTGGAAAATTTAATACCACATGATTTCATTTGTTCTTGGTTGCGAGAATTTTGAATAATTGTAATAGATCTCCTCGACTCACGCCTCTGAGCAAGTGTGTATAATCCTGTTTTATGTAATCGAGAACAGTAGTCTAGATTTTTAAATGGGGTAGTTGCTTTGTGGCTCTACGTTGGACTTGCTCTATTTTATTTATGTCTGATTTCAGGTAGGGATTCCAAAATGGAGAACCATAGTCCAGATGGGGTCTTATGTGAGATCTATAAAGGGATAATAAGCAAGATTCAGATCTAGTAATAAATGTTTTTGAAATTCTACGTAGTAATGCATTTGTTTGGGTTGCAATTTTAGTGCAATGAGTTGATGGAGTTAATTTGTCATTAATTATTATCCCCAGATCTTTCTCAGCTGATGAAGTTCTAATAACAGTATTATTTAGATGGTAATTTTGAACCGGATTATTTTTTCCAAAATTTAATACTGCACATTTAGATAAGTTGAAGTACATTTTATTTATTCATGCCCATTTTTCTATAGCTGTCAGATCTTCTTGGAGCCCAACTTTGTTACTGTGATTTATGGCCATCCCTCCAAGTTTGGTGTCATCCGCAAACTTTACCATCGTATTGCTAGGAGAGATAGTCATATCACTTATGAATATGTTAAATAGAGTTGGTCCGAGCACCGAACCCTGCGGCACCCCACTAGTCACATCTCTGTCATCAGAAAGGACATCATTTACTCGTACACATTGAGTTCTCTTGCTTAACCACTGGTTTATCCAAGAGATTAATGGAGTTGAAATTCCCAAAGTAATAAGTTTATTTATTATTATAGTATGTGAAACTTTATCAAATGCCTTGCTGTAATCTAGAAGAATGACTTCCATTGGAATATTACAATCTAAATTATGACTAATGTAATTATAGAATGATATTAAATTTGTTGTGCATGAATAACCTGTTTTGAATCCATGTTGGTAAACATCATCAATTTTTAAAGTTGTCATTTCATTCTCTAATTTTAATTTAATAATTTTTTCCAATAATTTACATGGAACAGATGTCAAACTGATGGGACGGTAATTTTCAGTTTTGGATTGGGACCCTTTTTTATGAATAGGTGTAACTATGGCTGTACGCCAATCTCTAGGTACTACTGAATTTTGAATAGATTTGTTATAGATTATCATTAAAGGTAGGAAAATACTATTTTTGGTTTCTAAAAGAAATCTTGAGGATATGTTATCTGGTCCTGAACTAGTATGTTTCTTTAAAGTATTTAGAACAGTCAAAGTTTCTTGTGTTGAAATAGTTACTACTTCAGTATTTGATATTACTGGAATAATAGGTAAAGTTATTTCTTTGAAAAAGACTGATGCAAAGTAATTATTTAATTCAATTGCTGTTGTTTGATCTGATGTTATTGTTTGTTTATTAATTATTAATGGTCCAATTGTCTTGTTACAACCTTTTTTTGTATTGAGATATGAATATAAGGATTTTTGACAATCTTTAGTATGTGCTATTTTAAATTCAAAATTATGCTTTGCAATAACAATTTGTTGTTTTAATATTTTAAGTGTTTCCCTATAGTTTTTTAAAATAGGGTTGGTTGAATTTTTTGGGGCTTTTTTTAGTTTTGAAAACAATTTCTTCTTTTTTGCTATTAGTGCTTTAATTTTTTTATTAAACCATTGTGGAATCTTTCCCTTGTTGTTGTACCTGTTTTTTTCAGGTATGTATTTTTTTTTCTAAATGTGATATTTTGTCTTTAAAAATCCCATGCTTCATTAGTATTCAGAGGAAGAAGAGTCTTTTCCCAATTGACTTTATTTATAGAGTGGTTGATTTGATCAAAGTTAGCTTTGTGGTATTGTTTTAGTTTGATTTTATTTTTTTTTGGTTGAAGAAGAAATTTTGTAGCAAAGGTTATAGACATATGGTCGCTATTTTCTAGGGGTGCTGATATTTTAATATCATATATGGGTGTTTCTAAATTTGTTATTACTAAGTCAAGGATGTTATCCCCCCCAGTAGGTTGTCTTATAACCTGCTTTAAACCAAGATTTATAATAACTGTGATACGTTGTTCGTCGTGTTGGTTTGTTCCTGTAAGAGTGTCCCAGTTTATAGTAGGGAGGTTAAAGTCACCCATAATAAGTACTGTATCTTTGTTTGCCAGTTGTATTATTTCTTCGGTCAAAATTTTGGTAGTTTGTAGGTCAGATGAAGGTGGCCTATAACATACACCTATAAGTAGTTTGTCAGTATTTGTTGGCTGAATGTAAGTCCATACACTTTCTGTTTGTGTTAGCTTCTATCTCATAAGAATGTATGTCATTTCTTATGTAAAGACTCACCCCTCCTCATTTTTTGAGTTTTGTCTATGTTTAAAGTAGTGTTTATAACCAGGGAGTTCTGCCATCCATTTTTTTTTTCTGTATTACCCCATGTTTCGGTTATTGCTACTATTGCTAAGTCTAGAGTTTTAGTTAGAATTTCTAGTTCTGCATATTTAGTAATATTCATTGATCTTGCATTTAAAGTAAGAATATTTGCTGTGAAATTTGTATTACAACAATGATTTTAATAAGAGCTGGGAAGGGTTCCCAGACTCCCTTATTTTTAGTTTAAATGGGAATTGATATGATGTTATTTTTTGGCCCAGAATGTTACTAACCTTCCTACTTAGGTGCCATCCATCCCAGCAATATAGTGCAGGTCTTTCTTCAAATTCTTCCCAATGTGTTAGACATTTTATGCCTTGTTTGTAGCACCATTTACGGAGCCATTCATTCAAGTTTTTAATTTTAGAGATAATATACCTGTGGCTCTTGGATGGCAGTATTTCAGAATGAAGACAGTACAACCAAATTCTGATAGTATGTTGTTTAATGCAACAAAATCTTGTTTGATTTTTGATAGTTGTGATACTTTAATATCATTTGTTCCTGCGTGAATAATTACTAGTGGATTTTACCAGCAGTGGGTAGTATTGATTTTGCCATAGATGTAATATCAGCAATTTTGCTCCCTAAAGCTGGACCATGTTCTATGTTCTTTGTCTGGATTACATATTGTCCTATCTAAATATTTTATAATTGAATCGCCAGTACAACTACTTGTCTTTGATTTTGTGTGGTTCACTTAATGATGTTACGTTTAAAGAATTTGTTAAATGTTTCTTGGATTTGGTGGGACTTCTATCTGTTTTGGTGTTATTTTTTTGATACATCTTTGAGATGTTTGTGTCTTCTTCATTATGTTGGGTGTAACCCCCATTTACCAAGACCATATCAGCCACTTTGTCCGTTTGATTTGTCAATATTTCAAAGGAGTTATGTAGTGGAAGTTCGTCCTTGTTTTCTAAAAGATTTTTATTTTTCTGTGTGTGTTTTTTGTGAGGGATTTTTGTCCAATTGTTCTCCGTTGTGTGTATTATAGGAGTTGAGGATATAACTGGTTGTTCTATTAAACCAGTTATGGGGTCCCTTTAAGATACTTTTGAAGGAAATGAAATATCTATATTTTTGTAATAGATGTATTAGTTTCAACCAGTATTGACATTTGGTCTATGTAGTCTTCTAATGCTTTAATTTCAGGACTAAGATTATCTTTAGGCTGTAATCTTACAATTTCTTCCTGGAGGTTTTGTACCAGAATGCACCTTTCACAAACAAAGTTAGGTGTTTGTTTACCTGTTGTGTACATTAAACAGGATATACACATTTTGTTTGCTTTCTTCATGGTGTGTGTTGCTTTAATGTATATAAAGGACTAAGAAGTAAGAACCTTATATTTGTAGTATTACCTTACAGTTTCTAAGGGATAGAGCCCTGTGCCTGTTTGCCCGTTGACACGGTAGACATACGCTGTCTGCTATGCCCTCACAAGACGCCACTCTCACAGATGCTCGCCTGCTCGCTAGTGCAGGTTTTAGGCTGGTGAAACCAGAAGTTCGTTCTAACGTGACTTCCGGTTTTGCGCTACAATATATAGAGTTTTAGATAAGAGTTAGCCTTTAAAAAGGCTAGAATACTGTGGTACAATGTTATTTTAATGAAAAGATCCTTTGTGAAGCCTTTTGAACAGCATGGGCTTCAGATATTTTTAGGAGGACTTAGGTACTAGCCCTCTAGTCCTCCAGTATCCCAGACTGCCCAAAGCTTCAGTCAGGAAATCCCAACAGTGCAGTATATTAAAAGAGAAAAAAAAATCTATCTAGCAATAGGTGTATCACACTTTTCTTATAGCAATAAAGTATATTAGGCAGATTTAGGGTTTAGCAGCAATTGCAGTTTTACATCAGCAAGTTTTTAGTCTGCTGCCCGCCGCTAGTGCGGGTTTTAGTACAGGAAACCGGGTTCGTTCTAACGTGACTTTTGGTTTCATGCTACAATTTAAGAGTTTTAGATAAGATTTAGCCTTTAAAAAGGCTAGAATACTATGGTACAATGTTATTTTAATGAAAAGATCCTTTGTGAAGCCTTTTGAACAGCGTGGGCTTTAGATATTTTTAGGAGGACTTAGGTACTAGCCCTCTAGTCCTCCAGTATCCCAGACTGCCCAAAGCTTCAGTCAGGAAATCCCAACAGTGCAGTATATTAAAAGAGAAAAAAATCTATCTAGCAATAGGTGTATCACACTTTTCCTATAGCAATAAAGTATATTAGGCAGATTTAGGGTTCAGCAGCATTACAGTTTTACAGCAGCAAGTTTTTTAGTCTGTGATGGCTGCAATGTCCACCTCTCCCTCTGCCATGAGAACCTGTTACTCTGCAGTTTTCCTCCCAAGGCTCCTAGCATTAAGGGTAACCACCTTCCACCCTTTTCCCCCCTCCCATCCTGCCCTCCTTTCCTAGCATCACCAACAGTACTTGCCATTTGTCCTTTGTCACTGTTATGGGGGGGTAAGCTCATATGATTTCCCAACTTGTGGTCTCTGCATCTTTAAAATATAAGCAACCCTGGTGTATGCAGCAGTATGAGGATTCAGTGAATGACTCTCTGGCCAGTTTTCTCAGTCTTGGTGTCCATGTCTCTCCTGGTTGCTTCCTGAGTGATAGATTTGGACTGGATTAACAGTATCGAGGGGACAAGTGCTCCATGGCTCAACACACAATAGAGAATCCGATGCAACTTATGAAAAGAAAAGCAAGTCTGATCAGACACCTTGTATTTAAGAACACATATTCTTTAATTCATGTCTTGACAATATTACTGATAGTGTGTCCAATCAGAATGTCAGTTGCATTCTTTGTGTTCTGTTTGACATAGTAATAAAAAAGAAAGTGACCTCCTAGCACATTCCTGTAGCAATTAGACTCCTGACAGTGGAGCTGGTTGGTAACTGAGTGGTACTTTATGGGCTCTGTGGGGATGTGAAAATGTGGTTGGGGATTTTTGTATGAAAAAGTAAAAACATTAAAAGTGCATGCATCCATACTGACCAGAGCCTATATATTTTTATTATTGATTTTAAGCAAAGCGCCTCAGCAGACATTAAACCCATCCAATAAAGAGTGGTGGGACTTGAATAACAGTATCATCCATGTGCTACTGTTGGTGAAATGCATGAGTATTTGTTTGCACAGTTTATGCAAGTTAGCGTATGTAAGGCTTATAAAATTAAACATTGCCTGCCTCATTAAGGGGATTGTTAGGTGGATTAGTGAGAGTGGGGTCTGGGAAGTTGGTACAATAAGGCAAAAAGAGAGAGACCAAAGCAGTTCCTCAGCTGAAAGTGTTTTGGGGCTCCATCTCAAATGCAGGTTTTAAATTCAGAATTTGCCAAGCTGTGGGTTTGAGCACGTTGTAAAGTCTGGGTGCTTACATAGTTAGTCACATTATCAGATATGGAGAAACAAGCTCATGTGTAAACCATTGTGTTTACATTAACTACTTTTTTTAGTTTTTATAGAGCATCTTAGGATAATCAAAATATGTGCTTTAAAGTCTGAAATTACAGCACATTCTCTGTGTAGGCAGCAGTGTTATCATATAAGGCAGAATTAGAGAGCAATTTTGAGGGGGTAAAACAAGGGGACATCCCTTGTAATCAGGGACAGGTGAGAGTTATGGCTCCATCATATTACATGTCAGTGGTTCCCGGTATTGAACGTCTTGCCAGAGCAGCATCATCCTAGTTGGCATAGTCTTGGGCTTCCTCTACTGCTAAGGAAGGGCAGGTGAGTGCTTTTCAAGTTACTTATCTTCAACGCAAATTGGTCTATAGCTCAACAGCTTGTAAAGTGTCAGCTCCTATAGTGCCAAAGTCAGAAGGGGATTTTTTTTCTCCATTTCTTTTTCAGACTGAGCAATGCATGCATTTTTAGAAGTGAACAGTACAAGACAGGGGCAGAGATTTGCACTGCTGCCGCCCTGTCGAGTGGGGTGGGAGATTGTCACTGAGCTGTCAATCATTCCAGAAGACAATGTCAGCTGTCCGGAGCTGGCCTGCTTCCTAGGTGTCCCCTTCCTAGTTTGTTTCTCGTTCACCCTCTCTGCTTGAGGCTCTGCCTGAAGAAATGAAGTGTTGCAATCCCTGTAGGATTCTGCGAATAGAGATTTGCAACATGTATATCCAAGTGTGACATCACCATATATAAATACTACTTTTTGTTAGATTTTTTTGGGGGCTACCTGATTTGCATGATAAACCTTTAATGACTGGATAATCTATTACAAATGACACAACAAAGTGATATACCCTTTCAACGATTTTAGGTGTTTTAAAGTTGTGCTTATTTTCTTAGATATCCCTAAAATGAACTGCAGAATGATTTTTGGCATTTAGGGTAATTAGGTACCTTATGCAAGATGGCGCTTTGCTGCCTACATTGGGGTTAGAAATTTTGAAAGGGTTGCGTTCGTTTTCCCTCAAGCTTTTCAGACTTTTTTTTCTGATTTAAAGTGATATTGATGGTGCCACTCTTCTGGACATGTTTTCATAACTGTCAGTCTTTTTTTTTTTTAATGTAACTCTTCCTTCGGAAGAACTTGAGTGTCTCTGTGAACTTCATGAACATGAACATGAAAATAGATGTACCCTGCTTTACTCTGGTGAACATCATAATACAGTCATTCCATTGCCAATCCATTATGATGCCCACTATGTTTGTTTTCTGCCATAATGAATTTAAAATATATATACAGAATCTTAAAGCAGCAGTATTTGTTAACCAGTACTTGCAATTTTATATTCAAACTGTCAGAAGATAAAAACATTCTGACATGCATTCCCTTAACTCTCCTCCTGTATTATTATTATTATTTGTTATTATTTATGCTGTCTCTGATGTACATGAGCCCTCATCAGGACCAGTGACAGTAGACCCTTGGGGATATGTCGGTATCATGAAATAATGTGCATTTTTTTTTAGTAAAGCAGAATCTACATCTGAGGGCCTTAATATCTCCAGAAACACATCTGTTTATTCATGTCTGGGTAAAAAAAAATGTATTTGTGCAATTCCATTATAAAGAAAAGACTGAGGACTGGAGCAATGCATTGAGAAACAGAACCAGTCTTTTTGTATCTATACTTATGTTGTTCTGTTCAGCTCTGGCACCTGTACCATCATTGATGATTTATAAGTGAGATGTTCTGAGCATGTCTTGGCAGCCTTCATCACTTGCTTCCATGTACAGTATAGAGCATGACATTTGGCTGTCAGATGGCAATCAACCAATCAACCATTCGGCACAAGAATAGACATCTGTAATGGTGCTTTGACGTCATGAAATACAGCTCATATTATTTTTGATTTCATCATCGGCAGACATATTTAATGACACAAGACACTACTTCAGAGGTTGCCGAGAAAGAGGAGTGGTTGGACCATGGTGGGCTCAAGGAGGGTGAGAGTGGTGGAAAGAGAAGCATCCCTCAGTTGTGCTCTCCACAATTCATTCACCACTTTAGCAGAGCATGGCTCCTCTAAGCACCTGCAGTGGAGATCAAGGAGGATGCTGGGAACTCCATAATGGAGACCCACTGTACGGTGGCACAGAACCCCACAGAGGAAGGAAACAACTCCTGGTGGGGACTCCATTGTTGGGGGGAGAACTGGGGAGGGAGAGGAAAGGAAAGTAAGGTGTCTGCCTGGTGCATGGCTTGGAGGAACAGGAAATTAATCCTTAGGATCATGGGATCAGCTGCAAGGGGAGTGAGCTAGATGTCATTATCCACCTAGGGACAAATGACCTGGCTGAGAATGGTATCAGAGCAGTGCAACAAGAGTTTGTGGAGTTGGGAGGGCTTTCCACACAAGTAGCACACACAGTAAGTTACTGGAAGTGCCACTGTCTATGGCATGGATGAGGGCTACGGGTACTGCAGCATGGGATTCAATGACTGGTTGAAAAACTGGTGCAGAGCTCAGGGATGTGGCTTCATTGGGGACTGGGGCTCCACCTGGAAGGATGCAGACATATACTCATGCGATGGTCTGCATCTGTTCAGGAGGGGAACCAGGATCCTAGGTGATAGGTTTAAATGCTTCATTGGCAAGCATTTAAACTAGCCAAGGGGGAGGCACTGAAAAGGAGAAGGGAAATCCTAGACCCCCCAAAAAAATCAGGGTAGTTAATGAGGTAAACACCAAGGTAGAGCAGTCAATAGGGAGAAGGGCAGGGGTAAATGGAGAAAAAGACAAAGACAGTAGGGACAGGGAGGGGGCAAAAAGGAAAAACGCTATAGAAAATGGAGGGTAATAAGTACCAATGTCCATGGTCTAGGTAAAAGCTCCCTGAACTGGTGGTGGTCTTGATGGAAGAGGGATGCCTGGATATTGTGGCAGTCACAGAAACATGGTACAAAGAACCATGACTGGGATGACAACATACCAGGGTACAGGCTCTGAGCTGCAAATCTGGTGACATCCAGCAGACCAGACCTGGGTTTGAATCCCACAGCTTCCACTTGCATACTGTGTGACCCTGAGCAAGTCACTTACCTTCCCTTGTCTCCCAGGTCACTCCTGTAAAAAAGCTTTCAGATTAGTGTGCTACTCCTGGTTAAACAACTAAATTAAAAAAATTTAGAGCTGGTAGTGATTAAAACCTATCTAGCTTGGCAGAAGACACCAGGAGAAAGGACTGCTGTGTGACTGGACTTCTGCTGGGACTAAAGAAGGAACTCTTGTACTTGGACCTTTAATATAGGGTAAAACAAAACTAACAAACAAAACAAAAAGTTTATGTTGTCTGAGTTAACTGTACTGAATGGTTATCTGAACAGTTATCTAGGTGTAAATCTCAGGTGATTGAAAGGACTTGATAGCTGTGAGGTTTAAATTACTTGTAGAAAGATCTAGTAAGTAGGGGGAGTGGCTTAGCTAGAAGGAAGCTATATTTAAAGACTGCCTTAGAAAGATTCTGCTACTAGCTTGGCAGAAGAAACCAGGTGAAAGGACTGCTGTGTGACTGGACTTCTCTACTGGGACTATATTGCCCTCCTTCCCTCCCATCCACCCTCCCACCCAAAGCTAGTTCAACTTTTATAGGCACAGGATTTGACTGACAACAGGAACTTCCTGTTTGGGAGCAGGAAGTGAGTGATCACAGAGCCACCAAAAATCCACCACCCTAGAAGGGCAAGAGTAGCTCTCTGGCCCCCTATAGCTGCTGGAGGTCTGCCTCTGAGCAAGTAAGGAGTCTACTGAGAACTACAGTATAGGATATTCTTGTTTCAGGACACTCAGGAGCTTAAAGGGCACACAGGCAGAAAGTAAGGAGAGAGGAAAAAAACAAATAGAGGAAAGGGTAAGGATTGCAAACAGTTAAGGGGCCAGAAATAAGACATGATGGGAGTGGTGCAGTGCAGTGGCTGTAGAGCAGCAGTCTTCTGGGAGACATTCTGGAGGATGCAGTGTTGTCCCATCTGCAGGCACCTCTATGGGCTGAGGGAGGAGGTTGCTCATCTCCAGGCTGAGTTGGCCAGGATTTGTGTGACCTCCTCTTCCATCCAGAGACCAGCAGTGCCACTGCCATTGCCTCAGAGGTTGCCAAGAAAGAGAAGCGGTTGGACCACAGTGGGCTCAGGGAGGGTGAGGGTGGTGGAACAGAGGCACATCCCTCCAGTTATACCTCTCCACAATTCCTATGCAATTCTGGCAAAGTGTGGTTCCTCTAAGGAGACACCCACAGTGGAGTCCAAGGAGGATGCTGAGAACCTCCACAAAGGAGACCCACAGGAGGGTGGCAGGGGACCCTGCAGGGGCAGGAAACAACTCCTGGTGGGGGACTCCATTGTTAGGAAGGTAGAACTGGGGGAGGAAGGGGAGAGGAAGGTAAGGTGCCTGCCTGGAACCATGGCTTGGAGGGACAGGGAGCGAATCCTCAGGATTGCCAGAGCAGCTGCACAGTGGAGGGAGCTGGATGTCATTGTCCACCTACAGACAAATGACCTTGCTAAGAAAGGGATTAGAGAAGTGTAGGAAGAGTTTGTGGTATTGGGGAGGGGCCTTAGACAAGTAGCATGCATGGTAACCTTCTCGGAGGTGCTGCCCATCTATGGCGTAGGAGAGGCTAGGGTGTTCCACACTATGGGATTCAATCAGTGGTTGAAAAACTGGTGTGGAGCTCAGGGATTTGGCTTCATTGGGGACTGGGGCTCCACCTGGAGGGATGCAGACATACAATCATGCGATGGTCTGCATCTGTTCAGGAGGGGAACCAGGATCCTAGGTAATAGGTTTAAATGCTTCATTGGCAAGCATTTAAACTAGCCAAGGGAGGAGGCACTGGAAAGGAGAAAGGAAATGCTAGCCCCCAAAAAATCACGGTAGTAAGTGTGGTAAACACCAACATAGAGGTGTTGATAGGGAGAAGGGCAGGGTAAATGGAGAAAGTGACAAAGGCAAGAAGGACAGGGATGGGGCAAAAAGGAGTAAGGTCATCAGGAAATGGAAAGTAATGAGTACCAATGCCCGTAGTCTGGGCAACAAGCTCCCTGAGCTGGTGGTCTTGATGGAAGAGGGATGCCTGGATAGTATAGCAGTCACAGAAACATGGTATACAGAAACCATGACTGGATGTTAACATACTAGGGTACATAACCTACAGGAGAGAGACAGGCAGGGGATAAGAGGGAGAGGAGTAGCTCTCAATTTAAGGAAGGGATAAAAGCAACTGAACAAAAGAGTAAACAGGGAGGAGAGGAGGCACTGTGGATCACCTTGGAGACTGTAAAGGGTACCACAACTCACAGAGGTTGTGTACAGACCCCATGTCAGGGAGGGAATGGACAAGGATATGATAGAAGGCATTCTTAGAATGGCAGAGAAAGGAGATGGGAGACCTGAATATGCCAGATGTTAACTGGCACATTTGCTGCAGCCACATCCAAGAGCAGGGCCATTCTTGATGCCCTACAGGTGGCAGGCCTCAGACAGCTAGTTTCAGAACCCACTCGTGAGGGAGCAATCTTAGACCTCTTACTCTCGAATGGGGACAGTGAGAGGATCTCAGATCTAGAAGTGGGTTGCCACCTGGGAGCAAGTGACCATCAAACAGTGTGGTTCACGTTAAACTCAGCTACAGAGTCAAGCCATACAAAAGTGAGGGTACTGGACTTCAGGGGGGCTGACTTTGGCAAGATGGAAGAGTGCCTCAGAAAAGCACTAGCAAAGAGGCTAGAAGGAGCTGTGGAGCAACAATGGGGAATCATCAAAACTGCCATCACAGAGGCAACAAGCCTTTGTGTGAAGCAAATAAACAAATCAAAATGAAAGAAAAAGCACTGTGGTTCTCAAAAGAGGTGGCTGTGAAAGTCTGGAAGAAAAAGATAGCATTCTGGAAGTATAAGGAAACACAGAAGGAGTAGGACAGAGAGCTGTACCAGTTAAGGCAGAAGGAAGCAGGGAGGGAAGTCAGAATAGCAAAGGCCCAAACTGAGGAAAAGATAGCCAACTTGGTTAAGAAGGGGGATAAAACCTTTTATAGGTACATCAGCGAACGAGAAAGACAAAGTGAGGGATAGTGAGGCTGAATAGAATGGACAGTGGTGGCAGAGGGGGACAGTGAAAAGCAGGATACTGAATGAATTTTTCTGCTCAGTATTCACAAAAGAGGAGGGGAAGTGCCTAATCCAATTAACAGAAGCACTTTGATAGGGGGTCGATCCCAGTCCTTTCACAGAAGAAAGAGTTCTGCAAGAACCCTAAAACTGAAGGTGGACAAAGCAATGGGGCTCAGAGAATTCACCCCAGAATTCTAAAAGAATTAAGGGGAACTAGTGAAACCACTGGCTACTCTTTTAATAAATCATGGATGATGGTGGTACCCAAGAACTGGAGGAAGGCAGATGTGATTCCCTTCACAAAGTGGGACCAAGACAGGTAGAGAAAGTGATGGAGTCACTTCTGAAGGAAAGAATAGTTGAGTACCTAGAGGCCAGTGGGGCACAGGACCCAAGGCAGCATGGGTTCACAGTGGAAGGTCATGTCAGATGAATCTAATAGATTTCTTTGCCTGGGTGACCAAAGTAGTAGACCAGGGAGGGGCTGTGGACATGGCCTACCTAGACTTTAGCAAGGCATTTGACACAGTCCCACACAAAAGATTAATAGTCAAATTAACCAGCCTGGGAGTGGGTCCCAGGCTGGTAGCCTGGGTAAAACATTGGCTGGACAACAGGACACAGAAGGTAATTGTAAATGGAGTCCACTCTGAAGAAAGAGGGGTTACTAGTGGGGTTCCGCAGGGTTCAGTATTGGGTCCAGTCCTTTTTAATGTCTTCATAAGTGACATTGCAGAGGGACTGGAAGGAAAAGTATGCCTCTTTGCAGATGACACAAAGATCTGCAACAGGGTTGATACACAAGGAGGCGTGGAAAGGATGAGAAGGGGCTTGGCAAGGTTGGAGGAATGGTCAGAAGTATGGAAGCTAGGATTGAATGCAAAGAAGTGCAAAATAATGCACCTGGGAAACAAGAACCCAGGGGAAGAATACACAATGGGGGGGATGTAGTAACAACATCAAAAAAGGAAAGGGACCTGGGGGGTAATCATATCAGATGACCTTAAGGTTAGCAAGCAATGTGAGAGAAGGCGGTAGGGCTGGGGGTATACTGGGATGCGTGGGGAGAGGCATCAGCAGCAGAAAACAGGAAGTTGTTATCCCTCTGTACAGACAGTTGGTGAGACCCCATCTGGAGTACTGCATCCAGTTCTGGAGACCCCATCTCCACATGGACATAGACAGGATAGAGGAAGTCCAGAGTAGGGCAACTAAAATGGTGCAGGGTCTGCAAGAGAAGCCGTATGAGGAAAGACTAAAGGAGCTTAATATGTATACCCTTGAGGAAAGAAGGGAGTGGGGGACATGATAGAAACTTTCAAGTACCTCAGTGCAATCACCAGGTCCAAGAGGGTAGCATCTTTCAGAAAAAGAGACGTGCAAGAACAAGGGGACACAATTAAAGATGGGGGGGTGGTTCAGGGCAATGTGAGGAAGTATTATTTCACAGAGAGGGTAGTGGATGGACAGAACAGCCTTCCTGAGGAGGTTGTGGGTTCTAAAACTGTGGGAGAATTCAAGAATGCATGGGACAGACATAAGGCAATTCTTGTGAGGGGTAGGAAGAAATAGGCTGTTGGTTAACTAGGATCTGCAGCCTATCCTGTAGGTAGGGAAATGGACAGACTAGATGGGTCAAGCGGTCCTTATCTGCCATCAAACTCTATGTTTCTATGTTTCTACTATGTTTTTATGTTACACAGTCTACAGGAGGACAGGGAGGGTGGAAGAGGAGAAGGAGAAGAGTAGCTCTCTATGTAAGGAAGGATCAAAGCAACAGAACTAAAGGGTAAACAGGGAGAAAGGAGACACTGTGGGTCACCTTGAGACTGGAAATGGCAGCACAGTCTGCACAGTGGTTGTATACAGACCCCATCTCAGAGGAAGTAAATGAACAAGGAAATGATACAAGGCATCCTTAGGATGGCAGAGAAAGGGAAGATATTGCTGATGGGGAACCTGAATATGCCAGATGTTAACTGGAACACCTTTGCTGCAGCCATATCCAAGAGCAGGACCATTTTTGATGCCCTACAAGGGACAAGCCTCAGACAGCTAGTTTTGGAACCCACTCGGGAGGGAGCAGTCTTAGACCTGATAGTCTCAAATGGGGACAGAGAGAGGGTCTCAGTTCTAGAAATGGGTAGCCATCTGGGAACAAGTGACCACCAAACAGTGTGGTTCATGATAAACCTAGCTGTAGAGTCAAGTCATACAAAAGTGAAGGTACTGGACTCTAGGAGGGCTGATTTTGTCAAAATGGGAGTGAAAGGCACTAGCAAACAGGCAAGAAGGTGGGTGGAGCAACTATGGGGAAACATCAAAACTGCCATTACAGAGGCAACAAGCCTTTGTGTGATGCAAATAAACAAATCAAAATGAAAGAAAAAAACACTATGGTTCTCAAAAGAAGTGGCGGAGAAGGTTAGGGAGAAAGAGATAGCATTCAGGGAGTATAAGAAAACACAGAAGAAGCAAGACAGAGAACTGCACCAGTTAAAGTAGAAGGAAGTGTGGAAGGCAGTCAGAATAGCAAAGGCCAAAACCCAGGAAAAGACAGTCAACTCGGTTAAGAAGGGGGACAAAACCTTTTATAGGTGCATTAGGGAGCAAAGATAGACTAAGGCAAGGATACTGAGGCTGAATAAAGAGGAGGGTGGTTGGGCAGAGAGCAACAGTGAAAAAGCAGGGATAATGAACAAATACTTCTGCTCAGTATTCACAAAGGAAGAGCAGGGGGAGATACCTTATCCAGTCAATAGAAGCACTCTGGATGGGGGTGTTGATATTAGTCCTTTCACAGAAGAAAGGGTTCGGAAAGAACTCCTAAAACTGAAGATGGATAAAGCAATGGGGCCTGATGGAATTCACCCCAGAATTCTAGAAGAACTAAGGGAAGAACTAGTTACACCACTGACTACTCTTTTTAATAAATCATAGGAGGATGGTGTGGTACCTGAGGATGGGACGAGGGCAGATGTGATTCCCCTTCACAAAAGTGGGAGCAACACAGAAGCAGGAAACTACAGCCCTGTCACTGT
Source organism: Neoceratodus forsteri (assembly GCA_016271365.2). Taxonomy (NCBI): domain Eukaryota; kingdom Metazoa; phylum Chordata; order Ceratodontiformes; family Ceratodontidae; genus Neoceratodus; species Neoceratodus forsteri. Next base: position 177,408,605 of record CM057455.1, read on the forward strand.
GACCTCAGTGGTAGAAAAAATGATGGAATCACCACTGAAGGAAAAGAATTGTTGAGTACCTAGAGGTCAGTGGGGCACAGGACCCAAGGCACCATGGATTCACAACAGGAAGGTCATGTCAGACAAATCTAATCGATTTCTTTGACTGGGTGACCAATGTAGTAGACCAAGGAGGGGCTGTGGCATTGCCTACCTAGACTGCAAGGCATTTGACACAGTATTGCACAAAACATTAATTAATTAGCCAGCCTGGGAGTGGGTCCCAGGGTGGTAGCCTGTATAAAACATTGGATGCACAACAGGACACAGACAGTAACAGTAAATGGAGTCCACAGTGAAGAAAGGGGGTTTCTGTGTGGGTACCACAGGGTTCAGTATGAGGTAGGTCCTTTTAATGTCTTTATAAGTGACATTGCAGAGGGACTTAAAGGAAAAGTATGTCTCTTTGCAGATGACACAAAATCTGCAACAGGGTTGATACACACAGGTGGAGTGGAAAGGATGAAAAGGAACTTGCAAGGTTGGAGGAATGGTCAAATGTATGGCAGCCTAGATTCAACGCAAAGAAGTGCAAAGTAATGCACCTGGGAAACAAAAACCCAGGGGAAGAGTGCACAATGGGGTGTGAGACATTGACAACAACAAAAATGGAAAGAGACCTGGAAGTAGTCATATCAGATGACCTAAAGGTGGGCAAGTAATGTGATAAGGCAGTAAGGAGGACTGGGGGGATACTGGGATGCATAGGGAGAGGCATCACCAGTAGAAAATAGGAAGTTGTTGTCCCTCTGTACAGACAATTGGTAAGATCACATCTAGAGCACTGTGTGCAGTTCTGGAGGACCCATCTCTGCAAAGACATAGACAGGGTTGAGGCTGTCCAGAGGAGGGCAACCAAATGGTGCAGGGTCTGCACCAGAAGACAAATGAAGAAAGACTAAAGGAGCTTAAGATGTACAGCCTCAAGGAAAGGAGGGAGAGGGGGACATGATAGAAACTTTTAAATACTTCAAGGGAATCAACACAGTCCAAGAGGGTAGCATCTTTCAGAAAAAGAGATGTGCAAGAACAAGGGGCCACAATTTTAAGATAGAGGGGGATGACTCAGAGGTAATGTCAGGAAGTATTTATTCACAGAGAGGGTTGTAGATACATGGAACAGCCTTTCTGAGGAGGTTGTAGAGTCATAAACAGTGAGGAAATTCAGGAATGCATGAACCAGACGTAAGGTAATTTTGGGGGGGTTATGACGAAGTGGGCAGATGGTTAACTAGGATCTGCAGCTTATCAGTTAGGTAGGGGAGATGGGCAGACTAGGTGGGCCAAGTGATCCTTATCTGCCATCAAAGTCTATGTTTCTATGTTTCTATATTAATAATAAACATTTTAAAACTGACTCAAGACTGCTTTAATTACTGTGGAGTCAACATATTTTAGAAGCAGAATATTCATTAAGCTTAACACTGCATTTAGGAGGATAGCATATTGAACCCTGCTAACAAATACTGCTGCTTTAAATTAATAGGAATTTGCAATACAGATTGCAGACTATCAGCATTATTAGGGGTATGCATTTTGAACAGAATATCAAACATATTGAACAATGCACACTATATTTCATTTTTTGTAATAATTGATTCAAACAAAAACAGGGTTAAGCAAGGTGGTCCAATTAAAATTGAAAATGGTACAGTTCACTGAAATGCCATGCTAGTTCCTATTGCACTCCTCGGTTCTAGCAGCAAGATGTGTCTTTGAATGTAGAGTGGGTTTCGGACCTGGGACAAGTTCAGGTGAGTGAGGGTGTGTAGGGATGTGCTGGGGGTGTGCTGGGGTGGTGGCTGTTTAGCGGAAAGGTGGGGGTGAAGAGGTACTGATGGGTGAGGGATCTTTTTTTTTTAAAGATTAAAAAAAATATTGAGGAACAGTTGTATTGGTTTTAGGTTTTGGCGGCAATGGGAGGTGGGGGGGGCACTAGACGCCAGGCATGTATGGCTGCATTAGGGATAATGTCAATAGGGATGGGTTGCCACTAGATACCAGGAAAATTATTTATTAAGGGGAGGGCAATCGGCAGTGAGAGGAGGGTGCCACTAGCTACCAAGGAATATATGGGGATCGCGATTGGTGGGTGGGGAGCACACCTCTCAACTTCCTGCCACATTAATCAGTGACATAAAGTAAAAGTATCAGGGACACACAGGTCACTTGTGGGTTTTTTTTTGTACTGTTGTTGAAAACGTGGTTCCTGGAAGCATGTTTTGACACTGACACTGCACTGGTTGTGTCTTAGTGTTTCCAGGAACCATTAACTATAATATGCCCTTTATGCATTAATTTGCCTAGGCACATGGTATATGTTAGTGCTGATGTGCTGACATATTACCCCTGCACTGTTAAGCTGTGGTAAAATAGGGCTGACCTGAAGCAACTGGAGGTGCATATAACAGCGCCTGAGTAGGGGGAGAGCTGCAGTTTGTCAGCTATTACTCCTCTACTTTATTGGAAGCCAAGGCAGAAGTTCCTCATACCATGTTGATTGGGTAGTGTCTAGACCTGAACTATCTGACCTAGTTCAATGAAAAAAAAAAACAGAGGGACGAGCAGAGGTGTTGTAGTAGTAACAGTCACACATGTACTTGTACACATGTGAACTCAGCACTGGCTGCCCTTTATTGCACCTGTGTCTTCATTGCTTTTCACAATCTGTTGACCATCCCAACTTGCAGACCTCATTCTAGCTGCAGAAATTATCTGACCTGTATAATTAATTAAATAATTAATTAACTGTAGCCCAAATATTAAGGACACGGAGAGAGGGAGACAGTGAGTTGGACCCAGCAGAGTATCTCTTCAAATCAATAAATCTAGTTGATTAGTAAACGGAACTCTCTCCAAAGTAAGGGGGGGGGGTTACTAGTGGAGTACCTCAGTGTTCAGTACTGGGTCTGTTCCTCTTTAATGTCTTTATAAGTGACATTGCAGATGGTCTAGAAGGAAAGGTACACCTCTTTACAGATGACACAAAGATCTATAACAGAGTTGATATACAAGGGGGGGAAGAAAGGATGAGAAGGGACTTGGCAAGGTTGTAGGAATGGTCAGACATGTGGCAACTTAGATTCAATGCAAAGAAGTGCAAAGTAATGCACCTGGGAAACAAAAACCCAGGAAAAGAGTGCACAATGTCAGGGGAGATACTAACAACAACTATAATGGGAAGGGACCTGGGGGTAGTCATATCAGATGACCTAAAGGTGGACAAGCAATGTGAGAGGTCAGTAAGGATGCTGGGATACATAGGGAAAGGCATCACAAATAGAACAAGCATTTATCAATGCCAAATGTTGTCGCACTGGCATTGGCATTGGTAGTGCCAGAGCTAGAGATGCATAATAGGAATGGCAATGAAGTATTGAAGTGACGCCAACCCCACCCCCACCCTGTAGAGAGTGACAGGCATTGGGGTGTGCTTTTGGGTCATCAGCTATAAAGCTCATGCCATTGTACCTCACCCTACCCTGTAGACACTGACAAGTGTTGGGGTGTGCTTTGAGGTCTTTTGGCATTATACTTACCCCATTCCATAAGGAAATATGCTGACACGGGTGCAGTATAAGAGCGTGGGGTGAACTTTGTGGCCGAACAGTGCAAGGCACACTACGATACCTGTCAGTGGCTGCAGGGTGGGGGTTGGGGTAGGGGGTGGAATGGCATTAGCATTACATCTGATGATCCCAAGTCACACCCCTGATGCCTGTCAGTCTGTACCAGGTGGGGTGCTACAGTTGGAAACCCTAACACCATAGGCATGTAGTGGTAGTTTCACTCCACATTTCAACATGGCCTGCTTGTCAGGCCACCTCATGAAAAGCAGCACAATCATTTTGTTAGCTGAAAGGTGGTTTTGCACAACGGCTGTGCCTGTCGGCGACAGAGGGATGAAAACAAATTTTTGGGCAGGATGTGGAGAATGACAACTGTATTGTTCATGAGTAGGTGTAAAAAAATGGCAACATTGAAAATCTGGAGTGACAATATGAAATATTGGTGAAGCAATGAGCATGCATACAAACTGCGCAACACACGTCCGTAACCCAATTATTTTTGGGAGTTTGGTAGCCACATTTGTAACATAGGCATTTTGTGACCTCCCCTTATGAACAGTGGCAGTGAGATTTTGTTAATCTGTCCCAAAAGTTGATTTCCCACAGCAGGTGCAGAAACACATTTTGGGCAGGATGTCAAAAATGACAGCTGTACTGTTCGTAAGGAGGTGTGAAAAATGGTAGTGTTGAAAATCTGGCATGGAAATATTGCAAATATGCGAAGTTACAAGGGTGCGTGGAAACTGTGCAAAGCACGCTTGCAACACAGTCATTTTATGAACTTTGGGCACCAAATTTTCAACATAGGCATTTTAGGACCTCTGTTCATGAACAGTGTCACCATCATTTCCTCAAACTGTCCCGAAAAGTGATTTGCACAGCAACCGCGCTATTCTGTGCTGGACATATGAAAACACATTTTGGGCAGGATATGTAAAATGACAGCTATACTGTTCATCAGGAGGTATGGAAAAATGGCAGGTTTGAAAATATGAGTGAAAATATTAGCAGATTCATGACGTTCTACGAGGTGTGTAGAAACCACGCCTTGCATTTCGTTAAAACAACCATTTAGGGAGTTTGTGCCAAATTTGCAAAATAGGCTTTTTGAGAGCTCCCCTCATGAACAGTGGCACTGTCATTTCATTATTTGGTCCCAAAAGGTGATTCCACACAGTGACCACGGAATCACCTTTCAGGACCGAATAACACCATGACACTGCCAGAATTCATGAGGAGGGGTCCCAAAATACCCATGTGCCAAAATTCCTTAAAATGCCTGGGATATGCATCAAAGTTGAAAAAACCCTATTAATTCTATTATACAGCTAACCAGCATTTCCTCAGTTTGTGGTCAGCTTTGAAGAGTGCAGACAAGTTCCTGGTCTACCAAAGATCGTCGCGCCAGACTCCGCAGGTAAGTATGGTGTGAGGGGGGTGTGGGGAGGCAGGGTGCACAGTGAGTGGGCGCAGGTTGTGGGAGGGGCAGGGAGACCACTGAGGGACTCTTTCTTTTTCACAGGTACAAAAAAAAAAATTGTGCGTATTTTTCTGTTTACAGGGGCATGTAGCATGCTGGGGTGGACTCCCAGCATGCCAATGGGCTTATTTTTGGGGGTAGCTGGCCGATGAGGATTAGGGCACCCCTGACACTACAACAAAGGGGGTTACTTTATGCCGACTGGGATTTGCACCCCGTCAGCACACAAGGAAAGTGGGGGGGGGCTAGAGTCGAGCGGGATTGGGCACCCCCTCGGCATATAACAAATGGGGGGATTCTTTATGCTGATGGGGAGTGGGCTCTCCTGTTGGCACATACATTGGGGGCAGGGTAAGCCAACAGGGGGATTGGGAACCCCCGAAGTCAGCAGTTTGGTGGGCAGTGTGCCACTGTGTTTGTGTTTCTGGGTAAGCACATCAGGAGGTCTGTTGCATGTGATGGGTTGCTCGCATTTCAGCGGACCTTTCTTAGATGTGCTTGCCGGATGGTGTAACTGGCATGCAGGCTGATTGATGAATGAGGGATGCACTTACTGATCGCGTGACCTGCATTTACCAACAGTGACTGTGCCTCCAAATCTGCACTACTGCAAGATGTTGGCCTCGCAACCGCCAACATAAAAAGGGAAGTGGTTATCTCTCTGTACAGACAGTTGATGAGACCCCATCTGAGTACTGCGTGCAGTTTTGGAGACCCCATCTCCGCAAGGACATAGACAGAATGGAGGCAGTCCAGAGGAGGTCAACTAAAATGCTGCAGGGTCTGCATCAGAAACCATATGAGAGAGACTGAGAGAGCTTAATATCTATCCTTGATGAAAAAGAGGGACCGGGAGGGGGACATGATATAAAGTTTCAAGTACCTCAAAGGGAATCAACAAAGTCACAGAGGTAGCATCTTTCAGAAAAAAGATGTGCAAGAAAAAGGGACTCAATTTGAAGATTGGAGGGACTGCTCTGGGGCAATGTGAGAAACTTTTTTTCATAGATAGAGTAGTGGACTCATGGAACAGCCTTGGGTGGGGATTGAGGGGTCTAAAACAGTGGGGAATTCAAACACGCATGGGACAGACATAAGGCAATTATAGTGGGGGTGGGAGGAAGTAGGCTGTTGGTTAACTAGAATTTGCAGCTTATCCAATAAATAGGAAATGGGGGCAGACTGGGTGGCAAGTGGTCCTTATCTGCTGTCAAAGTCTATGTTTCTATGTTTCTATTAGGGTAGTTGACATTGCATGTTTATGTATACATGTTTATATTTCTTGTAAGGGTAGCATGGTGCAGGTTGTTAAAGTATGTATTCATGTTTTAAAGCAAGCAAAAACAACTTCACTGCACAAGGGAGGGTACACGCTGCAGTCCATATAAATCCAAAAGCAAGCAAAAGCAGCACTGCTTGTCTGGTAAACTGGATATTTATTGAATGCACAGCAAATCTTAAAACAGACCGCACCAAGGCATTTAAAGAATCAAGTCATCTTAAAAAAAATAAAGCTTCTTATCTGTGATCTTTTAAAATAAATCCTTTTTTTTTCCAATTTAGGAATGGCTATTGAACAGTGTATGTTCTCAGTTCTGAATTAAAATGTGGAAGTGGCTCATTAAAGTAGTGTGTGGGGGGGTGATCATGCTGTGGAGGGGATATTTGTCTGTGGAGGGCTGGGAATGAATATAAAAGCAATGGAGCTGGTGCTGCAAAACAGACACCACATCACAGTAGGGAACACAGGGTCACTTTCCGCTGATGGTCCCTTTTATCTTCTACAGTGATGGCAAAATGTCTGCAGAGCTTCTCCCATGCAGACATAAAAATGGGCTGGCTCACAAGTCAGTGCACCACTTTTGATTTCTAGAAGATGGGACAGGAAGGTAAGGGGCAAATGGACAGGAATGTAAGGGGTGATGATAAACTTAAATTCAATATGACATAATAAATGGTCTAGGGAAGTTTGGTGCACACAGTGCAATCGGCATATTGTCTGGACAGAGTCTGTTTTAAATAAAATTACACAGGATTTCCCCAAGCTAATTTTTAAGAGAGCTACTGTAAAACCCAGGGGACATTACTGTCAGCTCATTGCAACCTATTTCCTAACAAAGTTTGAGTACCTGAATGGGAGGACCCATGATAGAAAGTATACTACAATTCACATTAAACTGTTCCTCCAATGAGTTGTTTTAGCATTTCTGACTGAGTTGCATAAGTGTTGCTGGATCCAACACAAAGTCCTGTACAAGGAGATAGCATAACACAGTGGTTTAAGACTTTGAGCTGTAAATCTAAAGACCTGGGTTTGACTCCCACAGCCCCAACTTGCATACTGTATGACCCTAAGCAAATCATTTAACTTCCAGTGCTCCCAGGTTGCACCTGTAAACAAGCTATCAGCTAGTGTACCACTCATGGTATAGTGTTGTAAGCAACAATATCTGACCAGTCACCATGATATGAAGTGTTGTACAGTGTTATGGGTAGGTGTGAACTGTTCATGAGTCACAAACTCAGCTGTGAGCGCACTGTCTGTCAGTGTGACCCTATTGCCCTCCACCCCCACCTTCCATTATTCAAGATGTTTAGTTATAAAAATAAACCTGTTAGTGCAGTTGCATACCTGTAATGTCTGATCATGCTGTGTTTTGTTAACAACATACTCCTTGTGATTTACTCAACCCTGTTTCATACCTAATCATGGGATGGCATGGAAACTGCCATAGTTGTGAGCGATGTTCAGCACACCTCTACAGACATTCAGTTACAGACTCTCTGATTAATATATACTCATGCTGGCACAGTTGCCTACCCTATTCCAATAATGTTCTCCAGGGATTAACATAGCCGTGGCAGAATACTGGATCCACCGTCAGTGCCATAGTGGAGTTTTGCATGGTAGATGTACTCTGGTGCTGTGACATTTCTACCTTTTCTTTGATTCTCACCCATAGCAGCAACTATCCAGATACCTAGCCAGCAGCATGCACGGCTGTGACAATCAGCGCCGCCGGCTGCGGTGTGGCATTGGCGACAGTGTGGCGTGGCCATACAGCCATACGTTCAGTGTCGGTTAGGGCAACAACCTGCATACTGACTACGAAAGGGAATGTGGTAACGACTGAGTGTCTTGTTCCCAGCGAGGAGGTTACTGCCACATAGCACTAGTGTATGGTTTATTATAGGAAGTATGTAATGATGAGACTGAAGTAGCATTTGCTGTATCAGCAGGATACCTTGAACTGAGAAACTGAAAGTCAAAGAGTAGGTGGGATGCAAGCAGGCTACAGTCCCAGATTAAATACATAGTGGATTGTGATTTGGGAATCATTTAGGTGCAGTGGAACACTAGACTAGCTTTAATGTCAGTGAAGACATTGTTGAATAGGGGGTTGGGCACCAATGGACTAACACAGCTAGTCTTAACACTGAGCAGCATGTAAATGGACATGGGGGGTAAAACTGTATAACCACAGGTAGGTTTAATAACAGGGAAGTGTGATTGGATATGGGGGGGGCTTTATTCCACCAGGGACAGGTTTTCTAGTTGAAAGTCTTGGACATGTGTTACACTGTGTTGATGATCAGTGTCGTGGTGCATTGGTTCAAGATGGCTTTTGCCAGAGGGCACCAGGTGTGATCCAGTGGGGATTGGCACATCTGTGCAGAAGAGGGTATAATTGTATGAAAATGAGTAAGTACTTGCAAGAACATAAGATTCATACCTGTTGAAATAGTTAAATACCTTGATTGCAGTAACCTATATTTTGTATCCATTGCATGGTTATTCAGCAACTGTTCAATGCGGGTGTATTATTATTATAGGTTGCAGAAACAGGTAAATCGTGTATACTGGTGATACTAAATGGTGCTAAAATTAAATACACAGTTGGTGAATGTCCATTTTTTATGTTTCTTCACAGCTCGTCGGGCGCTCCCATCCAGCTGCAGAGGTAGTGCCAGCACAGGCAGAGGCTGTGGAGGCTGCAGAGTCTGACTCTGACTCTGTTATCCTTGTGAGAATCAGATGGTAATATCAACTAGAAGTGATTATATTGACTATGTGCTATCATCTCTTTCTTCTGTATCCACAATTATGACATTAAGCAAACAGTCAGGGTGAGATAATGAAAAGTTTTTATCGGTTCTCAAATGAGCGATGTTCAACAAGGTCAGATACAGCTGACAAAAAAAAAAAAAAAAAAAATGACCATGTTGACAAACTATTTGTCTGGATGAAATACAGTACATGCACATGACACGATGATTGCACAGGATGATTTCTGCAGAAAGTGTAGTGGGAACTTAAAGCTGTGATGAGTAACTTTGCATATGGAATGAGTAATTGTAAGTGTCAACATCTTAAACAGTGCATTGCAGTGTGGATGTAGGCTGCTGACAGTCTGATCAATGTCCTTGGTAGGTGTTCTGTTGTGCTGGTATACAGACATCAATGCACATGAAACTATTCTGCTCAAACAAAATGGAATAGTTCTGTAACTCTCAGACCACCAGTAGCATGTTTGTGTGGGTTTGGTGGTGATACACAGTGTTGCCTGTTCAGTGACTGTATCATCTCATTAGATTGTGGTAGTGTTGATACCACATTTTACTGTGGTGCGACAGTGGCATGTTAACACAAGCCAACTATGTGATTCATGAATTATTCATTACCAGTACTGCACAGTGTTCACATCAATGTCATATCAGGTGATACCATGAAAGTCTTCAATAGTGAGTTGCCCGGCCATGCCATTCAAAGTGCTCAATCAGTACTGCCAATGATGGAACACCCACTGACCAGACTTATGCAGTGTTCTGTCATAGTCTGACACAGGGTTAATATCGTGATATAATGTATTATGTTATCTGAAAGTGTCACTTTAGAGTGTAATAAACAGCCATATACAGAATTATACATGTAGTTAGATACCAGTATTATGTTAAAATAGTTATTATGTTAATATATTAATATAGATACATAGACAGTGTCGACGAGATGAGGCCTATAGCTCACAGTCTACCATTTGAACTTGTATATTCAGTTTGTTTTCCTAAGTCTGTTGCCCCTACCCTGACCTCCAGAATTCCTTTATGTCTATCACATGCATTCTTAAATCCGTGATTGTTTCAGCCCCCACCACTTCCTCTGGCAGGGTGTTCCCTTATCCACCACCCGTTCTGTGAAGAAATTCTTCCTCCGTTTCCTCCTGAATCATCCTCCTCCAACTTTCCCATGCCCTCTAGTCCTGGAACATTTTTTCACTTAAAATAGTGTATTCCTGCCCTGTATTCCTCCTACAAGATACTTTTATGTCTCTATCATATCCTCTCCCTCCTCTCCTCCAGGAGTACATGATTCAGTTCCTTCAACCTGTCCTCATGGGACTTGTGATGCAATCCATGCACCATCTTTGTTGCCACTCCTCTGAACCTTCTCTACCCTGTCTATGTCCTTACATAGGTAAGATCTTCAGAACTGTACACTACTCTCCAGGTGGGGCCTCACTAGAGTGTCTTGTATAGTGGAATTATAACCTCCCTTTTCCTGCTGGTGATGCCCCTGCCTATGCATCCCAGCATCCTATTACTAACTACCTGCTGCCTTGTCACACTGTTTCCCTACAGGGTCATCAGAGATGATAACCCCAAGATCCCTTTCCTGCTTGGTGCATGCTATATCCTCACCCCCCAACTGATATATTGTGCCAGGGTTTTGTGCTCCATAACCATTATCTTGCACTTCTTTGCATTTAATTTCAACTGTAAACCCTGACCATTCTTTAAGTTTCTGCAGGTTCCTTCTCATTCTCTACTCCCTCTGGTGTGTCTTCTCTGCTACAGAGCTTTTGTGTCATCAGCCGAACAGTAAAATTCAGCCTTCTAGGTCCTATAACGTGTCACTGATGAAGATGTTGAATAGGACCAGTCCCAGCACTGGTCCCTGTGGTACCCCACACTGGTCCTCTTCCCTCTGTTGGAATGACAGCCATTTACCACCACCCTCTGTGATGTCAATGCCACCCAGCCAGTTACCTACCCACCACACTACTGTCCTACCCACACCCATAATCCCCAGTTTGTGTAGTCTTCTATGTGGCACAATGTCAAAGACACCTTGCTGAAGTCCAGATAGGCCATATCCACTGCCCTCGATCCACCTCCCAAGTCCCCAGTCAAAAATTCAACAAGGATGGTTTGAAATGAGCCTCCCCTGGTGAAACCATGCTGCCTTAGGTCCTGTAGTCCATTGACAACCCAGATGTTCCACCAATCTCTCCTTCAGTAGTGCTTCCGCAGTCTTTCCCACTACGGTGAGGCTGACTGGTCTGTAGTTCCCGCTTCCTCTTTGTTCCCACTTTTTGTATAAGGGGACTACATCTGCTATCCTCAGTCTTTGGGTACCTCCCTGTTTCCAGTGGTTGGCTAAACAAGATAGCCAGAGGTCCAGCCATCACCTCTCTTAGTTCTTTAAGGATCCTGGGGTGCACCCCATCTGGGCCCCATTGCTTGTCGACTCCATGTACTTCCAGTTCCTTCAGGACCCTTTTCTCGTGTAAAGGGACTTGTGTCATTTCTGCACCATTCTCACCCTTGTACTCTTCAGACCCATTACCCTCCTCTTTCTCAGTAAAGACTGAGCAGAAATACCTGTTATTCAATATGTCAGCTTTACTGTTGTCATCCTCCACACATCCATCCTCCTTCAGTCACACTATCCCTCCCTTTGCCTTTCTTTTTCATAATTATGTACCTGTAAAGGTTTGTCCCCTCTACCCATTGATTTTTGCAATGATTTCTTCTATCTGAGCTTTGGCTTCCCTTACTGACCTCCCTGCCTCCCTTTGCTTCTCCTGGTACTTCTCCCTATCCCTTCTGCCTGTGTCTTTGTATTGCCTGAATGAAATCTTTTTTGGCTTTCACTTTCTTTGCTGCTACCTCTTTGGAAAAATAATATGGTCTCCTCTTCCTTTTTCCTCTTGCTAACCTGCTTAATACATAATTCTGCTTGCTCTTATGTCCCATTTCATACACTTTCTGTTTCTCAACCCCTGATTCCTGTCCCATTCTAATGCCTCTTCTCAAGTATCTCCCATTTTCCCAAAGTCTGCCCCCTAAAACCCAGGCTACATGTTTTTGTGGTTTGGTTCTGCTACTCTTTCTGTGATTTCAAACCACAATGACTGGTGGTCACTGTTCCCCAGGTGCTCCCCACTGTTACCCCCATCACACTGTCCCTGTTTGTGAGCACAATGTCCAGTATTGCCTTCTGCTGAGTTGGTTCCATGACCAGTTGCTTGAGGAAGGCACCCTGAAGGGAGTCCAGGATAAATATGCTCCTAGTGGATGTTGCTGCTGGGATGCTCCAGTCCACGTCTGGAATATTGAAGTCTCCAACCAGTACTACCTCACCCTTGTCTGCCATCGTTTGGATGGCTAGCATCAGCTCCCTATCTGTTTCTTCCTCCTGGGCTGGTGGTCTATAGACCACACCTGTGCAGATGGTTGGCCCCATTTTCCTTTCCAGCTTAATCCACAGTATCTCTCCCCCATTTTGTTCCTCCTGGATCTCTGTGGCCCTTATGTCATTTTTCACATACAGTGGCGCTCTTCCTCCTTCCTGCCTGCCTGTCTCTTCTGAATATGTTGTAAGCCAGGTATGGCCTTCTCTCAGTCATGATTATCATTACACCAGGTTTCAGTGATGGCCACAATGTCCCAGGTCTGACTGCACCATGACAGCCTCAGATCTTCCATCTTGTTGCTAAGGCTCCTGGCATTTTCACACGGCTTTCCATGGTTTGACCTCCTAGACTGTTTGGCTGTTCTCACTCCAGCCTTCCTTGGTTGTCCTTTATCCTGGTTCTCCTTGCTGTCTGCCCTTCTGCTGAATTTTGCCCCTTTCTGCCTATAACCTCTTTGGTGCTAATCTCCATCTTTTGCACACTGCTTTGTAGAGATAGCCACCTCCTCTGGTTCACTGGTTCCACCGCTAGCTGTGGGGGTGAGCAAGTAGGTGCCCTCCTTAGCATTCCTGCCACCCCCTTTGCCTAGTTTAAATGTATATCAATGTAACAGCATTTAAACTTATCATTAGTGATTGGATTCCTTCCAGGATGGATGCAGGCTGTCAGGCTTGAACAAACCTCCATCCTCCAGGTGGGTCCCCAGTCACCAATGAATCAAACCCTTCCTCACAGCAACAGTTCTTCAACCATGAGTTAAGTTCCTGGTGCATTCACCCTATGCTCTCCCTTGCCTCTCGCAGGTAGTACTTCTGAGAAAGTGACTGAAGTAGCTACTTGCTTGAGACCCCTCCTCAATTTCCTAAACTCTTCCTGAACTTCCTTTGGCTCCCCATTTGCCAGGTCATTAGAACCTAAGTGGATAATGACATCCAGCTCACCCTCCCGTCTTGCCTTCACAGTGATCCCCAGGATCTTCCTTCCATCCATCCATGCCGTGGCACCTGGTAAGCACCTCATCTCCCTGTCCTCCCCCTCCTGTGTTCCTAGCTGGATTCTTCTTATGATGGAGTCCTCCACCAGGATTCGCTTCCTCCTCCTCTGGGGTCCACTGCTTTCCCCACTGAGGGTCACCTCCTGGCTAACCCCCCATCCTTTCCTTCCTCTTCTCTGGGTACCTCTATTTGGTTGTCCTCATTTGCCAATGTGGCATATGCATTTTGAGGGAACAAGATCTGAGATGTGCCTCTGCCTACTACACTGTAACCCTCACTGAGTCCACTGTCATCCAAGTGCTCCTCATTCTTGGCATTCTTTGAGGCAGTTGCATTGGACTGGTGGTTTCTGGATAGGGGTGATGGTACTCCTGACCCAGTTTACTTCCACTCTGAGTCTGGTTACCTCATCACAGCGGTCAGAGAGATGCATGCAGATGGGGCAGCAACTCAGTGTCCAGAAGGTCTGCCTGAATATGGCTGCCCCACAGCCACCACATTGCACCACTCCCCACATTATACTGCTATTCCACTACTTGACTGCTACTGAAGCTCTCCTAGTTCCCTTTTTATTAATTTACTGTCCTAACAATCCTGCCACTGATCATCAGATACTTTTCTTTTAAAAAGAAAAGAAAACAAGAAATAAATAAATGAATCAAAACACTTGTTGTGCTGAGGGTGGGCTTCTTCACCTTTATGCCCCTCCTACTCCACACCCCTTACTATACCCTGTGTTTAGCTCCTGTCAATCAGATTTAACAGGGCATATAATTAAGAGTTGGAGGAAGGGGAAGGAGGGGGTGAACGTTTGCAGCAATTAAAGACAGCAAAGAAATACACCACCACTACATTTTAAATTTTCAACAGCCCAAAAACAATTCTAAGTAAAGACAACAAAGAAAGTACAGTGTCACTAAAAGCCCACAACCTAAGTTTAAAAGAAAAATAGCAATTACCAGTTACTGTAAAACACTGAATTGAATATGTTTCCTTCCCCTTCTGGCTTCTTCTGAGAAAATAAAACTCACTTGCTACCTCAACTCTGACTAAGCCCCACCTCCAGTTATCACGTAGTTGAGGTCAGAGGCCAGACAATTAACACCCCTCACCCAAACTATAGAGCAAGTCAGACAAGCCAAGACCAAATTTGCAGCAATTAAAGACAGCAAAGAAATACACCACCACTATGTTTTAAATTTTCAACAGCCCAAAAACAATTCTAAGTAAAGACAACAAAGAAAGTACAGTGCCACTAAAAGCCCACAATGTAAGTTTAAAATAAAAATAGCAATTACCAGTTACTGTAAAGCACTGAAATGAATATGTTTCCTTCCCCTTCTGGCTTCTTCTGAGAAAAAAAATACTTAAAGTATTCTTATATATTGTAATTTTAATAACATTATACTTATCAAATGTTCTCTGTTATTTCAACATAGTGGCCAGAGAGGCTGTGGCAACATCTGTGGTACAGGTGAAGCAGGAAGAAGGTGCTGGTGTTGAACGAAAGTACGACACAAAAGCATAGCGAAAAAACTTACTGTTAAATACATTGTCCCACCAAGTTATGTCCCACTCAATTGACCCTAAATGCATTGTTATACTAAGTTATTGTGTGAGGTTGATATATTGTATTTATTAGTGTGACAGTCTAGTATGTTTCGTGTCAGTGACTTCTCAAATTGTTAAGTACATTCACGTAGTCACAAATGTTCACAATGTGTATCATTCATTCCTCTTTGTAATACAATAATGAAATTTGAAAAATACTGAGCTTCTGCATTATTCTGACAGGCACTTACAAGATAAAGTGTCACATAACAGTTCAATTGTTATTATAGTGATGAAATATGTAAAAAAATTTAATTATTGCATCACTTGCTTGCGTATTGTGTTGCTTATCAAAATCTGAACAGATCATCTCATGTTAAAAGAATACTTGACAGTGCTGATAAGTTTCAATTTTGAAAGTCTGCACTTAAAGTTGAAGATTGCATGATTACCATTGACAGAATATAGTCCTTTAATGTTTGTGCTGAACAGGTAAAACATCATCACCATTGCTCTAGTGGCCCCCCCCTCCCATCCCATCATCTGAGTTCTGCTGCCATACTCCACCCTGGTCGATAACAGGTGGCAGCACCACACCCACAACTAATTAGATTGCCTGCTGACTGACAGCAAACAATATGGCTGTGTAGCCACTGGTGGATAGTTTGCCCCAATGAACATGCAGACCATAGTGTATAGAACACTCCTGATGTTTCAATTGCTCAATTCACATTTTTTTATTGTGTACTGCAGCACAGTTTTGACACCCCATTGGCGCACACCATGAGATTATTGTTGTACAGCCATAAGGAACACTGTGGGTAGACAACTGTATGGACTGGTTATAGGTGGAGTGCTGCTGTCTGTCATTCAGAGGTTGGAGGGAGATTGGGATATCAGCACTGAGTGGATAGGTTGAGAGGAGGGTAGCACTGTACCACAAGGCATTATTCCTTATCTGAAGCTTGTGATCAGATCAGGATAGCTTCCACTAGACCACCAGATATTTTTATTCAACTGATTGACTATGATTGTGTATTGAGGATAGGGTCCACTGGCAACCACAGATATTTAGCACACTGAATGGTTGTGATTCAGCTGTTTAGAATAGGTCCTCTGGCACACAATGAATAATTATTTATATAAAAGACTAAGGTTTAGCATGGATGGGGGTGAACTATCTGTGTTTAATCGAACATATATATAGGAAGAAAAATGAACTGATACGAACTGCGACACAATAAGGTAGAGGTAAATGATAAGCATAATATTGTACAGTTTTTCTGTTTGTCTTTTTGCAGAATAAACTCATAAGCTCATGTGCAAGTTCCACTGTCACTGTGTTCACAGGCTCGAGCACAAGATTGATGGTTTGAAAGAGGAGACTGCTGCACTGCGGGAGGGGCAAGACAAACTATTGTCCCTCTTCACAGTGCAGCAGGCTACTATCAATCTTGTGCTCGAGCCTGTGGGCAGAGTGGCAGATGAACTGCTACACCACCAGCTCCAGCTCACCTGTACCAACAACATTGAGCCTTCCTGACCCACAGTGAGCAGCCTCCACAGCTCTCACTGTATCTCCTCCCTCTCCATTCAGCCCTGGTGCACCAGTTTCCACTTTTATTTATGCACCTCCACTGCTGTCCAACTTTTGGACTGGGCTGCCTCGAAAAACAGAACACCTCAACACAGAATTGACTTTTTTTCTATTTTTTCTTTTTGGGGTTAATAATATCCAGTTTTCATTGCAAAGTTTATGTGAAGCACTGTTTTGTTATTTGGTTTTCTAACATTATATTTTAATCATGTGTAAATGTTATATTTTCATAGTTTTCTATAAAATTCTGTATTTTTTATATAAGAAAACTTCTATTTTGCTATGAAAGATTTATTTAAAGTTTTGTATGAAAAATCAGAATATAAACATACTATTCTCTTTTAAAACTGTTGTTTGTGTTTCATTGTCACTTAATAGGGAACATCTTCTAAAAAAGTTCATTAAAAAGCTTTTGTATCTGAGATATGATAAAAAGGCTCTGACAGATGAAGTTCAATGATTTACAATAGGATTCATACAAGAAGTAAAATACTGTGGCCATGGGACAGAAGAACTAGTTTTCTCTGTAACACACCTATTCATTGAATGACATAGTGTGAGTACAGCTAAAAAAACATTGTGCCTGCAACACTATACTTATTTACCAAATGAGGTTGTGGTACTACGGTCTCTAAAGGGTAACACGGGACTATAAGTGTATCAGAATACCAAATGATGTTCTTAAAGTATGTAAGTCACAGGGATGGAGTGCCACCATTGGATAAATACAGCCTCTGATGTACTGAAAACATGCTACCAAAACAGCCCTTGCTGCCACCACCACCACATTTTCATTTATTATTAAAACTTCTCATCCTCAAAAACAAGGGAAATTCATGGCAAAAAAACTCTGTTTAATGCATCAGTTAGGGTTGTCTAAATGTACTACAAGACATCCCCACCCACCCAACCAGGTAATGCATGCTCAGTGGAGATCCACAGCAAAACTGAGGCCATGTACACCCAATGTACACATCCCTGATTGCAGGTGCACACAATGTACCAGACTTAGGAGTTGCATGGCCTTATCTAGCGATGCCACACACCCCACCACACCGCTACTGCACTGTGACTGCACATCAACAATGAAACTCCATGATTGCAGGTATACAGATGTTTGTACACTTATGAGTAGACAGAAATACAATACAACTGTCTAAATCAACTGCAACACACATGCATCATCATAAAACAACAACTGTAGCATTTGAGCATGTGTTGTGCTTAGCAGTATGTTTTCTGTGTCTGTCCACTCAGTATGCAGAATCTGATCTGGAGGCTTGGCAAGTCATTGCCTGTACAAGGGTGTGCAAGTCCTTATACTGCTAACAGGTGTGCAGCCTCAGTGATGGGGGTGTACCATTGATGTCCATTGACTTACTTTTGCTGTGGCTGTACACTCAGAATGCAATAAATGCTCTGTGTGTTGGGAGGGAGACTACCCGAGTGGGGACATGCAACTCCTAAGTATGCAAAGATGACTATAGCTGCAATACCATAGGCGTACCATGGATTCCCATAGACTCAGTTTAGTTATAGCTCTCTACTCAGGATGCACTACCTGGCTAGGATAATGGCTTTCCCTGGGTGAGGCCATGCAAATCCTTACTGTCCTACATTGAGTGTCCTTGCAATGACAGACATGTACCATTGATCTTCATGCCCTCAGTTTTGCTGCTGTAGGTCCCTACTCAGGATGCAGTATCTGCTCTTGCGGTTTTGGGGGAGCATTGCCTAACTGAGGCCATGAAACTCACAACTGTGCTAACTGGAGTGTTCCTGCAATCAGGCAGGTGTACCGTTAATGTCCATGGCCTTTGTTTTCCTGTGGCTTTGCAGTCAGAATACAACAAGTGGTGGGGGTGGGGATTGTGTAACTAAGAGACCGTGCAACTTCTAAGTGTACAAAGCACTGTATGGATGCAATGAGGGAATTGCACTTTTAATGTCTGTGGCCTTATTTGTGTTGTGGCTGCCCAGTCGGTATGCAGTACCTTGTCTCGTGGTACTGGGGAATGGCCTGCGGAAGGGCCACAGTGCCTAAGTGTGTTATGTTGTGTATTTCTGAAATCAGGTAGATATACAATGCATGTACAAGGCCTTAATTTTGCTGTGGCACACCCTCACCACCGTATTCCATTGACTATTTATAGTTTTCATTCTCAAAAAGAAGGGAAATTCATGGCAAAAAACTCAGTTTAATGCATCAGTTAGGGTTGTTCCACAGCAACAAAAGTGAGGAAATTTGGTGTTAGGGTTGAAAACCCTAACTCCGCATTCACCCCCCCCAGCACCACACACACACAGACACACACACACACACATATGCAAGTAGGGGGGAGGACCAAGGCAACACAACCAATCACAGACAACCAGCAGCAGGTGACAGAAATAAAAAACAACTGTCTAAATGTACTACAAGACATCCCCACCCATCTGACCAGGTACTGCATGCTCAGTGGAGATCCCCAGCAAAACTGAGGCCATGTACACCAAATGTACACATCCCTGATTGCAGGTGCACACAACGTACCACACTTAGGAGTTGCATGGCCTTACCTAGCGATGCCCCACACCCCACCACACCTAGTACTGCACCCTGACTGGACATCAACAATGCAACTCTCTGATTGCAGCTGTACAAAGGTTTGTACACTTATAAGTAAACAGAAACAAAAACAACTGTGTAAATGTAGTAAAAGACACATCCATCATCAAGATATAAGAACTGTTGCATTTAAGTATGTGATATGTGTAGTAGTAGGTTTACTGCATCTGTCCACTCAAGATACACAACCTGATCTGGAGGTAGGGGGGACTTATTGCCTGTACAAGGCTGTGCAACTCCTAATGGCACTAACAGATATACAGTTTCAGTGATGTAGGTGCACTGTTGATGTCCATGGACTTACTTTCGCTGTGTATACTAAGAATGCAGTAACTGGTCTGTCTATCAGGGAGTGGAATTAGCTGGCTGAGGCCAAGCAACTTCTAAACATGCTAACATGAGTGCATCTACAATGACGGAGGTGTATCATGGATGTCCATAGGCTCAGTTTTGCTGTAGCTCTCTCCTGAGGATGTAGTGCCTGGTAAAGACAATGGCATTGCCTGTCTGATGCCACACAAATCCAAATTGTGGTAAGTTTAGTATCCTTGCAATGAGTGTGGTGCACCATTTATCTCCACACCCTCAGTTTTTTGCAGTCAGTCTCCACTCAGATTGTAGTACCTGGTCTTTGGGTTTGGCAGACCATTACGTGGCTGACGCCATACAAGTGATAACTATGCTAATTGTACTACACCAGCAAAATCAGGTAGGTGTACTATAGATATAAACAGACTTTCTTTTACTATAGCTTTCAGTCACAATGGACGAAGTGTTGTAGGAGGGGAAGCGGCATTCTCTCCCACAGACTGTGTGACTCATTATTGTACTAACCTTTGCAAGGCTGCAATCATGGAGTAACAGTGTTGATGTTCATGGGTTCATTTTAACTGGGGTTCTCCAGTAAGTATGCAGTACCTGGTTTCAGTGGGTGGGCCATTGCCTTGCGTAGGTCCTCCATTGCCTAACAGTGGGAGGTTGTGTATACCTGAAATCAACCACACATACCATACCTGTCCAACTACTTAGTTTTACTGTGCTCTATAGCCAGGGGGGGTGCAGTACCAGGTGTGGTGGGGTGTGGGGCATCGCTAGGTAAGGCCATGCAATGCCTAAGTGTGGTATGTTGTGTGCACCTGCAATCGGGGATGTGTACGTTTGGTGTACATGGCCTCAGTTTTGCTGTGGGATCTCCACTGAGCATGCAGTACCTGGTCAGGTGGGTGGGGATGTCTTGTAGTACATTTAGACAGTTGTTTTTTATTTCTGTCATCTGCTGCTGGTTTTCTGTGATTGGTCGTATTGCCTTGGTCCTCCCCCCCTACTTGCATATGTGTGTGTGTGTGTGTGTGTGTGTCTGTGTGTGTGTGGTGTTGGGGGGGTGAATGCGGAGTTAGGGTTTTCAACCCTAACACTGAATTTCCTCACTTTTGTCACTGTGGAACAACCCTAACTGAGGCATTAAACAGAGTTTTTTGCCATGAATATGTATATATATATATATATATATATATATATATACACACACACACATATATTATGGTAGCACGGTAGTGCTACCATAGTTAGGGTTGTAGGGTTGAGCAGCAACTTTTAAGGTTAAAGGGGTCAAATTTTGCACCTTAATAACTTTACCACCATTCAACAGATTTTCCTGAACTTTTGCTATGCACAATTGGGCATGGTAGATCTTGAGATCTGCCAAGTTTTGTACCAGTCAGATATACGGCTGCGGAGTTATTAAGCGACAACCAGTTGCACAATTACGCTTTTTTGCGATTTCTTTGCTCTCACCTACAGGTTGCATGGTTCGCACGACCAGTCCAAAAACTTCAGGGAACATGCAGCCAGGGTCCCCAATGTGCCTTTTGAAAATTTCATGAAAAAATATTGAGCGGTTCAAAAGTTATTCAAAAAACAAGTTCTCATTATAAGTCAATGGGAAAAGTTAACAAAAAGTTCAACACTTTTGCAAATGCAGTTTTTACTTTCACAAATGACCCTTTTACTTTTGTAAATCCACCATTTTATTTTCAGCTGGTGATCAGAAAATGCTTGGCATTTAAATTTAGGACCCTCTAGCAACACAATTATTTTTGTGTTTACCTAGTTGGACCCTGAGGATGCTATGCGTGTCTTTATTTTGAAGTTAAACACCCTAGAAATATGTTTTTCAAGTTTCTGTAAAAAGTACTTTTGCAAAGTAGTGTTGCACTCATGAAAGTGTTGCAAATTTTTGTGAAAGCTTTCGCAAATTGCGACACTACATTTCCAGGCTATGGCAAAATGACAGCAATGTTTTGCCACCCTGCTACAAAAGAACGGTTTGGTCTTTTGGGCTGAAATTTGGAGGGAATGCAGCCAACATCTCATAGATGTGCCTTTCAGTGTCTTGGTGAAAACATATTACAGGACGGCAAAGCTATGGCACTCCAAAACTGATGCATTTTCCCATAGGATAACATTACGGCATCTGCCGCATTACAGGAATCCTTTGCTGCCCTGCTTCAAAATAACGGTTTGTTCTTTTGGGCTGAAATTTGGAGGGATGAAAGCCAACATCCCACTGATGTGCCTTGTCATGGTTTGGTGAAAAAATATTACAGGGCACAACAGTGATGGCACTCCGAAGTTAACACTTTTTCCCATTGGATAACATTACGGTGCCCGTCGTGCCTTTCGGGGCCCGTATCTTGGAAACAGTGCTAGATATGGACTTTTCATCAAAAAATACTTACCCCTAATGGGGGCTAAGTACTAAACTAGCCAGGAAAGTCATAATTCATATGAAATTTACATTTATTTCTACGTCGTACGGTTCCTGAGACATAAACAATTTAATATCAGCAGACCAGACCTGGGTTTGAATCCCACAGCTTCCACTTGCATACTGTGTGACCCTGAGCAAGTCACTTAACCTCCTTGTGCTCCCAGGTCACTCCTGTAAAAAAGCTTTCAGCTCAGTGTGCTATACCTGGTTAAACAACCAAATAAAAAAAAAAATATTACAAGTCCTCATTTTCTGCTCCGAGGCCCATTGTTATGTATACATTCTTTGTTTTCACTGTGTTTTCCAATGCAGTTTTTGGGGAAAAGAAGGGTATGCTTTTTCGTTACTGTGCCAGTTAGTGTTTCCAGTTGCGTTTCTGTTACCGTTTGTCGCACCATTACCGTCTATGCCACAGTGTGCGTTATGGTTTGCGTTTTCGCTTGCATTTGCATTTCTGTGTTATTTGGCATAATTGTTGCTATTACTAGTACCAGTTTTATTTGCAATTGTGGTACCATCCACGTGCGTTATGGTTTGCATTTTCATATGCGCTTGCATTTCTGTTTCGTTTCTGTTTCCTTTGGCGTTATTTTTGCTGTTACTGTTACCATTTGCATTTACAATTGCAGTACCATGACTGTGCATGTAAGGGTTTTCTCACTTGCATTTGCATTTGCATTTCTCTTTCCTTTGGTGTTATTGTTGCTGTTACTGTTGCCATTTGTGTTAACAATTGTGGTACCGTGACCATGCACGTTATGGTTTGCATTTCCATATGCGCCTCCTTTCCAATTTCTGTTTCTGTTTCCTTAGGCATTATTCTTCATGTTAACTTTACCATTTGTGTTTACTATTGCAGTACCATGGCTGTGCACGTAATGGTTTGCGTTTACGTGTGCGCTCACGTTTGTGTTTCCATTCCCTTCATGTTCTTTTTGCTGTGACACTTAACATTTCCATTTAAAATACCTCTGCCATCACTGTTTGCATTATGAGTTGCATTTTCGTATGCACTTCAATGTCCGTTTGCGTCACTGTTCGCTTTGGTGTCACTTTGCGCTTGCGTTTCTATTAACATTTTCTTTACCATTTACCTTTCCATTAGCATGTGTGCCACTGTTGGCACTTCTGTTTGTGTTGCTGTTCCTGTTACTATGACACAAGACAGGTCCCACGATCCTACCGCTGCATTACTTTCACTATTTGTCATCATCATTCTCAAAAAGAAGGGACATTAGAGGCAAAAAACTCCATTTAATGCATCAGTTAGGGTTGTTCCACAGAGACAAAAGTGAGGAAATTCAGCGTTAGAGTTGAAACCCCCCTTGGATCCTCCAGCCACCCCCCCCAACCGGCATTGGGGTGCGTGTTGGGGTCATCAGTCTAACTTTCACCCCATTCTACTATACCTCTGCTTCTTTACAGGCATGATGGGGTGATAATTAGGGGCCGATGACTAGCACGCCAATGCTGTTTGGGAGTGAGCTAACAGGTCAGGGGAGTTTTCAATCTAACACTGAATTTCCTCACTTCACTGTAATAAACTAACTGATGCAATAAATAGGATTTTTGCCTCTAATATCTCAGTATATATGTGTGTGTGTGTGTGTGTGTATATATATATATATATATATATATAAATATAATATAAATATATATATATAACACACATTTATGAACTAGATATACCACTCTGAGGTGTGCGGTGGCACTCTAATATATACGTCTTGGTGTGCATTTCGCGTAAGACGCTGGCGAGTCGTCAACGCCAAGGCGTGCGTATATCAGAGCGCGACCGCCCTCAAATGATTTATCTATCTTATAAAATGTCAAAATTGTTTTGGAGGGTAAAAGTACAGGTGTATGGTTGTGCTTTGATATCGCATCGGTCATGTGATGTGTTTTGTCCAACCAGGTATGTTATTATTGATTGATTTTTCCTACCCATTTTATAAATATATTTATAAAATGGGTAGGAAGCATCATCATCAATTAAAAGTCCATCAGGAGAGCGTCGTATATAGGCATGCGACTGCGCCTGCACTTTTACCCCCTCAAATCAATTTTGCCATTTTATAAGATAGATAACCTACTCTTAGGTGTGCTGTGGTGCTCTGATATACACATGCCTTGGGTGGTTGATGCACAAGGCCGCAACAACACACACCAAGGTGTGCGTATATCAGAGCGCAACTGCACACCTAAGAGTGGGTTATCTATTGCTTATATATATATATGAATATATATATATATATATATGCATGCATACATATTGTCTGTGTCCATATGGGCCCTGGAAGATAGCCCCCCGGGCCCCCAACACCAACATAGGCACCCCACAGTGGGTGCAGTGGAATAACAGTGGAGTGATGCAAGAATACATGGGACAGGCATAAGGCAAACCTGGTTGAACAGGGGACGTAGGCTATAGGCTAACTAGGATCTGCATCATATATCATATTGTAGGAAACTGGGTAGACTGGGTGGGCCAAGCATTCCTTTTCTGCTGGAAAGGTCTCAGGTCCTATGCTTGAGTGTGTTACAGTCCCTTATCATCTACTAGTCTCCCCCAGCATGATCCTTGACTCCCGTTCAGTGACAGAAATATGTAATTCCAAGTGGTCCCCCCAACCCCGCATCATGATCCCGACTCCCATTCGGGGATGTTTGGGGGGAGTGGGGGTCATCACTTCTGGCTGGGGTGGTGGGGGGCCACTAGACTACCAAGGAATTAAGTGCTTTGGGGTCAGCAATCATGCTGGGGGTAGGGGACCACTTGGTATTACTTATTTTTTCACTGAACAGGAGTCGGGGATTATGACGGGGGTGGGGGGACGACTTGGAAATACATATTTCTGTCACTGAACTGGAGTCGGCAATCATGCTGGGGGTTGGGGACCACTTGGTATTAATTATTTTTTCACTGAACGGGAGTCGGCGATTGTGATGGGGGGACCACTAGACTACTAGGATTTCCAAAACTGTTATTTGAAGTGTATCAAGGTTACACTTTGAATTACTTCGAGTACCTCCACTGCATTACCACATGCTTTTTGCAGATGGAATTTAGCACCGCTCCACAGGTGGAGCTAATTCTTGTAGCACGGACACTACACTTTTGAATATGACGCTGCACTGCCATTCATGGCCACTCCCCTAACCCCCACCCCTGAATTCATTATCTTTTAGCATCAGTGCTATCACACAGCACCGGTGCTATGAGGGCTTTTGAATATTGCAGCCTGGTGCAAATCCAGCGCTATTCCAGCACAATGGCTTTGTACCAGGCGCCAAAGCTTTGAATACCTGTCCCAATGTCTATTAAATGGCTAAAAAACTATGACATGATGATTGGCCAAATGTAATCACATGACCATATATTATTCAGGAAAACAGCACAGGTCACAAATAATTTACTTTTCTGAACCTCATTGCTTGTTTTAAAACTTAAAATCAAAGAAGAAATTTTATGATTTTATAATCACAACAAGCAGAAAAAGGACTCCCTCACCAAATAAATCTTTTCTACCTTGTTTCATTTTCTTATTTTTTTTTCAGTATCTTGAAAGCACAAACTATATTCATCAGTGTTTCACAGGAGTGGTTACTTGTTTTATCAGAATCAATTTGTGGGTTCTGCAACATAGACAAAACTGTATAGGATCCGGGGGGGGGGGAGTGCAACATATAATCATCCCCAGATTAGACAGACATCAAGTGCCGAGAATGGACCAAATCTGATTTACCTTTCTAGGACTGTCACTTAAGTTTCTTCACTCCTATTTGTATATTCATAAGTGTGATCCATATCTACATAAGGTAAAACACACAAAAACATCCAAGATAAAAGAAAACTACATGCAACAAATTATAAAACACTTGTGCATTGGGTTTTGTTTCTTTGATGTTCCTTGGCATCCGGTTCCCTTTGTCTGTGGCAAAGCTGTTTTTGTTTTACTTTCCCTGCCAGTCTTATGGCCCCTGGGGTAGCCATGTAGGTTTCTTTTACTGCCTTTGATCTATTGGAATTTTCCCAGAATGCCTCTGGGAATTATGTAAATTTGACATAGCACTAGAACTAAGAGCCCAGAATCCTAGTTATAATCAAGTCACAACATATAACTGCAGCTGTTTGTGCAAGTTAACCACTTTGAAAAAGTGTTTGCCCATCCTCCTTGGTCCAAGTCCATTTTCTATAGCCAGCAACTGTTGTTATTGTGGATGTGTGGCAATTTTCTATGTAAAGTACTGTCATCAGGTGATAATAAAGCTGCCAATATACCTTTGAAGGTCTTAGATGATGTTGGAACAGCCTTCCTGAGGAGGTTGTGGGGTCTATAACTGTGGGGGAATTCAGGAATGCGTGGAACAGACATAAGGCAATTCCTGTGGGGGGTAGCAAGAAATAGGCTGTTGGTTAGCTAGGATCTGCAGCTTATCCTGTAGGTGGGGAAATAGGCAGACTAGATGAGCCAAGCAGTCCTTATCTGCCATCAAAGTCTATGTTTCTATGTTGACATAATTCCCAGAGGCATTATGGGACAATTCCAACAGCTTAACAGCTGTCTGCCAGATGGTGTGTGGGGGGGCTAAATCAGTGGAAGAATTTAAGAAGGCATGGGACAGGCATATGGGGCTGAGTAAAGGGAGAGGTGGTGATAGGTGGGGGTGTGTGGGAAGAAATGAACAGGCAGACTGTATCAGCCATGAGGGTCCTTTCTGCCATCAAGCTTCTATGATTCTATGATTCTATTATTCTATGATAAAAGATTCCTGCATGGCTAACCTCAGAGACCAAAAGATGGCAGAAAAGAAAAAAAAAAAAAAAAACTTGTTACAGACACACAGAACAGAAAGCCAGGGACCATTAGAAACAAAACCCAATGCACAACATGGAAGCAATAACACATGATGAGGTGTGGTTTATCACCTGATAAGAGCATGCCCAGTGATGTACAAAGGCATGAGGCACTGGTGCTGAGCACCTCATGCCACTGGGCATGCTCTTATCAGGTGACAAACCACACCTCAGAGTGTGTTATTGCTTGGTATACTGCACTGACAGTGACATTTCAACAGTGTGGCACCCTACAGTGACAACAGTGCCACGTTGCTGTAGGGAACCCACTGGAACCCGGCACTGTCTCTCAGGGGTCCTGCACCCCCCATCAAATCAGCTTTGACTCAGAGTTGACAATCCTAACTGGGGGGTTCAAGAAGCAAAGCCCCCTGAAGAAAACACTTGTTTTAATATGAAACCAACAGCTGACTGCAAAATGCGGTCAACCTGCTGGTTTCGCTGTCTGGTCGTTCGACAAAAATGCTGTCGACAACCAGTGGTAGATCCTTATTGCTCTTATAAAATGGGCATCTAAAGTAAGTATTTAAGAATAAAAAAAAGAGGAAAAACATAGCAAAAAATGTAACAATTTAAGTTAAATACTGAAACAGTAAAAAATAGTCCCCCATTGATAATTTCTGATGGCCACTACAGAGTGCTGCTCCCCCCAGCCAGACACACACAGGTAGTGGACAGGTTGGTCCTTCAAGTCACCATATACTGTATTCCCGACAGCACACATTCATTTTTATTTAGTTTGTCTCTGGTACTGAGGAGAGAGATCATTTGTTTCAGAGGAGCAAAGGAAGATGACCATGATCTCAGAAGTACTGTCTGATGTGACACCCCACCGACACACACACTCAGAGACACACACAGTGTTTTTGTTTGTAAATGTGGATGTTTTTGTTTTAACTGAAGCCTTACATGTGTCATTTGTTTTACCTTAAAATACTCAAATGTGCCAATTTACCTTACAACAAAGCGTTAGGTTTCAGTGAGCAAGCATGTCTCATTGCAGCAGCCGTAGTTACCACTTGCTCAATGCTTCATGCATTGCATTTCTAACAATTGGGTGGTCTGTCGTTGAGGAATATTTTTGATTTTTACTTTTTGCAGTTTGATATGTACTGGTGGAGGAGCAGGTCTGATTTGTCGATGTGAGTGCATATGAACAAGTAGGTTTCTAGCTGTGGGGCTGGGCTGTTTGACTTTTACTCACAGCCTGGAAGTACAGCAATGAAGGAACACAGGTCATTTCATTTCATTTCATTTTTATTTTTTATACTTGTAGGCAGGATGAGCAAAACTGCCCATTTTCACCAGTGACAAGTTACAAACAAACTTAACATACATATTTAAACAAACATTTAAAAACAATACAAAATACAGAAAACATTTAACAATCAATTATTAGCATGTACATGTGCAAATATCATTATCCATCAACCAATATTTTAGTCTAGTTTTAAAGGACCACAATGTCGTACTTTCTACAATATCAACAGGCAATGAATTGAAAAACAAAGGAGCCCTAAATAAAATAGATCTCTTGCCAAAAGCAGTTCAAAACAATGGAATTTCATAAGAACATTTAGTCTGAGATCTAGTTCTACTAGAATTAAAAGACCTAGAAATAGTAATGAGACTACAAGAGTAAGGCCATTCTTTACCGTAAACATAAGGATACCAATCTTGTGCAAAATCTGATTTTAAAGAGATAAACTATGCAAACATTCAAGCAAAAAGCAATGGTGTGTTCAGAATAGGGACATCAAGCATAAAGCACAAAATGGAGTTATCGTTACCTTAAGTTTATTAAATAAATGACCAGAGAACGAGGAATACATGATTATACCATAATCCAGGACACTCAACAACAAAAACTATAAGAAAGCAAAAACCTTGATTCTCTGGTCAAAAATTGCCTAACTAAATAAAGAGAACCCAATCTCTGATGAAGGGTCTTTCTTAATTTATTCAAATGAAGTTCAAATTTTAACTTTGAATGCAAAAATGATCACCAGATATTTAAAACTATCCACCAATTCAATCACACTGCCATCCAAAGTAACAATATGATACAGGCTAGTAGGCTCAATAGTCCCTTTCAAAAACATGGCCTTTGTTTTACTTGGCTTGAGTACCATGGAATTCAAAAGCAACCATTTTTGGAAGGAATTAAAATCAGATTGCACCATATCCAAAGTATCATTAGGAGTAGAGCCTATACTATAAATTACTGCATCATCTGCATAAAGTATCATTGATGAATGTGAACAAACCAAAGGAGCCAAAGTCATATAAATTGAAAAAATCAGGGGCCAAGTATTGACCCTTGAGGTACCCAACATTTGATAATACTAGGAGAAGACGTACTATCACCTATATGGGTACAATGGGATCTATCAGTGAGATAGTTATAATACCAAGAAATAACATTATCAGAAAAGCATAGACCAGAAAGAATACTATTTAACAAACCATGTTTGACCAAGTCAAAAGGCCTTGGTGAGATCCACAAAAGAGCACAGCCCACCCTTTATCAAGGCGTGGTGAATGACACCGTGAATCCCACCAAGGCTGTCTAGTACTGTGACATGGCTTAAATCCATGCTGGCAATCAGAAAGCAAATTATGCTTTTGTAGATATTCAATGGTTTGATCAAAAATAACACATTCAAGATTTTAGATAGAGGGGATAACAAAGAAATTGGGCCGGTAATTAGACAATAAAGTGGGATCACCAGATTTCAAAATAGAGGTGACAATAGCCGTCTTCCAAAGACTGAGAAAACCCCAGTTAACATAGAAAAATTGAACAAAACTGAAAGTGGATAAGAAAGGAATTTATTCCAGCTTAATAACTCAAAAATCTAATCCATCACAAAATATAAGGTTGTGGATCCATTTTTAATACATATTCTTTAACCTAATCTAGGGATACCTAAGTAAAACAGAATTCATGAAAAAATATCTCATTTACCAACTTTGGAACACTAGGAGGATGAGCATGGAAAAAATTTCTATGGAGAAAAGTTCTATAGCAATCAAGATTACCAAATAATTTATTAAAGGCTTCAGAAACAAGCAAAAAAATAGTTGATTAAACCTGACCCAGTTTGAATAGAAATATCAGATGCCTTTTTTCCCCTCCCAATAAGACTGTTTAACACATCCCAGGTTTTCTTTGGATTACCAAACATTTATTCTGTTCCAAGAGAAAAAATGCTGTTTTAGCTTTACGAATTGCAGATTTTCAATGACTCCTTAATGGTCTATACTTTGTCAAAAGGAAAAGATCCAAACTTTGTTTATATAATTTCCAGCTTTTATCCCATAGTCTCAAAAGGTATAACAAATCAGGTGAAATCCATTTATGTTTAGTAGCCTTAATCCACATTCTCTTCAGTGGTGCAATCCTATCAATTACACCAAGATAACGAGAAAAAAAGACATCCAACATTGAATCAAGGTCCTTAATAGACTCAAACCTTGTTCTGTCAGGTTTCATTTAAAAAACACTTTTATTTTGTGATTTAGGCTTTTAGACATGGGTAGAATTAGTGGCACCACTGACCTCCCTTTTTAACAAATCATGGGAGGATGGTGTAGTACCAGAGGACTGGAGGAGAGCAGACGTGATTCCCCTTCACAAAAAGTGGGAGCAAGACAGAGGCAGGAAACTCCAGACCTGTTACTTTGACCTCAGTGGTAGGGAAAATGATGGAATCACTTCTAAAGGAAAGAATTTCTGAGTTCCTAGAGGCCAGTGGGGTACAGGACCCAAGGCAGCATGGATTCACAGTGGGAAGGTCATGTCAGATGAATCTAATAGATTTCTTTGACTGAGTGACCAATGTGGTAGACCAGGGAAGGGCATTGGACATGGCCTACCTAGACTTTAGCAAGGCATTTGACACAGTCCCACACAAAAGATAAATATACAGGTTAGTCAGCCTTGGAGTGGGGCCCAAGGTGATAGCCTGGGTTAAAAATTGGCTGGACAACAGGATACAAAGGGTAATAGTAAATGGAGTTTACTACAAAGAAAGGTGAGTTCCTAGTGGGGTACCGCAGGGTTCAGTACTGGGACCGGTCATCTTTAATGTTTTTATAAGTGACATTGCAGAGGGACTGGAAGGAAAAGTATGTCTCTTTGCAGAAGACACAAAGATCTGCAACAGGGTTGATACAGAAGATGAGGTGGAGAGGATGAAAAGGGACTTGGCAAGGTTGGAGGAATGGTCAAAAATATGGCAGCTTAGATTCAATTCAAAGAAGTGCAAAGTAATGCACCTGGGAAACAAAAATCCAGGGGAAGAGTACACAATGGGGGGGGTGAGATAATAACAACTACAGAAATGGAAAGAGACCTGGGGTAGTCATATCAGATGACCTTAAGGTGGGCAAGCAATGTGAGAAGGAAGTAAGAAGAGCTGGGTAGGATATTGGGATACATAGGAGAGGCATCACCAGTAGAAAACAGGAAGTTGTTATCCTTTGTACAGACATTTGGTGAGACCCCATCTGGAGTTCTGTGTCCAGTTCTGGAGATCCCATCTCTGCAAGGACATAGACAGGATGGAGGCTGTCAGAGGAGGGCAACTAAGATGGTGCAGGGTCCGCACCAGAAGACATATGAAGAGAGATTAAAGAAGCTTAATATGTATACAATCGAGGAGAGGAGGGAGAGGGGACATGATAGAAACTTTCAAGTAAATCAAGGGAATCAACAGAGTCCAAGATGGTAGCATCTTTCAGAAAAAGAGATGTGCAAGAACAAGGGGGCACAATTTGAAGATGGGGGACAACTCAAAGGTAATGTGAGGAAGTATTTTTTCATGGAGAGGGCTGTGGATACATGGAACAGCCTTCCTGAGGAGGCAGTGGACTCAAAAACAATGGAAGAATTCAAGAATGCATGGGACAGACATAAGGCAATTCTGGGGGGGTAGGAGGAAGTAGGCTGTTGGTTAACTAGGATCTGCAGCCAGCCTATGCATTAGGTAGAGATATGGGCAGACATGGTGGGCCAAGCGGTCCTTATCTGCCATCAAATTCTATGTTTCTATGTTTCTATGGATGTGAATGCCAGTGTCCTGTTACTGTGCTGCCGTGCGTGCCATTTACTGGATTGCTGCTGCTACAGTGAGCTCTGCCAGTCAGCGTTTCTGTTTACACTTGGCAGAGCTCACTAAGTCATTGTTGTCGTGGGGCATCTTGGTGTGCAGTAGTCCCAGCTGGCTACTACATGACTCAGATGATGTAGTAGCCAATCAGAGACTTGATTTATTAAGCCCAATTTTAAAGCATAATTATAATGTTTACATATGGTTTTCCTTTAAATTGGATTTTATTCTGTGTTTTGCCTTGTCCCTTCCCAACAGATTGTAGCCTACTGTCTAAAGCACAAGGTACAGCTCATAGGTGTATACTCTTTCAAGGTAAAGAAGTGTGTCTCACCACATGTGACCAGCAGAAATAGTTGTACCTGTCTACGGGCTCTGAGTAAAACAACAGGTCATGTTTATTTGCACATTGGAAGGGTGGATTAACCCTCACAGAAATAATTATGTGAATTTATTTTTCATGCTGCACACATAAAACTACCCAAGTAGCATGCATGCTATAAGTATGTTTTTTATGTTAAATTGGAACAGATTACATGCATGTGGCATGCATGCAACAGGCAAGTGGTCACATATAACTGCATGCATAAAAGCTAAATGACTTGCTCAAGATAACACAGCTAGTATACAAGTGTAGGTTGATGAGATTCAACCCCAGGTCTCTAGGTTTGCAGCTCAGTGCCCGTAACTGCTACACTATACTGCCTGCATACATGTGGTGTTCTTGAACCTCAATACAAACATGCATGCATCTGCATGCATATGGAATGCATATAGCCACTGCCATATTTTTTTAGTTTTCTTGTCCCCTTCATTTCAGCTGCATAGCTGAACCATAGCACACATACCATCAGAAACACATGTGGTTCTTCCCACCCCCAATATACACTGACTCACAGAACTACTAAATCAATTCTGTCTGGTCTGTACCCCTACTATTTTCTTTCCATAGTTTTGAATACTTTCAAGCAAAAAGGCTTTAAGGGGAAAACACAAAAGTAGCAATAACTCAGCACCCCATACTACCAGCCCCCCCCCACATATACACACACACACACACACACACACACACACTGAAGAGGTGTGGCCACACCATTACAGACAACTTACAAAGTATAGGTATAAGTCAAGTGTCCTTACCTGAGTACTAGGAGCCAGAAACAAGAGTCTTTAAAGAACTGGTGACACATTCAGGAGGACTTTAACAAAACCTAATATTTAGACACAGTCCAGCTTGTATTTCCCATTAGTGCTGTATTGCTCCTCCCCATTATTTATTACTGAGGTAATTTGTATGAAAATAGGGTCTTTCCTCCTGAATAGTTTGTCTATTCCTGCTGCTTTCTTCCCACCTGAAATCACAGGGCACTGCTTGTGAAATCACAGTTGCTCCCATGGCAACAGATTGTGATATCACAACAGGGAATTATGACTTGAAGTAGGGAGTAAGCTATAGAGGCAGATGGACTCTAAATGAACTCTAAGGGATTGCAATGATATATTCATGCAAATTTCCTTAGTAATAAATGAGGAGGAGGATAAATATATAAACTATAAATGTAATGCAAGCAGAATTGTTCTGAATTGTCTCAAATGCTGTCTCAAATAAATAAATACATAAAGAAAAATAAATAATTATTAAGTTTTTTTTTATTTATTTCAGGCATCAGTAGCTCTTTAAGAGATGATGTCCATGGGATAGATTGTGGGGTGCATCAGATCTGGGCTTAAACCCACACAGTTATTAGTCTTTTTTTTCCCTGGCTGAAGTTCTAAACCCCCTAAAAAAAACCTTGCCCTGATTTCTCTCTTTGACTCCATTGCATTCAGTACACATCCCGCATGGGTCATGAAGCCATGCAAAGGTGCAGAAATGTGAAAGCACACCAATATTTCAGTCCTTCCTCATTCCCCAATCCCTCTATAAAAAATTATTTACTTTTACTTGCCCAGCCATCTGACTGGAACCTGTGGCCTGGCCCAGTGTGTGTCACCAGCCCAGTTTTCAGCTCACTGCTCCTCAATACTTCTGCCAGAAGCTGGATACTGGAACCATCTGTCCTGGGTTCCAACAGTGGTCCTCGACTAAGTCACATCATTGACCTAACCCACACAACCTGTGCTACTGGCTTCTTGCTTGGATACCGCTGTGGCTGCTGCCACACTGCAACAGTCAAGGCCTGTAAAGGCTCCCCACACCACCGTTACTGATAAACCTAGCTTGCTGCCATGGGGGGAACCATGGATTTTTGTTGCGAGGCAAACCTAGTAATGTAGGCTGGAAGCCTAGTTGTTCAGCTAGCTTCTAGCTCACCCCCCTGCCAGTTCAACCACTGAGGGAGATGGAGATTCACTAACAGTAGATGAACAAAATATACAAACATAGAAACATAGAATCTGCCAGCAGATAAGGACTGCTTGGCCCACCTAGTCTGCTCATTTTCCCTATGCACTACATATAATGCAGACCCTAGCTGATCCACTGCTTACCCTATCTTTCCCTTCACTAGGGTTCCTTTATGTTTGTCCCATGCATTCCTGAATGTCCCCACCATTTTCACCCCACCACCTCCATAGGCAGGCTGTTCTATACATCCAGTACCCTTTCTGTGAAGATATACTTTCTGACATTTCCCGGAGCCTACCCACTCAAGCCTCATATCATGACCCCTTGTCCTGGAACATCTTTTCTTCTGAAAGATGCTACCCTCCTGTACCTTGTTTATACCCCTGAAGTATTTAAAAGTCTCTATCATATCCTCCCTATCCCTCTTTTCCTCAAGTGAATACATTTTGAGGTACTCTAGTCTCTTCTCATATGACTTCTGGTGCAGCCCTTGTACCATTTTTCTTATCCTTCACTAAACTCTTCTACTTTATGTCTTTCCAGAGATGCAGCCTCCAAAACTTGACAAAGTACTCTAGATGAGGTCTCACCAGTGATCTCTACAGTGGCATCATCACCTTTTTTTTTTCCTTCTGGTAATCCCCCTACCTAGTATGCATCCCAGTGTTCCTCTAGTTTTTCCCACAACCTTCTCACATTTCTGGTCACTTTCAGGTCATCAATATGATTACCCACGTCCCTTCTCTTGTTAGATAGCCATTGGTGCCATCCCCCAATCATGTACTCCATCCCTGGATTTCTGTGCCCCACATGCATGATTTTGCCTTTCTTTGCATTGAATCTTAGCTGCCACACTCTTGACCATTCCTCAAGCTTACCTAGGTCCTTTTTCATTTTCTCCACCCCACTTGGAGTGTCTGCTCTGTTGCAGATCATAGTATCATCTCCCGTTGCTGCAGCAATGCTATTGAGAGTTCAGTGTTCGTTGACTCCTCTAAGCTGTTGTGTGTAGCCTGTCTACTCTGTGGCAGGAAAGGCAGTGTCATACTCGCATGACTTATGGACTCCTGCTTGCTCAGAGCTCTTCCCTGTCAGTTGTGATGGTGCCACCACTAATAGGTGGAGAGAGTGGACAACACAATGCAGACACAGTCAAGTCAGGAGGATTTTATTGCACAAAAGATTAAATCCAAATTTAATGCCATTATTACCTCACCATAAGAACAATCTAGGCACAAATATAGGGGGGCAAATGCACCCATCTTCCATACCTGACAAGGCAGTGAGAAAGGCTAGTAGAATGCTTGAATGCATAGGGTGGGGTATCACTAGCAGAAAGATCACTGCATAGATCACTGGTTAGACCCCGCCTCAAGTACTGTGTACAGTTCTGGAAGCCTTATCTCCAAAAGGACATAGATAAGGTGGAGATAGTATGCCATGAGGTGGGCACATGGGGAAGGGTGCTGTCCGTAATGGTGACTCCTTCCACGTGCAATCCCTCATGGTGATGGGAGGGTAAGGTGACCAGGACGAGGGGTGGGTGAACTGGTGGCAGGATGTTGCTATATGTACTCACGTGGGGGAGTGAGCACAGCGAGCATGGGATGGAAGGGGGCAGAGGAGCTGTAGGGGGTGGTGCTGCAGTGGTTGCCAAGCTGCATTGTGGCATTGGGGGTTGGCTAGTGGTTGGGGTGGGTGAGGTACTGGGTTCAGGTCTGGGGGCTGGTGCGATTTTATCGTTCCCGGACTGAACCTTTATTTTTTAATGCTTTCACCACCCCCTCAACATGCACCCCCCCGGGGCTGAGAATCCTTTAGTGGGGGGAAGCATTAAAATGCATGTCCTGGCACCATTGTCCTGTGCACTGGGGGTGTCAGAGTGCCAAAAATGTGTCCGGCACTCTGACTGTGATAAAAGGTGATGCCTTTAGGCTTTCATCATTATCACATAAACCCGTGGAGGCAGTGCAAAGGAGGGCAACAAAATGGTGCAGGGCCTGCACCAGCAGCACTATGAAGAAAGGTTTAAGTATGTACTCCCTAGAAGACAAGAGTGAGTGGGTAATATGGTAAAGACATTCAAGTACCCTCACAGGAATAAACAAGGTACACGAAGGGAGCATTTTCCAAAGGAAAAAGATGTTTCAAGGGCAAGGGGTCACAATATGAAGCTGGAGCACGGGAGGCTTAAAAAAAATGTGTGGTAGTACTTCTTCACTGAGAGAGTAGTGGATGCTTGGAACAGCCTCCCAGTGTAAGTGGTGGGGGCTAGAATGGTCACAGGATTTAAGAATGCATAGGATAGACACAAGGGAATCTTAGAAGTAAGATGGTGGTGTAAGTCGGGTTACAAATAAGGTCTCCGGTGGCACTATAGGCAGGGAATTTAGGGCAGTCTAGGTGGGCCAAGTGGTCCTTATCTGCCAACAACTTCTGTGTTTCTATGTTACTTAAATGGCACCACTACTTTATGGTAGAAATTCATTCTCAGGTGCTAATTCTTGTACAAGTAAATACAATGGTTTCTACTGTGTTGAGCTACAGTATCTCCATGTTTCAGGATATGTCCCTCATTATGAGGGTTAGTGTCCCTCATTGTCCCTAATTTTGAGTGTCCATGTCCCACATTTCAGTGAGAAAAAAATGAGGTATGGTGCATGCTTCCATTGCCCTACTCAGCATAAGGAAGTGCTGTGCATGGCCATAGTGTATATGCTCCATACAGAATGACAAAGTAAAAGTAGGGTAGCTGAAACAGTCACAGAGAAACAGATATGCAGCACTAAATATACATAAGGGGATTTGCATAGCCCAAAACAAAGCAGGGATTCACACCACAGAGGCCCTTCTTTGCACATCCAGAATGGGGGTGCTGGTTGACTACTGAGAGCAAAGATTTAAGGGGTCATATCTTAGGCATTTAATGCTATATGCAAACCATATTTTACAAATTAATGGCACTTTAATGACAAAAATCAAAAGCCATTAAACAATTTACAGAAGGTTTTTTTTTTTTTCAAGTCTTTGGTAACCAGGTAAGGTCCACTAGGTAGAAGTGCCTGTTTTCAGGGGCAACCTAGGAGCACTGGGCAGTTGAGTGACTTGCTCAGAGTCACAAAGTATGAAAGTGAAGGTTGTGAGAATCAAACCAAGGTCTTGTCTGCTGGATGCACCAAGCTCATTCACAGCTCATTACTCTAACCTCTAGGCTATCCTGCTAGCCCACTTAATGGTGAGGAATTAATGATTTTGCCTAATTTTAATGGGAAATCAATGGAAATGGTATTTTAATGGCTCTAATTGCTAGCTGTAGTATAAAAATAAAAACTGATGTGCTTTTGGATGAGATTTGCACCAGCTTAGGTGTTGCATGCATGTCAAGCAACGCAGTGAAGCTGATGTGATTTTAGATGATGTTCACACCAGCTTAGCTGCTGCTCCCATGTTAGCTTGGAGCATGCAAACCTGATGTGCTTTTAGATTTGGTTCACTTAGACTCACTTTGTGTATGATAACCACATGCAAACATTGCACCATTAAGCATGTGGCATGCATTGTGTATGTACACAGCACACTTGTATTTCTGTAAGGGAAGGGTTGACAACGCCAAGGAAAGTACAGTTACGTAAGAACTTACTGTAACAGTAGATCTTCGAGACCAGCTCTTGCAGCAGGTTACACCATTAGGACTGAAGCCGGCAGGTGTCAGGACCCCACGGAAAAATTCTAACTAGTTATCTTCAGCAGGAACCGCCCCCCGACGTCAGGCATAGTACATAAGGGGGCGGTCCCGCCAGATTCCCCAGTTCTCCCACCGGAGACTTCCGGCTGCAGGCTGACATCGAAATGGGAGACTGAGGATCCACTGTCAGAAGACAAAAAGGGAACAAATCCCTGTTAGAAAAGGCTTAAGCCATGCCTCCTCCAAGGGGGAAGGTGGGCAGGAAGGTACCTGCACAAGAGCTGTTCTCGAAGATCTACTGTTATGGTAAGTTCTTACGTAACTGTACTATCTTACTCGAGATACAGCTCTTGCAGCAGATACATCGATAGGACTGATTCCCAAGCAATAGCGTTATAGCGCTCAGGAGGAGGAAATTAGAAAGAAGCGTTCCGGGCCTCAAGTCTAGGACAGGAGACCCTGCAGCACTGCCAGGCCGAAGCCCGCTCTTTTCCCCTTGAAGCGATATCCAGGGAATAATGCCTGATAAAGGTATGAACAGAACTCTAGGTGGCAGCAGCACAAATAGCAGAGGTGGAGACGTTTGAAGAGCTGCAAAGCAAGTGGCCACACCCCTAGTGGAATGTCCCCGGACTGTTCCAGGGAGGGGCTTTCTTTTGATATCATAACAGTATGAGATGCACTGGACAAGCCAGCGAGACAGGGACTGTTTGGAAACTGGTTGGCCCATCATCCTTTCAGAAAAGGAAATGAAAAGTTGTTCCGAAGTACGAAGCTGCTTAGTTCTGCTCAGGTAGTATCTTAAGCTGCGGTGAACATCCAGGGTGTGAAACATCGCCTCTCCTCTGTTGGAATAATTAGGAAAGTAAACCAGTAGGTCAATATCTTGATTGACAGTGAGTGTGGAAACCACCTTAGGCAAGAATTTGGGATTCATCCTCAGGGAAACTCTGTCCTGGTGGAAAATTAAATAAGGCTCTTTACACATGAGAGCCTGAAGCTCAGAAACTCTTCTCGCTGACGTAACAGCAACTAAAAATAATGTTTTCCATGAGAGAAAACATAGCTCGCAATCTGCGGCAGGTTCAAAGGCGGGGGAGCTTGAGTTGCTCCAAGATAAAGAGCAAATCCTATGGAGGCACCAGGTCCTTAATGGACGGCCTAAGGTGCAACACCCCTCTCAAAAATTCATGACAGGCATTTAACTGTGCCACTGTGCGCTGTCCTACTGGGAGGTGAAAGGCTGAAATGGCACAGAGGTGCACTTTAATAGAGGAGTAGGTGAGGTCCGAATGAAAAAGGGAAAGCAGATAGTCTAATACCACTTTCACTGGACAACCTAAAGGGGAAAAGCCGTGTGCTTGTGACCATAAACAAAAGCGGCGCCATTTCATGGCGTACGTTGCATGCGTTGCCGGCTTTCTGGCTGCGGCAAGAACATCCGCAACCTCTTGCGAGACCCCGTGATGCAGGATGGCTATGTCTCTAGGAGCCATGCATGCAGGTTCAGGGAGCGTAAGTCTGGATGGACCAGTGAACCCTTCTCCTGAGACAATAGGTGGGAGGTGAATGGCAACTGGAGTGGAGGTTCCCGGGACAGCTGAATTAGCAAAGGGAACCAGATCTGTCTGGGCCAGAAAGGGGCCACCAGGATCATTGATGCATGCTCCCTGCGCAGTTTGAGAAGAACTCTCTGGATCAACGGGAAGGGAGGGAAAGCATAGAGGAATCTGTCCGCCCAGGAGAGGGACAACGCGTCTCGCCAGAAAACACCAGGCCCTGGATCTAGCAAGCAAAAATTGGGCAGTTTTGCGTTGGATGGGGAGGCGAACAAGTCCAATTCTGGAGTTCCCCATCGAAGAAACAGATCCTCTGCTACCTCTTGAAGAAGTTCCCACTCGTGGACTCTGGTCTGGAAGTGACTCAGACCGTCTGTAATTATGTTGTCCACCCCGGGAACATGTACTGTGATCAGGTTCGCGCCGTGTCGGATTACCCAATCCCACACTCTCATGGCCTCCCTGCAAAGGGGATAAGAGTGTGCGCCTCCTTGTTTGTTGAGGTAATACATCACCACCATGTTGTCTGTCTGAAGCAGGAGAGTGCTCGGCGGGATCTCTGACTGAAATGCCTGCAGGGCATAAAGGACCGCCCTCATCTCTAGGACGTTGATATGGAGATGGGCCTCCAAAGGGGTCCACGTACCCTGGGACTTCACCCCGTCCAGGTGTGCACCCCACCCTAGACCTGAGGCATCTGTAGTGAGGATTACCTCCGGGGTTGGCGTTATGAATGGGACACCCACAGAGAGTGTCCCTGGGTCTAGCCACCACTGCCAGTCTCGAATCGCGGTGTTCATGATTCTGACCGGATGCTGCATGTGGTCTTGCCTTTGGTCCCATTGCACCTTGAGCATCCACTGAGTTACCCACATGTGGAGCCTTGGAAAAGGGACAGTAGGAATGGCCGCAGCCATGTGTGTGAGCAGGCGAAGGACCGACCTGGCTGGGGCGGTCTTGATCGACGAAAGCTCCCTGATGAGGGATCTGATGCGCTCCGCTCTGTCATCTGGAAGAAATGCTCTTCCCTGAACGGTGTCCAGTACTGTGCCTATGAACTGCAGCTTCTGCGATGGTACCAGGAGGGACTTCTCATGGTTGATTAGGATACCCAGAGAACGAAATAGGTCCTGGGTGTTCTGGATCACCCGTAACAATGCCTCTCTGGAGGCGGCAATGAGAAGCCAATCGTCCAGGTACGGGAACACATAATGGCCCTGTCTCCTTAGAAACGCTGCCACGACTGCCATACATTTGGTAAAGACCTTGGGTGCCGATGACAGCCTGATTGGAAGAGCTTGGAACTGAAAGTGATGGCCTAGAAACTCGAAGCGCAGGAACCTCTTGTGCGCTTGCGCTATGGGGATGTGCAGGCAAGTGTCCTGCATATCTAGAGACACTAAAAAGGCATCCTGCTTCAGCATGGGGATAAGACCTGGAAGGTTTACCATGCGGAATCTTTTGTAGATGACCGACAAATTGAGGTCGCTAAGGTCCAGAATCGGATGGAGGTCCCCTGTTTTCTTTGGAACCAGGAAGAAGTGGGAGTAGTATCCGTGTCCTCTCTGGTTCTCTGGGACGTACTCTACCACTCCCTTTTGCAGGAGCATGAGTACTTCTTGTCTGATCAATGACTTGTGCTGACCTGGGTACCGGGAGAGCAACGGAGGCCTCGAGGGTGGCTTTTCTGCGAATTCTATAAAGTGGCCTCTTGAGACCAACTGTAGAACCCACCTGTCTGTGGATATAGTCTGCCACCCTGGCAGAAAATTCGCAATGCGACCCCCGACCATGACCCGTTGATCCTGAGGGGCGGGGCCGGGAAGGAGTCAGGCTGTGGCGGCTGAGGGTCCCGCTGGCTAGACCAGCCTAGGAGTGCACTGGCCTCGGCCTGCGGGTTGTTTCCCCTGGACTCTATGAAAACCGGAGCCCCTCTGTTGTGGAACGGAGCGGGACTGTTGTCTCTGCATCCGTCCACGAAATCGGCTTTGGTTCCTATGAAAGGAACTAAGCTTGGGTCGGTACATGGCCTGGACCGACCTCACCACCTTCCCGGCCTCTTGGAGTTTGGTAATTATCTTCTCTGAGGGTTTACCAAACAGAACTTCTCCCTCGAATGGGGCGTCCAGGATGTTTTTGTGGACATCCGGGGTAAAACCGGAGACACGAAGCCAAGACTGTCTCCTGAGGCACACGCCTGAAGCTGCTGCTCTGGCTAAGGAGTCCGCGGAGTCGTACGTGGCTCGAAGCACTTGGGTTCCCACGTCTGAACCCGTAATGAGGAGCTGCAACATCTCCTCCTTCTGCTCACCTTCCGGCAGTTTCTCAGCCGCATCCAGACCCTGTTCCCACAGGGCATTTTGGAACTGCACCATGTGGGTTAAATAATTCAGGATCTGATGGCGCAGGTAGCGGAAGCATGCAGGCGCTGACCCATGGAGTCCAACTGCTTGGACTCTGGGTCAGTGCAGGGGTGCTCAGATGTTGCGGTCTCTGGAACCAGTCATGAGGCTGTGATGACCAGAGTGGGACTGGTCTTCTCTTGGAGCCTTGTACAAGCGGTCAGCCTTCTTCGGCATCACCGGGAGTGAATGTGGATGCTTCCATGCTGCCTTGGTGACGTCCACGAAAGTGTCTACCAAGGGTGGCACCACCACAGGCTTGGGGTCCTTCTGCCGAAGATACTTGCAAGGCGTAGCCTTTCTGGGTCTAACTCTTCCGCATCCCATCCCATGTTCTCCTGGATGTGTCTCATAATATCCGAGAATGAAGGGTCATCTGGAGGAGACTTCGGCAGCTCACGTGGGTCCGGTGAAGGGATGGAGAGGGGAGATGGGGATCTTGATGATGAGAAGTCTGATCCCGTGTCCTCCGTCGAAGGCAAGCGGCGGCATCTTCTGGGCCTCTTGGGACTGGGTGACCCAGAAGAGGATCTGGACGGAGGTCTCCTTTTTTCTGATCTCCCTTGGAGGGGTCCTAGGCTTCGCGAGGAGGTAACCGCCTGCAGACCCAGAAGGAGAAGGGCGAGGAACCGGAGGAGCAACCGGTGTAGGAGGAGGAGGAGGAACGGAGGTATGCGGGAACCATGTCCTTTGATGGTATCCACCAGAAAGTGAACAGCTCCTTCACTTCTGAAAAAGGAAA
The DNA here is from genome assembly GCA_016271365.2 of Neoceratodus forsteri. Lineage (NCBI taxonomy): Eukaryota > Metazoa > Chordata > Ceratodontiformes > Ceratodontidae > Neoceratodus > Neoceratodus forsteri. Next base: position 177,451,396 of record CM057455.1, read on the forward strand.
ACCCGACGATGGCCTGGGCGCTGGTGGACAGTCGTCGGGTCCCGGCGTCGGCTCCACAGGGGGCTCGGGTGGTGGTGAGGGTGCCCTGGGAATCTCAACAGGACCGGGGTCACCCATCTGATCTTCGGGCTGAGTTAACTCCTCCTCAGTTATGGTCTCCTGACCGACATCGGTCAGAGGCGTCAGAGTCCTCTTCTCAGTAGGAGTGGGCGCCAGTCCCCCTACCGGCATCCGATGATGAGTTGGCCTGGCCGGCGATAGTCTCCTGACGGACGACGGCTTTGGGGACCTGTGGCTAGAGGTCGACCACGGATGAACCAGTGTCGGGTTCCGCAGCTTTTTAAGCGAGGTAAGCTCCTTAGTCTTCCGGTGGAGAGGCGGAGGAAGGGAGGAAGACCTGACGTCGGGTTCAGAATGGCAGGAACCCGACCTATGGTGATGGTGACGATCCCCCGACTTCGCCGGGGCCTTGGAGGAAGAGGAAGGCCTGGGAGTCTTGGCCTGAGAAGAGGCAGAAGATTTGCTCACCACAGCGGGGGGAGGCTGAGAGCTGGCCCGGGAAGGAAAGCGGTCGGACCTGGAGCCAGAGCTGTGTGAATCAGAGGCCCTAGACGGGGACCATGCTTACGGGCCTTCTGTGAAGAATCCCCCTTGGAAGCCATGGTCTTGAGGTGCTCCTCTAACAAGAAAGCCTGAAGGGCCTTCTGGCGACGGATCCGGGTTCTGCTATGAAGCCCTGGCAAAAGGAGCAGGACCGGGTGTCATGGTCTGGGCCCAGGCACAGGACACAGGCCGAGTGCGGGTCCTTGAATGGGATCTGCTTCCCACAGGCGCACTTCAAGGAGTGACCAGAGGTCGGAGAGGACATCAGAAAAGGCTGAATACAAAGAACGAATTTCCCATAGGAAAACACTGAACCACGCATCGCACACTAGAAAACTAACCGAAAGGGTCGAGGCGTGCAAGTCGGATGGGGGAAAGAACTAAATCTGGCGGACTGCCCTCTGTACTAGCGCGCCGGACGCCGGGTGGTCCTCGCTGAAGATAGCTAGCTAGAATTTTCCGTGGGTCCTGATGCCTGCCGGCTTCAGTCCTAATGGTGTAACCTGCTGCAAGAGCTGTATCTTGAAGTAAGATCCCACCAGCGATCAACCAAGATTCATAAGACACCAAACCCTAATGCTTTTCATTTCCTTACTTTGTCCACTTCAGGTTCTTCATCTCTAATGTTTCTTTTGTGATAGTGAATTGTATTCTTATTCATGCAAGTCCCTCTGAGACTTGCATGAATAAATCTGCAAACACACAGAGACCCCTACAGGCCATGTACCAAGGAAGAGTTCATCTGCTTCCAGAAGTGAAGGGACCTATAGCTCCTACACTTTCATGCAGATACAGCTACAAAGAATCTGTGAGGCTGTCTGTGGGGCTGCAGAAGTGGAGGACCCTCTGGGCCCTACTATTCTATGTGGCTACAGATGCAGATGCACAGTGCCAAGAGTCCATCTGGCTACAGAAGCACAAAGTCCTCTGGGCCCTTCACATCCATGCAGCTATGGATACAGAGGCACAGGGCCCATTCAACAGTGTGTCAAGAGAAAAGCTATCTTCACTATAAATGATAAGTTGCCCATGTGACGTACACTGTACTGTCTCTCCCCAGGCTGAGACTAAAGCCACAGAGCAGTGTCTTCTTCCCAGCCTCAGCCCTTCCAGCTGGCTCATGAAGCTCACCCTCAAACTCACCTAGCTTGCACAGGATCACAAAGCATTGCTCTCTGGAGCCCAGCAGCTTGCCCTGAACATGGGCCTGAATTTCAAAACCGCCTGCATCAGACGCAACTTGTGGCAAAGTATGGAGCTGCATCTGATGTAGTCATGGCAAACAGAAAAGGTGCTATTTTAGAAAGTTAACTGCTTGTGACAAACCCTCTGGAATAGCTGCAAGAAGCAGCCCTGCACCAAGACAAGTGGCATATCAAGAGTATGTGATGCAGGGCCTGGATGTATCATCAGACTAGTGTGCAGGAGGCACCCTGGGTGCTCCAAGGAGTAGTAAGCCTGGAACAGGGGCACAGAAAGGGCATCTGACACCAGGCTGCGGCAAAGGGTGGTCTGTCCCCATAGGGTACTGTCCCAGGAGGCTCGGGGCACTCATGTGCCACTATTAACAAGGAGCTCCTTGTTCATTTCCCACCCCGCCCAGCATTTTCAATTCCTCCTGACTGGACTATGTCACTACCATTGGCCAAATTAACCTTTGTTTTCCATAATCCTGTATTGCCTCTGACTTGGGACTGCTTGTATACTTAGTGCTGCATCAGAATTTGGCTTTGCAGGGGTCTTGTCTCCCACAAACCACTGATTTGTTTTTTTTAGTATTGACTTTTCCATTAGCAAATAATATCTTCTAGCCACTAGAGGACCCAGTTATAAGTGCACTCACCCAATCCAATCCCTGTCTTGTTTCACTTATTGTGTGTCAGTCCATCCGATTCATCAGTCTCTGTCCCTCCCTCTTCTACTTCTGTCAAGGCCTATCTCTGGCTACCTGTTTTCCCCAGGTATGCACAACTTGCTAGTGGCTGTCAGTTCCCTCTGGCAGTGGCCACTTTTTACTGACACCCTTCCAGTTTCACTGTCCGACTTCCCCACTATCCAATCTACCCTGACAGGTAGCTGCCCTGTCTACCACAACATGCCCACCCCACTTTCCCACTTCCTCCTTCTAGTTCTCCTTTCCATCATCTCTAGCACCACCTACAAAACTTCTCAATTTAATAATCCTGCCCCTCTCCTCCCCATGATCTCCTAGCCCTTCCTTCATTCTTGCTATTACCCCTCTTCCCTCTAATACTCTAGACTCACTTCCCCACATACCCCTTGCAACGTTATTCTCAGTTTCTAGCCACCTCCCTTTCCTTTGTCTCCTGATTATGCACTCGCCCAGCCCCCCTCCCCCCAACCACACCACGAATACTCTGCCCACCACAAATATGCTAAACTATACTTCTTTATACTCGCACTCCTATTACTTGCCTCAGGAAATGTACATCCCAATCCTGGTCCCCTTCGCCCTCTCCCCCAGCTGCTATCCTCCCATTAACATACAACCTTCCAACACCACCTCTGCCCTCCCAAAAGGCCTAAACATCCTTTACTTAAATATCTGCAGTCTTGTCCCGAAAATTGATCTGTTACAGCTGATGATAATCTCCCTCACTCCAGACATTCTAATCTTAACTGAAACTTGGATGAATACTAACATTTTTGATCCCTCCATTGCCATCCCAGGCTATTCCCTACTCAGACGGGATAGGGCAGGTAGTGGAGGTGGAATAGCCATGTATATCCAGTCCTCTCTCCAATATACTACCATTCTCTCATCTGCCTTAACCTCCTCTCACGAAGCCCTGATAGTAAATATTGTCCTGCCTTTCTCCTCCCCATCTTTATTGCAGGTATCTACTGTTGCCCAGGTATCAAGCCCTCTGAATCTATTGACCTCATCACCTCTATAGCTTCCATCTCACACAAAAGTGAGCTTTATATATTAGGTGATGTAAATCTAAACTGTCTGTCATCAACCACTTCTAAGATACAAAGTGATATCTCTGCTCTAAATCTCTCCCAACTCATCCAAGAGCTTACCCGACTAAATCACAAACCCCAAACCACTCGCTGTTAAACTGGGCTCTCACCTCCCACCCTAATTGAGTCATCAAGTCCGGCGCTCTCGGATGCCATCAGTGATCACCACCCTATCTTCATGGTCAGGAAGGTCCACAGACCTAAACCACCACATAAAATCCTGCAACTCCGTTTATTCAGTTCTCTTGACTTAAACCCTCTCCTCAATGATATATCCAGTTCTGATTGGTCTCTAATTGCCTCCATCACTTCCATAGACCAAGCCCTCACTTACTTCAAAGACAGATTTATAGCTACCTGGGACTTCCATGCCCTTTTCAAATGCACTAGAGTCTGAGGTATCCATCATCCCTGGATCACCCCAAATTAATGACCTGCCTCAGGGAACACGATAAAGCGTGGAATAAACACAAGACCTCTCAGCTCCCATTTGCTCTTACTAACTATCATAGGCTAAGAAACGCTTGTACTAAAGCAATCAGACTTGCCAAGTCTGAATATTTTAAATCCTCTTTCCTCAATAACATAAATTCCCCCTCCAAATTTTGGAAAGTAGTCCACTCACTATTCCCTCCACCCCACATCCCCCATCCCCTGTGCTTAATATAAACAACACACTAGAGTCTGAACCTTGCACAGTGACTCAGGAGTTCAGCTCTTACTACATCTCCTGTGCCTCAACCCTTTTAAAATCCCTCCCCTCAAGCTTCTCCTCCACTCATTCTCCTGCCACTCAACCCCCCATACCCACCCCCTTTTTCATTCTGTCCTAACTCCCCTGTGGAGACACTAACAGCCCTCTTCTTTCTCAATCCTCCAAAGGCTCTCTCCAGATCACCTTGACCCTAAACTTCTCTACCTCTCAGCCCAAGCTATTGCCTACCCTCTCTCTAATTCTAAATCTCCTTTATGTCCTCCTCCATCCCTACACCCAGGACATGCGGTGATCCTCCCTCTCCCTAAGGGTGGTGATCTTTTCTCCTTCGCCAACTATCGCCCAATCTCCCTCCTCCCCACCCTTGCTAAGCTCCAAGAACACCTGGTCCTCTCTCAACTGACCTCTTTTCTTGCTGACTCCTTCTTCTGCACCCCGTTCCAATCTGGTTTTCAGAAGAACCACTCCACTACCACCTCCATCCTTAGGCTCACTCACTCCATCCTTAACTGGATAGACAATGACCTCATCACCTCTGCCATCTGTATCAACCTTGCAAAGGCTTTCAATGCAGTCTCCCATATCCTCATTCTTGACTCCCTTACAGCTGCTGGTTTGTCTGCTCTTGCTCTTATCTGGTTTACAGCACACCTCACAGGCAGAACACAATCAGTCAGGATTCAGAATGCAATCTCTTCACCCTCCCACTCTCCACAGGAGTCCCACAAGGCTTTGTGCTCAGCCCCATCCTTTTCTCCATCTTCCTAAATGACCCTCCCTCAGTCTGCTCCCCCTCCTGCTCTATCCATATGTATGCCGATGACACCATCTTGTTCACCTCTGGCAAAACCACCATTGATGTAGCAACCACTCTACAACATGACTTCCATCAGGTTCAGCTCTGGTTTGCCTCATGTCAACTATTACTAAATGCCAAAAAGACAGTCTCCATGGCCTTTGGCACTAGGCATAGACTCTCTAGGCTCCACCCCTTACCCTCTTTCCACATTCTTGATAGGACTATTCTTGAGGACACCCCCTCTTTCGGATACCTTGGGGTTTGGCAGGACCAACACCTCAGCTTCTCTGGCCACATTGACGCCATTCTGAAAAAACTGCACCCCAAGCTTGGAGCCGTTTACAGGAACCATAATTGCATCTCTCCTACAGCTCATTGAAAACTTGTCCAGAAAATGATCCTCCCCATTTTTGACTACTGTGAGGTAGACAGAAGGCGGGGTTGCCAAAATTCACTCCAAGGAGTGATTTGCGAGACAAGCCCGAATCCATAAGCGCTCCACAATGCAAAGCAGAGCATTTCAACGTTATAATGGGGAATGTGAAGTCCATTGAAAACAATGACTTTGTGTTATTCCACCTTCCCCAGACCACTTCTCCACCAATTTTAAGGCGAAGTACATTGAAATCAATGCACTTCGCATCACTTCACCTTGTTATTGAGCTCCAAGATGAATTTGCAGTGCTTTATGGGATTGCAGGTCACATGGACTCTAGATTGTTCTGCACATCCTCAGTTCTGTGTAGTGTGTGTGTAGTGGAAGATGGAGACAGTTTCCTCTCAGAGCTCTTTAGTTCAAATCCTCTTAAAGCTGTTAAATAAGCCTTTTTGAGCCATTTTCTTTGCTCAAAATTTAGTGCAACGATTGCAGAAAACCCTCCTGTGCTCATATCATTGAGTGTTTATTGTCTGTGTGTGGATTTTGAATGTTAATTTAGAACAGTCAGTCTGTGTACTGTGAAGTGTGCTTTGGGGGATGGGTGTATCTGTGGTGTAGGTATATTAACTGGGATAAAAAGGCAGTCTTTTTGTTTTGGTTATATTTTTCTTATTCAACTGTGTTAATGTACACAGTAATATTTTCAGTAATTCTTTAAATTTTTTGCTGGTTGAAGTGGGCAGTGTATAATTTTAGTTTGTTTAAAACATTTGGTTATATTGCTAAAGGTTTCAATTTGCTCATAATACTTGTAGTGTGTGAGTGTGTGTGTGATGTGTACCATTAAATCAGACAATTTTATTGTGCCAGAGTAATTGCAGCAGTGTGAACCTGCTATCCACTGCACCTGCATGAATTTTTTATACTGCTTTGTGGTATCTTTACTGGTAGTGGACTGTTACTGCCATGCACTTACCCCCCAACCAGCAAAAGGTATTCTTTTCCAGATTTGGATTTGTGACTTGTGAGCACTGGTTGGGTTTTGTTGTGCCTTTGTGTCTGACTCTGCATCTAGAGTGCCCAGGCAATCTTAATCTGTCTGTGCATTTGCAGTTCACCATTAATTCTGGAAGACTTTGCTTTTCTTGTTACTCTCTCATTTCACTTCGTCAGCACTGGGGAATTTTCTGGACACAAGACAGTAGTATTTTGGGGATGCAAATTAATTCTGGTGACTGTGTGTGACCACTGTGCTCGTGACTGAGTGCGCCATTAATTCTGGGAGACTTTGTATTTCTTGTTGTGCTCTCATTTCACTTCATCAGCACTGGGGAGTTTTCTGGACACACGACAGTAGCATTTTGGGAATGCACATTAATTCTGGTGACAGTGTGGGGGGGACACTGGGGGGCTGCCAGTATTGTTGCCACTCTGCCTTACTTTGCGTGAAGGCGAATGACAATGTGAAGTAATAATTACAATAGAGGTGAGCCTTTCCTATTGGCCACTCTGCATGGCAGAGTGAAGACGCCAAGTGGCCACTTCGCTCACTTCACCAGTGGAATTTAATTGCCAAGGCCTCTAGATGTAGTCTATGGTGCCACTCCCATATCTTCTCTTACCAGTTTGGACTCTTTTCATCTCCTTCTGTCAATTTGTTCTTGATGCTCCATCTCAAACCCATCATTGTGACTATTACCAAGCCTGTTCTTCCCTCCACTTGCTAACAGATGCCTGGCTGACTGTGTTAAGCTAACTTCCAAACTTTGGCTTGGTGTACTTTCTTCCTACCTCTAATGTTCCCTCCCTTCCTCCACCTTCCTCCCACTCCCTCAGATCCTCTGACACTTGCACCCTGCCAGTCCCCCATCGTACCACCCTCATTGGCCTATCAGGCTTCTTCCATTGCTTCCCCAGAATCTGGAGCTCCCTCCCACCTCAAATATGACACTCCTCCTCCTCCCACTCCCTTGCCTCTGCCTTACGTAACTTTCTCTCTGCTAGCTGCTCCTGCTACAATCCTCCTTAACTTGTTCCCCTATAAGCCTGTTTGAGCTTCATGCCCACCTCTTTTCTACAAAACCCTCTCCCTACATCCTGCCCCAGCACCCCTTCCTTTCTGCTTTACTCCCACCCCTGTTTCCTCCTCTGTACACAAACTTACCCTCACTACCCACTCACAGTTTCTTGGCCTGGGCCTCTAGCAGGGTTCTCTGCATCCTGGGGAGACAGAACCTGAGCAAACACCTTCCTCACCTCCTGCTCCCGCACCATTCTTTTTCCCAAAAGAGCTGGGTCTCACTCCCACTCTACTCCCACCTCCTCTCTCTTGATCCTTTGAAGCCTACTTCCCCATCATTGCCTACTTCCTCCTGTTATGCTCTATCTCTGCTGCATACAACCTGCTTCCCTCATGTCATGCTCTGCCTTGTGCAGGCAGGATCCACAGCATACTGGAGGGCCAGGCCCTGGCAGACCCTTCTCTTCCCCCTCTCTTCCTTTCTGACATGCTGTAACTCCCACTGCCTACAGCCTGCTTCCCTCCTGTTCATGCTTGACCTCCACCTGGTGCAGGTAGGGTCCTTAGCATTCTGGAAGGCCAGACCCTGGCAGACCTTCTCCTCCATCCCTTGCCCTCCCTTCTCCAAATACCCCTTTCCACCCCCTGCTCTCTGCCTATATGCCCCACCCACCCACACACCTTCCTCCCTTCCTCGCCATAGTTATTGTCTAACCCCTAATCTCTAATGCACTTATAGTCAACCTTGCACTTTCTTACACCTTGTAAATTTTGTTCTATCTGTGCTTCTCCTCACAATCTTGCCCTAGTTCAACCTCATTGTATTCTATCCAGCCATTTTCTAACTACAAAGCTATGTCCCACCAAGTGTTTGCCAAAGATATTTGTGCTATCGTACCTATCTAGTTCAAGGCATTGTATCCATCTAGTTCATACCTGTTAGCTGTCCTCCTTTTCAGTACTTCAGTATAGTCTGTTCATTTTATTGAATGTAATCAAATTGTATATCTATATTGTGTACCAAATCTCTGTATATTATCCTCATGTTTCCCTACCCCCAGGTCACACTAGGAAATGAGTAACTTGTTGCTCAGCATGCCTTTCTGGTAAAACATTTCAATAAATAAATAAATAAACTCTTGTGTAATGCCTGCTGTGGCAGGCTAATGACACCCCACTCACTTCCCATCAATGCGGTGGTGCTATAGTGGCCCCCCAACTCCCTCATACCCTAATCCTCCTTCCTGAGTGGACAAAAAAGCCCTGTCCCAGTCCATCCCCCCATGCTACTGCCATGCCTACACACAACTACAAAGTCATTACCTGGTGGTCTAGTGGACCCCACCCCAACAGGCAGTGGTCATCCACCCCACTCCCCGCCATCCCTGAGCCACTTCTGTGACTGGCACTTCCCTCCACATGCTGCCATGGCCATCTGCAGTCATTTATAAAATACTGTTTGAAATGTAATTTTGCATCATAAGAAAGAAAATGCTATTTTGGTAGGATCTGAAAATATTACCTGTAACGTTCATGAGGTGGTGTGAAAATTTGCTATGTTGTATGTTAGGGGTCAAAATATTGAAAATTATCAAACTTCAGAATAATCATTGAAAAATGTTCTATGATTTCTTTATGTGCCTCACACTCTGAAGGTCTCCCTTCTGGTGGTGACCCCCAATCCCATCACTACCCAGAACTTCACCCCTCCTCTTCTTAACTGCCATAGTGGGTGGTGTGCACTCACAAGGGCACCACCATAATCCACCACTGGAGCTGTTTTCCTTGGACAACTTGTCTCCTGGACCATCATGTGTGCCATGGTGCATGCACACACACACACACACACACACACACACACACACACCTAATGCTCAGTGAAGCTTCCATTCCTACACCCACCAACTAGTTTGTTCACCTGCCAGGATATCAAAAGGCCAGTAGTATCCAGTATTGCATTCACAAATATACCCAGAGTAGAAACAAGGAGATCCTCCCCCCCTCTATACCTCACTGGTGCACCCCCATGTGGAGTATCACGCCCAGTTTGGGGCACCTGGGGGTAAAGGTGATATAAAAGCCTTGGAGAAGGTCCAGAGGAGGGCAACGTGCAGAAAAAAGGATGTCCAGAGTCAAGATTATGAGCATCAGCTACAAAACATGGGATTGTATTCATTGGAATTCTGTAGATTACAGGGAGATATGTGCCTGATCTACAGGGCCCTTGAGATATACATATGTGGAACAGCTGGGATTGGCATTGAGAGAACAGATATATAGTACCAGAGCCCCCATTACAGCTAAGTGGTGAGAGATTTAGCACAGAAAGCTATGGTTTACTCTGAGGGTAATTAAGATTTGGAATGAGCTCCCAACTGAAGTGGTGGCCAGTAAAACCATGGAAGAATTTAAAATAAACTTGACGCCCACCTCATTAGTAAAATATCTCTGGGTACCCCTAAAAATAATCTGTGAGCTATAATGGACTTGGGCTTTAAAAGCTCTGTATCAACTGATGTAACCTATGTAAGCCATCCTCCACTAGGTGGTGGCCAAGCAGTGGTACACACTGTCCCACCTCCCAGAAGGAGGAGAGCTGTCATAGGATGCTTAAGCCTCCTTCTCCCAGCTAACCTTTAAGCAACCGCAGTTCATTTCCAAACCACGGTCACTGGCGTGACTGATGGCAAGGTCCCTGTCTCAGCCCACGGTGCCACTGGACTCATCTCTCACTTGGTCATTTTATTTATTTGTTTATTAAAATAAAAAGGATTACATCAACCTTTGAACTAAAGATTCTTTTACAAAGGCTTTGCTTTAGACAGAGAATGTACAAACAAACACAAGTTGGTTATGTGAGGTTGGTGGGAATAGATGGACACTCAGAAGTCAGGTTTGCAAATCAAAATAAATATTTATTTACATACAGCAGAATAAGCAGACTGAATATGACATAATAAAGGGAAACAAAATAACTAAGAAAAATCACAGTTAACTTCACTGTTTACTAATTACTTAAGCTCTAGAAATGGCTAGAGGTCACTCAGGCTGGTAAAATCCCACCTGGACTACAAGGACCGAAGTTAGTTAGCAGACCTTATTACCTGAGTCAGCACAGCACTAATCCCAATATGAATCTGATGTCGTCGCTAGGTTGGTTCTTCTATACCCAGAGTCAACCACTGACCATCAAGCTCCACCCACTTACAGAAATGCAGCTTATTTATTTTAGACAACCTTATTATTTATATCCAAACGCTATAAATACAACTCAAATATCTTTTGACTGGGTGGTAGTGTTCATAATAAACTTCCTCCAAACAAAACAGGTTGTAAGTATCAGGTCACAGCAAAACAAAAAAAAGTGCACAGATGTTTGCGGTACAGGAAATGAAGCAGCTAGCTTAATAAATGCGAGAAAAATCTCTACACAAACTCCTTTTCAAAGTGCTGTAGTGCAAGTTTATTTTGGCAAGTCTGAGAAGCCACAGCAACGGCCCGTGCTTTAACCCTCAAGCAGGTCTTCTACGGAAGATCTGCTTGAGGGTTGAAGTGCAGCCAAAGACATCATTAAGTAACTGTCAATGTGACTCCTGTGAATGCCTTATTGCTATCATGAAAATTAATATTCAAAAGTTAAGTGTTTAAAGTATACTTTATTAATGTGTTCCTCATTTAGAGAAAGATTTTAAATAAAGTAGTTCTTTCACCAACAGTTTAACAATACTAGGTCAAAATCACTATACATAATTGCAATAATTCTGCATTGCTCAATGATGAAATAGTAAGAAAAAGAATCCATGTCCCAAGGTGATAATGCTACACAGGACAGTGTAACATGAATTAAAATAAGACTGTCAAAATTTGAGCAACCAATCTGATTACAGCATTTCTGAGACTTTTTTTTGTAATATTGTATACATAAATCATCTGTGTCAATATACAACGTTAGAAGTGATCAACACAAACGTATACTAATATTTCCTTTTCTGTGTCTTTTGTACGGGTGTTTGATACTTCTGTCAACATTACTGACTGCTACTGTAGAAGTAACACATTGAAAGATGCCTAGTAAACACAGACGTCGTAGCAATAGAAAGATGAAACAGGTATCATAGTACTCACTGTTGCTTAAGAATGATAAAAAAACAGGATGTCAGTTCAAGGCGTAAAACAATACAGAGTTCTACTGGAATAGTGAGCTGTACAGTAACTCACTCCACAACAAAACTACATACTTGCTCAATAGCAAGGAAAAAATGTTTACCTAAGTGACAGTTGTGTAGATCTCTCAGATGAAACACAACTATTGCTACAGCAAGCATAACCAGACATTCTAAACAGCATCGTAAGCTCACAGCTGGTGATTTTCATCTGAGAAAGCAAAAGTATTTCTGATCACTAGCAAGTAAAGCTAAGATCAAAAGGCTTATTGCTGCTGTGATGAGACATGAATGCAAAAAGACAAAGAGTCATCTGACTTTGATGAAATTGCATCTCAAAGTATGCACATTTGTTAATAGAGCAGTATTTGTTCTTCAACGTTTATGGCGTAAGATGTCTCATGTGCTTGAACTATTCAGAAAAGTTGTGTACGACATCAAGAAAAGGCTACAATGCTATCCTGCCTTGACTGTGCAGAATTTCTGTGATGTATTCACAGGTCGCTGGATGTACACACAGCACTCCGAGGCATATTTCTGGGAAGAATCTTATTATTCACAGAAAAAAGAGAGCAAGTTCACCATTCATGAGTCCGGTAAGCTGGTCAATGTGCCCAGTGTCAATGATGACACAGCAATGGAGTCAAATGATGACTGTGATGCAACCATTGTGTCCCGTAAACGGCACTGTCTCTCATGGCCATGTGATGCAACCTGCAACCATAGGCAATCATCATTTGAAAAATTTGAACAGTTTGTCAACTTATTTGTGATAACAGATCGCAAAGAAAGATATAAACTGTTTAACAAGATTGACCTTTGTGAAATCCATCCACATACTGGAATTACGGATCACTCACTAGCATGCCTCGATAGTGGTGTTTGTGACAGTGTCTTTCACAACATGCGGATACTGGGAGTGCATGAAACAGGCATGCAGAACTTTGTATACAGTGTATATGAAGTCCGACGAGTTGTCAGTCAGTACACTTGTTTAAATGACTTATTGCAGTCTGGTGACATGCAGGGTGCCATAACATTTCTCAAACAGCTGCAACATGTGACTTCTGTACCAGACACAAGTATTTATTAGTCACCAAGTTCTGGTGAAACATCTGTTTCTGTGTTAGAAAGTGACATACTGAAACAGTACGGCAAAGAAATTGCAAAATCTGAAGTAGCAAAGGCTCAGAAGTTTGACTCTGTATATGTGTCATGTGACCATCTGTGCTACAGCAAACAAACGGTCACAGTGAACCTTGAAACCTTGTCACCATACAATGACATGTGGTTCTGTCTCTCAGCATTTTTGCTGATGAAATCTGACTTTCAGTTGCAGACCACCATTGTGCTGTGCAAACACTGTTTCTCCAAACTAAAGTCCAACATTCTGCCACCAAGGTCACTGTTGAATAATATGGAGGCACATGTTGCACCAAGTGAGATTGTGACATTGAATATGTTTGAGCGCATTCTAATTCAGACAATGAAACCATTTCAAACCATTCTATGTCAGAACACAAAGACATGGAACGCTCCACAGAAAGAACTCTATTATATCTCTAAAAGTTCAAGTATTCTCACTTCCTCTACAGGAAAATGTGGGAGGCAATCTCTATGAAATAGTTATAGTGATTCTTGTAAATAAAGTTCCAACTAAGTCCAAGGTCATCCGACAAGATGTTGTCAGTGTAACAGAAGGTAAAGCTTGCTCTTACTTATTTAAAGAGCACCAATCCTTTTATGCAGACTTTGACATTGATCACATGAGTAGTCTCTCTGTTCAACATGATGTCTTAGAAACAACTAAGCCAATGATTGAAGAAGGTCAGTGGACAGACAAGTGACAATGTGTATGAACAGTACACAATTCACCCACTACATTTCAGAGATCCAGTAGGGGACAACACTGATCTCTATCAAATGAAACAGGTGGAAGGTGAGCCTGTCAGCATTTGGGAGACAACATTAGAAGCACACTGTTTCACAGACTTATTTCCAAAAGGGTCAAGTGGATGGCTAGATGAAAGAGAAGTGCATGTACAGGGTGCTGAGTACCACACTAGCTGTGTGCTCAGTAAAGATGGCAAATTCAGATGTAATATACAGTAGTTGTTTCATCTCCTCTGGGAGTGTGAACTCAGCATTCTGTCTGCGCCTATTGCACATATTATTCCTCTCACAAGTCCACTAGATGAAATAACAGCTGCTCAATTTCTAGAGAAACTAAAACAGAAAGATGAAAATGTGCAAGTGAATCTGTCTTCCATTCTGTCAAGTCTATGTGGCACCAAAGGATATTGGTATTGCAGACACTCTGAGGTGATGACAATGCTGCGAGAGTATGGTGCAGCCACATGATTTGTCAAACTTAGTTGTGCTGAATATGCCTGGGACGAGCTCATTGAACTGTTGAAGTGGGAAAATTCTGATGTTGACATTTCATCAATGACTGTGGAAAAATGTGTTCACTTGATCCTGTATGTCTCGTCACAAGACATTTTCATAAAAGCGGTTCCATGACATTCAGACTTTCATTTTGTCAAGGACAATCCACCTCTTGGTACTGTGGAGCATTACTTTTGGAGGATGGAATATCAAAGCGGAGTGCCCCTCATATTCATATGTTATTGTGGATCAAGGATGCACCATGCATAGGTAAACATGAAGCAGCACAAGTTCTAGCATTCATCAAGCAATATATCACTTGTCACATTCCGGACAAGTATGACAGTCCTACACTATGGAAGTTGGTACAAAAGTTCCAGTGACATATTTGTGCAAAATACTGCCGACGAGTAGTAAAGAATGAATCTAATTGGTACACATGATGTCGCTTCAGATTCCCTAGACGAGTTTGTCAGGATGGTTCCATGAATGAACTTTTTTCAGCAATGCGACACCACTTGAAGGCAAAATCAATCAAGAGGGTTTACAAGTTACCAAGAGAGAAGAAAGAGGTGTACATCAATGACTAAACCAACTCTTCTCCTAATGTGGCAAGCAAACATAGATGTTCAGTTTGTGGCTGACAACTCATTGGCCCTGGTGTGGTACATGACTTTGTACATAACCAAGCATGAGCAGACTAGCTTGCAAGATCTTTGGGAAGACATTGCCAGTTCAAGCAAGAGCCTGACATCTCAGCTGTGGTCACTGGGCTTGAAGACCCTTTCACACAGAGAATGTGGTACCTATGAAGCCAGTGACCATTTAATGGGTACACATCTGTATGGGAAGTCTGATGCTATCCAGTTTCTCAGTGTGAACGACAAAGAGAAATGCAACCGTGTACTGATTCCCCATACTGAGATAGAGGAACTCGCTGCCAATAGACCTTCAAAACATATCTTGAAGAATAACCTGATTGACACATACTACCCCCTGTAGACACGATGACATGGATGATATGTGTCTCTTTCAGGTGGCTAAGTGGTATGAGTACAAGGCAGATACAGTATATCACCTGACTCAACACGGCACATTTACAAGGTGAACGGAGTGGATGGCTGTCTCGAAAAGAGACACAATCCATGGCTCATAGACCACTGTAAATTACATCTGGAGCACATCGGAGAGCAGAGCACTATTTTGCTCTCCTATTCCTATTTAGATCCTGGAGGAATGAGTCTGAATTAAAAGTGACTGTGATACATTCAAGGAAGAATCTCAATCTCAGTTATGAGACTTTCAAAACTCAATACTCAAAGACATACATACAGAGACTGGAGGCTGAGAAAGAACAGCTTGAGAAGGCAGAGAAGCAGCTTCAGGAAGACACTCCTGTTAGCTCACAAGACAATCTTGATCCAGAAGGACAAGCTGTTATAGATGAACCTCTGCCTTTAAATGTCCCACAAGTGCTAATCTCAGAAAGTGAGACTGCCATGGAACATGGAACACACTCCACTGTCAACCCAGTTGACTTGAGAGAAAGACTGAATCAGCAGCAGCATGTAGTTCACTCTCAAGTCATTGATGCTGTTCGACATGGCCTACACCATGAAGCAAAAAAATGTGACTGTCTTGACTATAAACCACTACTGATCTTTGTTAGTGGTTCAGCTGGTAAAGGAAAGAGTTTCCTTATTGAAGCCATCACTGCTGAAATATGGAGCCAGACAGGGTCATCAATGTCTATTTCTGTTACTTCTCCCACAGGACTAGCTGCATACAACATTGGTGAAGTTACATTACACTGTCTCTTTATGTTGCCAGTGGAACATGGCAAAACAGGAGAGTATCGTAAACTGTCATTTGAGGTTGCATCTCAGCTCTGTTCCACATTCACAAAGATGAAGTTACTCATCATTGATGAAATCAGCATGGTCTCCAATGCAATGCTCACCTGTATATACCTACGTCTAGAGGAGATCTTAGGTACTGACTATGGAGTACCATTTGGTGGCAAAAGTATTGTATTGGAGACCTTTACAGCTTGCCAGTTAATGTGGAGCATGTGTTTGCAACTCTGACTGCCAAGCAAGCTAAGAACACACTAGGCTGCATTACAGGTTTTAATATTTGGGAGTTATTCACCTATGTCGAGTTGTATGAGAACATGCGCCAAAGTGGTGATCTGGCTTACAAATCACTTTTAGATGAAGCTCATACAGGTTCTCTATCACCAGAACATGTTGCTATGCTAAATGATTGGAGAATCAGAATAGATACTACACCCATAGAAACATCATGTAATGTTTTCAGTGATGTGTACTCTACAGGCACACACATAGTGTGTCTTATGCCATGACTAAAGAAATGCACTGGGTTCAACAATGTTATGCTGCAG
Source organism: Neoceratodus forsteri (assembly GCA_016271365.2). Taxonomy (NCBI): domain Eukaryota; kingdom Metazoa; phylum Chordata; order Ceratodontiformes; family Ceratodontidae; genus Neoceratodus; species Neoceratodus forsteri. Next base: position 177,467,855 of record CM057455.1, read on the forward strand.
AGAGAAAACCAAGAAGTTCTAACTCTGCATGCTCTTGACACAGTTGATGGTATAATTCTCAGTCGCAACCTGGTAGCAAAGGTGACTGAACGACTCACTGAACTGAAGTCAGATGTTTCATGCACAGCTGGCCTAGAAGCTGTTCTTACACTTTGTATGAACACATGTGTCATGCTGCGATGTAATCTTGATGTTGAACGAGGCATGGTAAACAGTGCCATGGGTAACATCACTGACTTTGTCTACAATGTCCAGAGGACATATATCGAGGCACTTGTAGTTCACTTTGACAACATGGAACAGCCTGTACAGATAGACTGTACCTGTGTGAAATTTCAGGTATTTAAGGATATCTATGTAAACAGGAAACAGTTTCCACTATGTGTTGCATATGCTGTTTCTATTCACAAATCTCAGAGCTTGAGTTTGGATTCGGCAATGGTGGACATAGGTGCAGACATTTTAAAAGATGGCATGAGCTACGTGGCACTTTCACATGTCCGTAGTCTTTCTGGGTTGCACATTATAACTCTTGCACCTCAGAAAATATGAACTGACAAGAGATGTATTGTTGATTACAATAGGTTACGTACTCTCTATCAGCCACAAAATGTCTTTAATACCACTGCCTATGTATCTAGCTGTCTCACATCTTACAGTCATATCTACACCTGTCCTTAAACAGGCACAAGCTCCACAAGTGATTCCAACTCTAAAGAGTTCAACAAAGGTCTCGATATCAACTAAATATTCAGAACCAGCTGTTCATCAGAAATCAGTTGGTGTTGCTGCATGCCAGTCTTTGACAACAGCACTAGAGTGAACTGCTATGCTAACTCAGCTATGCAAGTTTTTCTCCACATGCCACACTTTGTGCAGGTAATATCTGTTTCACAAGACACTCCCCTATCAAAGACATTGAAGCAGATTGTCAACATGGCTTCTGATCAACTGCTGTCTACAGAGGTAACAAGCCCTTGTGTGAAACAAATAAAACAAAACAATGGAAGAAACCACTATGGTTCTCAAAGGAGGTGGCAGTGAAGGTTCAAGAGAAAAAGAAAGCATTCAGTAAGTACAAGGAATCACAGAAGGAGCAGGACAGAGAATTATATCAGTTAAACAAAGGAAGCTGGAAGGCAGTCACAACAGCAAAGGCCCAAACCGAGGAAAAGACAGCTAACTCAGTTAAGAAGGGGGATAAAACCTTTTATAGGTACATCAGGGAGTGAAGGAAGACCAAGGCAGGGATAGTGAGGCTTAATAAAGGGGAGGGGGTGAGCAGAGGGTGACGGTGAAAAGGCAAAACCAAATATTTTTGCTCAGTATTTACAAATGAAGAGGGGAAGGTATCTAAACCAAACAATAGAAACACTCTGGATATACAGTAGAAGTTGATACCAGCCCATTTACAGAAGAAATGGTTCTGAAAGAACTCTTAAAACTGAAGGTGGACAAAGCAATGGGGCCTGATGGGATTCATCCCAGAATTCTAAAAGAACTAAGGGTATAACAAGTGACACCACTGACTACCCTGTTTAACAAATCATGGGAGGATGGGATGGTACCCAAGGACTGGAGAAGGGTAGATGTGACTCCCCTTCACAAAAGTGGGAGCAAGGCAGAAGCAGGAAGGTACAGACCTGTTAGCTTAACCTCAGTGATAGGGAAAATGATGGAATCCCTTCTGAAGGAAAGAATTGTCGAGTACCTAGAGGCCAGGGGGGCACAGGACCCAAGACAGCATGGATTCACAGTGGGAAGGTCATGCCAGATGAATCTAATAGATTTCTTTGACTGGGTGACAAAGTAGTAGATCAGGGAAGGGCTGTGGACATGGCCTATCTAGACTTTAGCAAGGCATTTGACACAGTCCCACACAAAAGATTAATATACAAGTTAGCCAGCCCAGGAGTGGGTCCCAAGATGATAGCCTGGGTAAAGAATTGGCTGGAGAATAGGACACAGAGGGTAATAGTAAATGGAGTCCACTCTGAAGAAAGGGGGATTACTTAGTGGGTACCCTAGGGTTCAGATAGACTGGTCCTCTTCAATGTCTTTATAAGTGACATTGCAGAGGGACTGAAGGAAAATGTCTCTTTGCAGATGACACTAAGATCTGCAACAGAGTTGATGCACAAGGTGGGGTGGAAAGGATGAGAAGGGACTTGGCAAGGTTAGAGGAATGGTCAAATATATGGCAGCTTAGATTCAATGCTAAGAAGTGCAAGGTAATGCACCTGGGAAACAAAAACCCAGGGGTAGAGTACACATTGGGAGGTGAGATACTAACAACTAAAATGGAAAGAGATCTGTGGGTTGTCATATTAGATGACCTAAAGGTGGGCAAGCAATGTGAGAGGGCAGTAAGGAGGGCTGGGGGGATACTAGGATGCATAGGGAGAGGCATCACCAGTAGAAAACAGGAAGTTGTTATCCCTCTGTACAGACAGCTGGTGAGACCCCATCTGGAGTACTGTGTGCAGTTCTGGAGACCCAATCTCCGCAAAGACATAGACAGGATGGAAGCTGTCCAGAGGAGGGCAACTAAAATGGTGCAGGGTATGCACCTGAAGACATATGAAGAGAGACTTAAGGAGCTTAATATGTATAGCCTCAAGGAAAGAGGGGGACATAATAGAAACTTTCAAGTACCTCAAGGGAATCAACAAAGTCCAGGAGGGTAGCATCTTTCAGAAAAAGATGTGAGCAAGAACAAGGGCACAATTTAAAGATTGGGGGCAGCTCAGAGGTAATGTAAGGAAGTATTTTTTCACAGAGTGGGTTGTGGATGCATGGAACGGCCTTCTGGAGGAGGTTGTGGAGTCAAAAACAGTGGTGGAATTCAAGCATGCATAAGGCAATTCTAGGGGGTTGGGGTAGGAAAAAGTAGGCTGCTGGTTAACTAGGATCTTCAGCTTATCCATTAGGTAGGGAAATGGGCAGACTGGGTGGGCCAAGTGGTCCTTATCTGCCATCAAATTCTATGTTTCTATGTTTCTATGTCACTAACACCACTACAGCTGGTACATATGATGGATGCAGTACATTTGCTGCAGACATACTGTACAGGAAGACACTATTGAGTTTATGATAGCAATCATAAACAACTTGGATGAAGATGGCATTCCAATGCTCCAGTACTTCACTGTGTCATATGTAACCAAATATGTATGTGTATCATGTGTTCATTCACAGCTTAAATCCACAGTAGACATGCTGTGGATTACTCTTTTTGTCCCTCAAGCCAAAAGTGTCAAATTTCAACAGCTATTTAACAATGCTCAATGTGGTCTCTCCTGTGAAAGGTGCGGAGGCAGATGTACTCAGTCCATATGTCTCAGGACTTCATCTCAATATCTGTTGCTTATATTGCACAGATTTGACTCCAACAGGCTCAGAGTTGACACTCCCATCACAGATTACACAGCTGGTAGAATAGTTTTTAACCAATCAGTGTTTGACACTCACAGTGTAGTCTATCACCATGATCAATCTATGCATTCTGGCCATTACACCTGTTTGCTAAGGTACAGAAGTGGATGGGTAGAGTGTGGCGACTCTGCAAGCAGTTTTAAACAGACTGCCACTACACCTAAAAAATGCATATCTTCTAATATTGAAGAATTATGATGACCTTCATATCTCAGAAGAATAGCACACATGTGCCATTTTTTACTGACTACTTTGTGACAGACTCAGTCGTAGGGCAGTACAATTGTTTCCAATCTACGACTGTCAAGAAATTGTAGCATATCAACAAAATGATATACTGCTAGAGACATTTCATGCACTATGACATGTAAGATCTTGTGTGGATCAGTGACAACGTGGAAATTGTTGTAGTGGTTTCAGTCGCCAACAATCTTCACAGTCACTAGAGAAACCATGCTTACACGTCTATCGAAGATTGTACATGTCAAAACAGAGTCCTTTCTGGCTCCCCTGTTCTGTACATATCTTTTCTTGTAGGTGTATCATACCATACATAACAAGAAGTTGTTGCCAGTTGCTAACTGTTTGCCTCTGCAGAGACACAAAAGTTGTCCCTTATCATTTTAAATAAGTATGTAGCACATGTCTCATTCACCAAAGAGAACACTCTGTCACAAGTTTTCTATCACCAGCTTTTTTTTGTCTATTATCTGTTGTCATCTTGACAACATCATCATTCTTTCACCGTGCAACAGTGTTGAACTATGTCTGATGTATTTGTTACACTGAAACTGTACATATGTAAATATAAAACTCTTTAGTCATAATGAAGCAAGTGAAATGAAGCAAGTGTGAATACTGAAATATTGCAGCTTATTATCAAATGACTCTTGCATACCTATGTAATGACATATAAATAATATTTACATTCTCATTTCATCTGACCATTGTTGTTAACTAGTTTAATTGTTCTAGTAAAAGTGTTACTATAAGAGTCAAGTAAGAATTTCTCCTTAACATATAATAGAATACTATAGTGATTAAGGTCAGTGACCTAGTTCTTTGATAAAAACAACATGCTACACATCTGTTATTTGCTAGTTCAGAACTGATATAGTAACTAATGTAACCATTGAAAGAAATGTATATTGTACCTGTAATAATATGAAATGCGTTGTACTTGTCATACAAGTGAATGTAATCTATGTTAATAATACTTGATACTGTAAATCAGACACTTTTACTGATAACAACACACTTCATACCTGTTCCTGACAATGTTTATGTTTGCCTCTATTGAGGGGTCAGGTGGGAATTTTCCATATACACCTAGTCAGTGATATATCTTAAAATATTTAACTGAACATACCAGTTATCTAATGTCACTCATATCACTAAATTTTTATATTCTATTACTTGAACACTTAGCATCTGTTTTTTCATCCACCCCAGGAACATACACATTATCAGTCACACAATAACAACAAATCATCACTGTTTCATGTGTATAATCACTGCTTATGTAACCCCCAGAGGGCACTACCCTTAGGGCTACTACCCCTGCCTGCCTCAACTGTGGCAGGGTGAGGGGCCCAGATCCGGTGACGGGTGCCTCCATCCCAAGGTCGGGATTAAAACAGTCGAGATGGACTCGGTCACAGCCCTCTGGGGTACTGCAACCCCCCTTTCGTCCCACTAGTGGCTCACCCGGAGGAATGACAATACTTTTCCCCTGTACACTTACCCCCGGTCGTATCTCTCAGCTCACTCCGGGGAACCCCTGGAAAGTAAAGCACCATTATCACACTTTCACTGCACAGCATATCGTCAGTAAAACACAATCCAGCCAGGGTACAGTTGCAAAACAAACAATCTGATTTATTCAAGGGGGGATAACAAGGATGGGGGAATCAAGTTGATTGGCTTATCACCATACTTATCTACCTAGGGCTCTGTGCACAGGCCTAAACCTATTAGTTACTGTCCCTGGGTACCCAAGCCCTAATGGCTAGTCCCTCGTGGCAGCTGGCTTGGGGCCCTGACACAAATAAGTGTTCACTCTCCTGGGCAGATCAGAATGAGCAGAAGGCTCAGTTGATGCAGGCAGCAGTATAACAGAAATATTTTTTGCCACTGCTTGTAAACTTAACAGGGAGCTACCCTGTCCCAATACTCATGACTCCAGCAGATACCCTTCCTCCATCACTGGCAGGGCTAAGCCTGAGCTTTGAAAGGCCTCCTCACACATTTATATGGCAACAGCAGAGGGGTACCATATCAGGCAGCGGCTCTCAGGACCCAAAACGAACTCACGGCCACTTTGGGTGGTAGCAGCCACTCCAAAACGTCCTGTTGGACTGAGCGCAATCCACCAGATTCTCCAGTTCCCTTCAGGTAAAGCCTGGTAGGTTGCTGTGTCCCTACACAGCCTCCTCCGACCGCACACCAGTGGATTTAGTCTGAAGCACTGGTAAGGCAAAAACCGCCACCTCAGGCCTTTTCGCACGCTTCCCGTGCAAACACTCAAATGCCACAGAAGCTCAGACCTCCCTTCTCCCTCACAGTCACAATGAGTCTGCCCCTTGCAGCATGGGGCACTCCTTACAGCTCGGCCTGCTACCCGATCCCATTGGATAGCGTCACATGCCAGTCAATTCCTCCGGCCCTCAGAGGCCTGAAAGAACGCCATGGCCCATAATGACTTTCCCAAATTACAAGCAGTTCCTCTATTGGTCAGACGGCTCTACTTAAGTCCCAAGGTACTGATTGGTCCAATTCAGCAGTTCTGGACCAAAATGGGGAAGATAATCGGAACAGTTGTTACTGCAAAGAAGGCAGGTTAAAACAACCACATTATCATTATTACTTTATGTTATTATTAACCAATTACACCTTCCCAGAGGCCTCCCACTGCACAACATAGTGAGGGCAGTATGGAGCACTTACTAGGCAGCCTGAGCAGGACTCGGGCATACAACCACACAGCCCCCCCTTTCATCTGTTTAGGGCTATGAACAGGCAGCCCTTAAAGGGACCATACACAGAGGCTCTAAAAGCACTCCATCATCTCCTTTTAAAACGACTTAAGCGCTGGAACTGCCAACCACCAGGGGGGACACTTGGGCAGCTCTGAGGAGGCTTTTAGGAACCCCTATTGGTGGGGGGGTTACACTTAGAAGCTCCTGACATACTTTCATTAATGTAGGACAGGAGAGAGGGATGGGACATGATTGAAACATTCAAGTACTTAAAAGGGATAAATAATGTTGATAACCAAAGTCTGTTCAAGTTGAGTGGCAACCATATCATGAGGGGGCAGAGTCTTAAGCTGGAGGGTGGGAGGTTTAGGAGGGATGTCAGAAAGCACTTCTTCCCACAAAGGGTGGTGAACACTTGGAATGCGCTGCTAGAAGAGGTTACTCCATTACTCGGTTGATGGACAAAAGAAGGCTGAAGCCCATTGAGGATGTCCTCCACACATGGTTGATCATTGTTAAGTTATGTTCTTATTTAAAAGCCATTTATCAAGTTTGGCTTTAAAAATATTTATGGTCTGACTATCAATGATATCCTGGGGCAAGGAATTCCAAATTCTAGGGGTTCTAACAGTGAAAAATTGTTGCCTTTTGTTAGATCTTGTTCTATCAACTCCAATGTGCTTGTTGTGAATCCTGGCTACAGTTTTTCTGGATGTAAAAGATAGTCCACATGAATTCATCAATGTTGTTGAATGAGAGATCTTGTATAACTGGAGATCACCCCTTAATCTTCTAAATTTAAGTGAATAAAGCCCAGTTTTCTGTAATCTAGATTCATAATCAAGTAATGAGAGATGGGGTATGATTTTTGTGGCCTTCCTCTGGACCTTTTCAATTCTGGCTATGTCCGCAACCAGGTAGGGACTCCAAAAAGATGAACCATAATCCAAGTGAGGTCTGATATGAGTTTTATAAAGGGCCATAATACAGTCCTCAGTTTTAAGGACAAATGTATTATTGATTCTATGTAAAAGGGCATTAGCATGATTAGCAACCTTATTACAATGGTCAGTGGATGATAGCTTGTTGTTGACCAATATGCCCAAATCTTTTTCCATGGTTGATTCCCTGACCATAATATTGTTAAGGTAATAGGTTTGTTTATGATTATTTTTACGCATATGTAATACCGAACATTTAAACACATTAAATGACATTTTATTGGTTATTGCCCATGATTCAATTATTTTTAGATAATTTTTTTAGGATATTCCTATTAATATCACTATCATTAAAGACAGCGAGCAGCTATAAAAGAGCCTGGTGAAGATAAGAATCATGCCTAGGGAGGATGGGAGGACTGCGGAGGAATAGCAGAGACATTAGCTCAAGATGCGGACCCTGTCATACAAGCAGACTTGATAGACCAAATGGTTTTCTTCTGCTGGCTTCTTTCAATGCTCGTATTTCTGTATGTACGTACTTATTCCAATTCATGTCATCTACTTACTATGCATGACACACATTTAGATGTATTCCAAGCAATGATTACACACATGCAAGGATTGTATTGTGAGACTGATTTTGTAAAAAAAATGTAAATCTTAATTGGCCCTTTTTCAGTTTCACCAATTGGCAATAAATCTTTTTTAAACTTAACCACCTGTGTTGAGTCTTTACTGAACCATAACATTATAACATTAGAATGTAACTGTTGTTCCTTTTAAGCATTCAAATCAACTGGAAGAAGTAGTGCCACACGTACTTGTCCATGGGCTTATTTTTGCTATGGCTCTCCACTCAGTTTGCACCACGTGGGCTAGGGCATGGCGCATTGCCTGACACAGGTCCTGTAATTCCTAAATGTGTTAAGTAGTCTGTACTGCCCTCAGTTTTCCTGTACCTCTCCAGTCATCAGGCAGTACCTGCTGTAGTGAGTTGTGGTACATCGCTATCTAATGCTATGCAGCTGTGGCTATACACTCAGGATGCATTAACTGCTATGTGTGCTGCAATTGCCCGGCTGAGCCCATGCAACTCCTAACTGTGCTAACTTCACTGTACCTTCAATTACAGAGGTGTGCCGTTGATCTCCATTGCCTCATTGTTGCTGTGGATCAGCACTCTTGATGCAGTATGGATTTTTTTTGGGGGGGCAGCATTAGCTGTCTGAGTCCATGCAAATCCTAACTGAGCTAATTTCAGTATCCCTGCAATCAGTGATGTCTACCATTGATGTCCATACCCTCACCTGTGTTGTGTATCTCCACTGAGGATGCAGTTCCTCCTGTCACGTTTGAAGACACATTGCCTGCCTGAATCCATTCAAGTGATAACTGTGGTAACTGGACTGTACCTGCAATCAGGGAGTTGTACAACTGATGTGCATTGCCTATCTTTTCCTGTGGCTGTTCACTCAGGATGCAGCAAATGGTCTGGAAGTGAAGTCCCTCCATGACACTGTACAACTCTTAAGTGTGCAAACTTCTGTACAGCTACAATGAGAGAGTTACACTTTTCATCTCCATGGGCTTTTTTGTCCTGTAGCTCTCCACTCAGTATGCAGTATGTGGGCTAGGGGTTCGGACATTACCTGATGGAGGTCCTGTAATTCCTAACTAAGTTAACTAGTATGTACTGCCCTTACTTTTCCTGTCAGTCTCCAGTCAGACTGCAGTAGCTGGTGTAGAGAGATGTGTGACATTGCTACCTTAGGCCATGCAGCTGTGACTGTACAGTCAGGATCAGTAACTGGTATGCATGGGGAAATTGCCTGGGTGAGCCCATGTAAATCCTAACTGTGCTAACTTGTGTCTACCAACAATTACAGAGGTGTACCATTGATGTCCATTGCCTCAGTCTTGCTGTGCATCAGTACTCATGATACAGTATGAATTTGGGGGGGGCATTACCTGTCTGAGCCCACACAAACGCTAACTGTGCTAACTTGAATGTCCCTGCAATCACTGATGTCTACCATCGATATCCATACCCTCAGCTGTGCTGTGGATCTCTACTGAGGATCCAGTACCTGGTGTCGCAGTTTGGAAAGGCATAGCCTGGCTGAGGCCATTCAAGTGATAACTGTGCTAACTACACTGTACCTGTAATCAGGGAGGTGCACAACTGATCTACATCACCTTTCTTTGCCTGTGGCTCTTCACTTAGCATGCAGCAAGTGGTCTGGAGGTGTAGTCCCCCACCCCATGAGACTGTGCAACTCCTAAGTGTGCTAACTTCTGTACACCTGCAATGACAGAGCTACACTGTTCATGTCCATGGACTTATTTTTGCTGTGGCTCTCCACTCAGTATAGATACTGTATGCGGGCTAGGGGCTGGCTCATTAACTGACAGAGATCATCTAATTCCTAACTGTTAACTACTATGTACCACCCTTACTTTTCCTGTGGCTCTGCAGTCAGGGTGCAGTAACTGCTGTGCTGAACTGTGCAACATCACTACCTAAGGCAATACAGCTGTGGTTGTACAGTCAGGATGCAGTAACTGCTATATGTGGTAGAATTGCCTAGCTAAGTCCATGCAGCTCATAACTGTGCTAACTGGAGTGTACCTACAATTACACAGGTGTACCGTTGATGTCCATCACCTCACTTTTGCTGTGGCTCAGCACTCAGGATGCAGTATGTATTCAGACGGGGGGGGGATTGCCTGTATCATAGCATGCAAATCCTAACTGTGATAACTTGACTATGCCTATAGTCACTGAGCTGTACCATTGATGTCCACATCCTCAGCTGTGCTGTGGGTCTCTGGAGGTGAAGTCCCCCACCCATGAGACCGTGCAACTCCTAAGTGTGCTAACTTCTCTACAGCTGCAAAAATGGAGCTACATTATTCATGTCCATAGGCATATTTTTGCTGTGGCTCTCCACTCAGTATGCTGTATGTGGGTTAGGGGGTGGGGCATTACCTGACAGAGGTCCTGTAATTCCTAACTGTGTTAACTAGTGTGTACCACTGTTAGTTTTTCTGTGGCTCTCCAGTCAGGGTGTAGTAGCTGGTGTAGTGAGGTGTGGCACATCACTACCTAAGGCCATACAACTCCTAACTGTGGTAACTTGCGTGCACCTTGAATCAGGAACATGTACCGTTGCTGTACATGGCCTCAATTTTGCTGAGAATGTATGCTGAACATGCAGCATACTCTCAAGGACTGGGGATCTCTTGTAGTACATTTAGACAGTTGTATTTTATTTCTGACACCTCCTGCTGATTGTCCGTGATTGGTTCTGTTGCCTTGGTTCTCCCCCCAACTTCCATGTGTGTGTGTCTCTCCGTGTTTCTGTGGTGCTGGGGGGTGGGGGGTGAATGCACAGTTATGCTTTTCAACCCTAACACAGAATTCCCTCACTTCTGTCGCTGTGGAACAACTCTAACTGATGCAGTAAATAGAGTTTTTCCCTCTAATTTCCCTTCTTTTTGAGAATTACTCAGAGAAATAGTGAATGTAATATAGCGGCAGGAGGGCCGCGCTCCTGCTACGTGATGTCTTGTCAAATAGTAACACAGTGCCCACAAACGCAAATGGTAATGCGCATGGTGATGCAAAGCAAAACACAAAGATAAACAGTACTGTAGACACAAATGGTTAAAATAACGCAAACACAAGCACAAATGAAAACACAAAGGGTAACGCACTTGGTGGTGTAGATGGGAACAGTAAGTGAAACGGGTATGGAACCGCAAGCTGAAGCGGTAAGGGTAACAGTAGTGTAAGTGCACAGGCTAGTTTTCCTCAAAAGCTGCATAGAGAAAGACAGTGAGTACAAAGAATGTATACATAATAATGGGTCTCGGAGCAGAAAATGATGAGTTGGAATACTAAATTGCTTATATCTCAGGAACCGTACAACGTAGAAAAAACATTTAAAAGTCATATGATTTATGACTTTCCTGGCTAGTTTTGAACTTAGCCCGCATTAGGGGGCTAAGTGTTTTTCTGATGAAAAGTTCGTATCTCGCACTGTTTCCGAGACACGGGCCCTGAAAGGTGCGGCAAACGCCGTAATGTTATCCTGTAGGAAAAAAAGAGAAGTTCGGAGTGCCATAACTTTGCCTCCCTGTAAAATTTTTTCACCAAACCAGTAAAAGACACATCTGTGGGATGCTGGCTTTCTTCTCTCCAAATCTTAGTCTAAAAGACCAAACCATTATTTTGCAGCAGGGTGGCAAAGAATTCCTGTCATGCAGCGGATGCTGCAATATTAGTCTACAGGAAAAAGTGTCAAATTTGGAGTACCATAACTTTGCATCTGTGCAATATTTTGTCACCAAACCACCAAAGACACATCTGTGAGATGTTGGCTGCCTTTCTCCAAATTTCAGCCCAAAAGACCAAGCCGTTCATTTGCAGCAGGGTGGCAAAGAACCGCTGTCATTTTGGCCATAGTCTGAAAAAGTAGTGTCGTGATTTGTGACGGCTTTGGCAAGCATTTGCGAAAGTGTCATGCATGTGACACTACTTTGTGACACTACTTTTTCCAGAAATTGGAAAATCTTATTTCTAGGGTGTTTAACCTCAAAATAAAGACATGCCTAGCATCCACAGGGTCCGACTAGGTAAACACAAAAAGAATTGTGTTGCTAGAGGGTACAAAATTTAAATGCCAAGCATTTTTCTGATCACCAACTGAAAACAAAATGGTGGATCTGCGACACTACTAGGGCCATTTGTGACACTAAAAAGTGCATTTGTGACACTGTTGAACTTTTTGTTAACTTTTCCCATTGACTTATAATGGGGAATTGTTTTTTGAATAACTTTTGAACCGTTTAATATTTTTTCACAAAATCTTCAAAAGGCACATCGGGGTCCCCATCCGCACGGTTCCTGAAGTTTTTGAACCGGTCGCACAAACCGTGCAACCTGTAGGGACGAGCAAATAATTCAAAAAAGTGTAAAAGTGTGCGTAGATCACGCTTAATAACTCCGCAGCGTATATCCGAACATTACGATAATTGGCAGATAACAAGATCTATGGTTCTTGATTGTGTATTCCAAACTTCAGGCAAATTTGTTGAACAGTTGCAAAGTTATTAAGGTGCAAAACTTTAGGTTTACCATGTAAATGTCTCCTCAACCCTAACTATGGTAGCACTACCATGCTACCATAATAATATATATATATATATATATATATATATATATATATATATATATATATATATATATATATATACCGCTTGTAGTGATGCATGGGTGGTTTGTGTGCACTGCTTGTGCCTGCCTACATCCATATCCTGCAGCATCCAGCCTGTACTTCCATTCCGACCAAAAGGTGGAGCTGTGTGCTCCATGCAGTAGCACTGGGCAAACTGCATGGACATGTACGCTAAGCAGCACATAATGAGATGCAAATGTGATTGTTTGCCCATGGATTACCTAACTAGGCTCATTTGCATATGTGCTTTATAGCAAACTTTTGCCCCTGGCTAACTTGTTTGCACCAGGCTAATGTCTTAGCACTGTGCAATAGGCTCAGCCCCGGACAAACCTCACATCAGCATAGCACAGTTCTGCAGTGTGTGGCCTGCTTTGTTTTTTGCAGTTGGTGTGAAACACCTCTTTGCAATCACGCACATTGCCCTCCACCTGCAGCTCCGACTTGCTCTACCTCTGTGTCCATTGGGTTGCCGTTGCATTTTGCACTTCCCTGTTGCTATGTTCAGAGCTATATTATTTACCGGGCTATTTTAGCACTGCACTCCCAGCCCAGTTTGCCCGGCTTCCTTAGTATGCTATATTGAGCAGGTTTAGCACCGGGGCAATTCCTTTTGAATATGGCGGGCTATTTGCTCTGGGCTAATTTAGCATGCCAGCAGTGCTAATTTAGCCGCGGGGCAAAGTTTTGAATATCAGGCCCATTATTTCGTGTCCTCTTTCAAAATGTTATGTTGTTAATACACACTGCTGAAACTCATCACAGTTTGCTTTTTCTGTAGTACTTTATGCCGCCGCTAAACAGGACCAACAGATTGCACTCTGCAGTATAATTTAAGTGACAGAAGAGGTGTACTATAAAGCTCATTTTGTAATGCATTTTACTGGTAATACAGCAACTGTATGTTGCCATCTGAATAATTCGCAGGTGTGTACAACTCTAAATGAATAAAACTTACATTTCACATGGTTTCTGCTTTGGTGGTTCAGTGAAAGAAAGCTCAGGATAAACATGTTTACTGTGAACAGAAATGATAGCCCCAAATGTAATATCTCCATCCCTGGAGAAGCCATTCACCCTTAGGCTAGGCAGTTTGCAGCTTTGCTTTGGTATCTGGAGAGTGATACCAGTTGATACCAGGATCCAGATAGCTAGTTTTAAAGCCATTGCATTGTAGGGCAGCTGGTTGACTGTTTTCAACCTGAGTGAAAAAAACACTGGAGTAAGGCCTTTTGAGTCTAGTCTGTCACAAAACACCTGCGTGTCTGAGGCTGCTCCGCGGGAGCCTGATCTCACTAAATCTCAGAGACTAAGCAGGGTCAGACCTAGTCTGTAAGCAGATAGGAGATCTCCAGTGAACATCAGGTAATGCAGGAAGTTTTGTTATTACTTCTGCAGGGGGCAATCTCTATTGGTTACATGAATCCATATCAGCGTACATACATAGATACCATATGTCACTGGTAAAGCACAGAAAAAGACAAACCCTATAGTGCATTGAGTCTGTCCTGCTGTTCCCATATAGCTTTACTCAACTCTTTCCGAGCTCTCTACACCCCCTACATCCCTTTGCTTAAAATTAACCCATTGCAAATGTCCCATTGGGTTTGGAACCCTGAGATAGTCATGTGATAAATCACACTACTGGGTGGGTTGTGCCACCTATCCCCTGCCCTCTCTGTAAAGAAATATTTTATTTTATTTTTTGCTCATTGGTAACTGGGTAAGAACCTCTAGACCTAATGCCTGTATTCAGGGCAACTTGGGGTCTCTGGGTGGGTGAAATGACTTGCTGAGGGTCACATAGTGTGCAAGTGGAGGTTGTGGGAATCAAACCCAGGACTACTGGATGTACCAAGCTCATTCACAGCTCATTACTCTAACCTTAAGGCTATACTGTCAGTCTTTCTAACATGTAGGGCTGGGAGAACTCAGTGAAGTTGTAACTCTTTTTAAATAAGAACTGGAACAATGTGGGGTTCTGATTAGTTCTGATTAGTTATAAATATTTGAAAACATTTGTTAAATGCATAAAAGTGGCCAAAGTCAGTCATATTTAACACAGAGGGCCCAATTCAAAAATGGGTTATGCATGTTGCAAGGTGACTTATGCCAAACCCAATAGCACAAGTCACACCTTACGACATGCGTTACACTGCCTGCTATTCCAAAACGTGGCCTGCGACATGGCACAGGCTTCCTGCACCAAAGGCTGGCTATGCTACCCTCTATGCCAGAAAACCCCTGCGACATGGCACAAGGGGGTTTCTGGCAGCTCTTATGGCCCTATTCCAGGTCCATGGCTGACGGAATGGCATATCGTTATTCCAGGAGGGACCCCGGCAGACAATGGTGTAAGTACTGTTAGAGCAGCTAATAGCTGGTCTAACTGTAGCCTACGTCCACCGGGGTTGCACCTCCATGCCTGGCACCCCTACAGCTGACCCCCTCAAGGTTCCACATGGGTCTGCACCCCACTCCCATTGGCAGGACTGCCCACTGTAGGCAGCTGGCATCTCCATGCCCCCATCCCTGAGTGGTGCCCTGCAGGGCAGTACACGTCTCCCATCTGCCATGCACCCCTGAGTTGTCCAGTGGCACCCCCCAGCCCTGTGGGGCATTGCCAAGGTGTCCTGGTGTGGGGCTGTGGGGGGGCATACTAAGAGTGGCTTAAGCCCTGTGGGTGGGCATCACTGTGGCTTGCGGCATCCAGGCCAGGTGCACCCTTCCCCGGTGCAACCCTGGAGCTGCCGCAAGTCACAGGGCATAGGTGCCAGGGACCCTGCCTGTTCTGGAATCTGGTGCAGGGTCCCTGGCATAGCAGCATATCTCACAGCTTGCATCTGCCCACGAGTTGTGCCATACGTTCTAGAATCGGGCCCAGAGGCTCAAAGGAAATAATTGAATGCATTATTTGTATAAAAATAAAGTAGAAGTGCTAAATAAAAGCAAACACTACTAGCTCCTTCATGGCAGGCCTGTACTGGTGGCATATCCTGCTTGGGCCTGTGACATGAGTGTGCTGGGAGAGAGAGAGAGATGTAGAGAGAGAGACAGACAGATACAAGTATTTATATTGTACCACAGAGCAACACCAAGCACTTCAGGAAGCAAAGATATTTTTTATTAATGCTGCTGTGTGGGTATTATTTCGATGGATGTTCCAGTCTGAGTTAACCATGCAAAAGAAATGGATACAGTATAATGAATTATCAAAATAAGCAGCTGTAAGAGCCCACTAACCCTACCCATGTGAATGATGCAACTGCATCGCATGTCCCGGTGTGCTGTGGTATGGTACACTACCTGGTCCAACAGGGGTAATGCTTTCAATGACTGCTTCTGCTGATCAACATGCTGAATACATTTATTAAACAAGAAATGAAAGACATACTGATCACCACTCAAGTAGCCAGCAACATCACATCGGTCAACTGCAGTGCAGTAATAAGATAAAGGTTGCTTGCCCCTTCCACCTGAAGACTTGATGACACGTAGTTGCATCCTTCCTAGTTCCACAATTGCTACCAGCCAGTGCCAATTAATTTAAGTATGTAAAATATAATAATCTTAGCCCAGTTACTATAAGTGAGAAGTAGTGTTACAGCCAGACTAGCATACCATGCATACATAATAAAGAAATTAATTTAGTAACATTTTTCTCTGTGAAGTAATCAAAGCCAGATATGGGGGATGTGAAAAATACATTATACAAAGAACATTTAATTTCAGGGTTCAGGCTTCTGCTTAGCCATCTGTTGTACAAAAATTAAAACAGTAATACCATAGTACAGTCTAGTTGGTGGTAAAATAACATTTTATCAATCAGTTACTGAGGACAAATGTGACAAGGAGTAGTAGTGAGGACAAAAAGTAACAAGCAGTAGTAGTAGACAACAGTACCTTACCTTTCAGATCAGAGTGGTACTTACTACCACCAAGTACGTTTGTGACATGAAATGCAGTTGCTTGCTGTATGTGGACTCTGAACCCACTAATGTTATTTTTCATGTATTTGTGCTCATTGTGATCATCCAAGTAATTCTGGCCTGGCCTAGTCCATCCTCCTGACCTGACTTGTTGCAATTAGTTGCTGCCTCATGTAGGAGACCATATTCACAAAAGATTTCCACCACAGGCACTAATTCTTAAAGTGTTTTGTGGATAGGGACTACCCAGACTAGTCAGAGTATATGTTTTATTCAAGTATCATATTTGAAATAAAAGTGAGGAATGTTGACTTTCAGAAATGTCAAATGCTCTGCATTTTCTGATGTCAAACAGGATTGTGTGTCAACAATGATGTTACCAGCTGAACTAAACAATCATCCTGAAAAGATGCTAGTCAGAAGGCAATTCATGTACTTCATTTCAATGTTTACTAAAACAGGCCACATACTTTGGATTTCCAGTATTTCAAAGGATCAGCATTCCAATTGGTACTGGGCTCTGACAGGTACATTTCAACAATGGTATGTGCTGAGGCCGTCTTAGAAGAAGTAGTTGCAATTACATTTTGTAGGCAACTCCAGAGACATGAAGCTGAACCAAGTGATTGTGGGACAGTGCTATGTTTGGCTGGTGGTGAAGAAGATCCTGCTGCAGTGGCTGAGGAGTTACAGGGAGAAAATGGCAACACTAGAGGATGGGCCACCTGATGCTGCAATGTGTTGTGAGGAAGATTCTGAATGTTCTGCCATTGTACCGTGTTCCATGACAGCATGCACCTCATCAATTATTTCTTGTTTGTTTATCTCGAAAGAAGCGTCATCATCACTCAAAAGGTGCTTTGATTTATATTGTGGGTCCAATATTGTTGCTTTAATGTACTACTCAGAATGAAGCATTTTACATAGTTTGTCATCTACATCAACTTTTCTGATCATACGTCTCATTAGATCTTGTATTCGGGAGGGGGGGGTGACCTGTATGCGTCAGCAACACAACTGGAAGCCTATGTGATGGAATTCTCTTGGTTCTCTAACTTTTCCCAAATCAGATTCAATCTGAATTTTAAATTTTTTTATTAGGGGTATCACCTGGCTCAGAGTTGCTGTGTTTGCACTCATTTCTCTGGTGATTTCCTGAAATGGCTGGAGGATTAAACTTAGAAACTCCAGCATGGTCCACTGTGGTAGAGTAATATAGACATCTGCATTACCAATTTTATTTTCTAAGGTGTATTGTCCTACAGCTTTCTTTTGTTTCATCAGCCTTTGGAACATAAGAAAGGTTGAATTCCATCAAGTAAAAATGTCTTGGATCAGTCTGTGCAAAGATAAATTGTGCTCCTGCTGTATTTTTTCAAGTGATGAGCTTTGCTTGAGTGACTGAAGTGAATGCATATTTTTTTAGTAGTGCTAACAGAAGCCTTAATGTCCCTGTCTTCATCAAGAAAACTGTGAACTATTAAATTCAAACAATGTGCAAAGCAGCAGATGTGAACAAAGCCCCCTTCTCCAAGGCCTTCCTCATGTTGAACCCATTATCTGCAACTATAAAGTCAACTGGCAGACCCTGTGAAGTGAGTCATTGCTGTATTGGTTTAAGAGCTCTTTATTGATGTTGTATGAAGTATGTTCAGATGGAAAATAACACATTCTTAGAACAGCAAACTGTGTTTCACTGTTCTCACTAGAATGATCAAAATATGCCCAATGTGCAGTGACAGACATGAAGGGTTCAGGCTGACAAATTGTCCAGATATCTGTTGTGAAATGCATCACACTCCCAGCAGCACTACACAAACCTCATCTCAATTTTTTACATACAACATTATAGAGTTTTGGAATCCCTGTTGAGGAGAAGTATTTTCTCGATGGTACACTATATCAAGGTTTGAGGTACTCAAGCAGCTGCCTGAATCCTATGTGTTCAACTACGTTATATGGTAGCAATTCAACAGCTATCATTTCTGAAATTTTCTTGGTTATTGCACGGTAGGTTGATGGATATTTAGCTTTATGTTCATATGTTTCTGAGATGGTAAGTTGTCTCCTTGAAGGAGGGGGGCTTTTGAACACATGATCACTTTCAGTAACAATAGGAGTAATTTGAATGGGAGGAAGTGGTGGGGATGTTTCTGTAGTGCTGCGGGGGCTGCCACTGCTTTTATCTATGGGAGTTACCCCAAAGTGTAGTGATCTATCACTGTCACTTTCTCTTTAAGTGACAAATTCAGAGTTCTCAGTAATGTTATAACATCTGTCTAGGTGCCTTTTCAGTGCTGAAGTTCCCAATGCCTCTTTCTTTTTATCCCTGCTGATTGGCAGTTTACAAATAGTGCATGTTGCCACCAACTCATTAGACACACTAATGGAGAAATATGACCAAACAAAAGATACATTTTTAGTATTTTTTCCAGGAAGGTACTGCACCTCAGTCACCTTTTTAGGGTTTTTCCCCCAGGATTTTTCTTTGGACTGTTCCTCTTGTAATTTATTCCCACTGCCCTTCTCCTCAACCAGAATATTTCTTTCTATTTCTTCCTCATCTGCAATTCCCATCCCCTCCAGTAAACCTTGTGCTGTCTAATCATTCTCTTCATCAACTTCATCTTTATTACCCTCATCGGGTTCAACCTCAGAAGAACTGGATGACTGTGAGGGACTGGCAGTAGCATAGTATGCAATTGTTCCATACCTTGGGGTGCCTCAGTGGGTGGTACTCATCAACCCATTGGTTTTAACTATATAACTTTTTTTTCTTTACTTAGGACTGATCTGACATATGCGCCTGTTTTGGATTCAAGCATTCACTTGGAAGATGAAATGTTAGATGTAAAAGCACTTTTGGGGGTTGATTTTGTTGTCTCTTTGCAACCTGACTGCTGTCCTTTGCATCCTTCACAATACCACTGCCTACCTGAGAATGTGCCTCAACCCTTTGATCCATTTTTTCTTATTTCTAATTCTAACCTATAAATAGATCCCTCTATCCAACATCCTCTGGTGACTCCCACATCTACAGTCCAGGGCTGAATTTACTGTACACAGCACACTGACACCAGTCCAGCACCACTTCCTTCCAAGCTTAGCTCATTGAGTGACTCCTACTGCTACTGTTCAGTGACCAACTGTATTCAGCAACTGTTACTCAACAGTGTGCCTCAGAATTTCAATTGGTGATGTAGCCACAGCTGGCACATTCACAGTTGCATACTGGGGTTGGTTAGTGGTGATACAATAAAAATAAGAGGGATAAGGGTGAATACAGGATGGAATGAGTGATGATCACACTTGTGTGTACGTGTGTCTATTTAGTCACAACAAATTAATGAATGAAAACACCTTATGGCTTTTGCTTTCTTGTTCTCTGAGTTAAACAAAACAAAAATAAACAAAATAGACTGCTGTGAGTCACAAATTCACAATGTCCTCTGGGCCCCCAACAGCCAGCAGCACAGGCTCAGCAACTTGTCTGTTTTTGTCAGAGAAGTATTTTTTATAAGAGTGAATATTAACATGATTGTGATAGTCCATGGCAGACAGCACTAAGTCTCTCTGACACCCAGCAGTACCAGTCTGTCACTTTGCCCTCCACAGGCCTCCCCCCCCACACACACATAGCCAGTAGTATAGGCTCAGCAACTTGTCTACTTTTGTCAAAAAAGTATTTTTGTTATATGTGAATGTTAATTAACATGATGGCTCACAGCAGACAGTCTCTCTAACACCCAGCATGGTCTCTCACTTTGCCCTCCACAGGGCCACCACAGCCAGAAGCAGTGTGACTGCCCTTCAACAGGGTCAGTCTTTGGCTCAGAATAATAATTTTTTTATGGCCCCCAGCAAGTCTCTCTCTCTCTCTCTCTCTATTTCTGTCTCTCAGAGTTGTGACTCCTCTAAATGGAAGTGGATAGAACAACAAGGAAACAGATTTATTTTATTTGTGATAATCTATGCCCCCCCCATAAGTCACTCTCCTGATGGAACAACAAGAATAATACAGATGTATATATTTTATTCAAAATTTCTGTAACTGTAATTGTGTTTGGTCCACAGTAGTCTTTTTTTCTCATGATAGTTATTCCTCTGGATGGAACAAAAATAAAGCCAAAAATGTGTTTTACCTGTCTGTCCTGTAATGTCTAGCCCCACTAGACCACTAAGTCTCCCTGTCTCCCTGTCTATGTGTGTGTGTGTGTGTGTGTGTGTTCTCTCTCTCCTGGTTCCTCTTGATGAACCAACAAGAAAAATAAATATAGAAACATAGATTTAGACAGTAGACAAGGACCGCTTGGCCCACCCAGCCTACCCATTTCCCTACCTTTTGGATAAGCTGCAGATCCTGGTTAACCAACTGCCTACTTCCTTCTACCCCCCACTAGAATTGCCTTATGTCTGTCCCATGCAGTCTTGCATTCCCCCACTGGTTTTGACCCCATTACCTCCTCTGGAAGGCCAGTCCATGCATCCACCACTCTTTCTGTGAAAAAATATTTCCTCACGTTGCCTCTGAGCTGTCCCCCGTCTTCAAATTGTGCCCCCTTGTTTTTGCCCATCTCTTTTTCTGAAAGATACTACCCTTTTTGACTTTGTTGATTCCCTTGAGGTACTTGAATGTTTCTATCATGCCCCCTTCTCCCTCTTTTCCTCTAGAGTATACATATGTAGCTCCTATAGTCTCTCTTCATAAGGCTTCTTGTGCAGACCCTGCACCATTTTAGTTGCCCCCCGACTGCCTCCATCCTGTCTATGTCCTTGCAGAGATGGGGTCTCCAGAACTGCATGCAGTACTCTAGATGGGGTCTCACCAACTGTCTGTACAGAGGGATAACAACTTCCTGTTTCCTACTGGTGCTGCCTCTCCCTATGCATTCCAGTATACCCCCAGCCCTCCTTACTGCCTTTTCATATTGCTTGCCTACATTTAGGTCATCTGATATGAATACTGCCAGGTTCATTTCCATTTTTATGGCTGTGGACGGAACCTACAGCATCTTGCTGTCTGTAGCTGGAAAAATGGAGTATCGTGGAACACATTTTTGGAGTTTTCAATGTATCCTTCCACATCTACAAATCACTATGCCAATTAAAATAAAATACTCCATTCTTTCTGTTTAGAAAGTTGGAGACATCACTTCAAGCTGCTCATCAGATGGGCATTAGGAAACTGAAACAGCTTGTTAATTATTGGTTGCCTATTAAACTGGAGATTTGTTTATCCCCTTTGAAATGCAGCAACTTGCATATTTAAATAATTAGCATTTAAACATTTTCTTGCTACTAGCTCAGTTGGGCAGGTATTCTCTTTCAAGAAAGATTCATATGTCATAAATGTCAGCCTTTTCAGCAAGGAATCTTCCAAAAAGATTTACATTGTTTTTCTAACCTCTTAAGACACTATCTGATAAGAACTGTCTCAGACATATACCAGGTCTTCTGTGAACTATCCAGGATAAATATATAGCAATCAGCAGGCATTTTGTACTACAGTTTTTGGGGAAAAATAAATGCGCTACTGCAACACACACACACACACACACACACACACACTATACACACCATCCTCATGGCAGCAACATTCAAAATAAATACTGCACTCTAATATGTTATAGAACAATAAAGAAATTGTTTATGTCAGTGAACACAGTGAAGTTCCGTTTACAGTAGATTTCCTTTAAATATTTCTTATCCTATATTTTGTATCCTGGATATCACAGGAGAGATGCTACATCTCATTGTCATAGGGATCTTTATTTACACATTTTTGCACTGTATTTACACAGGATGTCCCAGATTAGAGGCCATATCTTGTTTTCAATGGGGTCATGATTTTACCATTTTTATAATGTATTTATTCAAGATGGTCTAGTCCAGATGTAAAATATTGTTTCCAGTGTGTTTTGATTTTATGCAATGCAGCATGATATTGTGTAGAAGTTGGGCCCCACTGAAAATAAGATGCCATATCTTCTGTGAACTATCCAGGCTAAATATATAGCAATCAGCAGGCATATCCTAGGAAAACACATTGTAAAACATGCATAAAAGAAAGACCACATTGAAACTGCCTCAGCTCTCAGCAGATCTCCATTGTGCAAATTCATTGGAAATAATGGGTTAAAGCACCCTAAAAGTCCTCCACAGCCATTCAGCTCTGACCAGAACTTGTTTTTGTTAGTACCTCCCCCCATTGTGTATTCTTCCCCTGGGTTTTTGTTTTCCAGGTTCATTACTTTGCACTTCTTTGCACTGACTTTAAGATGCCATACTTTTGACCATTCTGCCAACCTTGCCAAGTCCCTTCTCATCCTTTCCAACCCCCCTTGTGTATCAGCCGTGTTGCAGATCTTTGTGTCATCTGCAAAGAGGCATACTTTTCCTTTCAGCCCCTCCACAATGTCACCAATAAAGACATTAAAGAGGACTGGTTCCAGTACTGAACCCTGCGGTACCCCGCTAGTAACTCCTCTTTTGTTCAGAGTGGACTCCATTTACCATTACCCTCTGTGTCCTTTTGTCCAGTCAATTTTTTACCCAGGCTACTCCCCCCAGGACCCACTCCCAGGCTGGCTAACTTGTATATTAATCTTTTGTGTGGGACTGTGTCAAATGCCTTGCTAAAGGCTAGGTAGACCACATCCACAGCCCCTCACTGGTCTACTACTTAGGTCACCCAGTCAAAGAAATCTATTAGAGTTGTCTGACATAACCTTCCCACTGTGAATCCATGCTGCCTTGGGTCCTCTGCCCCACTGACCACTAAGTACACAACAATTCTTTCTTTCAGAAGTGATTCCATAATTTCCCCTACCACTGAATTCAAACAGGTCTTTAGTTTCCTGCCTCTGCCTTGCTCCCACTTTTGTGGAGCAGAATCATATCAGCCCTCCTCCAGTCCTCAGGTATCACACTATCCTCCCATGATTTGTTAAAAGGATAGTAAGTGGTGTCACTAGTTCTCCCCTTAGTTCTTTTAGAATTCTGAAATGAATCCCATCAAGCCCCATTGCTTTGCCTACCTTGAGTTTTAGGAGTTCTTTCAGGACCCTTTCTTCTGTGAATGGACTGGTATCAACCCCCCTGTCCAGAGTGCTTCTATTGTTTGGTTTAGGCACTACCCCCTCCTCTTATTTTGTGAATACTGAGCAAAAGTATTTATTCAGTATCTCTGCCTTTTTACTGTCACCCCATGCCCTCCTCCCCTCCTCTTTATTAAACCTCTTTATCCCTCCCTTGGTCTTTCTTCACCCCTTAATGTACCTATCAAAGGTTTTATCTCAGTTCTTAACTGAGTTTGCTATCTTTTCCTCAGATTGGGCCTTTGCTATTTTAACTGCCTTCCCCCTTCCTTCTGCTTTAACTGATACAGTTCCCTGTCCTGCTTCTTCTGTGATTCCTTATACTTCCTGATTGCTATCTTTTTTCTCCTTAACCTTCCCTACCACCTCTTTTGAGAACCATAGTGTTTTTGTCCTTGGTTTTGTTTATTTGTTTACACAAAGGCTTGTTGCCTCTGTGATGGCAGTTTTGATTTTTTTCCATTGTTCCTCCAACCCTCATTCCTGCACATTTGCTAGTGCAATCCTTAGGCACGCTCCCATTTTGCCAAAGTCAGCCCTCTTAAAGTTCAGTACCCTCACTTTTGTATGACTTGACTCTACAGCTGTGTTTATCATGAACCACACTGTTGGTGGTTGCTTGTTCCCAGATGGCTACCCACTTCTAAATCCGAGATCCTCTCCTCATCTCCATTTGAGAGTACCAGGTCTAAGACTGCTCCCTCCTGAGTGGGTTCCAACACTAGCTGTCTGAGGCATACCCCCTGTAGGGAATCGAGGAGGACCCTGCTCTTAGATGTGGCTGCAGCAAATGTGCTCCAGTTAATATCTGGCATATTCCGGTTCCCCCATCAACAATATCTCCCCTTTTTCTGCCATCTTAAGGATGCCTTTTATCATTTCCTGTCCATTTCCTCCCCCTGAGATGAGGGCCTGCAAACAGCCTCCATGTGGATTGTGGTGCCATTTCCTGTCTCCAAGGTGACCCACAGTGCTTTCTCTCATCCCTGTGTACCCTTTAGTTCTGTTACTTTGATCCCTTCTCTTATGTAGAGAGCTACTCCTCCTTCTCTTCTACTCTCCCTGTCCCTTCTGTAAATTGCGTACCATGGTATGCTGACATCCCAGTCATGGTTCTCTGTGTATCATGTCTGTATGACTGCCACAATATCCAGGCGTCCCTTTTCTATCAAGGCCACTAGTTCAGGAAGTTTGTTACTCAGACTATGGGCACTGATACTCTGTCACCCTCCATTTTTTTGTTGGTCTTACCCCTTTTAGCCCCATCCTGTGCTTACTGCCTTTGCTTTTTTCTCCATTTACCCCTGTCCTGCTTCCTATTGACCTCTCTACCTTGGTGTTTACCTTGCTGACTACCCTGTTTTGAGGGAGGAGGCTGGGAATTCCCTGCTCCTTTTCAGTGCCTCCCCACTTGGCTAGTTTAAAAGCTTGCCTATGAAACATTTAAACCTATAACCTAAGACCCTGGTTCCCCTCCTGGACAGATGCAGACCATCATGCCAGTATAGGCCTGTATCTCTCCAGGTGGACCCCAGTCCCCAATATAGCCAAAATCCAGTGCTCCGCACCAGTTTTTCAACCATTCATTGAATCCCATAGTGCAGAGTACCCTAGCCTCACCCATGCCATAGACAGGTAGTACCTCTGAGAAGGTTACTGTGCATGCTACTTGTCTAAGGTCTCTCCCCGACTCCACAAAGCCCTCCTGCACTGCTCTGATCCCATTCCCAGATAGGTCATTTGTCCCTAGGTGGACAATGATGTCCAGCTCCCTCTCCCATGCAGCTGCTCCCACAATCCTGAGGATTTGCTTCCTGTCCCTCCAAGCCATGGTGCTGGGCAGACACCTTACCTCCCTCTCCCCTTCCCCCCAGTTCTACCTTCCTAACAATTTAGTCCCCCACCAGGAGCTGTTCCTTCCCCTGTGGGGTCCTGTGCCACCCCTTGTGGAGGTTCCCAGCATCCTCCTTGGTCTCCACTGTGGATGCCTCCATAGAGGAACCATGGTCCACCAGAATGGCATAAAAATTGTGGAGAGGTACAACTGCAGGGATGCACCGTTGTTCCACCACTCTTACCCTCCTTGAGCCCACTGTGGTTCAGCTACTCCTCTTTCTTGGCAACCTCTAAGGAAGTGGCTGCAGCAGCCCTTGTGGCCTCTGGGTTGGGAAGGAGGTTTCCTTACTCCATGCCAGTTTGGTCTGAAGCCGGGCAACCTGCTCCTTAGAGCAGAGAGGTGCCTGCAAATAGGGTAGCATTGTAGCCTGCAGAATGGTACTGGAAGCTTGCTGCCCCACAGCCAGTGCATTGAACCACTCCCTACATGTCTCTCACCCTTCCTTTTTAAATTTGTTTTTATCTTTTTTGTTAGTGTGTGGGTGTGTTTACCCCTATGCAGTAGGCTGGGCTGTTTAGGATATGATAGGTGTATAACCTTTGCCCTTTTGGGGAAGTGATGTCAGAACATGTTGTATTTCTGTAATTTTGATTTCCAGTAGAGTCTGTCTGTCTTCTTTCTCTTTCTCCACTGGATGGAACAAATAAAGTCAAAGGCTTATTGCCAACCTGCCCTGTACAGTGTACACACTGCACAGGCACACTGAGGCCAAGATCAGTTTCTTGATTTGTGATTTCTGTGACTGTAATTTCTATGGCCCCCAGTAGTCTTTCTCTGTCTCTTTCTCCTCTAAGTGGAAAAAATAAAGTCAAAGATTTATTTTGCCTGCCTGCTCTTTACACACTGAGGCCAAGAAGATCTAATGCATTTCTTTATTTGTGGTTTCTGTGACTGTATTATTTGGCCCCCAGTAGTCTATCTCTGTCTCTTTTTTTCCTCTGGATGGAACAAATAAAATAAATTATTTATTTTGCCAGCCTGCCTTGTACACACAGCCTCACTTTGGCCAAGATGAATTTCTTTATTTGTGAATTCTGTGACTGCAATATCTCTTTGGGCCCCAGTAGTGTTTGTCTCTTTTGTGGTTGGAGAGGATTCTGGGAGACCTGTTGACATTAAGAAAGTCTAGAGCTGAGGAGGACCTCAGAGGAGCTGGCTGCACTGGCGTTACTAAATGCCTTTTGCAAGAATTTTAAAAGGTATGCCACCATTGCCTGACTATATTAGTAACCCTATAGACAAAAAAATGGTGTGTGGATACTTGCATTGTCCCACATCCTCTTTCATTTTTTTTTTCTTTGGGTTGGAGAAACATTGAATTTCATGCAGAGCAGACTTGAGCCATCAGTAGAAGTAATCTGAGATGTTTTGCCTATTTGTGACCCATTAGCAGCTTGCCTGCCTGAGCCGAATGTCAGAACAGCCGCGACCTGAATTGAGACAATGGAGGGAAACAATGGAGAGAAGCAAAGCGCCATCCTGAAGCTGAAGCCTGAAGCCCAATGTCTATTACCCGAAGCTGGAGTTTGATAATCCAAGCCCATTTGATAGCTAATTAGCTAGCTCTCTGGACCCTGTTTGCTGACTTTTTTGTGTATTATCTCTTTTCTCCCCCCCTCGTGCCTCATGACACACCACTTCTTCAGGCTGCCTAGGTCCCATCCACTCGGCCTATCCCTTCCTGAGCCATCCAACCTCAAATTGCAGCCATCCCTGGGGTAACCTGGATGTGTCCATTCACCGGGCGGGGGCCCCCTCCTCCGAGGGGGAAGGCACCAGGGGGGCACTCAGCACATATACTTGGCCCCAGGATGCTGCTGAGGTTAAGGATCTCCTTCAGGGCATTGGCAGCAGTGGTGGACTGGCAGCCATCATCCAGTCAGTAGCGAAGTGGATTTTACGCTTTTCTACTGTTCCCTCCTATGTGCATCTGCAGAGCTCCTGGTCTCTACCAGAGGCCACTGCAGCATGCCATTGGCCCACTATCCACCCCAGGAGAGAAAAGCAGTCCTATGGATGCTCAATCCTCTCCTTCCCCTGACAGCCCCCGGAGTTCCGAGTCCATTCCCGAACCCGGGTCGCCGGTCTGGTTTGAGGTAAGGTGGCAGTGCCTCAACCCCTCTACACCACCAGGCCAGCTCTGCTGACTTTTGAA
Source organism: Neoceratodus forsteri (assembly GCA_016271365.2). Classification (NCBI taxonomy): domain Eukaryota; kingdom Metazoa; phylum Chordata; order Ceratodontiformes; family Ceratodontidae; genus Neoceratodus; species Neoceratodus forsteri. The sequence continues at coordinate 177,495,530 of CM057455.1, forward strand.
CTTTTTCCAATGAGACCCAACAGAGTGAGACTGGAAGCTGGGAGCTGATGTTAACCTCACTTACTGCAAGCTGAAAGCCATAAGTTGCAAGCCACAAAAGTTAATTTTGGACTGCAGATCACAGTCTGCTTTTAAGGTACTCCTTATTTTGTTTAGTTCCACTTAACATACTATGGGGAAAAGGGGTTGCTAGTGCCAAAATGCCTACCCTGGAGACTAATTATTGATGGTTTCCTTTCTTGCCACTTTAGCCATTAGCACTATCCCCTTCGCTCCGCTTCTCTTGTTCTCCAGAGAAGAGAAACATTAGAGAAACACCAGTTTGCAGAACTAGCCCAAAAACACACTGAAATTAATTATGCCTTTGTGGGCAGGTTCAAAGGCCATTCCCTGGCTTTTATTATTATTATTATTACTATAATTCTGCTCCTTGTTTCTTCTTGTTCTTACAAAAACTGCTCTCTACTGCTCTTCACCATTCCACTGCTCTTTCTCTATAAAGAATATTTATTTAGGGCAGGAAAAAAAAAAAGCACAGTACTGTGTATGAGCTGTTTTGGAGCTATTGGAATACCTTTTTAGAATATTACCTACTGCTTGACTTATTTTTTTCTTGTGGCTTTATTGGATCACTATTTTAAGTTTGGCTATAATTATTTTGGTTGCATTTTTCCTTTTAAAATTTTTAAGGAATTGCTCTATTTAAAAAAATAGTTATTAGTTGTTAGTGAAATGCAATTGTATGTTAATGGTATAGCCACTAGTTTGTTGGATTTTATTTTATGTTATGTATTATAGTACTACAGGATGTATATCTAATCATTTATAGTCTTTATAGTGAGTGGGTACAGAACCAGTTGGAATCAGGTGGAAGCCAGTTAGAACCCAGAAGGAAGAGGCCCCGTTCAGGCCTTTGGTCATTATCATCCATTTCAGCTGCCTTATATTACTTACATTATCTAAGTTATAAACATTCTTATACTAAATAGTATTTTATCCTTAAAGTGAGAAAGCCTGCAGTCTGCATACAGTCTCAGAGCTTAATGCAGTTTTTTTACTCCTATTACATATAATTGACTGCTTTGTCACTTTTAGACTGTTTGCATCATTTAAGCACTTAGAGCACATTTAACATTGTAAGCGCTAAGCCATAAATTAATTATAGGCTGGTATGCAGTCCTAAAAGCTGTACACCCCATTACTTTTATAATTATTTTATACTTATTACCCTGCTTACAAAGGATAATTAGACTTGATTCACTTATTACTTATCACTTATTTTTTCTTATTATTTCTTTTTACTATTTAATTCTAAACCTTTGCACAAATTTGCATACATTTGTTTATGCTTCACATGCGTGTGTGTGTGATCTGGGAACTTGAAGCAATACTCAAAGTGATTCTTCTTTCTAAAGATTTATTGTCACCAATTACTGATCTGCTGTTTGTTGCTTATTTAGCTACTGATTGTTGATTTTACTGATTGAAGGATACTGATTTAGGGCTGTTATTTTTATAGCTATTCGTTAATATTGCATTTAATTAATCTAAGCACTAATTGTTTAAAAACTGTTAATTGGCCACACTTAATTCAATACAATGAATATAAGAAGTGGGAAAATCTTAATACAAGACATGTTAGCTAGCAAAAATAAGGGTAAAGAAAAGGATGTAGAGAAGCACAACAAATACAAAAAGTCTAAAAACAGTTGTGTTTATGAAGGGGATATTCTTTTATCCTCCTCTACCTCTTCCATCTTAAGCCCTCCTATGCAGAAGTAGTAAAAGGAGAAGACATCATGGACAAAAAACAGAACAAAATGGGAGGAGTAGAATCAGTGATAATAGTACATAACCCAGATAACGAGCAACCTGTTTTGCATGACAGCTATGAAACCAGCCCTCGGGATTAACCTAAGATAGAGGAAATTGTTAATGACGAACATGATCAGAGGAAAAATAGTAATGCAGATGTACAAAAGACTATTGATCTAGACACAAAGCCGATGTGTCAAATACAGATTTGTTTTTCAAAGGGAGGCTTGATTACTATTTTCTAACTATCCGCCATGCTCCACCCTCTGTTAAATTACATAATAAGAACCAACTTGACAATCATTCTTATACAAAGGAATCTTCAATAACGGGAGCACAACAAGATAATTTTGTATTCAAACAACAAACATGACTAATTTATAATTATTTAGCCCCCTAGATTTTTCTCAAACTTCATGTGATATCCTAGACATATCAATCACATCTGGAAAAGAGGATGATGGGGGAGAATGGAACAGTAACATTTCACCAAATAAAATTTATGAAAAATTGGATAAAGAGGTGGAAGCAATCAAACTAGACCAGTCTCTAATTAATCACTATGCTGGGGAAAATCTCCACATATACTTTAAAATCTCTTTCACATCCATTCATGTCGAATATTGGTTTACTTGACTTCCTAAATGAGATCAAAAATAAAATGTATGCTTTCCAGCTAGGTATTCAATCAAAAATAGATGATCTAGGAGAAAAAGTAGAGAAGCTACTCCCTAGCCAAAGACCCCAATTCTCCCCAATACCCATACCTGATTCACCACAGAAACTAATTAAGAAAAGGGTAAAAAACCAAAAACAAAGCAACACCCAACCTCCATGTCCAACCTGCCAATTAAATTGGATAATCCATTAAGGATCAAGGAGAATGTAACTGACTTAACTAGTCCACAATCTACGAGTAAGGCAAGGCAAGGCAAATTTTATTCAAGAGATGCCCATCCTGGAGGCTCTGGGTGCTGAACATTTAAACAAGAATAAATACTATACATTCAAAATAAACCAAAACATAACAATGTATCAAAAAAATAAGCACAATAAATATATCACAGTAACTTAGGCAATGAAAACCAGCGCCTAAAAGGCAATACAAGCCTAACAAAATTTCTAAAACAGCAAGGACTATAGTACAGAATCCAGGATGGCCTGATTCTACAGGAAGGCCTTGAGGCAGGCTTTAAAAACCTCCACAGAAGGGGTCTCCCTAACAGCTGGTATAAGCTAATTCCACAGGACGGGAACAGTAATGCTAAATGCTCTGTCGCCAGATGTTTTTAACCTCATCTTGGGAATCGCAAGGAGGCTCCTAGAGGAGGAGCGGAGGGGCAGGTCAAGACAGCAGGAATGAGAAGGTCCTTCAGATAACCAGGGCCCAGGCTATGTAGGGCCTTAAAGGTGAGTAAACCCACTTTAAAGAGGACCCTCAACCTAACTGGCAGCCAGTGCAGTTGATGCAGGACCGGAGTGATATGACAGTACTTAGACTGTCCAGTCAACAACCTTGCCACCACATTCTGCACTAGCTGCAGTCAGCACAAGGTACCCCCAGAGACCCCGAGATAGAGCGCATTACAGTAGTCCAACCATACTATGGCAGCAGCTTCTAAAAACATAACTAAGGATTTTAAGTCAGATAAATTGCATTCTAATATACAACAAAGAGAGGAGAGGAAAGGTAAGAAGATTAAACAAGTAACTAATAATAATTCCTTCCAACAGGAAAATCAGGAAGTACTCGATGAAAGTAAATTAATAAGTAAAATGAAAATTCCAACTCTCCTCCTAGTATTTATATGAAAGGAGATGAGACAGTTATAAGACTAGATAGGTTATACCTAAAGGAAAATGAAATCCTTGTATCCTTGAAAGAACCAATAGTTTACCTGCTTCAGGCAGAATTAGGTGTCTCTAAGGTTGTGTCTAATCTAGTAACAGTACATAGGGACAAATCACTTTTCCCCCTCCTGTTTATTGTATAGTCACGAGTATGGGCTATGCCAAGCAAGTAACCTCTCATCAGAAAAGACTTAAGCCTAAATACCTTCAATAACCACTTCACCACAGCTGGCCTAGCATTTGACTCATCACCTGCAAATCTCCTGAGATCTTCCTTGAACCTTCAATCCACTGTGGGACAAAAGGCTACATCAACTTTTTCCTTCAACCCAATATCCTTGAAAGAAGTGGAGGACCTCCTCTCTAATTTAGATATTTCTAAGAGTGCAGGTACAGACTCCCTGGATCCCTACTTCCTTAAAATTGCATCACATGTCTTATCTGCCCCCTCACTCTCTTCAATCTTTCCCTCACCACTGGATCCATTCCTCCACTTGGAAAACAGCTCAAGTAGTTCCATTACTTAAATCTGGTGATCCCATGGACCTCAATAATTACAGGCCCATTTCCATCCTATCAGTACTATCCAAGATGCTCGAAAAGTTAGTAAACTCACAATTAAGGGACTACCTGGATAACAATAACCTCCTAAATTCAGCACAATCAGGATTTAGATCAAGGCATAGCACCATTTTGGCCCTAGCCAAAGTAACCAATGATTGGCAGATTGCCATGGATAAGAAGAACAGTACCTGTGCGGTGTTCCTGGATTTGAGTAAAGCATTTGACACAGTGGATCATGATTCATTAATCACCTCCCTTGGCTCACTAGGGCTGGATTCTCCCTCACTCAACTGGTTCAAGTGCTACCTATCAGATAGGTCACAATTGGTAAAAAATGGAAATTACCTATCCACCTTAAAACCACTGCTAAGAGGTGTACCGCAAGGCTCTATTCTTGGCCCCATCCTCTTTGCCATTTATATTAATAATATTGATGCCAACCTCACTCAATCCAACATTCATCTGTTTGCTGATGATACTGTATTATATGTCAGCAACCCTTCATTACCTAAAGCCTGTGAACTATTACAATCTGAATTCTCCATCCTGCAACACAATCTACTGGATAAAAAGCTACTTCTAAATGCCAAAAAAACAAAAGCTATGTTCTTTGCCACAAAGAGTTGCTCTGCCACTACCCCATCAACCACCACCCTACAACTATCCACCTTACTTGGAGAGAAGCTGGAATTTGTTGATAACTTCAAATACCTTGGAGTCTGGATTGATAACAAGCTTGACAATTCTGTCCATATTGAAGAGCTACTAAAAAAACTGAGACAAAGGCTTGGTCTATTTTTTAGAATAAAACACTACCTCAACAGAGACTCCAAAAAAAGATTAATCCAGGCATCATTCCTATCTCTCATTGACTATGCTGACTTTCTCTATGGCCATTGTTCACTTCCCCTCTTAAATAAGCTGGACACCCTATATCACAGGTCCATCAGATTTATTACTGACCTTCCCTCCAGCACCCATCACTGCTCCCTTTATAAGGCAGTTAATTGGACATCATTACAACACAGAAGAAATAGGAATGCTGCAATCTGGATATTCAAAGCTTTATCAGGCAAACTACCCACCTATATCACAGACTGTTTTACCCAAATTGCTTCTGAGGCCATACAACTTAAGGATCAGCAATCTTATCATTCTAAAGGTCCCCAATGCCTGCACCGGTTTGGGAGGGCGCTTATCAGCTACTCACTAGCAGTTGCATGGAACTCACTCAAAAACCATGAAGCTAAATAGCCTCTTACCTTTAACATCCTTCAAAAGATTATTCTCCACCCTATTCCCAGAACTCTGCAATTGCTTACAAGGCCTAATCCTCAATCTACCTACCTCCCCACCCCTTTTCCGTGTTCCATTATGCTAGTTCTACTTTTTTCCAGTCACCTGATATACTCTCATAAAAGCCAATTAGGACCTATAATTTATATATTATGCCTGCTATACCCATTGCCTCCTTTTCTTACAGGTTAAATGGTTTTAATGTGCCTTGTATATATGTAAATTGTTATATATTATCATTTTATGTCATTGTATTACTGTTTATGTTATTCTTGATTAAGTAATAATACTTGCATTGCTTGACCACTCAGGTCCATCTTGTAAATGAGCTACGCTCAATGATGTTTGCCTGATTAAATAAAGATTTTGATTGATTGATTGATTGATTGATTAAGCAACTCAGAGTTTAATCTGGGTTCCCAGTTACTTGGTGCAAGCTAGCGGATTGGGTACTGAAGGATAAAGGCTATGCCAATGGTTCAGTAACTCTTGAGACCACAGCAACAGTGTTATAGTACTTATGCTGGAACTCTCCTTCCTCTGAACCATCACAATCTACCTCTAATAATATATGTTCACTTTTTGGAGTGGATAGGCTATTCAACAAAGACCTTGATACATTGGCAAACATGGTCACAATAATTCTTTCCACTATGCTGAACAGCCCCCTATGTAAGGATGACTTTATTAGCATTACAAGAGCTCATAACATTGGAGAAGGGAGCCAGATAGCTATTCATATCAGATCAAGTGATCTTACAAACCTAATATTGAACAAAGCCACATGTATGACACATAGTGACTTTTTAATAGTGCATTTGCATAGTAACATATTACAAAAGAATAATCAATCTTTTTTGACTAAAAGAATTTGCCCTCTCAACGTTAATCATTGAGAACTATGAGGCAATCCCCAAAAAAGTAGAGTCAAACATTCTATCTTGGAACACAGCAGGGCTAAAACAAAAATTAGGGGATTCAGAATGCATGGAATATGTCAATATATTTTCCTTGATTTTAATGTGAGAAACATGGTCCCAGGAAACTGTACCTTTGAATGGATATGGAGTTTTTTACTCTCCAGCTACTAAATCAAATAACCATGGTAGATACAAGGGTGGATTGGCCACGTAGGCTAAAATATCCAAGGACATAAAGGTAGAACGAGTTTATAAAATTGCCTCTTACTACAATATTATAGTAATCAATTGAAGCTCATTGATTCTTATTTTAACCAATGTTTATATTCCACCTAGAGGTAAAAATTATAAAGAAATATTGGCTGAACTATCATCTGACCTTGATGGAATTAGTTCAAGCAAATGTGACTGTATGCAGAGATTATAATGCAAGGTTTGCCTTATTAGACAATCAGTTTTATGTGTTTGCTCTGAGTGACGATATTGACCTCCCCTCTGTGAAACAAGGGAAAAAGTAATCAATGAAAATGGGAAATGCCTTCAAACTTTTATTAATAATAATGCGTTGGTCATACTGAATGGTAGGACTAGGGGACATGACACAGGAAAATCGACATTTTTTGGACCAAGTAGTCAAACTGTGCTTGATTATGTATTGGTTGACTACACTTGATTTTATAGGGTAGATTAGTTAACTATAGAAATGTGCACTGAAAGTGATCATGCTCCTTTGACTTTTAATTTATTGATTACCTTGCCCAATCATAGCTGGGGTTCGTTGAAGCTGCACCGCACACCGTTGGTTGAGAGGACTGGTAGAGACTGCCCTCCCCTGGACTGAATGGTGAGATCACCCCCCCACCCTCTGGACTGTTCTAGGGGTTCGTTGAAGCTGCACCGCACACTGCGGGTCGAGAGGGCTGGAAGAGCCTGCCCTCCCCTGGATTGAACGACGAGATTGCCCCAACCCCCCGGACTGCTCTAGGGGTTCATTGAAGCTGCACTACACACCGCGGGTCGAGAGGGCTGGAAGAGCAGTGTCAGTGGCTCAGTAGGTAGCACACTCACCTCTGAGGCTGGGAGATCAGAGAGCTGTGGGTTCAGTTCCCACATCTGGCACTTGGGATAATATCCCAGTACTGACAGTGTAGTGCAGCACGAGAGGGGTGCTGCACTTCTGAGGTGCCGTCTTTCGGATGAGACATTAAACCGAGGTCCTATCTGCCTGGATTGGTGGTAGTTCAGGTGGATGTTAAAGATCCCATGGCACTTATCGAAAAGAGTGGGGGAATTTCCCCGGTGTCCTGGCCAAATTTCCCTCATTCTCTCAAAAATACCACCAACAGCTTAATCTGGTTCAAGGTCAGTTGGCATTCATCTGTATCCCCCTCCCCCGGGTAGTGCCTGAAAATAGGCAGGATTTATCTAGTGCACTTAACCGGTCAACAAAAACTAAATAAATAAATAAAATAAATAAACCCTCCCATCGCCCCCTACTGGACATGGCCTCCGCATTGTCTCTATGAACATCTGCAGTCTCCCAAGGAAGACTGCTGCACTCCAGTGTTGGGTCTCCCAACACACGCCCGACATTCTTGCCATAATGGAGACCTGGCTCTCCCAATCAACTCCTGACTCTGCTGTCTCCCTCCCCGGCTTCACCCTTTTTAGAGAAGATCATGTGGGTAAGCATGGCAGTGGGTGTGCAGTCTACCTGCGTGACTCCCTCCTGGGTCATGCACTAACTACCCCCAAGCTCGACCACAGGGCCCAAGCCATCATCCTAAAAATCACCCCTGACCCAGGCCATGTCCCTCTTTACCTCACAACCACCTACATACCCCCATGGGCACGAAGTCTAGCTATCCGCTGTCTCACTGACTATCTCTCTACCCTGCTACCCATTGCTGAACAGCTCGTCCTAGGAGACCTCAACATTAACTGGCTTGGCTCCACTACAACACACATTAAGGACAACTTCACAACCCTTGACCTCTCTCAATTAATCAATCGGTCCACCAGATTTAACAATCAAGTGAGACCAGCTCCCTCCTAGATATAGTACTCTCAAACCGCCCACACAAAATCAAGTCTGTTAACGTCCTAGCCAACTCCCTTAGTGACCACTCACCAATTCTCTGCTTCTGGTCCTCCCCCATGCTCAATCCTGTAATCAAAGCCACCCCCTGTCACTGCTTCCACACCGGGGGCCTTAAAAAGCTAAAGCAGTACCTTGCCCAGCTCGACTGGTCCACGATCTCCCTCGCAATGGATATAGACACTGCTCTAGCCTTCTTCACCAGTGCCTTCTGCAAGGCTTGTGACATCTTTGCCCCTGTCACCAACACCCGCTCCAAGAGACACAATGCTGCCTGGATTTCCCCCTCTCTGATCCAGCAACTGAAGCAGCAGGACAACCTGTGGCACATTGCTGTTGAGTCCGGCAGGACAGCTGACAGGCAAGCCTATAATACCACTCGCAACCAATGCACCTGGGCCATAAGACAAGCCAAGTTCAGTTACTATCAAACTGCCTTGACTTCATCCTAGGGCTCTTCCCGAGCTTTCTGGGATAACATAAAGGAGCTTAATGGAAAGACACGCTCTCCCCCCACTCAGATGGTTATTAACAGCACAATTAATACTGACCTACCACGTGTTGCTGACTGCCTCAACACAACATTTTCTGACTTAAGTGCAGTCCTTCCTGCCCACTTCTTTGACCCTATCTATGCATCCAACTGCCCAGCTATTTCCCGACCCCCGTTTCTCTTCAGGACCATCTACCCCCCATGGCACCAAGCCACTCCTCCTAAAAGCCTTCTCCTCCCACAACCCGAGCTGTAACCCCCTTGACTCCAGGATACTCTGCCTCACACTTGATGTCATGTTAGCCCCCCTCACTGACCTTCTTAACCGATCCCTATGCCTCGGCCAATTCCCGAGCGCATGGAAATTGGATGAAATTACTCCTATCCATAAAAATGGAGACCGCACATTACCAAACAATTACAGACCTATCTCCATCCTCCCCCCCCAAGCCCTGGAGAAAATAGTATCCACCCAACTTGTGGATTACCTATCCAAGTACAACATACTATGCCCAGAGCAGCATGGTTTCTGCCCTGGTCACAGCACCACTACAGCCCTGTTGGAGTTCTCCCACCAAATACACTCTGCACTTGATGCTGGGGAGATTGCCAGAGCAGTGTTCATTGACCTATCCAAGGCCTTTGACACTGTGTGTCACCCACTAATGCCTGACTCCCTCCATCAGCTGGGCTTCTCATCTGGCCCTCTGGCCTGGTTCTCCAGCTACCTCCAGGATAGATCCCAATGTGTCAAATTAAATGGTATCCTATCAACTGCCCTACCTGTACGCTCCAGGGTCCCTCAAGGCTCCATCCTGGGCCCCACATTGTTCAATCTCTTTTTAAGCACCCTCCCCAGCTCCTGCACAGTCAAAATGCTTCTATACACTAACAATGCAGTCCTCGTTGCTTCACACCCCGACCCAATCACACTCCAGAGCTCCCAGCGACTCACATTCAGCCAAGCTGAAAAGTGGTTCCTCAACCATCGTCTGGTTCTGAAGCTCAAGAAGACAAAATCTATGATTTTTGCTCACCACCAAAGTAACTCCAGAAAGGCTCCCCTTCACATCATTCCCAGCACCCTCCACCCCCTTGAATAGGTATCAACATACAAATACCTGGGCATCACCTTCGACTCGGCTTTCTCCTTCCATGCCCATCTTAACTCTTTGTCCTCTGCCATGAATGCCCGGATTGGACTCCTCTACTGCCACAAAGACTGCCTCCTGGAGTTTGCCCTATGGCTGGCTATCACTACCTCCATCCTGTCTTTGGTTGATTATGGACTCCATACCTATGCAGCTGCTGACCCCACTGCCCTCACCAAAGTCCAGACCTCTATCAACAAAGCCTGCAGACTCCTGACCGGTGCCCCCAGCAGAACCCACACATGCCAGCTCTACTGGGGTGCATAGGCAGGGGTAACACCAGCATAAGGAGGGAGGTAGTGATGCCATTATATAAAACCATGGTCAGGCTTCACATGGAGTACTGTGTGGGGTGCCACAGGGATTGATCCTGGGGCCAGTCCTGTTCAATGTCTAACATACTCATGTTTGAAGAATGCCTGCAATACCACACTTTCTTTTTTCAGATGACCTGAAAATGTCAAAGTGGTAAGACAGCTGGAAGGGCCAGTGACATGCTGGGGTGCATAGGCAGGGGTATCACCAGCATAAGGAGGGAGGTAGTGATGCCATTATATAAAACCATGGTCAGGCTTCACATGGAGTACTGTGTGGGGTGCCACACTGATTGATCCTGGGGCCAGTTCTGTTCAATGTCTAACATACTCACGCTTGAAGAATGCCTGCAATACCACACCTGTATACTGGCAAAAAAGGCTCTACTTGGGCTCTGCCCCCCAAGAGTCACTGCACCCCGTCAACGGGCCTCCCATTTGATTGTCACCTGCAATACTACCAAAGCCATCTTCCAGGTGCCTAGAGCTAAGACCTCACTCACCCAAAGGTCTTTTCACTACAGAGCACCTTCTTGGTATAACTCCCTCCCCACGCACATTACAAACATCTCCAAAATCGGCCCCTTCAAAATAGCCCTATGCAAACACCTCACTGACAATCAGAGCTGTAAATGCCCATTATAGGGCTTTCCAAGAACCCCATTCTGAACCAATCTGTCTCTTATAGTATTATATAGGTGCTAGTTTACTTAGAATAGCTTGCTGTAGTCTGTACACCATGAACTGTAACCTGCGTGCTCCACTGGAACACTAAATAGCTTAGTTTTGTATGCTCTTCTGTATCTCACCTATTTTGCTCACTGAGATGCCCCACTTCGTGTGCTCTTTTGTATCTCACCTGTATTGCTCTCCACTGTCTTGCTGCACAAATATGTCGTCTCCCCTTCCTGTGACGAGGTGCCTTTTTAAATGAGTCTTTGACTCAAAGGTTTGTAAATCCAATTTGTGAATTAAATAAATAAAAAATACATAAAAAAAACTAAGGATAAACCCATTCTTTGACAGAAATTTTACTGATATTTACAATACGAACTTAACTATTACTTTTCAGGATTCTGTTTCTCATCCAAACTCGATGGTGCAGATGGAAAGTTACTTACATCAATTACTTTCACAAATCAAACTTTGTATTCATTCCAAAAATAGTACTAAATATAAAAAACTAAATAATGACTGATTTGATACTACCTGTAAACAAGAGAAAAAAAATTAAAACAAATAGTAAAAATGGTAAAGAGACATCTTAATAAAGCAAATCTTAAATATTTGGCTCAAGCTAGAAAAAAATTATAAGGCATTCCTGAAAGAAAAACAAAGTGAATACACAAACACCCAATGGAATCTCATGTTACAAAAATTAGAAAACAAAGATATAAAAGCGTTTTGGAATATGGTTTCAAGAGGCGTGGCATCCCATCACTCAACCTTGCTGTCACTTCTCTCCAAAGAAAATTGGACTTCCCATTATAATAATCTATTTAATCATCCTTTAGGACACAGGGAAACATATCTGCCCTTACATTATCATATAACTGAATATCAGCCACTTAAAATAGAAGAAATCGAAGTTACTGAAATAATTTATAAACTGATTAACAATAAAGATTCAGGTCCAGTTTTTATACCCTCAGAAATATATAAATATAATACTGAATTCTAGTCATCATTGCTAACTAAATACTTTAATAAACATTTAGAAAAGAACCATACTCCGTCATCATAGAGACTCAGTATTATAGTACCAATCCATAACAAGCATTTGTCAATGCCGAATGTTGCTTGCTTATATGTGCTGTTTCTGTATTTGGAAGTGATAGTACCATGCCTAAGCACTGTCACGTGCCCCCCCCCAGACATCCAATGTGTCTTTCTGTTCAGTATTCACAGAAGACAGGGAGGGGCAAGGGCCACAGCAGTAGCAAAGGCGTGAAAAGGTGGACAATAGTCCATTCACAGGCAGAAGAATCCTGCAGGAGGAGACTAAATTGAAGGTGGACAAAGCGATGGGACCAGTTGGCATACACACAAGGATATTAAGAGAACTGTGAAGGGAGATAGCAGTGCCTCTGGCAGCCATGTTCACTGAGTCATTCAACACAGGGGTGGTACCAGAGAATTGGAGGAGGGTACACGTGGTCCCTCTATACAAATACAGCAGTAGTGAGGAGGCAGGGAACTATAGGCCAGTCAGCGTCACCTCAGTAGTGGGGAAGATTATGGAGACATTGCTTAAAGAAAGGATAGTGGGGCATCTAGAAGCCATTGGAGACCAGGACCATAGGTGACTTGGATTCACAGTGGGGAGGTCATGTCAGACAAATCTGGTTGATCTCTTTGACTGGGTGACAAAGGAAGTAAATTAGGGTGGGGCAGTGGACAACACTTACCTTGATTTAAGCAAAGACTTTGACACCGTCCCACATAGGAGGCTGATAAAATAGCTAAGTAGGCTGGGCATAGGGGAAAGGGTGACAAACTGGGTTAGAAACTAGCTAACAGACAGGCAACAGAGAGTGGTGGTAAATGGGGTGCAGTCTGGGGAGAGGAGGTGACCAGAGGGGTGCCACAGGGATTGGTCCTGGGGCCAGTCCTGTTCAATGTCTTCATTAGTGACATTACAGAAGGGCTAAAGGGAAAGGTCTGCCTGTTTGAAGATGACACCAAGATCTGTAACACACTGGATACCCCAGAGGGGGTGGAGAAAATGAGGAGAGACCTGGGGAAGCTTGAAAAATGGTCCAAAGACTGGCAACTGAAGTTTAATTCAAAAAAGTTCAACATTATGCAACTGGGACACAAAAACCCTGGGGAAAGCTACGGGGAGGGGGTAAGGGAGTTACTGGCTATCACAAAGAAGGAAAGGGACCTAGGTGTTCTTGTTTCAGGTGACCTGAAAATGTCAAAGTGGTAAGACAGCTGGAAGGGCCAGTGACATGCTGGGGTGCATAGGCAGGGCTATCATCAGCAGAAGGAGGGAGGTAGTGATGCCATTATATAAAACCATGGTCAGGCTTCACATGAGTACTGTGTGCAGTTCTGGAGATTGCACCTTTGTAAGGATATAATCAGGCTGGAGATGGTCCAGAGAAGGGCAAATGACATGGTACAGAGCTTGCAACAGAAGAATTATGAGGAGAAATTAAGGGACCTCAATATGTACTCACTGGAAGAGAAGAGGGAAAGAGGGGGTATGATAGAAACATTCACATACCTCAAGGGTATAAGTATAACTACTGAGAAGCAGGAGACAGTTGCTATAGACACATGTGCCAGCTTCTGTGTGATATTCTTTTGTTCTTATAAATCTGTAATCTCCAGTATTTCAGTAACCACATAACTACACTACCTTCTTTAGGAAATTGTATGGTGGTTGATGCCTGGTATCAGACGTCAGATAAAGGGCTCATCAGATTGTGTTGCCATTTGAAAAACTTCGTCGAGTGTTCTACTAGTAAGCATTTTGGAACGCCAGTGAAGGTCTTATAATTTTTATTGTGATTCTATCTCCTTATGTCCATCCCTTTTGGTCCCCCCATCCCCACACCCAAACAGTCATCAGTGGCCACAGCTGCAGCCTTCTTCTTGCCAAGATAATGGGTGAGCAGCTGCCTTCACAGCTTGTGAAATCTGACGTCTTTCAGTGCCACTTATTGGTCATCTTCCAACACAGGCGAGGCACTGCCAGACTAAGACTAACTCAGGACAGGCAGCTTTCAAAGTGGGGAAGAAATGGAGTGAGCAAGAATCAAGTACTCATTCAGATGTGGCATCGATTTTAAGATCAGCATACTGGTGTGGACAGTGCAAGTAGAACCCCAGTTCTTTAAGTAGCCTTATGAAGAGTAAAGGCTTCTCGAAGCACTGGGGTTCTGTTTATAGTACTGTAAGTGGGCTGCATCTAATTCTGTAATTTACTGCACCTTACATCTGGATTATGGTAGGCCCAACTTTAAATAAACACTGCACCTGAATGAACACATGATGCCATAGAAACAGAATTTGTCAGTAGAAAAGGATCACTAAGCCCATCCAGTCTGCCCAAGTGTTCTCTACCTACTTGTAACTCCTGCCTGTATATGTTACTGCATGTCTTATTCTGCCTGCATCCATCAGGACCTGCTTGTGAATGAGCTCACTCATTGGATTTTTCCTGCAATGAACTTGAACTTACTCCACTTCCATAGCCCTATTGATCTCCATTAACCCCCTCCTTCCCCTTTTTCTAATATACCACTATGATTGTCCAATGCATGCTTCTTGTCACCTACCATTTTAGCTTCCATCACTCTCTGGCAGTCTTTTCAAGGTGTCTACCACCCTTTCAGTAAATAAATATTTCTTCACATCTATCCTGAACTTCTCCCAGCTTCATTGTATGTCCCTTGGTTTGGGTGCTCATCCTCATTTGAAGGAAACTCCCCAACTGTACCCTGTTTACCCCTGTGAGGTACTTTGTAGGTCCCGATCATGTCACCTCTCATCCTCCTCTCTTCCAGAGTATACATGTTGAGATTCTTCAGCCTTTCCTTGTAGGAATTCCTGTGAAAATCCTGAACCATTATAGTTGCCCTCTGGAAAACCTCCACCTTATGTTCCTTTCTGGAGTGTGGACTCTAAAACTGGACAGAGTACTCCAGCTGGAGGTATACCAGGGAGTGATACAATGGCAGTACAACATCACTCCTCCTCCTCCTACTGGAGATGACACTCCTTATGCACCCCAGAATCCAATTTGCCCTGCCCATATCCTTGTCACACTACACTACCACCTTGAAGTCCTCTGCTATAATAACCTCAAGGACCCTTTCATGTCTAGTTAGTATCAGTACCTCCTGTCATCCTATACTCAGCATCGGAGTTCCTATGCCCTATGTACACGATTTTATGCTTGTTGGTACTGAACCCCAACTAAGTAAGAAAATGGAATTGATTGGAATGAATTGTAGGCTTTTAAGCAGCTTTTTGGGGCATGTGTATGTGTGTGTGGGGGGGGGCTCAGCTACTATAACTATTAGCTTTTGATTTTGGCCTCAAATTAGGTGCACTCCTGTAAAAAGATAAAACATGTTTAAGAAAGACTCATAAGAAATGTGATAAAGTCTTTGTACATTAGCCTTGGCTGAGCTTGCAGACAGGAGAGATAGAAACAGACTTTGACAGCAGATAAGGACTGCTTGGCCCACCTAGTCTGTCCATTTCCCCTACATACAGGATAAACTGCAGATCCTAGTTAACCAACAGCCTGTTTCTTTCTACCCCCACAAGGATTGACTTATGTCTGCCCCATGCATTCTCCTACAGCTTTAGAGCCCACAACCTCCTCAGGAAGACTGCTCCAGGAGTCCACCAACCTTTCTGTGAAAAAATACTTACTCACATTGCCTCTGAGCTGTCCCCCCTCTATCTTCAAATTGTGTCCCCTTGGTTTTGCACATCTCTTTTTCTGAAATATGCTACCCTCTTGGACTTTGTTGATTTCACTGAGGTACTTCAAAATTTCTATCATGTCCCCCCTTCCCTCCTTTCCTCAAGGATATACATATTAAGCTCCTTTAGTCTCTTCTCGTATAGCTTCTCTTGCAGACCCTGCACTATTTTAGTTGCCCTCCTCTGGACTGCCTCCATTCTGTCTATGTCCTTGTGGAGATCGGGTCTCCAGAATTAGATGCAGTACTCCAGATGGGGTATCACCAACTGTCTATACAGAGGGATAACAAGTTCCTGTTTTCTGTTGGTAAAACCTCTCCCTATACATCCCAGTATGCCCCCAGCCCTTCCTACTGCCTTATCACATTGCTTTCTAACCTTGAGGTCATCTGATATGATTACCCCCAGGTCCCTTTCCATTTTTGTTGTTGCTACTACTTCTCCCCCCATTGTATAATCTTGCCCTGGGTTTTTGTTTCCCAGGTGCATTATTTTGCAGTTCTTTGCATTGAATCCAAGCTGCCATACTTCTGACCATTCCTCCAACCTTGTTAAGTCCCTTGTCATCCATTCCACACTTCCTTGTGTATCAACCCTGCTGCAGATGTTTGTGTTATCTGCAAAGAGGCATACTTTTCCTTCCAGTCCCTCTACAATGACACTTATAAAGACATTAAAAAGGAGATGCAGTCTGTTCCTAATTAATGAGCTCCCCACTGGCCACCTGTGAGTCTTTTATGGGCCAGAGCTTACTACACAAGCATTTGTCAATGCCAAATGGTTGCTTGCTGGCATTAGCAGTGGAAGTGCAGAAGTTAGACAGATGGGGCCCCAATTCTCAAAGCCCTGTGTCGGATGCAAGGTGCCTGCAGTGAACAGATATGGTCCAAGGTGCACCTTGTGTCTATGATTGCCCTCTGTGCGATTCACAAAGGTGGCCTGTGTTAACCGCAGTCCACCTGCCCCAAACAGGGCTTGCACCTGCAATGCACTGTGGCATGACAGTAAGGGGACTGCGGCTGATGCAAACTGCATCCTGCGATTCACAGACATCACCTGGTGGGAGAATTTCTAAGTGTCCTTAGACCAGCCAGGGCAGCCGTAAGGGGACTTAGACATTCTCACCTGGGTGACATGCCTGTGTGCGGCACACCATGGGTGAAGGTCCACCCACCATACACCCCAGAGTGTGGCCCCGTATGTGTGCCCCCATCCTAGTGGTGCAATGGCACCCCTCACAGCTCTCTGATGCCAAATATGTACCATGTTGGTACCCCCATCCTGCTGTGGCTCTCCCGATCCCCAATGCCTGCCCCATCAGTGCTATTGCAGCACCAATGTATGGTGGTGCAGAACCCACCCATGCCCCAGCAGGTGTTGCCCAAATCCCCCCATAGACCAGTCCAGACTGCTCTCCAGTGCCCGGCACATCCCACCACTCATTTCCATGGCCAGGCGCCAATTGCACCAAACATGGTGGGGGGACATCGACCCACCAGGTTGGGTCCACATGCCCATTACATAGAGGGACGGGGGTCCCGTGTTAGTCTCTGGTAGCCTGTGGTGGACCTGTGCAGTGTGCTATGGGTTTGCTGCAGGGTTCTGGTCAGTGCTAGCATGGGGACTTAGCTGCTGGGACTCCTTCTGTACCTGAATCAGGTGCAGCGTCCCTGGTGCACCATGCATTGGTGCAAGGTGCTGCTTGCAGCAGCTTGTACCAGATGTAGGCCCCTATGAGAATCAGGCCCCTGCAGTATAGGAATGGCAGTTAAGTACTGAACTGACGCCAACCCAACCCCCACCCTGCAGAGATGGGTAGGCACTAAGGTGTGCCTTTGGGTCGTTGCCCATAATGGTCATGACATTTCCCTTCACCCTACCCTGCAGACACTGACAAGTGTTGAGGTGTGTGTTGGGTGTTCGGGTTTTACTCATCTCATTCCATAAGGAAATATGCTGAAATGGGTGCAGTATAGGAGAATGGGATGGATTCTGGAGCCAAGGAGTCCAAGGTATACCTCGAAGCCTGTCATTGGCTGCAGGGTGCGAGTGGGGGTGGAATGGCATGAGCATTACTGTCGACAATCCCAAGTCACATCCCTGATGCCTGTAGGGCATTATGATTGAAAACCCTAACACTCTGGGTGTTTCTTGGTATTTTTACTCCAAGTTTTCAACATGGGCTTTTTGTGATCCCACTGCATGAACAGAGACACTATCAGTTTGGTAGCCGAAAGGTGATTTTGCATAGCGACTGCAGCATTTGGCACCACAGGTGTGAAAACACGTTTCGAACAGGATGCAAAAAATGACAGCTGTACTGTTCATGAGGAGGTGTAAAAAAATGGCAATGTTGAAAATCTGGAATGAATATATAAAAAAACTGAAGTCATGAGTGAGCATAGAAACTGCGCAAAGCACTCCCGTAAAGTAATTAGTTTGGGGAATTTTTACAGCAGAGTTTCTGAACACTGATTTCCCATAGCGACCGTGCTATTCTGTGCCGAAAGTGTGAAAACACATTTCAGCCAGGTTGTGAAAAATGACAGCTGTACTGTTCATAAGGAGTTGTGGAAAAATGCCAATGCTGAAAATCTGGACTGAAAAGATTACGAATTTGTGAACGTATGAGGGTGCGTGGAAATTGCACAATTTACACTCGTAACACAATCATTTTATGGACTTTCTTCACCAAATTTTCAACATAGCCAGTTTAAGACCTCTGCTCATGAACAGTGTCACTGTGATTTTCTTACTCTGTACTGAACATTGATTTTGCACACCGACCACACGATTGTACGCTCCATGTCTGAAAACACATATTGGGTGAAATGTGAAAAATGACAATTGTACTGTTCATAAGGAGGTGTGGTAAAATGGCAATGCTGAAAATCTGGAGTGAAAATATTAAAAATGTTTGAAGTTACGAGCATGCGTAGGAACTGCGCAATGCACACTCGTAAAACAGTCATTTTGGGGAATTTTTTCACCAAATTTTCAACATAGCCATTTTACCACCTCTGCTCATGAACAGTGTCACTATGATTTTCTTAATGTGTCCCAAACACTGATTTCGCACACCGACCGTGCCATTGTGTGCTACATGTGTGAAAACACATTTCAGGTGAGATGTGACAAATGACAGCTGTACTGTTCATATGAGGGTGTGGTAAAATGACAATGTTGAAAATCTGGAGTGAAAATATTAAGAATGCTCGAACTTATGAACGTGCATAGGAACTGCGCAATGCATGCTCGTAAAACAGTTATTTTGGGGAATTTTTCACCAAATTTTCAACATAGGGTTTTGTGGGGGGCCAACCTCATGAATTGTGACACTGTCATTTTGTTAATCAGTCCTGAAAGGTGGTTCCATGCAGTGACTGCGAAATCACCTTTTGGGATGGAATAACAAAATGACCATGCCAGAATTCATGAGGAGGGGTCCCAAAAACCCCATGTTGAAAATTTGGTGCCAAAATTCCAAAAAAATGCCTGAGATATGCATCAAAGTTGAAAAAACCCTAATTATTCCATTATACAGCTTACAGGCATTTCCTCAGTTTGCGGTTGACTTTGAAGAGTACAGACATGTTCGGTGCACCAAGATTGTTGCGCCAGGCCCGAGGAGTAAGTGTGGGGTAAGGGGTGTGGGAGGTGGGGTACACAGAGGGTGGGTACGGGTTGGGAGGAATCGACAAGGGACCATTTTCTACTTTACAGGTTTATTTAATAAGCATTGCATGAAGGTTTTCTTTATAACAGGGACATTTTGTTTGGGCACGCTGGGGTGGGCTCCCAGCATGCCACCTGACTGTTGGGGGCTGTAGCTGACGGGGATTGGGCACCCTGTCACCACCTATTGAGTGCAGGGGTGGGGAGACAAGAGCCAAGGGGATTGGGCACCCCCTTCGGCAGACAATACATTTGGGGGAGTGAGCATTATGCTGATGGGGAGTGGGCTCCCCGTCAGAAAAATGATGAATAAGGGGGCATGCTGACAGAGGGATTGGGCATCCCTATTGGCACATAGAGGTACGGGGGGTGGCAAGAGCCGAAGGGGATTGGGCATCCCCCCTCAGCACAGGAGAAATTTGGAAAGGGGAGGATTATGCCGATGTAGAGTGGGCTACAATGTCAAAATGTATTCAAAGATATTATTAAACAAACTGATATCTTGGGCAGATAGAACATCGCTAATCTCTCCTCTTCAAGCCAGTTTCAGAAGCCATTATTCTGCTACAGACAATATTTTTTCCTTAACCCACTTAGTATAAAAATATGCTTACATTAAGAAAATGAAACTATACACCTTATTCATAGGCTTTTCTTCAGCATTCGACTCCATAAACTGTAATATCCTTTGGGATATACTAACACAAACAGTCAAGTAAAGTCAAAGTTTATAGGCAGAAAAGAAATGCCATTGAGCAAGCTCATTTACAAGGAGGTCCTGAGAGACAAGTAATGCACAATACACGTACAATAAGCCAAGACCAAACATATAACAGGAATACACAGGGCAATATACATTAACATACAGCTTTCTAAGGGAAATATATACATGAAGTAGGATAATTTTCAAGGTTAAAACATTGTAGAGCAACAGTCAGGCATACAGCTTCACAAGGGAAAATATATACTTGGAGCAGGGTAAGTTACAAGGTCAAGACATTGCAGTGCACAGTCAGGAATAAACAGTCAGGTAGATGGCATGGTTAGCAGTAGGCAGTAATTAAAACTTCCAGTGATAAAAAATAATGATGAGAAAACCTGGAAATGATGGTATGGACTATAGGAGAGAAGAGAAGGAGGAGTCAGCCGTGAGTAACGGGGAGGAGGTGGAGAGGAAGGTAGGCCAGGAAGAGATAATAGTGGAGAGCAGGGGAGCCTGTGTTGTCAAGAAGATTGGGGGAGAGAGGACATCCCTGAATGGTGGAGAGGAGGCTGAGTGGGTAGATAGGCTAGGTCAGGTAGCTGTGGTAAGGGTGGATAGGGAAGAATAGTGTGGAAGGCAAGTAGGGTAGTGGTCAGGTAAGTAGAGATCGAGGCATGGGGGTGTAGTTCTGGTAAGATGGGGGATGGGGAGAAGGGGAGGGTAGGTGAGTCAAGATAAGTATATGGGGAGGGGACCTTACATGAGGTAACCCATGACAATGATGAGAGAGAGTGATGGCAAACTGACAGTGTGGAGCATAACGGTTAGTAGCATTGATATCAGTCATGTAACTTGCTAACAAGTAGTTTTTTGAAACTGCTCAGGGGGAGTAGCTGATGCAGCTTGAGGATCGACTGGGCTTTATTCCAGGCCACTGGTAGGGCATGACTTATGGCTAAGCCCCAACATGGGTGAGGATGCTAGGGACCTCCAGCATAATGCAAGTGGTACTATGAAGTGTGTATAAGGAGGAAGTTCATCAGAAAAGGTATAAAGAAGTCCCTACTACAACCTATCCAATCATTATATACTAACACCTATACAAAAGCAAGATATGATATCTATAGAAATACCACAGAATCCTTCCACATACTACAAAGGGTAAAACATGGGTGCCTTTTGGCACTGGCCTTATTTAATTTTTATATCAATGCTCTGTTGAATTTTGAAGGGAATTCACATTTTGATGCCCCCCAAAATTAATCATTTTTCATGCCATGTGTTAGCTTTTGCAGACAATTTGGTCTTGTTCTCTTTAACAAAAAAAGGATTGCAGAAGAAAATAGAAATTGGTATAGAATGGAGGTTTAGATGTAAGGCCAGCTTTAATAGCTGTGGATGCAAAAATTAACCCCCTATTGACATTTGGAGCTGAAGTGATAGCTACTGAACAAACTCAGACCCCTCTTCTTTACTTTTACAAATCATTTTTAATGGTCCCACTATCCACGGCTTCGGCAATGGTTAGAGCAGAGTTAGGAAAGATAAAAATACATACTATTAACCAATATAGAACTTTATCTTATTGGTTGAAAATCATAAATAATAAACATAACATTCTTCCAACTTTATGTTCACAAGATAAGATAAAATTGTATCAGTTGGGCTTAAGATCTAAATGGCTCTCAAACTTGTGTAAAATTCTTAATTCAATTGAACTTTCAAATGTATGGTCAAATTCCCAGAGGAATATAATTATGTCCTTACAATACAAAAAAAACATATGAGGAAAAAACTATATCTCCAAGCAAAAGACAGTGATATGAAACTAATTAGATCCCAAAACTGCACCCCATGGTTTAAAATAAACAAAATAGATCATGGACTGGAAAATTATTTTCTCTTCCTTTTGGAGACCCAAAAAAGAAAAGCAATAACTTGGGCAAGGTTTGGTTTAATAAATTCTAAATACACATATTTAAAAAAAAATAATGATGACTCTAAGGCACCTAAAAACTTTATGTGATAGTGCAGTAGAACAATACAAGAAACACTCTCCCACCTGATTATTTCATGCCAATTATACTTGGATCTTCATGAAAAATATTTAGAAGACATAAAATGCTATAATAAAGTGAAATATGATGTACTCTTTATTCTCCTCCACCCATTCACACTTAAAGATTCTGAACATATAGCTGCATTTCTTATATTGCTAATTAAAAGGAAAAATTAAATTATAGAGGGAGAATGAGAAAAAATCATTTTAAATAACTGAAATTTTACCTAAAATCTTAAAGGGAATATAAAAATATATACTATTGTACTGAGTGATTGGATAACATGCTGTTGTTAGGAACATATAAACAATGTAAGCATGTTTGTATTTATCCTGATTTTCACCTAGTGATCTTCATCTGGTTGAATGGAGGAAGCCCTCCCTTTTTTCTCTCTTTTTCTATATAAGAATACATATCCTGTATGTACATATGCTTTTATGCTGTATTATATTTTTGTATTTCTATCTTTGTAATAACCTCAATTATATCTCTTCTCAGCTTGGTTGATCAAATAAAACTTTGATTTGATTTGTCTATTTCTCCTCTGGATGGAAAAAAAATAAAGTCAACAATTTATTTTGCCTACCTGCCCTTTACACTCTGAGGCCAAGAAGATGTATTTCTTTATTTGTGATTTCTGTGACTGTATTATTTGTCCCCCAGATGTCTTTCTCTCTTTCTCCTCTGATGGAACAAATAAAGTCAAGGATTTATTTCCAGCCTGCCCTGCCTGTACTCAGCCACACTGAGGGCAATATGAACTTTATTTGTGATTTATGTGACTGTAATTTCTCTTTGACCCCCAGTAGTCTCTGTTCTTTCTCCTCTTAATGGAACAAGTCAAAGATTTATTTTGCAAGCATGCCCTGTATGTATATATATTTATCTAAATCTATATCTATATCTATATCTATATCTATATCTATATCTATATCTACACACACACACACACACACACACACACACACACTGAGGCCAAAATGAATTTCTTTATTTGTGATATCTGTGATTGCAATAATTTCTATTTGGCCACTAGTAGTCTGTCTGTCTCTTTCTCCTTTAGTATGAGTGGAATCTGGAAGTTATGGAACCAAAAAGTCAAAGATGTATTTGCTAACTTGCCCACACAGGCCAAAAAGATGATGTATTGTATTTTTCTTTCTTTTATTTTTTATTTCTTCCCCTGTAATCAGTCTCCACCTACTCCCTCTCTCCATCTGATTCCTCTTTCTCCCCCTGATGTCTTTCTCACTGCCCCCAGTAAGTTTCTTTTAGTCTTTGCTTTCTTGTTCTGCTCTCCAGGAACTTGTCACCAGCCACAGTGACCTAATCAAGTAACCACAAAAAAATCCTTCCCTCTGGCTCCTTCAGTAGTATGCTGCTCAACAACACTTCCTGCTCCTTCCTCACCTGTGTCTGCCAAATGTCTGGGCAATAGTGTGCACTCACCGCAGTTATATATCATGAGTGAGTGTATTACAGGACTTTCCCCCAGCAGTATCACATGACTTGCCTGACTGGATGCTGCTGGTTGCCTGTACATAAAGTGAAAATACTGACAGCATCCCCAGGGCAACAGTCAACACATGGGAGGAAACACACGCTCTGTGGCTTACCACAAACCTGGAACCAGACTTCTGCAGTAAAGTCCATGTTTATCCAGGTCTGGGATCAATCCAAGGGTTCAGATTTCGGGCAGAACAGTCCACCTAGCCCTATTAACATGTTTCTTGAATTTCCCCCAACTAGTTCAGGGTTATTCCCCCTGGTGACTGTGTTGTTCCTTAGCTTGCATAACTCTACTGCCATGTTCAAAGTCCTGATGCATTTTGAAATATTTCCCTTTTTAGTGGATCCTTTGAAAAAGGAAATATTCCAAAATGCATCATTTCTGAATATAACTAATAAAATAAACACCTTTTTAAATTTATGGCGCAGTCTCCTCATTGTGGGGTGGTGAGTGCTGGATTCCTGCTTTTTGTCTAGTTCTTTTTTATCCCTGCACCCTATCCATGTGCAGCCTCTTCTTGCCTTTTCTAAGTTTTTTTTTATGTCTCCCTTCCTCTATTTTACTCCAGTGAGTACTGTACAGTAACATTCTTTCCTAATAGGTCAAGCCTTCCTGCCCTGGATCATTTTTGTAGCCTTAACTGAATAGTCCCTAACCTCTCCCTGTTATTTTTCAGGTGTGAGTTTCAATACTACATGCAGTACTCCAGATGTGGGCTACCTAGTTACCTGTACAATCTTAAAATCACTTCTTTGTCACAAGACTTGAAACCATGCTTGATACCATACACGCCAGCATCCTATTAACCTTCCCATATGCTGCACTGCATGAGAAGAGGCTTGTAGACTGCTATACATTATTACTCCAGGTCCCTTCCCTCTTTGAGTGATCTATGTTGACCCTACTGATCCAACATGCTGTCTGTAGATTTTTGTTTCCAGTGGGCATCCCTTGGCATTTTGGCATTGACGTTTACTTACGATATGTTATAGCACTGCTACATCTTTTCTATGTCGTTTTTCTTGCTGCTGATCCCCTCTTCATTATTTATCCTCCCAATGAGTTCTATGTGAACTGACTCACTTCAGCCTATAAGCCCACCCTGATGTCATCGATAAACATATTAAAGAGTGCCAACCACAGGATAAACCCTTGTGACACTGCTTACTTGTGACTTTCCTTACATCAGAAAATGTATTAATCAAACTTTTTTTTATAAAATAGCACTATTCACTAAGACCATTTACTATTCAAAAAGACCAGTCTCTGCGTTCTTTCTGAAAACCAGTTGCCAGACTACCAGATTAGTCCTCCCTCTGGTCTAATGTCCCTCACCTGGATAAGCCTGCTATATGGCACATCACCAAAGTCCTTACTGAACTCCATGTACAGAATGTCAAAAGCCTGACACATTTTGTGTGTCGCTGAGTTGAAAACGTCCATCAGGTTCATTTGCCATGACCTTCCTGTTATAAACCCATGCTGAGTCCTATCAGTTAGGCTGTTATCTTCTAGGAAGGTGACTACCCTTTCCATTCCTTTGACTCTAGCAGTTTGCCCATTACGGATGTCAGGCTTGCCAGCCTGTAATTTATAGGATTTTTCCTCTCCTCACACTTGTGCAGGGGACTACATTACATTCTCTCTAGTCTTCCAGCTCCTCTCCCGTGGTCACCGATTCATTCAATAGGTCTGCTAAGAAGGTTGCCAGAGCCTAGCTCATCTCCTTCAGTAGCTGTGGGTGCAGCCCATCAGAACTGGTGACTTGTTTACATTTAGATGCTGCAAACCCTTTAGTGCTCTGCCTCTCTCTCTCTCTCTCTCTCTCTCTCTCTCTCGGTTGCATACAATATCTCCACTTTACTGCAGTTAGTACTCTTGAATTTATTCTTGCTATCAGGAAGTGGGCCTGTTCCTTCCTCTGTGAACACAGAACTAAAAGACTCTATACAAATGTTTGCCTTTTTTCATTGTCTTTACACTTGTTCTATCCTCTTTATTCTCTCAGTGATATTCTTTGTTGTTTTCTCCATATGAAACCCATAGGGAGAGTATAAAATGCAGGAAGAGGTACTGATGGTCACAGAACAGGAAAGGGCCTTGGGGTTATTACATCTGATGACCTCAAAGTTGCATGGCAGTGTGACAAGGCAGTAGACATGGCCAGCAGAATGTGGAGGTGCATAGGGAAAGTTAGTTGAAACACTGCTGAAGGATAGGATTGTGGAACATCTGGAATCTAATGGGTTACAGGACCCAAGGCAGCAAGGATTCATGAGGGGAAGTCATAACAGACAAATGTTATAGACTTCTTTGACTGGGTGACCAAGGAATTAGATCATGGAGGAGTAGTGGATCTGACCTACCTGGATTTCAATAAGGCTTTCAGTACTGTTCCACATAAGAGACTAGTGGGCTTGCTGGGTAGCTTAGGGGTGAGTAAAAAGTTCACATCGTAAACTGTTTAAGAAATTATTTAGGGGATAGGAGACAAAGGGTGGTGGTAAATGATGTTTGCTCCAAGGAATGGAAGGTGACCAGCAGGGTTCCTTAGGGAACAGTGATGGGACCAGTCCTCTTTAATGTCTTTATAAGTGACATTGCAAAGGAGTTGGAAGGGAAGGTTTGCCTCTTTGCAGATGAAACTAAGATCTGCAAATAGGTGGATGCTGGTGGGGGCCGAGACCTGTGGGAGGGAGTGGGGTGGTTGGATCGGGGTGGTGGGGATCAGGAGACCCCCCTGGGGTGAAATGGGTCTCTGATCATGGTTCTCTGTGCCTGGTACCCATACCTAAGGGCTCCACATTTAGTGGGCTGGTGGCTTGGCCAGCCTCGGTGTCTCATCCTACTCAGGCAGTGTTGGGTAATGCCAGGTCCATTAAGAATAAGACGGCTATTATTGCTGATCTTGTTGGGTCAGCAGACCTGTCATGCATCACCGAGACCTGGCTGGAGGAAAATTCTAGCCCCATATTGGAGTCAGCCATTCCAGCTAGGTTCTTGATGATTCATCGCCTGAGGCAGGATCGCAGGGGCCGGGGTGTAGCAGTATGTTTTAGACTGGAATTGGACCTTGTAACTGTATCTGTGGTAGAGACCAGATCCTTTGAGTGTACAGTGGATGCAGGTGTGGGATGCAGGATTCTTCTCATATTCCGTCCACCCGGGAGTGAGAAGCAATTCCTACAGAAGTCGCAGACTTCATTGTCGACATGGTGTTGTAGTCACCCAGATTGATGGTCTTGGGTGACTTCAATGCCTGGGTCGATGACAAACTCTCACCTTTTGGTCAGGACTTCCTCCAGCTTATGAGTTTGCTGGGTCTCACACAGGTGGTTACCTCTTCGACACACAATCATGGTCACTTTTTGGACCTGGTCTTCCTGTTGGGGATGGAGACATCTGACCTGGTGGTAGAACTGGTGAGGTGGTCTGACCATCACACTATAAGGTTCAATTTCCAGGCTCCCTCCTATAGACTGTGCCCCTGTGGAGATGGTTTGGTACTGCCCTTTAAGGGGTGTGACCCTACATAATCTAATGGTGGTGCTTGACCTATTTGGATTTCCGAGTGCAAGCATGGGTCTAGAGAACGTGGTGCAGGCCTATAATAAGGATGTGACAGAGGCTCTGGGCTCCATTGCTCCTGTCCATATTTGAACCCTCACCCTTCGCCCTTGGACCCTGTGGTTTAATAGGACCCTGAGGGAGCTGAGTTGGGTTGGTTGAAGGATAGAGCATTGCTGGCGGAAATTGAGTCTTGAGGCTGACAGGCTTAGATTGATGGACCATTATAAGGTTTATCAATCGGCTATCTCATGTAAGAAGGCAGAGTTCCTGTCCAACAAGATTGCCGCAGCACAGAATTGACCAGCTCAGTTCTTTTGGACTGTGGACAGACTGTGCAATCCAGCCTGTCTGCAGGTTCAAAGAGCATTTTCACAGGAAAAGTGTGATGAGTTTGCTTGATTCTTTGCTGATAAGGTTGCCGACATCAGATCCGAGATCAGTGCAGCTCACTCTAATGGGGGTGGCGGCAGTTGGTGGGAGGTTGATACTCCTCGATTTGGATGGTGCAGCTTTGACTGGCTGGAGATCATGGATGTCATGATATTGTTCAGAATATGTGGCTGACCTGCTGTAGTCTGGATCTGGGTCCAACCTGCCTCTTGATGGGGTGTGTGGATGTCATATGCCTGGTCCTAGCAGAGATGGTCTGGTGTTCGTTGCAGTCAGGTGAGTTTCTGGACTCCCTGAAGGAGGTGGTGGTTACACCCCTCCTTAAAAATGCTTCTCTCAACCCAGACTGTCCTGCTAACTGCAGACCAGTCTCTAATCTTCCCTTTGTGGGGAAGGTTATTGAGGAAGTGGCCACACAGCAGCTGGAGAATCACTTAACCATCCATGAAATTTATGATCCTCTCCAGTCAAGATTTTGGAAGAGGCATAGCAAGGAGATTGCCCTTGTTCAGGTGCTCAATGATCTCATGATAGCAAGGGATTGGAAGAGCTATTCAATCTTGGGTCTTCTTGATCTCTTTGCAGCGTTTGACATCATGGACCATGGGGTGCCACTTCAGTGCCCGTGGTTCATCTGTGGCCTGTCTGGTATGGTCCTCAGATGGTTCCATTCTTTTTTCACTAGCAGGTCTCAGAGGGTGGTGTCTGGGGTGTATTCCTCTGAATCATTCTCTCTGTCATGTTGGGTGCCTCAGGGCTTGGTGCTGTCCCCTATGCTGTTCGCGGTGCATGTGCTGCCATTAGCAGATGTTGTAAGACAATATGGGCTGGGTTTTCACTGCTATGCAGATGATACCCAGCTCTAGCTGCCTTTTGTGCCCAAACAGGATAATGCGGTCTCTGTGTTTAACAAATGCCTTGCCGAAATTCAAGACTAGATGACTACCAGCTGGCTGAAGTTGAACCCTGACAAGACTGAGGTGGTGGTAGTGGACCCAGGTCATCGGGTAGAGGGGTTGGCAGTTGATCAGGCTTCCGGGCTTTGGCTCGGGGTCGACAGCTGCCTTCCTTTGAGCAGGTGCAGAATCTGGGCATTATTTTTGATGATAGGCTGACACTATGTTCTCAGGTGTCAGCCGTCATGAAATCCTCTTTTTACCATCTGAGGAATACCACTCGGATTAAGCACCTTGTTCCACCCAGTGATCTTCCAGCTTTGGTCCATGCCTTTGTGACCTCCCACCTTGATTACTGTAACTCCCTATACTATGGCTGCCTGGGGTTGATATTCGCCACTTGCAGCTGGTGCAGAACACTGCAGCCAGGTTGCTGACTGGGTTTTCTCAATCCAGCCATGTTACACCTGTGCTGCATGGACTGCACTGGTTGCCAGTTCAGTGGCTGATCACCTTCAAGGTCAGTTTGCTGACCTATTAAGCCCTACACAGACAGCGTCTGAGCTACCTACAAGAGCTCCTTTACCCCTACTGCCCCCTCAACCACTTCATTCCACCAACAAGGGATTGCTAGAGGTTCCCAGGGTTCGTTTGATGACATCTGGGTCTTGTGCTTTCGAGTTCATGGCCCCAACCCTGTAGAACTCTCTACCACATTGGATATGAGAATGCCTGACTGTGGATGGCTTTAAAATCACTCTAAAAACATATTTGTTTGGACTTGCCTTTCCACACCATAACTATCAACTGTGCTTTTATTGTTCTATTATGGCTGATTACTTATTTATTGAATTTTAAGGTACAGGCACTATGATCTCTTGGAATAGCGCCTTTTTATAAATAAATTGAATTGAATTGAATTGCTCTGATGGTGGTGGTGGAAAGGATGAGCAGAGACTTAAGAAAAGTTGACAAGTGATCAAGGGTTTGGCAGCTGGATTTCAGTGTGAAAAAGTGTCAAGTAATGAACTTGGGGCACAGAAATCCTGGGGTGGAGTACGAAATGAGCAGAGTGGTATTGACATCAACCAAGCAGGAAAAAGACCTAGGGGTAATATTATAGGATGACCTAAAGGTGGCCAGGTAGTGTGACAAGGTAGTCAGGAGGGCTAGTGGGATTGTGGAGTGCATAGGAAGGGGTATCACCAGCAGAAAGAGGGAGTTGTTGTTGCCCTTGTTTAGATTTCTAGAAAGACCTGACCTTGAGTACTATGCCCATTTCTGGAGACCACAACTCCAGAAGGACATAGACAGAGTAGAGATGGTCCAGAGGAAAATAACTGAAATGGTGCTGGGTCTGCATCAAAAGCCCTAAGAAGAAAAACTAAAGGACCTCGATATTTACATCCTGGAAGATAGGAGGGAGAGGATGGATATGACAAAGACCTTTAAATACCTCAAGGGGGTAAATAAGGAACAGGAGGGAAGTATTTTTTAGAAAAAAAGGTGATCAAGAACAAAGGGGCATGCTGTGATGCTGGAGGGGGTAGATTCAGGAGAGATCTGAGGAAGTACTTGTTCACAGAAAGAGAGGTACACTCCTGGAACAGCCGTCCAGCAGAAATGGTGGGGTGAAAACAGTAGCAGGGTTCAACAATGCATGACACAGGCACAAGGGAATCATAGTGGAAAGGAAGGGGGGAGGCAGAAAGATCTTTAGATCAAGTGCAGTCTGGAGTAATGTTGTAGGCAGGGAAAAATCAGCAGACTGAGTGGGCCAAGCAGTCCTTACCTGCTGCCAACTTCTGTATTTCTATGTTCTAAGTCACATTCTGATATTATGATATTTATACATAGCTGTCCCCCCATCTCCACCTGCTGCAGAGCAAGAATACCCATCTCACACACAACCTTGCAGCAACATAGACAAATAGTTACATACAGTGGCGTCCCCAGGATGAAGTCCAATTCTGCAGCATTTTGCAGCACTCTGCAGAATGCTGCAGCAGACCTACTGAATAAAGCAATGTAATGTCAATGGCAATTAATCCCTTTTGTTATTCAGGAAAATGTGATACTTCCAGGATGAAGTGAATGCCACAGTGTCCTGCATGACAAAAGGGACTAATTGCCATTGAAATTACATTGCTTTATTCAGTAGGTCTGCTGCAGCATACTGCAAAGTGCTTTAAAAGTGGGTTTCATCCTGGGGATGCCACTGTAGATGGCAGATAAGGACCTATGGCCCACCTAGTCTGCCCATTAACACATGTACTGTGATTCTTCAAGCTTCCCTAGAATTAGGTTGTCCCCTTTCCCCAACTACTAGGATCCCCTTATGCCTATCACATGCATTCTTGAATCCTGTTATCATTTCTGCCCCCACTGCCTCCTCTGGCAGGGCATTCCATCCATTTGTCCACTATCCTCTCTGTAAAGAAATTTTTCCTCATGTTCCTCTGAACCTCCCTCCCATTTCATCCCATGTTCCTCAGTCCTGGAGCATCTTTTTCTATGAAAAATTGTGTTTTTCCTGAACCTTGTTCCTCCCTGTGAGGTACTTATATGTCTCAATCATATTCCCCCCTCCTCCCCACTTCCAGGGAGTACATATTTAAGTCCTTCAGCCTGTCCTCATAGGTTTTGTGATGTAATCCATGCACCATCTTTGTTGCCCTCCTCTGAACTGCTTCCACCCTGTCTATGTCCTTATGTAGGTAAGGTCTCCAGAACAAGACATTGTGCTTGAGGTGTGACCTCAATAATGTCTTGCATAGTGGAAATATGACCTCCCTTTTCCTGCTGGTGATATCGCCGCATATGCATCCCAACATCCTGAATGCTTTCCTGCCACCTTGTCACACTAACTCCACTTTGAGGTCAGCAGAGATGATAACCCCTAGGTCCCTTTCGTGCATGGAGCATTCTATGTCCTCCCCACAAGCTCACCCCCATTTGGTGCTCTGACTGGTCAGTAAGAACCTTTACATATTACTGCTGCCTCCCTCAAAAAAAAACTACATGGGAGCTACATATAAATATATCAGAATCATCAATTGTTCACCACAGAAATGTCAAAGACCTTCATATGAAATAAAATAAATAAGTCTCAATGCAACAACTGCAAACTAACCTGATGCAGAGTTATATATGATCATTTCCTTTTGGCTAGTTCTTTATGTAAATATACTGTTTTCAGATACCTTAAATCAGTGGTACAGGAGTTCTGATGTTATTGTTCAACCCAAAATCGCTCAAAAGGTGCTCAAATATTTATTAGCTTTTATTTTTCTTTTTTTTAATGTCAGTCAGATCACAGCTCTGTGGATGAAAGCAGTAGCTTGCATTAACACTTCAACCACGGCTAATGAAAAACAGCTGACTGTCATTCATCTGACATATGAACAGTCACGTCTGTGGGGACAGTACTTGCAGTTCAGCTGTGGTGTTGATGTCCCATGGAGCCCAAGTCTGTTTCTCTTTAACTGATGTCACACAGACTTGGGCTGTCCATTTGTTTTCAAGTCAAAGATGCAGACAGCCTAGGAAGCATGTACCAGGTATTGAGAAAGCATACTTCTAACAGGACAGAAAAATAATCTTTATGATTAAGCCTATGAAGCAATCCCAAACAGCTGTGACCTGAGCCTACAAGGAAATGACAGGTTCTAGTGAGAACCTGCTCTTTAAGCCCAAACTCTTCCAGCCTGTCAAGGACTTTAAATAACCAAGTTTCACACTCTTCCATAGATTTTACAAACACAATGATGGCATCAAGGTATGCCAGGCATTCCAGTAAGTACATATCCCTGACTGCCCTCTCTGTGAGCCTCTGCAACATAGCTGGGGCCGAGATCTCTGGGAGCAATCTCATACAGTTTCAAACAGAAAGAAACGGTGAGCACTTTTATCATAAAACACTGGATGGTGCAGAGACTACAGGTCAGCAAAACCTCTCTTCCTTAAATGACTTCCCATGAAAAACTCCACCCT
The DNA here is from genome assembly GCA_016271365.2 of Neoceratodus forsteri. NCBI lineage: Eukaryota > Metazoa > Chordata > Ceratodontiformes > Ceratodontidae > Neoceratodus > Neoceratodus forsteri. The sequence goes on from CM057455.1 coordinate 177,528,277, forward strand.
TATTCGAGTGCTTAGGCGTGTAAAAAAATCACAATCACAAATTGCTGACTTTCGGCTGCATTCTCATTTATTCACTCTTTTCAAATGTACTTTGTGTTATGCCATGCATACATAATAGATAAGGAATGCAGGGCACTGCCAAGAGTATAAAAAATGCTTGAACAAGTGCCCGATTGTCTCTGAGCTGGGATCGCTAACAGAAAATTTGTCACGTTTTGTGGATTTTTCTTACAATGGGAAGTGGTTAAGTTGCAATCACACCTGAGAGACACTGGGGACTTATTACAAAAAATTGAGAATCTGGTATGAAAAAGGGGATTTACTGGTTAATAATAGATGTAGAAGCTCTATACTCTTCTATTCAGCATAGTGATGAAATATTAGCTTGTAAATTCTTTTTGGAAAAAGTGAATGTACCAAGTGAATTTTTGTTGGAAGTGATTGACTTTATTTGGAAACATAGTGTGTTCAAATTCAATGGCAAATGCTTCCTACAATCCTGTGGCACTGTGATGGGGACCTGTACAGCCTCATTGTATGCCAATTTGTCCATGGGTGTGTTGGAAATGAACACAGTTTTTAGTGAAGTCTTTCTCTACACAGACAATGTCATCTTGAGGTACCATTATATTGATGACATTGTCTGTGTTTGGTAAGGCAGCAAAGAAGAGGTGATGACATTTGTTGACTGGCTGAATAATAATTATGTTAACCTTAAGTTCACCTCTAGGATCAAAGAAACAGTTACAGATTTCCTGAATTTAACACTAGACGGTATACCGAGGTACACAGTCCAGACAAAGGTATTATAAACCATCTGTGTAAATTCATTGTCACAGGCTAGTAGTGCACATCCCAAAAAATAAAAAAAATGCAGTACCTTATTCACAGTTTCTCAGAGTGTGTACAAACTGTTCCACAGATTAAATGTTTTATATACAAGCAGATGATTTGGAAAAAAAGATTTTGCAGTAGAGGGTATGATCTAAAGTTGCCGGCAATGTCAAACAACATGTTCTGGAAAAGTCATGTAGAGAAACTTTAATAGTAAAACCAAAAACAGTTGGGAAAACAGCCAATAACATTATCAACAGAAGATAATGCATCAGCAGGGCACATTGGGGCACTACCTCATAAACATTGGAGTATTTGAATGTCAGATTCAACATTAAAGCAGGAAATTGGGGAAGCACCAAGAGTTTCATTAAGAAGAGCACAGAATTTAAAAGATTAACATGCAGTAGTTTCTTGGCTACAAAAACACAGCAGAATGATGCAAATTGGCTGCCAAAGTTGCCCAAATGATTTTTTCCATGTATAAAGTGCAGCATTTGTAAATACTGAAAGATGATTTAAGCAATATACCAAGACAGGGTGTGGGTTATGTTAGGATTTATAATGCCTGGTGTGTTGTTTGGTCAAGAGGCCACAGGCCGAGTGAGCAAAACACACCAGGCATTGCAAATCCTAGCATTAACTCACATCCTGGAGTGGTATATTGTGATTATACAATGACCCCATTTTAAAATAACTGTTTTTTTTAAATTAAAAATGATTTTAGTTGTAAAAAAACAGTTTTTAATTTTTTTTTCTGTTATATCCTTCCTCTTTATGTTAAATAGGTCTCTCATTGTAGGTAGAATATTGCTGTCGAGTTCTCCCTGAAGACACACACACAGATGTAGACAGAGCCCTATCCCGACCTGGTTGCTAGAACAAATACTCTCTTCTCTGTCTTTTACTGGAAATGGAATGTGATAAAGCTGGGGATAGAGCGTGTTGAAAGCGCTAACAGGATGTCATGAATGAGTGAGCTTAAGTCCAGGTTTATTTCTTGGGTGAGGAAACAGGAATGCATGTGACTCGGAACCGGAGGAGTTTTTAATTTTATAATGTTGGATGAACTGGGGAGGCAGTGGTCAAAAGAGGTGAGCCGAGAAGGAATCAGTTTGCTGCTCAGTATGACAGAAGAGAAGGTACTTGGGGCAGAACAGGGAGGTGCAGCAGACAGAACTGTTTTTGCAGTTGCCAGTACGACGAGCAGCGATGTGGGTGGGGAGCTTTAAAATTGTGAGTGGTAGTTACTGTGAAAGCTGAAGTATGATGAGGTTTTATGTCATATGAAAACAATGATTTAGACGTACAGAGTGTGTGTTGACAAAGATTAACTGATGGGACAGTGTTTTATTTTTTTATCGGTGAGCTTTAATGGGGGGGGCCGGAGTCGTTAGTCAGGAGATTCTTACTGCCTGCTCTCTCTTTGCCAGTCCTGACTTCACGGAGGTCGGAGTGATTTCGGGAGAATCATTGGTGTAGCTTATTGGCAACTGGCATCTGTTCCTGTTGATACTATGGAGGATTTACAATGGGCACAAGGTGCCAGTTGACCAACCGGAGAGTGGCATTCTTGTCCCCATTGTATAATAAATTTATTTATTATTTATTTAGTTTTTGTTTACCGGGTTAGTGCACTAGCCAACATGATGACTATTTTCAGGCACGACCCTGGAGAGTACAGAACAAATTGGGCAAACACAAGTACATTTCAAGAAGGTAAGGAGTAAACAATACACTTTTCAAGGTGGAGAGCAATGTACATAGATGCAAGACAGTGAGGGGGTAAAACAGAATGAGTGGAGAGGGCAGCAATAACAATTCCCTAGTAGAAAAACAATTTTACAGATGGGAAACAGTATAAGAAACTGGAGCAAAACAGTAGACATCATTGAACAAGCAATCAAGACAGGTAGCAAATGTCGAAGGGATATAACATAAGATAATACAAGTAAAATGCAGTATCGGAAGAAACACAGCTATCATAATTATCTCAGCAATAAAGTTGAAAGATAGAGGAAGAGGAAGAGGTGGTCAGGTAGGAGAAACAGTGAGGTAGCAAAGTGAGAAGAAGGTAAGGAAAGTGGAGTAGCAATATGGTGAAAGGGAGTAGGAGAGGATATATACAGGAGGAAAGGTGAAGAAGACAGGAGGCCAGCCATGAGAAAGCTGGATAGAGAGATAGTGGCTGAGGGGAGCTAGAGTGGAGATACAGGAGGAGAAGAGTTTGGGGGAGCAGGATAGGTCTTACCAGGCAGAACATCTGCAAGGTCAGAGAAAAAGGGACAGGACACGTACAGAGATAGGAAAAGGATAATAGGGCATAGGGGCAGACAAGTGTACCAAATTATCAGGTAGGGTCAAAACAAGAGCAGGGGTTAGCATGCAATAGATAACGATGAAATTAATTTTTGAAGCGCTGATGGGAACCAGTCAATCTGAGTTCAAGGGGAAGTGTATTCCAAAACTGAGGAGCCACGCACTTGAAAGCCTCAGTGCCCTTTGAGGTGTAGCATCTGGGAACATTTAATAGAGATTTGTCAGCAGACCTCAGACCAAGAGGGGCTGTGTGAGGAGTTAGCAGCTCCCCTAGAGATTTGGGAGTTTTGAGCCTAACAATTGAGTCAGTAAGGGAGCCAAGATAATATTGCCTTGATGCGGTAGGGGAGAGCCATCCAAAGTCGTCATAAAGCTGACAGTAGTGTTTTAGTCGAGAGAAGGAGGACGCATTACAACATATATTATTGTATGTGACATCCCATTTCTGGAGGGCGGTTTTCTGGGCACCGGCAAGGATGGGGGCATAATAAGTTAGGGAAGGTAACAGTATTCTTCTGGCAATGGCCTGTTTAGCAGATGGCGTTAGCATGAAACCAGACTTGTACGCAGCACCCAGTTTGCAGTTTACTGTCTTGCAGGTGGATTGAATGTGAAGGTTAAGGTCCAGGGATTGGTCGAGCATGACTCCAAGATAATTAAAGGATGTGGCTATTTTTGAGTTCAGTACCATCAAGGTCCTGTACCGTAAGGGAGGAAGGACAGTTTTGAAGTTTAGGGGCCGAGCCAAGGAGCATAACCTTCGTTTTCTTCGCATTGAGCACAAGTTTATGTTCATACAGCCAGTTCTGGACATTTTTGAAGTTGGTTGACAGGGCAGAGTTTAAGATTTCCACATTGTTATCACTGGTATAGATAACAACATCATCTGCATACAGGAGAGGTGAGTAGCTTTGCAATGCACTAGGGACATTATTTATAAAGAGCGAGAAGAGGAGTGGCCCAAGGATGGAGCCCTGAGGCACACCCACACTTATTGAGGCAACCTCATATATAGCTGAGTTTAATTTCACCGCTTGAGACCTGCACAATAAATAGCTGCTAAACCAGTGAACAACCAGGGTAGAGAAATCCAGGCTGCGAAGGCAGGATAGAAGTAGGGGGTGGTCCACTAGGTCAAAGGCCTTTGTACTGTAAGGTTGATGGAAACAGCCCCAGTAAGTCTTCCCAAATCCATGTTAGAGAGACTATCAGAGGTAAGTTTTAGCAGAGCAGTGGATGTGCTGTGATTTTTCCTGAAACCATGCTGAACATCAGAGAGAATACCATATTCTGAAAGGAAGTCCAGTGTTTAGGTGGCAATAGCCTTCCCAAGTAATTTGGACAAGACCAAGAGAATAGCAATGGGATGGTAATTACTGATATCTTTTTTGTCCCGTTTTTTGAGGACTGAAGATATTCGAGCTGCTTTCCACAGGGCTGGAACTGTGCCACAAGACAGGGATAATGTATATATTTTCGCCAAAGGAGAGGCTATATAAGGGGCCTCAAGTCTGAGGAGGTGAGGTTCAAGGTAGTCAGACCCCACACTAGTATTATCAGATATAGATACAAGGGCCCAGATATTTAAACTGCGCCCAAAAAGTGTACAATAGCAGGAGCAAGTGCAAGTTCATTGTGCCCATGTGCAAGATGTGTGATATTCAAAAATGGAGCAGGCCAAACTGTGCCTACAGCCGACGACTGAATATTGCACCACCTGCGCCATAGCGCAACTAGGGAGGGGAAGCTGAGCAGATTTGATGTGCCATAGCGCAACAAGGGATGTGCAGTTGAGCAGTCCAGAGGCACCATAGCACAACCAGGGATGCCCCCCGGCAGCAAAGCAATGCAACTGCACAACCAGGGAGGTAGGGGCCCTCCACCCATGCCACAGATGGGCACAGGAACACACAGCAGAACAGACATCGTCCCCCCACACTCCATGCACTGCACAACTGGGGGAAGGCTGGAATAACCACCGGCCCATGGAGACAAGCAAACAACCCATAGCTGGGCCATGGTGCCCCATCACACCCCCCCAGCAAGCTGTGACTTGAACACAAGGAGGGCTGACCACCTCATGCCACACTGTCCCCCCAATGCAGAGCACACCCTGCACCATGACCCCCAGACACCCTCCCCAGGAGCAGCTACCACCACTGTAGGAAACCCCATGCATGCCACCACACCCACTGTGACACTGCAACCCTGTGCACCACAGAACCATGCAAGGCAGCCCCACCACAAGCACCCATCAGCGGGTGGCAGCACACAGCAATGCAACAATGGCATACACAGTGCCACCATGCACAGTCCCCCCAAGGTACTGCTGAGAGACCAACCATGCGTTGGCACATGAGGTACCCCACATGGGACAGGGCTTGCCCCGGACACCACCACCAGTGGTACAGCACCCTGCACAGTATCCCAATGACACACCTTGACCCAGCACTGGCCACAACAGCCAGCACAGACACCCACAGTGGTGTATGGAAGCATGCACCACACTGGATGCCACACAGTGCATGGACACCCATACCCAAGGGCACAACAATACAGGGACACAGTAGCGGGGCAATCAAGCCCCCAGTGTGGGCCCATGTAAACTGTGTACACACAATTCACAGTCCTCCATGGCACTGGAGTGCCAGCCACCACGTGCAGGCACTGTGGAGCCATACACCACCATCATTAGCCCGGAGCACAAGTCACAGACAGTGGTGCACATCCCCTGCAACACACACAAGGCACAGCATGGAGGTGGGACAACAACTGTGGAGGCCACAGTGTCACCCAAGGCAGACATGCACCACACCAGTGACAGGAGGCAACCCAGCAGTGTGATGGGTACAATGGCTGCCCTGCAGGGACTGCCACCACTGACATGCCAGCAGACCATGCAGGTCACAGACATGCATGTGTGTCAGCTGCACAGTCCATGGACGGGCTGATAGGGGTGCCGTGGACACAGAACAGGTGCCATGGACCACTGCACACAGTCATCCAGTGCACAGGGCACAACACACACACCACAGACACTAACTGATAGCTACCCCCACACCATAGTCACCTCCACACGGACACACACACATACCCATGACTGCACCACCCCTGATGCCATGCACACCACTGCAGCTGAGCACCTATAGCCCACTGCAAATCAGAGACCACCACAGTATTTATATCAAAATAACTGTATTGAAATCACATATAAAAGTTAACTATTTACAAGACTATTTACAAAATATATACAAGGTCGGGGGGCCACAAACAAGGTGGGGGTGGGTAAGGGAAGGGTGGACAAATGGGATGGGAAAGGAGGGTGTGAGGGTGAGTCCAGGGGTAGGGGATTTCAGGGGCTGAGGGATCCCTAGCAGGAGTACTGCTCCCCACTCTGGCTCCATCTTGGTCGGTGCCTCCGAAGGACCACGGTGTCATCTATCCTGCGGAGGATGTCCAGCGATGCCCTTGCCACCCAAAGGATCTCCTTAAGCACCTCCCTGATCTCCTGGAGATGGCATGTACCTAGGACAAGGGAGAACAGTCAATAGGTGTGATTGCACAGCCTCCTACAGCCTGCCCACTGTGCATGGCATATGGCAGTGGGACATACAGTACCTCTGTGATGGTGTGTGACCACCCACAGTGATCACGTCCACATGACCTGCCCACCCAGACGCATACAGCCATGTGGAATGCCGCACACATCCACCGGCCAAGTCACTCACAGCACCACTGTGGCTGTTTAGTGACATGGCTATGTGGTGCAAAGGCAGTGGCACAACCATGTACCCGGTGCACGCATGGACCACCATCGATGCACTCCCAGACATGCATTGCCACTGGACAGTGTTGACTGTAACAAGTCGCATGCATGGCAGTGGTGTCGATGGATGGTGGCCATGCCCTGCTGCCCACTGTGTTATGCAGCATGCAGTAGTAATCATGGAGTTATGGCAGTCACCATCATCGGGCCGGTCCAGTGGGCGGTGAGGGCCCTCGCCCCAACTGGCTTCCCTCTGCTCCTCCTGCTGCCGAGGATCATGGGTCAGGCAGCATTCCTCCTGGCCTGTGGTGCAAACATGGAGAGAGGAACATCAGTACAATCTGGTAGCAAAGCCCCCCTGCCCCCAGGTGTGTGCCCTCCCACCCAGCCAGACCCACCCACCCCACACCCTGATAACACCACCACAGCCAACTTTGAACGGTCCCTTCCCCATGTGCTGGACACATACAACTGTGATACCCATATGGAAGATAAAAGTGTGTTGACATAACACCTACCTGGCTGTGGCACCATGCCCCTCCTGGCACGTGCCCGCAGGCAGGCTAGTAGCTCTGGCTCCCTCCACTGTAGGTCCCCATACCTGTGGCGGCACTGCTCTGTGCTTCTCCCCCATCCTGTGGCCTCCTAGAGTGCACTGGCCACCTCCTCCCACACCTGGGTCCTGGACCTGTCCAGGGGTGCCTCCCCAAACAGTGGCCCATGGTGTGGCTCCACAATGGCCACTAGGTTGGCCAGTTCTATTGCCGACCACTCAGCTGCCCTCCTGCGTGCCATGCTCTCTGCTCAATTTGCCAATATGGCGCTCTGCAGCATGGCTCCCCATGTGCAGATGCTGTGTGGTACAGCGCTGCCATTCCCTGTCGCGCTGTCACCAAACAGTGCAATAGAGGTGCACCAATGCCTGACGCATGGTGCCTAGGGCGAAAAGGTTGGGCACAAGGTCAAGGGTCTCTGGTGCACAGACACGCACAGTGCCATTGGAACCCAATGCTTGTAGCACGATTGGCTGCCTGTGTGCTACCACCAGTAGTGGTCTACTGCGCAGTTGGCCCAGTGTGCCTATGATGGCCCAGTGCCACACCATGTAGGTGACCATCGCTATAGTGCCACTGGCACAATGGTGGCCATGCCCTGCATTACCTACCATGCACAGCACATCAGCAGTGTGGCAGACGCCTGTGTCAGTGACCCGGGCATGCGCAGTGAGGTGTGTACTATGCATGTCACAGAACTGCGCCATTGGCTCAGCACGTTCAACACAATTGCGCAAAGCGCAAAAGCGTGATATTCAGCTGTCATATGCAAATCATCTGATTAATCATTCAATGACGCAGCACTGCAATTTGCATCCACTTAAAGTTGCGCTTCACCTCATTTGCATGGGTTGTGCTATAAAAGTGCGACATTGGGCTGCAGTGGCCATAGTCAGTTACTGTAGTCTATTGGTGAGTTGCATGCTGCTTGGGAGTGTGGACTGTGGATTTAGGGACATGCATGGGACTGCACAGTCACAGGTAACAACTGCCATCCTTACAGGCTAAATAATGACTGAGCAAGTTGTGGAAGAGGAGCAACACAGTGGTGGGAGGAGGAGGAGGCCTAACTTTACCAAGGCCAAGACCAAAGCCCTGTTTGATGCCTACCTGGATCAGGAGCTGCTTCTCAGCGGATGGCAGGGAACACCTCAAGCCCGTGCTGCTGCATGGGAGGAGGTAGCACCTGCTGTGAACCTGCATGGCAACCACCAGTGTTCCATGCAGGAGTGCAAGAAAAAGACAGGCACAGACAGGAGGAGGATAAAGGAGAAGGTGGCTGCAATCAGGGCAGCATGAGCTGCAACAGGTGGGGGACAGCCAGAGGTGGTACACCTGACCCCACAGGAGGAGAGGAGAGGATTGCATGAAGCATGCAGCGTAGTGCCATTGAGGGTGTTCCAGGTGCTGGCTTCCAGACAGGTGGTGGCCCATCACTGCATGGTAAGTAATGGTCTGTCTGGGGGGGGCAAGGTAGGTCACTTGCAGTAATGCGACTTTGCTTTCCCTTACAGATCCTGAGCACCTGTATGGGTCAGCGGTGGTGGGCCTGTCCACTAAGGATAGTCAGCTGAAGATGGAGGAGGGCCCATCCACCTTCACTGGTATATGTGACTCAGTGTGACAGTGGGGCCGCCTGGCTGTCCACACTGATGTTGTTGTAACAGGTGCGGAGGAAGCCCTGCTTGTGTCCCAGCATGCCGGCATCCATGGATGCCGGCATGCTGTGTCTGGGGCTGGTGCAGAGTCTGTCACCAATGATGATGTCGCTAACATCATGGGCAGTGACACGTGTGTGTTGTGGGATGGCCACACAGCAGGACACATCGTGGCCATGGCTGTGGGTGCTGCTGCCATGGAGGCCTGTGTGTCATCACAGTCCCAGCCTGTGCCTGTCAGCACCAGTGGGGCAGCACTGGTGTTTGTTCAGGACAGTGGGACTGTTGCGGCCTCTGCGGCAGCACCACTGAGCCCTGGGGAGTATCAACTGGAGGGGCAGCATCAGCCGTCGGCCAATGGGCTTGGGGGTAAGGGGTTCAGCGGCAGTGTCTGTGCACCACCTGTGGACATGCCCAGACCTGGTCCTGGTTCACGGCGCTCACCCTCAAGAGGTGCTGAGCATCAGGGCTGCGCACACCCTGAGGGACAGGATACCGAGGAGGCATATGATCTCTTGGACGAGCACACCCACCTACTGCAAGCATCAGTCCAGCAGCAGATGCAGCTTGTGACATCGGTGGATGCACTATGTGCAGCTCTGGAGCAGGCAGAGGAGTGTCACAGCAGGGACACTGCTCTGATCCTGGCAGGGATGGACTAGTTGCGGGAGGATGTGACCACTGCCATTGACAGGCATGCACAGGCATTCACTGCTGTCATGGCCACAATGGGCACACAGTCATGTGCCTCTGCGTTGCAGACACCAAGCAGTGCACTGTCCGCCCCCTGTTCCTGGCATCATGTGACACCCTCCCTGTCAACACCGGTTCAGCTGTGGGCATCCCAAGCACACCTGGTGCAGGCATGTTTGGTATGCTGCAGACCCCTGTGCGAGCATGGTCGCGGTCAAGCAGTGGAACCCCTGGGGGACCATCAGTGCCACCCTATGAGGCCAGTGGTCAACCTGTCAGTGCTGGCAGGTCTCGGCGGGGCCGCCCATGCATCCATGGTGGCCGGGGCACTGTCATGTGACTGACCTGTCTCCCAATGTGACCACTGTCTGGTGCTGCCCTGTTTGCATTGTGTCTTGTAGTGGGCAGTGCACGGGTGGGTACCCGGCCCTGCACGCGGACACACAGTCCACCTGCACACCCTCCCGGCTGCTGTCCACAGTTACGTGTGCATGATGATGCCTGCATTGTGCTCTACACCAATGAGCAATGGTGCTCAGCATCTGACACATGCACATGGACAGGCAGTGGGCGAGGTGGCCTGTGGACATGTGTGTGGCTAGGGTTTGCATTCTAGGTTGGTGTGCCTCCTGCCCTCTGTGCAAGTTTGGTGCATTGTGTGTGTGTCCGTCCATGTGGCATGTTATTCCTCACCCATCCCTGGTGGTGTGTGTGCTTCCATGCCCTGCCACATCCCTTGATGGCATGCACCCCTGGTGTGTGTCCACGCATGTTTGTGGGTTGTGCCTTAGCCACTGTTGGCTGCACATAGCCCCATGACTTACCTGGGTTGGCTGAAGTGCTCCTTCATGATGGTGTCCGGGTGCAGCTGTTCCAGCCGGATCAGTCGGGGGTTCCATCGCCCAAGGGGGGACTGCCCATCACCATCATCACTGGTATCCTCATTGTCCCCATCGCTGTCCCTCTCTTTGACCTGTATGGCTATCCCACATTCGTTGGCCATGTTGTGCAGGATGCAACAGGCCAGGAATAGCCCACAGGACTTTGAGGGACTGTACTGCAGGGCACCGCCGGAGGTGTCCAGGCAATGGAAATATGCCTTCAGCATCCCGAACACCTGCTCAATGACATTATGTGTGGTGACGTGTGCCTCATTGTAGAGTTGCTGCCATGGGGTCGAGAACCGCCAGTAGGGTGAGAGCAGCCAGGGATGGAGTGGGTACCCACTGTCATCTGTGTGTAGAGGGTGGAGGTTAGTTTGATGATCAGCATCGCCCTGCCCCGGGCCATGTAGGCCACTACTCATGTCACCTCTGGCCATGCCTCCCCAGGCCCTATGTGTGTCCATGTGGTTTTCATACTCACCCACTAGGTGTCCAGTGGGGATGTCCCCACTCTCGAATCTATGGCACAGTGCTGACTGGTGTCAGATGAAGGCATCGTGTGCTCCCCCAGGGTACGTGGCACAGACATTTATTATGCACCCCCTGGCATCGCACACCACCAGGCAGTTGATGCTGGCATAGCCCTTTTGATTGATGTATGCGGCCCCCTTGGGGCCAGGTGGTGTGCGTATAGCCACATGGGTACAGTCTATTGTCCCTAGCATGCCAGGCATACATGCTACCCTGTGGAACTCCTGTATGTTTGCTGTGCGCTCCACCGGTGTGCTGGGGAAATAGATGTACTCCACAGCATGTGGCAGCAGTGCGCTGAGGAATTGGGTGAGGTGGCATGATGTGGCCGACTGGGTTATGCCTGTGGTGTCCCCAGTTGGTCTCTGGAAGGTACCCATGGTGAGCAAGCACATGCAAGCTGTCACTTTAGTCTCCACTGACAGGGCATGGCTCCGTCGTGTAGGTGCCTGCATCACATCACTGCACAGCTCACAGAGCTGCCTCAGAATTGCCCTATTCAGGCAGTACCAGCCCACAATCTCAGTGTCACTGTACAGCTTAAAGCTGGTGCGGGCTCCATACTGCCTGTTGGGGGCATACCACCAGCGGGCCCTTCCACGGCCATGCCCCCCTGCCACCCACCTTCTCACCCCCCTCATAATGGCCTCCATCTGGAAGGTGGCACTGACCATGTCCCTGGCTTGTGTTCACCCCCCTGGCAGCTGTTACTGTTTTCCCCCCGCTGTCGTCCCTGCTACTTCCCCAGCACTGGGAAAACCTGCCTGTGGTGGCTTCTGTGCTGTGTGGCACTTCCCCCTTCTGCACTGTCTGTGGCCCCCCACACCTTCCCTGTGCCTCTGTGTTCAGGGTGCCCTTTCCCTGGCCTGCCCTGTGTGCCCCTCCAGCCCTGTCTATGTGGCTAGAGTTCTGCCTCATGTGCCTTCCCTGTAGTGTTCTTGCGCCTCTCCCTTGCTTCATTTTATTTTGGCTCATTTCCGCTATGGCACAACTTCCGCTTGCTCCCCTATCGCGCATGGCACAAGTTGTTGAATATTGCACTGCACCATTTATGCATGGTTTCTCCCTCTTCAGTTGTGCATGCCTTCATTATCATTGTGCTGTTGCTCAATGTGATTTCGGGGGTGCAACTGCCTCCTGCTGAATATCGTAGAATGGCACAATTTCAGACTTGCGAAGGCGCACCCCTACTGCGCATGGCTCAACTCTTTTGAATATCTGGGCCTAGGAGTTTAAAGACCTCCTGAGTAATTATAGCCTTAAAGTAGAAAGACGGGGAATGTGATGATATTTGGGAGAATGTAGAGGAGCCAGGTGACCTGTTTAGCCTACGAGACTGAGGGCAAGAGGCCTGTGGTTGGAAAGTAGAGGTGTACAGGGACAGATCTGAGAACATTTGGTTGAAAGCAATAGGTATAAAGAGTTTGAAGACCCCTGCAGTGAAAAATGTTCACAGTTAGATAATTCATAACATGTAACACTACACATATGATCTATGGAATAAAGTGTGGTGTGACAAGTATTATATCAGACGCACAGTTAGGATATTCAAGATCAGAATACAGGAACACGTACAGAATATAATTTGGGTGAGAACAGACAAGCCACTGTGGTTGCACTTTAAGGAAGACATGGGGGAAGTCCTGAGAGCATGTTATGTTTTGGGATACAGTTCGTAAAAACAAATCCAAGAGGGAGTGACAGACAGAATGAGTTAGATAAGAGACAACTAGAATGGATTTCTTGTTTGAATTGTTTAAAACTGTTGGGACATAATGAACTGGCTCTAAAATGGTACCTAAAATGAAAACAGAATTGTTGTTTGTGAACAATTGATTGATGCCTGCCTTAATGCATTGCCGAGGCCATTTCTGTGAAATTTAAAATTATATTTGTGCTGTTCTTTTGGAGGTAAAGTCCTGGATAGAACAGACTGTACACTTTAATGCTGAAGCACTTTGGAACAAGCAGCTGCTGGAATTTGAAGAGTACTTTGTGATGGAACAAAAAGCAAAAAATGCAAGAAATATTGAAGAGAAAATGAGCATTATTATAAACAAGGACTTGATATATTTGCTTATCAATATTTATTGTAGGCATTTATTGTTTTGCAAAGTCCAAATGTGAATTTATATTTATAGTTTAGATAGTTTAATTAATTATTGTAATTTGTTTCTAGAATATTTGTTTGTACTAGTTGCTACAGCAACATAGAGAATACTGGATTGTCAGCTATGCACAACCAGTGTGTTCTGCCTCACATGGGTTCTGATTCCCTCTGACCTTTAGAGCAAAGCTTGAGAGGTCCATGGAAATCAGAACCCCAAGGTGGCAGAGTACACTGGTTGTGCATAAAGTTGCTCATCCAGTATTTTGGGCCCGATATTCAGGATTGCGCCCGGCAAAGGTGCTATTGGTGGTGCAGCGCAACTGAGGTGCACTGGAGCAACAAAAGGATATATTGAAAAGAGATGTGCCATGGCAGAAATGTGAAATGCGCCTGATGCCCTGTACAGCATGCAGTCCCTGTAACAGGGACCTCAGTCGTTCCCCCTCCCCAACCCGTAACTCCAATCACCAAAATATTATTATCTACAGATCCCTGGTGGTCCAGTGGAGCCCCCTCCCCATCCTGTACCTCCGATCACCAAAATATTATTGGTTAATGATCCCTGGTGGTCTAGTGGTACCCTCTTCCCCTCCTGTATCTTTGAGCACCCGTAATGTGGAAAAAGAATTCCCTGGTAGTCTAATGGTACTCCCTTCCCTGCCGGTAACCCCAATTGCCTGTCAAGTTAGTTAAAGTACTTCCCTGGTCATCCAGTGGCACCCTCACCCCCTCCACCCACACAGGACCCCCAGCCCACCCAGCTCCCCCGCTGTTGTCGGCAGGCAGCAAAGCAAACCCACCCTCATATCTCCATGGCTGCTTGCTGAATAACAGCTTACAGTATCAGCTGCAAGCCCATTGGTCCACACTGTGGACCAATGCGCTTGCAGTGCATACTGTTACAGTCATTCACAACTTGGTGAATAAATTCATTCATTCACCAAGTTGTGAATGATTATTACAGCATGCACTGCAAGCCCATTGATCCACAGTGTGGACCAATGGGCTTGCAGCAGATACTGTAAGCTGTCATGTGGCTGGCAGCTGCAGAGGCATGCAAGTAGGTTTACTGCCTGCTGATGATGGGGGGGCTAGGGGTCCTGTGTGGGTAGGGGGTGGGGAGTGCCACTGGACCACCAGGAAAGTAGTTTAACTAACTTGACGGGTGATCTGGGTTACTAGTGGGGAGAGGGGGGTACCACTAGACTACCAGGGATTTCATTTTTACACATTACGGGCACTTGGAGGTATGTGAGAGGAGTGGAGTACCACTAGACTACCAGAGATCATTATTAAACTATTTTATGTCAGCCCGCTGGCACAGTGGTTGATTTCCACTTGTGATGCTGATGATCCAGGTTTGGGAATGGACTCGGGTCGCCGGAGGGCCTGCCGGGGGGAGAAGGATAGAGCATCCTATGGAGAGGGGAGGGAGGGTGGGAAGTGTCCGATGAGAGATGGACCCCTGGCGGAGGCCGGGGGCTGTACAGCTACTGGCGCTCATGCTAACTGGAGGCGGGATGGACACTGGATGTCATTGCATGTCCACACCTCCCAGATGAAAATAAGAAAAAGGGAGGGGAGAGCGTCTTTCTTTGTGAAGCCCTCCCCAGTCTTCAATTCACCACTGCCGCCACACTCCCAACTAGATACTAGTTCTGTGGCACTGGAATTAGGGAACCAGTGCTGCAGCCCCGCCCTCTGGGGGGCAAGCCAGGGGTAACCAGAAGCAGGTGGCAATAGGCAGTTAGTGGAAGCTCCAGGGGCCGTGACCAGGGCAGAAGAGTGACAGGTAGGATCTCCTGGATAAATAAGAAAAAAAAATTTAACTATTTTATTACGGTGATTGGAGGTATGGGATGGGGAGAGGGAAACCACAGGACCACTAGATCATTACCCAATAATATTTTGGTGATCGAAGGTACAGGAGGGGAGGGGGTAACACCAGGTTACCAGGGATCATTACACTATTTTATTACGGTGATCAGGAGTAAGAGATGGGGAAGGGGGAACCACTGGACCACCATGGAAATATTTTGGTGCTTGTGTACGGTATTCGGGGGAGGGGTATCCACCCACGTCTGGCAGCTGCTGTGTTGCGCATTACACTACAGCAGAACACCTGTGGGTGGCTAGAGGTTGAGTCATTTTTATGGACTGAACTTTGTGTCCAGGAATGCGGCACATCTCTGGGATGTGCCAGCAGATGCACCACACATCCTGAGCTGAATATCGAGATGTGCCACATATGCATGGGCACGCACCCTGGAGATGTGCTGCATACATTATATTTGCACCCCGGCGCACCGGGAATTGCACTGTACAATTCCCCTTTTGAATATTGCCTAGTCGCATTTCTGGGGTTGTACTGACACAACCCCTTTGAGTATCTCAGCCATAGTATATAATATTATGTGAAATGTGCACACAGCAGTTCTTTGGCTTTTAGAATGAAACTGACTTATGCAGCCTCTACAGGTTCCAGAATGCTGTTGTACCACAGAAGGGTACAGTCACATTCCATGACCTTTGAACTGTGGTACAACAGCATTTTTAAAGGAATGGAATGCTGCACAGAATAATGTTCTATGATACACTGTATAATATTATTTTAACACTTGTGATGTGGGTGTGGGCAAGTCCCCTAATGAAGATTGGGAGGCTGAGAGGGGCAGCATGGTGAGAAGCTTGTATTGATCTGTTTTGTGATGCTTTATACACGTGTTCAAGCATTTGTGCACTCTTGGCAATACCATACATTTCTTATCTGTGATGTATGCATGGCATAACACAGAGTAAATTTAAAAAGAGTGAATAAATGAGAATGCAGTTGGAAGTCAGCAATTTGTGATTGCAATTTTTTACAAGCCTAAGTACCTGAGAAGTTCATAAAATTCTGTTGGACAGATGAATTAGGTCATCTTTTGGTCTTCTGGAGCAAATGGGATTTGGTAGTAATCACTCCTCAGGTCAAGGACAGAGAACCACTTGCTACCATTTAAACAATGCATGCACCCTGAATCCTTGTCATGGTGTATTGATCTGGTATGGTTCTCTTGTTCAGGGTCTGAGAAGCAAACTGCTCCATTTTTCTTTCTCACAACCACTATGGGGGAAGTATATGGGCTGTGGGATTCCTGGATTATCCAAGTTGCTAGCATCTCCTGTAAGTGTTGCCTAATGTTATACAGGTCTGAAGGTGCCAACCATCTGGACCTGTCTCACAATGGGCTGCAGTAATGTAACCAAATCCGGTTTTCCTCACCTCTGTCACAATCTATGTTCCATTCCTTGAGGGAGAAGATTTTTTTCTTTACAGTGAATTTTTTTTGGATCTGCTCCTTTGAGCTTGTCGGCTGTGGAGATTCTCCAAAGTCAAATATGCTTGGGTCCAACCTTCCTGAAGAAGTCTGGTTACTTGGCTTGGGTTGCACTACAGTGTCCACCAGAATTCTGACAAGGGTTCTCACTTTCTGTACGATCATGTCAGGATCCAAGACATTCTTAACTTGCATCACCACTCTCCGTACATACTGGTATGCTTTGGCAGGCAACACACTGGCAACTTTTCTGCTGCTTTCTTTCATGTGAATTTTAGGAGTTTAAGGTTTTTGCTTTAAACTCTGTTACTGTTTAACTGTTGACTACTGCTAATTAACTCAGCCAGGTCCTAGCTTAAGATTGTAGATTACTGAGATAGCCAACTCCACTTTCATTTCAAATGCTTAGCAACAGTTTTAGATGCTGCCGTTAATTTGTTTTCATCTGATTATGCACACTCTGTTACTGAACTGTAGTTGAATTATATAATTTTATCTAACTCAAATGTCTACCTGTTGTAGAGCTGTTCATTGCTGTATCTCCCTGTCTCTCTCACTCTGCCTAGCTGAACTCCCCCTAACCTCGGCTCCCCCTTTATATCAACTTAGGTCTTGTTTTCTCTTCCCATACAACTCTGAATCTGCCCCCCCATTAGCCACCCCTCCCACCTTTTATCACCTCTTACCCTTCTCTACTGACCTGCTACTGCTTCTCTGTCTACCCGCCCTGACTGCCCCGCCCACCTCTCTGCCCTCAGCATCAATTCTAATACCCTTTCTCCTTTGTTCTCTCTCTCTGTCTCTCTCTCTCTCTCCACAGAAGCCCTAGTGGGCACTTAAGTCAAAATCACTTCAAGTCTCCTCAGGACATGAATCCTCTCTAGCCGCTGTCCCCTCCTTCGGACCCCTGCCACAGGACACCAGGTAATTTTCAGTGCTTCTCTCCATGGCGCTCCAGTCTGAACCCCGGAGTATGGTTCCAGCCATGATTGGCCAGTGCCCTGAGACCCCAGCCATAGCACTGGACTATTCTCGGACTGGGATCCCTGTGAATGGCTGCAGCAGGAACCCAGTCTTCCTGTTCAAGCGTGGTCCTCTCAGGCAATGGTCCTTCCAGGCAAATTTAACTGGGACTGTGTGGCTTTTTTTTGCTGCTTTCTTCACTTGAATTTTCTCCCACCAGCCCTCCCCCACACCCAGCCTCCATTAAATCCAGATAAACCACACCCCCACCTTCCTCCCACTTTTTCTGATTGGCCTATTTCTCAATCGGTAAGCCATTCCTCTGACGAGTTAGACAGGCTCCCTCGCTCAGTCCTTTTTGAACCACGGCTTGTTGCACTGCATATTATAATTTCTTCATTCTCATTTCCCCCTCTTGTTACGCCCCTGAAAATTCTACTATATTCTCTGTTGTCTACTACCTCCACTGTAACTTCTTGCACAATGCTCCTCCTAAAAAGCAGCTTGCCTCCTTGCAATGTGTCAGATACTGGCTCCCACTGTAACAAAGTCATCTAAATACTACATAAATAAGACTCTAACAATAAGATTCAACATCTCACCCTTCCAACAATGCCCCAAATTAGCCTCTACTCTTGTGCAAAGTAATGATGACAATACAACACCCTACCTCACATTAGGTTTGGATCAGTGGTGAATTGTGAATGCTATCACCCCTCCAGTCGCTAATGCGTTATTTACCAGTTTCACCGTCAAATATCACTTACCCAAAAGACATGACCAGTCGCAGACGCTAGTGAACCTCAAAAGGCAGGCCATACATTTGACCTGGCTACCTGTGCTTCTTTCCGGGTATATCCACCTGAACCCCGGCCCCAGGGCAAATACAGCAGTCTGACCAAATGTCTCAATTCAACTTAGCAAGCACAGTAGGCTAACTTTCACCTCCATTGACACCATAGACCATGGGGCACTTCTCGAGAGCCTGAGATTCATCTGTGGCCTGTCTAGTACAGTTCTCAGATGATTTAAACCCTTCCTAACTGGTAGAACTCAAAGGGTTGTGTCAGAGATTTTTTTCCTCTGACCCATTCTCTCTGCCATGTGGAGTTCCTCAGGGCTCGGTGTTGTCCACCATGTTGTTCGCAGTGTATATGCTGCCCCTTGGAGACATTGTAAGATGTTATGGGATGAAGTTTCACTGCTATGCTGATGACACCCAGCTCTACCTGTTTTTTGCACCTGACCAGGATAGTGCGTGCTTGGTATTTAACAACTGCCTCGCTGAAATCTAGCACTGGATGAACTCCAGCTGGTTGAAGCTGAACTCTGGAAAGACTGAGGTGATGGTAGTGGATCCAAGTCACTGGACAGAGGGGTCGGGGGCTGGCCAACTCACCAAACTTTGTCTTGAGGGTATCCAGCTTCCTTCCTCTGAATGAGTGCGAGACCTGGGGGGGATTCTTGATGATGGGCTGACACTGCCTTTGCAGGTGTCAGCAATTGCTAACTCATTTTTTTTTACCATCTGAAGAACATTGCCAGGGCTAAGCACCTTGTTCCATCCAGCGACCTTCCAACGTTGACCCATGCCTTTGTGACCTTGCACCTTGACTACCGCAACTCCCTTTACCGAGGGCTCCTGGGGGTTGATATCTGCCGCTTACAGCTAGTGAAGAATGCTGCTACGTGGCTGCTGATGCGGACTCCCTGTTCAAATCACATCACGCTGGTGCTGTGCGAACTGCACTGATTGCCTGTTCAGTGGTGGATCACCTTCAAGGTTGGTCTTCTGACCTATAAGGCCCTGCACAGACCAGGCCCAGACTATCTGTAAGAGCTCCTGTGCATCTACTGCCCCAGGCAACCACTGCGCTCAGCTGATGAGGGGTTGCTAGAGATTCCCAGGGTATGTCTTAAGACATCAGGGGCCCATGCATTTATGTATGTGGCCCCAACCGTGTGGAATTCTCTACCTTGTCAAGCATGTGAGTGCATGACTGTGGAGAACTTTAGGAAGGCCTTGAAGACACATCTGTGGCTTAGCGCCTACTCAGACTGATTATTCCGGCTATTTTATCTATTTGATTATTTGGTCATACTGTTACATATTTTATTGCTTTTATTTATTTATTTATTTGTTTGTACAAACAGCTTTATACGTTTATTATTGTACAGCGCCTTGGTGCTTGAAAGGCTCTCTAAAACTAAAGTTTATTATTATTATTATTATTAATAATATATGCAGTTTAATGGCAAAACTTGATGCACTTCAAGTTTGGGTTACCTAATACCTGCCAGATATTGTCTCACCGGTCAAAACATGGATTAGTCCTAGAATTGCTGATATGGTCATTCAGTTTCCGGGATACACCTCTTTCAGACTTGACAGGATAGGAAAGTGAGGTGGTGGATATGTTCTCTATCTAAAGGAGCACATACACGCCCAAATGTTACCTCCTATTGCCACTAACTGTAGAACCCAACTTCTAGGGATAAAAGTTTTACTCTGCACTAATGGCAAAACAATAACTGTTGCTTGGGTTTGTATCTCCCCCACATGACCAACCCAGAGGTTTCAAAATTATCCAGGACTACCTTGCTGAACACCACCAGAACTCAGAACTGATAATGATAGGGGATTTTCAATATTAACTGGGCATCCGCAGCTGCTGCACCTTATGAAGATGCACTCCTAGCCCTAAACCTGATGCAAACTGTGAACTCCCCTGCTCGCCTAAATTACAGCACGGTAACAAGATCCCTGATTGATTGGGTTATCACTAACTGGCCAGAGAGAATAACCCACACCATAGTTCTCCTGGATTCCCTCAGCAATCACTCTCCTATCTTTTTTTGCTGGTCTAATAAGTCCCCCAAAGTACCATCTAAAACACTCACACACAGAATATTGAAAAAAGGAAAACTGGCTGCCTTGAAAATACACCCCTAGACTCCAAGATTGGAGCTTCTTAAACAATACAGATGACATTGACGCTGCCCTGGATGGGTTCATACTCCGATTCAGTGAGTTCTGTAATATCTATGCCCCCCCCCTCACAAAACAAAAAATTTGGGACCCCAACTCCTAGAAATGATGAAACACCGAGATGACCTATGGGCAAAAGCAAAATGCACAGTCTTCCCGGCTGATACCCAGAACTACAAAACTGCTTGGAACAATTGCACCCTGGCAATCCGCAAAGCTAAAAGCCAAAATTTCAGAACCAAACTTACTAACTCCTGGAGAGACGGCCATACGTTCTGGGATAACATTAAAACTTTATCAGGTAAACCTAATAAAACTCCCCCCACCATATTAAATGTGAATAGCTCCTCCACCCAAGAACCCCCAGAGTCATTGCCAATACTTTTAATAAGGCATTCACTGACCTCAGCAGTGTTCTACCCCCTGACTTCCTCCTACCCCCAAGCAATGACTATCCTCTAGAGGAGCCTACATCCAATACTAGCTCACTGCTACCTTTTTACCTGAAAATTGTCACTCCAGAAAAAGCAAAAAAGTACATCATTAAGGCGCTTGGTAAGACAAGAGCCAGTAGCAATATGCTTGACCTCAAGCTCGTTAAGCTCACCCTTGATTTAATCCTCGTTCCCCTTGCCAAAATCCTAAATTTATCCCTTATCACTGGTAAATTCCCCCAACTCTGGAAAGCCGCTGTGGTCACACCCATCCACAAGAGTGGTGACTGGACCCTCCACTCTAATTATTGACCTATTTCTATTCTCCCCCCTCTCAAAAGTGTTAGAGTGCATAGTATCGGGCCAATTGACAGACTACCTAGACAAATATCTGCTTCAATGTCGGCAGCAACATGGCTTTCGTAAGCAATGTAGCACTACAACTGCCCTTGTTGAATTTACTGGTTACATTCACAGTGCTTTAGACCATGGTCTCTTGGTGGGGGCAACCTATATTGACCTCACCAAGGCCTTCGACACCATTAAACAGGAACTGCTCCAAAACCAGCTCTCCTGGACGGGTCTATCTGCAGAATCAGTATCCTGGTTCCGAAGCTGCCTTACAGGATGAATCCAAAGAGTGAAAATTCATGCTGTTCTCTCTGATAGTCAGCCTGTTACTACAGGGGTACCCCAGGGGTCAATCCTCATCCCACTGCTCTTTAGCTTATTTCTTAACTAACTCCCCAGACCCCCAGACCATAAAAGACAATGTCTTGCTATACACAGATGATGCTGTACTCTATTCAAGCCACCATGATCCCACGATGCTCAAGAATTTGATGCAGTAAATTTCTCTGTTGTTGAAAATTGGTTCCTCAAATCCAAATTACTACTTAATTACAAGAACACCAAAACCATGACGTTTGCTTCTGCTCATAACAAACATAGATCCTATCAGCTACAAATTTGCAACAATTGCTGTTCCCCCCTTGAAATGGTACAAAGTTTCAAATATCTTGGGGTGACACTGGACAGCACTCTCTCATACACCTGACATATTTATATTGTTGCTAACACGGTTAATGCTAAACTGGGTCTGCTTTACCAAAATAAGAAAACAATGTGAGAAATTGCAGCACTCCACAGAACAAATCAAAGAAACCACAAAACAATGGATTTAAACAACTATTGTTGTATTTTAAATTCCACCTTGTGAGAGCCCCTAGCGCCTCAGCTTAGTGCCTTCAAGGGGGCGTTTTTACTTCCTGGTCACCCATGCACATTTAAATACTTAGAAAGTTGTGACATCACACTAGAACGAACCAGTCACCTATTAGCTAAAAAGAATATCATTACAAAGCATGTATGTGTATTCTAATGTTCTTTTACACACTCATTTTACACTTCATGTGCATCACACCAATAGTAAAGGAACAAATAAGCAAAAACAGTCCAGAGAGACAACAGATCAAGAAGCAGAGGGAGATCAAAGGAGAGAGGTTTCGGTAATAAAAACAGAAATAAAAGGCAAGATAGAAACCAAGATAAAAATAAAACTACTGATAAGGCAACTAGCAAGAAGAGCCACAGAACTGTTACTATAGATCTGGCATCGAATACTATAACACACCCTTTTTTAGACAAAGAACTAACAGTACTAGAAGACGAACAAGGAAGGGAAGACGAGGGAGAAGGAAGTATAGGAAACAAAACGTATGCGTTGAGAATGTCCAGAAAACCGAATCACAAATAGTGAATCTAAGTGACTGTGTTCTTAACAATTCACAATACTCCCTCTTAAGCAAAGGATTAAACTTTGTTCCATCACCCCCTATAGATTGATTCCAGATCTTTGTGGACTTGTTTAAACTATTCCAGAAAATCAAACTTAAGTATTTTTTTTGTAAATTACAACACTCCAGGAACAACAAATAAGGGTTATACTGAAGTATTTATAACAACCGGATTTAGAGTTGGATGAGAGTCTAGACTTAATTTTGAGAGGTGATTTAATGTTGAAAGAACAAGGAGAAGTAAATGAAGAAATGCTGTCTGCTGATACTGTAGAAACTAACTTGGATGGACTTTTGGAACTAATTTTGGTGACTGAGGATCAGGACAATAACTTATCGGACATGAAAGTAGCGGAATTTGCTGTTATGAGAAATACCTTATTCAGATGCAAATCGGACTTCATTCCCCTGACATTCAATGGTAGTATAAATGTCTTTGAGAATACTGTTCTTTTTAAGGTAAGGGAGTTGCTGGATAAATTTGATACAAAGAAAGAAACTAAAAATCTAACATATTCAGAGAGAGCTGCACTAAAACAATTGTCAAGTGAGCCTAATAGTATCATTAAGAATGCTGATGAGGGTGGAAATATTGTTTTAATGAATTGTGAAAAATATCAAGGAATGGTTGAGAGATTATTATCTGATATTAACAACTATAAGAAGTTAAAGAGCGATCCCACCCTACAATACAGAAATGAGCTGTGTGTGTTATTGGATCAAGCAGTACAGAATGGAAGTATAAATGATAATGAATTTAAATATCTTTACTGTGACTTCCCTGTAATTCTGACTCTGTATTGTTTGCCAAACATACACAAAGATTTGTTGGACCCCCCAGGTAGGCTAATTGTTTCAGGGGTCGGCTCATTAACTGAGCATGTAAGTGCATTTATTGACCTGTTTCTCCAGCACAACATGAAATCCCTACCCTCATACTTGAGAGATACAAGTGATGCTATACATAAATTTGGATGTCTAAAATGGGAACTAGCATACATGTAGATATACACTGATGTAGAGGGCCCTGTATACCTCTATTAGGCATACAGATGGAGTTAAGGCATCTAGATGTTTTTTAGAATGTGATCAAAATGAGATGAGTGCTCCTGTGACATTTTTGGTAAAATGCCCTAGAATTTGTACTCAGCCACAGCTACTTTGAATTTAATAATGAGTTTTATGCTCATATTTGTGGTACTGCTATGGGGGCCTCAAAGGCCCCATCATATGCAAACCTTTTTTTGGGCTGTGGGAACAGGAACATCTGTTTAACCAAAATGTAAATCCATATTTTCAATACATCACCAGATGGGGGCGACAGATTGATGATTGTTTATGTATATGGTTGGGAAATTTGGAACAAGCTAGAGATTTTGTGAACTGGCTAAATACCAACACATTCAATCTCAAATTCACTTCAACAATACATAAGACATCAATAATTTTTTTGGATATTACATTATGTGGGGATGAAGTAACAGGCAAGATAAATACCAAAGGCTTTAGGAAGCAAACATCTACTAACTCTTTGTTGAGAAATGACAGCTGTCACCCATACAACCTTAAAAAATCAATTCTGTATGGGCAGTTAGTAAGAATCAAGAGAAATTGTACCGAAGACTCAGATTTTAATGAACAAGCTAAAGAATTACTTAAGTATTGAATGACGCCTTAAGAAAGGTACAGCATAAGAAACAGACAGATTTTTTGAATTGTAAAACTAAAAAAGTTATGTCTGATGCAAACAATGACAAAATTACATGTTCATTAGAACATAATAGAATATCAGGACAAGTAGGAAATGTTGTGTGGAAATGTCTGGACATTTTAAAAGAAGACCAAAAATCGAAAGAAATATTACTGGAAACACCTATAGTTACTTTTAGAAAGACTGCAAATTTAAAGGAGAAGTCGGTTAAAAGTCAATTTTTTTTACAAAAGAGGCATCTGTTAGGACATGGTTACCAAGTAAACCAATAGGTAATCATAAATGCAAAACATGCAATGTGTGCAAATACATGATAATTGGCAATGAACTTACAATGCCAAATGGCACACAAATTAAGATACAAGACTTCATTTCATGTACTACAACATTCCTAGTCTATATTCTATGGTGCAGTTGCAATAAACATTACATAGGTTAAACAGTGAGACCATTAAAAGAAGAATACAAGAACATGTACGGTCTATTTTAAATAAGAAATTGGATATACCTGTGGGAAGACATTTCTTTCATGAGCATCAATCTGATCCTGCCAGTTTCAGATTTATGGGATTAGAACAACCTCTCGTCAAGTGCCCCTCGAGAGGGACAGATCTAACTTTTTATTAAAGAGAGCTCTTGGATATTTAGAGCTGAAACAGTGAATCCCATGGGTCTGAATGAAAGATGGGACTTAAAACCTTTTTTTTTTGAAAACGTAGAATATTATGGAGTTTACTATACAAATTGCTTATTGTATTTTTTCAATGACGTACTATACTGTATTAGAGAACTTATAAGTTTATTTTTTATTTCAGGTACCTACTTAAACTTTCCAGTACAGATGGCCAGCATGTGCACAAGCATCATGTTCTGATAAGTAAAGGTCCTGGAGAGACCTCACAGATAAATCAAATCCTTTTTTTCTCCTGTTTTCATAATGATTCTTTGAGACTAGGTAGTAAGTAATAACCTGAAATATTTATGAAACATTTATAAATGGTAAATGCTATCTTTTAATGGCTCCTTATCTACTTTATGAATGAATATTGATATCAGTGTATCAATATTATGGAGAACCTGTTGATATATTATTAGAAATTAAATTAATAAGTACTGTAGCTAACTATAAAAGTTAACAAAATAAATATTTTGTTCTCTATACCATACCACCATTCAGACTAAATTGAGACATTTGTGCTTTGTTTTTGCTTTTTTGTTCCTGTACTATTGGTGTGATGCACATGAAGTGTAAAATGAGTGTGTAAAAGAACATCAGAATACACATATATGCTTTATAATGATGTTCCTTTTAACTAATAGGTGATTGGTTTGTTCTAGTGTGATGTCATGACTTTCTATGTATTTAAATGTGCATTGGTAACCAGGATGTAAAAGCACCCCCTTGAAGGCACTAAGCCGAGGCTCTAGGGGCTCTCACAAGATGGAATTTAAAATACAACAATAGTTGTTTAAATCTGTTGTTTTGTGGTTTCTTTGATTTGTTCTGTAGAGTGCTACAATGTCTCATATTGTTTGCTGTTTTTCAGATGGCCATCTGTTTGTAAGCGCATCCCCTTGCACATCAAGCACAGCCTGAGCTTTCTCTTGTTTTGTTTACCAAAATAAGCATTGCCTTACTAATGAAGCTCTAAAAATTGCTGTCTCAAGCTCAGTGCTATCAATTATTGATTATAGCCTAGTGGTTTATGGTGCTGCAACACAAACAGCGCTCCAACATATTGAGACCATGCTTAACAAGGCCTGTCTACTTGTGCTGGGTGCAGACCAACTGACACACACCTATGCTCTGTATGCACAGTCTGGATGGCTCAATCTGGGGTGTAAACTACAATATCAAGTTTGCCTCCTTGCCAAGAAATCCACCCTAAGACCCTCCCCCCCAGGGTATGCAATCTCATCACAACACCCAGAGCCACCAGAAGTACTAGGAACGTAAACAACCGCACCCTTAAAATATCCTTCCACTGTACCTCACAAGGCCAGCGATCCTATGAATACCATGCACCACTCTGGCTAGATGCCATGGGGGATGTCTTTCATAAGGAAACCAAGCTAGGACTGTTTACAGTAAGTCAAACCACCGTGCACGTCTAGCATCAGTCAGTGTCTGTGACTGTGGGATTTAACTCCCTGTCACAACCGACCTTTCCCTAGCTTGCTGCCAGTGTATAGACTACCCTCTGCCTCTTCCCCTACATCCTCTCTAACTCAGAGCCCCTGGTTACTACTACAACTCTTGCTTCTTACTGTTCACTCCTATTCTATTTCCCCCTTTTCTTTACCTCACTCAACAGTACCTTCTCCTCTGCTCAGCTCCTCTTCTCCACTCCTAATATTAGCTGTCCCTACTTCCACCAGCTTTCTGTCAATCCTTTCCCTGCCCCTTCCCCCTCCCCTTCCTCATTACCCCCCATTACTCCTCCACCTCCTCTACTCTCTCCCACCTCCTACTCTCCTCAACCCTGCCCCCCGCATTCTTCCCCCATCACACTGCAAAGCTTACTTTGCTTCCATATTTTGTACTCAGGTAATAGACCTGTTGTTAAAGCATGCCTTGATTTGGTATCCTCTGCATTAGATCTACCTTATTACCGATGTTTTGCTCCATATATCTATCTGGACTGTGTACATTCCCTTTGTATTTGCCGAAATTATCTGTTTCTGTTTGTATGATGAGAAACCTCTGTAAATGAGCCTCTGGCTCAAAGGTATTTCCGATATGTAAAAAAATAAATAAAACACATGGGTTTCAACAACAATCCACATGAAAGTCTGTGATCTCCTGGTGCATCCAGCATCAGAAGTTTCCATATTACATCCTTCATGAAATGCACCTCTTCTTGGACATCGCATTTAGTACTGGGAGGTAAAGTCAGTTCTTGAGGATCCTTTCTCCACACTATGCGCACTACATTCTCTTTCACTTCATACTGTTCAAACCTGGTGAAAACATGTCTCATAAGTCCATTCACTTGTCCTTTGACAGGGGCTGTCTGTTGGTTCTGCAGCTTCTCAGAGTTGGTGCAACCTGGCAAACATGTGAGTGTTTGTCCCTACGATAATAGGCACATCCTTCCTCAGTCCGACCCTGAGACATACTGGAGCCAAAGACTCCACAGGCCCTTCCACACCAGTCACCTCCATAGAAAAAGATATCCATGACATGATGCATCCAGGATAGGGGTAGATGGAATCTCTGAGGCCCCACACATTTAATCCTTCCAGGAGTTCAGTCCTCTTGTTATAATTACCATCTGTAGCAGGTATCAGAAACAATGGTGGCCTGCAATCCACTGTCTAGAAGGACATGGGTTGGACTCCCTTTCACTTAGACCTCTACCACAGCTGACAAACCAACAAGTTGTTGCAGCAGATAATTGGAGTGATGTTTACCTTCTGCTGCAGACTTTTTGGCCGAGGCGTTGAAGCTTGCAGTGACCGGGATACCTGCTTGTTCCCTCACAGATCCCCTCTGAAGATTTAACTGCTGCAGTAGATGTTCTGACACCCTTCAATAGTCTGAAGACTCTATGTACTCTCACTTAATGTAGCTGTATTGGTCACTCTGGAGACAGAAGAGGCACCATGGCAAGATCTTGGGTTGCCTCTGGGTACCTCCCAGGGTGAAGCCCAGGGCACAGGTGAAGGTGCTGATGGCCCAGTGGTCCTTTTGAACTCCTCTAGCATTTGTTTTATTTCTGCTAGCTGATTCTTTAGATCACCCATCACATCATTGGGAGCTTGCACCTGTCACTTCCACAGGGGCTGAGGTGGATGAGTTGGTCACCTTGTTTTGGTAGTCAGGCGGATCATTATTCAGCCAAATGATGAGATGAATAACCCCTTTAACATGCTAAAATGTTGACAAATAAACAAGTAAGAAAATGTATTTATTTATTTATTTGTTTACTGGGTAGGTGCACTGATACAATGGATCATTTTTAGGCATGGCCTGGGCCATGAAGATGGCACATGGGTAATACAGACAGCATAATTACATTGATTAAGAATGGTGCAGGTGATAAAACAAAATGGCAACATACAGATTAGATACAAGAATACATTACAATGCAAGAAACACAGAATGAATACAATACAAATAAAAAGCAAGTACAATATAAACAATGGCAGTCTTTACAGTGTTCACCTTAGGACAACGGGACGGTTTTGTCCTAGGTATGGGGGAAGGTCTCTCATCCACAGGATTACCTGGCTGAGAAAATACATTAGGATTCTGTCAGCAGCCAGGCTTTAAAGTGTGATATGAATGTAAGGTGCAAGTCTAGAGAGCGTAGGGAGGTGGTAGTTTTCTTGCATTGCATGGGAGCCGCGAAGGACAGGGCATTTTATTTATTTATTTAAAAGTTTGACCAGGAAGACATACTGAGCAATTTGCTCATTTTCAGATGTGTCCTGGGGGAGGGGAGCAAGGAAGGGTACAGAGGATAAAATGAACAAAACAAGGTGTAACACAAAGCAATAAGTTTAACAGCATGACATAACATTTAGTATAAGGAATGATATACAATAGCATTAGATACAGAGGAGATAACAAGAGCACAATACAGCATTTATACAATGATTGGGATGACTCAATAGACAATAAATTCTGGACAGTTGTACACTGTCGGGACATTTTCAAACTGCTCTGAAAAAGGGAGCAAGTGGATGCTCCATACATCTGAGATGCTCCGGACCAAAATATTGCAGTATTCAGAAGACACGGGGTTAAGAGGTTCTGGAGCATCTCAGGCCCAATATACTAAAGATGCTCCATGGCCCAACTTGAAATGCTTGGGAGTATCTGGGCAGGACCGAATATAGCAAAAGGAGCAACTCAGAAAGAGTCAGTAGAGCAACAGGGAAGGACTGCACGTGGGAAATGAGGGCTGATCAGATGATCCTGCAGAATGAGATGGTCCAGGAGCAAATCTGCAATATTCAGCCAGAGTACGCAAATGGCCCCATTGCCCAATTCAGGAGCAACTCAACTTCTTTGCATCAGATTATAGGTTGCTCCACACCTCATGTGCATGTGCTGAGCTTTTCTTGGGGTGCCCTGGCCACCTCATACTACAAGTGACCAACAAGTACTTCAGTCCTGGAAGTAAGTTTGTTTACATTCCTCATGTTACAGCCTGTGTTGCACTGCATCCAATGGGAACTGGCCCACACCCAGATATGCTGGAACTCTGCACATGCATGCCACTCTCCTGTCCTGCACTGCCCCATCCCTGCTAGTGGTCCTACCTGCCACTGTCCTGTCCAGCCATGGTTCTCTTCCATGCCTCTGACATTTTTGTGCCTGAGTGTGAGTGTTGCCTGCCACCTTGCCACCTGTACCTGCTATGCTGAGCCACGGGAGTGTGACATTACGCTGCCATCATTTTGCTCCCGTCATTTCACTCCCTACATCTCGCTCCCATCTCAATTCACCTCCATGTCATTTCACTCCTGATCATTACGCTCCTGCTTGAAGAGAACATGCCCAGTAGCTCCTCACAAAAATGGCCAATCAGTACTTTTTACTGTAATTTATTTTAATTAAGGCCCCCCCCGACAAAAGATCACAGCCCTTCTGAAGAAGTCAGACAGAAGTCGTGTTTCTCTCCTCATTTAGGCAGTCTCAGTGTGCACACATGATACTAGCTAATTAAACCCCCTAAGTATTAAGGGTGACACCTACTCACAAAAGTTAAAAAAGAAACCTGCAACCTCCCCTGACAAGACGGTACAGCACTTCTGAACAAGTCAAAGGTTAAAAACTAACCTGTACCCCTCCCCGACAAGAGAGCACAGCCCTGCTGAAATTGTACAGTACTTTAGGCAGGCAATCATAGGAGAAGTGAGTCGGCATCGTCAGCATTGTCGGTCGTGTTTCTCTCCTTGTTTAAGCAGCATTGTCAGTCGTGTTTCTCTCCTCATTTAGGCAGTCTCGGTGTGCACTCCCCGTATTAAGGGTGACATCTAGTGGTTGGAGCAGATCAGTACAGAATACTGGGAGAAATACTGGTATAATGTTGTGGGACTTCAGTGTTTCCAGGACCCACGTTTAAAGTGGAACACTTCTGAGTTCCTTGAAGTGCACCAAGAAATAACTGGTGCCCAATAATGGTACAGTTTGTCCCCTTTGAGGCACTTTGTCCCTTAGCACCAGTTGAATCAATTGTGAAAATACATGCATGTACAGAGATCAGCCCAGAGATGTTGTAACAGGGATGTAATAAAGAATACAGATAGGTTGGAAATTGGTTTATGAAGGGGGGATTGGAACAAGGATAGGGGAAGGGGGAACATTAGTAAATAAGCAGGGAGGAAGAAGCATCACCAGAAACCAGTTAGTTTTTGCAGATACATTTGCATTTTCTGTCAGCTGCTATTAGCTGGAGTGAAATGCCTGGGAGTGAATGTGCATGGGGGCAAAATTATGTGGGAGTGAAATGACAGTAGTGAAAGTGGCGGGAGCGAAATGATGGGAGTGAAATGTCGTAGAAACCTGAGCCACTGCCATGCTCACTCTGTGCTCTGGCACACCAATGTCACTGTATTTGTAGGCCCTATTCTGACAGGCCACCCAATTCCACATGGACGTTGGCCCTTGCACTTTCCTCATCACTGCCCCCACCGGCACTGCCTTCTGCCGTGTGTTGTGCCACAGAGTATGTTGTGTGGGCATGGTGTCCAGCACAACCCACCATTAGATGGCCACTAAGGATGTCCCCGCTCCTCACACCCCTCATTATCTCCACTATCAGGAATGGTGCCCCGTCCATTTTCCCAGTGCTGACTTTCTAGTACATCAATATGATAACACAACCAGCACTCCTGACAACAACTGCAGTAGTATTTTTTTTTTACTGTTCATATCGGAATGTGCTCACAAAATGTACTGCACAATAGCAAACACTGATCAGTGCACTTTCTTTAGTGATAACAAGTGCATTCAGCTAACACACTGGTGCTCATAAAGCCTGCTTTCCTGGTAGCTGCCTGTTGGGGGATTGCACTTAGGCCTGTTTTTTTTTAGTCTTATCTCTGTTTGGACCATCTTTGGAGATGCTAAGAAGATGCTCCGACCATTTGGTCAGAATATAAAGATGAGCGGAACATTTATGGGCTCATCCCCTCCAGATGCTTCGAATATATTATAGTCTGTCTTTGACCCATCTGGAGTTGTGTGGAGCATCTCTGCTCTTTGAATATCTTGCTTTGGAGCATCTCCTAAAATGCTCCAGAGCATCTCATATGGGCCGGAGCATCTTTTTTGAAAATGTACCCTTTAAATGCTGGCAGGACTAAACATGGCTAGTTATTCAGGGAAGAAGGATCCACAGTGGGGCCACTAGAGCATCTGTGGATAGAGGGGACAAAACATTTTACAGGTACATAAGTGAAAAAAGAAAGGTAAAGGGAGGGATAGTGAGACTGAAGGGAGAGGATGGGGGCCACGTGGAGGATGACAACAGTAAAGCTGACATATTGAACAGGTATTTCTGCTTAGTCTTTACTGAGGAAGAGGAGGGTAATGGGTCTGAAGGGAGTACAAGGGGTGAGAATGGACACAAGTCCCTTTACACGAGACAGGGTCCTGAAGGACCAGGAAGCAATATGAGTTGATAAAGCAATGGCCTGGGGCCAGATGGGTTGCACCCCAGGGTCCTTAAAGAACTAAGAGAGGTGGTGACTGAACCTCTGGCTATCCTGTTTAGCCAATAACGAAACAGGGGAGGTACCCAAAGACTGGAGGACAGCAGATGTAGACCTCTTATACAAAAGTGGGAACAAAGAGGAAGCAGGGAACTACAGACCAGTCAGCCTCACTTCGGTAGTGGGGAAGATCATGGAAGCACTACTGAAGGAGAGATTGGTGGAACATCTGGTTGTCAATGGACTACAGGACCCAAGGCAGCATGGTTTCACCAGGGGGAAGTCATGTCAGACCAACCTCACTGAATTTTTTGACTGGGTGACTAGGGAGGTGGATCAAGGGAGGGCAGTGGACATGGCCTATCTGGACTTCAGCAAGGCCTTTGACACTGTGCCACATAGAAGACTATTACACAAACTGGGGAATATGGGTGTGGGCAGGACAGTAGTGTGGTAGGTAGGTAACTGTCTGGGCGGCAGGACACAGAGGGTGGTGGTAAATGGCTGTCACTCCATAGAGGGAAGAGTGACCAGTGGGGTACCACAGGGATCAGTGCTGAGACCAGTCCTATTCAACATTTTCATCAGTGACATTGCACAGGACCTAGAAGGCAGAATTTCACTGTTCGCTGATGACATACATGTGATATGTACAACTTGCTTATGAGGGAGATTTGGGTGAAATTAGGAGGGAGATTGCCCTGCCAACTTGCTTAAGAGGGAGATTTGGGTCAAATTAGTAGGGAGATTGGCCTGCTGGCAGGGAGATGCCATAACGTCATGAGTTTGTCCTTAAATGGTGTCAAAAAAATAAGAAAAAGTCATTACAAAAGTTAAATGTATTTCATTTTGTCAAGTATAAACACTAAAAGAATAAACAACTAGTTATATAACATTATCAGATACATTGTTCATCACTAATTTAATTTTTATGTGTCTTTAACTGCCCAAAAAAACAAGGATATTTTGGACAGAATTTTACTTAAGCAGGAGATTTTGTTTCCCAGGAGGGAGGGAGGGAGTTCAGTCAAAAAAAACAGGAGTCTCCTGCGTAAAGAGGGAGATATCACATGTATGTGATGACACAAAGCTCTGTAACAGAGTAGACACACCAGAGGGTGTAGACAGAATGAGAAGGGACCTGCAGAAACTTGAAGAATGGTCAGGGGTTTGGCAGTTGAAATTCAATGCAAAGAAGTGCAAGATAATGCATATGGGGCACAAAAACCCTGGCAGAATATATCAGTTGGGGGGGGTGAGGATATAGCATGCACCATGCAGGAAAGGAATCATGGGGTTATCATCTCTGATGACCTCAAGGTAGGGAAACAGTGTGTCAAGGCAGCAGGAAAAGCAAATAGGATGCTGGGATGCATAGGCAGGGGCATCACCAGCAGGAAAAGGGAGGTCATAATTCCACTATGCCAGACACTAGTGAGGCCCCACCTAGAGTACAGTGTACAGTTCTGGAGACCTTACCTGCGTAGGGACATAGACAGGGTAGAGAAGGTTCAGAGGAGGGCAACAAAGATGGTACATGGATTGCATCACAAGTTCTATGAGGACAGGTTGAAGGAACTGAACATGTACTCCCTGGAGGAGAGGAGGGAGAGAGGGGATATGATAGAGATATACAAGTATCTTACAGGGAGGAACAGGGTGCAGGAATACACTATTTTTAAGTGAAAAAGATGTTCCAGAACTAGAGGGCATGGGATGAGGTTGGAGGGAGGATGAGTCAGAGGAAACGTGAGGAAGAATTTCTTCACAGAACGGGTGGTAGACAAGTGGAACACCCTGCCAGAGGAAGTGGTGGGGGCTGAAACAATCACAGGATTTAAGAATGCATGGGATAGACATAAAGGAATTCTGGAGGTCGGGGGTAAGGGGCAACAGACTTCTAGGAAAACATAAACTGAACTTACAAGCTCAAATGGGCAGACTGGGTGGGCCATAGGCCCTTACCTGCCAACACTGTCTATGTATCTATGTGTGCAAGGTGAGTTAGGGACAGTTGCATGTGAAATAGGTGAAGGGGCACATGAGTGAGGAAATGGAGTGGAACAAGAAAGCATTTCAAGTATTTGTAGGGAGTAAGTTCCAGAGTTTCCCATTGCTACCCAAACAGGTTGTAATCCTAGGAACATCCAAAGGTGGGACTGAGGATTGCTGGAGCCAGCGGGAAGTGGATCTGTATATGAGCAGGGATGAGTAAGGTGACAGGTTACCACTTTTAACAACATTGTCTGTGATGCATCTAAGGGCATAGATATGTCTTGCTTGTGGGGGGAGCCAGCCTAGGGAATGGTACAGGGTGCAATGGTGTGTGTAGTAGGATAACATAAGTACAAACCTACAGATGCTATTATAGACAGTATTTAATCTTGCACGCAGAAAGGAGAATGTATGTGAGTATATTGGGGCACAGTAATCTAATGGGGGAGGAGGTTGCCTTGGGCTATGGTGAGGCATGTCGCAAGGATCAGGTAGTGTTTGAGTCTATAACCTGCCCTAGTTTCTGGTTGATCTGACATATTGTGATATTCATATGCTCAGTGAATGTTAGTGAGGGGTCTAGTGTGATACCCAGGTATTTAAAACAGGGTAGATTTTGCAGAGGGAGGCCATCGGGTCTCTGCATTGTAAGGGTGGAATTAGTTTTGGACAGTTTCAATAAATTGGGTTTGGACCGCAGGAGCATGGCTTTAATTTTTTTTTTTCATTTACTTGTATCCTGTTGAATTGATTTGAATGAACTAAAGAGAGGAACACTGGTATTATAACTGTTTGCTGGAAGTTTGTTCTTAACTGAACTTGCCATTGGTGCAATCAAACTCTTTAACTCAGTGAGCAGGAACTGAAGCTCACTCTTTTCTTCAATAGGTGCCTTGCCTGGGACCTGTACTATATTAGCAAAAGCTTGCTCTTTAGCCTCACAAACCTCTTGCAGCAGAGTTCGGTGAGCTGGAGGATTTTCTACCTTTTCTCTTAGGCATAGTTTCAATAGAAGAAGCTCTGAGTAGGAAGCTGACTTAAAAATCTGTTCTATCATCACCTTGTTTAAATCCCTTGGAGTTATTCCTCCCTTTTAGAAGACTTTTTGTAGGACCCTCTCTAGCTGATTGACATATTCAGACAAGAACTCTTAGGGTTTTTGCTTAGTAGTTTTACATCTCCACATCAAGTCCATCCTGCTTTTCATGCTGCTGAAAGTGCTTTCCAGAGTTGCAAGGTACTCAACTGCACTTGTATCAGGGTCTGTAGACCACAATGATCAGATTACATCAAGGGCAGGGCCACTCAAACTTTCCATCAACCATTTCCCTTTTTCTTCATCTGAGCATTGCTACTCAGCTAGCATGTGGGCCATGTAGTCCACCCATGTGTCAAAGTCCTCTTCCCCAGTCAGAGTGAGTAGCACCCCTAAAAATGTGTGCAGCCTGCTATAGTATTCTGTTCCTCCACCTAGGAAACAAAGTCTTGGGAACTCAGTATGCACTACCTGTTGCAGGTCCTGCAAAGACTACCCTTCACTGGCCAACAACTGTTCTACTTTGCTTTTAAAGTTTCACTTGGGTTCCATTTTCACAGATTTCCCCTGGCAATACAATGTCCAACTCTCCTCTCTAAGTTCTGTTTTCAAAGTGAGGGGATCGACTTGGTGCCCAAATTGACTTCAAATTCAACCACTACTAGCTGGGAACCATCTCCCTACAACTTGACTGGTTGAATTATTTTTCAATGTCCCAAGCTTATCAGACTCCTTTCATTGGTCCCTAAGATGTCTGTTATCATGGCATCCCTTGCGCGCCCTTGTATTACCAGTATTTTGCTCACATCATGCCATTCAAAACTGTACCATCCTTCTAAATTTTGCAGAGTGAACATTTTTACTTTTGGGGGACATACACACATTTCAAAAGCAGTCACTTTTTCTGCACACTGCTGCAATTTCACAAATGTCCATTGATGGGGCTGTAGCAATGCACTACACAGTGGGATCCCAGCGGTGCCTCCATATATGTGACCCCCCCTTTTTCTGACATGTGATGGTATATGCAGGGTGAATCACACCTCCCTGCCCTATGCCCGTTTGCTAATCTCCAAGGCTGAGGACCCTGGATGGGTGGGGATGACCTGGATACATACCTCACTGGAATATATAGGGAATATGGTTTCAGTGCCTCCACCTAGAGTATGCTATGGTCTAGATGGTGATTTAGGTTCCACCCTCTGGGATGCAGTTTCTGCCCAGAATCCACCTTAGAGCTTGCCCACTCACACACTGGTATGCACAACAATGTGGTTCTCCACATATTCTTATCAAGTCTGTAGTATTTAAACTCTATAGCAGTCCATAACCACACCATTTGTACAATAGAACACAAGTAAATTAACCAGCAGCTGTGGTACTTGTTGGGGGACTATGGAATTAGTACAGCACAGGTTATTACACAGCTCTTAAGGGCCCCACCCTCCCTCAAACAACATACACCCCAAAAGAGAACAGTTGATTTATTTATTTAAAATTTGATAACTGGGAAAGGCACCATGAGCAGAAGCTCATTTCCAGGTGAACCCGCTGACAGGGGTACAAAACAACAGAGGATAAACAAAATACAAGTTACATGGTACTACAGTAAACATAAAAGCAGTTTGTACAAATAACAGATACATGTATTGTACAGGGAGAATTTACATTTATAAATATATATATATATATATTTATATATACAGACACACACACACACATATACATATTGTTGGGTTGAATAGATGAAAAAACAGATAAAACAGGAGAATAACAGCTAGGCGTTGCAAATCCTAAGGGAAGCCTGCTGATGCAGAGATGGAGTAAAGCCTACGGATGCAGAGATGCAGTAAGGGAGAAAGAAAGCTAGATGCAGAGGAAAAAGAAGCATTAGAAAGGTGGACAGGTGAAGGACATGGAAAGGGTAGGTCTCAATAAGTGCTTATGGGCAGAAAAGGAGGGGATAAGGTGGGTTTCGGAGGGAATGCTGTTCCAGAGGGAAGGAAGCCTACAGGAGAAGGCCAGTTTGCTGGCTGAGATGTAGACATGTGGGAGGGTAAAGGAACAGGCACTGATTGACTGCGTGTTATATGGGAAGGGGTGGAAGGTTTAAGGAGTGTGGCAAGGTATATAGGGAGTGTCCCATACCAGAATTTAGATATGAAGGTGGCACACTTGGAAAAGTATCTCTGGGAGAGGGATTGGAGGGAAAGGGAGGAGTAGAGATCACAGTGGTGAGTCAGACAGGGAGAGTTTGAGATGAATCTACAGAAAGCATGGTGGAGCACATCAAGTTTGGAGAGGGAAGTTGCAGGGGCAGCACTGAAAATAATGTCAGCATAATCGAAGGCAGGTAGGATCCATTTAACCAGTAGGTCACATCTAACAGAGAGGGGAAGGCTAGCTTTATGATGAGTAGAGAAGCCTGAGTTTCAGTGGCAGATTAGAGTGAAGGGCATTAAAGTGGGAGGAGAAGTTGAGTGAGGGATCAAGTCAAACTTGTCCCAAGCTTATCAGACTCCTTTCCTTGGCCCCTAAGACATCTGTTATCTTGGTATCCCTTGCACGCCCTTGTATTACCAGTATTTTGTTCACGTTATACCATTCAAAGCTGCACCATCCTTCTAAATTTTGCAGAGTGAACATTTTTACTTTTGGGGGGACATACACACATTTCAAAAACAGTCACTTTTTCCACGTACTGCTGCAATTTCACCAGTGTCCATTGGTGGGGCTCTAGCAATGCACTGCACAGTGGGATCCCAGTGGTGCCTCCATATATGTGACCTCCCCCCTTTTTCTGCCACGTGATGGTATATGCAGGGTCAGTCACACCTCCCTGCCCTATGCCCATTTGCTAATCTCCAAGGCTGAGGACTCTGGATGGGTGGGGATGACCTGGATACATATCTCACTGGAATATATAGGGAATATGGTTTCAGTGCCTCCGCCTAGAGTATGCTATGGTTTAGAATGATGGTGATTTAGTTTCCCCCCTCTGGGATGCAGTTTCTGCCCAGAACCCACCTTAGAGCTTGCCCACCCACACACTGGTATACACAACAGTGTGGTTCCCCACATATTCTTATCAAGTCTATAGTACTTAAACTCTATAGCAGTCCATAACCACACCATTTGTACAATAGAACACAGGTAAATTAACCAGCAGCTGTGGTACTTGTTGGGGGACTATGGAATTAGTACAGCACAAATTGTTACACAGCTCTTAAGGGCCCCTCCTTCCCTCAAACTGCATACACCCCAAAAGAGAACAGTTTATTTATTTATATAAAATTTGATAACCGGGAAAGGCACCATGAGCAGAAGCTCATTTCCAGGTGCAACCCGGGGACAGGGGTATAAAACAACAGAGGATAAACAAAATACAAGTTACATGGTACTGCAGTAAATGTAAAAGCAGTTTGTACAAATAACACATACTTGTATTGTACAGGAACAATTTACATTAATATATATATATACATTTATATATATATATATATATATATATATATATATATATATATATATAAAAGACAAAAGAACCTCTGTGTGCAGAAACACTGAGGCAAGAGTTACCCCAAAGGGCATTTGGCTGGGAAGCCAAGTTTCAAGAAAATACAAAATCTCATATGCCCACACAATGCAAAGCATCATGGGCTACATATGCAAATCACCACAGAATGTTATGTTCGTTCAACTTTAAGCAGAATTGCATGGTGCCGAAAGGCCTCTCACACAGTTTGCAAAGGGTGCTAACAGATGACATAGACATGTGTTTCGTCCTACCAGGACTCATCAGTGTGATTTGCATATGCAGCCCATGATGCTTTGCATTGTGTGGGCATGTGTGATTTTGTATTTTCTTGAAACTTGGCTTCCCAGCCAAATGCCCTTTGTGGTAACCCTTGCCTCAGTGTTTGCGCACAGAGGTTCTTTGTCTTTTAAATAGTTTTTTATTTTAATGGGTTCACCACAACATAACCCAGACAGAACATCTTAGGGTAGCTGGTTCATTCCACTGGGGTGTCAAACAGATGAGGCATACTGATGAGTCCTGGTAGGACGAAACACATGTCTATGTCATCTGTTAGCACCCTTTACAAACTGTGTGAGAGGCCTTTGGCACCATGCAATTCTGCTTAAAGTTGAACCAGCATAACATTCTGTGGTGATTTGCATATGCAGCCCATGATGCTTTGCATCGTGTGGGCATGTGTGATTTTGTATTTTCTTGAAACTTGGCTTCCCAGCCAAATGCCCTTTGGGGTAACCCTTGCCTCAGTGTTTGCACACAGAGGTTTTTTGTCTTTTAAATATTTTTATTTTATTTTAATGGGTTCACCACAACATAACCCAGACAGACCATCTTAGGGTAGCTGATTCATTCCACTGGGGTGTCAAATAAACAAGGCATTCTGATGAGTCCTGGTAGGATGAAACACATGTCTATGTCATCTGTTAGCACCCTTTGCTAACTGTGTGAGATGCCTTTCGGCACCATGCAATTCTGCTTAAAGTTGAACCTGCATAACATTCTGTGGTGATTTGCATATGCAGGCCATGATGCTTTGCATTGTGTGGGCATGTGTGATTTTATATATATATATATATATATATATATATATGTATATATATATGCACACATTATTGGGTTTCATAGAAAAAAAAGATAAAACAGGAGAATAACAGCTTGGCAGTGCAAATCCTAAGGGAAGCCTGCTGATGCAGAGATGGAGTAAAGCCTACTGACACAGAGATGGAGTTAGAGATAAAGCAAGCCAGGAGCAGAAGAAGAAGAAGCATTAGAAAGGGGGACAGGTGAAGGACATGGAAAGGGTAGGTCTCAATAAGTGCTTATGGGCAGAAAAGGAGGGGGTAAGGTGGGTTTCGGAGGGAATGCTGTTCCAGAGGGAAGGAAGCCTACAGGAGAAGGCCAGTTTGCTGGCTGAGGTGTAGACATGTGGGAGGGTAAAGGAACAGGCACTGATTGACCGTGTGTTATACAGGAAGGGGTGGCAGGTTTGAGGAGAGAGGCAAGGTATGTAGGGAATGTCCCATACGAGAATTTAGATATGAAGGTGGCACACTTGGAAATGCATCTCTGGGAGAGGGATTGGAGGGAAAGGGAGGAGTAGAGATCACAGTGGTGAGTCAGACAGGGAGAGTTTGAGATGAATCTACAGAAAGCATGGTGGAACACATCAAGATTGGAGAGGGAAGTTGCAGGGGCAGCAATGAAAATGATGTCAGTATAATCGAAGGCAGGTAGGATCCATTTAACCAGTAGGCCACATCTAACAGAGAGAGGAAGGCTAGCTTTATGATGGTAGAGAAACCTGAGTTTCAGTGGCAGTTTAGAGTGGAGGGCATTAAAGTGGGAGAAGAAGTCGAGTGAGGGATCAAGTCAAACTCCAAAGTACTTGTAGGTGAGGGCATTTTCAAGGGGAGTGGATGATCTGGAGAGGAAGGAGGGTAGAGCATGGAGATTAGCCAGTTTTTGCTTGGTTCTGAATGTCATAGCAACAGTTTTTTTTATATTTAATTTTAGACAATTAGCATTGAACCAGGAGGTAACTGCTGAGAAATCATTTTGCAGGGATGTTTGGATGGCTGAAACGGATGGGCCAGAAAAGAAGAGGATAGTATCATCCACATACCTGTGGATCCTGGTGTGGGAGCATGCAGAGGGGAGGTTGTTAATAAACAGGGAAAAAAAGAACAGGCTTGAGGATT
The DNA here is from genome assembly GCA_016271365.2 of Neoceratodus forsteri. Classification (NCBI taxonomy): domain Eukaryota; kingdom Metazoa; phylum Chordata; order Ceratodontiformes; family Ceratodontidae; genus Neoceratodus; species Neoceratodus forsteri. The sequence goes on from CM057455.1 coordinate 177,569,274, forward strand.
GAGCCTGGGGGTACGTCGGCAAGGGTAGGGAGAGGGGAGGATAGGGCTTTACTAACTTTTATAGATTGTGAGTGGTCTGTTAGATATGATCTGAGCCAGGACACAGAAGATAAATAGAGGCCATGTGAGCTTAGTTTTTTTAGGAGGAGAGGGTGGGACACGGAGTCAAAGGCCTTCGCAAGGTCAGTGAAAATGGCTGAGTTGATCAGACCTTGGTCCATGACAGAGTGGATGTTAATGGGATCTTCCTGATACAGAAGGTGGGACAGTGGTCACTGAGTTCATCGGGTAGTATGTCAGTAAAGCAGATGTGGTGGGGATGAGTTGTAAGTACCCAGTGGAGAAGAGAATGAGACTCGGAGTGAGGATTAGGGTGAGTGGGATCTTTTATCATCTGGGACAAGTTTAAGGCTTCAATTTGTTGACAGAAGTTGAGCAATGAGGGTGAGAGCCAGTCTAAATTAAAGTCTCCAAGGAGGATGAGTTCACCCATTGAAGCAAGAGAAGAGCCTGCAGACACACAGAAGATAAAGGAGGATGGTGGAAGTTTCGGAGAGGCATAAAGGACACCCACAAAAATGGGCATTGAGGAAGAAAAATAGAGATTGGCTAATAGGAGTTCATTGGAATGAGGGATCGCTTCCTGGTGGAAAACAGTGCAAGATATGGAGTTGCAGAACAGTTGGAACCAGTTGCTATAGTTAAACAAGGGGTATCTCTTATAATAGTTAAAGTGTGGTGCAGGCCTAATATTGTTGCCTGGGATATTGGGTTGGAGCTCACTTTGATCAGCTTTAGTTACACAAACCTCCCGAAACGGGCCATGGGTCCACATTTATGCATAAACTGTTAAACCTCAAATTGTACTCAACCATGAAAAGTAAAATTACTGATGCATTGAAGTAAAGTAAAGGCTGATGACTGTATTAATTAAAGTGATGAACTTAACTGCTGGGATCTGATGTCCTAAGACCTAACCCCATCTGGGGTTCGATCCTCCTCCAGAAATGATGGTGCTGATGGTCTTCTGCAGGGAAAAAGGCTGTCTAAGCAGCCTTTTCAGACTCCTGGTTGCTTGGCAGCATACTGCTTAACCTTTTGTCACTGAAATGAGGAACATGGACACTCAAAATGAGGGACAGTGAGTGACACTGATTCTCATAATGAGGGACACATCCTCAAACATGGAGATGCAAACTCAAAACAATATGGAAACCATTGCGTTTACTTGTGCAAAGATTATTTTTGATTTATTATCTTAAAATAGTAAACATTTTTGCTTTAAAGTTGGAATTTACAGCACATTCTGTGTGTGTGTAGCACCTTTTGCATGATGAATGGAAATGGTATAGAGCAATTTGAGGGGTAAAATGAGGGCTGTCCCTCATAATCAGGGAAAGTTAAGAGGTATGCTTTGAAGAATGGGAAACACAGGCTTGCAGGACATTCTCTCCTGGTGGAAACAAATGAAACTCCAATTCTTGGGCTTACACATGGCTCTGTGCACTGAAGCAACTTGCAGCCAAAAACTGTCCTGCGCTAGGCCACAGCTTGTAGCCAAAGTACCCAACACATTTATTAAAATGGGTGCTCTTACAGTTTCTGTAGTCAGTGCCTCTATAGGAAAAAGTCATTCTCTCCAGGGCGATTCACCAAATTCTGGACTTGCATCTGAACTAGTTTCACTGTACATTGTATCTGACTTGCATGGTGGTCCTACCGGTCTGGTTCACAGACAATGGCCTAGCAAGAAAGACCCAGCAGCATGTAGCTCTTGACTCTCTCTTCCAGTCACTCACTCTTCCTTCCCCCATAAAACCCCTAGAAGTCCCAGTACAGCCCTTTTATTATCTGGGTCCAGAGTCATCCCAGTTGGCCAAAATACTGTGGCACTCTTGCTGGTGGGACCCCTGTTGGCTGAAAAAGAGCATCAAAACACTTCAGGCCATTGGCTGGTGGACTGGGGGTCAAAGGTTACTGTCATGGTGGCCCACAGTCTGCTAGGGTAAACATTTTGCCAAAACCCCATTCAGGTAAGCCTGCATTTTGGGATTTGAAATACACGTAATTTATAGTCAGAGGTATTTTCAATTGGAGATGTGCCAAACCCTCATTACTGAAACTGAGCCTCTCCAAAGTTAAATGGATTTGCTTGTTTTCCTTCCCTCCCCCCAGCCTCCCAGCCTGTTCTTCAGGTTTTGCCAATCACTGCCAGTCATGTAGCTGGCTTTTAAGGATGACGGTGGAGGTGAGAGGGCATCCCTGCAGCCAGTCACATACCACTCCAATATTACATGCACAAACTGAGGTACAAAAGCTGGACTGTGCTGCAGTTTGGCCCTGTTCCATGACTGCAGAACTGGAGAGTGGTTGCACTGGGAGGGAAGATTTGAGGGTAGAGTAATGCCAGCCCTTATCAGACAACGGTGTGGATGGTGTGGACTGGGGAGAGAAAACAGATAATGAAAAGCATGAAAAAGTTACATACAAAAAACATTACATTTAAAGAAATGAAAGAAGAAAATATTAAAGCCGATGTTAAACGGAGGGAAAGGGAAAGTGGGGTTGGAGGTGACTCGAGGGTTTTGCACAACATGGAGTGGGGGTAGATGTTAAAAAGTAGTAAGGAGGGACTGGGTTGGGGCTAACTGTAAAGAAAATATTAGAGAAATTAAGAAAAAAACATATAAGAGAACAGAACAGACATCAGAGATGGGACTGAAAAACTAAGTGAAAGTTGAAGCTGTGGCAATGGGAATTGGAGGAGTGTGGCCGATGTCCTAGAAGACGGGGTTGCAGATTTATGACAGTACAGAGGACAAGGAAATAAGATAAAAAAGGAAATACAAGAAAAGAAGATGAAAATGCAACAAAAGCTAAAGAGAGAAAGGTGAAAGAATTAAAGGAAGCTAAGAAACAAACTGGGGTGTGGGGACGGAGGCTGAAAAGAGGGAGGGTTTCAGAAACATTGTGGGGTTGAGGCGTGTGCTGATTTAAACCAAAGGAATTCAAGCAAGAGAAAAAAGAAGGAAATACAAGGAAAGAAGACAGAGAAACATAAGAAAAGCTAAAGAGAGGAGAGAAAGAAACAAATTAAAGCAAATTAATAAACTGAAATTGATGGTTGTGGAGATGGGCTGAAAGGAAGGAGGGTAACAAAAAAATATGGGGCTGGGTGTGTGTGTGCTGAAGGAGGACAAACTAGGAGTACAAAAAGATAAAATCAAGAAAAGCTACATTTAGCAAAAAAAGAAAATACTATAATAACAAAATGAAAAAGAAAAGAGAGAAGGGAAAGAAACTGAAATTAGGGGTGGGGGTTGAAGTCGAGGTAGGTGAACTGAAAGGAGAGAGGGTGACAAAAGGTCATGGGGTTGGGCTTGTGCTGAAGGATGACAAAGTAAAAATATGAAAAAAGAAATTAAGGAAAAATACAACAAAAGAGAATGGAAAGAAAAATTGAAGTTTGGGGTTGGGGCAGTGGGTTGAAAGGATAGAGGGTGATAATTAAAAGAGCATTGGTGTGGCGATGTGGGCTGAAAGTAAAAAAAAAAGGAAGAAATGACTACAAGACAACAAGTTCAAATAAAACTGTCAATCATACTAAAGGTGTCAATTAAGGTCTGTAAAGTGTAAAATAATTTTATATTAAAATACAATATACTGTGGGCTTACATGGATTCAAACCACTAATCTGATGTCTGCTTAGCAAACACACATTCAGTGTGCTACTGCTGCAGCTATGGGAATTGCAGTTCCTGTGGAGTAGAAGTTAAGTCACAACCTGGAAAACAGTCGACTGGGGATTTAATCCCAACAGGCAATTTACCTTCTCATATTGTTGTTCTTAGCAAAACATACTTCTCATATAATTTAGGGGTGGGAGAACCAGAACAAACTGAAACATTGGGGATTGAACCATTTCTAAACAGTTGCGGCTGTTCAGATCAGTTTGGAGGGTGACTTGAGCATGGGACAGAAGCACGCGAGAAGAGTCCGACATCATAGGAGGGAGTGACAGGGACCACACATGGCTTCTCATTGGACGGTGGCACAGTCCATCTTTGGGAGGTGCCAGCTGATTGGATTATGCTGTGAGGAAGCCACGTGGTCCACCCATCTGCTGACTTTGCTCAGTCAGAGCATAACAAAGAAGCAGAGAATGAGCAGCCTGTGGAGTTTGCTCTGCTATGTTGTGTGTCATCATCTCGAGTATTTGACTTCAAATTAATTGCAGAGACTGTTTCTTGACTAAGGGGCCCAAAAAAAGAAGATTTAAAAATATATTTATTAAGAAAAGGAATCTGAGGTTTTTTTTTGCCTGCTAAGCAAACATATATCCAGTCTGCCACTAAGTTACAGGTAAGTGAGCTGCAGCTCCTAAAATGTAGAGGTTATATCACGTACTGGACAATGAGACTGGGGATCTAATCCTAGCAAGCAATTTAACTTCACAAATTGTTATTCTTAGCTAAATTTACTTCTCATATAATTTACTATTCCAACTCCACACCACCACGAATCTTCACTCAAGCGAGTTTTCTTCTTACAAAACAAATGGGGAAAATGTTTAACCCTTTTGGTGCCAGGGCTACTTGGCATTTCAGTGCCAGTCATTTTTTTTAAATGCACTTTTATATTTAAAATGTCTAAAACTATTTTCCCCATTTATGCAACAATTCTAACTATACATGGTTACTAAGGCAGATCCTTAGCTTTTTAGAGTGTAAATATCTTAGTAGTAAATTTAATGGAATGTGCAAAACCTTTGCGGAAATTGACATATCCTTTTTTCCACATAAATTAGGGATTCTGCTGTGAAAGGGTTAAAATACGGGCCCACAGATTCAAAGGAGATGTGTGGCGCAAAGTGGAGATGTGCTGCGCATCTCATAAAATGATTAGAACCACGATATTCAAAAGGGAGAGAAGCATCATGCATCTCTGGATGAGCCACCATACATCTATAATGTATGCAGTGCAAATAAAGGGCACATTCCCATAAATGTGCCACGCATCCCTATATTCTGGAAAAATGTGCGGTGCATCTGCTGTGCATCTCAGAGATGAGCAGCCCAAAGTTAGACATGGAAAAAGCATGCCCAACTGGCCAGCCACTCACAGGCAGGCTGCAGAACTGCAGGCAAACCATCCAACAACAGCCCTTGGAGGTGCACCAGGACATGCACCAGGCACCCACACACAGCTGTCATGCCAGAATAGATGAACCATGGGCCTCAGGTGCCATGCCACTACCAGCACCATCCAGGGAGCATGACCCCTCACCACACCATGGATGTAGACACCCAGCAGCCACATGCCAGTGCTGTTGGGTTCCCCCCAGGCACCCCATCAGGGTGCACAGCCACACTGTAGCACGTGCACCAGGGGCCATGACCAGCATCCATGTGATCTGCAGGGTGGCATGTACCCAGAGTGACGTCCATTGCAACTGTGCTCGGGTAACCTGGTGGTACCATTGCCCACATGGCATGGGCCAGGAACTGACCTGTGGCACACAGTTATGGTGGTACACCATAGGTACACACAGGAGGGACCCACCCACCTAGGTACCTGGTCACAGATGGCACACTGCCATCTCTCGCAGGTTCAGGTACCCCCCATAAGGGGAAGGGGTGTGGGGCTCCACAGGTGATTATACACAGCATACAGAGCTGCTGCATCACATGCATATGATATCCCTAGCAATCTGTGTCACCCTGTGCCCCATTGCATGTCCAGGTGACCCCTGTGGCTGCTGTACTGGTGGGGCCCCTGTACCCCTATCTGACCCTATACATGGCATGGGGTGTATCACTGTACCTAGGCCAATGCAGTCCACCCTTCCACACACAAACATCCCATCACACTTGCCTGCTAGGCTACAGTTCCTCCTGTTCACCTTTTGTGGAGTGGTGGTGCAGCCCTGTACAGCTGGAACTGAGCATGCCTGGGGTATGCAAATAGCCTGAATACGGAGATCATGTGATGCCTTGGACTGCATAGACGCTATCTCGAGCACTTCAGCTATTACCCTCCTCTAACCCCCGATTAATACCGTTTCTTTTGCATAATTTCCTTTCTATCAGGTGGAATTGGATTGCTGCAAACTTATAGACCATGAGTTCAGTGAAAATCCAAAGATCTGGCTCACTATGGAGGCAGAAATATGCTTAGCCCTGCCACATCATACTTCACCGATCACATCTGAAAAGGCTGCTAAGAAAGCGAAGGCCCAAACTACTTTGGTGGCCCAACGAACATCTACAACTGGGGAAACTACCCCTCTATCTCTGGAGCAGTTCCTGGAAGAATTTTGTCCCTTTAGGGACGCGGTTCAATCGCTAATGGAGGAAGTAAAGGCGGCAACTAACAAACTAGAAGAACTAGCACAATGCACCAGTGATGGCGAGGCACGTGTCATATCTGTGGAGAGAAAGCTAGATAAAGTAGACCCAGCCATGGCGCTTGTAAGGCAAAGAGTACTTAAATTGGAAGCAAAGGTTGAAGACCTTGAGGGCAGAAGCCGTCGCAACAACATTGTGATTATTGGGCTCCCGGAGCATGAGGAAGGCTCCAACGCTGTCATGTTTGCTCAGAAGTCAGTCCAAAAAATAGCAGGCTCCTCTCCTTTCAGATCTGAATATATTGTGGAAAGGGCTCATCGGACCTTGAGGCCTATGCTGCCGCCAGAGGCTCAACCCAGGACATTTATTTTTAAATTTCTCAACTATCGGGAACGTCAACACCTATTACGGAAAGTCAAAGAGTTGAAGGAAGTACTTTGGGATGGATCCTCGATTCACATTACTCAAGACCTCCCCACCAGTGCGACAGAAGAGGGCTGAATATCACAATGTGGTGACCAAGCTGCTAGCAGTGAATATTCATTTTCAGATGCTCTATCCTGCTAATTTGCAAATCTCCATAGAAGGGAAATGGATCCCTCTGGAGGATCCGAAATCTGCAGAGCTGGATTTACAGAAATTGCTGCCGAATCTCTTTTGAGTTTGGTGAGACCCTAATATGATGTTCACAGGTGCTATGTTGCAGTTTGTTTAATGGGAGTCTCGAGTGTGTATGATTAGCCTTGCGGGACATTTTCTGGAGGACATTGTTCGATACTGTAGCTTCGTTTCGGTTTTCTTTTCTTTTTTGCCGGACTGGGGGGATGTGCTTTATGTGGACATTAGATGCCAATTTCTGGTAACCTGGACTTTCTGGAATTCAGGATTTCTCCATTTTATTGGGGACTAAAATTTGGGCCTCTCAAGATGCATGATGCATTGAGAATGTACCCCGACGGAGATGTCTTTATGGCTTGATTTAAAGACACATGACCTGGTTATTTATATTGTTTTTTTCTCTCTCTCTTTCTTATTCATTTTGTGTTAAATTGCCTTGACTATCAATATGTATTTAATATTGAGGGTCTATTGGTTTGACATTATGGAGGGAATGTTCATTTGCACAGGGCGGTGTTCAGTTATGATAAATTGAGATAGGAGAGACACCTGATGGTACAAGGCAATGGTTGGTCATACAGAGAGTTTCTCCCTTCCCTTTGTGTTGGAAATCTCTTTACTGGCACAAATCAGTGCCAGACATTATAGGGGGTTGTATTTACAAGGGATGGTCTCCTTACATACATAGGGACTGTTGGAGTTTAAGGGCTTTTAACATATCAAGCTCATAGACCTCCCCTGCATTTTTTTGTAATAGAATTCATATGCAAATTTAGTTGTGGGGGAAGATATATATTCGGGTGGTTGCAGCATAAAGGGGTAATTCTAGTTTCAGATAAAGAAGGGGAGCGAGGGGGGAACAGAGGAGCTGGGAGAGGCTGAGCAGTGGGGAGAACCACGCTCTGTAAAGTTCATGGGAGGGGTCCTCCTTTCAGAGCCATGGAACTCTATGTGTTTGGGACAAAGCAGAAATTTAAGGGATGAAGCTGAAGGGAGGGATGAAATCCTGAGATAAAGAGGGGATTATAGGTATCAGGGGAAAAGGTTTTTTTTGCAATAGGGATGGGAGGGAAGGAGGAGGATACAGCTTGGCACATGGATTCTTAGCTACATCACGCAGCAAGTTATAGGGAATGTCTGGCTTTCACATTTTTACTGGTGATGTATGGCAGGGGTTAAGAAATTTGTGTCCTGGAATGTTCGTGAGCTACGCTCTAAAACTAAATGGTATCAAGTATTGAAGCACATTAATCTGAGTAAAGTAGGACTTATGTTTCTCCAAGAAACCCATCTTCTAGAATCGGAGGGGACCCTCCTCCACAGACATTACGTAGCCCGAGTTTTCAATGCAGGGGATAGTACCCAGAGCTGAGGGGTGGCCATTTTAGTGGCCAGGCATATTCCTTTCAAGCCTGAACAGACTATTGGAGACCCACAGGGGCAGTGTATATTTGTAAAAGGAGTGAAGGAGAGAACTACTCTAGTACTGGGCTGTATATACGGACCTAATAATGACTCCTCATTATTTTTTACCAACCTGTTACAGGCCTTAACACTTTTTGTGAAGTATCCTTCATTTTAGGGGGGATTGGAATTTACCTTTCTCACCTGATTTAGATAAATCAGACCCCAAATGGCAGGACCTCTCCCCAGCACAACGTGCAATTAGAGAGCTGGTAGACCACCTGGGACTAACCGATCCCTGGAGAATGTTATACCTCACTCTTAAAGATTTCAATTTCAGGTCCAGTGTGCATGGTTCTGCTTCCTGGATTGATTACTTTTTAATCAGCCAATCACTTCTGTGAGGGGTTGTATCTGCAGGAATAACTCCCGGAGTGATTTCTGATCATTCAGCGGTGACCTGTGATCTGGTATTTACAGCGGATACGCTGCCTGACTCACTGTGGGAGTTGAATAACCAACTCCTCAAAGAGCCTAAAATAGTGGAAATCATTACAAAAGAAATTGAGGAATTTAATAGGATGAACCTAAATTCCATAACAAGGCCGGACCTTGAATGGGTAGCCCTAAAGTGTGTACTACTGGGGGTGTTTATCAAGGTAGCATCTCGCTGGAAAAAGCAAAGGGAACAAACAGCCCTCTCCTTGTTATCTAGAATACGCACCCTGGAGTCCTCATTGTCTCCTTCTACCCCTAAAGCAGACAGAGAACTACTGGTGGGTCTGAGAGATCAATATAGCTCACTCCACTGGGAGAAAGCAGAATATGCAATTTTAAAAACAGGAGTGAAATACATTGACCAGGGAGAGAAAGCAGGCCACCTACTGGCTTTGAGGTTAAAGAAAGCAAAATCTTCCTGAATAGTCCAGGGCATGAGATCCCAATGGACGGGAGTTCTGTGTCTTTCCACCAAAGAAATTACTGCTGAATTTGCGGGATACTATAAACGATTGTCCCAGCCTATGTTAAATAGACCCACCTCGGAAGTGGTAGAGCAATATCTCCACCAACTAGCACTTCCAACTCTTACCACAATTCAGCAGGAGTTGTTAGTGGCCCCCATTTCAGAGAAGGAAATCCAGAACGCCATCTCTTTGTTAACATCAGACAAGACTCTGGGCCCAGATGGGTATTCCCCTAATTTTTATAAAGTGTTTATTAAACAGGTAACCCCATGGCTGAACCATTTGTTTGAATGGATGTTAGGGGGGAACCCATTGGATGGCTCCCTGTTAGAAGCCATTACAATTGTATTACATAAACCGGATAAAATCCCGAGGTGACAAGTAGTTACTGTCCTATATCATTATTGAATTGCGACATACAAATTTTAGTGAAACTTCTCTCTAACAGATTGAAGGAGGTACTTCCAGGTATTATTCACACAGACCAAGTGGGCTTCATGCAGGGGAGACATTCAATGGACCACTTTAGGAAGCTAGCGCATGTCTTCTCTGTGTCCAGAGACTCCGATATGCCAGCCGGTTTGTTGTCTCTGGACGTGGAGAAGGTGTTTGACCATGTGGACTGGCAATTCCTGTTGTTAATCATGCGTACAGTAAATGTGGCTTTCTGGTTAAGTTTGTTGACTGAATTGCATCCTTATATCAAAAGCCTCAGGCCAGAATATATTTGTAATGTTTTTTTTTTTCAGATAGACTTTTTTTGTACTCGGGAACTAGACAAGGCTGCCCCCTCTCTCCCCTGCTTTTAAATATTTACCAGGAGCTACTACTATATAGGCTACAGACCAACAAAGGGATACAAGAGATTCCTATAGGGAATCACACATTTAAGTTATCTGCCTACACTCATGATGTGCTTTTACACCTGATACACCCGGCTAAATCCTTCCCAGTTGCTCTGTCTACTATTTCAGAATTTGGAGCAGTCTGTAACTACGAAATTAACTTAAACAAGACTACTGTCTTCCCCTGAATCACAGATTTCATAAACAAGATATTTCTTCCATGGGGGTACAATGGAACTTTAAAAGCATAAAATACTTGGGGCTAATGTTGTCTAGAAATGAGAGGTTAATGAAAAAGTTGAATTTTGACTCTCTATTAGAAAGTATTTAACAGGATTTTAACAGGTGTCAATCTTTTCCTATATCTCTTTGAGAAAGGATCAGTATAATCAAAATGAATATCTTGCCCAGAATATTTTACCCCCTAAATATGTTAAACGTATGGTTGCCCCAGGCATGGTTTAAGAAATTGCATGCTCTTATCTCTTCCTTTTTATGGGGAAGGAAGCATCCTTGAAGGGCTTATTTAAAACTGGCTGCACCTAAAAAGGCCAGAAGTCTTAAACTCCTACATTTTGGAATGTATTATTGGGCTAGTCAGGCAACCCATTACTTGAGATGGTTTACACCCCAGGAAGAGATTGCCTCCTGTTCCTATATACCTGAGTGGTTACTTTTAGATAGAGAACTAATTGCCACCCTGAATATTGATAAAGAAGCATTGTTATATATCCCTACTAAGAGTCTTCCCCCTGGATTGTCTAGTTCTCCCATGCTACTCTCCCTCCTGACACATAGTCAGCTTTGCACATTTCTTAAATACCGGAATGTCAAAGATCCCAGGTAACCCATAGTGGGTAATCCAAACCTGAAAATAAGGGGTAAAATAATTTCTCTGCACTGGCTTCCAATGATTAATAATGTACAGGTGGGAGAATTGTTTGCTGAAGGGTCATGTATGGACTTAGGTACTATCATGACATTATATTCCATTGACAGGAAACATATATTGAAAGTATAGCAGCTTAGACATCTTCTGATAAAGCTATTTCCTGGAACAGGGAATTCTGATGGTAGTTGTACCTGGTTGGACTCCCTGATCTCAATTTGTGTGAAGCCCCATGCAGTTTCTCAAATATATTCTTGTATACGAGTAAATATGCTCGATACCTTTGGTGGAATCCCTAGATACTGGAATTCATGCTTCCCAAACTCTATAGAGAAATGGGAGTCTATTCATCTAGATTCCCACAGATATGTATCTGAAGATAGACTGAAGCTTACACAGTACCGAATACTTAATAATATGTATTGGACCCCCACTTAACTCAAAAGAATAGGAAAATCACCAGGTGCTTTTTGTTTCAAATGTAAAAGGGCTGAGGGAGACATTCTGCATATATCCTGGGACTGCCCTTCGATTAGGACCTTATGGGAGTTAATACGGATGAGAGTGGACCCTCTCTTGGGAATTGAAGAGCTATTCATGCCTGAGATATGTCTCCTGGGGGATCTCTCCAAGATCCCAGTTAAGACCCGCAGGTACCATATGGCCATGATATCACTCACCCTTAAAAAACTCATTTTATGTCATTGGCTTGACACTCATGATATCACTTATGAGGAATGGCTGTGGGATCTCTTATTTGATCTTCATACTGAACAAATGAAAGCGAGCCTTGGAGCCTCCCTTCCCCGCTATAAGAAATTATGGGAAGGTCTTCACACCCTATATCTTCTCCACACTGGGGCCCCAACATCATAAGGAGCTATGCCTCGGAGAATATTTTCCATATTTTATGTATATACCTCTGTGCCATATTATTTCAGTAGATATAAATACATTTCCTGTCTACCATTGCTGATGCTTCAGAGATGGGGAGTGCCAAGCTGGGGGAGGGCTGTGGAAGGGAGGGAGAGGAGCTTTAGCATGAAGCTGAACTCACAATGTAAACATCTGTCTTAATGTTGCCTATGCCTTCATGTTAAAGCATTTATGGAAAATCTTAATAAACTTTGAATTAAAAAAAAACAAAAAAAAATGGCCTGAATACATTCCAGTAATTAGATGCAAATGTGGGAGATGGGCTAGGAATGTGCAGTGAGGTCATTTACATATCCTGGCTCAATATTGCACTTTTGCGCACTGTGCAAGTGGCTTTGCGTTGCATATTTCACCGTGCTCCGCATAGGGCTCAGGTCTCCTGCTGCACTGTGCATCTTCCAATGCTCAATCATGCATCTTTGGGTATTCAGCTGGACATGCACGAGTGCATCTCATGGTGCATCTTCTGAATATGTCATTATTTTGGGCTGGTGCATCTCAGTTGCACAACACAGGCACTTGCATGGTTTTCCAGGGCACTTGTGAATATGGGGGGCCACTGTGCCTGTATTGCAACACTGTTGCTCCAGCTCCTCAGTGATGTCCTAATAGAAGTTATCCATAGCCCCAGATCGTAGCTTGTTAAACTCTGTAGCTCCATGCACAGACCTCGGTTATGTCTGCTACATGCTGGCTGTTTGGGGTTAAACTCGAGTCATGTGTCCCTAATTACCTGAGCAGTCCTGCCCTACACATATATTTTTGATTAGGCCAGGGTCTCCAGATTGACAAAGGAATGAAATCTAAAATCCGCTGTAATAGTGATCTTAATCCTCATTGGTCTGGCATCGCATAGCACCATCTGAAAAGAATGAGTAGTGGTGGCTAACCCATCATCTACCTATCCACTCAGTGTTGTGGAATCTCTAGGTATAGGAATTAAGCATATCTGGAATCTCTCAAATCCCCATTTCATTCCAGGGTGTCTCCTAGTCCTCACAGTCCTAATGCCCCACCACCAGCATTCTTCCAATCTCTTGAGATTTCAGTGCCTAATAGTAAATCCCACCTCACTGCAGCAACAGTATGCCACACCAGGCAAGGGAGGATCATAAAAGGGGTGCAAGTCCTGGAGCAGAGATGGGAAGTTTTATTTATAGAAGTATTTCCCTGTAGTTGATGTTTATTTACTTTAGTAATTTTATCATTGATATATAGCCTCTCACTTTTACAGTTCCTTGAATTAAAATGAATAATTGAATAAATGAATGAATGAATGAATGAATGTGTAGCTGAGCCTAGGGGTCTGCACAAGATCACATATTACCAGTACAGCTCAGCTTTGTTTCACAAAACCCAAACTAAACAACCACCTCTCTCTACTACCCCCGTTATTATAACCAACCTCTCTCCCCCAATTAATCACACCAACATACATCAAGCACACTCTGTACATCAAGTTCTAACCACCATTCACTCTCTGACATATGCAAATAAAAACAATTAACTAAAGCAACAATAATATTAATAACTCAACAAGTTGTGCTGGAATGCCGTCCTGCTGACGCAGCGGTGGTGGTGCTACCAGCTGCGGCGATGATGGCCCATGTTCAGGAATGAATGCAATGCATCAGAGGGTTGGCCGGGGAAGGGGGAGATGGGATGAGTGTCCCACAGACTGCTTTCCTCCTCCGGGGGGGTTGTACTTTTCTGACATGCAAGTGACACCCAGCAGAGGCTGAGTGTGCAACAGCCAGGACCATTCTTCAGCTTGGAGATGAAGGCGGATGCCTGTAGTTTGGGTGTGGAGCACTCCCAACCTGCACTGACATCGCTGCACATCTACACTTCTGGGGAACCTATGTGAAAAATCCCCTAGGCCAGCAGCAGTGTGACAGTCCTGGACCTCTGCCCCTGAAAGATGCTCCAGGCATGAGCCTCAGCCTGGGCCTCTGGTAGATTTTGGTCCCTCCCCCACCACAGAGGGCAAGCTGCGGGCCTCTCCTGTCTGGGCAGCCTGGAAGGGGATGCTGGGTGTGATGTTCAGGTGCTGAAAGGGGGGTAAATCCCATGTTCATTCTTGGAACAAAAAAAAGAGTTAAAAAAAGTTGTGGTGGAAGCAGCAGAATTCATGCAATCAAATTTCAAATCCTTCCCTATAGGAAGACTCCCGGATAGCATCTATATGGATGATTAATTTAGTGCTAAAAGGTACTGCTCCACACTGTTACTATCATGCAGCCCCAGATCCTCTCCAGAGACTAAAAACATTTATTTTTAATAAACAGTCATTTTGCCTGCTAGCTGTCACCCAGGAGACATCACCCAGTTCAGTCTAATTGACTTCACTCCCTGCTACAGAGTTAGAACAAGAGCATACAGTTTACAAGGGACAATAACAGTAAAAACACAAGGAGTCCACAGCTCACCACCTCTCCATCACAGTCCAAGCTGACTTAGAACTTCCAGCTCCACCAAACCCAGGGTGATCTGTTTTCTGGCATCCTCTCTCCCTACATGCCGATCTGGCCTCCTGCACTGGCTACAGTTCAACACTCATGATTGCACCAGATTGCAAATAGCTCCTCAGATCCTGACTCAGGAATTCCAACACCTGTAGATATCAAATCAGTCCCTTGACATTGTCTCAGCTCAGCTCTCGTGATCAGACACAAATCCTGGGGTGCAATCCACCATTCAACCCAGACCGCAGGAAAACCTCTACTCAACTGTTTCAATCCAACTCATACAGCAAAAATGGCAGAAAATGGGGAGGAAAAGGTCAATATTTGGCTCCAGCAAGCCATTCCAGCAGAAACCAGAGGCCAGGTGAAAGAATGTTTTACTACTGCTGAAAAACATGGCAACTAGCAGCCGTGTTACTCATACTTTAGTATAGACTACTCGCATAACCTCTTCCCTAGCTAAAAGCAAGAAATGCTGTCTCCTGATTCTAACTCACTGAGAAGCTAGCTACAATAAAAAAAACAACTACTACTAGCCACTAACTAAAATGAATTTAAAACACACGCTTCTACTTGTGCTACAAAACCAATAACACTCCTAAAAAATCCCATAACAGAGTTTTATAACAAAACAATCTAGTTCACAATTTCTGAATTCACAGACACTTGCTTAGCATGGTGGACAACTTGTTAGGGTTGTAAGGAGATGTGGTGAGGGACAAAAGTCTCATCTAAGACCCTGGAGATGGACCATCATGAAAGGCCAACACAAATGGAGGTGGCAATGGTGACAAGAAGGATGATAGCACTGTCTCCACTCCTGACACTGTTGGTTTACAAGAGGAGGACAATGTCCCAAATGATAATGATGATATTGACATAATGAATGAAAGCACTGTTAGTTCTAGTCAACAGGGTCCTACACCAGGAAGTAAACCTAAAAAAAAAACACTTATTGGGTATGAAACAAAAACAAACAAATTATAATAGGAAAAATACAAAATGAAAAAAGAAACCATGTTGCCCTGTAAATGGTGGCTGATTAAGAAGAACAAAGAGACTGTTAGTCACGTCTGTGAAATAATAGAAAATATAAAAGAAATAAAAAATTAAAAAGTATGTTGGCGGAATTGGGGGTTAACTTCTTCTAGCTGAACTATCAAGTGTGGACAGAAACATCATGGGAGACTCCTGTACTGGCAAAAACAAACACCAGAGCCAGCTTTAACACAGTGTCAACTAAACAATTGGCCTAATAGAAAAATGGCAAAGCAAAGAAGTCCCCACTGTCCACTGCTTCATGCCCACTAGGTTATGTTCCCATTAGGTGGTTGTAATGGAGAAGATGAACAATACAGAGCAGTGTAGGAGGATGGTAGTGAAAGACAACAGGATACTGGGCTGTATTGTGAGAGGAATCTCCTTCAGGGGCAGGGAGGTGATCCTGCCTCTCTACAGGGCACTGGTCAGGCTGCACCTGGAGTACTGTGTGCAATTCTGGTGCTCGTATCTGAAGAAGGATGTGATATTACTGAAAGGGGTACAATGCAGGGCAACATGGATGATCCAGGGATTGGACGACAGACCATACGAGGAGAGGCTGAGAAAGCTGAACATGTACTCCTTGGAGGAGAGAAAGGACTGTAGGGGATATGATTGAGACTTTTAAGTACATAAAGAGGATAAATAAGGCAAGGCAAGAACTGAGGGGATATACTGGCTGAGGAGGGGGAGGTACATGAGAGGACATGGCCTTAGATTGGAGGGGGGATTTAGGATGGAAATGAGGAGACACCTTTTCATGGGGAGAGTTGTGGCAGAATGGAATGCTCTACTGGAGGAGGTGATAGCCAGTAAGACAGTGGGTAGTTTTAAAAGGGGATGGGACAAGGTGGGAGGGTAATTGGGAGGTGGTGGTGGGGTTTAGCTGCAAGGTGAGTGTGCTAGCTGCACACTTGAGCAGACTTGATAGATCAAGTGGCCTATTTCTGCTGGCAAATTTATATGTTTGTATGTATTACTTAGATAGTTTTCTTTGCTACACTTTCTATTGGCCCTAATTTTCATCTCACCACATGAGAGTGGGTACAGAATCCTGTAAGCTAAGTTTAATTTTTCATCCTACTTTTTGGCATTTTGCTTTGCAGGTTGGTCAGGATCAGGTCAAAAACAAATAATTTTTTAAACAGCAAAATGCAGTGTCTTTCACACAGTATATTCTGTGCTGTTATGCCATTGCCCCTTTACATTTTGTGGTATTTTTCTCCTGAACATTGTTTTTTCCACCACTTATCACTATAGACATGAACCAGGCAAATATAAATCCTTTGCAAAATCAAATCTAAGATCATCTTGGATTTGGAAAATTCAAAACTAGGGCTGAGAAAAATTAGCAAATTCTGATTTCATAGAATTTTCCCGAAATTCTGTGGATTTTGCAAAATTTTATGAAATTTCACAAACTTTTCTGAAGTTCTTTAATTGGTCACAACTCAATCTGTCCTATAGCTAGAGAGCTGAACTTTGGCATGCATACTTTGTACATGAAGCCCTAGATACTAAGCTTCATGACATTTGCGTGGGGGTGAGGAAGTTATAGGGGCTCAAAGTCTGGCAGTTTGTTATTCATGTGAAAATTTCATTAAATGTTTTGAAAAATTTTTTAGCTGGTAATAACTTGATCAGTCACATAGCTAGAAATTTACAGTTTGGAATGTTTACCATCTAGAAGGAACCTTAAAAGAACCTTAAAAGGATGTTAAGTTTCATGACATTTGGATGAGGTGTGGGGAAGGTACTGTACAGGAGCTCAAATTGTGGCAGGTTATTAATCATGTGAAAATTTCAGAAACTATTTCTATGATTACAACATAGCTACTTTTAGAGCTAGATAATTGAAAATTTATATGTATACTTTCTTGAAAGAGTCTTAGAAACTGCTAAATAGTGAGGTAGCTGGTTATGTAAATTGTAAGTTACAGGAGTTTAAAATTTTACAATTTAATTATTTTAAAATTTTCAAAAATATATGGATGTTTATAGCTTCACTGCTATTGCAGGAATACATTGAAGATCTGGCGTGCATACCCAATGTAAATTTGTTCTGGAATCTAATTAAGCTGGATAAATGTGACTTAGTGAGTTAAAATGCATTGTGGATACTTTAAACATTGTTAATTGGTAGTGTGCTCAGAAATTCATGAACCCATAATAAGTAACACTACAAGAATCCCACTGTGAAATGTAACTTTCACAGAGCACTTGTCACCACTGAATCATCTTACCTGCACTAGCATCATGGCCTTGTGATACCCCTCCAATGCTCCTGTGACAGTGATGCCCAGTAACAAGTTCCATCATGACTAAAGATACTTCTGTCACAACAGCTCAAGTTAAACTCGCTGTGAGGAAAGAAGACAGGCTAGTGCACAGTGACATCCTTGACTATTCTTCATGGTTTGTTACTCAAGATAGTGACCTGACACTTGACACCACTATACGTTTACTATGGAGCCTCCAATGAGTGCTACTTTATTGTCACTTTACCCAGCTTTATCTTCCTGACCAATGGCAACTCAAGTGTATGACTGAGCAAAACGTACAGACACAGCTCTGACAAGTTATCACAACATTCCAAACTTTCACAAAAGCTTATAAAATTCAACTTTAATTATTGATGTTATTTTTGCATCTTTTGCTGCTTATAACTTGGCCAGCCTTTGAGGGAGAGATCAGAGAGCTGACACACAAAACCTCTTTTTTTATTGTTTTTTTTCTTCCTGCTGGTAGTTCAGCTTTCAGAGGTATACATTATTCACATGGATATACCCAGATCAGGCTGAACCCAACCATCACTCAGTTAGCTACTGGGTTTTTCTCCAACATTTTTCCAGTTACTCGGTTTTTCTCCAACATTTTTCCCTACTACTGCTCCTGAAGGGGTAAGTAAGTAAGCAAGCAAGTAAGTAAATGTTTATTTTTTAGACACCCAATCCCAGAGGCTTTGGGCGCTGTACATAAGATTCCAGAATCATGATAAAATCACAATAAAATTACAGGATGCACAGGATGCACAATAAAATCTGACAATTCAAGCAGCATTAATTATTACAGTATATCTTCAGGGTATGCTAGCTTAAAGAGATGAGTATTCAGGCCCCTCCTGAATGTTTCCACCATAGGGGCCTCCCTCAGAGATCTTGGGAGCACATTCCAGAGGACCAGGCCAGCCACCCCGAATTAGCGATTGCCCGAGGTTGTCATCCCAGTCCTCAGAATCACAAGGAGGCCCTGGGTGTAGGAATGGAGGGAGTGAGTCAGAATGGCTGGAGTAAGGAGGTCTGACAGTTGGCTGGGGCCCAGTCCATATAGGGCCTTATAGGTAAGCAAGCCCACCTTGAAGAGAACCCACCACCTGACTGGCAGCCTGTGCAGACCTCACAGGACCCAGGTCACATGATGGAATCTGGGTAATCTTGTCAACAGCCTGACCGTGCATTCTGCACTAGCTGCAATCAATGGAGATTCTCCCCACTGACCCCAAGATAAAGAGTACTACAGTAGTCAAGCCTTGATGTTACAAAAGCGTACACCAGTAATGGCAGGTCTTCAGGCAGAATTAAGGGCTTAATCTGAGCAATGTTCGTCAGATGGTAAAAGCTGTTTTTGATGACAGCCAACACCTGAGTCTCAAATGTCAACCTGTCATCGAAGGTCATGCCTAGATTTTATACCCTAGAGGATGCCATTAACGGTGTAGACCCCAGGACTAAGCCTGTTGTTGTTCCGGAGGTATCCTCATTTCGCCTATGGCCAGGCACAATCACTTGTATCTCTATCTTACCTGGACTGAACCTCAGCCAGTTAGAGTTCATCCAGTCCTGAATCTCAGTGAAGCATTTTTTCAACACCTTGACAGCACCACTTGTCTGTGGTACAAAAGACATATGCAATTGAGTATCATCCAACTATGGAGAATAACCAGGCACCCACACCAGGACAAATTTTAATTAATCCAACTGATGTTTTTGAAAGGTTGATTAAGTTGGAAATTAACATCCCAGGCCCGGATGATATCCATCCAAAAGTATTGAAGGAATTAGTGGACTACATTTATAAACCACTGACCAATGTGTTCCAACACTCATTAGACTCTGTCATAATTCCCCTTGGTTGGAAAGTAGCTACTGTAGTGCCACTTCACAAACAAGGCTTAAGAATGAGACCAGAAAATTTTAGGCCAATTAGCCTCACTTCTCTCCTGGGTAAAATACTCAAAGGAATAATCAAGAATCATATCCAACAACATTTAACAACTACAGGTTATATTGACCTGTATCAGCATGGGTTTATTAAGGATAGATCATGCTTAACAAATCTATTGGTTTTTTACGAAAGGGTAAACGGGGAAATTGATATGAAAAATTCAGTTGATATAATATTCTAGATTTCACAAAAGCCTTTGATAAATTACCCCACTCAGAATTAATCAAACTATTAAAAACTTTAAAGTTTAGCACTAACATAATATACTGGTTTCAAACTGGCTGAGGGGAAGAATGCAGAGGACGGTGGTGAATGGATCATTTTCCATTTGGGCTGGAGTGGTGAGTGGGGTGCCTCAGGGATCCATGTTGGGCCCAACTTAACTTTGTTTAATATTATGTTTCATCACTAAAAATAAATGTACCTAATGTTTGGATGTCCACATTTGCAGATGACTGCAGACTAGGTGCAGTGGTGAGCACTACAGAAAACAATATTAATTTACAGAATGCTCTGAATTACATTTCTTTTTGGACTATGCAGAAAAATTAGAGCTTAATGTTAATAAATGCAAGGTAATGCACTTGGGTATCAAGAACAGACACTGCAAATACACTTTAAATAATAATCCCTTAATGGAAACCACAAATGAGAGAGACTTAAGAATAACAGTTACACACGATTTGAAATTCAGTTCTCATTGTAGGAGGCAAATAAAAAAAGCCAGTCAGTTATTGAATTGCATCACCAGGCTTATATCAAGTAGAGCTAGTGAGGTGTTGCTTCCCCTATACGTAGCACTGGTCAGGTCACATTTAGAGTATTGCGTCCAAGTATGGTCACCATTCAAAAAGGAAGATATCAGAAAGGTGGAAGCTGACAAGGCTTATACCAGGACTTAAATCAATACCTTATAAACAAAGGCTGAAACCTCTCAGTCTATATACTCTACATTATAGAAGAATAAGGGGAGATCTGTGTATGTTACAGAAAGTAATTAGAGATAATACTTTAATGAGGGAACTAGGACTTAGTTTCAATGTGGATAGGGTCAGTAACAGAAAGCACTCAAAACAAATAAGTCTGAATAAATGGAACACTCTGTCTAGAAGATATTGGTATAGCCAAAGGGTTGTTACTCTCTGGAATTGTTTCCCACAAGAAGTGGTAGATTGTGAGGATGTAAATATCTTCAAAATAAGTCTAGACAATGCAATGGACGATGAGACAAAATTTGGTCTATAATATTTACTAACAGCAAGCAAAAAGGACGGAAGTCTATTGCATCTTGTATTATCTATGAAATCTGCATAGCAGTGAAAACTCAAACTATATTGTCTAATGATCCTCCCCAAGGGCAGCATGTATATCAAAAACAACATCTGTGACATGATCGAGCCTTGAGAGACTCCACAGGTCTAAGGTGGGGGAAGAGGAAAATGTCCCTATAACCACCCCCCTTTGCCTCCTGCCTGACAGAAAGGACTCAAATCAGTTGATGACAATGCTGGTGAGTCCACAGTACTTTCTAAGATGATCTAGCAACACAATGTGGTCCACGATATCAAATGCAGATAATAGATTGAGAAGAATGAGAATTGACGATCCTCAGTAATCTCTGGCCATAAGGAGGTCATTATGGACCCAGACTAGTGCCATCTCAGTGCTGTACCTTGCCATAAATCTGGACTGGAATTGTGTGTAGATATCACAGGTCTCCAGGTGTTTCTCGAGCTGCAGAGATACTATTTTCTCTACAACCTTACCTAAAAATGGGAGGTTGGAGATCGGTCAATAATTTGCTAGGATATTAGGGTTGAGGGATTTTTTTTTTCAGAAGGAGCTTCACTAGCACCTCCTTCAAGGCATCGGGGAAGACCCCCTCAGAAAGCAAGCACCTGACTATCCCAGCGAACACTGGGCCAATGACCTCAACACATCTCACTAGGAGACATGTTGGACCCGGGTCTAGTTCACAACAAGTGGGCTGCAGCTTTGAGATAATCTTGGAGACCTTGGCCACCCCCAGCGGCCAAAATTCTTCCCAGGCAATAGAAGTGCTTCTGTTACAATGAGATCCCACCTTTCCGGTCTGGCCCAAACCCACTGGTCTGAATTGAGGACACCCTGTCAGACAAAAATAGAGCAAACTCATCACATTGTATTGCTGAAAAAGCTTGTTTTTGCTGCAGACAGACATGATGAAGAAGCCTGTCTACAGTCTGAAAGAGCTGAGCTGGCCTATTTTCCCTTGCAGCAATCCCCCTGGACAGGAATTTTGCCTTTTTATGTTTGATTACCCTTTGATAGTCCCCGTAGTGATTTCTCAAAGCCAGTGTGTCCTCCTCTAGCTGGGTCCTCCATCAGCAATGTTCTAATCTCTGACTCTTGGACTTCATCACCCGGAGAGCCCCATAAAATCAGGGTGTCTCAGGTGGGAAGAACTGGGATATATATGGACTGGTGCGATGGCATCAAGTGCCTCATAGACAGCCCAGTTATATCCAAGCTAATCGCACTAGCAGCACTGACACCAGAAAAATCGGCCACCGCCATCAGTCCCTCTGAGTTTAAACCTCTCAAAGGGCAGTAGCTGACCATTTCAACAGGAGAGAAACCACCAGAGGGAGCCCTGAATGAGAACTTCACCATCCAGTGATCGGACCAAATGGCAGGGGATCATGCTGTCGCATACAAAAACAATGTGGCACTATACCACGCTGTTAAAACAGCAACCAAAAGATGAAAACAGTTAAATGCTTGTTTTCTAAGGGGGGCTCCATTCCCCGCACTCCCCATTATGAGGGGATTCACCTCTCAACCCCCCATTAAGATGACCTCCTCTTCCGGGGGGGGGGGACGCGAAGACTTGCTCTGTTACGGTTACACGGTATTGCCCTGTGACATAGTGTATGCGGCAACATGACCTGGTACTGGATGAGACAACCCAATCAAACTAGAGGTCAGTAACCGAAAGATCCAGTGAGAATACCAGGTACAAGGTGTGGTTGTGATGGTGGGTTACAGAGACAACTGCCTGTGCTAGACCCAGTGATGTCATCAGTTGGAAGAGGTTAGATCCAAGTTGCGAGGATTCATCATCGATCCAGGCATTGAAGTCACCCAGATTAAGCCATCTGGGGGACTCCAATACCCTGTCATTGATGAAGTCTGCCACCTCCTGCATGAATCCCCCCTGGTCCCGGAGGGCTGTAAATGAGGAGAATTCTGCAACCTGCACCTGGACCCCATGCACTGCCACACATTCTAATGACCTGGTAGTACCCACCAGATGTACTGAGAAGTTCAAATCAGATCTTAAACAAATATCTACACCCCACCCCTGTGATCCTTCCTTGGGCAGTGGACCACAGAATATGTGTCTGGGACCGATGTCTCTAATACTGGCCCACATGGTCACTCAGCCAGGTCTCCATGATGCACACCAGGTCGATCTAAGAAATCAAATCCAATGCAATTGCAGTCTTGTTCCACATGGAGCTGGCATTGCATAGCATGCCGGAAAGGGATCTGTATCAGCTGTAAACCTCCTGACTACTTTTCTACATGGTCCAGTGGGAACCCTAGGGATGGGAGCCAAACACATTAGGCCTCTCTCAAGGCCCCATTTAACACTAGGGCACCTCCTATTCCAATCCACCCAAGTCTCTCTCAACTGCATTGAGCTCCCAGGGTGGTGCCTCTGTCAACTTTGCAGAGCCACAGCTTCTCATACAGCAGAAACAAAGCTCTCTGACCCAGCCACAGGGTCACTGTGTTGGTTGAACCCACTCCCAGCCCTCTCTAAAGAAAATGCAGTGTCAAGCGACAGCTGTCTCAACCATGGCCTGCCTCTTGAAGTGACTTCCCATGCTCACTTCTGAGTCCAAGTCATCAGCATGGCAGAGTGATGCTCTGCTGCTGGGCCATGGAGTAGCCTCAAAGCCCAATATTTAGGGGCAGTGAACCTAAGAAAATTGGTAAAATTCTGGTCTCTAGTTTTAGGGGCTTAGAATTCTGCAGTTTACATAATTGTGAAATGTAATTTTAAAATTTCATCAAGTTTGGAAACTTATATTTCAGTTACCTTTAATGTTAGAGATTCGAAACATGGTACACTTCTGCATAGATGTTGGATTTAGTGCACTTTGGGTAAATATGTTTTACATTAATTAATTAAATAATTCATTCATTCATTCATTTGATGACCAGGTAGGTACACTGGTCCAGGGGCCATTTTCAGGCATGACCCAGGCCATGGAGATACCACAGACAACAGCAACAATACAGAGCAAAAAATATACAGAGCAGTATAATACAAAACACAGTGATCTAGATTACAGCAGTTATACAGAGTATTACAATATACAGTGTAATACAAAACAAAGCCCTAAGAAAGTAAATAATGGGAAAGGATTTTACAATGGCACAGGGTTAGAACAGGGGGGTTGAGAGTAAAAATAATAAGTACAAAATAGCAAGTAAGCACTAGACTTGTAGACCAAGTTCGTAAGCGGCTAAAAATCGGTGCACCCACCCACAAACAAACTCCATAGGTACTGTTGTATCCCACAATAGATATCAGTATAAAAAGCCAAAAAGGTGGGCTTACTGACATACTTTATTTTCCACTTATCTTGGCATACAAAAACACATAAATTGTGCTAGAACACTGATAGAAGACATACTTAAACAGGAGTTAAGGCGGTTCAAAAAAAAGCAGCAGTTACTCCTGGTGCACTGGCAAAAAAACTTGTTTCACCCTGACTGAGTGGGGCTTCCTCAGAGGTGTGTACTCACCAAGAAACCACATACATCTGTAAACCACATACATTTGTAGTGCCATCAATTCTCACAAAAGTGCACGTGCTTAAATATAACAATCGACATAAAAATACATCACACTACTCAGTATCATATATAAACAATATTATAAGAATATATAGATTTATTTGCAGTCCCATCATATTCTATTATTTATAATGCTTATGTCAGTGCTTATTTATATCATTATGTATACAATACAAGAACATGTAAATCATTTATCTGTATACTGATTTAAATCTATATTAATTAATAGATGTATTCTTCCAATGTCTTCCTGTTCCCACTCAAAAGTGCTGGTATTTCAAGTTTTCATTACACTGTTGAATCACAACACACTGTAAAATAAACGGAGGAACTCCCATTAAGTAAATTGTTCATAGACTTGCAATATTTACAATATTTCAATACAACTCAGGCTATCTTATCAAGCTATTCCATCATCCCATAGTCAACATATTTGTTTTTAAGTGAAGGGGGGGGGGGCCAAGTTTTCCAGAAAAACAAAATTACAAATATAAACAAGGTTGTTAATTTTACCAAGGTTGCGTATTGATCACATAGTAAGGGGGTTCCACATGAAGATATCAACAACAATGTCATCGACATCCCCTGCAGTGACGGGAAAAATGCCGACTGTCGGCATTGTTCCAGTTGAGACAAAGTGATTTTTGTGGGGGGCTTTGCCCCCACACCCCCAATGCTGGGGGTGATGCCCCCACATCTCCCACCTCTAAATAACCAACTCCAAGTCGGACTTGGTTTAGGGTTGGACAAAACACCAGAAATAGCAGTATCACTGAATAGCAGACTACCACAGTGACTCGGCAAGATTTGTTGCTGTGGTGGTGTTCGCTGTACTTTTGTCATTGTGCTGATGGTACACCACAAGTAAGGGGGGCTAGCAAGTCTTGCAGAAAAGCAAACTTACAAGTATAAACAGAGATATTAATTTTATCCAGGCTGTATATTGATCACATAGAAGGGGATAACAAATGGGGGGAAGGGAATAAAACAGCACTGTGCAAAGTGATAATTAATTGACACTATATTAACTGATCTATTTTTATTTCAGAAATAAACCTAGTTCAGCCCATAATGAATTTTGTTCAAAGCACACCCCGTAATCAAAATGCCAGAAGTTACTCACATCACCTTTGCTAAAGTGTAGTTTTTCATCACCTTATCCTTGAGCTAAAAAAGACCCCACAGTGACCACATCAATATTTGTTCAGCTAGACCAGCTTGGTAGCAGTAACCTGGCCAGGGAAGGAGGACTAGAACTAAAATAAGGGTGCTTGAGGTAACAGGGAGGTTTGAGTGATAAGGGTGGGTGGGGAGAAAGTTTGAGTTCTCGTAATTTCCCGAGGGGGCAGGAGTAGGTGATCAAGGACAGTAAGTGAGTCCTGAGGAGAGTGTAGAAGTGCTGTTGGAGTCAAAGGTTCTAAGTGGGGAGGAGGAGGAGGTTATTCCAAAGAGTAAGGGTTGCATACAAAAAAGTCCTCTGGCTCATGTGGGTATAAACTAATGGGCACTCAAGCATTAACCTAGTGTAGAGGCAGAGTTCCCATGTAAACGTCTTGGGTGGAATGACTGGGAAGAGGGGGAGGTCACAGAATTATAGATGGCCTTGTCAGTG
This sequence comes from Neoceratodus forsteri, assembly GCA_016271365.2. Classification (NCBI taxonomy): domain Eukaryota; kingdom Metazoa; phylum Chordata; order Ceratodontiformes; family Ceratodontidae; genus Neoceratodus; species Neoceratodus forsteri. Next base: position 177,595,471 of record CM057455.1, read on the forward strand.
GTGCAGGCCAGGAGGTAGCTATGTCTAGCATGAGGGGAGTGGCCACTTTAAGACCTGGTAGAGGGTGCAGTGATGGGAAGAGTATGGAGTCAGAAGGGCAAATCAACAGATATTGTTATAGATGGTGTTTAGTCTTGTCAGGTTGCTGGAGGAGGATTGGGAGTAGATAGGGGAGCTGTAATCCATTAGAGGGAGAAGATTACATTGGGTAATGGAGAGTCAGGCTTCCAGGGTGAGGTAATTGATGACAGGGTAGCTGATCCCCAGGTTTTGAATTATGGTCTCATTGTGGATTGAGAAGGTAATGGCAGGGTCGATGGTGACACTTAGGTATTTGAAGGAATTAACGGTCTCTAGAAGTGAGCCATCAGGGGATAGGATGCTGACAGAGTTGTGGATGAGAGTTAGATTGGCCAGCTTAGATTTGGACCCAAAGAGGACTGCCATTGTCTTATCAGCATTGACCAACAATCTGCTGTTAGTGAACCATTTGTGGGCATTACAGTAGCTGGAGGTAAGTGAGGTGGAGAGGTGGGACAGGGTCTTATCACTCTGGTAGAGAGTGAGATCATCCACATAAGGTAATTAGTGACAGGAAAGGCAGTTCTGGGGGAGAGAGTTGACAAAGAGGGAGAAAAGAATGGGCCCAAGAATAAATCCCTGGGGGACGCCAGTAAAGAGTGACAGGGCAAAAGAGGTTGTACCAGCTGTGCAGACCATTTGGGTGTGACTGGAAAGGTAGTTTTGGAACTAGTTGGTGGAGGCAGGGGACAATCTAAGGCTATTAAGTTAGCCAAGGAGGATGTTGTGGTTTACCAGGTCAAATGCTTTGGAGAGGTTGACAAAGACCACTGCAGTGAATTTGCTGTCATCCATATTCTGAAGGATGTGGTCAGTGAAACACACCAGGGCTGTAGTAGTGCTGTGTTCTTTTCCGAAGCCACACTGTTGAGGGCAGAGGAGATCAAATTTTGCAATATAGTCTGTGACCTGGTGGTGAACAATCTTTTCCAGCAGTTTGGTTAGATGGGAGAGGATGGATATTGGGCAGTAGTAGTCCTTCAAATCAAAAAGCTGGTCTCAACAGATCAGACAAAAAGTCGAGGCTTGGACGACAAAGTATATGAAATATGGGGAAGAAGTTAGCAGAGATAACCTCCTGCCGCCACCAACATTTCACACACATTAGTGATTTTTCAAGGCCACTATTGTGTGAAACATTTGTGGTGGCAGGAGGTTACCTCTGCTGTTTTATTTTATTTAATAAATGTTTTAACCTTGCTCTAAGCCTTGGAGTGTTTTTGTCTGATCTGTTGAGCCCTGCTTCTTGATTTGAAATTGTGCTTCTACATGCTGGAGGTGTGACAGGGAGATCCTGCCACTCTTAAGGACCAACCTTTTCTTAAACCTGTTGCAACAGTTCTTCTATTTCTTAGCCTAATCTATCCCTTACAATTTCTAGTCCATAAGGCTGGCCACCTATGGGCACCCCCTTCCCTTTCTTGATTATGCTATAGTGTCCTCTTTAATTTTCCTTTTCCCCTCTCAGGTCCTCATACAGAGAGGTCATTGTTGTGACCTCCAAGCTGATGTAAAACAACAGGCTGCATTCTTTGTTGTTGGATTTAATATACAATAGCACCATGTCATTAAATACCTTAATGTATATACTTTATGTGTATGAAACCTGTAAATGTTGAAAATACCATGGCACCAGGTGTTTTTGATAAAGGTAAAAAGTACTAGGTCACTGTATTATAGAAATTAATGTAAGTAACCGGGTAGAGATATCAGAAATCCCCCTGTTGTGTTGTTAAATGCATGTAAATTTAAGATTGTCTGAGAAGCTCTTTTGGTACCATGCTTTCCTGCCGGTCTGAAATTTCATATTTTGTTTATTTATTTATTTATTTATTTATTTATTTAATTGTTTCACCAGGAAAGATACACTGAGCAACTTAATGCTCATCTCATAGTACGTCCTGGGGGAATGGGTAGAGGGATGTACAGAGTGAGAGTTTAGGTACATAACAGATGGTGAATACATACATACAGTTACAAAACAGGTTCATGGCAATTGAGTACAGTAATATCCTGATGCAACAGTTCTTGTACTGGCAGTTCATAGGAGCAGCATACATATAGAATCAGTACAGGGACCAAGCATAGGATGCAAGGTTGACAATGTATACATTACAGGCAGTTCACTAGTGATGCAGATGCAGCAGGGTGAACACATAGGATCCAGTCACCATTTTTAAGAGCTAGTCTATCAGGAGTAGTGTAAGTGCAGGTGGGGTAGAGGGGGATGAGAAAGAGGACAGCGAGAGGGAGAAAAAAAAGTGAGAGGGAGACAGGGAGGCAGGTATGCAAGGAGGGGGTCAGAAGCAGGTACAGGTAGGAGTAAGGTAATGGTGCAGAGCAGAGGTAAGGAAATAAAACGAGGAGGAGAGGCAGATTTATGGAGGGAGTGCATTCCACATTTTAGGCAAGTGGTAAGAGAAGGCTTTTTGGCCAGGAGCAGTAGTTCTGCAGGGGACTGAGAGAGTACGAGTGTCAGCCTGGGATCTCAGGGAATAGAGGGAGTGGGTAGGGGTGCCAAGAGAGGAGGAGATATATGAGGGGAGAGATCCAAGTCAGAATTTAGAGATGAACTCAGCAGCATGTAGCGCACGCCGGGAGTATAGGTGAAAGAGGTTGAGAGAGTGGTAGAGGTCACAATGATAGGAGCAGGGAAGGGCATCAAGAACAAAATGACAGATGGAATTGAAGAGAGAGTCCAGGCTGGATAGGTGGGACTGTGGGGCAGCATCATAGACTATGTCGCAGTAGTCGAAAATGGGAATGATCATCTTCTATACCAGCTCACGCCTGGTGGCGAGCGGGATGCAGCTGCTGTTTCTGTGAAGTCCCCAAGCTTGGGCCTTAGTTTTTTCAGAATGGCATCAATGTGTACAGAGAAGTCAAGATGTCTATACAGCCAGATGCTGAGATACCTGAAAGAGGAGGAGTCCTCAAGAGCAGACCCATCTAGGGTGTGAAAGGTGGGGAGGTGACTTAGCCTAGCGAGTCTCTGCCTTGTGCCAAAGGACATGGAGACTGTCTTCTTAGCATTTAGAAAGAGTTGATGAGAACTAAACCAGAGTTGGACTTTAGTGAAGTCGGACTGTAGCCTGGTAGTGACATCAGCAACAGTATTGCCAGAGGTAAACAATACTGTATCATCCACATACGTGTGGATGCTAGATGCAGTGCAAACCAGGGGGAGGTCATTTAAAAAGATGGAGAACAGAATGGGGCCTAGCACTGAGCCTTGGGGACTCCAGTGGTTATAGGCAGGGGGATAGAGATAGCGTCAGCTATTCTTACTGATTGCAACCTGCTGGACAGGTAGGCACTGAACCATCCTGTAGCAGAAGGGGATAGTCCAGCAACTGAAAGGCTGTGAAGGAAAAGGGCGTGAGAGACAGTGTCAAAGGCTTTGGCCAGGTCTACAAAGATAGCTGAGGTAATGTGCTCTTTTTCAAAGCCTGAGGAGATGATGCCAGTTAACCTTAGGAGAGAGGTAGTGGTAGAGTGGGATTTCCTGAAGCCAGACTGGAAGAGGGTGAAAAAAAGTGGAGTCAGAGAGAAACAAGGAGAGTTGGTTGAGGGCTATGTGTTCTTTTAATTTAGCTAAGGTTGGCAGTAGAGAGATAGGACAATAGTTCCCAGGAGGGGAAGGGGAGGACAACAGCATGTTTCCAGATAGAGAGCACAGTGGCAGTCTCAAAGGAGAGGTTTAGTAACAGGAAGAGTGGGAAGGCTATGGCAGGAGCAGAGTGGTAGAGGAGCCTAGGGTCAAGGCCATCAGGCGAGGAGCCATTGGTAGGGTTGAGTGCCAGGACAGCTTGAAGGGTAGTGTCAAGAGACACAGGAGAGAAGGAGAAAAGGGAGGGAGGTGTAAGGGGTTCGTGGGGGATGAGGCAGAGGAGCAGAGGGGGGAGGGGACAGGATGTGGGGGCAACATGGGGTGGGAGGAAGAGCAGTGGGGGATGTGTCAGTGTATGGGGCAAAAGGGGCCACCGGGGCAGAGGATGGACTTTGGAGGGTGCTTAGCAGAGAAGAGGCACAGGTGGCAAAATGGGAGTTGAAGCATTCAGAAATGGCAATAAGTTCGGAGAGAACAAAGTAATTGTGCCTGAGGATGGGAGGTGGAGGGGTAGAGGATGGTGAGAAGAGGGAGTAAATGACCTTCAAGAATTTAGATGAGTTGTTAGTATTAGTTGGAAAATTAGACTTGAAATGCTCTGCTTTGGCAAGGCTGATTGCTTTAGTGCAGCCATTCCAAAGTTCTTGGTAATGTTGGTGATCACCAGGGCAGTTGGAGACTTTGGCTTTGCACCATGCAAGGTCACAAGCCTGTTGGCAGGCTAGAAGCTCAGGAGTGACCCAGGGGAGGTGCCCACCATGGTCCCTGGTTTTATAGGGTGAAGCACGGATGTTCCAAACCTGAAGAAAAGAAGAAGAAACTTAGAGGAGAAGTAGGCAAGGACCTTGTCAGCTGAAGCTGCAGTGATAAGGGGGGACCAGTCAGCTTGTGCAAGGACATGGAGCAAAGATTGCAGGTCAAGTGATGCGAAGGGTCTAGTGAGAATAGTTTTAGCTGGGAGTTTAGGCCTATGTATATTCCGCACTACAACGCTCATGTGGCAGTCGCTGATGGAGTCTGGTAGTAGCCCTGAGACCATTGCTGGATGGGGATGGGAGGTGAGGACCAGGTCCAGCAGGGAGTGACTTAGTGTTTTTAGGTTTAGATGAGTGGGTTCCAGAATCAGCTGATGGAGGTTTAGGGCTTCAATAGTGGAGTGGATATTAGCCAGCGATGGGGTGAGCCAGTTTTCGATTTAAGTCACCCAGGATGAATAGTTCACCACCGCTGGCAAGCAGGGAGAGCTTTGAGACCAAGTCAGTGACGTTGGAATGTGGCTGACCAGGGCGACAGTAAACACCAGCAATGAAGATGGGGACTGCGTTAAGATAGGAGATTTTTAAAAAGAGAGTCTCGTGGGATCACTGAACAGAAGCTGTGAAGGAGGGAGTGATCTGGAGGGTAGAGGAGGTATAGATAGCCATACCACCAGCTTGCCCGGTCCTGTCCCATCTAGTTATAGTAAAGCCAGGGATAGTGATAGTATGGTCTGGAATGGATTTGGAAAGCCAGATTTCAGTGATCACAATGATGTCAGGGGCATAGGCATGGACCAAGGGTTGCAATAGGGAGATTTTTAAGAGCAAGACTTCTTGTGTTTAGGTGGATGATTTTAAGACCATTTGGTAGTGAAACTGGATTTGTGGCTGGGTGGGCACTGGCTGGTGGATGAGCAAGTGCAGGGCCAGGGTTTGGGTGGACATCGCCGGATGCTAGAAGGAGCAAGAGAATAAGGAGCTGGGGTAGCCTGCATCTCTTGGTTGAGTGATAGAGTAATCATTTACTAGGTTTAGGGGGAAAGACAGAATGATAGGTGAGGGTACTATCTTAACGAGGGTAATAGGCTGAGTGAGCGCCAAAGTGATCATGGCACAGGTAAGAGTAGGGCAGTGGGGGAGTAAGAAAGCAGCCGGGTGGAGCATTGTTCCAGTGGGGCATGCCGAGCTGTCAACCACTGTTGGGGGGCACTAGCAGACTAAGTTGGTCTACCGGCAGCTCAGTACAGAGTGAAAGGAGTATGAACGGTATAAACCAAATTTTAGAAGTTGGCCAGGACTCCATAGTACACGCAATGAGGGCAAGAGAACACTGGATGATGAATGTAAAGAGTTACAAGCTGCAGCTCTTGTGGGAGGAGCCACAACCAGATGCCTCTAGTGGTAGAGAAATATAAGGAGCCAATGGGGAATGGGGTAGATAGAAAAAAAGCTGATCAGGTGGTCAGTGTTGGTTATAAATATAAGTGTTGACCATGGGTGTGTGGGGAGTTGGTGCACAGTGCCGGCGGGACAGAAATGCTGGCAACTAGTGTCATACCTGGAAGGCTGAGGATCTGGGCAGGAGGACTCGGGCAGCAGCTTGAGGAGCTCCATTGGTTTGATGGTTGGAGCCCGCGGTCCATGCAAGAGGGGTCCCAGCTGGAGAAAGAAGAGAAGGGGAGAGATTAAGTATGCTGGATGATGCAAGGAGGTGCAGTCAGCACAAAAGAGAGCCCAATTTGCACAACAACAGGACCAGTAGTTTGGGCACCAAAACGTCTGTGCTTTAGAGGAGCAGCACCAATTCCCCGAGAGAAATGTAATCACAGCCCTTTTTTTGAACACTTAATCAACCTAAAACTCTAAACAATTTGTAACTTGGCATACAATTCAGTAGAAAAACTTGAAAAGTTCTAAAATTGCCAGTTTAGAAGGAGCAGAGTCAAAGGAGAGCTTCAGACCAACTGGAGTGGATCCTGCAAAGGCACTCATGTTATGACTGCCTGGCAGCTAGTGCTGTACCTGGAAGGCTGAGGATCCGGACAGGAGGATTCGGGTGGCGGCTTAAGGAGCACCGTCGGTCTGGGGGCCGAGGGGGTCGGAGGTTGGATCCTATGGTCCCTGAGAGGGGGATCCCAGCTGGGAGGTTGACGATCTGGGCAGGAGGACTTGGGCAGTGGCTTGAGGAGTGTCGTCGGTCCGGAGGCCAAGCGGGTCAGCGGTTGGAGCCTGCGGTCCCTGTGAGTGGGATTCCAGCTGACAGACTTGGTGCTAGAAGTGAGATTATATGGCAGGAGATCCTGCCACTCCTGAGGACTGACCTATTCTTACATCTGTTGCAACAGTTCTTCTATTTCCTAACCTAATCTATCCTTTACAATTTCTAGTCTATAAGACTGGCCACCTATTGGCATCCCCTCTCCTTTCTTGACTATGTTATAGTGTCATCTTTAATTTTCCTTTTCCCTCTCAGGTCCTCCTAGTGATTTGCATATACATCCCATGATGCTTTGCAATTATGGGGGTATGTGTGATGTCGTGCTTCTTTGAAACTGGGCTTTATTGCCCATGCCCTTTGGGGTAACCCTTGCTTCAGTGCTTCTGCACTCAGGTTCTTTGTCTTTAGCTAATTTTTTTATTTTTATTTGAGCCTCTATAATGCAAACAAATAAACAAGACCCACATAGGGGAAGCTAAATTTCAATTGAAAAGTTAAATCAGTAGGTCAGTAGGTGCTGACTAAGTGCAGAGGAAGGACATGCATAGTCTGTTGCTGCAAACTGATGTATTGAAGAAGGGATATGCCATTGCTGTAGGTTATCTGCTGTATTTTAAATACACCTCACACAGAGATTGTGTGCTGAACCTAAAGTTCTGCATCTGGTCCATCTGTTATCCCACAGCCCCTCCACATACTTGGTGTTAGAAGTGAGATTATGTGGCAGGGAGAACCTGCCACTCCTGTGGACTGACCTATTCTTAAATTTGTTGCAACAGTTCTTCTATTTCTTAGCCTAATCTATCCTTTACAATTTCTAGTCTATAAGATTGGCCACCTATTGGCATCCCCCTCCCCTTTCTTGACTATGTTATAGTGTCATCTTTAATTTTCCTTTTCCCTCTCAGGTCCTCGTACAGGGAGGTTATTGTTGTGAGCTCCAAGATGATGTAAAACAACAGGTTGTGTTCCTTGTTGTTGGATTTAGTATGTAATAGCACTATGTCATAAAACACCTTGATGTATATGCTTTACGTGTATGATACCCAGAAATGTTGAAAATACCATTGCATTAGGTGTTTTTGATAAAGGTAAAAAGTACTAGGGCACTGTATTATAGAAATTAAGTTACCGGGGTAGAGATATCAGAAAACTCCCTATTGTTTTGTTAAATGCATGTAAATTAGAGATTGTTTGAGAGGCCCTCTTGGTACCATGCTTTCCTGCTGTAAACTGAGCCAGTCTGAAATGTCATGGTGATTTGCATATACATCCCATGATGCATTGCATCATGGGGGTATTAGTAGGGGTATCACAAGTCAGAAGAGGGAGGTAGTAATCCCTCTTTACAAGACACTGGTTAGGCCTCATCTGGAGTACTGTGTGCAGTACTGGAGACCACACCTTCACAAGGACATTAACCAAATTGAGGCAGTCCAGAGAAAGGCAACCAAAATGGTGTAGGGACTACATCAGAAAACATATGAGGACAGATTAACTGAACTCAATATGTATACCCTAGAGCAAAGGAGGGAGAGAGGTGATATGATTGAAACATTCAAACACCTTAAGGGCATTAACAAGGTGAAAGAGTCTAACATGTTTCAATATCAGAAAAATAGCAGGACAAGAGGACACAGCTTGAGATTAAAGGGAGGTCAATTAAGGGGTAATGTGTGGAAGTTCTTTTTCACAGAAAGGGCGGTGGATACATGGAATGGCCTACCTCAGGAACTGGTGGATATGAATACAGTGCAGGGCTTCAAACAGGCATGGGATAGGCAGAAGGGAGCAATACAGATGAGTATGAATAGATAGGCCATTAACAGAGCAAAGGCCTATGGCACATTCATAAGGTAGAAAAAGAAATGGGCAGACTGGATAGGCCTTGCAGTCCTTTTCTGCCAGCAGCTTCTATGTTTCTATGTTTCTATGAGTGATGTTGTGTTTCTTTGAAACTTGGCTTTATTGCCAGTGCCCTTTGGTGTAATCCTTGCTTCAGTGCTTCTGCACTTAGGTTCTTTGTCTTTAGCTTGTTTTCTTTTTTTTCATTTGAGCCCCCATCACCCAAACAAACAAAATCCACATGGGGAAGCTGAATCTCAACTGAAAAGTTAGATCAGTAGATCAGTGGTCAGTAGGTGCTGACTAAGTGCAGAGAAAGGACATGCATAGTCTGTTGATGCAAAATTATGAATTGAAGGTATATGCCATTGTTGAAGGCTATCTACTGTATTTTAAATAAACATCATACAGAGATCGTGTGTTGAACCTGAAGTTCTGCATGTGGTCAATCTGTTATCCCACAACCCCTCCACAGGAGGCTCCAGGACTAGAATACGTGCTCCATAGTGAAGTGAAGCTGGGTGGTAGCTGTCCATATTGCTAGGTTCCCAAGATTTAAAGACTGGGATGACACTAGCCTGTTTCCATAAGGAGGGGTCTGAGGCAGTGGTGAGGGAGAGATTAAAGATCATAGTGAAGGGTCTTGCAATAATGTGAGCCACTAATCTAGGCAGCAAGGTGAGAGTCCATTGCTACCATTGCTACCAGTGCTATCCTTTTTGGGGAGGCTCAGGAGGGGCTTGAGTGTTTCACTAGGGAAGATAGCTCAGAATTCGAAAGGAAGTATGTTGGGGGGGGAGTGACAGGCTGGTTGTGGAATGGAGGACTTGGGTTTGGAAGGGGGAGCTTGGCATGGTATTCAGTAAGGTTGGTAAAATCAGTACTGAGTGCATCTGCAATGTCTGCTGGGTGGACAGCAGGCATTTTGAGGTGTTTGGTTAGAGAGGGGGTGTTTGGCCTCTGGGGCTAGGAGGGAGTGTATAGCAGACCAGAATTATCTTGTGTTTCCAAGGCTGTGGGATTGAAGGTCATAGAAACATAGACTTTGATGGCAGATAAGGACTGCTTGGCCCACATAGTCTGCCCATTTCCTTACCTATTGAATAAGCTGCAGATTCTATTTAACCAACAATCTACTTCTTCCTACCCCCCCCTCTAGAATTGCCTTATGTCTGTCCCATGCATTCTTGAACTCTTCCATTGTTTTTGACCCCACAACCCCCTCAGGAAAGTCATTCCATGCGTTCACCACTGTCTCTGTGAAAAAATACTTCCTCAAGCTGCCCCTGAGCCATCCCCCTTCTATCTTCAAATTGTGTCCCCTTGTTCTTGCACATCTCTTTTTTTCTCAAAGATGCTACCATTCAGGACTTTGTTGATTCTTCTGAGGTACTTAAATGTTTCTATCATGTACCCCTCTCCCTCATTTCCTTAAAGGTATACATATTACGCTCCTTTAGTCCCTCTTTGTATGGCTTTTGGTGCAGACCTTGAACCATTTTAGTTACCCTCCTCTGGACTGCCTCCATCCTGTCTATGTCCTTGTGGACATGGGGTCTCCAGAACTGCATGCAGTACTCCAGATGGGATCTCACCAACTGTTTGTACAGAGGAATAACAACTTCATGTATTCTACTGGTGATGCCTCTCCCTATGCATCCCAGTATCCCCAGCCCTCCTTACTGCCTTCTCACATTGCTTGCCTATCTTTAGGTCATCTGATATGACTACCCCCTGGGTCCAGTTCCATTGTTGTTGTTGTTAGTGCCTCCCCCTTACATTGTGTACTCTTCCCTTGGGTTTTTGTTTCCCAGGTGCATTACTTTGCACTTCTTTGCATTGAATCTAAGCTGCCATACTTGGCTGTAGATGTACGCAGCCTTACAGGAGTTAACTAGCCTTTTATACTGGTTACATATTTGTTTGTATTAGTTCCAAACCTGACAAGAGGCCTTGTAAGATGCTCATAAGGCATAATGCACCTTCGTCAATCTTAAGAGGTCCTTGGTGAGCCAGCAGGTATCACCCCATCACACTCTTCTAGTAGTTAGCAGGAAATGCTTGTCTTCTACATTAGAAAGGGTGGCAATGAAGAAGCTAAGTGCAGAGGAGACATCCTTCATTTTGTAAAGGACAAACTAATTTATAGACATGGTGTCAGTGTATAGTTGTGTGGGACTGTATTTAGAATAATCTCAGAAAGTCAGATGCTTAGAGGGGGGCGGGGAGTTTTAGTGGACCAGATACAGTAGATATGTGAGTGGTCACTTATAGAGTCGGATAGGGTCTCTGCATGGGAGATCTTATCCTCACGGTTGGTCAAAATCCAGTCAAGAGAAGAGCAATTCTGGGACTGGCTGTTGAGGCGGGTAGGGGTTGTGATAAGTTGGGTAAGGTTGAACTGATTAAGGAGATTGTTACAGTTAGAGTGGGTGCTCCTCAGCCAGTTAAGGTTGAAATCACCCAGCAAAATGGTGTCACATGGGGGGGGCAAGGCTATTTGGGAGGAAAGAGAGACCAGAAGTGCCACATTTGGGCAAATTGTAGCAGCAGCCAATATACAGTTTTTTTGTGTTCTTGATAGACACCTCTGCTATAAGCCACTCAGTGGGGGAGTCAGTAGCAGACCAACTGGATATGGTAGTGGTAAGGGAGTCCTTGAGATATAGGATAATTCTGTCACCCTTCAAAACTACATCCTAGTTGACCCTAATCAAGGAGTAACCTGTCAGGTAACAGAGTGGATCAGAGGTGATAGGTTTTTAACCAGGTCTTGGAGATGCCAAGGATATCAGGTTTATAGAGGGAGATCCAGGCCTCCAGCTCAGCTAGTTTATGTAGGAGGTGACAGATGTTTAGATGAGTGATTTTTAGTCCATGTTTGTGCCCTCAGATGAGGTTATTGTGTGAGATGAGGGAATTAACTGGGACTAGGTTACACTCAATATCCCTGGTGAGCAGTAGGAGTGGAGCAATGAAAGGGCTTGTAAGACAGCAGGGGTGGGTGACTGAAATAAAAAAAATAGTGGAAATCACAATTTTGGTGACATTTCACTAAATGTTTGTGGAAATTTTATTAAATGTTTTCAGACATTTCTCAGAAACATAGACCATGATTGCAGAGAAAGATGAGAGGTCCAGCTAGTCTGCCCATGTTACCTATAATCCCTGGAACCTTCCCTGAAACCTATTTTTCCTCCAGGGTACTAACTAGGGATAGGTGGGTACTAAAATACCCAACCACCAAGACAACCCATAGGTACCCCAAATGTACCAGGAAAAAAGAAGAAGAAAACTGAGTAGTCAGGTCAGGTTAGATAGCCATTACCTGACCCATTCTACTGCGTGATACTCCAACCCTTACCATAACAAAACTCAAGTAAAAGCTTTTTTGAGGGACTATTACACTATCTGTTAGGTGCCCTGATCCATTATACCCATGGGGCATTGCTGATGCAAGTACAAGAGGCAGATGCTCTCTTAGTGAACCTGCTGTTGTTTCAAAAAATTATACCCATGGCAGGCATTGCTAAGGTAGACATAAGAAGTGCAGCTGCTCTGAGGGAAACTGCTGCTGTTTCAAAAATTATACCCATGGTGGGCATTGCTGAGGTAGGTACGAGAGGTGCAGCTGCTCTGAATAAGCCTGCTGCTGTTTTAAAAAATTTTACCCCTGGTGGGCATTGCTGAGGTAATGTAGGTACGAGAGATGCAGCTGTTCTGACTGAGACTGCTGCTGTTTTAAAAAAGTATGCCCTTTATGGGCATTGCTATGGTAGGTACAAGAGGTGCAGCTGCTTTGAGTGAGACTGCTGCTGTTTTAAAAAATTATTCCCGTGGCGGGCATTGCTGAAGTAGGTACGAGAGGTGCAGCTACTCTTAGCGAGCCTGCTGCTGCTTTAAAAATTATACCCATGGTGGGCATTGCTGGGGTTGGTACGAGAGGCACAGGTGTGCCTCTGTGTGAGCCTGCTGCTATTTCAAAAAATGATACCTATGGCAGGCATTGCTGAGGTAGGTACAAGAGGCACACTTGCTCTTAGTGAACTTGCTGCTGTTTGGAAAAATTGTACCTATGGCGGGCATTGCTGAGGTAGGTATGAGAGACACAGCTGCTCTGAATGAGCCTGCTGCTGTTTTTTTTTTTTTATATTTATCCTGCTTTTTTCCTGGCAGGACCCTGCTGTTGTAATCATCCCTGGTCACGGCTCCCAGGGCTTCCACCTATTGCCTATTGTCATTGCTTCTCCTGGTCATCCCCAGCTTACTCCTTGGAGGGCAGGGCCGCAGCACCGGTCTCCGGTATTCTGGCACCACTGGACTGGTATCTGGTTGGGAGAGCTTCTGGTGGCACAGGCTAATTGAAGTCCCAGGGAGGGCTTCACGGAGACAGGAGTCCCATCATGTTTTTCCTTCCCCTGTAAGCTGGGGCAGAGATGTGCAATGACATCCAGCATCTGTCCCACCCCAGAGAGCTTTGATAGCGCGTCACTCCCAGGGCAGCAACCCAGCCTCCACCAGGTGTCACTCCTGTGCTATCACGAGTCCCTCCATCCCCCAGGAGAAGGAGAACCATCCTAAGGATGCTCAATCCTTCTCCCCCGGCCGGTCCTATGATGACCTGGGTCTGTTCCAAACCCAGGTCACCAGGGTCACTAGCAGAAATCCTACCACTGCACAGAGCCTGCTGCTGTTTTAAAAAATTATACCCATGGTGGGCATTGCTAAAGTAGGTACGAGAGGTGTAGCTGCTTTGACTGAGCCTGCTGCAGTTTCAAAAATTTATACCCATGGTGTGCATTGATCAACTTATAAACTGCTGACTAACAAAACAAAACTAAGAGGAGTACTAGTTTGGAACATGTGGCTATCATGGTGGCAGTGGTGATGGTTCCATTAGTTTTTACACAACCTAGTCATCATATTCAGTATCACTGTCTGCAGGCTGGTGTTCATTTTCAGGGTCAGACTTGCATAAATCAGTGTTTGTGACAGCTAGGAAATTGTTGGCACTCATTTTGAGAAATGTAAGCCATTCCACATTTGCATGACTTACAGTAGCAGTGTTCTGTGGTCAGTGACTATTCCTCCAGCTGCACTAAATATGCATTCTGTATATACTCTCAAAGGTGGACAACTGAGGTACATTATCGCAAGGTTTGCTAGATCTGGTCATATTGTTCTCTTTTGTTTCCAATACAGTAATAGATCTTCCTAGAGACCAGTCATGGTATAGTCTGCAAAACAGTCCAGGATCCTTGTGCTGCATTAGACGGTTACCAGTCTGGCAGATGCTCCTGCTCAACTTTCTTTACAGGATACCAGTCCATGTTGTTGCAGGTGACTCAGAAGTGATTTGCCTTTCTGACCCTGAACATACTGTAGGATGCCCAAGAAGTAGCTGTACATGTCCTTTCCCTCACTGATGACACTGGTGACTGTGAAGAATTGATAGATGTGCTATTGTCTGTGCCAGAGATGCCCTGTGATGGTTCAGCAGGCTTTGACTGTTGTATATCAGTTAATGGTGTTTGTAGGGCAATGTCACATTTGGTTAGCAGAAGATCTCTCCAATACTCAATGTCTTTCCCTGCAGGAAAGATGGCTTCAATGTTCCACTTAAAGCAGGGATCTAGCATTGTAGCCAACACATAAGTGTTATTTTTAAACATGGCACTTATTCTCCAATCAGTCAACAGTCTGAGATTCAAGTCATCTGCCAGCATGACAGCAGTGATTTCATCTTTTGACTGAAATTCTTTCTTGATGTCATCAAGAAAAGTGTGAGGAAATCTGACATGAGGAAGCTTTTGACTCAGAATTACACTGTCTGCACTGACATGATATGTGGCAGCCTCAAATGGCTCTGGTAAGGTGACCAAAAATTCCAGCAGAATCCAACTGCTGGAACTGAACATGTTGTTTACTTTACCTATTTAATTATGCATGGTGTAGTCATATGCAGCTTTTTGTCTGTTCAAGAGGTCTTTCCAACATGTAAAATGTTGAATTCCAGAGGGTTGGAACCTCCTGCTTTAATGTATGCAAGGGTAAGTTATTCAATCTCTGCAGCCCTTTCAGGATTTTTTGAGCTTTCACAGTGGCTGAAATGCTGACGTATTTTCTAGCAAGACCTAACAGGTTTTCAACATTTCTTTTTCCATTTAAAAAAACCATGGATAAGAAGATTTAAACAATGTGTAAAAAAAGGTATGTGTTGGTAGTTGCCATCTCTAACTGCTTTAACTATGTTGGCACCATTATCTGACACTATGAACCCTGGAGATAAGGAATACAGAGTAAGCCATTTCTGGAACTGATTTTGCAGCTCCTGCACAATATTCATGGCAGTGTGGTTGTCTTCAAAAGTAGCAACACATTATACAACCTGCTTCCTGCTACTTATGGTAGAGTGGAAATTATTACTTTCTGATTGAAAACCTGCCCAATGAGCTGTAACAGTCATGTAGTTAATTGTTTGGTTGCTGGTCCATGTATCTGGTTATGTGAACCTGCTTCACCCAAAAGAGTTTCAACTCAACAAGTAGATAAACATGTGGGGAGTAGTGCAATGTAATGGCTGTGGGGCAGCAGCAGTCTTCCGGGAGTCTTTCTGGAGGCTGAGATGCTGCTCTATTTGCAGACAACTCTCTGCCCTGAGGGAGGAAGTTGCCTGTCTTCAGGCCACACTGGACAGTAGTAAGGGAACCTTCCCCCAGGCCACACTGGATGGTAGGAAGGGGAAACTCCTCCATCCAGGGGGCACCAGAGCTACCACCACTACCTCAGAGGTTGTGAAGAAAGCATAGCAGTTGGACCACAGTGGGCTCAGGGAGGGTGAGGATGGTGGAACAGAGGCACACTCAGTCAGTTGTTCCACTCCACAATCCATACACCATTCTGGGGGAGCATAGCTCCCCTATGGATGCACCCACAGAGAAGACTAAGGAGACTGAGGACAACTGTCACAAGGGAGGCCCACAGGAAGGAGACAGAGGACACCACGGGGAAAGGAAGCAGCTCCTGGTGGGGACCCAATTATTAGGGGGATAGAACTGAGGGGAGCAGGGAAAACTGAAGTAAGGTGCCTGCCTGGTGCCATGGCTTGGAGGGACAGGAAGCGCATCCTCAGGATCACGAGAACAGCTGCACGGGAGTCTGAGCTGGATGTCATTGTCCACCTAGGGACAAATGACTTGGCTCATAATGAGATTAGAGCAGTGCAGAAGGACTTTGTAGAATTGGGGAGGGGCCTAAGACAAGTAGCACACACGTATCCTTCTCAGAGGTGCTGCCTGTCAATGGCATGAGTGAGGCGAGGGTACTTTGCACCATGCAGTTTAATGAATGGTTGAAGAAATGGTGTGGAGCACAGGGTTTGGCTTCATTTGGGACTGGGGTTCCACCTGGAGGACACCAGCCTATACTGCAGGATGATCTGCATCTGTCAGGAAGGGAACAAGTCTTTTGAACAATTGGTTTAAATGCTTCATTGGCAAGCTTTTAAACTAGTCAAGGAGGGAGGCACTGATAAGCAGCAGGAAAATCCCAGCCTCTCCCTACAAAACAGGGTACTAAATGAGAAAAAGACCCAGGTAGAACGGTCAGTGGGGGATGCTGCAACAGAAGGTAAAGCCATCAAGAAATGGAGAGCAATGAGTACCAATGCCCATAGTCTGAGTAGCAAGCTTCCTGAATTAGTGGCCTTGATGGAGGAGGAACATCTGGATATTGTGGCAGTCACAGAAACATGGTACACACAAAACCATGACTGGGACGTAAACATACCAGGATACACTATCTATAGGAGGGACAGGGAGGGTAAAAGAGGAGGAGGAGTAGCTCTTTACATAAGGGAAGGAATCAAAGCAACAGGACAAAAGGGAAAACAGGGAGGAGAAGAAGCACTGTGGGTAAATTTGGAGACCGGCAATGGCACCACAATCCGCACAGGGGTTGTATACAGACACTCTTCTCAGGGAGAGGAAATGGACAAGGAAATGATAGAAAGTATATTTAGAATGGCATAAAAATGGGAGATATTGCTGATGGGTGATCTGAATATGCCAGATGTTAACTGGAGTGAGCTGTATCAGCCACTTCGAATAATGGGGTTCTTCTAGATGCCCTACAGGGATCGTGCCTTAGACAACTAGTATTGGAGCCCACTCGAGAGGGAGCAATCTTAGACCTGGTTCTCTCAAATGGAGATGAAGAGAGGAACACAGATGTAGAAGTGGGTAGCCATCTGGGAACTAGCGATCATCGAACAGTATGGTTCACAATAAATGCAGCAGTAGAGTCAAGCCATACAAAAGCAAAAGTACTGGACTTTAGGAAGGCTGACTTTGCCAACATGGGTGAGTGCCTAAGGAATGCACTAGCAAATGGGCAGGGAGGAGGGGTGGAAGAACAATGGGGAATAATAAAAACTGCCATCACAGAGGTAACAAGCCTTTTTTTGAAGCAAATGAACAAAATGAAATGGTGTAAGAAACCACTATGGTTCTAAAAGGAAGAAGCAGTGAAGGTTCAAGAGAAAAAGAAAACATTCAGGAAGTACAAGGAATCACAGAAGGAGCAGGACAGAGAACTGTATCAGTTAAAGCAAAAGAAAGCTGGGAAGGCAGTCAGAACTGCAAAGGCCCAAACTGAGGAAAAGATAGCCAACTCAGTTAAGAAGGGGGGATAAAACCTTTTATAGGAACATCAGGGAGTGAAGAAAGACCAAGGGAGGGATAGTGAGGCTTAATAAAGGGGAGGGAGGGTGGGCAGAGGGTGACTATGAAAAGGCAGAGATACTAAACAAATATTTTTGCTCAATATTTACAAAGGAAGATGGGGAGGTACCTAAAACAAACAGTAGAAACACTCTGGATACAAAAGTTGATACCAGCCCATTTACAGAAGAAAGGGTTCTGAAAGAACTCTTAAAACTGAAGGTGGACAAAGCAATGGGATCTGATGAGATTCATCCCAGAATTCTAAAAGAACTAAGGGTAGAACTAGTGACACCACTGACTACCCTCTTCAACAAATCATGGGAGGATGGGGTGGTACCCGAGGACTGGAGGAGGGCAGATGTGATTCCACTTCACAAAAGTGGGAGCAAGGCAGAAGCAGGAAACTACAGACCTGTTAGTTTAACCTCAGTGATAGGGAAAATGATGGAATCCATTCTGAAGGAAGGAACTGTCGAGTATCTAGAGGCTAGAGGGGCACAGGACCCTAGGCAACATGGATTCACAGCGGGAAGGTCATGCCAGACAAATCTGATAGATTTCTTTGACTGGGAGTCCAAAGTAGTAGATCAGGGAGGGGCTGTGGACATGGCCTACCTAGACTTTAGCAAGGCATTTGACACAGTCCCACACAAAAGATTAATATACAAATTAGCCAGCCTGGGAGTGGGTCCCAAAATGACAGCCTGGGTAAAGAACTGACTGGAGAATAGGACACAGAGACTAAAAGTAAATGGAATCCACTCTGAAGAAAGGAAGGTTACTAGTGGGGTACTGCAGGGTTCAGTATTAGGACCGGTCCTCTTCAATGTCTTTATAAGCGACATTGCAGAAGGACTGGAAGGAAAAGTATGTCTCTTTGCAGATGACACAAAGATCTGCAACAGAGTTGATGCACAAGGTGGAGTGGAAAGGATGAGAAAGGACTTGGCAAGGTTAGAGGAATGGTCAAATGTATGGCAGCTTAGATTCAATGCTAAGAAGTGCAAGTTAATGCACCTGGGAAACAAAAACCCAGGGGAAGAGTACACAATAGGGGGTGAGATACTAACAACAAAAAAAATGGAAAGGGACCTGGGGGTAGTCATATCAGATGACCTAAAGGTGGGCAAGCAATGTGAGAGGTCAGCAAGGAGGTCTGGGGGGATACTGAGACGCATAGGGAGAGGCATCACCAGTAGAAAACAGGAAGTTATCATCCCTCTGTACAGACAGCTGGTCAGACCCCATCTGGAGTACTGCGTGCAGTTCTGGAGACCCAATCTCCGCAAAGACATAGACAGGATGGAAGCTGTCCAGAGGAGGGCAACTAAAATGGTGCAGGGTCTGCACCAGAAGACATATGAAGAGAGACTTAAGGAGCTTAATATGTATAGCCTCGAGGAAAGGAGAGAGATGGGGGACATGATATAATCTTTCAAGTACCTCAAGGGAATCAACAAAGTCCAAGAGGGTAGCATCTTTCAAAAAAAGAGGTGTGCAAGAACAAGAGGGCACAATTTGAAGATGGGGGCGGCTCAGAGGTAATTTAAGGAAATATTTTTTCACAGAGAGGGTTGTGGATGCATGGAACGGCCTTCCAGAGGAGGTTGTGGAGTGAAAACAGTGGTGGAATTCAAGCATGCATGGGACAGTCATAAGGCAATTCTAGGGGGTTGGGGTAGGAAGAAGTAGGCTGCTGATTAACTAGGATCTGCAGCTTATCCATTAGGTAGGGAAATGGGCTGCCTCGGTGGGCCAAGCAGTCCTTATCCGCCGTCAAATTCTGTTTCTATGTTTCTATGTAACTGTTTAGTGATCGCACTACACACCAAGTCATATAACTGTGCAACATCCTTTTTTAAGAAATATGTTCTAGAGGGAATGGTGTACTGTGGTTCAGTCCAGTTCATGAACTTGAGGAAACCCTATTTGGGAAACAAAAGCAAAAGAGAGTTGACAATCATCCAACAGCTCTGCAATGGCTCTGTTTAACAGCTGGCATTTTGGATGCTCGTGGGTAAATTTTGATGTTCTCGCAACACTTTCTTTTAATGTTAGTTTACAGGAGGGACAAAACCTTTTACAGGTACATAAGTGGGACAAAACCTTTTACAGGTACATAAGTGAAAAAAGAAGGACAAAGGGAGGGATAGTTAGACTGAAGGGGGAGGATGGGAGCAGCGTGGAGGATGACAACAGTAAAGCTGACATATTGAACAGGTATTTCTGCTCAGTCTTTACTAAGGAAGAGGGGGGTAATGGGTCTGAAGGGAGTACAAGGGGTGAGAATGGTGCAGAAATGGACACAAGTCCCTTTACGAGAAAGGGTCCTGAAGGAACTGGAAGTAATAAGAGTTGACAAAGCAATGGGGCCAGATGGGTGCCCAGGGTCCTTAAAGAACTAAGAGAGGTGGTGGCTGAACCTCTGGCTATCCTGTTCAGCCAATCACTGGAAACAGGGGAGTACCCAAAGACTGAGGACTGCAGATGTAGTCCCTTATACAAAGTGGGAACAAAGAGGAAGCAGGGAACTACAGACCAGTCAGCCTCACCTCGGTAGTGGGAAAGATCATGGAAGCACTACTGAAGGAGAGATTGGTGGAACATCTGGTTGTCAATGGACTACAGGACCCAAGGCAGCATGGTTTCACCAGGGGAGGTCATGTCAGACCAACCTCAAATTTTGACTGGGTGACTAGGGAGGTGGATCAGGGAGGGCAGTGGACATGGCCTATCTGGACTTCAGCAAGGCCTTTGACACTGTGCCACATAGAAGACTATTACACAAACTGGGGAATATGGGTGTGGGCAGGACAGTAGTGTGGTGGGTAGGTAACTGGCTGGGTGGCAGGACACAGAGGGTGGTGGTAAATGGCGTCACTCCACAGAGGGAAGAGTGACCAGTGGGTACCACAGGGATCAGTGCTGGGACCGGTCCTATTCAACATCTTCATCAGTGACATTGCACAGGATATAGAAGGCAGAATTTCACTGTTCGCTGATGACACAAAGCTCTGTAACAGAGTAGACACACCAGAGGGTGTAGACAGAATGAGAAGGGACCTGCAGAAACTTGAAGAATGGTCAAGGGTTTGGCAGTTGAAATTCAATGCAAAGAAGTGCAAGATAATGCATATGGGGCACAAAAACCCTGGCACAATATATCAGTTGGGGGGTGAGGATATAGCATGCACCAAGCAGGAAAGGGATCTTGGGGTTGTCATCTCTGATGACCTCAAGGTGAGAAACAGTGTGACAAGGCATCAGGTAAAGCAAATAGGATGCTGGGATGTATAGGCAGGGGCATCACCAGCAGGAAAAGGAGGTCATAATTCTGCTATACAAGACACTAGTGAGGCCCCACCTGGAGTACAGTGTACAGTTCTGGAGACCATACCTATGTAAGGACATAGACAGGGTAGAGAAGGTTCAGAGGAGGGCAACAAAGATGGTGCATGGGTTGCATCACAAATCCTATGAAGACAGGTTGAAGGAACTGAACATGTACTCCCTGGAGGAGAGGAGGGAGAGAGGGGATATGATAGAGACATACAAGTATCTTACAGGGAGGAACAGGGTGCAGGAAAACACTATTTTTAAGCGAAAAAGATGTTTCAGGACTAGAGGGCATGGGATGAAGTTGGAGGGAGGACGATTCAGAGGAAACATGAGAAAGAATTTCTTCACAGAACGGGTGGTGGACAAGTGGAACACCCTGCCAGAGGAAGTGGTGGGGGCTGAAACAATCACGGGATTTAAGAATGCATGGGATAGACATAAAGGAATTCTAGAGGTCAGGGGTAAGGGGAAATAGACTTCTAGGAAAACAAACTGAACTTACAAGCTCAAATGGGCAGACTAGGTGGGCCATAGGCCCTTATCTGCCGACACTGTCTATGTATCTATGTATCTAAGAGTGATGAGATATTTTTAATTTTGGGGGATTGTACTTTTCACACTTTTCAGGTGGATTTTACAGCACTTCATGGTGTCAGCAGAAAACAATCTTTACTTGGAAAGACTGCAAGGAGACATCAAGTGATTCAAAGTCAGTTCCTGCTTCCAGTTCATTGTCACTATGGTCACTACTTCCCACTACCACCCATACCAACTACACTGTCCCTTGCCCTGCCCCACTCAATTAGGTGTTTTACCTTTGTATGTTATATCATTACTGATGTTCCAAAATGTCCCGCTTTGCCACCATGACTAACACTCTTTTTACACAGACTGCATACAGCTTGAGAGTTGACTGCAGGGTCAATACAAAATAAATTCCACACTAAAGATTTACCCTTCATGCTTCATACTACGGTGCCTGACACTATTTCTTGTACAGTCAAGGGACCTGGAGGAAACCCTATACTGACATTTCCTTCCTCACATTAATTTTTCTCATCCATGGTCATCTTCTTATTATTACGTTTAGCGTATGATTTTTTTTCTGCCGTTGCCTATCATGCCCTACAGTGGCATCCTCTCCAACCTCCTTATCATAACTAATACCAGCCTCATTGCCACAAGATTCAGAACTGGAAGTGCTGTTGTCAGATCCTCATTTTACCATCTGAGATACATCACTCAGATTAAACACCTGGTCCCGCCTGATGACCTTCCAACACTGGTCCATGCCTTTGTGACCTCCTGCCTTGACTATTGCAACTGTCTGTACCTAGGGCTTCTGGGGGTTGCTATCCGCTGCTTGCAGCTGGTGCAGAATGTGGCAGCCTGGCTTTTGACTGGCTTGTCTCGATCTTGCCATGTCACGCCTGACAAGAACCGTGCTGCCTACAAGAACTTCTGTGCCCTTACTGCCCCCTCTGCCTACTCTGCTCTGCTGATGAGGGATTTCTAGCAGTTCCCTGGGTACATTTAAAGACCTCTGGTGCTAGGGCATTTGTGTTTGTGGCCCCAACCCTGGGGAGCTCTACCTTGTCAGATAAGGGAGTGCCTGACTATGGACAGCTTTAAATATGCCTTAAAAATGCATCTATTTAAGCTTGCCTTCTTGTAGGGTGTATGAACTGGAGATCATTGAATACTGTGATACTGATGTTTTAATTGTTATTTATGATTTTAACTGCTGAACTGTTTTTCATTGTTCTGTACAAGTGCTTAGATACTGATTTCATATGCTCTTTCTAGAAATAAAATATGAGTTGAGTTGAGTATCATCAGGTGGGACAAAGCCAGGGCTATCCCATTACCAGTCCCCAATATCAGCCACATTTTTATCAGCATTCGCTGCCTCAGCATCTGAGGTTATATTTGAGGAAGATGCCTCCCCTCTTGCATGCTACTTCAGCAGCTGTAAGTCTCCTGGCACATGTGGCAAAATGTTTGGTACCTGCACAAGTAGCTCTTGTCAGTTCTTTCCAAAACTCTACTATCATTTCATTGGTAACGTACTTATTTTGGTTCAGGAGGATATTTAATGCCAGTTCTTGTGATGTTATTGTTATTATTGTTGCTGTATTCTTCATTAGTGCTCGGATTCATATTGTCCATGTCATTTTCAGTTGCATGTTCACCTGCACTGTGCTTCCTTTTAGCAAACTTAGTCCGAGAAATACAAGACATAGTAGACAAAGCCATGACTTTCACTATGCCACAGAGAGACGTCACACACAGTGTAGCTATGACAGGGCTCAGGGTACCTAACGGGCTAACAGACAGAGTAATACAGCCTAAATGGCTTTCGCTATACTGCAGAGAGACACAGAGTAGCTATGTAAAGACTCGGCTCGGGGCAGCTAACAGACAGTGTGTACAGCCCAAATGGCTTTTGATATACTGCAGAGACACAAAGAGTAGCTATATGTCACAGACAGAGCACAGGGCACCTAACAGACAGTATGTAATACAGGCCAAATGCCTTTCACTATACTGCAGAGACATAGAGAGTAGGTATATGTTACAAACAGGGCACAGGCCACCTAACAGACAGTGGGTAAAATATAGTCTAAATGGCTTTCACTATACTGTAGAGAGAGAGAGAGAGAGAGAGAGTAGCTATGTCACAGACAGGGCTCGGGGGAGCCTAACAGACAGTATGTAATACAGCCCAACTGGCTTTCACTATACTGCAGAGACACACAGAGTAGCTATGTCACAGATGGGACTCAAGGCATCTTAAAGATAATGTTGAATATGGCCTAAATGGCTTTCACTATACTGCAGAGAAACACTGAGTTGCTATGTCACAGACCGAGGCTCAGGGCACCTAACATACACTATGTAATACAGCCTAAATGGCTTTCACTGTCTATACTGCAGAAAAACACAGAGAAGCTATGTCCCAGACAGGGCTTGGGGCAACTAACAGTGTGTAATACAGCCCAAATGGCTTTCACTATACTACAGAGGCACACAGAGTAGCTATATGTCACCGACAGTGCGCCTAGCATACAGTGTGTAAATAATACTTAAATGGCTTTCACTATACTGCAGAGACACACAGAGTACAATAGTTATATGACACAGATAGGGCACCTAACAGACAATGTGTAAATAATGCTTAAATGGCTTTGACTATACTTCAGAGACACACAGAGTAGCTATATGTCACAGACAGGGCACCTAACAGACAGTGTGTAAATAATGTCCAAATGGCTTTCACTATACTGCAGAGACACACAGAGTAGCTATATGTCACAGACAGGGCACCTAACAGGCAGTCTGTAAATAATGTCCAAATGGCTTTCACTATACTGAGACGCACAGAGTAGATATATGTCACAGACAGGGCACCTAACAGACAGTGTATAAAAAATGCTCACTATACTACAGAGACACACAGGGTAGCTATATGTCACAGACTGGGCACCTAATAGACAGTGGGTAAATAATGTTTAAATGGCTTTCACTATACTACAGAGACACACACAGTAGCTATATGTCACAGACAGGGCACCTAACAGACAGTGTATAAATAATGCTTAAATGGCTTTCACTATACTGCAGAGACACAGAGCAGCTATATATCACATACAGGGCACCTAACAGACAGTGTGTAACAAATGGCTTTCACTATACTGCAGGGACATACAGAGTAGCTAAAGGTCTCAGGGTATCTAACAGACTGTGTGTATTGTACAGATTAAATGGCTTTAACTAAGCTGCAGAGAGACACAGAATAGCTATGTCACAGTCAGGGCTCAGGTCACCTAATAGACAGTGTTTAATACAGCCTAAATGGCTCACTATACTGCAGACACACATGGTTGCTATGTCACAGCCAAGGCTTGGGGAACTTAACATACACTGTGTAATACACCCTAAAGGTGGCTTTCATTTACTGCAGAGATGAGACACACAGAGTAGCTACTATATCACAGACAAGGCACCTACAGACATGCGCCTTCCCCCCATCTTTCTCCTTCTCTCCCTAGCACTGCACTGGATCCCCTGATTATACCCCTGTTCAGTCCCCCCCCCCACTCCTTTGTGTAATAAACTTATGCTTTGTCTTCTTCTTTTAAGTCAGCTTTTTTTTCATTTGCTGCAACTGCACTCAGAGTCAACACTGATCCACCTTCTCTTGAGAAAGTCTGCTGCCATCAGCATGCTCACACAGCAGGCACAGAGCACAGACACCAGCATTGACCAATCAGATTGTTAGGCTGGTGTCATGTGCTCCATTTTGCTGCAAGAACCCCCCATGCTGCCCTTTCATGCCTGTTTCTAACCTTGGATGAGTCCCAGGACCACACAGGCTGCCCTTTCGTGCCTGTTTTAAAAACAATTACCCATTACCTGACCTGTTACTTGTGTCAACAGTTCCTGATCCACAAAATACATTGATATGCTGGTTAGGGTAGTAAATTACCTAAATTGCCCTACCTGGCCAAAAAACACTGATACCCAACCTATCCGCTCCAGCTACCTGATGGGTAACCCATCCCTAGTACTAACCCTCTCTGTCCTATCCCCATTCTCCTCACTCATCCTGTTGCCCCAGGCAACCACTATTCTCTTCATTCTGTCCCCGGCCTGCTTGAATCCCCTTACTGTATTCACAATCACCACTTTGACTGACAGACTGTTCCAAAGTTCCACTGCCCTTTCTGTAAAGAAATACTTCCTCACATCCCTCTTAAACATCCCTCCTGTTAATTTCCACTCGAGACCATGTGACCTCGAATTAGTATTCAGGCTAAATAATTCCCCGCAGTTTATCTTGTTAATACTTTTCAGGAATTAGAAGGTCTCTGTCATATTTCCCCTTTCCTTTCTGGTCTCCAGTGAGTACATATTTAATTCCTTGAGGTGCTCCTCATAGGATCTGCCTTGTTGGCCCTGAATCATTTTTGTTACTCTGTGCTACACCATCTCCAAGCTATCCTTAACCTTTCTGTGGTGAGGACTCCAAAACTGGATACAGTACTCCAGGTGAAGCCTCACAAGGGACCTGCATAGAGCAAGTATTACATCTTCTATTCTGCTATCAATACTCCACCTGCTACATCCCATCATCCTGTTAGCCTTGCTATTGGCTTTGTTGCACTGGCTTGTTTCTTTAAGGGAGTTGCTAATGATAACTCCTAGATCCTGTTCCTCTTCTGAAGTGCTAAGTCTCACCCCAGCCTTCCAGTACTCCATCTTGGGGTTCTTTTTGTCTAGGTGTATTACCTTCCACCTTTTGGCATTGATTTTTAACTGCCAGAACTTCGACCACACCTCTAGGTTTTGTAGGTCCCTCTGTATACCCCTTATTCCCTCATCACTATCTGCCCTCTATGTCACTAATGAACATGTTGAACAGGACCAGACCTGGGACAGATCCCTGTGGAACCACGCTTGTAACCTCCATCTCTTTTGATTTAATCACATTGACCACCACATTCTGCTGCCTCCCCTCTATCCAGTTACCCTGCCTGTTCACTATGGTTTTAGCCACACCCAGGTCTTCCATCTTTTAGAGCAACCTTTTGTGCACTACTGAGTCAAAAGCCTTGCTGAATTCAAAGAACAGCAAATTGACAGTGTGGCCTTGCTACTTTCCTGGTCACCCAGTCAAGGAAAACTATCAGGTTAGTCTGAAAAGACCTTCCACCACAAAACGGTGCTGTGTACTATCCTGGAGTCTATTGCTGTCTAGGTGGTATACAAGGTCTTCTTTTATTAGTGATTCCATCAGCTTCCCCACAATGAAAGTCAGACTGAGAGGCCTGCAGTTCCCTGGTTGCTCCCTGTCCCCCTCTTATGAAGCAGTACATCCACCATCTTCCAATCTCTTGGAACTTCTCCAGACCTAAGTGATCTGTTGAGCAGCCCAGTCAGTTGTTCTGCTAGCTCTGCTGCTAATTCCCCAAGTATTCTCAAATGCAACCCATCTGGTCCTGGGGCCTTATCTATCTTAAGGGTTGCCAGCCCTTTCAGGGCTGTCTTGTGGATAAGTAATGACTGCCTCATTTCTGGGAAACCATTAGTGGCCACTTTGATACCACTTTCTGGCATGGACCAGCAGTCCTCCTTAGCAAGTACTGAATAAAAGTAGGCATTCAGGATGGTGGCCTTTTGCCCATCCTCTTCTTTAACCCTACTGCCCTCAGCTAGCCATGCAATGCCACCCCCTTTTTTCTATTTTTCATTGATATATCTGAAAAACTGTTTTTCTTCACTTTTGACCCACTCCATGATATGCAGTTCCATGGCTGCTTTCACCTTCCTGATGGCCCTCTTTGCCTGTCTATTTTTCTGTAGACAATCCTCTCATTCTGCCTCCCCTGCTTTTCCTTGTACTTATAGAAGGCTTTCTTTCTGGCACTAACTGCTTCCTTAACCCTAGCTAAGAACCATAGTTGTCTCTTAAATCCATTTTTCTTAGATACCATTCTTGTACTTGCCCTTGATGCCTCAAGGATGGTTCCTTTAATTGCCCCCATCTCTCCTCCACTGCACCTATGTCCTCCACCCCTACTAGATCAGTTCCCTCAATCTGTTGAAATCCACTCTTCTAAAGTCAAGGAGTTTGGTTCTTGATTGTGGGTTGCCAGCCCTGTGGGCCAATTCAAATCACACAGAGTTGTGGTCATCATTCTCATACTCCCACAGCGCCCACCATCTCTGTGTTGGTGAGCATCATATCAAGGACTGTGGTCTGCCCGATAGGTTCTGTAATAAGCTGCACCAGTAGACAGTCTTGAAAGGCATCTAGTAATGTCTGACTCTTGGCACTGTTGGCCACTGAGACCTCCCAGTCGATGTTAGGCAGATTCAGGTCACCCACCACCACTACTTCCCCCTTTGCTGCCCCTCTTTTTCATTCCTTCTCAAGTTCTCTGTCCCTTTACTCCCCTTGCCCCTGAGGCCTGTAAATCACCCCTAAGTGCACTGTGCTGTCTGAGTTGCACCCATATTGATTCAGCCTTCCCACTGCTACTCCTAGTAGTTCCATCTTCTGCCACTTCAATGCCCTCCTTGAAAAAATGGCAACTTCTCCCCTTCTACCAGCTCTTCCATCCCTCGTGAAGAGTGAATACCCAGGGACCATCATCTCCCAGACATGTTATCTGTGCCCATGTTTCTGCAATTGGCACAAAGTCCACCTCAGTGTCTGCCACCAGTGCATGGAGCTCACTTAGTTTATTGCCTTGTTTCCCAGCATTGAGGCATACCCACTTCCATTTGACCCCTGCTCTAACTCTGCTACTGCCCTTTTGCTTTTCATGTTTCTTTCCTGCTTTTTTTGTGCTTAACATAGAAACATAGAATTTGACGGCAGATAAGGACCGCTTGGCCTACCCAGTCTGCCCATTTCCCTACCTACTGGATAAGCTGCAGATCCTAGTTAACCAGCAGCCTACTTCCTCTTACCCCCAACCCCCAGAATTGCCTTGTGACTGTCCCATGCATGCTTGAATTCCACCACTGATTTTGACTCCACAACCTCCTCCGGAAGGCCGTTCCATGCATCCACAACCCTCTCTGTGAAAAAATACTTTCTTAAATTACCTCTGAGCCGCCCCATCTTCAAATTGTGCCTATTGTTCTTGCACACCTCTTTTTTTGAAAGATGCTACCCTCTTGGACTTTGTTGATTCCCTTGAGGTACTTGAAAGTTTCTATCATGTCCCTCCTCTCCCTCCTTTCCTTGAGGCTATACATATTAAGCTCCTTAAGTCTCTCTTCATATGTCTTCTGGTGCAGACCCTGCACCATTTTAGTTGCCCTCCTCTGGACAGCTTCCATCCTGTCTATGTCTTTGCGGAGATTGGGTCTCCAGAACTGCACACAGTACTCCAGATGGGGTCTCACCAGCTGTCTGTACAGAGGATAATAACTTCCTGTTTTCTACTGGTGATGCCTCTCCTGCATCCCAGTAACCCCCAGCCCTCCTTGCTGCCCTCTCACATTGCTTGCCCACCTTTAGGTCATCTGATATGACTACCCCAGGTCCCTTTCCATTTTGTTGTTGTTAGTATCTCACCCCCATTGTGTACTCTTCCCTGGGTTTTGTTTCCCAGGTGCATTGCCTTGCACTTCTTAGCATTGAATCTAAGCTGCCATACATTTGACCATTCCTCTAACCTTGCTAAGTCCTTCTCATCCTTTCCACCCCACCGTGTGCATCAACTCTGTTGCAGATCTTAGTGTCATCTGCAAAGAGACATACTTTTCCTTCCAGTCCTTCTGCAATGTGCTTATAAAGACATTGAAGAGGACCGGTCCTAATACTGAACCCTGCAGAACCCCACTAGTAACCCTCCTTTCTTCTGAGTGGACTCCACTTACTTTTACTCTCTGTGTCCTATTCTCCAGCCAATTCTTTACCCAGGCTGTCATCTTGGGACCCACTCCCAGGCTGGCTAACTTGTATATTAATCTTTTGTGTGGGACTGTGTCAAATGCCTCTGCTAAAGTCTAGGTAGGCCATGTCCACAGCCCCTCCCTGATCTACTACTTTGGTCACCCAGTCAAAGAAATCTATCAGATTTGTCTGGCATGACCTTCCACTGTGAATCCATGCTGCCTAGGGTCCTGTGCCCTCTGGCCTCTAGATACTCGACAATTCTTTCCTTCAGAAGTGATTCCATCATTTTCCCTATCACTGAGTTAAACTAACAGGTCTGTGTTTCCTGCTTCTGCCTGCTCCCACTTTTGTGAAGGGACTCACATCTGCCCTCCTCCAGTCCTCAGTACCACCCCATCCTCCCATGATTTGTTAAAAGGGTAGTCAGTGGTGTCACTAGTTCTACCCTTAGCTCTTTTAAATTCTGGGATGAATCCATCAGGCCCCACTGCTTTGTCCACCTTCAGTTTTAAGAGTTCTTTCAGAACCCTTTCTTCTGTAAATGGGCTGGTATCAACTTCTGTATCCAGAGTGTTACTACTGTTTGTTTTGTACCTCCCCTCTTCATTTGTAAATACTGAGCAAAAATATTTGTTTAGTATCTCTGACTTTCACAGTCTCCCTCTGCCCACCCTCCCTCCCTTTATTAAGCCTCACTATCACTCCCTTGATCTTCCTTTGCTCCCTGATGTACCTATAAAAGGTTTTATCCCCCTTCTTAACTGAGTTGGCTATCTTTTCCTCGGTTTGGGCCTTTGCTGTTCTGACTGCCTTCCCAGCCTCCTTTTGCTTTAACTGGTACAGTTCTCTGTCCTGCTCCTTCTGCGATTCCTTGTACTTCCTGAATCCTTTCTTTTTCTCTTGAACCTTCACTGCCACTTCCTTTGAGAACCATAGTGGTTTCTTACATCGTCTTGTTTTGTTTATTTGCTTCACACAAAGGCTCGTTACCTCTGTGATGGCAGTTTTTATTATTCCCCATTGTTCTTCCACCCCTCCTTCCTGTCCATTTGCTAATGCATTCCTTGAGCACTCACCCATTTTGCAAAGTCAGCCCTCCTAAAGTCCAGTACTTTTGTCTTTGTATGGCTTGACTCTATTGCTGTGTTTATTGTGAACCATACTGTTCAATGGTCGCTAGTTCCCAGATGGCTACCCACTTCTACATCTATGATCTCTCTCCATCTCCATTTGAGAGAATCAAGTCTAATATTGCTCCCTCTGAGTGGGCTCCAGTACTAGTTGTCTAAGGCATGCCCCTGTGGGCATCTAGAATAACTGCACTCTTGAGTGGCAGCTGCAACTGCACTCAGTTAACATCTGACATATTCAGATCACCCATCAGCAATATCTCCCCTTTTTCTGCCATTCTAAGTATACTTTCTATCATTTCCCTGTCCATTTCCTCCCCCTGAGAAGCGGGTCTGTATACAACCCCTGTGCGTATTGTGGTGCCATTGCCTGTCTCCAAATTTACCCACAGTACTTCTTCTCCTCCCTGTTTACCCTTTTGTTCTGTTGCTTTTATTCCTTCCCTTATGTAAAGAACTACTCCTCCTCCTCTTTTACCTTCCCTGTCCCTTCTGTAGATGGTGTATCCTGGTATGTTTATGTCCCAGTCATGGTTTTGTGTGTACCATGTTTCTGTGACTGCCACGATATCCAGATGTTCCTCCTCCTCCATCAAGGCCACTAATTCAGGAAGCTTGTTACCCAGACTACTGGGCATTAGTACTCATTGCTCTCCATTTTTGATGGCTTTACCTTCTGTTGCAGCATCCCCACTGACCGTTCTACCTCAGTCTTTTCTCATTTAGTACCCTGTTTTGTAGGAGAGGCTGGTATTTTCCTGCTGCTTGTCAGCGCCTCCCGTTGACTTGTTTAAAAGCTTGCCAATGAAGCATTTAAACCGATTGCTCAAAGACTTGTTCCTTCCTGGACAGATGCAGACCATCCTGCCAGTATAGGCTGGTGTCCCTCCAGGTGGAACCCCAGTCCCCAATGAAGCCAAACCCCTGTGCTCCGCGCCATTTTTCAACCATTCATTAAACTGCATGGTGCCAATTACCCTCGCCTCCCCATGCTTTTGACAGGCAGCACCTCTGAGAAGGATACTGTGTGTGCTTGTCTTAGGTCCCTCCCAACTCTGCAATGTCCTCCTGCACTGCTCTAATCTCATGATGAGCCAAGTCATTTGTCCCTAGGTGGACAATTATGCCAGCTCGGAATCCCTTGCAGCTGTTCTCGTGATCCTGAGGATCGCTTCCTGTCCCTCAAGCCATGGCACCAGGCAGGCACCTTACTTCATTTTTCCCAGCTCCCCCCAGTTCTATACCCCTAATAACTGAGTCCCCCACCAGGAGCTGCTTCCTTTCCCTGTGGTGTCCTCTGCCTCCTTCCTGTGGGCCTCCCTTGTGACAGTTATCATCAGTCTTCTCTGTGGGTGCATCCATAGGGGAGCTATGCTCCCCCAGAATGGTGTATGGATTGTGGAGTGGAGCAATTGACTGGGTGTGTCTCTGTTCCACCCTCCTCACCCTCCCTGAGCCCACTGTGGTCCAACTGCTGTGCTTTCTTCGCAACTTCTGAGGTAGTGGTGGTGGCGCTATTGCTTCCTGGAGGGGGGAGGTTCCCTTCCTACTGTCCACTGTGGCCTGGGGGAAGGTTTCCTTACTACTGTCCAGTGCAGCCTGAAGACGGGCAACTTTCTCCCTCAGGGCAGATAGTTGTCTGCAAATAGGGCAGCATCTCAGCCTCCAGAAAGACTCCCGGAAGACTGCTGCCCCACAGCCATTACATTGCCCTACTCCTCACATGTTTATCTAGTTTTTTTTTAATTGTATTTGTGTGTGTGTGTGTGTGTGTGTGTGTGTCACGTGTGTGTGCCTTTTGCTTTCCTTCCCATTCCCACAAAGACATAGACAGGGTGGAGACTGTCCAGAGGAGGGCAACCAAAATGGTGAAGGGTCTGCACCAGAAGATGTACAAAGAGAGACTAAAGGAGCTTAATATGTATACCATCAAGGAAAGGAGGGAGAGAGGCGACATGATAGAAACTTTCAAGTACCTCAGGGGAACCAACAAAGTCCAAGAGGGTAGCATCTTTTAGAAAAAGAGATGTGCAAGAACAAGGGTGCAATATCTGAAGAATGGGGGGACAGCTCAGAGGTAATGTGAGGAAGTATGTTTTCATGGAGAGGGTTGTGGATGCATGTAACAGCCTTCTTGAGGAGGTCATGGAGTCAATAACAGTGGGGAATTCAAAAATGCATGGGACAGAGATAAGGCAATTCTAGTTGGGGGTAGGAGGAAGTAGGCTGTTGGTTAACTAGGATCTGCAGCTTATCCATTAGGTAGGGAAATGGGCAGACTTGGTGGGCAAAGCGGTCCTTATCTGTCATCAAATTCTATGTTTTTATGTTTCACTGGTACTCCTTCCCTTGGTCCTGTGAACCCTACTGTGTTCTCTATACCCTCTGCAATTACTAGCCCCTGGATGTGGGGGGGGTTCTATCTAGGATTCCCCTTCTGCTCACCATCTACCATGGATCACCAGACCCAGATATCCCCAGACCCAGACTCCCCCACAGTCAGTTTAAATGTCTGATGTAGATGTCAAACTTCTGTCCTAGTGTGCTGGTCCCCCATACAGTGGTTTAGGGCACTGAACTGGAAACATAGACCTGAGTTTGAATCCCACAGCCCACCCACTTGCATACTATATGACCCTGAGCAAGTCACTTTACTTCTTCGTGCTCCCAAGTTGCTTCTGGAAACAAATTTCAGCTTAATGTGTCTCTCCCCCTTTCCCCTTTGTCAGGTGAAGTCCATCAGCCTTGAAGAGTGTCCTGTCCCAGAAAGCCCCCCAATCCCTGACAAAGTGATACCCCATGTCCTGACACCACCTCTTAAGCCAACTGTTAAATTCCTCTATTTCATTACTCCTAATCCTGTCCTGCCTCCCCTCCTTGTACCACACAGAGTGGACTTCAGAAAAGGCTAGGGAGACTGAGTGCACCATCAATCTGTGCCCCAGTCTCTGGAAGTTCTGCTTCACTGACTCTACTGATGGATTGGCTCAGTCCTCACAACTGAGTGTCTCACCCCTGAACCGTATCCTAAAAGGAACTGTACTGGTGAGAATGAATCTTATTTAATATCACTTAGTTTAGCTCGTACTCCACATCCAGGCAGGGTGAATCTACTACCAACTAACTATTGCAGGTGTTAGCATGTAAGACACAGTGACAGTGTATGATTCAAGTATCACAAATATGATCCTGACATTACCAAGTACTTCTGCTATACCACAACAATGCCACCTACCAAATAGCTGAAGGAGTTAGCCCCCCCCACCACAGAGCAACCTCTCAAACCTCTAAGGAAGGATTTCACCACCACAATGCCACCCACCACACAGCTGTTGGACTTAACCTCAATACCACAGTGCAACCTCCCAAATAGCTAATGGAAAGAATTCACCTCCACAATACAACACTCCACCTTGGCTTTGCCCATTCTTACCATTAATAGCTGCTTGTTGCATATAATACTTTATTGAAGACATTCCACCTGAAGAAGGGACTGTGGGGCCCCAAAAGCTTGGGTAGAATTTCATCATTGTACAAGATACCCGTTGGTCCAATAAAAGGTATCAAACTTTCCAGCATCTCTTGTAGACATTCCCTCATTGACTGGGTCCTGGCCTCATACCCACACCGTATCATAAATGCCGATGTCTTGCCAAATGCCATAAGTGACCATCATATCACATTGCATACGTAAGATTTGACACTGTAGCACTCCCCCAAAATTTATTCAAATCCATTCATTTAAATCCTTAGACTTCACCCCTCTGCTTGTAGACCTGTCCAGTACAGACTGGTCCCCCATCAACAACTGCCACCTCAGTGGACACAGCCCTTGCCTATTTCAAATACTCATTTCTCAGCATCTGGAATCATCACGCCCACCTCAGATGGACCATGGTCCATGGGTCCCACCACCCATGGATCACTTCTGACCTCCTGACTTATCTACAGATTTGGGACTAAGCATGGAATGGCCAGAAATGCTCGCCCTTCATTACTAACTAAGGTATTGACACCTACAAAACATGAAGTGAAGGTCATGCCTGATGAACCTGATCAAATTTTTTGACTGGTTGATGAGGGTGAGCGATCTGGGAGGGGCAGTGGATGTGGCCTATCTAGACTTCAGTCAGGCCTTTGACACCATCCCTTACAGGAGGCTGGTGAACAAGATGGACAGCTTAGAGGTGGAGAAGAAAGTAAAAAACTGGGTGGAGAACTGGCTTAGTGACAGATGCCACAGGGTGGTGGTAAATGGGGTTCAGTCTGGGAAGGAAATGGTGACAAGTGGGGTACCACATGGCTCAGTATTGGGGCTGATCCTCTTTAACATCTACATTGGGGATACTGCACAGGAACTGAAGGGGAAGGTGTGCCTATTTGCAGATGATACAAAGATCTGTAATAAGGTGGACACACCAGAGGGTGGAGAAAATGAGGGAGGACCTGATAAAACTGAGGGGGTGGTCAGACACATGGCAATTGGGATTTAATGCAAAGAAGTGCAGAATAATGCACATAGGACACAATAACCCAAATGCATCATATACATTGGCTGGAGAGGAAGTTGTAATGGACCAGGAGAGGAATCTGGGGATTATCATTTCAGCCAATCTAAAGGAGGCAAACCAGTGCAACAAAGTGGTTGGAAAGGCAACAGGAATGCTGGCATGAGATCTGGAGGGGAATAACAAGCAGAAGGCGGGAGGTGATAATGCCCCTATACAAGTCCAGAAGCACCAAGTTTGGTCGACAGTGACAATGCCGACCTCCCCCACAGTGACAGCACAATACCGGCACAGGCATTGTGCCACCTGTTTTAAAGATGTTTTCTGTGGGGGGCTGCACCTCCCATGTGGAGGGCTCTGCCCCCCACACCCTCTGGACTTTAGGATTCCAACTGCAGGTCAGAGTTGGTCCAGGGAGGGGGTGGAACACTGGGGGAAGGTGAAACACAGAAAAAGGACCATTACCATGAATGTCGCTGTAATGCTTTTTTTTCCTGTTTTGCCATCGGGGTGTCAACCAAAAGGGGTGCACCATACAGGTCCATGGTTCGACACCACCTGAAGTACAGGATACAATTCTGGAGACCTCACCTACAAAAAGATATGAATAAGGTGGACAGAGTCCACAGGAGGGCACCAAAATGGTGCAGAGCATGCATCAGAAGACCTATGAAGAGAGAATTGAAGAATTAGATCTGTATCCACTGGAAATGAGGAGGGGGGGGCATGATTGAAACTTTTAAATATTTGAAGGGGACGAACAAGGTGACGGAAGGGAGCATCTTCAGGATGAAGGAAAATCTAAAAACTAGGGGGCACAGCTTAAAGCTGGAGGGAGAAACGTTCAAGGATAACAACAGAGGACACTACTTCACACAGAGGGTGGTGGGCCCTTGGAACAGGCTACCAGAGGAGGTGGTGGCAGCAAAAATGGTAGGAGAGTTTAAGACATCATGGGATACCTACAAGGGATTAAACAAGAGAGGGAAGAGAATAAATTGTGGTAGAAAGGATGAGACTGGAGTCTCCCTCAGAGGAGTGGGGCACAGGGGTGGGATGTAAAGTGGTAGGTCCAGGGCTACCTATGGGGATGGGGATGGGGCAGACTGGATGGGCCAATGGAATC
This sequence comes from Neoceratodus forsteri, assembly GCA_016271365.2. NCBI lineage: Eukaryota > Metazoa > Chordata > Ceratodontiformes > Ceratodontidae > Neoceratodus > Neoceratodus forsteri. Next base: position 177,631,225 of record CM057455.1, read on the forward strand.
CTTTTCTGCCTTCATATTTCTATGTTTCTAAGCACAACAGCAGTCAGGAAAGCCAAAGCAGATTACTTCTCTAGCACATTCCAGGCAAACATAAACCACCCTTCTAAATTCTGGAAGGTGGTCAGTGCCCTTATCTCCCCTCCGAATAGTCCCCCTGACCCTGTCCTCAGGATGGCTGACTCCACCCTATTGGACCTCCTGTCTGTTGCCAATGAGTTCAAGTCCTTCTTTACATCCTGCACATCCTTCCTTCTTTCCTCTCTAGCCCTTCACCACCCTCCCTCTTGCCCTCTCTGCACACTGAGCATCATCCTCCTCCCTTCTCTTTGTCCCCTTTATTTCCCACCACTGCTCTCAGGGTGCTCCTTGCTCTGAACCCATGCAAAGGCAAAAGCCTTGATGACCTAGATGCAAAGCTACTCTGTCTGCTCCTGCCATCTTGCATTCATTAGCTGTAATACTGAACCTCTCCATCTCACTTACCTCAGTCCCAGCTGCCTGGAAGCATGCTACTGTCATCCCCCTCCCCAAAGGTGGTGGTCCTTCTGTGGCTGGCACCTACTGCCCCATTTCCCTCCTACCTATCCTTCCTAAATTGCAGGAACATATCATACTTTTCCAGCTCTCTTCTTACCTTGATTCTACTTCCTTTTTCACCCCTTACCAATCTGGCTTCTTTGAGAATCACTCCACAGCCACCTCTCTACTTAGGCTCACTCATTCCATCCATTCCAGTATGGACCAGGGTCTTATCACCTCTGTCATCTCTGTTGACCTTACCAAGGCATTTGACACTGTCTCCTAGGTGAGAAGTTTAAATGCTTCATTGGCAAGCATTTAAACTAGCCAAGGGGGGAGGCACTGAAAAGAAGCAGGGAAATCAGAGCCTCCCCCCACAAAACATGGTGACTAATGAGGTAAACACCAAGGTACAGAAGTTATTAGGGAGCAGAACAGATTTAAATGTAAAAAAAGGCAAAGGCAGTAAGGACAGAAATGGGGCTAAAAGGGGTAAGGCTATCAAAAAGTGGAGGGTGATGAGTACCAATGCCCGTAGTCTGTGTTACAAGCTCCCTGAACTAGTGGCCTTGATGGAAGAGGGTTGCCTGGATATTGTGGCAGTCACAGAAATAGGGTCACAGAGAACCATGACTGGGATGTCAACATACCAGGATACACAATCTACAGGAGGGACAGGGAGGGTAAAAGAGGAGGAGGAGTAGCTCTCTATGTAAAGGAAGTGATCAAAGCAACAGAACTAAAGAGTAAACAGGGAGCAGATGAGGCACTTTGGGTCACCCTGGAGACGGGAAATGGCACCACAATCCTCATGGGGGTTGTATACAGACCCCCATTTCAGGGGGAGGGAATGGACAAGGAAATGATAGAAGGCTTTCTTAGAATGGCAGAAAAAGGGGAGATATTGTTGATGGGAGACCTGAATATGCCAGATGTTAACTGGAGCACCTTTGCTGCAGGCACATCCAAGAGCAGGCTCATTCTTGATGCCCTACAGGGGGCATGCCTCAGACAGCTAGTATCGGAACCCACTCGTGAGGGAGCAATCTTAGACCTGGTACTTTCAAATGGGGATGGAGAAAGAATCTCAGATTCAGAAGTGGGTAGCCATCTGGGAACAAGCGACCACCAAACAGTGTGGTTCACGATAAACACAGCCATACAATCAAGCCATGCAAAAGCAAGAGTACTAGACTTTAGGAGGGCTGACATTGGGAAAATGAGAGAGTGCCTCAGAAAAGCACTAGCAAACAGGCAAGAAGGAGGGGTGGAGGAACAATGGGGAGTGATCAAAACAGCCATCACAGAGGCAACAAGCCTTTGTGTAAAGCAAATCAATAAAACACAATGAAGGAAAAAAACGCTATGGTTCACAAAAGAGGTGTCAGGGAAGGTTAAGGAGAAAAGGACAGCATTCAGGAAATATAAGGAAACACAGAAGGAGCAGGACAGAGAACTTTATCAGTTAATGCAGAAAGAGTCTGGGAAGGCAGTCAGAATAGCAAAGGCCCAAACCGAGAAAAGGATAGCAAATTCTGTTAAGGGGGATAAGACCTTTTATAGGTACATTAGGGAGCGAAGAAAGACCAAAGGAGGGATACTGAAGCTTAATAAAGGGGAGGGAATGTGGCTAAACCAAACAAGAGAAACACTCTGAAGACGGGGGTCGATACCAGTCCATTTACAGAAGAAAGGGTTCTGAAAGAACTAATAAAATTGAAGGTGGACAAAGCAATGGGGCCTGATGGGATTCACCCAAGAATTCTAAAAGAACTAAGGGTAGAACTAGTGACATCGCTGACTACTCTCTCTAACAAATCATGGGAGGATGGGGGTGGTACCCAAGGACTGGAGGAGGGCAGATGTGATTCCTCTTCACAAAAGTGGGAGCAAGACAGAGGCAGGAAACTACAGACCAGTTAGTTTGACCTCAGTGGTAGGGCAAATGATGGAATCACTTCTGAAGGAAAGAATTGTTGAGTACCTAGAGGCCAGTGAGGCACAGGACCCAAGGCAGCATGGATTCACGATGAGAAGGTTATGTCAGACGAATCCCAATAGATTTCTTTGACTGGGTGGCCAAAGTAATAGACCAGGGAGGGGCTGTGGACATGGCCTACCTAGATTTTAGCAAGGCATTTGATACAGTCCCACACAAAATATTAATACACAAGATAGCCAGCCTTGGAATGGGTCCCAAGGTGGTAGCCTGGATAAAAAATTGGCTAGACAACAGGACGCAAGGGGTAGTAGTAAATGGAGTACACAGTGAAGAAAGGATGGTTACTAGCGTGGTACTGCAGGGTTCAGTACTGGGACTGGTCCTTTTTAATGTCTTTATAAGTGGCATTGCAAAGGAACTGGAAGGGAAAAGTATGTCTCTTTGCAGATGACACAAAGATCTGCAACAGAGTTGATACACAAGATGGAGTGGAAAGGATGAGAAGGGATTTGGCAAGGTTGGAGGAATGGTCAAATGTATGGTAGCTTAGATTCAATGCAAAGAAGTGCAAGGTAATGCACATGGGAAACAAAAACCCAGGGGAAGCGTACACAATGGGGGGTGAGATACTGACAACAGTAAAAATAGAAAGGGACCTGGGGGTAATTATAGCAGATGACCTAAAAGTGGGAAAGCAATGTGAGAAGGCAGTAAGGAAAGCTGGGGGGATACTGGGATGCATAGGAAGAGGCATCAATAGTAGAAAACAGGAAGTTGTTATCCCTCTGTACAGACAGTTGGTGAGACCCCATCTGGAGTACTGTGTGCAGTTCTGGAGACCCCATCTCCGCAAAGACATAGACAGAGTGGAGGCTGTCCAAAGGAGGGCAACCAAAATGGTGCAGGGTCTGCACCAGAAGACATACGAAGAAAGACTAAAGGAGCTTAATTTGTATACTCTTGAGAAAAGAAGGGAGAGAGGGGACATGATAGAAACTTTCAAGTACCTCAAGGGAATTAACAAAGTCCAAGAGGGTAGCATCTTCCAGAAAAAGAGATGTGCAAGAACAAGGGGGCACAATTTGAAGATAATGGGGGGATGGCTCAGGGGTAATGTGAGGAAGTATTTTTTCACTGAGAGGGTTGTGGATGCATAGAACAGCCTCCCTGAGGAGGTCGTAGAGTCAAGAACAGTGGAGGACTTCAAGAATGCATGGGACAGGCATAAGGCAGTCCTAGGGATGGGTAAGAGGAAGTAAGCTGTTGGTTAACTAGGATCTGCAGCTTATCTGTTAGGTAGGAAAATGGGCAGACTAGGTGGGCCAAGCAGTCCTTATCTGCCGTCAAATTCTATATTTCTATGTTTCTATGTCTCCCATTCCCTCCTTCTAGACAAACTCTCAGCTACTGGGCCATCAACTACTACCACCAGCTGGCACAGATCCTCTCTAGTGGGCAGAGAACAGTCAGTCAGAATTGAGGATTCACTCTCTCTGCCCCTTCCCTTCCATACTGGGGTCCCACAAGGCTCAGTCCTTGGTCAAATTCTTTTTTCCATTTTCCTTAATGATCTGTCCTAGATCTGCTCATCTGCATCCATCCACATGTATGTGGATGACACCATCATGTATGCATCCAGTTCTACTGCTCCTTGGGTGGCATGTACTTTTCAGCAGGACTTTGATAATGTCTAGCACTGGCTATGCTCCAACCAACTGTTTCTAAACACCAAGAAGACAGTCTCCATGTCCTTTGGCAAAAGGCAGAGACTTGCACCCCTCCCTTTCTTACACACTCTCAATGGGATTATGTTAGAAGACACTACATCTTTCAGGTACCTTGGGGTCTGGATCAATGAAAATCTTGACTTCTCTGGTCACATGGATGCTATTTACAAGAAACTGCTCCCCCAAACTGGGTGCCTTATACTGGAATCGTGATTGCATCCCCTTGCTGGCCTAGAGAGAAATTCTACCAAGATTTATCCTTCCAACATTTGATTACGGAGATGTAGTCTATAGTGCTGCCCCCAAATCCACCCTTGCCAGATTGGACACCCTCTTCCACTCCTTCTGCCGCTTTACCCTAAACTGCCCTCCCTGCATTCACCACTGCTCCTTATAACTATTCCTGGCACTCCCCTCCCTCAATGACCATTGCCTGACTCACTGTGCCAGCGTCCTAGGAAAGTTCTGATTCAGAGTTCTCCCTTCTTGCCTATCATCCTACCTCTCCAACCTTCCTCCTCTCACTCCCTCAGGAGTAGCAGCAGCGCTTACTCCCTTGCCATCCCCTTCAGGTTCTCATCAACTGGCCAGGCATCCTTCTCCCACCACTTCCCCAAGCTATGGAACTCTCTCCCTACTGCCATTCATAATGCCTCCTCACTCCACAACCTCTCCTCACTCTTCTGCTCCTCCACATCCCCAACCTGCAACAGTATCTAATACACCCTATGCCTCCCTTACTATACTTCCACTTGCAATTTTTCCTCTCACACTATGCTCTCCACTCTCTTGCTATCCCTATGCTTGTTCCCTTCCCTTGCTTTGTCCTTGGAAGCCTGCTATGAACTGCTATGACCTGTTATCTAAAGCACTTATCCTGCAAGTAATAATTGACAATGTAATGCACTACTCAAATCACTGCCACATTGTTTCTTCACTGTACCATTCCTAGTGTGTTCTTGCCTATTGTTACCATGCTGTGATGCACTATACCTACTTAGCTGCTGTCGTCAACATAAATGGACATTGTATCAATGTAAAACTGTATACTCTGCTTGTGTGTCTGCATTTTTATACTCACTGTATCATTTGCTATTATATTGTATGTTTATGCCTTTGTTATCCTGTATCCACTGCTGTACCTGCCCATTTCCCCTCCCCAGTACCTATGTATCATTTGCTATTATAGTATATGTTTAGCCTATTGTTACCTTGTATCGTTTACTGTACCTACCCATTTTCCCTTCCCATAGGATGCATCTGGAAACAAAGACATTTGCTCAATATGTCTTCCTGGTAAATCTCTTAAATAAATAAATAAATAAAAATGAAATATATAGATATACACACATACTGTACAGATGCTCATGACTGTTATGTAAATAAATAGTGTTTTTTAATTGGATGACGTTTTATTTCTCTTTAATTAATATTGCCCTTTGGAGCATGTCTGCTGCTATAAAAGGGTATCCTACTGTACTGCGACCTGCTCCCCACCTGGTAGTAGTCAATCTGCTGGATACAGTGTCCCCTCTCCCTCAGGGAGGAGGTCTGTCCTTTGGATGCTTAATCCTCCCTCCCCAGGCCAGCCACCAAGTGACCAAGTCTATTGCCAAATCCAGCTAGCCAGCACAGCATGAGTAGTCACACCACCACTGTACTACTGGGCCAGCTGCCTAATCAGTCTTCAAGTGTACCCAACTTTCACTTTGCCTGTGATCACACATCCATTAAAATTAAAACAAAAAAATGGATTTTAATAGTGAACTTATCATGACTGAGAAATGAAGAGCTTCACATATAACATTGTTATTTAATTTGTGACTGCATTTTCAAGATTATATCTTTATTACACCAGCATATCAACACAACAGGCATCATTAATCAAATCCCACCCAGAAATGTGATTTTTGTGGAATGAATGAGAAAATAGGTTTGGGTGGGGGATTTGAAAAATGCCACCTGCCATGTTCGTGTGGTGGGATGAAAAAATAAAATCTGTTGAAAATGTAAAAAGAAATGCAATGTTATGAGTAAGCTCTGGAAAATGTCAGTGTTTCTTCATGACTTTGTTATTTTTGAAATTTAGACTCCAGATTTTAAACATAATGGGCAGGATTCACAAAGCAGATGTGCTGGGCGCAAATGACGTGCGCTGTCCCCAAACAGTGGGATTCACAGAAGGATGTGCCACCAGATGCACTATACGCATCCCCACTGTGAATGCCACCGAAGCGCCATGGTGCAACCTGAGATGCCCCAGCGTAACAAGGATGTGCAGAAGCACGCTGGACTACACAACACTAAATAAGGAGCAAGTTAGCAAGGGACACAGGAGCAACAGAGGGAGACTGCAGTGACACAAAGGATGCAGGTGAACAGCCTGGCAGGGACTGGTCAGAGGGCCAAAGGACCAGAGAGTGTCAAAAGCAGACAAGGTGCACAGACAGAGCACACATGGTGACACCTGGAAGCACCAGACACACACCCAACACAGGGGCTCAACAGGCACAGATGCCTTGCACAGTGGTGACTGGTAAGATGGGCCACAGGAGCAGAGGAGCACCATGGAGCATGACAGAGGGTGCCACACATGTCCCGGTGCACAGGAACACAGCAAGGTGGATATGGGAGCTGCATCACAAGTGCACATGGGGGACAGGCACACAGGCTGAAGGCCATGTCCTGCACAGGTGGAACATGCCCACAGGCAAAGTGGACCATGAGGAGAATGGCACAACAACAGGGGACTTGTACAACAGAAACAACCAGCATGCACCACACACAGAATAGAGGCAATATGAAACCAGCATGGCGTAATGCCTCCCAACAGGTCAGACACACAAGGAGGGCACACACTGAAGAGGGCATGAAAGGTGGACAGGATGCATGGGCGTGCAATATCACAGGTGCACATGTGCGAATAGGAACAAAGGTACAGTGGAAACCAATAAGTACAACAGAGCACAAGCACAAGGTACAATGAATAATAATAATAATTCTTTATTTATAATGCGCCTTTCATAACCAAGGTACATAACCAATTAAAACATATAAAACAAAATAAAATACCAGCACAGCTGTAAATACTTGCTTGTCAGCTAACACCACCATTAAAAGCTTTATTCCACAAAAACATTTTTAAAGCCTGCTTGACCCCTCCCCCCCCACACAGTTGTGCACTCCCTAATTCAATGTGGTAGAGAATTCCAGAGGGTCAGGGCCAGGAACATAAATGCCTTGGCTCCCGCAGATTTTAAAGTCACCCTCAGAATCTCTAGCAACCCCTCATCAGCCAAGTGCAGTGATTGCTCAGGGAGAAAAGGAATCAGAAGCTCTTCCAGGTAGTCAGGGCCCAGTCCATGTAGGGCTTATATGTTACTAATCTGACTTTGAAGGAGAGCCACCACTGAACAGGCAGCCAGTGCAGATCCCGCAGCACCGGCGTAATATGGGAAGATCTCGAAATCCCCATCAACAACCAGGCTGCTGAGTTCTGTACCAGCTGCAAGCAATGGATAACAACCCCTGGTAGCCCAAAGTAAAGTGAGTTGCAGTAATCTAGGCGCGAGGTCACAAAGGCATGGGTCAATGTAGGCAGGTCTACGGATGGAACAAGGTGCTTAATCTTGATGATATTTCTAAGATGGTAAAAAGAAGACTTCACGATGGCTGACACCTGAGCACGAAGTGTCAACCCCGAGTCTGACAACACCCCCAGGTCTCGCACCTGTTCTGAGGCCTGGAGTTCAGCATCCCTTAAGAATACTCCCAGGCGACAGCCTGCCCCCCCCGCCCCCTATCCGACAACCTGGATCCAAAACCATCACCTCAGTCTTCACGGATTCAACCTCAACCAACTGGACGTCATCCACACTTGGATTTCTTTGATACAGTTATTAAATACTGAAACTGCTCCTTCCTGGTTGGGAGCAAAAGACAGATATAACTGGGTATCATCGGCATAGCAATGACACCTCAGCCCATACCATCTTACAATGTCTCTGAGTGGAAGCATATACACCACAAACAACATGGGGGACAGCATTGAGCCCTGAGGGACCCCACATGACAGAGGGATCAAATCAGAGAACAATAAAATGACACTACCCTCTGAGATCTTCCAGTGAGGTACAATGTAAACCATCTGTAGACCAATCCCGAGAGTCCACAGATGAATCTCAGGTGCTCAAGCAGAACCCTATGGTCAACATTGTCAAACGCTGATGACAGATCTAGAAGTACCAAAATGGATCATTTTCTCTAGTCTCTCATCATCAGGAGATCATTCAGCACCCAAACCAGTGCAGTCTCTGTACTATGCCTCTTTCAGATACCAGATTTGAGAGGTTCATAGATGTTATGGAAGGTCAAATGGTTCTCCAGTTGTGCAGTCACTACTTTCTCGATCACTTTCCCCAAAAAGGGGGGGTTCAAGATTGGCCTGTAGTTTACAAGAAAGTCTGGGTCCAAAGAAGCTTTCTTCAACAATGGTTTCACTACTGCCTCTTTCAAGGAACAGGGATAGACACCGGAGTCAAGGGAGCACCAGACTATCTGTGCCAGAACCGGGCCAATAAGATCACCACAACCCACAATTAGAGAAGTCAAACCCGAGTCTAAACTATAGTATGTAGGGCACATCCCCTGGACAATCTGCATAACATCCATGACTTCCAGATGGTCTAAGGTACTCCAGGAGAATGGAGGGTCAGTGACCGGGCCCTGATCCTCCACAACTCGCATAGAATGTGTCAAAAGGATCTCCGACCTAATGTCAGCCACCTTATCAGCAAAGAACTGCGCAAGCTCTTCACATTGTAATTGTGAAAAGGCTCTCCGGAGCTGCATACAGGCTGGGTTGCACAGCCTGTCCACAGTTCTGAAGAGCTGAGCTGGTCGGTTCTGAGCTGCAGAAATTCCCTGGACAGTAACACTGTTATCAATATAAAACTCTTCAGTCAAATAAGAAATGTAACACAAGAAACTATTTACAATGTTAAAACAATACGAACAGGGAGAGAGGAGTGTGGGAACCATACCAGCAACACAATAGACAGTACACAGGAAGGTGATGGTATGGTGGTGGGAGAACAGGGGACATCAACAGGCAATGTGGATGGGCATGGAGAACGGGGGTCAAGGGGGGGGTAGTAACAACGACAAAATGGAAAGGGACCTGGCGGTAATCATATCAGATGACCTAAAGGTTAGCAAGGAATGTGAGAAGGCAGTAGGGAGGGCTGGGGGATACTGGGATGTAGAGGGAGAAGCATCTCCAGCAGAAAACAGGAAGTTGTTATCCCTCTGTACATGCAGTTCGTGAGACCCCATCTGGAGTACTGCATCCAGTTCTGGAGACTCCTTCTCTGCAAGGACATAGACAGGATAGAGGCAGTCCAGAGGAGGGCAACTAAAATGGTGCAGGGTCTGCAAGAGAAGCCATATGAGGAGAGACTAAAGGAGCTTAATATGTTTACCCTTGAAGAAAGGAGGGAGGGGGGACATGATAGAAACTTTTAAGTACCTCAGTGGATTCAACAAAGTCCAAGAGGGTAGCATCTTTCAGAAAAAGAGATATGCAAGAACAAGGGGACACAATTTGAAGATAGAAGGGGGTGCGGTTCAGGATCAATGTGAGGAAGTATTTTTTCACAGAGAGGGTGGTGGACACATGGAACAGCCTTCCTGAGGAGGTTGTGGGGGTCTAAAACTGTGGGAGAATTTAAGAATGCATGGGACGGACATAAGGCAATTTTTGTGGGGGTCGTAAGAAATAGGCTGTTGGTTAAATAGGATCTGCAGCTTATTCTCTAGGTAGGGAAATGGGCAGACTAGGTGGTCCAAGCGGTCCTTATCTGCCATCAAAGTCTATGTTTCTATGTTTCTATGTTAAACCACAAAGTGGCCATGTACAGGCAGTCCAGTGGCCTAATGTGCTGGATGGGCCACAGCCTGGTGGCCACCACTCCTCCCTGGTTCTCAGCACTCTGACAAGCAGGGAGATGGCATGCAGGAGCTGCCCCTACCATTTGTATAGTGGCTCCAACTTCCTCCAGAGCACTCTCCTGAGCTGCAACACTGCCATCTGCCCAAACCTCTCCTCCACCACCCTGGCACACCTGACTGGACTTTCAATGGACCTACAGTGGGGGCACAGGTAACAGGAACTAAGTGCCATGGTACACACCTGCCTCCCCCCTCTTGCCCACCACGTGAGTGTGCAGGAGGCAGCCCCCACAGCAATGGCCAACAGCCCACCAAGCACACTGCATATCAGCAACAGGCTGGCAGCAGTGCCACACTATGACCATGCAGTGGTACTGAGACACCACAAGACTTACATGTGCATGCAGAGTGACGTGCAGAGGGGCACGCAACCATGTTCCACACAACATGTGCTGATGCCAGTAGGCTGTACAACCATGCTGGCCCCATCCAAACATATCCATAATGCTGTCCATACTCCCTACTGCTTTTGTGGTGGGTATGTTCCTGTAAGACCAAGTCCTCCGTCCCCTCCTGTCTAATAAACATCTTTGCTTCATCCAATCTCTGTGTATGACTCCTGCCTCTCCTTGTCGGGTGATTCCACCAGCCCAGCCCCATTCAGATCTCAAGCGGCCCCTCGCCATCCCACCTGCTGAGGGTGTCGCTAGCGCTGCTGGTAGTGAGACAGTTCCCTTCACCACCCCGAGTGAAGAACCCCAAGGTTTACCAGTGCAGAGACCATCACAAAATGTGTCCATGGTCTGCAGCAGACATGCACAAGGTGGATGGACACACAGGAGCCATGAGCACTGTGGCCCTAGCACATGCCTCCATGGTGACACACCATGTGTGTGCAATGGCCTGCCGTGGGCACTGCTCCATCCCCCTGAGGAACACAGAGTGGATGCATAAGCAGAGCACTCAGCTGCACCTGCACATCTGGATCCCTGGCCTCCATCACTGGCCCTAGTGAGCCTGGCCTCCACTGCTGCTGTGGCCCTCTACCTGTGTGCCTGCCCTGCAATGGAAACACAAGCAATGAGCACCGTGAGGTGATAGTAGGTGTGTACCCCCCCCCGTGTGCAGTAGCAACAGCACTGGTGCCAGCATGCAGTGATGGACCCTCCTCCACAGTGCCCCAATGAAAACACCCTGGGCAGCGTGCAGTAACACACAGTACCCCAGCCCATGCCCACCATGGTTGTGTGCAGATGGTCATGTGCCATGCCCACCATCTGAACCATAATGTGCCTGCCACAGTGCCCATGCACCCCCAAGTCATGCACCATGCCGCACATGTCTACACATGGTGTCCATGTCTACACCTCACATGCAGCAGTGGCATGGTATGCAAAATGTGCGTGTGTGTAAGTTGGGAGTGGGTTGCCTTGCACCAGGGCACACAGCCCCTCACCTTGAAACCAGCCCCTTCCTGCCTGAGTTGCTGTAGGGTGATGTGACTTACCTGGACATGGTACTGCACCCCTGTATGCCTGATCATGTAGGTTCTGGAGCCTGTCTGGGTCCCATCACTGCAGATCCCCATAACAGTGCCTGCCCTGCTACCCCATGTGCTCCACACAAGTCCTGTGTTCCAAATAGCTGGTCCTCCATAGGCATGACTAATGCCAAAAGATTCACCAGCTCCACCTCTCCCCAGTTCATGGCCCTGGGCCCTGCTGTCTATGCATGTGGCATGGCTTGAAACTGATTTTCCTGAACAGGTGTGCACTGATCAGACTGCTGGTGTGCAATGGCCTATTTGCACCACATGAGTGATAGGCCATTGAGCACTGAACCATGCATCATGGTATTGCAGCGTGGGAATGCACAATTGCTGCCCACTGCGCATCACCGTGCATGCGTAGTGTGCACAGCACATGCGGAAGACCAGGATCAGGGGTCATAACCAGGTCGCATGTGCATGATTAGTGTGGTTCCACCATATTGTGAAAGGAAAACAATGCCACCCAGAGTGCAATGGAGTTGTGCACACTGCCAGTGGTGCACCACGTACTGCAGGTGCACATCGCTGCAATATCACACTGATGTGCCATGCACGCACATGAGTCATGCAGCACAGCTCCAATAGCACATGTGGACCTGGATGCGCTGCTGTCCTTGATCATGCTACCAGTACCACCGGACAGTTTGAGCCATGCCTGGCACTGCAATGAATCTGCATCGCGCATGTGCAGGGATGCACTGTGCAACTTGCGCCACATTCAGGTAATGCTCCCAAGTTGACTATGCATGCAGAGGAAGGTGCCATTGGGGGATATGCTCAACACATCAGTTGCACATTGCTGATTGAGATGAGCTTGGGGCAATTATGCAGTTCAAAGACATTGCTCCCAAATCAACTCTTTGCCACATTCAGGGACATTTCACCTGTTTAGCATCTCATTACAGATGCTCCCAATCTCATTTGCATGCCCTGAGCTATATTTATTTTTATTTATTTAAATATATCATAGGAATTACACCCCTTTGAGTCACAGACTGTTTGACAAAGGTTCCGCGTCAACATAATCATACATACAATGAGACAGGACAGAAGTATAACAATCACATCTTATGCAGACGTATTTTACATACGATAAATGCTCCTGAATGTGCCTCCCCACTCTTCAGGTGACTGACATGTATTGCATTCTTGAAAGTAGATCTGTTTACATTTTACCATTTACAGACTGTCAGCGCCATCTGACAGTGGGGTTTTGAGAGCTTACAGGTTGCTGGGTCTGTGTAACATCCTCCACTGTGCTGGCACACATCCACATTTGCCTGTACTATGCTGATGCCTGCATATAGTCCCCCACAGGAACCAGAATTTCCAGACAGGATGGAGCAGCTGTAAGAGACATCCAAATTTTACGGTGGATGAAGACAGGGATGTGCTGGAGGCCTACCTTCTGAGGAAGAATGTCCTGGCTTGCAGGGGTGGCACTCTCCAGAAGAGGGAAGAGGTCTGGGAGGAGGTGGCCAGGCATGTGAATGCTCATGGAAAATGTAACAGAACACCACAGGCATGCAGGAAGCACTTCAATGATGAGAAGCGGAGGGCCAAGGACAAGATGGCCAAAATCAAGTCCTCCCTGGGTACGACGGGTTGGGCTGCAGACTGAGGTGCGCCTAACACCCAATGTGGAGAGGCTGGAGGCCAGCATGGGCCAGATGACTGTGCTGGGGTTCCGGGTGACAGCTTCTAGACAGGTGGCAGTCCATCGCAGCACTGTGCCAGTCCATGTGTGTGTGCCATGGGTGCCCTGACTAGCCCCACAATGGGCCACTGATTGTCCATGTGTCAGTGTGCACTGAGAATGTCACCATATGCCCCGTCCATCTACAGTGTGCTGCAGATGCACAACATGCTGCCCCTGTGCAGCACAGTTGGGGGGCATCTATAGTGGGTGGGGGTGGTCGTCTCGGATGATGTACCCATGGGTGGTAGCCAGGGGGGTGCCTGTCACACATGTGTCCCTAAGCACCTGTACATGCATTGGTGCATGCCTTCCTATGCCAGTGCATGGTCACAGCAGTGGATCCATGGCCAGCACTCCCCTGTATGGCATGTCAGCCATACTTATGGCACACGTGCATGTCCCCCTGTACATGCCTGTCTGAACACACCATTTACACATGCCAGTAACTATGTTTCCCTTCTTTCTTACAGATCCAGCACACCTCATAGGTGCTGCCATGGCCAGTGGACTCCCTGATGATCTGGTGGGGGAGAGGCCTGGGCCATCACACTGCACTGCAACTGGGACTGTGGCTGATGCTATGCCAGGCCCTTCAAATGCCACTGCAGCCCCAGACACAACACAGGCTGCTGCAGGGCCATCACACCCCTCCACGTCCAGTGCCATGGCTGTTGGCCATGATCACTCATGGCTGGCCAACGTACTGGGTTTGGCTGATGACAACTCAGTGGACAGGGTGGACACTGAGGATGTCCTGCTGGTGCTGGCATCCACTATGTAGGGGGCATACGATGATGATGTTCCTGATGCCACACAGATTTGGAGGGACATGGCCAACAGCAGCCCAGCCGAGGCACAGGTGCACGCACGGGTGGCACCATGCAGCATTGATAATCATGTGACCCCAGGCACACCTGCAGTGCCTGCAACAACCACTCACAGTGGTAGTTGCTGGGGGCCCAGTGTCAGGTGCTGCTGTGGGGACAGGGACCACCATCACTGTTCAGCAGGGTGCTGTAGTGCAGCAGCTGACTGCAGGGGACCATGATGTAGGTGTCCCTGGATATACAGTGTTTGCCTGCACCCAGTCCTCACCCATGCAGCAGCCTGCTGTGGGGTGTCCACCTATGAAGGATGCAGCACAGCAGGCCAGGACCCCACCTGCCCATCAGCTCCATCCCCATGATGCATCCCTGGCTGACAAGTTTGAGGGCTACAAATACCTCCTGTGGGACATCATGGAAGGGCAGGCACCCCTCAAGGTGGAGCTGAGGGACATTCAGATGCAGCTGGCCATGGAACATGAGTTGTAAGCTGTGTGGCATGCCCAAATGCTGGCAGAGGCTTGTCTACTGTGGGTGAGTACAACCACTACTCTGGACTGGAGCATATTGCACCCGCTGCTGAGGTGGTGAGTGCAAACAGTGTGCCACGTCACCTCCAGGCTACTAGCTGCACCCCTAGGAGTGTCTTACCCATCTCCAGGTCATGGCACCTGGTGAACCCATTTCTGCTAATGCTGTCACCATGCATGGCCATCCCCAACACCCCCGGATCCAACCTGGATCTTGGGGGTGTCACACCAGTGAGCATCCATTCACGATCTCACTGTAGTACCCCGTGACCAGTGGCACTGACTCAGTGACCACCAAGCATAAGCGTGGCCACCCAAGTGTCCATGGTGGCCATGGTGCTCCCACTGTTTCCTGGGTTGACAGTCCCCATGGCCTCTGTTACCAGCATCCATTGCAGCCTACACACCAGACTGACAGTTTCTGGGGTGATGTGAGGTGGTACATGCCTGGCCTGGTACAACACCTGTATTGGACATCTGTGTGTTGCACTAGGCATGGTCGGGGCACCAATGTTGTACTATGTGGCATGGGAGTGATGAGTGTCACCCTGTGTCTGCTGTGCATGTGTGCCAGCAGATGTACATTGATCCATGCCATCTCCAGCACTGACACCTTGTCCCCTCTGTCCATGTGTGGCTTGCTGTGCGTGTGTCTGTGGTGTGTGTGTGCGTGGGGGGCTGCCGAGTGTGTCCCACCTATGTTACTCACCTTCGGTCCCTGAAGTGCTTTTCCATGTTGGTGGTGTCCCAGTGTCATTGGGACCTGGTGATGAGGCATGGGTCCCTCTGGGCCAGGGGCGGTTGGCCACCTTCACCACGGGGCCCCTGCTCCACTGCATCCTCCTCCTCCTCCCCAGAACTGTTTCCCTCCTCAGCCTGGATAGCTATTCCATGGTCAATGGCCATGTTGTTCAGCATACAACAGGCCAAGAATATGCCACAGACCTTCTCTGGGCTATATTGCAGGGCACCACTGTACCTATCCAGGTACCTAAAGTGTATCTTCAGCATGCCAAAGACATACTCAATGGTGGTGCATGTAGCAATGTGTGCCTCATTGTAGTGCTCCTCCGCCTCTGTGCCAGGACGGTGGAAAAGGGTGAGGAACCAGGGTCAGAGTGGATACTCCACATCACCTGTAGGGGGACAAAGCAGTCTGTTAATACCCTGCATACACATGCATTGTGTACCAGAGCCCCCTCTCCAGCATGGCACACTGGTGCAGCTACTGCCTGTCCACCTCTGTCCCTGTGACCTTCCTCCTGGTGCTTCTCCCTCCCCCATGGTGGGTCAGCGCATTCATGCACTCACCAGTGACTGCTTACCCTGGCTGCCCTCTTCTGCCCTGTACCTGCCTGTCTGCCCGCTACCATGGTTGACCTCTCCTGTCCATCCAGCATTACCTGACCTAGCATTGCCCAGCGGTCTCCCATGCCTGGGTGTGCGTGTGTTGCATTCTGCCCTGTCACACGTGCCTGCTGTTCTGCATCACCTCACCTCCTGTCCTGCACTGTGATGCTGCACTGTCCCCCATGACGCATGCACTGTCCCATTGGTGTGCCCTCCTCCATTGTCCCACTTGGGCACCTTCCCCTGCACAGGCTCTGCTAAAAGCCCCACACACCTGCACTACCTCCCAATGTTTGTTGCACCATGGTGTCCTGTTTGTGGGCAGGTATGCATACCCGACTCACCCACTAGGTGGCTGCTGGGTATATCCCCAGTCTCAAACTGGTGGCACAGGGTGGATCGGTGCCATTTGAAGGCATTGTGTGTACTCCCAGGGTGTGTGATGCAGACATTGCTGATGCACCCTGTGCATTGCACACCACATGGCAGTTTACAGAGTAGAACCCCTTGAGGTTCATGTATGGCATTGCCTCATCACCAGGTGGTGCACGGATTATCAGACGTGTGCAGTCAATGGCCCCTAGGACACCTGGTATGCGTGCCACCCTGTGGAACTGCTGCATAGCTTCTGTCTGCTCTGCCTGTGTGCTTGAGAATTGAATGAACTCTGAAACATTTGGGACCAGTTTGGTGAGGAATTGTGTGAGGAGATGGGATGTGGATGGCTGGGATATGCCAGTGGTGTCTCCAGCTGGCTTCTGGAAGGTTCCTGTGGTGAGCAGGCACATTGCTGTTGTCACCTTGGTCGCCACTGATACGGCATGACTCTTTCCAGTGGGTGCCTGCATTTCATCATGGCACAACTCACAGAGCTGCCTCAGATTTGCCCTGTTCAGGTGGTATTGGCCAACTGTTTCTGTGTCTGTCAGTTGTTCAAATGTTAATCTGGCATGTTACTGCCATGGGGCAGGCCGCCGATGGTGTCTTCTGCTGCCACATTGTTGGCTTGCCTGTCTCCTCATCCCCATTATCAGCCCACCATCAGGAACGGTGCACCATCCACGTCAGTAATCTCTGTTGTGCTGTTGGTGTTCTGCCTGCTACTGCTGCTATCCTGCAGTCTGCCTGCTGGGGACTTGCACTTGAGTCTACTTCTTTTATGCTTATCTCCTTAGTGTACATTTGGTGGATGTGCTGTGAATGCGCTGTGTTTGCACATTCATTTTGCTTTGTGAATGGGGATGTGCTGTGTATGCAGCTACGCGGCCCCTACAGATGCACTGCACATCGTTATTTTCAAGCTCTGGTGAATTCTGTGTGGCACAGTGCATCCGGGATGCACTGGTGCATCTCTGCCCTATGTGAATGGTGCCATTGCACATTTCTGAGATGCGCTGGTGCATCTCAGATGCACCCAGCACATCTGCTTTGTGACTCCTGCCCAATCTTTTTATTACCCCACTGTATGAACAAGACGTGTCATTTATGAAATCCTGCCCAATTGTCATTTTGTGGCATGACCCTGAGAACACATTTTGGGCATAATTTTAAAAATAATACCTATCATGTTTGTGAGGTGGGGTAAGAAAGGCTATGTTAAACAACTGTGGTCAAAAACCTCAAACATACCAATATTATGAGTAAACATTAAAATATTTCAACATTTCTTCAAAACTTTGTTTTTTCGAAATTTTGACCCCAAAGTTTCAACATGGTCTTTTTTAATACCCTACATATGATCATGACAGGTGTACTTTTTCAAATCCCATCCAAAAAGTGATTTCATAATCGTAAGGGTAGCATGCAATATTTTACTATAGAATTGTTACTATATTTATTTATGTATTTATTGAGATATTCAGAAAGACCTTTGAGTTAATGACTCATTTACAAGGTTTCATGTCATACATAAAAAGTACAGGGACAACATTTGTTACAGATTACAGTTCATTACATTACATAACAGGCATTGGATTACATAGTTGTTCAGTAAGTGGCTATCAGTCAAGGATAACAGAAGTTTCATACTTTAGCACAGCCATATAGTTGCAGATGGTTCTGCAGAAGGCTGGTAGTCATTTAGTAACATAGTGCATTTAGGTACGGAGACCCGCAAACAGTTAGTTTAATGAGAAATAAATCATCATGGGGGAAAGGTGTCAGGGGCAATCACATAGGTTGGAGGCCTGAAGGTGTTCCCTTAGTCTGGATTTAAAAGGGCCATGCCTTATTTCATTAGTTATTTGGCTTGGGACCAAGTTTGTCCAGGAAGGGGCTTTGTAACTGAAAGATCTTTTGAATTGGGAAGTCTGTCAGCGGGGTACCCTTAGCAACGGCTTGTCTGAGTTTTGTGTGGCTCTGACTGGAGATGCTGGGTGAATAATTGTGGTGAGAGCAGGGGGTGTGAGACCTAGAACTATCTTTTTGGTCATTAGGCAGGTGTGATACCTGATTCTGTTGTCTAGGTTTAGCCAATTTGTGGTACTGTAGAGGGAGCAGATGTGAGTGAAATGATCACATCCAAGAATGAGGCAGCAGGCTTTGTTTAGTACAAGCTGGAGTCTGCTGAGTGTGGAGGTGGGTGCAGCACTATATATGAGAATACTGTGGTCCAGAAGGGAGAGGACAGAGGAATTGACGATAAGCCATAGTGCCTCGGGAATGAGGCAATGTTTGTACCGATAAAGTACGCCTAATCTAGAGTTAAGGACAGTGGATAGGTGTAGAATATGTTGATTATAGTTGAGGGCTGGGTTTAGTGTGATTCCTTAGGTATTTAAAGGTGTTCACTTGTTCGAGAGGGGTTTGATTGGCAGTGAGAGTTTGTGGGCAGAGGTTCTTAAGGGGGTTCTGTGGATGCGAGAAGATCATGACTTTTGTCTTCTTGTAGTTGATTATGAGTCGCTGGGTGGTGAACCAATGTTCAGCTTCATGGAAAGAGTGTTGGAGTGTTTGGTGGAGTTTAAGGGGGTCAGGATCGGAGGCGTACAGGATAGCATTGTCTGCGTATAGGAGCAAGCTGCTGGGGCAGGCCGACGAGAGGGAGTTTAGATATAGACTGAATAGCAAATGGCCAAGAATGGAGCCCTGTGGAATACCAGAGCAGACAGGGAGGCTGGGGACAAGGCAGTGCCTAACTTGACTTGCTGTGTTTTATCTGACAGATAACTGGTGAACCAGCTTAAGGCATCATTGAAAAAGCCACTGTAGGAGAGTGTGTTCAGCAAGAGGGCATGGTTTACAGTATCAAATGCCTTAGAGAGGTCCATGAAGATGGCTCCCGTGATGTTGGCATGATCCAAGGTGGAGTGGACATGTGAGGTGAATTCAAGGAGGGTGGTGGTGGTACTATGTCCTTTACAGAAACCATGTTGTTGGTTACACAGAAGGTTATATTTCATAAGGTGGTCAGTGAATTGATCAGTGACAATACGCTCTGATGCTTTAGATGGGAGGGAGAATGGAGATAGGGCGGTAGTTGTTAGCGGAGATGTGATCCCCACACTTACAGATGGAGTAATGGAAGCCAATTTCCAGCGGGAGGGGAATTTCCCTTGACAAGAGGGAGTGGTTGAGAATATGGGTGAGTGGGTTTAGGACTTCCAGTATGGTGAGGCAGAGACATCTCAAGTCTAGGGAATCGGTACTATAATGGGAGTGGCTTAGGGCTTTGGCTAGGTTGGGTTTGGCTGCCTCAGGGGTAAGAACGTATAGATAAAAGGGTGGAGTATGGGGAGGAGGGGGGTGGGTCCGGGCAGGCAGGGGATAGAAGAAATTAGCGGGGATGACATGGTTGAGATCAGTGAAAGCGGAGTTTAGGGCTGAGGCTATACTGAGAGGATCTGAGGAAAGGTTACCATCTATTACCATTTGGACCAGGGGTGGATTTGGGATGTTGCCACAGAGCTCCTTTATATTATTCCAAAATTTGCACCTGACGCCCCAAGTGAATGTTAAGGAAGCTTTGTAATAATCTGCTTTGGCAGTGCGTAGGGTCCATGTGCACTTGTTATGGGCCTCCCTATACCGTTGCCAGTTAGCTGGCCATTGGGTCTCATTTGCAAGATGCCAAAGGGAGTCACAATGTCGCAGTAGGTCCTGGAGGTGGTCAGAGAACCAAGGGGCATGGTTACCTTTGGACATTCTCTTGGTAAGGGGGGTGAATTTAATCACAGGTTGCATTGAAGGTGGTGATAAATAGATCAAGTGCAAGATCCAAGTTGAGGGTGTTAGTGAGGGATGTCCAGTCCCAGTTTTTGAGGTGGGCCTTGAGTTGAGAGAGTTTACCAGGGCCAAGTTTGCATTGTAAGGTAATTTTAGGGGGGGTTTGCGGGGCAATGCAGGACCAACTGCAGAGTACAGGAGAATGGTCACTTTGAGAGTTGGAGAGTACCAAGGTGTTGGTTATTCTATAGGGGCAGTTTGTGAAAACCAGATCCAGGAGGGAGAATGTCCCCATGCGGGTGTTAACCTGGGTGGGAGTGGTGACTACCTGAGTGAGATTGAGTGCTGTAGCATCATCAATGTACGGGGTGGCTGCCTTGGCCAGCCAATTTATGTTGAAATCACCCATAACTATTTTTTCATGCTGGGGGGGGGGTAGAGTAGAAAGATAGGTCAGGATGGCCTGGAAGGCTTGTTTCTGGTCCCTGGGGGGATGTAGACAATGGTGAGTAGGAGAGGGGAAGTTGACCTGCCTAGAGTTATTTTTAGAGTGAGAGCCTGTGCACTCAATGTTAGTTGAGGCGGTGGGAGTAATTGGCCTGAAAGTGAGTCCTTAAGGTAGAGAGTGCAACCGTCCACTCGCTTACTCACCCTATTGGAATGAAAGAGGAGATATCCAGGGAGGTTAACTGCTGAGTCTGGGACAGTGGAGGAGAGCCAGGTTTCACCCAATGCTATGATGTCTGGGTGGTGTTGGAGTACCCACCCCTGAAAAGAATCAAATTTTTTTTTTGTAGGCTACAGATGTTAATAGAGGCAATGCGCAGCCCACTGATAGATGAGGGGTAGGACAGGGGAGCAGTCTGAGGGCCAGGATTGAGCTAGACATTGCCCATCAGGAGTAGTAGAAAGACAAGGGACCTGTGCCGGTTGTTTCTTGTTAGTGTATTTAGCCGATAACATTTTCGCTTGATGTACCCCATAGCAGGAGGGAAGGTGGGTATCGGGAATTTCAGGGTATGTGGGGGCTGACAGGAGGAGGAGAAAGTGGGGAAGAGGGAAAGGGTGCAGTGGTGGGGATTCAGCTGGCAGTTGCCAAGAGAAGGAGGGGCTACAGAGAGTCATTTGCCCTAGGAGATGACAACTGTGAGAGAGGGTGAAGGTGAGGAAGTTTATGGTTATGTTTTCTGAGCTGGGGGGGTGTTGGCAAAGGGGTGCCTGTCTGCTCTTGTACACGCTCACTGCTCAGGTGAAACCTGGAGAAGGGGAAGCAAGGTGGAGAGTGCCAGTTTGCATGTAGATAGAGTGCAACAATTATGTTCCACTTCCCATGAATGGGAGAGGGAGGGTGGGACAGTAGGGGAGCAGTAGAGTTATAGTAAGGAAGGTGGGCAGCAGCATGGTGGGGCTGGAGAGGTTTCTTATTGCTTTAACGCTAGGGGACAAGAGCATAGAAATGAATAGGACCTCAGTGGTGGGCAAGTATAAGCTGCAGATGAGAAAGCTGACTGATAGGTTAAAATCATATAGAGGCGTAATTTGGGGTGCGTTCTGCTACGCTATATATTTGCGAGTCCACCACTGGTGGTGGTGGGGGTGGTGGGAGCTGACGCTCTGTATCAGTGGGGATAACACAGAGATCCTCCTCATGTGCAGCTGAGAATTGCTTATGCCTGTTTCAGGTTTTTTTGGGGGGGCGGGGGAAGGCTACTCCTGTAGTCCCTCTTGACCTCCGGCAACCTCCAAATTGGCTGGCTGTGGAGAAACAAGGAGTCGGTGAGTCAATTTATACTGATGGAGCACCTCTAGCTTGTTGAGAGAGGGTCTAGGGCCCATGAAGAGCTGTACTTTAACCCAGTCGGAGAGCTGTAATTTGTTTTAGCCTAGTCAGAGAGAACACCACGATTTGGTTCACTGTTAAGGGGAGAGTTCTGCTGAAATTAAGGTAACTGACTGGGGGTGTGCAGAGAAAAACAGAGCAAAAGGAAATGAATAAGTAAAACAGCTGTACATTAGAATTAAGGTAACCAACTGGGAGCTCAGTTTACAACAGGTTTGCAGAGAAAAACAGAGTAAAATAAACTATCTCCTCATGTGTGGCAACTAAAAGGCAATCAGATTCTACGCATTTTAAAAAAGTAAAATGGTGCCAAACACAGGGATCCTCCTCGTGTGCAGCCGAGTGTTGCTTCTACCTGTTTCAGTTTTGTTTCGGGGGGGGGGCAGGGGGGCTACTCCTGTAGTCCCTCTTGACCTCCGGTGACCTCCAACTTGGCTATCTGTGTAACAAGCTGTGACTGTAAATGTTGAAAACAAAGGAACAGCCACCTAATAAGGGCTAAGGCAGGGCACAAAACATGTCATTAAAAGTGAAAAGTGTCTAATCTGAATGAGAGTTTTTGATGACAGGATTGCATACCAGATTACAGAAAAACAAAATATGTGCTACCCAAAATGATGGATTCCCTTGGAATGTGCTTACTAAGGCTTTTCAAAATAAGCAGCATATTGTCAACCTAAAACAAATGAAAGCGTCACTGTTGGGATTGGGGTTGAGCATGAAAGAAATACTATCTGATTACGAGCATTCTCTTGGAAGACAATATTAAGGATTGAATTATATTGCCATGCACACAATAAGCACTCCCTGAAGTTGTGTGTTCAAGAATGACCTAGAATTGTTTTTCAACAGTTTTGTTTGTACAGTATGTCTGCAATGTCATGTTAAGACACTTTGCTTAATGGGGTACTGCAAGCATTGGCCCTTGTTTTCTGGCAAGATCTCATCAGTGTGCTTTTATACATTTTCTCAGAACTGCCCCCTGGATATGACAGAATTAATATTTCTTTCCCCATGTTTATTTTTTTTTGCAAAATTTTCTGTTTGGGCAGTCTGACCATAAATCAGCCGCCACCGGAAACATATCCATAGCAAGAACGCGCATCTGAAACTAGCTGCAACTTTTTGTTATGCCCATTGTGAAAAGCAACTTATCCTGTGTGCGTTGGTATGTAAAACTGAAACTGCCATCTTGCAAACAAAACTGAGCACTGATAATACTACAAAATATATTTTTAAACTGAAGCCAAAATCCCATGCATGGGCAACAGCGGCAGGAGCAGATATCCCATGCACGCACAGGAGTGTCCTACTATAACACATGCACGGGATTTCGGCTTCAGCTTTAAAACATATTTGGTAGTATTATCAGAGGCAGTATGGCGCAGTGGTTTAAGGCTCTGAGTTGCAAATCTGGAGACCTGGGTTTGAATCCCACAGCCCCCACTTGCATACTGTGTGACCCTGAGCAAGTCACTTAACTTCCTTGTGCTCCCAGATTGCACCTGCAAACAAGCTTTCAGCTTAGTGTGTCTCACCTGGTAAAATAATTGGAAAAAAAAAAAGTTGCAGTTGATGTCAGCTCTTGTTTCAGATGCCAGTTCTTGCTGTGGATATGCTTCCAGTGGTAGCTGATTTATGGTCGGACTGTTCAAATAGAGAATTACGCAAAAAAGAAATATGGTTAAGAAAGATTAATTTTGTTATATCCAGAAATAGTTCTGAGAACATGTTTGGCAATGAACAATCTGCATAAAGGCACACTGATGAGATCTTGCCAGAAATGACGGCCAATGCTGACAGTGCCCCCTTTAAATTGACTAGTGATTACAGCATAGTCATCCTTCATGAAACACATGCTTATTGGAGCAAAACTTCAGATTTACGTTGGGCTGCATGACTGCACTGCTGTTTTACTGAACAGAATTTTTTGCATCACCATAGATAGTTTCATGATTTTGATTTTGCTTGGATAAATGGGACATTTTGCCTATCTTGTTGAACTGAACTTAATTTTGTATGCAGTGGGCACCGTCCAATGCAAGTAAGAAAAAATGACTCACCATAGTAATGTTGTTTCTTCCAAGGAATTCTTCATCATTATTGACAAGTGCAGTATGCCAGCTGGGTTGAGCTGCCCCAGAGAGAAGTCCAGGTAAATGAGGAGGTGCATTGACCAATCAGAAGAGAGAGAGAGATAGACAGAGAGAGAGAGACAGGAGTGCTGCCTACAGTCAGCCTGAAGGACTTCAGAGCTATTTCAGTGCTGCAAAAAAAGGCAAAAACTGTGCACAGTAAAACACAGCAATATGGAAACTGTAAAATCCAAACCACTACTATCCTGTACACATTTAACATAGGATAACAATGGAACTATACAAATTTGGCAAGGACAAAAAAGCAGAGCGACCCTCGGTCAGGTTTCACAGGGGAGGATGGGTGGGATTGTCAATAATGACGAAGAATTCCTTAGAAGAAACAACATTACTATGGCAAGCAATTTTTCTTCTCACCCCAGGAATTCTTGAGCATTCATTGATAAGTGCATATTACAAAGCAGTACAGTTGGGAGGCAGGCACAGAAACCTACTTAGGAAAGAGGCTCTGTAACACCGCTGTGCCAAATATGACATCAGATATGGACTGCACATCCAAGCTGTAGTGCTTTGTAAATGTATAGTTTTCCAGGTAGCTGGTTTGCATACTCCAAGCAAAGGGATGTCCATTACAGCTGCTATTGAGGCAGCAATACCCCTAGTAGAGTGGGCTGTGAGGCCCTGAGGGGGTTGTTTATCAGCTTTGCTGTAGCAGAACTGGATACAAGACACAATCCAATGGGCAATGGTCCTCCTGGTAACTGGCCTTCCTTTGCTCAGCTCACCACAAGTGAGAAAGAGGTGAGTATGGGGGCCTCTGAACTGCTTAGTATGGTCTAAGTAGTAGTTCAGGGCTCTCTTGACATCCAGGGTATGCAGCTTGCACTTGCCTGGAGTGGATTTACAGTATCTGTGAAAAAGACCAGCAGAGTAATAGACTGATTGAGTTGGAACTCAGAGACCACTTTAGGCAGAAATTTCCTGTTTGTCCTAAGAACGATATTGTCCTTGTGGGGAATGATGTAGTTAGGTTCTGTATAAAGGGTCTGCTTCTTTGAAATCCTTCTGGCAATGGTGATGGCTACCGGAAAAACTGTTTTTCAGGTGACATACTTTAGATTTGCAGTAGCCATGGGCTCAAAGGGAGGTTCCAAGAGTTTGGCTATGCAGAGGTTCAGATCCCAAAGGGGAACAGGTTTCCTCAATGGTTGTTGAAGGTGCAAAAGGCCTTCGAAGAAGCATTTGGAAATGGGCTGAGAAATGACTGATTTCTCCTTTCCAGTGGAAAGGTAAACTGAAATGACTGCCAGATGCACTTTCAGGGATGAAGCTTTAAGGCCTTCCACCTGAAGGTGAACTACATAATCCAGACGGACAGGAGGTGAAACTTGTAAAGGCTCTACATCTTTGTCCTTGCACCATATCGAAAACCTTTTCCATTTGGAAGTGTAAGTCTTCCTAGAGCTAGTTTTTGGCCATTCTCAGGATTCTGAGCATCTGTTCAGAATACTGGGAATAGAAACAGGAATGAAACATAGAAGTGGACGGCAAATGAGGACTGCAAGGCCCATCCAGTCTGCCCATTTCTTCTACCTTATGAATGGCCAGAGGCCTTTACTCTGTCAATGGCCTATCTATTCATACTCATCTGTATTACTCCCTTATGCCTATTCCATGCCTGTTTGAAGCCCTGCACTGTATTCATAGCCACCACTTCCTGAGGTAGACCATTCCATGCATCCACCACCCTTTCTGTAAAAAAGAACATATTCACCTTACCCCTTAATCGGCCTCCCTCTAATCTCATGCTGTGTCCTCTTGTCCTGTTATTTTACTTATACTGAAACATGTTAGACTCTTTCACCTTGCAAATGCCTTTAAGATGTTTGAATGTTTCGATCATTATCACCTCTCTCCCTCCTTTGTTCTAGGGTATACATATTGAACTCCATTAATCTGTCCTCATATGTTTTTTGATGCAGTCCCTGTATCATTTTTGGTTATCCTTCTCTGGACTGCCTCAATTTTGTTAATGTCCTTGTGCAGGTGCAGTCTCCAGTACTGCACACAGTACTCCAGATGGGGCCTAACTAGTGTCTTGTAAAGAGGGATTATTATCTCCCTCTTATGGACTTGTGATACCCCTGCTAGTACACCCCACCATTCCCCTAGCCCTACCTACTGCTTTAGTGGTCTGCTTGGACAGTTTCAGCTAATCTATGATGATGATGCTCAAGTCTCTTTCTTCTCTTGTGATTGTTAGCAACTCCCCTCCCAACCTATAGGTGACTTCAGGGTTTCTCTTCCCTATGTGCATGATCTTGCTCTTCTTTGTGTTAAACCCCAGTTGCCACTCTTTTGACCATTTTTCCAGCTTTTCCAGATCTCTTCTCATTCTGCCCATCCCATCTAGATCACCTACTCTGTTGCAGATCTTGGTGTCATCTGCAAACAGACAGACCTTATCCTCCAGTCCATTTGCAATGTCACTGATCAAGACATTGAAGAGGAATGGCCCCAGGACTGATCCCTGAGGTATCCCACTTGTGACTTTCATGTGTTCTGACTGTATACCATTTACCACCACTCTCTGTGTTCTGCCCACAAAGCAGTTTGCCACCCAAGTGACCTACTTCTGACCCACCCCAAGCCTATCCAGCTTATTAATCAATCTTCTGTGTGGAATACTATCGAAAGCTTTGCTGAAGTCAAGGTAGGCGACATCAACTGCACCTCCTTGGTCCACCACTCTGGTTACCCAGGCAAAGAAATCTATGAGATTAGTCTGATAGGACCTTCCTGTTGTAAACCCATGCTCTCTTGGATTCTGTGCTCCTGTGGATTCCAGGTGTTGCACTATCCTTTCCTTAGGTAGTGCCTCCATAATCTTGCCCATTACTGAGGTAAAACTGACTGATCTGTAGTTCTCTGCCTTCTCCCTGCTACCACTTTGTGGAATGGGATCACATGAGCCCTTCTCCAGTCTTCTGGGACCTCTCGTGTGCTCAGAGACTCACTAAACAGTTCTGGTAATGGCTCTACTAATTCCACCCTTAGCTCCTTTAGTACCATGGGTTGTATGCCATCTGGTCCAATTGCCTTGTCCACCCTGAGCTTAGCGAGCTCTTGAAGGAACCTTTCTTTTGTGAAGGGACTTGTGCACACCTCCCTCCCACCCACTGTGTCCATGGTGCTGAGCTGTGGGCCCTGCCCTACCTTCTCCTCAGTAAATGCTGAGCAGAAGTATCTATTTAGGATAGATGCTTTTCCTTGGTCCTCCTCCACACAGTCCCCCTTATCCCCTTTGATCTTAGCAATACCCCCTCTGGACTTTCTCCTTTCACTAACGTATCTATAGAAAGTCTTGTCCCCTTCTTTTACTGTTCATGCTAGTGTTTCCTTGGTTTGGGCCTTTATCTGCCTTACTGCATTCCCTGCTTCCCTTAGGGAAGTTTGGAATGCCTCCCTATCTTCATCATGCTGCATTCCCTTACATTTCCTGAAGGCCAACCTTTTGGCTCTGACCTTTTCTGCTACTGTTTCTGAAAGACAAAGTGGTTTCCTCCTTCTTTTGCTCTTGCTTTTCTCCCTAACATGATGGGATGTTGCTTCAAGTATTGCATCCTTATTGCTTGCCCACATTGCCTGTATCCTCTCACCTGTATTTCTTCTTAGCAAGGCTAACTTAACTCTGTTGGCCATCTTATCAAAGTCAGCTCCTCTGAAGGTCCATATTTGTGCCGTGGAATGGGATGATTTACAGTAGTTCTAGTGGCCAAATTGAACCATACCATGTGAAGGTCACTGGCCCCCAGGTGACCTTTAACCTGGAGATTTGTGATCCTTTCCCTGTTAGTCAGTACTAGATCTAGGATAGCCCTGTCTCTTGTGGGTTGTTCTACCAGTTGTTTGAGGTCCTCCCCCTGCAGGGAATCCACTATGTGTCTAGTTCTAGCAGATGTTCCTACTGGTATTGATCAATTTGTATCTGGCATGTTGAAGTCTCCTATTATCAGAACCTCCATTTTAGCTGTCATGTTTTGTATATCTCCTAACAGCAGTGTGTATATGTCCTCCCCCTGGTTTGGAGTCCTGTAGACAACCCCAGTTCATATGGCTGTCTCATTTCATGTTTCAAGGGTGAAAGACCATTCTTCTGGCTCCTTATGTGTATTTTGAATTTCTGTAGCTTTGATATTTTCATTGACATAAAGGGCTTCTCCCCCCCCCTCCTTTTTGCACCTTGGTCTCTTCTGAACAGTACATAGCCGGGTACTGAAGTCTACCAAGTGTATTTACTGGTGAACCATGTTTCACTAATGGCTATTATGTCTAGTTTAGCCTCTGTCATTGTTATCTGTAGGTCTGGGATCTTGTTTCCCAGACTGTGAGCATTTGTGTACATGATTTTCCATTGGACAGTTCTCAGTGCGTTAGTTGTTGGGCAAGGTCCAGCTTTTCCCCTGCGTGCCATATAGGGAGCTGGACCTTTTTCCTTACCTGGTGATGCAAATCAACTACAAACATGATGGACTCCTGTTTGATCACTAGCTAAGGGGGGAGGGGTGTTCTTCCCATTCGATGTACTGGGTGCTAAAACCCTCTCCCCATTGGCTAGTTTAAATATTCTGCAAAGACATAAAACTTCTGCCCCAATGCACTGACTCCCTCCTTAGTCAGATACACTCCATCAAATTTAAAAACACTTTCGCTCCCAAGACTGTTGCCAGTTACCTACAAATTTGTGTCCTTTTTCCTAGCACCAGCCCTTGAGCCACATGTTAAACTCCCCTATTTCCCCTTCTCTGACCTTCCGTCCATCTGCCCCCCCCCTCCCAGACCAGCAGGATCTCAGAGAAGGAGATGCCAGTTGAAATGGATGATAGTTTGTCTCCCAGCCTGGTCAGGTGTTTCTTGGTCTCCACAATTGACCAGCTGGAGAGATCATTAGTCCCTATGTGCACCAGGACATTGAGGTTTTCTCCTGCTACCTGCACGATTTTAACAATGCAGTCAGTGTCTCTCCACACTGATGTACTTGGGAGACATCTGACCATTACCCCCCAGCTGGAGGTAGGTATCAATTCCTCGAATCATGGAGTCTTCTATGATCAGAAGTGTTTTGGAGTTTCTTTTTTTTTTGTTTTGGTCCCTGTTTTGGGCAAGTTTTGTAGCGCTAGCTTCTGTACAGCAGTGTCTTGCTCTGCAGTGTCCTCTGCCCCTTTGTTTGATTTTGGAGATAGAGGCAGATACCTGTTTGTAGATCTTATATGGTTTGTGGAGGTGATATGTTGGAGAGCACTGAGTGATGGTGCACTCGATTTGCCCCTTCTAACTACCTGCCAACCTCGTGGACCAACTATCCTCTGTGGTCAAAGTGCTTCAGTTGGATGCTGAGGAAATGGCAGGCAGTTCTTATAATACATTTCCTCCTGATAATGCGATTTGTGGCGTGCAGTCTCTGACCTTGCTGCCTGGAGCTGAGCCCTTAGATCTCCAATGGTCCAGCATGTAGGACAACGTCCTAAATCCTGTATAACTGCCCTTTTGAAAAGTGTCCCACAGTGCCTGCAGTTAATAGTAGCCATTCTAGTTGAGCTGTTCAGTTTATAACCTGGTCTGAGTAATTAGAAGGAGGAAAATGAAAACAAAAATCAGATTTTGTTTTTTGTTTTCTGTATATCTTGTTGTAACAAGTTAAATTACTTGTGCTGCTGTAAGTGAGGTCACTGTGTGGATACCCCACTGATCCTTCCCTTACTGCTTTGCTACAGGAAATGTCATGACTGTGCTACTTTATAAAAGGAGCGTAGCATGGGGTGGTTAGGGATAGGGTGAGTGGTTGGGCCCTTCCCCTGCTGAAAAGGAAGGACCACAGATGAAAGAAACAAGGAGATAAGAGCAGAAACAATCAACCAACAACAAATGCAGTAACCCTGAAAGCTTTGCCTAATGATAGATAAAACTGTAAACCCTGTACTCATCACCTGCAACAATTTTATAGAAGATAATACCCTAAAAAAAACACTTTGCTACAGAGAAAAATAAAGCAGTAATAGAAGATATACCTTGCAAAAACAATTTGAATCAGAGATAAGAACAGTAATCTGTAAGCACAAAACATTAACAAACCTGTAGGCACACCCTGTCATAATGCAGCAGAAAGTACACCCTGTAACAGCAGTTTGAATCAGAGAAGATTAAAGCAGTAAAATGTAAGCAAGAAACAGTATTAAAGTATTAAACCTTGTGAGAACAAAGGAAAATAATAACAAACAGTAACTCTGCCTAGCAAAAAGAAGCCTTAATCGTGTTCCTTGCTCTGAAAATATTGTTTCTTTCTCTGTATTTATAAGCAAATCTAGAAGAAAAGAGCTGAGGTGAAGATACAGTAGGTGCCTTTGCCAGCAAACCTAGTCTTCCACCTCAACATTGCCAACTAACCTAACCTTTTAACCCTTCCTTCTGTTGGAAGTTACCAGGAGTTTGTCAGCTCCACCCCCCCCTCCCCAATTGCACTCCTAATCCCCTGGAAGAGCTGTGTGGGGAAGCAATTTGCTCCTTCAGTGTGAGAAGGAGACTGCAACAGCTTTTAGACCAAACAGAAAACCTTTCAGCAATAAAGAGAAAAAAATAGTAGCAAACAGTAATTTTGCTTAGCCTAACGATAGATAAGAAAGTCACATTAAGGGTGTAGCTACTGATACTCCAAGTAAGCCATGGCTTACCAAGTTTAGTAGCAGGGGGTAGTAAACAAGCTGGCCAGCATTGCTCTATCTCTCTAGTCCATCGAATTTAAATTCTTTTGTTTGACTTTGCAGGCTTTTTCCTTTCTCTTTCAGCTTTGATTTGGGGGTGGCAGAGTGGACCACTGACATTGCAGCTGTAGGTCTCAATTAGGACCGCATGGTCCATTTTATGTAGCATTGGCTGTGGCATCTGATAGGGGCATGGCAAGTCTTGGGTGGTGAGTTTAAATGCCCTAGCAAAATTAGAAGCTTCACCATTAATTCAATTGTACTGGGAGTGATAGAAGCAGTAAAAGAACTGAGGAGCAGCAGATGGAAGAACAGACTCAGAGCCAGCTAAAAGAATGAAGACTTCATGTGAAGTGGCAAGTGGCTCAAATATGCCTACCTGCAGGGGAGAGAGAAGAAATTTCTGTCGTGGCCTTGGACTTGTGGTGCAGTCAGTGGCATTTACCAGTGGGCAGCAAGCACCACGCTAGCAGTGCAGACAGACAGCAGGTCCAGTGTGGGAATCATCTGATTGGAGCCAGGAACCTTAGACTTGGGTCATGGGGGGACAGGCGTGAACAACAGTGGGGGAGGGAATAGCAGTGTGGCAGGTTGGTGTACAAATCTGAAATGCCTGGCTACACCCCTGAGTCACAAAAATGTAAGCACCACCTATAACAATTTCACAGAATATATACCCTGCAAAAAACAATTTGCTACAGAGAAAAATAAAGCAATAATAGAAGATATACCTTGCAAAAACAATCTGAATCAGAGATTACGGCAGTAATCTGTAAGAACAAAACATTAACAAACATGTAGGCACACCCTGTAATAATGCAGCAGAAAGTATACCCTGCAACAGCAGTTTGAATCAGAGATTACAGCAGTAAAATATAAGCAAAATACAGTATTAAACCTTGTGATAAAACAATAATAAACAGTAACTCTGCCTAGCAAAAAGAAGCTTTAAAGCTGGCCCAGTGGCGCTGAGGGTTGAGGCGCTGGACGCCTTACCTCACGGCATGCCGGAGACCTGGAGTTCGAGGGAATAAGCCGGGTCATCAGAAGGTTGGCAGTGGGGGTGGGGCAGGCGTGGGTTGAGCTGCCGGCAGGCAGGCTCTCCTCTCCTCTCCAGGGAGGTAATTCGGCACTCCTCGGCCGATGGTGACCCCTAGTGGAAGCTAGAAGTAGCACGGGCTTAGAGGGGGATGTGCGCTAGGCCATGGGGTGAGGGAAAGGAGCTGTAACTGGGGCCATAGGGTGCATGCGCACCTCCACATGCATGCGCTCCTACTCCTGGGGCTCCTGGGTGATAACTGGAGGCAGAAAAACACCGGAGGCAGCAGGATGATGACTGACTTCCCATAGGCTCCACTCCCGTGCCGGGCTAAGGTAGGCGTTCGATATTCCGGGGGACAGGGCTGGGGGTGGTCGGTTGAAATGGGGTGGCCAACTAGGGGAGCAGAAAATAGAAATAATAATAATAATAAAAAAAAAGCCTTAATCTTGTTCCTTGCTCTGAAAATGTTGTTCCTTGCTCTGTCCTTACAAGCAAACCTAAAAGAAATGTGCTTCGGTGAACTTAAGTGCCTTTGCCAGCAAATCTAGTCTTCCAAGTCTTCCTAGTCTAGTCTTCTAATCAGGGAACTCTGACTCCTCAAGTACCAGACTTTGAGGTGAAGAGACTGAATGTTGGGGTATACAACCCTTGTCTGGGGAAGAGTCAGGAGACTGTGGGTTACTGGCAGTCTTATGGGCTTCCTGACCAACAGGGCAAGAAGTAGAGACTACCAGGGCTGCCTTGCGCAGTCTGGAGCCACTAGAATCATAGTTGCTGGTTACTCTTTGAACTTGAGGAGGATCCTGTAAATTAGGGGAAAGGGTGGAAATGCATACAGAAATCTCCCCATCCAGTCCAGTGTAAGAGCATCTACTGGGATGGTACCCAAAGCTGAAGGCCTTCAGCAGTACTGAGGAAGTTGGTGATTAAGGGCTGGTTGCAAATTGATCCAGGTCTGGAACCTCCCACCTTCTGAAACCTGTAGCAAATACCTGCTTGTTCAGGGTCCACACGTGGTGTCCTTGACTGATGCAACTTAGAGCATCTGATAGAGTGTTGTCCTTGCCCAGAATATAAATGGCCGACAGGGACATTTCCAGGGAATATGCTAGGGACCAAATTCTCTCTGCCTCTGTGCAGGGTTTGGTGGACCTTGTTCCCCTTTGCTTGATGATACAGAACATAGTTATTGTATTGTCTGTTCTTATCTGGACAGCCTGTCCTCTGAGCTGTGGAGCAAAGGCCTTTATGGCCAAGAACACTGCTCTAGTTCCAAAAGATTGATGTGGAGTGAGGAATCCTTGGGGTCCATGTGCCACTTATGAGCTGTGGCCCTAGGTGGGCACCACAACCTAGGAGGGAGGTGTCTGTTGTCAAAACATGGGAAGGTTGTTGGATCTGGAAAGAAACCCCTTCTTTGAGGTTTTCTGCTTCCTTCCAAGAGTCCAAGGCTCAAAGAAGGGTATTTGTGACTGGTATGAACTTTGAGAAAGAATCTTTTTTATGAGATCAGTGAGATCTGAGGTGATACCGAATGTCTCTCATCTGGAATCTGGTGCAGGAACTACTGTGGTCTTTGAGGCTATATGGCCAAGTAGCATGAGGAAGTGTCTGGCTGGCTTTGGGTGGCCCAGGGTGATGGACTTTACCAAGCTGAGTAAATTCTGGATTCTGTCTGCTGGAAGAA
Organism: Neoceratodus forsteri; assembly: GCA_016271365.2. Taxonomy (NCBI): domain Eukaryota; kingdom Metazoa; phylum Chordata; order Ceratodontiformes; family Ceratodontidae; genus Neoceratodus; species Neoceratodus forsteri. The sequence goes on from CM057455.1 coordinate 177,664,901, forward strand.
AAGTTTTTCCCTGTAAAGTATTTAGTTCTGCCCCTATGGACTGTAACAGTTGGACAGGCTGAACATGGGATTTCTTTTTGTTGATATTGAAGCCTAGAGAATGCAGGGTGTGCTTTGTCTTGTTCAGAGCTTCTGAAACTGCCTCGGGAGAGTTGGCTATCATCAGCCAATTGTCCAGGTAAAGAAAAACAGAGATCCCCATCTTCTGAAATATGTGGCAACTACTGCCAGACCCTTTGTGAAGACTCTGGAAGTGGATGTGAGTCCAAATGGCATGGTTGCAAACTGGTAATGGCCAGAAGGCAGCTGGAATCTGAGAAATTTTCTGTGGGATTGTTTGATATGAATATGAAAATAGGCATCCTTCAGATCAAGGGAAACTAGCCAGTCCCTTGCTCTAGAGAATGGATGAACTGATTTAGGGTTACCATTCTGAACTTCAGTTTCAGCAGGTACTTGATCTCGTACCTCAGGTCCAGAGTAGGTCACCACTCCCCATTTTTTTTTGGTGCTATAAGGTACCTGGAATAGAGGCTACTTCCCCATTAGGCAAATGGCAATCTTTGCACAGCTTTAGCTCATAAGAGGGTTTTGACCTCTATCTCCAGCATCTGAATTTCTGTTGGAGTTAGATTCTTTGAAGGCTTGGGGTCTTGAAGGAAGAGTAATTTTTTGAACTGAAGGGATAGGCTCTGACCCTCAACCTCTAACACCCACTTGTCTGAGGTGATGAGGTGCCAATAAGGGAGGTAGTGGGGCAGTCTGCCCCCTACTGGGAGAGGGGAGGTGACCAAAAAGCAGTCAGGAGGACTGCTGTTTGGATTGTGTAATGGGAGCAGTAGAACAGCTGGCTCTCCTCTGGCCTCACCTACCTCTGCCCCTGAAGAAGCCTCTCACCTGGGAAAAATCCATGGGCTTTGGCATGGAATAAAATGTCCTAGGAAAATAACCCCTGCCTCTACCCCTCCCCCCTCGCTCTGAAACCTCTGGGAGGTAGAGGGCTTGTCTTTGGTAGAGTTACTCTTATGAGTAGTTTTGTGCTCATCCATTCTCTTCATATACTCCTCTATTTGTTCCCCTAAACAGGGAATTTTTCTCACATGAAAAATCCATATCCTGTGATTGGGTATCCTGTGTGAGATTAGTAGTCCTTAAGCAGGAGAACAACCTTAAGGAAATGGCCTGTGCCATGACTCTCGAGGCTGTGTCATTGTTATCTACGGCCATGTGAAACTGGTACTTAGTAGCTTCTAGAGCTAGCTTTTTGGTTTCAGTAACATCCCTAAGCACAGCGTCACCCCCATGCTGCACTATAGCCAGGAGAGATTTTAAAAGTGCTCTTTGATATCTAGCTGCATACTGTATGCCATGGAGGTAGACAGGTGCAGCAGCAAGGAGGCAGTAGTATATGTTTTCTTACCCATAAAATCTAGTTTCTTTGAATCTTTTTCTGGTGGCTGAGTAAACAGTGGCATGTTAGCTTTGCCACGGGCTGCCACCTGGACCACCCCTCTGTGGTCCAGATGTGAAAAAAGGAAATCAACAGATTGTTTACCAAGCTGGTATTTTCTCTCAATCTTTCTGTCCACCCCACGAACAGAAGTAGGGGTTTCCAGAATTTTAAAAGTTGCTCTTTTTAGTGTATTATGTATGAGTAAAATCAATTTTTTGAAAGAAGAGTACCCATCATTTCTAAATAGTCTTCATCCATATCTTGCGTAGTGTCGTCCTGCAGGGTAAGTTCCAGGGTGTTCACCATTTGTTTAACAAAATTAAAATGGGAGGAAACTTCATCATTATCATCAGGTAAATCACCACCGGGGCAACCATCTGGGTCAAAAAGGTCACCCTGTGGCAATTCCTTATCTTTGTCTCCCATGTATTAAAACCCCTGGACATACCCAGTGGTGTGGAGAGAAGAATGAGGCCTCAAAGGAGCGGAGAAAATATTTCCCATAGATTGTAAAGTCTGATACACATGCCAGGCTTTAGCCATTTCATTTGCAGAGGGCAAATCTTTATTTACCACTGATGTCTCCCTCTGCCTTTCAGGAGGAGGGGCAGTGGTGTTTTTATCTTTAATAGTCTTTTTAGCAGGAACAGAATCAGAAACCTGGTCATTTTGTCTTTTTGTGGCTTGGCTAGATTTTCTACTTTTATCAGACTTACTTTCATTAAGGTCCTTAGAGGACCTATCTCTGTTTCTTTGTTGACTTGATGTACCCTCCTCAGCATTTTTAGAGGATGTGGAGGCAGACTGGGTGGCCATGCTAAACTGTGTTTGGCCAAGGGTCCAATTAAAATGTTTTACACTCTTTTTCTTTTAGTTGTTTAGAAAGTCAGTGACCACCTCCACACCTCTTGCTAACAATATCCCACTGCACGATATCTAGAGGAGTTTCCCTGAAGATAACAGAGAGAAACACACTAATATATTATTTAAATATAAACAAAGTGGTCCCCAAGTGATAAAAACAGCTGCGAAAAAACACAGCTAAGCCACGGAATAAAACGCTCAAACCGTGGTAAAAAAAAAAAGGCTAAAACTGCCAAAAATAACTTCAAACCACGGGAAACTAATGTGGAAAATAAGAAAACCATGGAATTTTTACAACCGCGGACAGCTTTTACCTCAGAAAACAGCAAAACGTGGAAAAGGCTGGGAAAAAAGCCCACAGTTCCTAGGAATCAACAGAAACTGCGGAAAACTGAATAGCATGATAAACAATACCTCTACCACTCCCTTAGGTTCTCCACCTCTCCCCAGCTCTCAGTCCCACCCTGCTCCTTTAAAATGTGTGAGCAAGCTTTCTCCTATTTTGCCCCCAAGTTCTGGAATTCCCTCCCTCCCTCCTCATATTAAGAACTCCTCATCTCACCTTACCTTCAAGCATGCACTGTTCTCTCATGTATATGCACTTGGTAATTATGTATGCTCTTAACACTATGCTCAGCTTTCTGTTTTTCCCACCAGCCTGTCTTTTGTCTATTTCTTGGCTCTTCATCTGATCATGTACTACCTGTTAGTTTCTCCTCCATATTCTGTTCCAACTTGTTTATCTGACTATTCTGCCTTGATTGTACCAGTGAACCAATGCACTTGGTACTTCTGTCTTTCCCTGCATGGATAACTGTTGCTATTCTGTTCGGGTGTGTCTGCCGATTAATATGTCCTGATTGTATCATTGTATTTTGTATGCTGTACTTTCCCGGATCATGCTTGAAAATAGGCAGATAATGCACTTACCAGGTAACCAAAAGCTAATAAATAAATACCGTAAAAGTGTAGGCAGCACTATAAAGAGGAAAATATTATCACAAGAAGTTCTCTGAAGTAGCTGAACAGAAGCCTAGTCAGCAGAGAAGAAGTTCTGAGGTCCTTCAGGCTGACTGCAGGCATAAGAGCCAGGTTTGTAAAATCTTTGGTGGGGCCCAGGGGTCAGGGGTCAAAGCCACACCCCCTGGTCCATGGGTCAGAGTTCAAAGCCCCCCCACAGGGGTCTATAAGAGCAGAGCCCCCTGTATGGTAATGTGGGGGTCTGGGGGTTAAGCTCCTGACCTCTGATATGAGAAAAAATTTCTGAAATTACTATTTCTTCCAGACACCCCTTTAAATTAGGAAATAGATGATTTAGGCACATGCTTTCATAGTTGTCAGGGTGGGCTGGTACCCAGCTGAGGGGACTCACAGTGCTGGAAATTCCTGGAATTACACTGGGCTTTCTAGGGCTTAGCACCTATATAGCTCTGATGACCTCACAGCATCAGTGCCACTGACGTATAATGGGATAGGGTGGGGGGGCCTAGTTTAATGCAGCAGTGCATGATAGTGGTGACAATTTTTACCTATAGATGATACTTTTTTTATTGTATTTTATTTTATATAGCCACTTATCTCCTGACTTGTATGATACAGTTTTTTCAGCACATTGTCTGTTTTACCACTTTTTTAACAGTTGAAATAATGAAAGGAGAGCTCCTTTACAAAATATGGCTTGGTCTGGGCTTTGATCACTACTCTTCTAGCTTTTAAATACCCAGGCCCAGATATTTAGAAGGGTTGCGCATTGTGCAAGTTGATGCATCATGCGCAACCCACTGATGCGCCCTGGCGCGATATTCAAACGTGGATTGTGCCTGGCACAAATTCTGATGCATCGGAGTGCATCAGTAATGTACGTGGCGCAGGTGGGAGGGGTGCCCGTGCATACTCTGCACATCCGGATATTCAGCCTGGTATGTGCTGAGTCCATGCATGTGCACCCCCTACTTGTGCTGCACACAGGTGAGCCAAAAAAATAAGGAACAACGGGTGGTCACCCACATGTGAGCTGTCGTATTGCAGGGTGCAACACGGCAGCTGCCACCTGTGGGTGGCTTCCTGAGCTCCAGCTGCACCTTCGTGGTGGCGCCACCCCCCCATGCCTGATTGCAGGCATAGGTGGAATATATTAACCGTCCAATATCCCTGGTGGTCCAGTGGACTGCGTCATGCTCAATCATGTGCTTAAGTAATAAACATACCGTCCAGTATCCCTGGTGGTCCAGTGGACCACTTCATACCCGATTGCGGGCATACTGTATGTTAAAATAAATGTAAAGTCCTATATCCCTGGTGGTCCAGTGGACCACTTGAGGCCCGATCGTGGGCATCAGTAAACCATTAATGGCACAGTAACCCAACCCTGGTGGTCTAGCTGTACCCCCCTACCCACCCACCCCTGAGCCCCACCGTCCCACTCCCCCCCAGTCAGCGGCGGGCGGCAGATCCCCACCTGCTTGCTGCCCCACCGCCTATCAACTGACACCATACAGTAGGGCTGTACGCCCATTGGTCTACAGTGTGCTGTATGCCCATTGGTCCACAGTGTGAGCCAATGGGCATGCAGCCCGTACCGTACTACACAGTCCAGATATGTGAATGGATCCAGGGATATAGGACTTTACATTTATTTTAACATATGCCCGCGATTGGGCTGCGAGTAGTCCACTGGACCACCAGGGATATAGGACTTTACATTTATTTTAACATAGGCCCACAATAGGGCTACGAGCAGTCCACTGGACCACTAAGGATATAGGACTTTACATTTATTTTAACATATGCCCACGATCAGGCTGCGAGCGGTCCACTGGACCACCAGGGATATAGGACTTTACACTTATTTTAATATATGCCTATGATCGGGCTGCAAGCGGTCCACTGGACCACCAGGGATATTGGACAGTTACTAAATCCTACATATGCCCATGATCAGGCAGTGGGGCACATTTCCGCAATGTGCATGGGGCGTCGGTCCCCGACGGCTGCAGCCTGGCAGGGTGCCAGGCACAAGTCATTGGGAAGCAACGCACCTGCATGCAAATGGGGCCATAATGACATGCAAATGGCCCCATTTGTGCCTTATATGCATTATGGCCCCATTTGTAAGTGCACCTTTCAATAGCATGGTTGTTGCACCTTGCGCAAGGGAACTTGCACTAGCGCATCCCCCCTGCTCCACTCTGGCCTCTTGGGCTGGTGCAGTGCCACTGCACCATGTGCACTGCAGGGTGGCCAGGGTGCAATATTCAGTGATGCTGTGCCATGGCGCAGCACTGTTGAATATCACCCTGTCAACGCCTCTGCGCAGCCAAGTTGTGCTGCGACCAGGCTTGCGCCACAGCCTGGCACAGTCAGACTATCCAGGCCCCAATGTTTAACATCATTTTCTGTGTTTCTATCATGAACTAGCACACATCAGACACAGCTCCCTTACTTTAAGGGACAAAAATGTGGAGAAACAGCTGAGAATACAGTACTGGTAAAGCCTGGTTTGAGCCATATTAAAAGAAGCACTCATTTAGTCCTTTCAATATTTCAAATGTGACTAAAACTGCTAAGTAAGACACAAAATGGAGAAAGAAGTGCATCATGCAAGTGGGAGACAGGGGGTAACCTAAAACAGAATAAAATGTCACCACTGTCATGCATGGTTGCTTTAAAGGTAAGACCGTCTTCATGGAGTCAGGCACCAGACCAACCCCCACCCTCACACTCACACTCGCAGATCTCATAAAGTATAATTCCATTTCTGACACTGGGAGAGCTCTCTTCACTGTTACATAATTTCCAAATGTAAAAAAAAAATTATTTTATCAGTCACACTTGCAACTTGATCATTATGTTGCTGCTGAACTGTTTTTTAACAAACATTCATTCACCATTAAGCCTGGACTAGTGACACATTAGCAGGAAAGTAACGTTTCCCAGTTTACCACTCAGGTTCCCATCATGACAGGGTTGCAGTAACTGTCCTTTATCCAGTTATAAGCATGTTAGTGTATAACATAGAGGATAATGTATGGTTCTCTATCAGTAACCGGTCTGTTAACCGTTGAGAGGTTGCCAGGGTGACCATTTAAACCTCGAGAGCAAAGCTCAAGAGGTTTATGTCACCATGGCAACCTTGAGCCGGTTAACAGTAACTGGTTGCTGATAGAAGGACCGTACATTATTTTTTATAGTGTATGGTCCCAAGAAAAAGGGGAAAATGGCTCCTTACTTTTCGAAACATAGTCACCGCCACAATCGTTCCATCTTCCCCTACCATTGCTTGCATCCATCAGTTCCCAAGTGTAAAAAAAGATGCGCACATGCGCAAACCAATCCCCATTGTTAATCTATTGATGTGACATTGCATCAATAGGTTAACAACATTACTACATCACATTGATAGTATAACAACCTTAGGAAATGATGATTTCCTAAGGCTAACAGTGTTCTACCACACATTATAAATATAATCTTCTAAATCTTTCTGTCAATAAAATTATTGTATTCATATAATAACCAGTGAATTGCATAACAATATGTACCAGAGTACAAAAATATATGCAGCTCAAAATATTACCAGCTGTCCCAGTGCTGTCAGTTAAAAATACAGGCAACACACATACACACACAGAAACACACACCGTAGACCTCATACAATAGAGTATTTGAGATCTGTGTCACTGAAGGCTCAGTTTTAGAGAACAGAAAAAATAAGCTTATCATGTTATTGCATGAACTGCAGCAGCATCTGTGCAGGACGCCAAGAAATTACAACCCTTTCAGTTTTCTCCACTGGTATTTTTGAAGACAAAACTTATATTTATATGACTATGGCAGCCATCTCAATCTCAGCCCTAGCAATCGATCCCAGTTACCTGCTTAAGTGATCATAGTGATCAGGCTGGTCTTCTGGTACACAACACCAAATTCGAAAGGAATAACAAAATCTGTTTCAATTTGCCCTTTCTTATCATCTAGGCAAGTGAGCAACCTCTAACTACTCTGCTGGATAACCTGGCCGTGAGTCTCTTCTTTTTATATCCCATGCTTAGTTGCAGTGACAGAAGCATGGAGGATGCACACCCAGAACAGGAACTACTTAGGTGGTCTGTTCTATAGGTGTTATATACCCACACCCCGCTACAGCAAGGAATACCACAGAACACAGCCTAAAGATGAGGAGAGAACAGTGGGAGCTTTGGAGGTACTTGTTACCAGGTTCTGTAGTAGCCTCAGCAAGCTGAACCATAACCTCGTTCACCAAACCACATTATACAATGGCAAGAAAGAATCCTCATCTCTGATTGGTCAGTTTGGGGCTGGACCTGTGGCATTATCCCAGCACAACGCCACAGGTCTAGTCTCAGCACTGTGAACCAATATGGATCAGCACCAGCATGATGATGATCTCTTTTTTGCATCTTCTCTTGAGAAACAAAAATATTTTTCCACAGTAATAAAAACATTCTTTAAAATTACTTTTTTGTTTTATATATAACAACAAGCCATTGTATAATAGGAATAATGCACTCTAGGGTGTGTGTCGTTTGGGATAACGCTATGCCTGGGGCATTAGATGCACCTGGCCTGCTGCCTTATGTCCAACCCCCCAGGTGTGGCATTATCCCAGCACGACACACACCCAGTCATGCATTATTCCTTTAATACATGACACGACCAGTGATTATTCCATTACAGCAACACACTTCAGATTAATTATAATAACTTTTCTAAACAAAAGCTTATTGCAAAACATATTTACATTCCCCTACGAGTGAGTGAGTGATAATAAAGGATTAATGCATTTCTTGGGTGCTTGCAGCATCTGGTTATGCCTCATGTCTTACAACTACCCAAGGCTTGCATTATTCCCTTAAAAATCACACAGTCTGCCATCTGTTATTATCCCTGCCATAGATAATTTGTTTTTGTTCTTAATTCCTCCAAAATAAAACAAATATTAAGGTAGTGTGCATTTTGACTCTGTTTATGCCATCTGAAGTAACTACTGGCTGTCCTGAAGCTCCAGAAAGTGAGAAGACTTACAGAGTTGTTAAATGTAAGCTAACCCTTCCTAACGGGTTAAAGGACAAGAGCACAGGATTTTGAGGGTTATCCATAACTCCAGTCTTTCCCGCAAGTTCCACTCAAGAATTGGAGGGAGCTTACCTTATGGCAACTATTTCATGAACATCTGCATCCTGCCCCATTCTGTACTCTGCACGATCTGAAGTAGAGGTGCAGCTGAACTGAAAGGGAACCTTAAAAACAATGTATTTTTCTTCAGCATTAATCTGACGATCAGCACACTAGCAATGCACAATGACTGGTTGGAGCTGGTGACTCATGCATGACATGCTGCAGTACAGCAGCAGGAGGAGGATTTAATGAACAACATGATGCTCAGCTTAGCTTAGCTGAGCTGTAAAGCATTTGTTTTGTATAAAAAGACAGCTTTGTTTTTGCCCCTGCTCCCCCCAACCCCCAATCAGGTCAAGCTACAAGCTTGCATGCATGTCTCCTGAGTGGAATAGATTAGAATACTGCATACCAGAAGAGCCCCCTCAGGTCCCAACCCTCACAAGATTTTATGGCTGCAGTGGGTGGAGCCCTGCAGACTTTTTGCATGTACAAAAGGGCTGATGTCATGTTTTCCATCCATGGAACTGGTTCAAGGTGTGAATAGTTTCCTCCGCCTGACCGTTCCCCAAGAAATGCTCCCTACCCTCAAATAAATGCGCTGTAATGTTTTTCAGTGGTTGCATGGTGCTAGTTTGTTTTTTTAACTGGGTGGTACAACATCTGGAACCAAAGTAGTGGGAGTATTTATACACATGGCCCTCCCCAAAATCTGTCAGAGGGGGAATAAATTTAGAGAAATATCATTCCACATGTCCCCACCCTGAAACCCATCAGAGATAGAATAAATTAAACAAATTTGTTTCTACATGGCCCCTCCCTTAAACCTGTCTGATTACTGTATGCATTCCAGAGCGATGTCCTGGACCCCACCCCACGCCCTCCACTGCCATCTGCATGCCAGAGCAATCCAGCCCCTTTTCTTAAAACAGTTTGAAGGCTTTACTATATTCAATACATTTCCTCAAATGAGTTGTGAGTCAGCGTCTCTATGTCTACACACAGTGACGCTTTCCTAAAAGCTGCAGCACTGCCCCAGTTCCCTTCTCAACTTGCTCATGATATTTAACACATTTTCTACATAGAACATAGAAACATAGAATTTGATGGCAGATAAGGACTGCTTGGCCCACCCAGTCTGCCCATTTCCCTACCTAATGGATAAGCTGCAGATCCTAGTTAACCAGCAGCCTTTTTCTTTCTACCCCCACCCCCTACATAGAAACATAGAAACATAGATTTTGACGGCAGATAAGGACCGCTAGGCCCATCTAGTCTGCCCTAGAATTGCCTTATGGGTGTCCCATGCATGCTTGAATTCAACCACTGTTTTTGACTCCACAACCTCTTCTGGAAGGCCGTTCCATGCATCCACAACCTTCTCCATGAAAAAATGCTTCCTTACATTACCTCTGAGCTGCCCCCGTCTTTCTTCAAATTGTGCCCCCTTGTTCTTGCATACCTCTTTTTTTGAAAGATGCTACCCTCTTGGACTTTGTTGATTCCCTCAAGATACTTGAACATTTTTATCATGTCCACCCTCTCCCTCCTTTCCTTGAGGCTATACATATTAAGCTCCTTTAGTCTCTCTTCATATGTCTTCCGGTGCAGACCCTGCACCATTTTAGTTGCCCTCCTCTGGACAGCTTCCATCTTGTCTATGTCCTTGCGGAGACTGGGTCTCCAGAACTGCACACAGTACTCCAGATTGGGTCTCACCAGCTGTCTGTACAGAGGGATAACAACTTCCTGTTTTCTACTGGTGATGCCTCTCCCTATGCATCCCAGTATCTCCCCAGCCCTAATTACTGTCCTCTCACGTTGCTTGCTCACCTTTAAGTCATCTGATATGACTACCCCCAGGTCCCTTTCCATTTTTGTTGTTGTTAGTATCTCACCCCCCATTGTGTACTCTTCCCCTGGGTTTTTGTTTCCCAGGTGCATTACCTTGCACTTCTTAGCACTGAATCTAAGCTGCCATATATTTGGCCATTCCTCCAAACTTGCCAAGTCCCTTCTCATCCTTTCCACCCCACCTTGTGCATCAGTTCTGTTGCAGATCTTTGTGTCATCTGCAAAGTGACATTCTTTTCCTTCTAGTCCCTTTGCAATGTCGCTTACAAAGACATTGAAGAGGACCAGTCCTAATACTGAACCCTGCGGCACCCCACTAGTAACCCCCCTTTTTTCAGAGTGGACTCTATTTACTATTACCCTCTGTGTCCTATTCTCCAGCCAATTCTTTAGCCAGGCTATCATCTTGGGACCCACTCCCAGGTTGGCTAACTTGTATATTAATCTTTTGTGTGGGACTAGGTCAAATGCCTTGCTAAAATCTAGGTAGGCCATGTCCACAGACCCTCTCTGATCTACTACTTTGGTCACCCAGTCAAAGAAATCTATTAGATTCATCTGGCATGACCTTCCTGCTGTGAATCCATGCTGCCTTGGGTCCTGTGCCCCTCTGGCCTCTAGGTACTTGACAATTCTATTCTTCAGAAGTGATTCCATCATTTTCCCTTTCACTGAGGTTAAACTAACTGGTCTGTAGTTTTCTGCTTCTGCCCTGCTCCCACTTTTGTGAAGGGGAATCATATCTGCCCTCCTCCAGTCCTCAGGTACCACCCCATCCTCCCATGATTTGTTAAAAAGGGTAGTCAGTGGTGTCACTAGTTCTACCCTTAGTTCTTTTAGAATTCTGGGATGAATCCCATCAGGCCCCATTGCTTTGTCCACCTTCAATTTTAAGAGTTCTTTCAGAACCCTTTCTTCTGTAAAAGGGCTGGTATCAGCTTCTGTATCCAGAGTGTTTCTGTTGTTTGTTTTAGGTACCTCCCCCTCTTCATTTGTAAATACTGAGCAAAAATATTTGTTTAGTATCTCTGCCTTTTCACAGTCACCCTCTGCCCACCCCATCCCCTTTATTAAGCCTCACTATCCCTCCCTTAGTCTTCCTTCGCTCCCTGATGTACTGTACCTAAAAAAGGTTTTATCCTCCTTCTTAACTGAGTCGGCTATCTTTTCCTCAGTTCTGGCCTTTGCTGTTCCGACTGCCTTACCAGCTTCCTTTTGCTTTAACTGATACAATTCTCTGTCCTTCTCCTTCTGTGATTCCTTGTACTTTCTGAATGCTTTCTTTTTCTCTTGAACCTTCACTACCACCTGCTTTGAGAACCATAGTGGTTTCTTACATCGTTTTGTTTTGTTTATTTGCTTCACACAAAGGCTTGTTACCTCTGTGATGGCAGTTTTTATTATTCCCCATTGTTCTTCCATCCCTTCTTCCTGCCCATTTGCTAGTGCATTCCTTAGACACTCACCCATGTTGTCAAAGTCAGCTCTCCTGAAGTCCAGTACTTTTGCCTTTGTATGGCTTGACTCTATTGCTGTGTTTATTGTGAACCATACTGTTCGATGGTAGCTAGTTCCCAGATGGCTACCCACTTTTACATCTGTTATCCTCTCTCCATCTCCATTTCAGAGGACCAGGGCTAAGATTGCTCCCTCTCGAGTGGGTTCCAATACTAGTTGTCTAAGGCATGCCCCCTGTAGGGCATCTAGAATAACCCCACTCTTAGAAGTGGCTGCTGCAACTGCACTCCAGTTAACATCTGGCATATTCAGATCACCCATCAGTAATATCTCCCCTTTATCTGCCATTCTAAACATACTTTCTATCATTTTAGTGTCCATTTCCTCCCCCAGAGAGGGGGGGTCTGTATACAACCCCTGTGTAGATTGTGATACCATTGCCTGCCTCCAAATTGACCCACAGTGCTTCTTCTCCTCCCTGTTTTCCTTTTTTTCTGTTGCTTTGATTCCTTCTCTTATGTAGAGAGCTACTCCTCCTCGTCTTTTACCCTCCCTGTCCCTCCTATAGATAGTATATCCTGGTATGTTTATGTCCCAGTCATGGTTCTGTGTGTACCATGTTTCTGTGACTGCCAGGATATCCAGATGTTCCTCCTCCATCAAGGCCACTAATTCAGGAAGCTTGTTACCCAGACTACGGGCATTGGTACTCATTGCTCTCCATTTTTTGATGGCTTTACCTTCTGTAGCAGCTTCCCCACTGACCTTTCTACCTTGGTCTTTTCTCATTTAGTACCCTTTTGTAGGGAGGCTGGGATTTTCCTGCTGCTTATCAGTGCCCCCCTGACTAGTTTAAAAGCTTGCCAATGAAGCATTTGAAACCGATTGCCCAAAAGACTTGTTCCATTCCTGGACAGATGCAGACCTTCCTGCCAGTATAGGCTGGTGTCCCTCCAGGTGGAACCCCAGTCCCCAATGAAGCCAAACCCCTGTGCTCCATACCATTTTTTCAACCATTCATTAAACTGCATGGTGCAAAGTACACTCTCCTCACCCATGCCACTGACAGGCAGAACCTCTGAGAAGGATACTGTGTGTGCTACTTGTCTTAAGTCCCTCCCCAACTCTACAAAGTCCTTCTGCACTGCTCTAATCTCATGATGAGCCAAGTCAATTGTCCCTAGGTGGACAATGACGTCCAGCTTAGACTCCCGTGCTACTGTTCTTGTGATCCTAAGGATGCGCTTCCTGTCCCTCCAAGCCATGGCACCAGGCAGACACCTTACTTCCATTTTCCCTGCTCCCCCCAGTTCTATCCCCCTAATAATTGAGTCCCCCAACAGGAGCTGCTTCCTTTCCCTGTTGTCCCCTCTGCCTCCTTCCTGAGGGCCTCACTTGTGGCAGTTGTCTGCACCTCCTTAGTCTCCTCTGTGGGTGGATCCATAGGGGAACTATGCTCCCCCAGAATGGTGTATGGATTGTGGAGTGGAACAACTGACTGGATGTGCCTCTGTTCCACCACCCTTACCCTCCCTGAGCCCACTGTAGCCCAGCTGCTGTGCTTTCTTTGCAACCTCTGAGGTAGTGGTGGTGGTTCTGGTGATCCCTGGATGGGGGAGGTTCCCTTGCTACTGTCCTGTGCGGCCTGAAGACGGGCAACTTCCTCCCTCAGGGCAGATAGTTGTCTGCAAACAGGGCAGCATCTCAGCCTCCAGAAAGACTCCTGGAAGACTGCTGCCCCACTGCTATTACATTGCACTACACCCCACATAACTGTCTACCTTGTTTAGTTTTCTTTTTTGTGTGTGTGATTGGTGTGTTATATAGAAATATATGTATTTATGTAATCTGTATGCTTATATTGTCAGTGCAGTGTGCTAGAGAGGATATAACAGTGATATGCACCTTGCCTCTTGAGGAAATGATGTCAGAACCCCAGGTGTAAATGAACTATTTCCAGGGGTGGGTGGGGTGAGGGGTGGGAAGGGTTTGGGCCTAAACTGTGCCCTCATGAAACAATCAGCTAAAAGCTCTGACCTACCGCTGCGGTGAGTGCCTTCCTGTCAGCAAGATGCCATACACAACAATTTGACAGAGAAAATACCCTGCTAATCAAACAGAGAAAAATCCAAACATCCAAGTCAGACACAGGTAAATCTTCCCAGCCCCAAAACAGCCTCTCACTCTGGGATTCCCCACTAAACTCATCTGAAGGCTTTAATATATTTAATATATTAAATACATTTAATACATTAAAAGCTGCACCACCGCCACAGTACTCTTCTCAACTTGCTCACAATATTTAATATATTTTCTCACTCTGGGATTCCTTGTTTTCCCTCCAGAGTTGTACTTACTGCTCGCATAATACAGAAAGTCCAATTCCACCTGCTTAAGGAACATCTTGCAGTAGTTCGTCCTCCCCAGTATCTTATAAAATCTTTTCCCTGCTCCACCTATGCAGAAAAAAACAATTTTCCAAAGTGATTAATCAAGCTCCTTTCAGCTAAAGCAGCTCTTTCACTTGTAGACACTAAAGTATGGCATGGAACTTGGCTTTAAGGTTTACTTAAATAAAGAGAAGGATTAAGCAGGAAAAGAAAAGCCTTAACTCAATCACAGGTAAAGCAAGCAATGAAAAGGTCCCTTTTTAACAAGCTTTAGAAGGTTTGCAGGAATTTAGCCTTGTGTGTGCTTGCTACAATGACATAGTCCTCCCTCTTCATTTAGAGTAGTTGAATTCATCTGTTTGCAGACCATTTCACCTGTGAATCACAACAAATTACAATTATGAAATCCACTGAAAGACACTATGGGATTTAACTGTCGGCCTCCATCAAGTTGGGGGGAAAGGGACTTTTCAAAACCTAAATATGAGCCTCACAGGAGAATTAGAGTTGAACTGTGCCTTCAGATGAACCTGCTTGCATTGCACATTTGATATCAAAACAACTCTTTAAATCTAATCTTAAAAAGCACATTTATTCTTTTTCTTTAGCCTCTCCCTCCTGAAACTCCTCACTACAGCATAACATACCACTGCTTATTTTATCTGCTAAATAGCACTGTCATAGAATCTATACAATATATAATCACATTCATTACAAAGACTTAGTAGTAATCCCTGGACTATTAGAATAAGTTAAAATAAATTTATTTCTACAAAGCCCTTCTCCTAAACCTGTCTGATTACCATCTGCATGCCAGAGTGATGTCCTGGACCCCACCCCAACCCCTCCTCTGCCGTCTGCATACCAGAGTGATCCAGCCCCTTTTCCTAAAACAGTTTTGGCATTTATGTTATTAACAGTTGCTAAGTGTAGGGAATATTACACATATTCTCTAGTAACATCGCTGATTCACTTTCTGGAACATACTGATTATCTAAAATAACCTGTAGTAAAGTGTGTGTGTGTGTCTGTGTGTGGGAGTTTTCTACACTTGCGTAAGATTGTGGCTTACAAACATATGCCATTAGTGTAAAAGGCAGTTTAAGGAAAGTTAATGCTTCCTAAATTTGGGAGTTCTAGAAACTCATCTGAAGGCTTTAATATATTTAATACATTTCCTCAAATCAGTTGTGAGTCATTATTCAAGCCCTGCTCTCAACAACTCCCACACAATGAACAGCGTTCAGATACCTGGGTCGCGGGCTATACAAACATCACTCAAGGTTAGCACATCAAATCTTCAGCTTCACTATTAGTGGAAACAGTTTCTGTAAACGAGATGATTGCAAGCTGAATAGAAGAGATATTAGCAGATATATAAATGCATCAGGGAGATTCACTGTGCAGCGAGGTCTCTGCACATATTGATATGAGTAAACCTTGTCACAAATGACACTAATAATTAAAAGCTCATGGTCACTTTCACAGCGAAGCTTGTGTAGAGCACATACAGGGCATGACATGTTTGGGGATTATTAGTTTTCATGTAGAGTACGTAAAAATGAAAGGTCAGTGCTTCACCAATTCTTTTTATTTTCAGTGTACTATATGATAGTGTAATAAAAACTGCCATTTGAGATCAGATCAATATGTCTCTGTGGTGTTTTCTCCTAATGGCATTTATTTTACTGATTAATTTGCAATGGCATCCCAAAGAAGTTTTCCTTTTATCTTTCTCCTAGTCAGCTCCATTTGAGTCTGTTCATGGTATCAAAGGAGTGACCTGTAGTTTGAATGATCTGGCTTGGCTCAAGAAGGTACAGTTCTGTCTGCACAAGACTCATTCATATTTCACTTCCCAGTAATAGCCACTTTGTTCACTCAGGATACCAGCAGAAACGTAAATCACAGATTGACTGCAAAGGAAAATAAAGCAATTAAAAGGGAAACAAACTAAAGCAAGCATTTGTCAATGCCGAATGTTTGCTAGCTGGCATTAGCAGTGGAAGTGCAGGAGTTAGAGAGATGCAGTACAGAAATAGCAGTGATGTATTGAACTGACGCCAACTCCACCCCCGATATGCAGAGATAGACAGGCATTGGGGTGTGCCTTTGGGTCATTGCCCATAAGGGTCACGACATTTTACCTCACCCTACCCTGCAGACACTGACAAGTGTCGCGGTGCATGCTTTGGGGTGTTCAGCTGTTACACTCACCTCATTCCATAAGGAAGTACACTGTAATGGGTGCAGTATAGGAGAATGTTGTGAACTCTGAGGCCAAAGAGTCCAAGGTGCACCTCGATGCCTATCAGTGGCTGCAGGGTGGTGGTGAGGGTGGAGGTGGAATGGCGGGAGCATCAGTTCTTGTGGGGAATTTTTGTACCAGAATTTAAATATAGACATTTTGGGACCTCTGCACATGAACAGTGTTACTGTGATTTTCTTAATCTGACCTGAACAATGATTTCCCACAGTGAGCGTGCAATTCTGCACTGGAAGTGCGAAAACACATTTCGTCCAGGGTGTGAAAAATGACAGCTGTAATGTTCATAAGGATGTGTGGAAAATGCCAATGTTGAAAATCTGGAGTGAAAATAGTACAGATTTGTGAAGTTACAAGGGTGCATAGAAACTACGCGATGCATGCTTGTAACACAGTCATTTTATGGACTTTTGTCACCAAATTTTCAACATGGGCATTTTAGGACATCTACTCATGAACAGTGTCACTGTGATTTTCTTAATTTGTCCCAAACATTGATTTCCCACAGCGACCACACTATTCTGCACTGGAAATGCAAAAACACATTTTGGCCAGGATGTGAAAAATGACAGCTGTACTGTTCATAAGGAGGTGTGAAAAAATGCCAATGTTGAAAATCTGGAGTGAAAATATTACAAATTTGCGAACTTGCGAGTGTGCATGGAAACTGCGCAATGCATGCTCGTAACACAGTCATTTTTGAGAATAGTTTCACCAAATTTGCAACATAAGCTTTTTGAGAGCCCACCTCATGAGCAGTGACGCAGTCATTTTGTTACTCGGTCCTGACAGGTGATTCCACGCAGTGACCACAAAATCACGTTTTGGGACTGAATAACCAGATGACAGTGACTGAATTCATGAGATGAGGTCCCAAGAACCCCATGTTAAAAATCTGGTGCTAACATTAAAAAAAATGACAGAGATATGAACCAAAGTTGAAAACACCCTATTTATGCCATTATACAGCTTACCAGTATTTCTTCAGTTCACAGTCGGCTTTGAAGAATGCAGACATGTTCCCAGTCCACCGAAGATCATTGTGCTGGGCTCCGGAGGTAAGTATGGGGTGAGGGGTGTGTGGCAAGGTGGGGCGCACAAAGGGTGGGCGTGGATTGGGGGAGGAAACTACGAGGGACTGTTTTTTTTTCACAGGTTTATTTAAAAAGACAATTCGTGACTTTTGCCATGCTGGGGTGGGCTCCCAGCGTGGCACCTGGAAGCTTGGGTGGGCAGTGGAGCCAACGGGGGATTGGGCACCCCCTTTGGTCACACAGTGTGTGGGGAGCATATGAAGATGCAGGACTTCTGCCTTGCTGGGGTGGGCTCCCATTGTGGCAGGGTGAAGTTTTTTTTTTTTGGGGGGTACTGGAGCCTATGGGGATTGGGCACCTAGTCAGACTTACAGTGTGCTTGGGGGGTGTGTGAATGTGCCGAGGGGGATTGGGCACCCTCTCATCACACAAAAAATGTGGGGATGCACATCATACAGATGCAGTGGCATACAGTTTGACTGCTAAAGTGGTAATGTGTAGGCAATTTGCATACTGCTGATGGAAGAGCAGTATGCAAATTGCCTACACGTTACCACTGCTGACTGTAGCAGTCGTTTGCTTTCAGCTGTATGCCACTGCTTCTGAACTGCTGTCATAGACAGCTCAGACAGTCATTGGTGTAGTGGGGCAGCACCTGCAAAAAGGAGCAGGGCATTAGAAGAGGGGTACTACACCTATGAAAACTCACATGGTGGCACTATGTTTCTTGCACATGCGTGCAAGTAAACATAAAACATCCCATTTAAGAGTGAAGCAGCAGTTCAGTCTGTAGCATTCCTCCTTCAGATCAGCTGCTCAGATTTCACTTGTGCTTCACTTGACAGCTAACCTGATGAATGGTATAAGAAATCTACTGTTTTTTTCTACCTTATTTGTAGTATTCCTTTACAAAGTACTGAACCTTGGTATAATGCATAATGTGTAGGGTTTCTGGCACTAGTATTGAAAGTGTGTGAGTCAATACCAGAATTCTGCCCATACAAGCTGCCCGGCGTGGTGTGTGTTTTACACAGTATTTTATTTATTTTGCACACTGTCACGGTCAGCTGCTATAGTGATAGAGAGACCCCATTTCCAGGTTTCCTATGTGGCTATTTCACTTTCCTCCCCACTTGAAAAAACAATGTGCATTTTAACTCTTGGGCTGGCCTGGGTCCCTTTGTGGCTGGCTGGTCTGCATTTAGGGCAGAAATTATGCCACAGACACAGTGGCATGCACGACAGATAGCCAGATCACCCATGCACAACAAAAATCAGCGCCAGTGAGCAAACGTCTCCAGCATTAATTGTTGACTTCAAGATACCTTCCCAGCCACATAAACCAATTCATTCCCCCTTCCCCCAATGCCTGTTAGGGAATTTTACACATAGGCTTCAGGGACCATGCTTCAGCAAAGCTTTGAACTGTGCTGCTTAACCTGTGACTTTACAGGCAACAGCTAGGGTTGCCACCCGTCCCTGAGTTTCACAGGACAGTCCTGATTTGGGCAGCCGTGTCCTGCAAAAAAACATGAAAAATACTTCATGCCCTGACTTTTCAGTAGAAAAAATATTTTCTAACTTTCCACTAAATCTTGTAGAAAACTATAGTACCTTAACTAAAATACATTAAAATGATATGAAACCATAGAAGCAACCAAGAAACTACAATACTTAGCCTTATTTCTGATTACACAGAGAAAACAAGTCTGTTGCGCTGGTCAAGGTTACATACTGTCCTGTGGAAAATCATGTTTCAGTAAGAAATGTCCCACTTTAGGCTTTTTAAAAGGTGGTAACCCTACAGCTCTTTTTTTGCTGTCTCTGTAGTTTATCCTGTCATCACAGTTAAGAAGGCTAGGTAACCCAAGGGCTTTGGAATCAGGAGTGACAATGGCTTAAATAGGATATACAGTTTTCAGCTAAACTCTAAAAGGTACATTGGAATTTAAGGAGCATTTACTTTTAAGGTCAGGGAACATTCTCCTTGTGGGGTAACTGTGTGAACTGTGTTTTTTGCTTTTGCTTACCAGAGTCTGCATTATAGGTTGGTAGGGCTCAATTTGTGCTAATTGTTGCACCACACACACACACACACACACAGACACAACATTTTAAAATATTTAAAAAAAATGCTGGGGAGTGGGGGGAATAAAATAGCCATTTAAACAGGAAAAAAATGTACAAGGAAAATATTTATACAATACCCTAGGAATATTTAATTGATTCTGATTGTCCACTGGCTGGTTTTTGGAAGACTCTGTTGCTGCTACAGGGTCCCGCTGAATTCTAGTTATTTACACTGACACTGCATAAATATATTAAAAAAGTGGCGGATGCGCTGTGGTGGTTCGTAACCCTATAGTTTAGGGTGAAGCCAGATAAATCTGGAAGGAAAGGCTGAAGGCATACTCTAGAACCAAGATACAATGTTTATTAGCAACAGTTGGAGCACACATAAAAGACTTAGCATTCACTATCACTATCACACTTGAGAAAGAATGAATAAGCTTGCTGGGACCACAAACTGGTCCCATTAATGTCATACAAAAGTCCAGGTGATTCAAGTCCTAAGGATGTAGCAATCCGATGCACCAAGCTTGGGTTTCTAGTATTTTAGTTGGCCGATCGCTGAGTGTGAACCTAAAGAAGCACTTCCTATACAGGCCATACAATGGGGCATCCCCAGTGAACCAGAAACAGAATAAAGCACTGTAGGCCTCCTGGCCCTGGAAAGAAGGTAACTCCTGGTGTCACTGAGGCAACGTTGAAAGGGAAGTGCTTGGTCGAGGATGGGTGTTGATCCTGGGTCATAGGTGAAGAGAACCCTTATCTGGAGTTATCAGCACCTGTGACCTCGGGCAGGTGATCTCCAGTCAAGGAAAGGATGCTGGGTGTGAAGATCCACTGGAAAACCTCTGGGCAGGTCCCAATAAGCCTTACCACCTCACCCCTGCAGCTTCAGAATCTGTCAATCTTCAGTGTGACCCCTTGATGCATCACTGGAACACGAGCCACCTACGGACAGTACTATCAAGAGCAAGGTGATCCTTGCTGTGGCTTCTTGCGTGGGCCACCAGTACTTATGTCACCTTGGGGAATGAGGCACAGAGCCTCGCAGTCCTTGGTGAGACCTTGGTATAGGCCACCAGTACTATTGCCACCTTGGGACAATGCCTATGTGGGAGAATGGGCAATGTGACTCAAAGTTCGGTGGATGACTGAAGTCCCTCAAGCTAGATCAGAGGTGGCCCCTAACCTGTCTCACTTTGGTGGGCCCTAGCTACCAGCTGGCTACCGCTTACAACCGTCAACTCAAACCTGGGGCATGGTGGTGAACACTTGGAGTTGGTGGAGGTCATTGGAGGTGGGTGCAGGTGACACTGGACTTCCCAAGGACCCTCCCTTGGTTGAGGAAGAGGCACCAGAGGAATCCTAGGTGAGGTGTGTGCAGGAGCTTGGAAGAGAACAAAAATTAAAAACTGGAAAGGCAATCCCCCCTTCTTTTACAGCTGAGAGCCCTACCACTTGGGCTGGGGTGGCCCCAAATGTTTTCAGAGGAAGTAGCAGTAGGCAAGTGCAGCAATCAATGCCCTCAGGGCAGAGCAGCCACACAGGACAATTGAGCAAATAAGGCAGTGCAGTCATGATACCCCAGGAATAAGGTAGTTCGGTAACTTAACTCTTCAATTGAATGTAGCAGTTCAGTCACAGGAAGCAGTTCAACCACTTAAAACAGTTTGATTGAATACAGCAGTTCAGACCCAGCAAGCAGTGGGTCCAAAGACATACCTCTCAACCTCCCTCATCACAAATCAGGGACAAATGACCAAAATCAGGAACACATCTGATAAAATAGTAATATTAGTTCCAGAAGCTGTGTACAACATACTTCTTAGTGTGAATAGCATTTTCTTAAATGAGAACTGGACCGTAACATCAATGTCTGGCATTATTTTGTGATTCCAATCCCTACTCTTCGGTGCCAGAAATGCCAAATTTAGGAGGGACAGAAGATATTTCTGAGGCAAAATCAGGGACATCCCTGAAAATCAGGGACAGTTGAGAGGTAGGCAAGCAACAAGAGATTGCAGGCAGATAAAGGAATATAGTTTGCTCCATGGGCATTGAAACAGTTTGATGACCCACCCCTTTGTTAATATGGATCAGCTCTGGGTGCCTTCTGAGTATTGAGGAGGCTATAGTCCCTAATCTCTTTGTCCCAGCTATGGGTTGCCCCACCCTTCTACTAAATATGGATAAGGGACTAAGCGTTCCCCATTACTAGGGCTCAGATTACCCTAGAATTCTGAGAGAAGAATGCATGAAGGCTCTTCCAGGCCTCTAGTAATTAGCTTCTTACAGCTAAAGAATTGAAAATTCAGTATGAAAATTTCCCTCCTCACCGGTGATACTTTGAGCTGGCTTTACCTAGCAGTTCATTGACTCTTGGCTGAGAGGGAGTGCCCCAGTCTCTCTATTTGGAGCACAGACTGACTAGAATAAATTAGACTAGCAGAGATTCCTTCAAGAGAGAAGCTCACAAACACCTTTAATCTTGGTCAAACAACTATTTGATTAAAACCCTCCTAGCTTCTGCCTTCTTGATTCTCATTTCTATCTCCCTCTCTTTCTCTCCCTTTCTCTCTTTCTTTCACTCTCTCTGTCTCTATACAATTGGACAAGGTAAGCAGCTTTCCTCCACCCTTGGGGGGGTACGATGGAAGAAATTTAACAATGATAAACAATAATTACATAGTGCAACAATATGATTGCAAAACAAACAATCCTTCCCCTGGCCAGAGCAGGTCTAGATATGACTAATTATTAAAGGAAAGGCTGGCCAACAAGCCTACTCACCCCTGGAGTTCAACAAGGATTTCTGCACCCTGGGGAATGCACAACCACAAAGGAGTGATAAGGCCTCTTCTGCTGGAGACTGCTGCACTAAAGGGTCACTGGGTCAGTTTCCTGGCCAAATAAACTGACTTAACACACTTGGTGACCTGACTAGACAGCAAATTTCTGCATTAAACCTACCGAGGCTGCTAATGGAGATCTTCTGGAGGGAGTTACACCAAAGGGACCCAGGGGATTCGCTTCAACCTCCTAACAGGGAGGCAGACATCCATTACCTTACTGTCCTTCACCCTCCTTTGTCAAACTCTTTCTCCTCTCTCCAGCCAGTGCAAAGCCTCCTCTAGGCTAGGGCAGTCCTGGATACCTGCCAGGGGATTGGCTCCTTCATCCAGAGGTCAGCCTCCTGAGGCTGGGTCAGTGGCTTAAAATAAAATCTCAAAATTTGAATCTACCCTGGCCACAGGGATTGACTGAGAGGGCTCAGCCTGGCTTCCTTCTCCCCTGCTGGGACAGAAATGTGGCCCAACTGGTTTGGCCTAGCTGACTAGGTGCAGGTCTTGAGCAGGAGGAAGGAAGGAAAAAAATGGTTTTCTTTTAAAAGTCTAAATTTAAACTGCTAGGGCTGTTCTGCTGGAGAGGGTCCTGTTCTGTGTTTCAGAGGGTCCCCTAAGCTTTTCAAGGGTTTCCCATTAAGCTGCCAGGGTCCCCCTAACTGTCTGACCCCTCATATCCCAGAGGATGCCTTATTTTTTGTAGTGCCCTTAATTTCCCTGGGGCACTACAAAAAGACATTTTGATAGTCTGCTCAGAATTTGTAGGCATGTTCTACTGTATCCATAATGACATCAGAAATTTCAGGGAGCATTTGTTTGAGTCCTGTAAAGTTGGTAGGGTGAAGTAAGGGTGCACACATTCAGAAGAAGTCCAACATAAAATCAAAGTTATCCTGAGAAGAATGTCTGAAGAGAGGCACAGATCTCTGGGTATGAGAAGCACAGTATTGCTTCTCACACCCAGAGAAATGGGTCTCCCTTCAGACATTCCTTGCAGGAAACCCTCAATTTTATGTTAGAATGCAGGTTAAAAAAATTCCAATTTAATGTTAAAATACAGGCTAAAATAAATTCTGTATTTATCTATCCACCCACGAACCACTTCAGTTATAGTAATTAGTAATCCCCTTATACTCTGTGTTTTCCGTCAGGCAAATCACACAGACTGGCTCAGACTGAGAGTTCAGGCCAACAGAATACAGAAAATATTGCTGCAAAGCCAGCAATCAATGATATATCACTGTGCGGAAACATGCCTTGCTGTAGTCTGCCATCTGACAAATCATGCAGACTAATCCCAGGTTCAGACAGAAAATGCAGAGAATGGGGATACATTAAGCAATACAGACTTTAATGTTGTCAGGTGTCACAATGCATGAAGCTAAGTAAGCTGCAGTCTGCTCTGTAAAACTATGATATGTACAGCGGGAGATCAAAGGATAGCCACATGATATAATTGATAGCATAAAATAACTGGTCGATTGTTGAGACAGTAGGGAAATGGGCAGACTAGGTGGGCCAAGAGGTCCTTATCTGCCATCAAATTCTATGTTTCTATGAAGCAGGCTCATATATGTATAGTATGTATATATATATATAGATACTGTACAAAATCACACATGCCCACACAATGCAAAGCATCATGGGCTGCATATGCAAATCACCACAGAACGTTATGCTGGTTCAACTTTAAGCAGAACTGCATGGTGCCGAAAGGCCTCTCACACGGTTTGCAAAGGGTGCTAACAGATGACATAGCTGGTTCAACTTTAAGCAGAACTGCATGGTGCCGAAAGGCCTCTCACACAGTTTGCAAAGGGTGCTAACAATATATATACTGTATATATGCATACACATAGCTGCCTGAAACAATGTCCTGGATAGAGTTTATGTGTGACAGCCAGCATACAGTGATGGGATTATAACTTGTAGGCATGTTCTGTAGCTATAATGACTTCAATAGCTTCAGGGAGCATTTAATAGAGACCTGTTAAGTTGGCAGGGTGAAGTAAGCATGCACACATTAAGAAGCAGTCTAACATAAAATCTATGTTATCCTGAGAAGCATGTCTGAACAGAAATACGATCGCTAGAATTATGAGAAGCACCGTGTGCTTCTCACACCCCGTATTGCTTCTTGCACCCAGAAAAATTGATCTGTCTGCAGACATTCTTCTCAGGAAAACCAGGACTTTAAGATAGAAAGCTGGCTAAACTAAATTCACATTTAATATTAGAATGCAGGCTAAAATAAATTCTGTATTACTGTATGGATGTACTGTAAAGCAGGTGTGATCTCCAGCTGCCCCCCCCCCACTAGCAACACACATGTTTCAATGTGATGATGCTCTGTGAATAAATAATTTCACATTTAAAACCAAAGTTGTTTTTTTTTTTTGCCACAGTGTGCTTCACTGTTTATTTAGCTGGTATGATGGCCAGTACCCCGGACATATTTGCGTCTGTTTCCTATTTTATAAGGATGTATGATGTTTGAATGGAGGCAAAATACAATTGGGAGACTGTAGTGGAAGCAGAAAGAATTATCCTGCCCCTTGGGTGTCCATTTTACAGTGTTCGTTTCCTTTCCTGAAGCATATAGCAGTCTGCATTAATGTTTTTTTTTTTTAAGATACTCACTAGTACCATCAATACAAAATCTAAGTAGACAAAAGTAAATTTGAGGTAGCCAAGTAAGCATCTGTAGGAGAACATGTAATTAATAGAACAAAATTGATTTGTTGGAAGCCTCTGGACCCCTGCACACTTACTCTCACGCGCGCGCACACACACACGCACACATACACACACACACGGTTGAATGGATTGTACCTCTTGTTTTTGCTAAAGTTGCTGGCAATGAGCAATAATGATTTCCTTATTTATCCCCTACCCCATCTCTCACACACACACACACACACACACACACACACTTCAGGCTGAATGGACTCCACACAAGGCTTATACATAAATGGGCAGAATTTTACCAAAGACAGCCTAGCTTACAGAAAACATTTAATTATTTTTGGAGTCCTGTCCTGTGCCTGTTCTTACATTTAGAAATGATGGGCTAACCACCATAGTTTAAATAAGTTGCAGAGTCCTAAACCTGTACGTGGCTGTGGTGGTATTTGACCTGTGCCCCAATTTCCCTCTCTTGTCATTTAGCAACTTACATAACCAATCAGTGGCTCAGCTTGGCATTTCCATGTGTAAGAACGGGTATAAGCAATGACTCAATTTTTAAAGGATAGGATTTCTCTCAGATACCTATGCCCTTCTCTCCCTGGATCGCCTATGGTTAATGCTAAAAACACTGTAGACCTGATGTAAGCATCTGTTTCAGCACTGTTGATTCCTACTAATTCCTGTTTCTCCTTGTATATTTGTGTACTTCCTGATCTATATCAGTTTTTGTCTAATGTACCCCTATGATTATGTATGTACTCTCTGTAACTTAATATTGTATTTCACTCAAATCCTATTATAATTTTCACCTGATGTAACTGGTTGTTGTAATTAACCCTGGGTCGCCCCTGAAAAAGGAATCTCTAGTCTCAGAGGGTTCAC
Organism: Neoceratodus forsteri; assembly: GCA_016271365.2. Taxonomy (NCBI): domain Eukaryota; kingdom Metazoa; phylum Chordata; order Ceratodontiformes; family Ceratodontidae; genus Neoceratodus; species Neoceratodus forsteri. The sequence goes on from CM057455.1 coordinate 177,690,841, forward strand.
CCAGTTACCAAAAATCTAAATAAATAAATAAATAAATAAATATGCTATTTCAGGTGAAGAAAATGTAAACAAAATGGCAAAAGTATGGTGGTGGTACCAGTATGCTGGTGGTAATTTTTTTTACATTTATTTTTATTTTTTGCTCGAGTTGGCTTAAGTTCACATTACTGCCTTGTATGTGAGTAGGACAGAAAAAAAACAGGGTTTGAGAAATGGTAGGGCCGACTGTGTGCTGAGACACTAGCAGCCTGGATCATCATACTCTATCAACCACCCAAACACAAAAGTCAGCCTAGCAAGATGTAGCCGGATATTTGGCCCTATACTTTTTACACTTTGCTAGCCTTGCTTATATGGTTTCTCCATTGTTGCAGTACAGACATCTATTCACTTCAACCCCTCCCCCTCCCTCCCAAAAGGCAAAAGATGGGTAAAGTCACAGGTTACATTGCAGTAGGGAGTTGGGAATAAAGTGGTTAGGTTAACAACTGAACTTTCAAGGGATTGTCAGTGTTGGGAGCTGCTTAAGGGCAGGGCTGGAATGCACTTAACAAATGCTTTTTATTTATTACACTTACAGTATCAGAAATGAAGTTATTTTGTTTTGTATGGTGTGGCTGGTATGTGCCAGAGCCAGCAGAATTCAAAGATCAGAGAGCTTTTGCAATCTAGAACTTTATCACAACAGCTTAAAGGGCTGGCAGTATAGCCTAGAGGTTAGAGAGGAATGAGGTGTGAATGAGCTTGATACATTCAGCAGACCAAACCTGAGTTTGAGTCTCACAATCCCCACTTGCATAGTGTGACTCTAAGCAAGTCACTTAACTTCCCAGTGCTCCCAGGTTGCCCCTGAAAACAGGCACTTGTGCCTAGTGGACCTTACCTGGTTACCCAAGACTAAAAAAAGGCAATATTAGCCCTGGCTGTACTGGCACCCCAAATGTTTTGCATATGTCTGTCAACAGTCCTGACTCCTGAATAACATCTTTTGACTCGACCAATTTGTTTGACCCCATGTGGTTTTTCACTTTATGCTCAATGACACTGAGTGTATATCTGATGATGATGCCCATCTGGACTGCCCCCTACAGATCATTTGTATGTATGGCTCCCAACTTGATGTGGTCACTCTGGACTGCGTGAATGAACTGCACCCCTTTTCAATTGTGTGACTGGACTCTCCACTCTAGATCACTTGTGTGTGGCAGTGACCTGCCCATTCTTGATATGAATCCCAATGACAGCTGCTGAGGTGGGGGGGGGTATGAGTGTCCGCTATGCCACTGAGGGTCATAAATGGAGTATTGGGGGAAGTCAGCAGAGACGATCCCTCTGAATGTGGAAGAAGACCCTGTCCAGACAAATGGGGGAGATGCCTTCCTCTCAGGTGCTGCTGTGCACCATCCGAAAAGGAAGCTCACCTGTACAGTGTTCTGATAAGTTTCATGTGAGGCACCTTTCTGAAAAACCAAAGCTGGGAACAGTTTTAGGGAAGCACATTCAGCACCTTTTACCAGGAGCTCCCTGTGAATGAGTTTGCTCAGTGGAGTTTTCTCCTGCAATAAACTTGAACTTGTGCCGTCTGCAGATACCCACCCCAAGAACAGCACTGAAATCCCGTCCCTGCTTCATGCTGCTATGCTACCTATCCCCCAGATTGTCAAAGATAAATAAAAAAAGTCAGTTATGCTCTACTGCCACTATTGAAACATAGGTGGGTCATGCATTTAGTGCTGCCTCTGGTCAATGCTCAGCCTCAACTTGACAACAAAATGCAAAAAGAGATAGGTGCACAGTAAAGGAACAGTTCATGCAACAAACATCTGCAAAAATATCCACTTTAATGGCAAAGACACAGCTGGCTGGAGCACCAGGGTACTTAGTCAATTAACGTTATTAGTATGCTTGTACCATGGGATGTTTCCCCCATTAAACTGAATATTTTTGCAGTGGTTTGTTGTGTGAACTACTCCATTATTGAATCCCTCTTCCTGGTTTTTGTCCACGTAGTGACTTAGTAAAACAATCATAAAATAGCACATTTCTATGTTTACAATTACTTGTGGCAGAAACAAGTTCAGTTTTGTCTAAACCTTACCAAAAGGACTTTGACAAAGATGTTTTAAAACACTTTTCTGACATGAACAGACTCCCACACAGAATAATCCAGCTGTTGAATCAAATGTTTCACTTTCTAATTCACTCACAAATATATTTGGCTAATTTACCATTGTTGAGACAATTTCTTACCAAGAAAACATTTAGCAGCATCTGCGTCAGCAGTAATATTGACTTGATCACAAGCAACATTTACTGCAAGCTGATAAGGAAAGCGTTAATAATTACTGGCAGTATATGACAATCATATTCTTAGGAAACATTACCTTTGAAGCTAAACAATGAGATTACTTTGCCTACTTTTTCAAAACCTCTCAGATTAAAATCTATTCAAAAGACACTTGCTGCTGTTAATGTATTAAGAAAAGTGAAAGTGAGCTGGGAGATGTGCCAGATATGGAGTTCAAGAATCTAGAAAAAAAAAACCAGTACTCTGCAAAGCTGTTTTTTGTCTCTGCCTCTGCTCCCACCTTTTTATGTGCAGCCAACATATTGCAGTAGTAGCAGATTTGGAGGCACGGTCACTGTTTGGCGAATGCAGGGTGCACATCAGTAGGTGTGTCCCTCATTCCTCAATAAGCCTGCATGTCGACGCCACACCATGAATACATAATGTGGTGAGCACATCTAATGAAAGGTCTGCTGCAATGCAAGCAAAGCTTGTCATACACAGTGGCACCTCCCGACATGCTTTCCCTGGTGAAAAAAAAATTTAACATGGCGGCACACTGCCTGCCATAATGTGACTTCAGAGGTGCCCAATCCCCCCTGTCGGCATGCCCTGATGCAATGCATGTGCCAATGGGGGAACCCACTCTCCATTAGCATAATGCACCCCCCCATTTGTTATGTGTCAAGGGGGGGTGCCCAATCCCCCTTGGCTCTTGCCCCCCCTTTCATTGTGTGCCAATGGGGGTGCCCAATCTCCTGTCGGCTACAGCATCCCCCCCAAAACACTTAGGTGGCATGCTGGGAGCCCACCCCAGTGTGCCAAATCCCCTGAAAAATAAAAACCATCCAGTGATGTTTTTTTTTTAAACTGTGAAAGAAGAAAATGGTCCCTCACAGTCTTCTTGCCCCTTCCCACAACCTGCACCCACCCTCTATGCACCCTGCCTCCCCACCCCCCTCACCCCATACTTACCTCCGGAGTCCAGCCTGACGATCTTCGGTGGACCTGGAACATGTTTTCACTCTTCAAAGCCAACTGCGAACTGAAGAAATGCTAGTAAGCTATATAATGGCATTAATAGGGTTTTTCAACTTTGGTGCATATCTCGGGCATTTTGGGGAATTTTTGCAGCAAATTTTCAACATGGGGTTATTGGGATCTCTCCTCATGAATTCAGTCACTGTCATGGCATTATTCAGTCCTGAAAGGTGATTTCGCGGTCACTGCATGGAATCACCTTTTGGGACCGAGTAATAAAATGACAGTGCCACTGTTTATGGAAGGGCTCTCAAAAAGCCTATGTTGAAAATTTGGTGAAAAGAATCCTAAAAATGGCTGTTTTACGAGCGTGCATTGTGCTGTTTCCATGCACGTTCGTAACTTCGTGAATTTGTAATATTTTCACTTCAGACTTTCAAAACTGACATTTTTCCACACCTCCTGATGAACAGTACAGCTGTCATTTTACATATCCTGGCCGAAATGTGTTTTTGCACGTCCAGAGCAGAATAGCGTGGTCGCTGTGCAAAATCAGTTTTTGGGACAGTTTGAGAAAATGACGGTGACACTTTTCATGAGCAGAGGTCCTAAAATGCCTATGTTAAAAATGTGGTGCTAAAAGTCCATAAAATTACTGTGTTACAAGCATGCATTGTGCAGTTTCCATGCACCCTTGTAATTTCACAAATTTGCAATATTTTCATGCCAGATTTTCAAGGCATTTTTTCACACCTCCTTATCAACAGTACAGCTGTCATTTTTCACAGCCTGCCCAAAATGTGTTTCCGCAGCTGTGGCGCACAATGGCGTGGTCGCTGTGGGAAATCAACTTTTGAGACAGATTAATAAAATCACAGTGCCACTGTTCATGAGGGGAGGTCCCAAAAATGCCTATGTTGAAAATGTGGCTAAAAATCACCCTAAAATAATTAGGTTACAGATGTGTTTTGCGCAGTTTCTATGCATGTTCATGACTTCACCAATTTTTCATATTTTCACTCCAGGTTTTCAACTTTGTCATTTTTTTACACCTCCTCATGAACAATACAGTTGTCATTTTCCACATCCTGCCCAAAATGTGTTTTTGTCCCTGTGTCACCAAATGGCATAGCCACTGTGCAAAACCACCTTTCAGCTAACAAACTGATTGTGCCGCTTTTCATGAGGTGGGGTCACAAAAAGCCCATGTTGAAAATTTGGAGTGAAAATACCAACACACACCTACGGTGTTAGGGTTTCCAACTGTAGCACCCCACCCTGAAGAGACTAGCAGGCGTCAGGGGTGTGATTTGGGATCATCAGCTGTAATGCTCACGCCATTCCACCCCCACCTCCCACCCTGCAGCCAGTGACAGGCATCGTGGTGTGCCTTGCAGTGTTCAGCCACTAAGTTCACCCCATTCTCCTATACTGCACCCACCTCAGCATATTTCCTTATGGAATGGGGTAAGTATAATGCCCAAAGACCCCAAAGCACACTACAACACTTGTCAATGTCTACAGGGTAGGGTGAGGTAAAATGGCATGAGTGTTATAGCTGACCACCCAAAGGCACGCCGCAATGCCTGTCAGTCCCTGCAGGGTGGGGATGGGGTTGGCATCACTTCAATACTTCACTGCCATTCCTATTAAGCATTTCTAACTCCTGCACTACCAATGCTAATGCCAGCGAGACAACATTCAGCACTGACAAATGCTTGTCTTAATCTCTGCTGACTTCTAGTGTAGTTAGAATGATGACTAAAGAGCCTCGAGATATGCTGGGCACAGCGTTCAAGTAGCAAAAAAAAAAAAAAAAAAAAGAGGAAAAGAAATCTAAGCCTGCCCTCTCTGTCTATCCATCCCTCCCATGCTGCATGTCAGTTTTGTGTAGCATTATGATATAATTCAGATTGTTGTCCAGTCTGTGTTCTAGTTATCAGTACAGTTAAAATCCTACCAACACTGCTAATTAGCACACTAGTAACCTAATGTCTGTAACACTATGACTTTGATAGAATAACTTCAGAGCAGTCTTTTGCTTAGAAACTACTTATGTACCTCCCCCAGAGAAGACAGTAATCTTTTTTTTAAAATTGAATAAGCTTTATTGGTTTAATACAAACATTCCATACAACCAGTGTAATGTAACATGAAAACTGTGAGGAAAAAAGGAAAAAGAAAAACAACCAACTACTAACATATAACCCCTACCCCATTATCCCTAACTCCCCCCACCCCAGCGGAGTGTACCAGTCCATTATAAATTATACAGGAAAGGATGGCGTAACCAAAATGTGGCTGGAAAAATAGCATTGAGCAAGAAAGAGCCTAAGGAAGTGCCAGAAAGTGGTAGTATCTATTTTAGGTATGAGGTAAATAATTTGCCCCCTTTTTTGTTGAATATAGGCATACAATTCCGTGTGGCAGCAATCAGATATTCTGTTCTTAAGGAGAAGAAAAGCTCATTCAGCCATTCGGTGTATGTGATGGGTGATTGGTTAAGCCAATGCCTCAGAACTAAATTTTTAACCACTGCTGAGACCAGAGCCAAATGGTAACATCTTTCTTTAACCGGAATCTGTGAAAACTCTCTGATAATACAAGTTTCAGGAGAGAAAAGACCACGTAGTCCTAGAAGGGGATCAGTGTTATTCTCTATACTCTCCCATAGAGGAGAAACTTTTTCACATTGCCAAAAGCCGTGCAATAAGGTGCGATCTGCTTTGCTGCATCTGGTACAATGGGGGAAGGAAGGCAACCGATTTTAGTCAATTTGATTGGGGTATAATACATAATATTAAGAATCTGATACTGTGTGAGTCGTAGTCGATCTTGAGACAGGTATGTGTATAGGTTATTCCATATATTAGGCCATTTAAAGGTATAATCAGGTAATAAGGATTCCCATACTTTGGAACTCATAGATGTAGGTGGGTTAGGTAATAATAACAAGTCCTGATAAAGGGCTGAAATCCCATGAGATTTAGCAGCTGCACTTTGAATCAGATGAAAAAAATCCTGGATATGTGAAGTTCATGGGGTGGATCCAAATTGTCGTGTTAATAGATGTCTCAGCTGATAGACTTTGAAGATGTGGGTGGGGCTTAAATTGTATTTAGTTAATATTTCAGAAGAGGTCAGAATGGAAGATGAATTGTAGAAATCCGCTACTGTGGGATCAGACACAATAGGGAGCCAGGTGGGAGATAGTGAAGAGTTCCCCAGTTTTATATTTAGATTGCGGAAGGTAGGTTAAGAGAAATCCTTAGATTGTGGGATTTTAAGGTAAGAACAAAACTGCAAAATGACTTTAATGGAGGTGCCAATCAGAGATGACCACACTGGTTCAGACAAGAAGATCCATGGGGCGAAAATTATGGAAGTGGGAGACAGCTTGTAATCCAAAAGTAGCTGGGATTCAATTTGTAGCCATTTTGGGGTATATATGTTATCAGAGGAATTAAGGGGAGTCAAAAGCCATTTACCACATTTATAAAGGTGACTGGCCCAATAGTATAATAAGAAGTCAGGAAGTCGTAAGCTGCCAAAGTCCTTGGGTAACCGGAGTTTGGAGTAGGATCGTCTGGGAGATTTGTCTGACCAGATAAAACAAGCAATGTAGGAATGCACCCGTTTAAGAAAGGACAGAGAAAGCCAAACATTAAGCATGTTCAGGTGGTAGAAGTGTCTGGGCAAAATATTCATCTTAATGACGTTAATCCTACCCCAGAGAGAAATAGCATGTTAAGTCTTGTTGTATGGTGGTTAATAAATCTTCCAGATTCATCTTCTTAGTCAACAAGACATCTTTCGTTAGGTAGATGCCCAGGTATTTAATATATTGGGGAGACCATGTCATACCAAAAGGGGTAAACTCTTGTCGATAAACTAGATTATTGAGGGGAAATATTTCAGTTTTATTGAAATTAAGTTTGTAATTAGAATACTTGCCAAATTTCTCAATAACTTGTAAGGCTGCAGAAAGGGAGGGATGCGGGATCTGAAAGGTGAAGTAAAATGTCATCTGCTTAGACCAAAAGGGTCAGCGTAAGGTTACTGATCTGGATACCATGTATATTAGGGTGGACTTTAAGGCTTCTAATGAGCGGTTCCAGATAAAGGTTGAAGAGGAATGGGGAAAGAGGGCAACCTTGATAGGTTCCAGTATATAATGAAAAGAGGGGGGAAAGTGTCCCATTACACTTAATTTTGGCCCTGGGGAAAGAACAGAGGACCTGAATCCATTGTATGAAGACATTGGGAGAGTTCATTTTCTGCAGGGTTAACCAGAGAAAGGACCAGTCAACCCTATCAAAGGCTTTCTCAGTGTCAAGAGAAACTAGGGCCATGGGGATAAGGGAAGAGTCAACTATCTGAAGGAGATGATCTATTTTCTGGATATGGTCAGCAGATGTTCTTCCAGAGCCAAATCCTACCTGCTCTGGACTAAGAAGGTCAGACCAGACATTTTCAATACGTTTAGCTAGTATTTTGGCTAATACTTTAATGTCATAATTCATTAGTGAAATGGGGCAGTAACTTGCTGGCTGGTTAGGGGGTTTATTTGGTTTGAGAAGTAGAATTAAAGTGGCCTCTAATAGGGAGGAGTCTAGTAAATCTGTAGAAAACATGAAGTTAAAGAGCCTAAGCAAAAAAGGAGACAGGTAGGCCAGAAAAATCTTGTAGAAATTAGAAGGGAAGCCATCAGGGCCAGGAGACTTATCTGCAGCTAAGTTGTTTATGGCAATCTCTATTTCAGTAGTTGAAATGGGGGGCTAAAAGGTAGGTTCGATGTTGTCCCATAAGACTAGAAGATAGAAATATGACAGTTACATTATTCTTAAAATAGAAGTCAGGAATTCTATTGACTCAGGTAATGGGGCATGATCTCAGATGGGATATTCTATATCAGAATTAAATTATGTGGCATACAGACAGGGGAAACACATCACAAAATCCACTATCACATATTAGATTTTAACTAACCATCATTGTCTTGTCTACAGAGTTTTTATACAATTAAACTATATAAAGAAACACAAGACTGTTATTTTGTAATGACAGAGTCTGTTAATTCAAAAATGTTTTGTTCCCCAAAGGAACCAAAAAAAAACTGTAGTTCCACAAGCAAAAGAAATTAAACTAAGTCAGGAGACACAAGATTCATGGTATTTTCTTGTCTTTTTTAAATATATGCAGCATCCCTCAGGTCTTAAGCTGTAAATATGTCAGCATTAAAAAGCAAATGTTTTTACACAATTACATTTTTTGGTGAAACAAGGTAGCAGGGCACCTGAACTTTCCCTTAATGCTTCAAAAAAACAAGAAAAAAACAATAATGTGGATCTCATTGGATCCCTAATGTTCTGTAAATCTCCACACACACACTCTGACGGAGTAGGGGAAATGGTTGCCTGTAACTAATCCTATAGCCTTTGTAAACGCTATTGAACAAAAAAAAAGCCTCTTGGTTTGTAAAACAATCTCTCTCTCTCTCTCTCTCTCTCTCTCTCTCGCTCTCCCATGCTACATTTCAGAAATGTAGAGTAGAATGTGTTATTAAAACTTGCCGCCAGCTGCTGTGCACCCATGGCATAAAAATCAATAGGGGCCGGGGTTCTCCAAATTAGGTGCAAGCACATCTATTTCCCCTCATAGACCTGTATATATCTTAAGTAGTAACAGGTTGCAGATGAGCTGGGGACCCCATACACTACCAGTTTATAAAGGAGAGGATATGACAGCCATTATGTTGAGCTGCCAGTGAGAGTTGACCCTGGATTACCCACATACTCCCTGCAGCAGATTTGAGACTCACAACAGGGCCCCCTCCTTATTATAGGCACTCAAACAGCACTGTATGTATATGTTGTGATAACTGTCATACTGCTTGTTGTATTAGACAGAGTTCTGAGGTGTGAAAATGTATTAATGTCACATCACTTTTTCCCTCTAGTCGTCTGTAATGTTGATTAACTGAAAAAAAAACAATAAAACTTATTAAAAAAATACAAACTGAAAAAGCATAGATGATATTACTATGCAGATACACTGTTAAAGTACAGAATAAATATATTATCTATAGAAACAGCAAGAGTCGTAAACCTTTGAAAATTAAATGTGTCATCTCAGCTGGGCTATCCGGGATTGAGACACTGTAAAAATCAATAAAACCTAAATGTCATGGTGAATGAGGTACTGCACTCACTGGCCTATCTTGGGTAAATGCAGTGGGGAAAATCCACAAAAGAACGGTATCAGTGACAATAAGATGTAGTATCAATGCTGTGGTGTCCTTTGTAAACAGAGTGTAAGACTGTATCAGCAGGACCCAATAAGATTTTGTTTGTCACTTGGTTCATTTTGAGTGAATACATTGTAAAAGATAAATTAAAGCAGGAGTCCACTGAAAATGAAATAGTGCATGTCAACTTGAGTATCTCAAGTAAGTATATTGCAAAACACTGTCAAAGCAGGACACCACTGGTATTGAGATACTGCCACTCAGCTGAACTGTCCTGGCCAATAAGATAAAAGTTTAATGGACAATTACAAAAAAAAATGTAATGGGCTACATAACACTTAGTTTGTTACACTGGCATATGTTTCTGTGTCCAAAAACTGTAGCTCACAGGTAGTTTTGTTAAAACATGGGGTTTAAATTACTTATAGATATATCTCAAAAACATTGTCTGTTCCTAGACTAACTGCAAAAGGGCTGTTTTGTTACTATAAGTGAGTTCACAAGAGGTGTTTTTTAATATCACATAACTTTGTTTTTTTTATCAGCAACTAAAGTATAAACTGTGTTTGAAAATGTCAAATGAGGGAGCACTGATAGACTTCTGTGCTGTGGAAATGCTTTTGTTTTACTTGTGTTTGAGTGTGGTTAAAATCAGTGTGTGTTCACAAACTAATCAACTATTAATTTCCTGTTTTGTTGTAAAGAGAACAGTTGTAACTTTTGGCCCCTCTTTACTACCATTGACAAATTCCTTCACATCCACAACACATAGGTTGTTGCTGTTTGAAATTATGTGGCATGTGGCTTTGGATTTCATCATGTTACCATGTGCACCAACAAGATTTTGCTTTGTAGTTAGATCACTGACACTGTACTGGTCTGGCGCTGATATGATGCCTTTTTGTGAGGGCAAAGATAATGTGAGTCAGTGTGAACATTTTGTTTGTATTTCATCGGGTGTATCATTCTGTCACTTCATGTCAGATAGGTTTTTGTCTCCTTTGTCCTCCATGCTGGCAAAGGTGGATCAAATTGACACATTTACTGAGGCACACATTTTGTTAGCTACTTGTGGAGCCCAAGCATTACACAGCTATACATGTGATAACACAAGTGACACTGCATCCAGGGGTACTTATTTGGAAGTCATCTGTTTCAGGGTCACACATTTAATGTGCTTTTATACATGAGCTGTGCAGGAAGGACACTCTCTCTTCACCTTTTGCTTTTGCATATTCTGTTTTCCCCTCCCACATTCATTTAAAAAAGGAATCACAGCATTTGTAGAAAAAACAAAACAAAAAAATTACTATTATTACTATTATTATCCATACCAATTTTTTCCTTCAAAATGTTGTTGTCCATAATGTGAGGTACTGATACTGATAACTGTGGAAAACCTGTAATTTATATTGTAAATCAGTCACAATCACAATTGCTTTCTCTCCCTCTCTCTCATGCTATCTCATCACTATCTCTGTCACTTAGACTCTCTTCCCCACACTCGCGCGCACGCACACACACACACATGTATGCACACACGCATGCACACACACACACACACACACACACACACACACACACACACACACACACACACACACACACCCCTGCCTCTCAGCTGATCTGTCCTGGGCAAATATATGGCAAAATGTGGAACAGTAGGATCCTGCTGAAATTACTTAGGTCAGCTGGGTTTCAATTAAGTAATGCCCGTTGTTTTTTGTCTCTGCTCCCCCTTCACTATTTTCTTGCTCACCTGACTTGTCCTGCGGTACTTGTAGTGTGTTGGTAGAAGGAAAGGAAGTCAGCTGGGACACATGCCAGTCAGGGAGTCCAAGTAGCTTAGAAAAAAAAATGTACCCTGCAAAGCTGTTCTTTTGCCTCTGCTCCCACTCCCAACTTTTCTTGCTCTCCACTGACTTCTGGTGTAGCAAGAATGATAGCATAAGAGCCCTGGGACATGCTCGGCATAGTGTTCAAGTAGCGAACAAACAAAAAAACTAGTAAAGAAATGAAATCCAAGCCTGCCCTCTCTGTCACTCCCTCTCATACTGCATGACAGTTTTGTGAAGCATTATGATCTAATTCACATTGCTATCCAGTCTGGTGTGTTCCTGATATCTGTACAGTTAAACTCCATAGCACTGCTAATTACCAAATCACTAGTAGCCTAATGTCTGTAACATGATGGCTTTGATACAGTAACTTCAGAGCAGTATTTATGTTATCTTGAAGTTGCTTCAGAGCATGCATTCAAAGGTGTGTCAAAGATATGCTGCTTTGTTCAACTTACATGGCCACAGTAAAGAAAGCACTCCACCCCCTTCCCCATAAGACATCCCTTATTTCATTGCACCCTCCTTACCATTGGGATCACTGTACAAAAACATTCCTTATACCATGCCTATATTTTAAAAGCAAAAGTCTGATCTCAGACAGTTTTTGCACAGTGGCAAGGAGCACAGCTAGGTGACTGGTTGGCAGTTGATAGCAGAGGTCGCTTTCCCTCAGGCAGATGTTCCAACTCCTCCCCACCCCATTTCCCATATAGTTCCCCATAGAGTGTGAGAGGCAGCAGGAGTGGTGGGCAGAAGCTGTTTGCTGGGGCTTGATTTGTTTTAATTATCTGTGCTCCACCCCATGCTCGGCTTTCACCATCGCACATTTCTGCCCCTGGCATCCACTTCTGTGGTTGGGCTGGCCTTGCTTGGGACCCATGATTCATGCCCAAAGCCTGAGTGATGAGTGAAGGCAGCACAGCAGATATGGACAGCATGAATGAGTAAATTTGCCTGCAGTAACTGTAGCAATCAGTTGTGGGTGTCAGGAGGGTCTCCGTTGTCACCATCAGAGTAAGCCAGGGTAATATTGTAAGGTGAACCAATGAAGAAGGCAAGGGAGAATGGAGTAAGAAGTGGTGGCACGCTGCTATAGTGCTGTACAACATAAGCAAGTTTCCTCCCAGACCCAGACCATGGCAGACACCCAAGTCACTTCAGCTGTAATGTAAACATGACAGTGCCGACTTTGTTTAAACTTTACACAACTCCTAACAGTAATATGGTGTCACATCAAATCACAATTGATAAGCCAACAAGAACTATGCATTTAAATAATCAGGAAACTATTTTAGATCTTATAATTGTTTCCCAGGAATTGGATATAGAGTGTTGGGATGTTTTGCCTATAAATCTTGGGGATCATAATCCCACTATATGTAAAATAATGAATCAGGTTTTGCCAGTTCCAAAAGAGAATATAAAATGGGAAAGGGACTATAAAAGATTTAATGAGACTCAATTTAAAGATTCGCTTAGGGGCTATCATTGGAATAGATTATATTTGATTCCTGATATTAATTTAGCCATATAGGAATTTAGTGAATCCTTATTGACAGTGATAAATAAACATGCTCCAATGGTACAGAAAAGGAGGAAAAATAAAGAAGATCCATGGATTTCGGATAAAATAAAAAAGAAATTAAGAGTAAGAAATAGAATATGGCAGAAAGCTAGAAGAACAAAGAATTTAGATGATTGGGAAAGCTTTAAAAGTTGGAGAAATAACTGCAAAAGGAATATTAGGATGGCGAAGAGTAAATATTATTTGAATAGATTTGAGAAAGTAAATGACTCAAGAATGTTTAGGAAATTTGTTTCTGATTTAAAATATAATAATAAAATCAATAAGGTAGAAGGGATATTACAGGAAGGAAGCATGGTTGAAGATCCAGCCAATATTGTTACTATATTAAACCATTACTTTCTCAAATTACCTGATTTGGACATTTTGCCACCGAAAGAACAAACTGTTGATATAGCTGTAATAGAATTAATTGCTGAACAAAAAAAGAAGTATGGGATACAGCAAGTTGATAAGTTTAATTTCAGACCCTTAATTATAGCTGAAATAAGAAAACAATTACAAAACCTAAATGTAAGTAAGGCAGGTTGTTTAGATGGAATTGAAGCTAGATTTTTGAGGATTGGTGCGGATATTTTGGCACCAATAGTAACATATCTCTTGAATTGGAGTCTAACAAGTTCACTAGTCCCTGATATGTGGAAAGTGGGAAAGGTAATTCCAATTTTTAAGGGTGGGGATAGTAATGTGCCATCTGATTATAGACCAATTACGATTCTTCCAATATTATCTAAAATATTGGAACGTAGTGCTCATTCACAACTTAGTCATTATATGGAAATGAATGAAATATTATCAGATAAACAACATGGGTTTAGAGTAGGGAGGTCTACGGGCACCGCCCTACTGGATTTCTAAAACCTGGTGGTAACATCACTTGATGATGGAAAGGCCACTGGGGCAGTGTTCGTGGACCTCAGTAAAGCATTTGATTTGGTACAGCATAGAAAATTGTTAGAAAGACTTTGGTTAGTAGGGTTAGAGGAAGGACCATTAACATGGATAGCATCATATTTAGCAAATCGTAGACAGTGTGTCATCAATGGTGACTTTGTGTTGAGCCTTGGGGAACTAAATTGTGGTGTTCCCCAGGGATCAATACTAGGCCCATTGTTGTTTAATGTCTATGTGAATTAATTGGCGCAAACAATAAAATATGGGGAGGTAAGATTATATGCAGATGATACAGTTCTGTTGGTTTCTCCAGATAATATGAGAAATGTTGAATTACAGCTGCAGAGAGATTTAATCTCATTGGAAAATTGGATGGACAACTTTGGCCTTCTAATTAATGCAAAGAAAACCCAGTGTATGACTTTAAATTGGGGTATAAGTTGAAAAAACAATCACAGTTAAATATTCATTTGATAAATGGCGCTCGAGTTGAGGAAGTTAAAGGTTATAGGTATCTGGGTATGTACATACATTCTGGAATGACATTTGAAAGTCATGCTGATATGCAGATAAAAAAGTTAATCAAAGATTGGGTGCTTTTAGAAGATTAACAAATGTATTGCCTAAATTAGCTAGAGAAAAACGTGTTAAGCAAATGCTAATTCCGGTACTTGATTATGGGGTGTCAATATATACAGTATGAATGCTTCACAGAAAGTGTTAAAAAAAGTTAATCAAACAGTTTATAGATTAGGCAAATTTATTATTAAGGGTGAATATAAAATGCATCATTGTAAGTTATATGAAAGGTTAAATTGGTTGCATCCTGAGGTACAGAAAAATGATACCTGGTTAATTAATTGTCATAGGATAATACATGCTAAAAGTAATCATCCATTAGTCAAGTATATTAAATTGCCGTCCCTGGATAGTTATAGTCTATGTACAAGAAATTCAGATAATAGGATTCCATTACTTTAATATTGTAGTAATGTAGGAGAAATGAAATTACAGAATAGACTTGCCTCATCATGGAATAGATTGCCCAAGTATTTGCAGAATATAGTTAGCCTCGTTAATTTTAAAAGTAAACTATTTGTATATTTGCAGAGTGAATGTGAGTGTGTATGTTATGAATAATGTTATTTATGTGGTTACTGTGAGTATTGTATTTTGTGTAACTGATGTTATTTATGTATTATTTACACAGGACTTGATTGTAAACAGTGTTTTTTTTGCACTAATCAAATATTCCTGTATAAAAATAAAGTTTTAAACAAACAAACAAACATTCTCCATCCTAGTAGTATGTTGATGATCTGAGTCAGTGTATGATTTGAGTAACATGAGACTATTTTAAACAGCATTTGAAAGTTCTAAATTGGTTGTGGTGGTCTTGGGGTGCACTTTGGAGGCTCTTAAAAAAACACATTTAAAGAAGATCTCAGGATGCTCACCACTAGAGGCACTCTGTGTCATTTTTGTGATCATCAGGGTTCAGCATTTAGAAATCAGTGCTATGGCATTTGATTATTTAATAGTAAAAAATACATTTGTACAGCAGAAATTACAGATGCTTGCAGGCAGGTGGAATAGGGTCATATAGCCACCCAGCTACTCTAACAAACTTCAAGATCTCATGTAAAGTGAACTCTGTGGGAGTTCAGTAAGGTAACAAGTTTAGTATGGTCAACAGGCAGAATTGAAATGCCAAAAATAGCTTTTATTGCACAAATGTATCATTGACAAGCATCACTTTCTACACTTTGATATATTACTAATTTGACAGAAATTCTGTATGGAGGTAAGCTAATTATGTGTGTGTATATTACAATGTAAAAAGGGATTTGACCTATGTTACAGTTCTGCACAAATCATAAAAATAAACAACCTTTGATGTTCCAGTCCCGCCCATTGAAGCTATTACAATTATTTTTCAGTATCCTCCTAAACCCCTTTAAAGTGGACTTTACTTGGTATCTCGGTTGATTTTGAGTGGAGGGCTTTGACATCCCTGAAGTGCACCAGGTCCCTGCATTGGTGATGGCCTAACGTCTATTTGGAGTTGCCTACTACATTGTCCTTCTGGTACAGGAAAGCACATTCACAGCAAGAAGAAATCCAAAATGAATAGTTCGATCTAATCACGTTCACAAACTCCAAACGTTTTTTTCTCATTGGAGTGATACTGGTTGTGGCATACATTAGTTAAAACAAAGACCCAGGGCACCCCCCCCCCAAAAAAATAGTGATTCTACAAATTCTTACAATATGATTTCTGCCTTAAATGGCTACTCATTTATTGTACCCCAAAAGGGAGCAGGGATCTCTAATAGACTTCATACCATCACCAATGGCATCACAATGTGAAAAGCAATTTAGAGTTTCTGAAAGTGATTTGGTTAAGTGGCTAATTTTGGATTTGTTCATGTTTGTGATACATGTGGCAGTCTCCATTAGCTGGCTCCCCACCAATTACCAGTACAGTGCCTGGGGACATATGAACATACTGCACATATGAACATAAGGAGAAGCCAGCAGAAGAAGGCCATTTGGTCTATCTAGTCTGCTCATGTTGCAGGGTCCACAGCTTGAGCTACTGTCCCTGTCCCTGCACCTCCCATCATCCCTACACATACTACAACCTGCACATGAGCTCCTGAAGTTATCTATGAAGCGATTGATGTGTGGGCAACAGTCCTATACATATGTAGCCCCTAAGATATGGAACGAGATACCAATGGGCATCAGAAGGTCAGGAACTTATGGCCTGTTTACTAGATCCTTGTTACAGCACTTTAAGATATATTGCTGAACTATTAAATAGCTATGCCAGTGGCTTGCACAGGTCTTCTTTAAATTGAGTGAATAAGGCAGTGCAAGTACATTGCCTGAGGACAGCATTTTATTTAAAGTGAACCAATAAGGTAATGCACCATATTTTAAAAAGGAACAACCCTGGCCGTTGCATTTTAGAGTGGGGCAACAGTCAATAAGAGACCCACCTAGCCGACTGATGACTGGGATTGGTTTCATACTAGAGAGACACAAAGGCAGAGTGTGCACAAGGCTGTGGTGCTCAGAGTAATAGCATAAAATGAGTCTCACTACTTACACATCATTGTGTTGCTTCTCCATGCCTCTTTTACAATGCTACTCAACCTCACAAACTACATAATGCAGCCGTGGTGGCTCTGACCAGAGTTTGTTTTATTGGGAACTTCTGTGTAGGAATAATGATCCCCCTTGGCCTGCTACCTCACACTGTTGGCCAGGGCTGGTGACAAGTTCAGGAACACAACACAGCTCTCTCCTCCCATCACCAGGGCTTAGCTCCCTGCCTCCCTTCATTGTCCCCCCCACCAACAGCTTAATCTGGTTCAAGGTCAGTTGGCATTCATCTGTATCTCCCTCCCCCGGGTCGTGCCTGAAAATAGGCAGGATTTGTCTAGTGCACTTACCCGGCCAACAAAAACTAAAATAAACAAAAAAATAAATAAATAAACCTTACCTGGCTACTGCTGGCTGGTCTGTGGCTCTAGTAGGCTAGGGCTCTTGACAGATTTGTTGGCCAGAGGGAATAGGGTACTGTGGACCTACCATCACCCTTGGTGCTGCTGACTTGCCCTCTCCTGATGCTGGTGGACTACACCATGCTCCCCTCTGCTGAAAGCTACTGGACTGGTGTGGTAGGCCACTGCTGCTGCTGGACTGACTGTGGTGATGTTCCTTCCCTGTCTCCTGTCCTCTGACCTCCATTCCCATGATGTGTGTCCTTTTGACCTCCTCCTGTGATTGTCCACCACCCGCATGCCACACTTCCCAGACCCTGGAACATGATCAACTGCTCCCTTGCAGGACTCATGCTCCTGCCTCTGGTCTGGTTGCACTCTCTCTCCCTCACACCATCACTGTCTGTGGTGCCAGATGGTGCTGTGCTGGTAGTGGTCTGGATGGATGTCCCTCTGCACTGCCTTCTCAGTCCTCAGACGATCACACCTGCCACATCATCATACTTGGAATGCTTCCTAATCTGTAATCACTCGCTTCACCACCCGAGTCAATTTAAAATCCTCTGTTCTGTTGCTCAATCACAGTGTATGCTCTCTTCTTTGGGCACATGCACTAGACAGGAATTGGTGCCAGTTTCAACAAAATGCTACTGGACCACCAATGACTGAATTTGAATGGGGTCAGATGCACTCGCGGGGGGCAACCAGCAGCAGCAAGGAGTCACAATGGGCGTGCACACATGCATGTCCAGAAGAAGTCATAACAACAACAATAAAAAGACAAAAAGAATGTTGAATATTTTAAATTATTGGTGGGGCTAGGCTTGCTTCACAAAATATTTCTGTTGCCCTTTCCCCACAGGCCCATATACTGTAACCTGGGGCCTATGTCTGCAAGCAGCACTCCTTTCTCTCTCTCTCTCTCTCTCTCTCTCTTCTGATTGGTCTATGCACCTCCTCATTTATATTGACTCCTCCTCTCTGGGGCAGCTCAACCCAGCTGGCATACTGCACTTATCAATAAATGCTGAAGAATTCCTGGGGTGAGAAGCAGCCCTTTGTGTGAGTAATAATTAGTGGTTATATGTTCTTATAATAAAATTGGGTAGGTTATCAGAGTGGTGAAACAGTACTGGTATGCAATAAATAACCCCTAGAATGTACCCCAAAATTAATCCACCTGTATATGGTTGTTTGCTGAGTTGCTCATTGTTCACACCACAAAATGCAAGTGTGTTGCTCCTATCATCTTACAGCTCTTGATTGTGTTTATGCTTAGGTAGTTAACTTACCTGTGCTCCATATAATCCTCCTGCCTCCCTTTATCTTTATTCCCTCCCCAGGCTGCATCTGTAAATAAGACTTGTCTGGTTTTCTGTATTGTTTCCCAATAAAACAAACTGAAATTAATCTCCACTGGTGACCAGTGGCTCAGGTTGTACTGCACTGATAGACAGCACTGGCAGTTGTTTGCCTCAAATAGATATTTTATTATGTTGCTCACCAGAAAAACGCATAATTACAAATACACTCTTACCTACACTGGATTATGGTTACTAGTGTATGTAGCTAAATACAGTAGTTTCTCTTCAAGATGAATAGCTTATTCAATGCCTTATCCAGGTTTGCCCTTATTTGGACACCTTGTACACATCACAGTCAAATGTACTATACTCTAAGCTGGTCCAATCTGGACTCTAGGCATTCTTGCCATGTTGCCTTGCTTGTAGCCAAAATCTGGGCTACCAAGCTCCCTTTTCTACCTCGCTGGTCTATTCTATCCATCCCTTAACCCTGCCTACCTGTTAAACTCAACGATAGACGAGACGCTGCATATTCCCCAATGAAAAAAAAATCTGTCCAAGCAGCAATTAGCTGGAATAAGTTGCCCTTTGATATTATCTGTTCCCCTGAAGTCCTGCTACTAAAGCAGAATTTAAACAACATCTTCTATCACCTTGTGAGTGCCCTACCTGACTGCCATACATCTTAATTATGAAACTGATGCCTGCCTGGTATTGTATCATGTATTAACTGTTGCCATACCTGTGTATCTACTGTATACTATAGAAGTTAATATTGTATATTGTGTTGCTAGCATTGTCTTTTTAAATTATTGTTCATCCTGTACCTCTCTTCATCTCTTAGCCTTCCTTCCCTCCCTTGTGGTCTCATCTGTAAAGAAGACGGCTGTTCTCTGTATGGTATACCTGGTAAAACATTTTAAAATAAACAAATAATAATAAAGAGTAAGTTGATTTGCACTGGTGCTCAGACCAGCAGCCCATTTACAAAATGATTTTAAAATGGCTAAATTTAAGGCAAATAATTTCAATTCTCACCTGGTTAAATGCCAAAAGCCAGAATCTCACAGTCATTAACTGGACTATTACAAACAGAGAGGACTGAGTAGTTGGTTCAAGGTTTCATGCTGACTCCATTAATAACCCTTCTGCCACCTTCTATATCTGAAGTTGTAAAGCATGAGAAATCCACAAGTGTCAGTGTTTCAGCAGGTAGCCAGCATACCTGTAGGCTGGAAGATCAGTATGGCATGGCTTCTAGCCCCACACCAGGTACTTGGGATAATATCCATAACTGACACTGTAGTGCAGTGTGGAGGGAGCTGCACCGAAGAGGCTCTGTCCTTCAGCTAAGATGTTAAACTTCTGCCCATCTCTGGTCACTGCCCAACTGGAAATGACAGATCCCATGGCATTTATCGAAGAAGAGTAGGAGAGTTTCCCATGTGCCCCAGCCAATAGTCCCAATCAATAAAACAGGTCAATGCAGTCCACTACCCAGGATACACTAGGAAACTAGCTATCACACCTTTGAGTGCCATCCCTGGTCAAAAACTACAAATAAATAAATTAAATAAATGTGATTAGGTACTTATCAAAGTTGGTCATTGATGAGCTTTTGCCAGACGTCAGTGGAATAGACTGGTCCTCTGGGCCAGGTTGATCCCCAAAATGGGCTATTTAGCAAAACATTCAACACAATTAAAAAACAAATACAACAAATAAGATGTCATATGTACACAGTTATGACTAACGCATGAACAGGCAATAGGAACGGATTAAAAATAAAAAAAATACAATGTTTTAGTAATAAAGAAAGAAAGGTCATGAACTTTAAATTTTGGGGGAATTTTGTGTAACTGATTTCTACTAAGAGCAACTGGAAATGTTTTGCTGAACTGAATTCTCTTTCTTAACTTATGCATGCCATAAAGTGGTAGCACCAACTCCTGAAAAAGCTATTTAAAGTTTGTGAATGAGCAAGGGTTAAGCTGCTAATTTTGTGTTTTTAATGTTTGGGAGCTATATGGCTCTCTCATTAGTTAGCTTCTCACTAGTTACCTACCTACTGGTTGGGGTTGCACCTTAATTTAAGACTGACAGTTTAGGCAGGACCCCTTAAATAAAAGAAGACAGTTCAGACAGGCTACATTTTAGAACAGAGAGCCAGCTGATGGGTGATCCACCATGATGTCTGGTAGTAGGGCAACTTCACAGCAGGTCCCTGATGTGAACACCAAGAGACCCCCACTCCTATTAAAGTTAAAATAAATAAGTGGCCAATTCAGGTAGAAAGAATTTGACATTTGTAATATTTGCCATGTGTGGGGGAGGGTATGCACTGAATTCTCTGTTTTTATTCAGTTATTTATTTCAGTCTTGGAATTTGACATTCTTTTGAGTCAGAGACTTATTTACAAACGTTCCACCTCCAAAAGAAATCATAACAATTAGCTAAATACAACAAAAACATGACGTGGATATATTTATTTGGTAATCACTGGGCACAAGTGCCTATTTTCAGGGGAGACCCGGGAGCACTGGCTGGTTAAGTGACTTGCTCAGTCACACAGTGTGCAAGTGGAGGTTGTGGGAATCAAACCCAGTTTTGTTGTATGTATCAAGCTCATTCACAGCTCGTTACTCTAACCTCTATGCTATATTGCCTAAACAAAAAACAATCAGAGCCGACTTCACACTTTGTCAAAGTTGGCAGATAAGAACCAAAAATGGATACCAGGGTAAAACTGAAGATAAAATACAATAATGTTTTGACTGATGTATGCCGTAAGCTGTAGTACCCCTAATGAAAAAGCCATTTAAAGTTTGTGGATGAGCAAGGGTCGCACTCCTAATTTTGTGTTTGTTAAATGTTTTTGCTGGGAACTGGACAATACCATTATGCATGAGCATATTAGTACTGGAAAAACTTAAAGAAACATTCTCTTACCAGCTATCCTGTTGATTCTGTTCAACATAGAATGGAAAGGGGTAGCTTCTGCAGTTCTGACAGAGTGACTGAATAAACATGTTTGCATCTCTTTATAGGGTTTCGCTTAAGATGTTCCAGTCTAGGTAACCTATGGCGTTCCTGATTTTGGCAAATAGTAATTAAGGGCTGGGTTGTAAATATACTGTAGTTAAAGAAAACACTGGTTATCTGAGAAAAATTAGAGTTGTTTTTCCAATTTACCTTCATAACATAGTGCTTCACTTTCTGAGAACTGTTCAAATCTTATTATTTAAAAATATGTGACCCTTCTTAGCCTATAGTACCTGAAATATAACATCTCATTTTCAGGTGGGTCCAGTTAGTAGGAACTGAAAAACAAGGAGTTCCCAAAGGCCCAATTGCCAGCAGCACTGACTGGCAGTAACTGGATGCTACAACCACTTCACTACAGTTGTGACTTTGTAACTTTGTAACACTGTGTTGGTCAATAATCAGAATGTTATCAAGCACTAACATAGAAACAAAGAATTTAGCAGCAGAAGAGAACCCTTGGCCCACCCAGTCTACCCAGATGGTCGTGGTATAGCCTGTTTCTGCTGCCTCTTACTGGTCTTCCATGGCCATCCCTCCTCATCCCTGCATTTTTACGAATTATCCCTATGTCTGCGCTGTCCAAATCCTCACAGACACAGCTGAGTGAGCCACAGTTCTGTTGTGTGTGTCAGTCTGTCTTATAAAATTGAGAATAAAAAGTCAATTTTACCTTTAGAGTTCACCCTTCAGTCTTATTTTGGTACCTGACATAAAAACAAGTATGGACGGCATAGCTGTAAATAAAAGCTTTCCCTTTTTTTAAACCGTACATCAGTTGTTGTCTTTATTTTTGGGTTGATATCAGGGATCTCACAGTAAATTATATATGTAACCCCTACCTGGTATGCCCTTTGTATCTGACAGCTCTACCAGGTGGGCTGGGTTCGGGGAGGAATAGGTCAGTCGGCACATAGGCTAGGTTTGGCTACTCTGCACAGGGGCACCCAAGTAACTCCAAACACAGGAAGCAATAACTGTAATGTCCAATACCAGAAGTGGGATTCTGAAGTGTGGCTTTTATTCATATCCAAACAGAATAAACAAAGCATAGATGGACCCCCACGGGGCTACACTCCTGGTAATGCAGATTAAAGGAGACCAGAACACATCCTCATCACTTTAGCCCTCAGGCTCTACAACACACTGGGCACACAGCCCGGACTTGTACGCTGCTTTGGGTTACACAGCCCGAACTTATACACTGCTCTCAGTTTTTTCTGGCTCGGCTTCCTTGCCAGCCACTTGGACACCTTGCATACTTCATGGAAACATTTTCTGGTGGCTCCCTAAACCACCTAAGAGCACCTTGGTTCCATCAGGGACTCCTCCTCTTTAATCCCACGTCTGGGTACTTTCCCCAGGCATTGGCCAAGTACCTGAGGGAAAGTAAAAGGTGTCTCAGAGCAAATCCATAGAGGTGAATTTGGTTACTACTGATGGGGGGTCTCCCACCTCTCGCTCCCACAATTCATACCCGGCCATTTCTCTGGACTGTAAACACCTCATCCTTTAGCACTTTGCTGTGTAGATTCTTGCTAAATGTATTTCACATTCAGTCTACTTGTCTTGCTTCCCATTTGTGCTGGACTTGAACATACTTAATTAAGTGGCATTGCCCATTACTCTAGACCCCCCACAGGTTAAGCAGTCCAATCCCCACATCTCTTGTCATTTTGTGCTGGCCTTGAACATACTTATAAGTGGCTTTGTCCATTACTCTAGACCCCCCACTAAGTTAAGCAGTCCAATCCCCACATCTTCCAACTGTACTTGGCTGTCTTTTCCTGACCCCACAGTAACAGTCCCTTTAGTTTCCTTCTGTTTCAGGTGAAAACACTTGACCCTTTTCAGAGCGAACTCACCCTTTGGTTGCAGGTGCCCCAAAGGCGTTTCCTCCTCAAGGAATCTCTTACAGAGCTTCTGGTGCCTCAGCACAACTCAAACAGGCAGCATATTTCCCTTAGCCAGACCCGGGGGGGGGGTTGCCCCTGGAAAACAGGCAGACACCTTCCTCCATCCCCTAGGGGATGGGGCTCTGAACCATTGAGAGCGGTCTCCACCATTTCAATTATCAGTTCTTGTGTTCCTCTTTTGGGGGAAACACACACCAAAAACAAAAGTAACTCTGAAACAGAGTTTAAAGCTCTGAGAGCCTGCACACACTCTGCTGCACTACAGTCTCTACTCTCAGACTGCACACAGACTGGCTTCATATTCCCCAACGTTCTACTCTAACCTCCAACTGCAACATTCCATTGTGGCTTATGCACCTGCAACAGTTCTAAAATGATGTCATCCCTCAGTCTCAGCTGAGACTGAGAACAGAGTGAGACAGTGTGAAATCCATTTAACTGGAGTTTCACATGCTGCCTTCCCTGCCTAGGTCTTACTGGGATTCTAGTAACCCCGGGTAACAGGGGGGTTACATATACATTATAATTTACTGGGATAAGACTCTGTACTGCAGCCGAAGAGTGTGACCTGGGCATCATCATCAGTAGTGACACCCTTAAGCTGGCTGGCCAATGTTACAGGGCTTGTAGCAAGGCAAACAGGATGCTGGATGTATCGGGAGGGGTACTGATAACAGGAAGAAAGAAGTGATACTCCCCCCCCCGACACACAGATCTTGATGAGGCCACACCTGGAGCGTTGTATCTAATTCTGTAGCCCTCACCTTAGAAAGGACAAGGATAGACTGGAGGCAGTACAACATAGGGTGAAGAAGATGACTCAGGGGCAACAAGAGAAATCCTATGAGGACGCCTTAGGGCACTGAACATGTATTCATTGGAAACCAGGGGGAGGAGGTATATGATAGAAACAATCAACTTCCTGAAAGGAATAAATGAAGTGAGCTACGAGGAATTATTTAACAGGAACACCAGTTCGAAAATGTGTGAGCATAACTGGGAGCTGACAGGTGGAGGGTTCAGAAGTAATGTGAGAAAGGATTACTTTACAGAAAGGGTAGTGGAACAGTGGAACTGTCTGCCAGACAAAGTGGTGGCAGCTGAAACCATGGGGGGCTTCAAACGAGCCTGGGACATAATGAAAGGGACAGTAATTACTAGTAGTGACAAGGAAGGGGAATGGAACTGGAAAATTGATGAGGAAGATTAACACCCAGTATCAACGTTGGGTCACAGGGTTTTATTGGAACTCAATGGGCACACTAGATAAAACGTTAGTCTTTTTCTGCCATCACTGTCTATGTTTCTGTTATAAATTGCTTAAGTGATTTCAGCCGTTCGGCATGCGATGCAACTGTACCTCTTATCCTCTGTACAATCTGCTCTTGTGCGGGAGCATTTGGAAGGAGCGATCCGCTTTAGTGCCGGGGGAGGACGGCACAATAACATTATGAAAAAAAAGGGACTATGAACTTATTATAAATCACTCCAGTGAAACTCGAGGGATTTATAATAAGTTAATAGGGCCTCCAGGAGGTTTTTCTCTCTTATGGTATAAGAGACTCCTCTCATGAGGTATGGGCAGACAGAACTGCTCACCTTCGCCCAGACCTCACGCACGGAGTCTCTTATACCATAAGAGACACACCTTGGAAGCCCTATTAATTTATAACAATGGATGGGGGTGAGTTTGACACTCAGTGTTTTTAGTCTCCCTCTGTGTGTGCTTCGCTCGGTTCCTGGTCAAGTGAGCGCTACCAGAATAGCACCGCACTATACGGCACTAGTCTGGTAAAGTGCTCACCCACAGACATAATGATGGGGTTTACAACCCTTGCTGTAAGTGCTCCCCTGGTCGCTGCCCATGGTCCTGTTAAAGGACAAGGGCTGCAAGGAAGAGGAGGTTGGCTGAGCTGCTCCCGTGGCATGTAGGACTGGGGCATGGAGCAAGTCTGCCAGTTGCAGTGAAGACTAGGGTTCTAGTCCTGGCCTCCCAACTTTTGCCGGCTTTGGAACTGAGTATTTTTTACCCGGGGCTGTGGAAACGCTATTCACAGGCCCACACATTTAACTTTCCCGTGGTCCACTCGCCCAGATTGAGAATTCTTAAGTCTGGGGGTTGTGGGTGCAGAGCCCTGGGGTGTGAGGGCGAAGACCTCCATAAAAATAAAATTGGTGCTTTTATTACCGTGCACACTATGCCGATGCTATTCCTGTCGGCGCTTGGTAGACCCAGTGCCGCTTTGCTTGTGTTCTGTGTAGCAGCGGGCTTTAAAAAAAGTCATATCACCCTGACCCCCATCTAGTGTTCTATATACAATAACTGGTCTAAAAACATCTGAGCAAATTAAAACTACACTGAAAGCGAATTTAAGGATGTTGCAAATACATTTTTGCCAAAGAATAATATGATTACTTTTTTTTTTGACCATCTAACAAATACTGATGCTTTAATGTGCTTGTAATTAGCATCACTCTCTCTCTTTGCTTAACATCACATTGCTTTCCTTAACCTCCTTTTATCTCAGTTATCCTGCCTGTGTGCACTAAATGACTCTTGCTTTGAATATTCATGACTTGCAAAGCACTTTGGGATACAGTGTGTATAAAAGGTGCCATAGAGATCCCAAAGTCCTTTCCCTCTTGGAATCTGTTTGACAGGGACTGCTCTGTGATTGCTGATGATAAAGAGTTTGTGAATGCAGAACAGCACACACTAGAGCTGTCTTGCGGAAAACATTGGCAAACTGCTTACAGAAACATTCACCATGAACTACATGTGCCATCCACCTGCTAAACCGCAACTTGCATGCTGTATGCCCTGCAGAGCTCATCCTGTAACATTGTGGCCAAGTAAATGCACAGGAACTCATCCCTGTCAGCCTATTGTATGTCTAATAACAGCACACCTGGCAAGAGCTTCTGAGACAAAGCCTGGAGGCAGTGCTCCACATAACTTCTAAGGCCAGGACGTTTTCGGTATGCCAGGTAGTATTTTGCAACGCGGTCACACTGTTCTGGTGAACTGAAGTGCGAATGCGTGAAGTCCGTGGAAACACCTGGTAGTGATGATACTACCCAGGACTCTACACATGGTGTAAAAAGGGCAAAACAGGGTGTAAAATACTCCAATACACCCCTTAACTGGACCACCACCTGGAGGCTGCAGTTTCAAATTGCCAGTTCCTCGTTGTTTCTGACACAATCTTATTCATGCAGCATTGGGTCCCTCTAGTGTGGGTGTAACTACAGCTCTTTTCTACCATCAGTGTCCACCAAGCACCTGCCTGAGCCGAACAGCCGCTCCTTCCACTATCCCATAGAATCTCTTCCATGGACATTAATGAGCCTTGGTTTTATATCCCACCCCCATCTTTTCAGTTTTCCATATGTGTGTGTTTCTGTGGTAGTGATACTAATTCTGATTCATGTAACCTGATCCCAGCCTTGTTCAAGTAATTCATATTTAGCACTGGTTGCTCTGCCTCTCCCAGTATGAGATGCCCATACTGGTTGGGGGGGGCGGAACCCCGATTTGCACTGGCTATGTTAAGAGTGGGCACAGGCTAACTCTCACAGTCACATACGAACATACAACAAAGCCAGCAGAATAAGGCCATTAGGTTTACCTAGTCTGCTCGTACTGCAGGGTCCTCAGCATAAGCTGCTGATCCTGACCCCCAGTCTGCCCTTCCCCTACATCCCCCCTTCCTTGATTCTTATTTTCCCATTAACTCCATTCCAGTCTCTCTTGAAGCTGCCCAGCATTTTCAATGACAACACCTCCTCTGGAAGCACATTCCAACCCATCACCACCCTCTCTATGAAGAAGTGCCTCTTAGCCTCTCTCCTAAACCTCCCCCCTAACTTGAGACTGTGTTCCCTCGAGTTTTGGTTCCCAGTTAGCTTGAAGGGACCCTCCTTGTCCACCCTATTTATTCCTATCAACATAGAAACATAGAAGTTGACGTCAGATAAGGACCGCAAGGCCCATGCAGTCTGCCCATTTCTTTATCTACCTTATGAATGTGCCATCGACTTTTGCTCTGTCAATGGTCTATCTATTCGTACTCATCTGTATTGCTCCCTTATGCCTATCCCATGCCTGTTTGAAGCCCTGTACTGCATTCATATCCACCACTTCCTGAGGTAGGCCGTTCCATGCATCCACCACCCTTTCTGTGAAAAAGAATTTCCTCACATTACCCCTTAATTGGCCTACCTCTAATCTCATGCTGTGTCCTCTTGTCCTGCTATTTTTCTTATATTGAAACATGTTAGACTCTTTCACCTTGTTAATGCCATTAAAGTGTTTGAATGTTTCGATCATTTCACCTTTCTCCCTCCACTTTTGCTCTAGGGTATACATATTGAGCTCCATTAATCTGTCCTCATATGTTTTCTGATGCAGTCCCGGCACTATTTTGGTTGCCCTTCTCTGGACTGCCTCAATTAGGTTAATGTCCTTGTGAAGGTGTGGCCTCCACTACTGCACGCAGTACTCCAGATGAGGCCTAACTAGTGTCTTGTAAAGAGGGATTATTACCTCCCTCTTACGACTTGTGATACCCCTATTAATACACCCTAACATCCCTCTAACCTTACCTACTGCTTTAGTGGTCTGCTTGGATGATTTCAGGTCATCTGTGATGATGATGCCCAAGTCTCTTTCTTCCCTTGTGACTGTCAGCAACTCCCCTCCCAGCCTGTAGGTGGCTTCAGGGTTTCTCTTCCCTATGTGTATGCTCTTGCACTTCTTTGCGTTAAACCCCAGTTGCCACTCTTCCGATCATTTTGCCAGTTTATTCAGATCTCTTCTCATTCTGCCCACCCCAACTGCATCATCTACTCTTTTGTAGATCTTGGTGTCATTAGCAAACAGACAAACCTTACCCACCAGTCCATCTGCAATGTCACTAATGAAGATATTGAAGAGCACTGGCCCCAGGACTGATCCTTGAGGTACCCCACTTGTGATTTGCATCTCTTCTGACTGTATGCCATTTACCACTGCTCTCTGTTTTCTACCCAACAACCAGTTTGCCACTCAGTTGACCAACTTCTGACCCTCGCCGAGCCTACCCAGCTTATTAATCAATCGTCTGTGTGGAACAGTATTGAAAATTTTGCAGAAGTCAAGGTAGGCGACATCAACTGTACCCCCTTGGTCTACCACTCTGGTTACCCAGTCAAAGAAATCTATGGGATTAGTTTGACAGGACCTTCTTGCTGTAAACCCATGCTGTCTTGGATCTTGTGCCCCTATGGATTCCAGGTGTTGCACTATCCTTTTCTTAAGGAGTGCCTCCATAATCTTGCCCACTACTGAGGTAAGACTGACTGGTCTGTAATTCCCTGCCTCCTCCCTGCTACCACTCTTGTGGAATGGGATTACATGACTGTTCTCCAATCTTCTGGGACCTCTTCTGTGCTCAGACACTCAATAAACAGTTCTGATAATGGTTCTGCTAGTTCCACCCTTAGCTCCTTTAGTACCCTGTGATGTATGCCTTCACGTCCTATTGCCTTGTTTACCCTGAGTTTAGCGAGCTCTTGTAGGACCCTTTCTTTTGTGAAGGGACTAGTGCACCCCCCCCGTGTCCATGGTGCTGAGCTGTGAGCCCTGCCCTACCTTCTCTTCAGTAAATACTGAGCAGAAGTATCTATTTAGGATAGATGCTTTTACATGGTCCTCCTCCTCACATGCCCCCTTATCCCCTTTGATCTTAGCAATACCCCTTCTGGACTTTCTCCTTTCACTAATGTATCTATAGAAAGTCTTGTCACCTTCTCTTACTGTTTGTGCTAGTGTTTCCTCGGTTTGGGCCTTTGCCTGCCTTACTGCCTTTCCTGCTTCCCTTAGGGAAGTTTGGTATACCTCCCTATCTTCATCCTGCTGCATTCCCTTACATTTCCTGAAGGTCAGCCTTTTGGCTCTGACCTTTTCTGCTACTGTTTTTGAGAACCAAAGTGGTTTCTTTCTTCTTTTGCACTTCATTTTCTCTCTGACACAATGGGATGTTGCTTCAAGTATTGTATCCTTAATACAAATACTTGAAAGTCTCAATCATGTCCCCCTCTCTCTGTCCCTCCTCTCCTTCAGGGAGTACATGTTCAGAGCCTCCAACTTCTCCTTGTACGTCGTACCTTGCTGGCCTATGGTCACCTTTGTTGCCATCCTTTGGACTATCTCCAGCAGGTTTATGTCCATTTAAAGGAATGGGCACCAGTAGTGTACACTGTACTCCAGATGAGGCCCCACTAATGACTTGTACAAGGGCAGTATTACATCCTTGCAGGGGTCAAAATTGGCACCTGCCCGCTAGACAAATGCTGGTAGATTTTGTGCTGGGCTAGTAAGATTTTCCTTTAACTAGTCCTGTGGGCTTGTGCTGGAGAAGGTAACATTTCAGTAAGTACACCAGCTGGGCCAGTGGAAAAGTCTGTGGGGCTACTTGAGTTTCCCAGTCACTAGCCCTGCTGGCCAGTAGCTGCAAAACTTAATTTCAATCCCTGCCTTGCACCTGCTGCTGATTGCTCTGGCAATGCAGCCCAACATTTTATTTGCCTTTGCTACTGATTTCCTACATTGAATTGAGTGTTTTGGGTCACTAATGAACATTCCCAGATTCGTCTCCTCCTCTGATGCAGATACCTGGACCCCCATACCAGGTGAATATGTCGTTGTGATTACAGTGCAGGAAAATCCACGCTGTAAAAACAGCGACATGCAAAACAGCTACAGGGATAGTGTAGTGCAGGTAACATTAGCAGTAGCCCTGTAGCTGTTGGCCATTGTGGGGGAAGGAAGACATTTTGGTTGGGTGGTGTGTAGCTGAGCAGCTGCCAGTGGGGTTATTCTAGATGCCCTACAGGGGGCATGCCTTAGACAACTAGTATTGGAGCCCACTCGAGAGGGAGAAATCTTAGACCTGGTTCTCTCAAATGGAGATGAAGAGAGGATCACAGATGTAGAAGTGGGTAGCCATCTGGGTACTAGCGACCATCAAACAGTATGGTTCACAATAAACACAGCAATAGAGTCAAGCCATACAAAGGCTAAGGTACTGGACTTTAGGAGGGCAGACTTTGCCAAAATGGGTGAGTGCCTAAGGAATGCACTAGCAAATGGGCAGGAAGGAGGGGTGGAAGAACAATGGGGAATAATAAAAACTGCCATCACAGAGGTAACAAGCCTTTGTGTGAAGCAAATAAACAAAACTAAACGATGTAAGAAACCACTATGGTTCTCAAAGGAAGTGGCAGTGAAGGTTCAAGAGAAAAAGAAAGCTTTCAGGAAGTACAAGGAATCACAGAAGGAACAGGACAGAGAACTGTATCAGTTAAAGCAACAGGAAGCTGGGAAGGCAGTCAGAACAGCAAAGGCCCAAACCGAGGAAAAGATAGCCAACTCAGTTAAGAAGGGGGATAAAAACCTTTTATAGGTACACCAGGGAGTGAAGGAAGACCAAGGGAGGGATAGTGAGGCTTAATAAAGGGGGGGAGAGTGGGCAGAGGGTGACTGTGAAAAGGCAGAGATACTAAACAAATATTTTTGCTCAGTATTTACAAAGGAAGAGGGGGAGGTACCTAAAACAAACAGTAGAAACACTCTGGATACCGAAGTTGATACCAGCCCATTTACAGAAGAAAGGGTTCTGAAAGAACTCTTAAAACTGAAGGTGGACAAAGCAATGGGGCCTGATGGGATTCATCCCAGAATTCTAAAAGAACTAAGGGTAGAATTAGTGACACCACTGACTACCCTGTTTAACAAATCATGGGAGGATGGGGTGGTACCCGAGGACTGGAGGAGGGCAGATGTGATTCCCCTTCACAAAAGTGGGAGCAAGGCAGAAGCAGGAAACTACAGACCTGTTAGTTTAACCTCAGTGGTAGGGAAAATGATGGAATCACTTCTGAAGGAAAGAATTGTCAGTATCTAGAGGCCAGAGGGCACAGGACCCAAGGCAGCATGGATTCACAGCAGGAAGGTCATGCCAGACAAATCTGATAGATTTCTTTGACTGGGTGACCAAAGTAGTAGATCAGGGAGGGGCTGTGGACATGGCATACCTAGACTTTAGCAAGGCATTTGACCCAGTCCCACACAAAGATTAATATACAAGTTAGCTAGCCTGGGGTGGGTCCCAAGATGACAGCCTGGGTAAAAATTGGCTGGAGAATAGGACACAGAGGTAATAGTAAATGGAGTCCACTCTGAAGAAAGGGGATTACAATTAGGGTACCACAGGGTTCAGTATTAGGACCGGTCCTCGTCAATGTCTTTATAAGCGACATTGCAGAGGGACTGGAAGGAAAAGTATGTCTCTTTGCAGACGACACAAAGATCTGCAACAGAGTTGATACACAAGGTGGGGTGGAAAGGATGAAAAGGACTTGGCAAGGTTGGAGGAATGGTCAAATGTATGGCAGCTTAGATTCAATGCTAAGAAGTGCAAGGTAATGCACCTGGGAATCAAAAACCCAGGGGAAGAGTACACAGTGGGGGGTGAGATACTAACAACAAAAATGGAAAGGGACCTGGGGGTAGTCATAGCAGATGACCTAAAGGTGGGCAAGCAAGGTGAGAGGGCAGTAAGGAGGGCTGGGGGGATACTGGGATGCATAGGGAGAGGCATCACCAGTAGAAAACAAGTTATTATCCTCTGTACAGACAGCTGGTCAGACCCCATCTGGAGTACTGCATGCAGTTCTGGAGACCCAGTCTTCGCAAAAACATAGACAGGATGGAAGCTGTCCAGAGGAGGGCAACTAAAATGGTGCAGGGTCTGCACCGGAAGACATATGAAGAGAGACTTAAGGAGCTTAATATGTATAGCCTCGAGGGAAGGAGGGAGAGGGGGACATGATAGAAACTTTCAAGTACCTCAAGGGAATCAACAAAGTCCAAGAGGGTAGCATCTTTCAAAAAGAGGTGTGCAAGAACAAGGGGCACAATTTGAAGATGGGGGGTGGCTCAGAGGTAATTTAAGGAAGTATTTTTCACAGAGAGGGTTGTGGATGCATGGAGCGGCCTTCGGAGGAGGTCGTGAGTCAAAAATAGTGGTGGAATTCAAGCATGCATGGGACAGTCATAAAGGCAATTCTAGGGGGTGGGGGTAGGAAGAAGTAGGCTGCTGGTTAACTAGGATCTGCAGCTTATCCAGTAGGCAGGGAAATGGGCAGACTGGGTGGGCCAAGCGGTCCTTATCTGCCGTCAAATTCTATGTTTCTAAGTTTCTATGTCTATTCCATGCCCGCTTGATGTCCCATACTATTTCTTCTTCTCTACCACTTCTGCTGGCCACCTGTTTCAGTCATCTATAACTCTTTCAGTGAAGTAGTACTTCCTCACATCCTGCTTAAACTCTCCCCCTCAAGCTTCATTGCATGCCCTATGGCCATGGAGCTCTTTCTTATTTGAAAGAGGCTCCCCTCCTATACCCTGTTTACCCCTGCAAGATACTGTACTTGTTGGTGTCTATCATGTTCCCTCTCGCTCACCTCTCTTCCAGGGTGTACACGTTGAGATCACTCAGCCTTTCCTCGATGGACTTTTGGTGCAACCACTCAACCATTTTAGTTGCCCTCCTCTGGAATATGCTACCCTGTCTATGTCCTTTTGGAGGTGTGGCCTCCAGACCTGGACTCAATAATCCAGGTGGGATCTCACCTGCAAGCAATATAATGGCGCAATACCACCTCCTTCAGCTTGCTGGAGAAACATCTCCATATCCATCTCAGCATACCACTGGCCCTACCCACTGTTTTGTTACACTTCCTAGCCACTTTGAGGCTGTCAGATATAACACCAGTTACCCTTTCTTGCTTAATGACTGCAGTACCTCCCATTCTTTAGTCAGCTAATGGGTTCCTATGCCCTAGGTGCATGAGTTTGTACTTTTTGGCATTGAACTCCAACTGCTATGCTTTTGACCACACCTTGACTTTCTAAAGATCCTTACACATTTTCTCCATGTCCTTCTGAGTGTCCACCCTATTACATATTTTGGTGTCATCTGCAAAAAGGGCTACCTTCCTTTCCAGTTCTCCTGCAATGTCAACATGAAGGCATTGAAGAGTACTGGTTCCAATACTGAGCTCTGTGGTAGTCTCTGTCACACTTCCATTATTAGAGTGAGTGTCGTTTACCACCACCCTCTGTCTTCTTTCCATTAACTAGTTTCTAACCCAATTTGCTACTTTGTATCCTACCCCTAGGTTGCTCAACTTCTTTGTCAGTGTCCTGTGTGGCTAAACGTTTAAGGCCTTGCTGATGCCCAGATAGACCATGCTTACTGCCCTGCCCTGATCTATTTCCCTGGTCATCCAGTCAAACAAATCAATTAGATTCTTTGGGGATGACCTCTCCCCATGAATCCATTCTTCCTGCAGTTTTGCAGCACACTGGATTCAGGATACTCTACTAACCTTCCCTTTGACTTGACCTGCCTATAGTTGCTAGCCTCCTCCATGCTGCTGCTCTTATGTAGAGGCACCATGTCTGCTCTCACCCAATTCTCCAGAACAGTGCCTGTTTCCACAGAGCTGTTAATATGGCCATCTGTGCAGCAGGTAGCACCTTCCTGATTTTCTATAGTTCCCTTGTGTGTGTCCTGTCCCATCCCATAGCCTTGTCCACTTTTAGAGCTGCATGACTTTCAGTAACCTCACTGGCCCCAAATAACATCAAGGAAACATTTTGCATTGTGATTTGAAAGCTCAGTCTGCAAATAGGAACAAAACAGGGCAGGATGGCACACAGCAGGTGCATGGCAATGTGGCATGCAGCTGCTGCACAGGTAGTGTGATCAACAAAAGGCAGGGGCATGGCCACCACATGTGGAGGGAACCATGGAGGGGTGTGGAAGGGCCCCTTGACCCTCCCAAATAAGGAACTGGCCTGTCCCCACTAGCCTTTATCCATAAATGTCAGCTGTGGATGCACACAGGGAGGATCTGTAATGGGCAGACACTGGCTAAACTGCTGCTACCAGGGCATGGCTAGCAGTAAACAAACAACCTGTTCATGGCTAGGAGGAGAGGGGGGCAGTAGTGCCAGATGGGCAAATTCACAGACACAGAACTTCACTGCATATGAGGCCATCAGACTGGATACAGAGGTCAAGATGCACATCAACACTCTCTTTGGCTCGGGGGCACTGAAGGGGACACCTGCCCATAATCACCCCATATGAATTAGCATACAGGATGCCATGAATGTTGCAGGAAATACACTATGGGCTATCAGTGAGCTGAAGCACAAGTGGCATGACTTGATGGTGGCAAAGTGGAGGCTGGCACAGCTGTGTTGAGAACAGCTAGCAATAGGCAGGGGCTGCCACTGGAATGATGTGGAGCTAACCAAGATGGACACCACTGTGGCTGACACCATCAGCCAGCATGCTATGGCACGTGGGGATAAAGAGTTAGACATGCTGGAGGGGGTGTACAGGCATGGGCCATACAGGGGCAAGGTTGGGAACGAACCCAGACAGGTGCTAACCACCAACTATAACCCTCAGGTTATATATTGGTGGCATCTGCCTAGAAGGACAAGGAAGCCTCAGATCAGGACAGGGCTCAGGGCACAGGTGGGCACTCTGGGTGTGACACACACAGAGTTACATGTTTGTGGTCCAGGGGCACACTGTCCAGTAATCTTTTGCCTTTCAAACAAAAGGTTTAATGCCCAGTGAGTTATTGGACACCCTAGGGACCCTGGATACCGATGAGACCCAGGACCCAGAGGAGGACACCAATGATATGGAGTACACCAGGAGCCCTGCCACCCATGGCCAGAACACCCTGAACATGGGTGCTGGCCTGGGTACCCAGGTGCCACCCCACATCCTCCAAGCAGTACCCACATACTCCACACCACTCTCACCACCTGGCCCAGGCACACTGGGGACACGGTCGACCCAATGGACAGGTGCCATGAATGTTACAAGATACAAAAAGCAGCTCGCTGATAAAGCAATCATGCAAAGGTATATGCAAGTAGAACAATTCGGTCAAAAACCTTGCACACAGGACCCGTACTGAAAAGATTCACCTAGGAGCCACAGTGATATAATACAGTTTTTTACAGCCATGTGGCTAAAAATTTAAAAAGTAACACTGCAGGCATAACATACAACTTGATAGTTTCACACCCATGCCCAGTGTTGGGTAGTAACTGGTTATTTGTAACTAGTAACTATAATCTGATTACTTTTCTAGGTAATTAGTAATAGTAATTGATTACTTTTAAAATAAAGTAATAAGTAACTGTAAAGACATTACTTTTCGCTAAAAATAACTAGTTACTGTAATATAAATAGAATAAGAGATGGGTATCCATCTGTTATTGTTGCTGTACTCCATCCAAGGGTTCCTGTGATTTCATAAACCTCAAGAGCGAAGCCTAAGAGGTTTACGACATCACAGGAATCTAGAGATTGTGCAGGCATCTTTTGATATTCAGGTTTCAGTGTAAACAAAGGCTGCTCAGCTGACTGCGTGCTTGATTTATTACATCAGGCCTAAAAAACTGCCTTCTGACAAGCACTGCATGAGCACCCAGCATCTTCACCTTGCACATGGAATACAAGTTGCCTACCATTTTTTGCCTTTTTTCACAATAAAAGTTTAGGCAACATTTCATGGCTGTGAAGTGCCATTTTATGTAGCCTTGCTGATATTCAGGTTTAAGTAGTCACAGTGTCTAGGTATTATGAGTTGCCAGAGGTACAGGTTGATGTAAACCTGTGGCACAACAACTGGAGCAAAGACATGCAGCCTTGTAATGTTTAGCCTACGAATTTTGACCTAATACTAGTTTTCTCTACAGGATCTTTGCTCTAACATGGTGGCTATGACTATCGCACCACTACTTTCTACATGGTTACTGTCTCACTGCTGTTTGGTGTCAGGGTTGTTTTTGCCAGTTATCTCATTACAGAAAATGTTGTTAGGCTGTGTGGCTCTGATGACGTGTCATTGTGCTCGGTGTCCTTGTACCAATTGTCGCATATCCGGTGTAAATCACTGGCCCCAACAATTTGAGTATTTCTTTAATCTGCAGAAATTGAAAATGAGTGCGCACACTTAGCTTTCACTTTTCAGCCTTCTTACTAGGTCCTATTAATTATTTCCCACTTAAGAACTCCTCAGCTCATTCACTTCTGGTGTGCGTTTTCATACTCATCATCACTTTTTCATTTTACAGATTGTATTCTTACCCTTTATCACTTTGTAATAACTGGCTAACATATTTTCCCTAAGGGAAATTATGTTATAATTTGCCATTATAACCCATGGGTTATAACGGTGAACACATACCAGCTTTTTATTGGTCAAGGCATGAACCAGCCACTGCTCTTCTCTCCCTCACTGCCCCCTCTGCAGCACCGCACGCCTGCACACTTCACTGCAACTGGCACTTAGTTATAGGTTAACTTAAAAAAAAGTAAATAATTGGCCTATGTCTACTATTATGTTTAAGCTATAAAAAACTATGAAAAAAGGGAGAAACAAAATGTTTCAGCAGCAAAGCTCCAACAGCAAACTGCACTGAAACCCTGGGATGGCGGCTGCACAGGGATGTGACTTTATTTACAATAATTGCTGTGGCAAAATAAAACAAGGGATGGTGTGTTTAACTTGAGATTTTACACAAACCCTCAGTGTTGGATGCTTAAATAAACCCCTCAAGCTTCACTCTCGGGATTTATGTGGCATCCAACACCTTGGGAGTGTGTAAAATCTCATTAAACACACTGCCCAATGTATTATTCTATATTTCTCCTACAGCCTGAGTCTATTTTCTTTTATCACAAATATTTCTCTTATTTCCCTAAACTGCTTTTTTCTCTTTTACATAATTCCTGAAGAAAACCTACGGTTGAAACATTGATTATAACTTAGTTTTCTATTTTCAGCATGCATTTAATATTACCATTTCGTTCTATATCCGTAACATGTGCTGTGCAAACAAAAGTCAGAAAATATCATTTTATTTGTTGGGTTATTATTAAATATATCATTTTGCAACATTTGATATACAAGTTATACTACTTATGTTCCACTACATGGTACAGCTAAGAATCATCGCTACAGGAATTGATGAAATTTGTTGGCAGGGGCCACAGATTTGCCAGTTGATGTACAATTTATAGATAGCTTGCTACATCCCTACATGTCATCAGCTGTGGCCTTCTAGTGTTGCCATTGTGAACCCTGAGGGAATTGGGGCCAGCATAGCTGTTGTAGGGAAAAAGGCAAGTGGTTCATCTGCAGGCAAGGCTCAGGGCCTATTTCCATCAACACTACATGTGCCAAACTGCTACAGCAGGCCGCTTGATCATCCATCTACCCACCTGCGAGGTCTATCACTATCACCCGACCAATCTCAAAGAACATCCTCATCAAAGGGGTATGTACTGGAGTGCAACATGTGTTTGCAGTCAGCAGTCCAGTAATGTCATTTTAGCAGTTATGGAGAGGTTGTATAAAATGTTAAAATACATGTTTGCATGCACAGCACTACTAATATTGTTTCAGGATGCAGGCTGCAGTCTGTGCTTGTGAGAATCATTGATTCTTTTGGGCACACTGTTTACACTGTTAATATATATATTTTTTATTTTAATAATTGTGGAGAGGCTGTATCCAAAGTTAAAAAACATGTTTGTAAGCCCGGCACTTCTAATACCACGTCGGGATGTTAAGAAGCAGTATGAGCAGAGTCAGGCATTCAAGTATTGGGATTGCAAACTTATCAGGCTTCCGAAGTCTGGTAATTGAGAGTCAGGATTGTTGGAGTTGGGATTTAGTATGGATCCCTATTTACTATATATATTTTATGCTGGCAGCATCAAAGATAGTTTTGAAAGGAACAAAAGTCTTTTACTTTTATTGAAGCTTTTGTTAATTCAATTCAATTCAATTCAATTCAACTTTATTTTTAAAAGGTGCTTTTCTTAAAACCAAAGCGCCTGTACAAAATCACCAAACAATAAATACAATAAAATTAAAACTAATATAAATCCTTAAAAGCTATACTAAAAAGGTGGGTCTTTAAAGCTCCTTTAAAACTAAGGACGGTCGGGCAATTTCGCACCTGACGAGGTAGAGAATTCCACAGGGTCAGTGCCATAAAACTAAAGTTCAAAGTCTTTTTTTCCCTCAAAGATACAGTAGCTGATGTGTCAAGCTGTAACATTGATCATAAACTGCAATAAAAAGTTACATCTTGGCATGTAGGTACCATAGGACCCTCTCTAGTCCTTGTTTTGATAAGTCTGTTGCAAGCAGATATCCGAAAGGTAACGTCACAGCCTACAGAGGCCAGTTTTTAGGGTAGTCCTTAATTTAAACAAAGAGTTTTAAAACTAGACAATTTTTTCCCCAAAGTCTCACTTAGGCAGGGCATCTCCCCCCCTTTTTTTAGAGTTCAAGTATGCATTTTTTTCCTTGCTCGTAGAGCTCATGTAGACAAGAATGATGACCAGATGCCTAAGTATGACCTTGCAATTACCCTAATTGATAATTACGCATTCATCAAGGATATAAAATAGTAATTATAAAATAATGCAAATAATACAATTATAATAAAATATTTTTATGAATACGTTTTGTTCATACAGGATGCTCCAATCATTATCCAGCAGATTAAAGTCCCCATCCAGCAGCACCTCCTTTTTGTTTGCCATCTTTTGGTTGACTTCTAACAGAACCTTTTCCACCCCCCCATGCTGGAGGTCTGTAGGTCACACCAGTGCAAATAGTGGCTCCATTCCTCATCTCTTTGGTGACCCACTGTACCTCCACCCTTTCCTTTGTTCCCTGCATCTCTTTTGCTTTTATGCTAACCCTCACATAAAGAGCCACTCCTCACCCTTTCTAACCCACCCTGTCATTTCTGAACAGCGTATAGCCTGGTATGGCTATAGCCCAGTCATGGTTCTCATTGCACGATGACTCTGTAATGGCAGCAATGTCCAAGTCTGCTTCTGCCATCATTGCCACTAGATCCAGGATTTTTTATTTCCCAGACTTTGAGCATTTGCACACATTGACATCCAAATGCTGCTACCACCCTGCTTGTCTTCCCTTTTCCCTTTTTCCTGATCTCTTTACCCCCTCTGCCCTCATACCCATCCCTCCTCATTTCTACCATTTTATTTTTCAGGTTACTAGGCACCCTTGGGGATTTCCCACCCTTAGGGTTCTCCCTAATGACTACTTCAGCTTGTGAGAGGGGGACAGTTTAGCTCATGCCACATTACAGATGTTAGCCAGCCTCTCAAGCAATCCGTGCTCAGCGTGTTTTGTTCATGCCTAGATGGCTGTGTGGTCTGTGATGCTGTGCTTCCTGCTCCTTGTCTCATTTAGTCTTCCCTGCCTTGCCTTCACTCAAAGACCCAAAACTTGAGACACGTGTTCGTAATTGTTAATTTCTCTCAGTCAGTGGTCAGAATAAGGGGATTTCAGTAAAGGGTATGTTCTGAAGACGAACAGTTCTGAAATCATACATCTTGCCATTATTTTGTTCTCTAATCCCACAGTTCAGGCACAAAACCATGAACTTTACAATACTGAAGCAAAAAGGGATGTTCCTGAACATTAAGGACATGTTAAGAGGCCTGCTAACTCTGGTCAAATCAATGCTCATATACAAGACCACCAGTTTTTATTATGCTGCTCATTTCCTCGGACTTCATCTGATATGTGCCAGTCTTGCAAAAACCATAGCCACACTCCATCAAGCCTCTGCTGCTCCTTCTAATCTACTTCTATGGATCAAGATGGTCCTGAGGGTCCCCAAGAAAGTCTTCAGAAGCAACATCCTTTGTAATCTGTGCCTTACTAGCCATCACTGTCTCAAGGTTTCAGTCTGACTCGAATGCCTCAGTGTCCCAGTTCCATATCCAGCGAGGAAGACTGCATAACATAATTAGTGCAAACAATTCTCAGCAAGCCAGAGATCCTGCACCTAACCTGCTCATTTTTTGTTCAGTTCCTGCCTTGATCTCTGCAAATTCTTGGCTTCAGATTTACCCGGTGACATTCATACCAGAGACATGATCATCAACTCTCCTATTTCAGTTTGCCTTTGAGCTCTACTTCATCTTTTGGATGCACAATACCCGCTGCCTTCCTTATGCAAGCTCCATTCTTTTCAACTGCCTGCCATCCATAGCACTCTTTCTTCATTGGAACTGCAAAAGCATCAGATGTCAGCTATATTCCCCGCTGTCATTCTTCCTCAAGTTATCCATCCATTCTCTGGTACGGGTCACCACTGTGGGATATCTACATGACATGGAACCACTTGATAAGATAAGCCATCTCAAGAGCAAGTGGCTTCCCTGTTCTAGGCTGCCTATATTCTCCTGCCTGATATGCAGCTTCTTTGAGTATAGATTACCCTGTGAGGAAGTCATATAACCTACAATTCCAACTCAGCAAGTGCCCTCAGTCATCGACCTCCTCTACTGTCAAATGGATGGTATTCCTCTTCTGATTCTTCTGTCTCTCCTAAATACATTTGGATTAAAGTTCTCTCCTTGTAATAGCTCATATGACAATGCCTGCCTGAACTCTGCTTCTGTTCTTCCTCTGTTTACTGTGAGGTATCATACATCATCACATCATTCATTAGGATCCACCCTATACAAGGTCAATCCCTCTACTATCATTTTTGCTCATTGAACTGGCCGTTCCATGTTTCCAACAATGATTGATGACATTTTCTCACTGCTACTAGGTATCTGCAATTTGGAACTGACGTCATTGATTCTGCTTCTTCTACCCTTCCTCTGAAAGCCACTGCTTTAGGGACATCTTCAGTCTGTGACTTTGTCAATCATTCGATCAGGTTGCATTCCATCATAGCTCAATGAAGGCTGATTTCACAATCTCTAAATTAAGCCTCCCTCTGGCTTCTTATTTCGAATGGAAGAAATGACTGTTTTTGTACCTTGATGCTAACACCGGGACATCATTCACTTATCCACAATAACCTCCATCATGACTGCTCCTCCTTGAGTCTCAAATCTCATCAGTTCAGATTGTAAGATCATCAACAAGACAAGCTTCATGAGGTCTGTCATAATAACAACTCATCATCATTTGAAAGATATCTTTTTCCATTCATGCCATCCAGTCATACCCTAGGAGTTCCTCCCAATACTCATATACTTTCATTTTCTCATAACAAAGCTGTTGCTTTATAAGCTGCATATTAGCTATCTATAATCAGAAGTTGTTCTCTTCAAGTCATACCATCTTGCCATTGAGAGAGCTCCTTAGTTCCTTCTCATATTCACACATTATCAGCAGCCACCACACCTCATTATTTCAAGGGTCAGTACTAATAATTCAGTACCCAAGTCTTCCTATCTTCTTCAGATGTGCCCTCTTTTAGCATGCCTCCATCATTCTCTCCTTCATGAAATCAATTGAACTTCATCCAGAACCCCATATTGATGTTCTCTCAATGCAATAGACACTGAAACTCATCAGAGATCTGTGTGCTGCCTGTTATCTGACTTGAACATGAGCTAATAAGCCATCTCATCCACTTCTGCATCTCATTGAGTGGTATGTTTTATCAGCATATTTTGCTTTAATCCTCTCAGTCACTAGCATCTTTACATCTCAGTTTCAACCACTGTAAGACATTCCAGATGAGTCCAGAGTCCTATTCCTGATTATGAAGAAACATTATTCATCAGCTTCTCCAACAGCATACCCCTCATCTCGCCCATAAGCTTCTCCATGTCTTCTGTCTTCTAACCATTATCCAGCAATAACTTTCGTATTGTTCAGATTATTTGAGAACTGTCGTATTATTCTTCACTACATGTCCATCACTTTCTCAAGGTTTTTGTTTTTACAAGTGAAGCAGCTTCATCGGCATCCAAAGCAATGTCCTGTTCCTTCACCAAGATGGAAGATGCAGCATTGAGCATCTTCTCCTTTCCGGAACAGGAAAACTATCAAGCTTTTAGGATCATCGCCTCTTAGTATGCTTGGAGGACAGGCAGGTCAATAGCAGTGGGCCTTCAGAGATTTCCTCCACAGGGTTTTTTACTGTCCACACTCTCCATGAGTTGGATGAGGTTATCTCTTTGTGAGCCTTCTGTTCCCTAAACACTGCCCGGCTCCTGCACTCGATTCACCTAACATTGAAATGGGAAGGTTGAAGCCCGAGGTTCTATATGGGGGAATAGCTCCTCCCTCATTCCAAATATAAGCCAGCCTCTCACAGCAATCTCTGCTCACTGTGTTTTGTTCCCACTATTCTCCCCTGCTTTCTCCTCCTCCTCCAGCACTGTACTCACCCTTGCTGCTGGGTCTTCTATGCCACAATTGCTGCCTGCCTCCTCTACTGGGGGGGGATAGAGAAGGCCAAAGTCAAAGTATATACAAGCACTATATTCTATTCAAACATTTAACTATTTCTCACTAAGTATTACTTGCAGACCCAAGGAACCATGATGGGCCCATATCTGAGGCCATGGTCCCCGGATCCCTCTCCTCTGTTCTGGTGGCAAGTCAAGCCCCCTTCAATCCTGTTTTCTGTGCATGGATTAAGTCTCCCTAAGTGCTTTAGCTTCAACTTCTTGTCACTGAATCCCACTGCTATAACTTAGACCATTTCTCCAGCCTCTCTAGCTCCATCTGGAGTTCCTACACCCATTCCTGATGGTATACCCTACTGCATAGCTTTCTGTCATCAGCAAAGAGTTAACACTTTCCTCAGATACCTTCCCTGTGTCATTGATGGACATATTGAACAGGACAGGTCCCAGGACAGATCCCTGATGGCTCCCCACTGGTGATGCCTCTGTCCCTTGACTTGATCCTACTAACTACTACCCTCTGTTGCCTTCACCAAACCAATTCTTTACCCACCTGACTAATCTATGTTCAACTCTAAGGATCACTATAGAAAGAGATAAGGAGCAGAAGACAGTCCCCATTTAAAGCTCCTGTTATTTACCCATAATAGAATAGCATGTGATTTGAAAGCAAAAAATTGTCCAGTCTGTTTTTAAAGGAGGTTTTTGAATCACTAACGACACCTGCAGTCAGTAAAGAGTTCCAAGGATTAATTATCCTGTGGGAAAAAAAAATACTCCCACTTATGGGAAATAAAGCTGTGATGTGTGAGTTGTAAAGGGTGTCCCCTAGTATTTAGTACTGTTTGTTTAAAATCCAGTCACATTTCAGACATTAGGTATTGATCACTTAGCACACCCCATATGAGCATAAGGTTGCCTCACAGATTCTAGTCTCTGTGGCATAAGTCCAAATGTATCATGCCTATCCTCATAACTTAGCACCCCAGCACCCTGTATGTATTTTATTTAATTTTTTTATAAAAATTTTTTTCCCGCACTCCGCTGTTCCTCCGGCGCCATCCCCAGACATGAGACCCCCTCCCTTCAGCACCCCACAACTCACCCTTCGCAGCAGGGTGGTGGGGAGTGACTCAACCCACCTGAACGGGTCCATGCCAGGGAGGCGTTCTCCGGGAATGGCGACGGGGAACGATGTCATGCTGCCAGGCTCCATTTTTTCTGAATTTTTCTCCCGGCGGGCATGGTGTGCAATGACGCCAGTGACTGAGTGTGCACATGCTCCCATGTGCGCACTAGTCAAGCATCTGCCACGTCCCGCCTCCCTCCTGTCTCTGCGGCTGCATGCTGTCAATCCCCAGCCTCCGCTGAGGTCAGGCAAGCACCGGCTGCCGAATCCCCCACCCGAGTGGAGGCAGTCCTCTGGATGCCGATCCATCTCCTCCCCGCTGACCCCCAACAACCTGTGCTCATTCCCGAACATGGGTCGCCGGCGTGGCGCGAGGTGTAGCGACCAGCGCCTCAACCCTCAGCGCCACCGGGCCGGCTCTGTATGTATTTTATGATTGTCCTCTGTATTTTCTCTAAGCATGTGATGTCACCCCTTCTTATATGGACACCAAAGTTGTGATGAAAAATCAAAGAGTGGGCAGATGTGTGCCTTGTATAGAGGGAACAATACTGCTTGGTCCATAGACTTAATATTGCATCTCATAGACCACCAGATTTTATTGGTTTTATTGAGAAGATCAGTTATATGTTTATCAAAAGTGTGATCATTAGATACCGTGACCCCTAAATCCTTTTCATGTTGAGACTTGTTTAATAATTTGCCGCATAAGACGTAATCATTTTTTGGGTTGTGTGAGCCAAAATGCATCACATTGCACTTATTGATATTAAAGTGTATCGCCCAGTTGTCTGCCCATTGGGAAAGCTTGTCCAAATCCCTAGACTTCCTCCAAGTTA
Organism: Neoceratodus forsteri; assembly: GCA_016271365.2. Taxonomy (NCBI): domain Eukaryota; kingdom Metazoa; phylum Chordata; order Ceratodontiformes; family Ceratodontidae; genus Neoceratodus; species Neoceratodus forsteri. The sequence continues at coordinate 177,735,777 of CM057455.1, forward strand.
CTACAGGGTCCACCAATTTTAAGATCATCAGAGCACATGATAACCCAACTATCCAAGTTCAAAGGCAAGTCTGATATAAAAATCCGAAATACTAAAGGGACAAGTACAGAGCCTTGAGGAACTCCACTTGATACAGGTCACCAGTCTGAAATATGACCATCAATAATTACATGCTGCTTATTGATTCATAGATTCATAGAAGTGTGATGGCAGAAAAGGACCGAACTAGGCCCACCAAGTCTGCCCATTTGCCCAACTATCTGCTGGGACCTGTGCCTCCCCCCTTAACACTCCCATGTGTTTGTCCCATGCCCTTTTGAATCCCTCCACTGTTTCCTTTTCAACGACTGCCTCTGGGAGTTTGTTCCACTTTTCTACTACTCTCTCTGTGTAATAGTATTTTCTAATGTTACCCCTGAACTGTCCCCCCCTCCACCTGTAGGCCATGCCCCCTCGTCTTCTGATTTCCCTTCATCTTGATGATGCTCCCCCCTGGCACCCTGTTTATACCCTTAAGGTACTTGAAAGTCTCGATTATGTCCCCTTCTCCCTCCTCTGCTCCAGGGAGTACATGTTCAGATCTCTCAACCTATCTTCATAGGATAGGTGGCTTAACCTTTTTACCATTTTTGTCACTCTCCTCTGAACCCTTTCTATCCTCCCCACAATCTTCCTAAGATATGGCCTCCAGAACTGGACTCCGTACTCCAAGTGCAGTCTAACTAGATGGGTATACAAGGGTACTGTGACCTCCCTATTCCTACTGGTGATCCCCTTCTGATGCATCCCAGCATTCCACTCCCCCTGGCCTCTGCCCTCCCACTACTCTTCCACCTTCAGTTCCCTGGATATAATGATGATGCCTAGGTCCCTTTCTTGTTCCATCTCCTCCAGATCTCTGCCCCCATACAGTACCCTGCTTTCTGATTTCTGTAGCCCAGATGCATGATTTTACATTTTTCTGTATTGAATGCAAGCTGCCGCTTCTTTGACCAAGCCTCAAGTCTCCCCAAGTCTCAGCATTTGTTCCACCCCTTCCTCTGTGTCCACCCTATTGTAGATTGCTTGTGTTCAGACAGTCAATTAGAGATCCTTGACACATATGTGTGGTGGACATTTAGAGTATCTAATTTTTTTTAAAAAGCCCGGTTTGGCACAGAATTGAAGATTTTTCTGAAATTGCTGATTTATGTCAAAAATTCCAAGGTCTAACATTAACCAATCTTTAATTATGCCCTCCATGAATTTTCCCAATACTGGTGTTAGGCTCAGGGGCCTATTGTTGTCCATATCCACTTTATATCCCTTTTCAAATAGCGGTACTACATTAGCCCTTCTCTAGTCATTGGGTATATGCCCAATTTCCATACTACTGTCAAAAAGAAGTTTGAGAAGAAAGGCAAGATGTTTTCTCATGATTGCAATCATGTTTCCTGTTTTTCCATCTGTGTCAGATGAAGAACCAGTTCTTATATTGTTAAATATGTTGTGGATTTCATCAATTGTAAAAGTAATATCAGACACTGGTAAGATATTTAAGGACTCGGGCACAGAGTTATTTTTGACAAAGGCCTTGCAAAACTGTTTGTTCAACATATTTGTCATATCCTTAGGAAGACATATTATATGTTTATCTACAATAAGGGGGTCAACACTACAGTTAGGCCTTTTCAGAAAATTAATGTAACTATAAAAGACCTTGCTGTCAACTTTTGTTGCTTGCAAAGTGAGTGTTTTTTTTTTAAATCAGTTTTAGGATTTTGATTTTGTTATTTCATGAAATCCGGATTTTTTTTAAATACCTCCCATCATGCAAAGCTCTTATTTTATAGATATTTATGGTATAACTGTTTCTTTCTAATAATTTATTTAAATTTTTTTAATAACCATTTAAGCCATAACCTAGTATTTCTATATTTATTAGTTTTAGGAATGTATTTATCAACTGTGTCAAGAATTATATTCTTTAAAATAGACCATGTATTGTCAATATTATTGAATAGCTTATTCCAGTCAAGTGCTGACAGGGCTTCATCAATCTTTCATAAATCAGCTTTATTATATAACTTTTTTTGTGATGCTACTGGATCCTGTGTAATCTACTTCTAGCTCCAATTTGACTGTATTGTGGTCACTAGTACCTAGTTGTGCTCCAGCTGTACAGGTATTGATAATTAATCCTTCCTTGCTCCACTCCCTTCCCACAGGGCTGGGATGTTTCTTTGGTTGGTGTACACAACTCTGTATAATCTTGTACCCGTGCAACAAATACTGTTGTATCATTTCTTAATGTCTATTCATGCTCATTAATCTATGGTTTTTCACTGTTATTTCTAATGCATAGCTAAGCACCATGCTTATTGTTGTTCAAATGTTTGTACCCCTGTAATGTGGATCGTTTGTAAAGGAGCTGTGCAAGCTCAAAGGTATTCAATCTGAGATGTCAATAAATAAAATAAATAAATAAAAATAATATTTTGTGTTCTGAGAATAATATCCAAAATATTTTGACTATGAGTAGGGGCAAGTACATATTGACACATTAAGTTCTTTGCAGATGGTAAGAAACTGACTAGATAGGTAAGATGAAGTTGTTTTAATGACCCAATCTATATTTCTGAAGTTGAGGGCTTCCATGAAAATAACTTTGCCCAAGTCAGCAGCTGACTCCATCTCTATCATAATTTCTAATGTAATATTAGAAGGGGAGTCAGGTTTGTGAGAGTATAACCCTAGAATGATGTTATCTGAATTACAAGTAATTAGTTTTATTGATAAGGACTCTGTCAGAGATGAGGATCTGATTTTTCATGTGTGATATCACTGGGGTAAAGAGCGGAGCTGATGTAAAGGCAAGTCGCTAAACAAGATTTAAAGATTGACTGAGGCCAACGTTTTTGGTAGCATCGAAGACAGTGCAGGAATTTAAACTAGCATGGGACAGTCAATGCAGGCACCTGAAGGGGTAATAAAACAAAGAGGGGGTAAAAATTTTGGGGCAGACTAGATGGATCATGTGGTCCCCATCTGCTGGTTACTTCTTATGTTCTTATGTTCTTTCTTACATTGCTAATGAAGGAGAAATGATCAAAGCCTTGAATATAATATAATAATAAACTTTATTTCTAAGGCACTGTTCAACAATGTATCAGAGTGCTGTACAACCAAACAACAAATTCAACAATAAAATATTAACATTTTATATAATAATTCAATAATCCATAATGCTATAACATCATCAATTACAAAACGGTAACAAATGCCAGCTGAAATAGATGAGTCTTAAGGGCAATCTTAAAGCTCTCCACTATCAGGCACTCCTGTATCTGATGATGCATAGAATTCCACAGGGTAGGGCTGCAAAAGAAAATGCCCTGGCTCCAGATGTTTTTAGTCATACCTTGGGTATCTCCAGCAATTCCTCATCAGTTGAGTGGAGTGGCTGGAGGGGGCAGTAAGGATGCAGGAGATCTTGCAGGTAGCTTGGTCCCTGTCCATGTAGGGCTTTGTAGGTCAGCAAGCTGAACTTAAAGGTGATCTGCCACTGAATTAGCAGCCAGTGCAGTTTGCGCATCATAGGCGTAACATGGCTGGATTAAGATGATCCAGATAACAGCCATGCTGCCACGTTCTGCACCAGCTGCAGGTGGCTGATATCAACCCCAGGAAGCCCTAGGTAAAGGGAGTTACAGTAGTCAAGGCATGAAGTTAAAAAGGTGTGATTCAAAGTTGGCAGGTCACTAGATGGAAAAAGGTGCTTAATCTGGGAAATATTCCTCAGATGGAAAAAAGAGGACTTAATGATGGCCGACATCTGAGAACATAGTATGAAACCGTCATCAAGAAGTACCCCCAGATTTTGCACTTGTTTAGAAGTCAGTAACTGGGACCCTCCAAGCCAGAGTCCAGAGGGACACCCCATCCCTGAGCCCTCTATCTAGATACCAAGGTCCACTACCAACACCTCAGTCTTGTCCAAATTAAGTTTCCTCTGGCTAGTGTTCATCCAGTCCTGGATTTCTGCCAGGTAGTTATTAAAAACTGAGAGTGCACTAACCTGGTTGGGCACAAAAGACAGGTGGAGCTGTGTATCATCTGCATAACAGTGAAACCTCAGCCCATACCATCTCACAATGTATCCTAATGGCAGCATATACACCACAAACATGGGGGATAGCACGGAGCCCTGCAATACCCCACAAGGCAGAGGAAATGCTTCAGAGGAGTAAACCCCCCAAACCACCCTCTGAGATCTACCAGTGATTAACAAACAAAACCATCTGAGGACCACACCAGATAGATCACAGATGACTTGCAGGTAATCCAGCAACACCCCATGGTCCATAGTGTCAAAAGCTGAAGTGAGATCAAGAAAAACCAAGATGGTGCAGGATTTCTGATCTCTCACAATCAGGAGATCACTGAGCACCCGAACCAGAGCAGTCTTGGTACTATGCCTTTTACAGACTTCAGACTGGAGAGGGTCATAGATGTCATGGATGGTAAGACGGTCCTCTAGCTGTAGTGCCACGACCTTCTCGATAACTTTTCCTGCCATAGGAAGATTAGAGATCGAACGGTAGTTAGCGGGACAGTCTGGGTCAAGTGAGTATTTCTTGAGAAGGGGAGTCACCACTACTTCCTTTAATGAGCAAGGAAACTCACCCACCTCCAGTGAACACCAGACTATCTCCACAAGGACTGGACCGATGACATCAAGACAGCCTAATAAAAGGTGAATAGGGCCTGGATCCAAACTACAACTGGCTGGGTGCATATCCCTGAGAATCCTCATGACATCCACAGTCCCTAGCTGTTTGAACTCTATCCAGCAAAACCAAGATGCAGCAACATTCAGCTGACCACCGTCTCCCCCAAAGAACAAACCAAATGGATCTCCTATCTGATGCCGGCAGTCTTATCAGCAAAGAACTGAGCAAACTCCTCACATTTTTTGCTAGAAAAGGCTCTCCGAACTTACAGGCAGCCTGGATTGCAGTTTTTCCACAGTTTGAAAGAGCTGTGCTTGTTGATTCTGAGCTGCAGTAATCTCCCTGGACAGGAATTCTGCCTTCTTATGGGAGAGTGCAAACTGATAGTCTCGATGATGTGCCATCAGTCTAAGTTTGTTGGCTTCCAGGATGGTTCTCCACCAGATTCATTCTAACCTTTGCCCTATTCACCTCAACTCCCTCAAAGTCCCATCAAACCAAGGGGACTGAGGGTGAAGGGTGAGAGGGTGAATTCAGACAGGAGCCAAGGCATCCAGAGACCCCACCACAGCCTGATTATAGGCCTGTAGAAGGTTCTCTGTGCCCTTGCTTGTACCCAGTAATCCCGATAGGTCCAATTCCGCTAATAGACCATCAGGGGTCACACCCTGCAAATGCGGTATTGTACCATCTCCCCAGGGCAGGTCTACGAGGGGGAGCAAAGAGATTGAACTGTATGGAGTGATGATTGAACCAACCAACCGGTTCCACCACCAGGTTGGCAGTCTCCATCTCCAGGTGGAAAATCACATCCAACGCATGTCCTTTAATATGGGTCACAGAGGTAACTCCCTGTGTGAGGCCCAATGATAACATAAATTAGAGGAAGTCTTGACCAAATGATAAGAGTTCCTTGTCAACCCAGGCATTCAAGTCACCCAGCACCATCAATCTGGGGGACTTCAACACCATGCCAATGACAAAGTCCATGACTTCTTGCTGGAATGATTTCTCATTCCTGGGTGGACAGTAAATAAGGATGATCCTGCACCCCACACCCACAACCACAACACACTCAAAGGATCAGAATCCCTCAACTGGCACATCCACAAGGCTCAATTCAGACTGAAAACAAATAGCTACACCCTCACCCCTATGATCTGATCTCACACAGTGTACCACAGAGAAACCATCCAGGATCACTGCTGTCAAAACAGGGCCAGCATTATAATCCTGCTAGGTCTCGGTGATGCAAGCCAGATCCGTTGACCCAATAAGATTGGCTATAATAGCTGTCTTGTTCTTAATGGAACTAGCATTGCATAACACCGTGCAAGTCAGATGACATACTGGGACTGACCCAGCTACCAACCCACTAAGAGTGGAGCCCTTGGGAATGGGCACCAAGCAAGGTGACCCTCACTCAGTGTTCCATTTCACCCCAGGGCATCTCCTGGTTCTCACTACCTCAATCCGACTGCCCCACTCACATTCCCTCCTAGGTCTGGGATCTCCACCCCTCCGCCTTCACTTCACTATCCCCAATGCCCTGCAGTGGCCATAAACTGCTGTAGACAATTGGGGCAGTCAAAAGGGTGGAGGTCACATAGCTCAGAAGAAGAGTAGTGCCTGACAGGGAAAGCAAGCTGCCAACACAAACTGGCTAAACCAGAACTCCAGCCTGCAATTAACCCAAAATAACTTGCACACAAACCCCGCCCACCATACAACTAAAATAATTTATTAAAAGCCCACATCCCCACCCACATTAACAAGGAATACAATAAAACCACCCAAAAATAGGCTGCCAACTCCCAAATTCTTCAACTTTTTCAACAGCTTCTTGTGTGGTAGCAAGCTGAAAGACTTGCTTACATCCAAGCAGTGCAAATTTACCATGTGTCCTTTGTCTATTGCTTTAGAGACCCCCTTGGAAAACAGTATCAGATTAGTCTGGCATGACCTCCCTGACACAGACCAATGTTGTTTACTCTCCTGCAGTCCATTGTCCTCTAAGTAGACCACTAAGCTTTGTTTGACTATGGTCTTCCTCAGCTTTTCTACAGTGGAGGTAAGACTAACAAGACTGTAGTTGCCTGGATCCTCCCAGTCCTCCACATTGTGGAGTGCTACTCTGTTGATGGACCTACAATCAGCTTGCAACACTCCAAGTTTCAGAGAGTCATTGAATAGTTGGGTTAAGGGTGCCACTGATTCTGCTGTGCATTCCCTACGTACCGATATTGTCAGGCCATCAGGGCTTCCTGCCTTATCTACACTGAAGATTTCCAGTCCCTTTCTTGTGTGGTCTAAAATTACCTCTGTGCGATACAACAAGGGTGTGTGGATCTGAATGCACACTAAACCCTCCAGGGTAACAATGAGCACTGATAGAGAAGTCCACCATGTGGACACTTATGGCATATGGCAATGCAAACACAGTAAGGTAGACTCAAAATTCTAAATTTTTCACAGAAAGGCCCACTTATTGGTGCAATATTAGCACTACCACCCATGACACCAGAGACACAGGTTCAGAGACAAGCCCGGGTTATCAGGGGACAGCTGGGGGTGGAAGGACTGAGCGTCCCAGAGGACGGTATCCTCCCTGGGAAGTTGGTCCCATCAACTGCTGCCATATCACTCCCTGGATGCAAGGTATGGTAGGGCCCAGCCAAGTTAGGAGTAAGGGTAGTCGGGCTGGCAGCAGATAATGTGTTAGCACGCGTACACCCTTGCAACCCTTGTATGTGCAGTTCCTGTGGGCTGGGTAGAAAATCAGAAAAAAGAGCCCTGTACCTGATGATGATGGTCCTCTGGTGCTCTGCATGATCTCCCTGCCTAGGCCTCCAAGACTGCTGCTCTGACAAAACTGGAAATGTTAAAGGGTGTAGCCCTCCATCTTGTCATCGTCTGGAGAGTAAACCATGACTCTATAGGGAGAACAGCACCATGAGAAGACTAAGTATGGGGGGGAAGGAAACTTCATTTTGGGGGTGCCTGAAGGAGATCTGGTACCGAGAGTTGGGGCATAAATGGAAATTGCAAAAAATGAATAAAAATATCACAGAATAATGTTTCAGTGTTTTATGGATAATATTAAGCTATAACCACACAGAAAGTGAAAAGCCAGCTTTTCATGGCCCCAAAGGCACTTCCTCATCTCCTGAGGTGGTCCAATTAAACAAGTGCAGTTATCAAAACTTTTTTGTACATTGATGATTCAGAGCATTATTTTGTGAAACCCCAAGTGCACAAACCATTCAAGCTACACACCTGCAGCAGCAGCTCTAGCCACAAATGGTTACCAGGGCACAGCCGGGGCACAACAGATGGTAGCCAGGGCACTTATATATTGTTACTATGGCGGAATCTCTGCACCATATGGGGCACCAACTGGGGCATAGCATTTTTTCACCAGGGCACGTGCCCTGGTGGGCCCTGGTGTAGAGCCACCACTGCACACCTGCCATATTCCATATAGAAATCATGTCAAAACTTGTGGGTAGCATAATCTGTGGGATTCTGGCCTGAAAAAAAAAGTTCACTCATGTAATTTTGCATCAGCCTTCTAGCACTGAATGGATCTATGGATAATAAACTTTCATCATGCCCTCAGTGCTTAGGGCAGTTTAGCAACATGTCATTATTTCTGCTATCATGAGGATATTAAGCAATGTCTAATAAATGATTCTCAAATCCTCTTTCCCTCCAACAAAAATAAAGGTTATTTGAAAACTCGAAAAGGTATGCTGTTCAAGGCTAAACAAGATTTAAACAGGGACTGAGGCCAACATTTTTGGCATCAATAGATTTAGAATTTGAATCAGCATATACTCAGTCAGCCTCATAACAAAAATCAGATCTGTAAGTTACTTCATTTAAACACTCCAAGTCATTTTGTAACCCTTAATTCACTGCTTAAAATGCAAAGTGAATTTCCTTAATGTTAATGTTAATGTCATTTTTGAGGTGTGGGCACCAGTACTGAACTTCATACTCTAGATTCGTCTTTACCAGTGACCTGTACATGGGCAGTATAAACTCCTGTCTCCTACTATTGACCCTCCTAGATATGCATCCCAGCATCTTGTTTCATTTCGGTTTCAGAGAGGAGCTACTGATGATTTCATAAACTGAACGTATAATCTAGTCCTCCTGCAAGCTACCTTATATAACTCATTGCTCCTATGTTACTTTTTAATGATATCTTGGAGAACACCTGTGAGCGAATGCTCATTTTTAGATTCCACGTCAGTTACAAGAAGAAAGTGAACGGGTACATAGCATTACATATAAGGCATTACATTACAAGCAATTATAAAATTGCATTGTTACAAAACAATATATTACAAGCAAGGTAGACAATAAATTGGTGTGGATTTCAAAACTATGATAGCATTTGGCTTAAGGTATAACATTTAAACATTGCTATGGCATTGCTGAGAAGGTGCCTGCATCAGAGTTAAGCCTACTTGTTGGGGGAGAAACAGAGTGGAGAACAGGCACAGCTGTGGCAGAGTGAAGTATATGCCTGTATAAGGGTGGGGACAGAGAGGGGAATGGGTGCCCAGTGGGGAAGGGAGGTGGGTAGTTGGGGGGTGGGACAATGAAGTTCTGTAAAAGTAGGTGCCCCTAGGATTAGGTGGAACACTAAATGCTACTGCTTTATTGTGGTCCAAATGTAGGAAAGTTGTTTTGGTCATCATGAATGGCCAACGGAGTCACAATTGTTATGTGTGGCAAGGTGCTGCCTGAGCTTACACTTGAACGCACCAATGGTTGTGATATCAGAGATGACTGAAAAAAGAGCATTGGTCCAGTGTGGTGCACAGTAGTAGAATGCACATTGACCCTGTGCAGTGTGACATCTAGGTTTGCTAAAAATTTGGCTGAGGGTGCCTCTGGTCAGCCTGGCACTTACATGGCATGTAAGCAGATTCTGGACTCCTGGTGGCATCAGATTTAGTGTGATTTTTTTGGCCAGTAGACAGGTATGGTACTTCACTCTGCTCTTCAGCTGAAGCCACCCTGCACAAGAATAGAGCTCACAGGTGTGAGTAAGCCTTGCAGCACCTGTGAGGAGTAAGCAGCCCTTATTAAGAGCCAGAGAGATGAGATGGAAGGCTGAGTCTGGTGCAGAACCATAAACTGCTAGGCCATAGTCAACAAGGCTAACAACTGAGCTGGTAATGGCCATGTTAAGTGCTTCATATGTAAGGCTGTGCTTGTGGCGGTCGAGTACAGTAGCAGCCACAGACACTGCCAGCTATTTCCCGAAATGTCTGTGATATTTCCAGATATATCTAATGCTTTCTCCATTTCTACAGTAGGGGCAACAGAGAGAAAATCTTTAGAAATTTAACAAAATACCTGGAAATAGCTGGTGATGTCTGTGGCTACTACTGTATCTCGATTCTGGAACTGATGGCCTTGGCTGAGTTGTCAATATGCTGTGCATAGGACAGGGTGGATTCAAGGGTAATACTCAGGTACTTAAAGTACTGCACAAGGTCCAGCACATTGCCACTGTTGTTCAGGATGGATAGTGGGAAGTTCTTGTGTTTGCTATGGGTGCTGGAGTAGATCATAGTCTGTTTTCTTGAGGTTAAGGATTAGTATGTGCTCTTTAAACCATATTTCGGCAGCAGTAAATCCTAGTTGTAAGGTCATTTTGAAGTAGTTCGGGGTTGGGGTTGCAGGTGAAAATGACAGCATCATCAGCATACAATAGCATGTGACTGGTGCAAGAGCCTGGAAGTTTATTTAAGAAGATAATGAAGAGGAGGGGCCCCAGTATTGATCCTGGGGGACCCCTGAGCAAACAGGTTTGTTATCTGAGACAATGCCCCAATCTTGACCCATTGTGATTGATTGCTGAAATAGCTGCTAAATCATAGAACTGTGTCAGAAGAGAGACTGATGTTGACTAGCTCTTCAAGTAGAAGTGTGTGGTGAACCGTGTCAAAAGCTTTTGATAGGCCGATGAAGGCAGCCCCCACTAGCTGCTCTTGATCCAGGGCCTGGTGAATATAACCAGTAAATTCCAACAGGGCTATGATAGTGCTGTGTCCCGCTCAGAACCCATGTTGTTCCAGGCAAAAGTGTTGGTGCATGTTTAGGAATTCCACAGGCTGATCCACCACTATCCATTCAAGTGCTTTGGAGAGTGGCAGGAATATGGAGATTGGTCTGTAGTTGTTCTGTAGTGCCTGGTCTCCACTTTTGAGAACTGGTGTTACAGAAGCCAACTTCCAGAGCTAGAGGAACTGAGAGTGGTGGAGGGATAGGTTGATGATGGTGGTCAGGGGGCTTAGTACTTCTGCAAGTGCCATAACAATGAACTTAAGGTCCAGGGTGTCTCCACTGTGCCTCGACTTGCCCAGCACCTTCTCAAGGTACTTGCTAGCCTTGGTAATGCTGACTTCTTTTAAAGAAAAAAGTGGATGGTTCCCCATAGAGGATTGATCCCCTACTGGGTGCTTCTGGACTGAAGGGTCAAAGTAGTCTGCTGGGAGCACTCCACTTAGGTCCATGAAGGCAGTATTTAGGGCATTTGGTATTTGGAGTGGATCCTCTGCCAGTACATCTTTGACCAGGAGCATGGAGAGGGCTGTTTTGGGATCCTTGCCAGTAATATCACTGAGGTTGGCCCAGAAGGATTTGCTGCTGTTCAAGGAGTTGGAGAGAGCTTCCTTATAGTAAAAGCATTTTGCTGGGCAGATAGCCTTTGTGCACTTGTTTCTAGCTTTTTTACATAGTTGGATATTGGCAGCTGTACCATGTATGTGTGCCTTTATCCAGAGTTGGTCCTGAACATTGGGTTGTAGCACGACTTCTGGCATTATCCAGGGGTTGTAGGGAGCTTTAGAGTTTCTTGTTTTCAGGGCGTAGGGTGGCAATAAAGTCCATGATGTCGTTAGCACTTGGAATTGTTATTTTAGGTTTGATGTAGACTGTGAGGATCGTTAACACCTTGTTGTGAGCACCCAGTAGGATTTTGATGGGTAGGATTTGCAGATTGGTGTTTCTGTTGGGGAGAGTAAGGATATGCCCTTGAAGTGTGTCCTTTATGAAGACTATGCAACCCCCTCCTTTCTTCGAAGTATGGTCCTGCCTAAAAAGGGTGTGTCCAAGCAGCATGATGGTAGAGTCCAGTACCTTGGATGATAGCCACGTTTCCATGAACGAGAGGATATCGGGGGGGTGGTTGGTAACCCACACCTTTAGGTTGTCCAGTTTGGGCAGCAAACTGCAGATGTTTAAGGTGGCTAGGATGAGTCCTGTGACCTATTCTGAGAGCGAGGAGGGCCACAGTTGGGGTCTATGTTACCCGATAGCATTAGCAGTAGCAGTAGTAGGCAGGTAATGTGGTTCAGAAGGAGTTTGTAGCTTCTTGAGCATTACCTTTTCCCTGATATCAGCATTTTAGAGGCGAAATAGCGGGCAAGGAGTCCATAGATGTGCCAGATTAAGGAGAGATATTTAGGCCTGTGGTCCTGGGGACAATGCATGGGGTGTCCTTTGATAGAGTACGAGCTTGTCCAGGAGTCAGGAGAAAGTTTCAAGGACTTAATTGTTCCTTTTTAAGGGTGGTTTTGTGTAGATGCACATCCAGTAGGGGCAGAATTAGGGTGAATATTGCCTGACATAAGCAGTAAAAGTAGGATGATTCTGAGCAAGCTTCCTTTAAGCTGTTTGTGAAAAAGCTTACTGGATCTTCTGGGGCTAAGGTGCCTTCTGTGTTCCAAGTGCAGTACCGTGAGCTTAAGTGGAGTAATTAAGGTGGGATATGAGGCAGGGACCCCAGCAGTAAGCCACTCCTGTGGAAGCAGCAGGAGCCAGTGGCAGGACCAGTGACCATTGGTTAGCAGTTTAAAATTACCTGTGATAGAGCCGGGGTCATAATGGATATTATGCTTGATAGTGGTACAGGATAGGGAAACCGGCATATCACTTTGTGAAGTGCCATTGCTTAGAATAAACAGTAGTATGAAAGAGAGAGATTGGGCGAGGTGCATGTAGCCCATGATCATAGGAAGAAGAAACATAGAAACGTAGAAACATAGACTTTGACGGCAGATAAGGACCACTTGGCCCACCCAGTCTGCCCATTTCCCTTCCTATTGGATCAGCTGCAGATTCTAGTTAACCAACAGCCTACTTCCTGCCACCCCTCACTACAATTGCCTTTTGTCTGTCCCATGCATGTTTGAATTCTCCCACTGTTTTAGATCCAACAACCTTCCCAGGAAGGTGGTTCCATGCATCCACCACTCTCTCTGTGAAAAAAAAAATATCCTCACATTACCCCTGAGCCATCCCCCCTCTGTCTTTAAATTGTGCTCCCTTGTTCTTACACATCTCTTTTCTGAAAGATGCTACCCTCCTGGACTTTGTTGATTCCCTTGAGGTACTTGAAAGTTTCTATCATGTCCTCCCTGTCCCTCCTTTCATCAAGGGTATACATATTAAGCTCTCTCAGTCTCTCTTCATATGCTTTCTGATGCAGACCCTGCACCATTTTAGTTGCCCTCCTCTGGACTGCTTCCACCCTGTCTATGTCCTTGCGTAGATGGGGTCTCCAAAACTGCACACAGTATTCCAGATGGGGTCTCACCAACTGTCTCTACAGAGGAATAACCACTTCCCTTTTTCTACTTGTGATGCCCCTTCCTATGCATCCCAGTATCCCCCTGGCTCTCCCTACTAACTTCTCACATTGCTTACCCACCTTTAAGTCATTTGATATGACTACCCCCAAGTCCCTTTCCATTTTTGAAGTTGTTAGTACCTCCCTGCTATTGTGTACTCTTCTCCTGGGTTTTGTTTCCCAGGTGCATTACATTGCACTTCTTTGCATTGAATCTAAGTTGCCATATGTCTGACCATTCCTCCAACCTTGACAAGTCCCTTCTCATCCTTTCTACCCCCCGTGTATCAACTCTGTTACAGATCTTTGAGTCATCTGCAAAGGGCATACCTTTCCTCAGACCCTCTGCAATGTCATCTATAAAGATGTTAAAGAGGACTGGACCCAGTACTGAGCCCTGAGGTACTCACTATTAACCCCTCTTTCTTGAATGTGTTCCATTCACTATTACCTTCTGTGTCCTGTTGTGCAGCCAATTGCTACAGACTACCACCGGAACCCACTCCCAGGCTGGCTAACTTGATTATTAGTCTTTTGTGCGGGACTGTGTCAAATGCCTTGCTTAAAGCCTAGGTAGGCCATATCCATAGCCCCTCCTGGTCTATTACTTTGATCACCCAGTCAAAGAAATCAATTAGATTCATTTGACATGACCTTCCTGCTGTAAATCCATGCTGCTTTGGGTCCTGTGCCCTGCTGGCCTCTAGGTACTCAACAATTCTTTCTTTCAGAAGTGATTCCATCATTTTCCCTACCACTGAGGTCAAATTTACAGGTCTGTAGTTTCCTGCTTCTGCCTTGCTCCCACTTTTGTGAAGGGGAATCACATCTGCCCTTCTCCAGTAATCAGGTACCACCCCATCCTCCCATGATTTGTTAAAAAGTGTGGTCAGTGGTGTCTCTAGGTCCTCCCTTAGTTCTTTTAGGATTCTGGGGTGAATCCCGTCAGGCCCCATTGCTTTGACCACCTTGAGTTTTCGGAGTTCTTTCAGGACTCTTTCTTCTGTAAATGGACTGGTGTCAACCCCCCTACCCAGAGTGCTTCTATTGTCTGGTTTAGTTAACTCCTCCTCATCTTCTTTTGTGAATACTGAGCAAAAGTATTCATTCAGTATCCCTGCCTTTTCACTGTCTCCCTCTGCCCACCTCCCCTCTCCTTTACTAATCTTCACTATTCCTCCATTAACCTTTCTATGCTCCCTAATGTACCTATAAAAGGTCTTATCCCCCTTCTTAACTGAGTTGGCTATTTTTTCCTCAGTTTGGGCCTTTGCTATTCTGACTGTCTTCCCCATTTCTTTCTGCTTTAATTGATACAGTTCCCTATCGTGCTCCTTCTGTGATTCCTTATACTTTCTGAATGCAGCCTTTTTCTCCTTACCCTTCCCTGCCACCTCTTTTGAGAACCATAGTGTTTTTTCACTCCGCTTTGTTTTCTTTATTTGTCCTACACAAAGGCTTGTTGCCTCTATGATAGCAGTTTTGATTTTTCTCCATTGTTCTTCCACCTCTCCTTTTTGGCCATTTGGTAGTGCATTCCTCAGGTATTTACTTATTTTGCCAAAGTTGGCCCTTCTAAAGTCCAGTATCCTTGTTTTTGGATGGCTTGTCTCCATGGTTGTGCTTATTGTAAAGCACACTGTGCAGTGGTCATTTGTTCCCAGATGTCTACTGACTTCTAAATTTGTGATCCTCTCTCCATTTGAGAGTACCAGGTCTAGTATTGCTCCCTCCCGAGTGGGTTCCAACACTAGCTGTCTAAGGCCTGCCCCCTGCAGGGCATCGAGAATGACCCTGCTCTTGGATGTGGCTACAGTACATGTCATCCATTTAACATCTGGCATATTCAGGTCCCCCAACAACAGTATCTCCCCTTTTTCAGCCATTTTGAGAATGTCCTCTATCATTTTCTTGTCCATTTCCTCCCCTTGAGATGGGGTCTGTATACAACCCCTGTTCGGATTGTGATGCCATTCCCTGTCTCCAAGGTGACCCAGAGTGCCTCTTGTCCTCCCCCTTTACTTTTTAGTTCTGCAGTTTTGATCCCTTCCCTTATGTATAGAGCTAGTCCACCTCCTCTTTTACCCTCCCTGCCCCTTCTGTAGACTGTGTACCCTGGTATGTTGACATCCCAGTAATGGTTCTCCATGTACCATGTTTCGGTGACTGCCACAATATCCAATTTTTCATCTTCCATCAGGGCTACTAGCTCAGGAAGCTTGTTTCCCAGACTACAGGCATTGGTACTCATTGCCCTCCATTTAATGTTGGCTTTATCCTTTTTCCCCCCATCCCTGCTTTTATTGCCCTTGTCTATTTTACCATTTACCCCTGTCCTGCCCTCTGTTGAGCTCTGTACCTCAGTATTTACCTTACTACCTGCCATGTTTTGTGGGGGGAGGCTTGACATTTCCTGCCTCTTATCAGCACCTCCCCCCTTGGCTAGTTTAAAAGCTTGCCAAGGAAGCATTTAAACCTGTCACTTAGGAGCATGGTTCCCTTCATGGACAGATGCAGACCATCATGCCAGTACAGACATTTATTTCTCCAGGTGTATCCCCAATCCCCAATGAAGCCAAAGCCCTGTGCTCTGCACCAGTTTTGCAACCATTCATTAAACTGCATGGTGTGCAGTACATAGAAACATAGAAACATAGAATTTGATGGCAGATAAGGACCGCTTGGCCCAGCCAGTCTGCCCATTTCCCTACCTAATGGATAAGCTGCAGATCCTAGTTAACCAGCAGCCTACTTCTTTCTACCCCTACCCCCTAGAATTGGTTTATGGCTGTCCCATGCATGCTTGAATTCAATCACTGTTTTTGACTCCACAACCTCCTCTGGAAGGCCGTTCCATGCATCCACAACCCTCTCTGTGAAAAAATACTTCCTTACATTACCTCTGAGCCGCCCCCCTCTATCTTCAAATTTTGCCCCCTTGTTCTTGCACACCTCTTTTTTTGAAAGATGCTACCCTCTTGGACTTTGTTGATTCCCTTGAGGTACTTGAACATTTCTATCATGTCCCCCCTCTCCCTCCTTTCCTCGAGTACCCTAGCCTCACCCCTGCCATGGACTGGCAGCACCTCTGAGAAGGTAACCGTGCTAGCTACCTGTCTGAGGCCCCTCCCCAACTCCACAAATTCATCCTGCACTGCACTGATTCCATGCCTAGCTAGTTCATTTATACCAAGGGGGACAATGATATGTAGTTCCCTCTCCTGTGATGCTGCTTCTGCAATCGTGAGGATTCGCTTCTTGTCCCTCCAAGCCATGGCACCAGGCAGGCACCTTACTTCCCTCTCCTTCCCAGTTCTACCCCCTAACAATTGAGTCCCTATCAGAAGCTGTTTCCTTCCCTGTGGTGTCCCTTGCCACCCTTTTGTGGGTCTCCCTTGTGGATGTCCTCAGCATTCATCTTGGTCTCCACTGAGGGTGCCATCATAGAGGAACCTTGCTCTGCCAGACTGGCGTATGATTTGTGTAGAGATACAACTAGGGGTCTTCACCTCTGTTCCACCACCTACACCCTCCCAGAACCCACTGTGGTACAACTGCTCTTCATACTTGCAACCTCTGAGGCAGTGGTTGTGGCAGTGGTGTTCTTTGGGTGGGGGAGGCCTCCTTAGTCCTTGCCAGTTCAGCCTGGAGGTGGGCAATCTCCTCCCTCAGAGCTGACAGTTTCCTGCAAATAGAACAGCAACGTAATTTCCAGAATGTCTCCTGGAAAACTGCTGACCCACAGCCAGTGCATTGCACCACTCCCCACATGTCCCTCTCCCTTATAATGCACAGTATGTAATATATATAATTTTTTTTTTTTTTGGTGGTGTGTACCTACCATTTATGCACTGTGATTAGTGCAGGTACAGGTTGTGAACTGGGGGGAGCAGGGAAAACTGAAGTAAGGTCCCTGCCTGGTGCCATGGCTTGGAGGGACAGGAAGCGCATCCTCAGGATCACGAGAACAGCTGCACGGGAGTCTGAGCTGGACATCATTGTCCACCTAGAGACAAATGACTTGGCTCAACATGAGATTAGAGCAGTGCAGAAGGACTCTGTAGTACTGGGGAGGGGCCTAAGACAAGTAGCACACACAGTATCCTTCTTAGAGGTGCTGCCTGTCAATGGCATGAGTGAGGCAAAGGGTACTTTGCACCATGCAGTTTAATGAATGGTTGAAAAAATGGTGTGGAGCACAGGGGTTTGGCTTCATTGGGGACTGGGGTTCCACCTGGAGGACACCAGCCTATACTGGCAGGATGGTCTGCATCTGTCCAGGAAGGGAACAAGTCTTTGAGCAATCGGTTTAAATACTTCATTATAGCTTTTAAACTAGTCAGAGGAGGCACTGATAAACAGCAGGAAAATCCCAGCCTCTCCTACAAAACAGGGTACTAAATGTGAAAAAGACCGAGTAGAAAGGTCAGTGGGGGATGCTGCAACAGAAGGTAAAGCCATCAAAAAATGGAGAGCAATGAGTACCAATGCCCATAGTCTGAGTAATAAGCTTCCTGAATTAGTGGCCTTGATGGAGGAGGAACATCTGGATATCGTGGCAGTCATAGAAACATGGTTCGCACAAAACCATGACTGGGACGTAAACATACCAGGATACACTATCTACAGGAGGGACAGAGTGGGTAAAAGAGGAGGAGGAGTAGCTCTTTACATAAGGGAAGGAATCAAAGCAACAGAACAAAAGGGAAAACAGGAAGGAGAAGAAGCACTGTGGGTAAATTTGGAGACCGGCAATGGCACCACAATCCGCACAGGGGTTGTATGCAGACCCCCTTCTCAGGGGGAGGAAATGGACAAGGAAATGATAGAAAGTATACTTAGTATGGCAGAAAAAGGGGAGATATTGCTGATAGGCAATCTGAATATACCAGATGTTAGCTGGAGTGCAGTTGCAGCAGCCACTTTGAAGAATGGGGTTATTCTAGATGCCCTACAGGGGGCATGCCTTAGACAACTAGTATTGGAGCCCACTCAAGAGGGAGCAATCTTAGACCTGGTTCTCTCAAATGGAGATGAAGAGAGGATCACAGATGTAGAAGTGGTTAGCCTTCTGGGAACTAGCGACCATCGAACAGTATGGTTCACAATAAACACAGCAATAGAGTCAAGCCATACAAAGGCAAAGGTACTGGACTTTAGGAGGTCTGACTTTGCCAAAATGGGTGAGTGCCTAAGGAATGCACTAGCAAATGGGCAGGAAGGAGGGGTGGAAGAACAATAGGGAATAATAAAAACTGCCATCACAGAGGCAACAAGCCTTTGGGTGAAGCAAATAAACAAAACTAAATGATGTAAGAAACCACTATGGTTCTCAAAGGAAGTGGCAGTGAAGGTTCAAGAAAAAGAAAGCTTTCAGGAAGTACAAGGAATCACAGAAGGAGAAGGACAGAGAACTGTATCAGTTAAAGAAAAGGAAGCTGAAAGGCAGTCAGAACAGCAAAGGCCCAAACCGAGGAAAAGATAGCCAACTCAGTCAAGAAGGGGGATAAAACCTTTTATAGGTACATCAGGGAGCGAAGGAAGACCAAGGGAGGGATAGTGAGGCTTAACAAAAGAGGGGGAGGGTGGGCAGAGGGTGACTGTGAAAAGGCAGAGATACTAAACAAATAGGGGGGAGGTACCTAAAACAAACAGTTGAAACACTTTGGATACAAAAGTTGATACCAGCCCATTTACAGAAGAAAGGGTTCTGAAAGAACTCTTAAAACTGAAGGTGGACAAAGCAATGGGGCCTGATGGGATTCATCCCAGAATTCTAAAAGAACTAAGGGTAGAATTAGTGACACCACTGACAACCCTGTTTAACAAATCATGGGAGGATGGGATGGTACCCGAGGACTGGAGGAGGGCAGATGTGATTCCCTTCACAAAAGTGGGAGCAAGGCAGAGGCAGGAAACTACAGACCTGTTAGTTTAACCTCAGTGGTAGGGAAAATGATGAATCACTTCTGAAGAAAGAATTGTCGAGTATCTAGAGGCCAGAGGGGCACAGGACCCAAGGCAGCATGGATTCACAGCAGGAAGGTCATGCTAGACAAATCTGATAGATTTCTTTGACTGGGTGACCAAAGTAGTAGATCAGGGAGGGGCTGTGGACATGGCCTACCTAGACTTTAGCAAGGCATTTGACACAGTCCCACACAAAAGATTAATATACAAGTTAGCTAGCCTAGGAGTGGGTCCCAAAATGACAGCCTGGGTAAAAAATTGGCTGGAGAATAGGACACAGAGAGTAATAGTAAATGAGTCACTCTGAAGAAAGGCGGTTACTAGTAGGGTACCATGAGGTTCAATAATGGGACGGTCCTCTTCAATGTCTTTATAAAGCGACATTGCAGAGGGACTGGAAGAAAAAGTGTGTCTCTTTGCAGATGACACAAAGATCTGCAACAAGTTGATGCACAAGGTGGGGTGGAAAGGATGAAAGGGACTTGGAGGTTAGAGGAATGGTCAAATGTATGGCAGCTTAGATTCAATGCTAAGAAGTGCAAGCTAATGCACCTGGGAAACAAAAACCCAGGGGAAGAGTACACAGTGGGGGGTGAGATACTAACAACAACAAAAATGGAAAGGGACCTGGGGGTAGTCATATCAGCTAACCTAAAGGTGGGCAAGCAAGGTGAGAGGGCAGCAAGGAGTACTGGGGGGATACTGGGATGCATAGGGAGAGGCATCACCAGTAGAAAACAGGAAGTTATTATCCCTCTGTACAGACAGCTGGTCAGACCCCATCTGGAGTACTGCGTGCAGTTCTGGAGACCCAGTCTTCACAAAGACATAGACAGGATGGAAGCTGTCCAGAGGAGGGCAACTAAAATGGTGCAGGGTCTGCACCGGAAGACATATGAAGAGACTTAAGGAGCTTAATATGTATAGCCTCGAGGAAAGGAGGAGAGGGACATGATAGAAACTTTCAAGTACCTCAAAGGAATCAACAAAGTCCAAGAGGGTAGCATCTTTCAAAAAGAGATGTGCAAGAACAAGGGGCACAATTTGAAGATAGAGGGAGCAGCTCAGAGGTAATTTAGAGTATTTTTTCACAGAGAGGGTTGTGGATGCATGGAGCAGCCTTCTGGAGGAGGTTGTGGAGTCAAAAACAGTGGTGGAATTCAAGCATGCATGGGACAGTCATAAGGCAATTCTAGGGGGTGCGGGTAGGAAGAAGTAGGCTGCTGGTTAACTAGGATCTGCAGCTTATCCAGTAGGCAGGGAAATGGGCAGACTGGGTTGGCCAAGCGGTCCTTATCTGCCGTCAAATTCTATGTTTCTATGTTTCTATGGGTTATTAAGAATATGACAGTTCTACCCCAAGACATGTTGAGGAAGTGGTGTCAGAACTTTGGCTATAAAGGAAATGCCACACCCCTGGGGGGGTGGCGGGTGGAGAAGGGGGGTGGGTTGTCCACAAGCACAGGTGACTATTAGAAATAATCAAATACACCACTGCTCCACCACCCTGATGAGTACTGTCCTTTATAGTAATTCAACTAACCACCAGTAACTTATTTAAAAATAGTTTAACTATCACAAAATCCTACGCACCAGTAAATTATTTAAAAATAGTTTGTGTCCCAAAATCCTAGTAGTCAATCCAGCTACCCCAAGGGACACCCAAAATGCAGTATTCAAACCCTTGTGAAGTTACTTCCAAGACAAGCAGAGTTTGCAACCTCCTTATTCACTCCTCAGCCACCTGTAGTTTATTTAAAAATAGTTTAACTGTGAGAAAATCCTAGTAGACAATCTAGCTACCTCCAAGGGTCACCCCAAATGCAGTATTTAAATCCTTCTGAAGTTACTCACAAGATAAACAGAGTTTGCAAGCCCCTTCTTGGTTAACCACTAAATAAATATGTAAATAAAAAGCAATTACCAAGAGTAGTTAGTTTCACCTCCCACAGAATTGAGCAAAAGTGCACGTTGTTGCAGAGATCAAGTGCAATATAGAATTTCCCACACAGCTCACAGCTGAATAAACAAGTAGTGTCCTTCCAGGTCAAGAAGATGTGCTTGTATGTAGTCCTGGTTTCATAGGAGGCAGAGGAAGCAGGCAAATACACATAGAGTTGTAATGATAACAGCTGGGGAAAAGTGTGTGTGATGTGCCAGATAGGATAGGAGCCCCTAGTGGCAACTGCATATAACCTGCTAATAGTGGAGTGGACACAGAAAATGTCACTGCTATCAGAGATATAGCCCTCTAGTGGCTAGAAGATATAATATTTTAATAGAAAAGTCAGCACTTAAAAAAAATAAGTGAATAAAAGCTGGGCTGGCTGGCAGTCAAGCTGTTCTTTTTTTTTACCAATTATTTTACCAGGTGAGACACACTAAGCTGAAAGCTTGTTTGCAGGTGCAACCTGGGAGCACGAGGAAGTTAAGTGACTTGCTCAGGGTTACACAGTATGCACCTAGGGGGCTGTGGGATTCAAACCCATGTCTCCTGATTTGTAGTCCATAGCCTTAACCCACTGTGTCATACTGCCTGTTCACCCTGGAAGAGCTCTCAGAGAAGCCACAGCTCCCATGGGAGAGGTTGGAGGCAGACGCCCATTTAGGGCTAGTGGCCTGTGGATGGGAAAAGGAACAATCAATTTAAAGCAAAAAACACAAAGGCAGTGGCAGCTAATCCCATAGGCCCCAGGAAGATGGGAAGGCGAACTGCATAACAAAGGCTCTGCACAGAAGTTTCTCTAAAATTAAGTCAAAAAGATCTTTAACACCTTTGGCTAGAAGGGTGGGGGGGGGAGACGATTAGTAAGTAAAGCAACAGGGAAAAAGAAAGGAATATCAGAGCAAAGGACAGAGATAGGTAGCAGTGCTAAAATGCAAGACAATCATTCAGATAGTAGAAATTTAAAGAAAGGATATAGGGTGCCTTGGAGTGCTTATTGCCACTCCCTCAGCTCAGGCAGGGTTACAGGGTGGAAAGGAGCATACAAACTATACCTCTAACAATATTTGGCAACTTATATCACAGTAGGGTAGACATTAACCATTATTAAAAAAACAAAATAGAATGCTGAATTCAATAAAGTATACAGAGAAGTAAATACAACCCAGCAATATAAACGATTATGCAAACTAAGCAGCTTAGGGAGATGAAGGCAGTGGTGAATAACAGAGAAGGAAAATGGTGAAGTTGTTAAATTTAAAACTGCAGTTACAGCCAGCCCAGTGGCGCTGAGGGGTTGAGGTGCTGGACACCACACCTCGCCCCACCTTGGTGACCCATGTTCAGGAATGGGCATGGACCGCCGGGGGTCGGCAGGAGAGGAGAAGGATTAAGCTTCTGGAGGACTGCTCTCTTTCTCCCGGAAGGGTAGGGGAGTTGGGTCTGGAGTCGCTCACCACCTGGTGGAGCCTGGGGGGCATGGCATTGCACTGTAACATGGGTGGAACTGGGACGGATGCTTGCTGTACGCGCTAGCATCATTGCACGTTCCCAGCTCTAGGTGAATTTACAATTAAAAAAACCCACCACCACCCATGTATGAGCCGGGGATTCCGTGGCCTGACCCTTCAGCTACCTTCAGTTCCACCTCAGCGGCCCCACCCGGGGGGCATCCCTGGGTGAGGGTAGGAGTCACAAAGCCTAGGGCGAGCCCATTTGTGGGGTTAGGGGTGTTGGTGGGGCAAAAACATCAATGAAAAATAAATAAATAAAACTGTAGTTGCGGTAAACATCTGAAAAAAAGGAAAATTGACACTGGTTGGGTCAGCACATGCATTTCTATAATGTGTAAATGCAAGGTACAGTACTTCAAAATGTGATGGGGTGGGACGGTGGGAATGCAATGGCAAACATGGCTTTAGAACAACTAAAGTTGTGTACACCTTTTAGAATACTATAGCTATGAGATTTCAAAATGTTACCAGGTTGCAACTGTGAAATGCAGCAATGACACAATCTCAGAAAGTCACTGGAACACATAATTTTGGAATGTGGTGGTAACACACAATTTCAGAATGGGATGGTGATGCACAGTTGTGGAATGTGGTGGTGACATGCGATTTCAGAATGTGACTGTGATGCACAGGTTCAGAATGTGGTAGTGATGCACCAGTTCAGAATGCAGTGGTAATGCACAATTTCGGAAAGTGGCAGTGAAACACAGGTTCAGAATTTGGTGATGATGCACAATTTTAGAATGCAGTGGTATTGCACTGGTTCAGAATGTGGTGGTGATGCACAGATTTGAAATGTGGTAGTGACACACAATATCAGAATGTGGCAGTGACTAACAGGTTCAGAATGCTGCAGTGATGCACAAGTTTGAAATGCAGCAATGATGCACAGATTCGGAATGCGATGGTGATGCACAGTTTAGGAATGCAGCAGTGACACACTGGTTCTGAATGTGGTGATGATGCACAGTTTTGGAATGCAGTGGTGATGCACAGGTTCAGAATGTGGCAGTGATGCACAGGTTCAGAATGCAGTGATGATGCACAATTTTTGAATGTGGTGGTGACGCGTAGTTTAATTTGTAGCATAATTTGTGAATTACTGGCAAGTTCCTCTAATTACATGCATTTGACAAAATGGTCATGAGACTGCTCAGTATAGCCCATTCTTGCTGCCAAACAGTCAAGAGACAGCAACCAGTTTGGGACCATGTTTTGTCAATTTCTGACACAATTTGTGAATTATTGGTGAGCTCCTCTAAATACACAAATTTGCCAAAATGACCATGAAACTGCTCAGTATAGT
Source organism: Neoceratodus forsteri (assembly GCA_016271365.2). NCBI lineage: Eukaryota > Metazoa > Chordata > Ceratodontiformes > Ceratodontidae > Neoceratodus > Neoceratodus forsteri. The sequence continues at coordinate 177,759,877 of CM057455.1, forward strand.
TTATGTTTGCTCCCAAACAGTCAAGAGACCGCAATCGGACAGTTTGGGACAAGTTTTGTCAATTTCTGACACAATTCATGAATTATTGATGAGCTCCTCTAATGACAAGAATTTACCAGAATGGTCATGAAACTGCTTAGTATGGCCCTTTCGTACTCCCAAATAATCAAGAGAGCAACTGGACAGTTTGGAACCATTTTTGGATAGATTCTGTCAGCGTTCATGAATTATTTGTGAGCTCATCTAATTGCATGAATGTGCTGTAATTCCCACAAAACTGAACAGCATGGCCCAATTTTGCTCCACCCAGTCAAGAGACTGCAACAGAACAGTTTGGGGCTAGTTTTGTCAATTTTTAACACAATTTGTAAATTATTGGTGAGCTCCTCTAATTACACGAATTTGCCAAAATGGTCACTAAGCTATTCAGTGTGGCTTGTTCTTGTTCCTAGATAGTCAAAAGACAGTAACCGGACAGTTTGGGATTATTTTTGGACAGATTCTGTCAATGTTTGGGAATTATTCGTGAGCTCATTTAATTGGATAAATGTGATGTAATTCCCAAAAAACTGCTCAGTATGGCCCATTCTTGCTCCCAACCAGTCAAGAGACTGCAGGTGGACAATTTGTGACCATTTTTGTCAATTTCTGACACAATTTGTGAATTATTGGTGTGCCCCTCTAATTACACAAATTTGTCAAAATGGCCATGAAACCACTCAATATGGCTTATTCTTGCTCCAAACCAGTCAAAAGACTGCAACTGGACAGTTTGGGACCAGTTTGTCAATTTCCGAAACAATTCGTGAATTATTGGTGTGCTCCTCTAATTACACAAATTTGCCCAAATGACCACAAAACCACTCAGTATGGCCCGTTCTTGCTCCCAACCAGTCAAGAGACTGCAACTGGACAGTCTGGGACCAGTTTGTTGTCAATTTCTGGCATAATTTGTGAATTATTGGTGAGCTCCTCTAATTCTAAGAATTTGCTGGAATGGGCATGAAACTGCTCAGTATGACCCAGTCTAGCTCCTAAGTAGTCAAGAGACAGCAACTAGACAGTTTGGAACCATTTTTGACAGCTTATGTCAATGTTTGTGAATATTCGTGAGCTGATCTAATTGCATGAATTTGCCAAAATGGTCAAGAAACTGCTTAGTATGGCCCGTTCTTGATCTCAGCTGGTCAAGAGACTGCAACTGGACAGTTTGTGATCATTTTGGGGGCAGATTCTGACAATATTCATGAATTATTTGTGATGCTTTTTAATTGCATGAATTTGCCAAAGAGGTTAAGAAACTACTCAGAATGGCCGGAACCACTGTCTTCACCATGGTAGGCTCTGATGCGGCAAGAGCAAGTAAAACCATACTCGGAGTTCTTGCCACACAAAAGCAGCACAGTTGAACTGGGCAGCCACATCGGCTCAGACCAGAGTTTGTTTTAAATGAGCACTATAGGTACAGTTTCTTAAGCTTTGGAGAAGCAGGTCACGCAAGGTTGCTGTCAGGGAGGAATGGACTATGAGTTCAGGATGTAACATAATCAATGACTCTTCACTGGAATTGACTTTTTTTTGAATATGTGTAGGTAGTGAAATCAGGGTTACAAACAACATAATTTTAAATCAAAGTAACATATAAACCTAATTTTTGTCATGAGATTTATTGGGGGTATGCTTATTCTAATTTTGCAATGTACTGTAGCACTTTTGGTGGGAGTCCCTCCTTAAAACAGCTGACTACTCTGAAACTGCAGCCCTCTTCACCCTTGTATTTGATGTTCAGAAATAGAAATATTAAGCCTGTTCTTCTCAAAATAACCCTGATAAATATTGCCAATCAACAATTGGTTGTTGCAGTTGTTTTTTGACAAGTATTTTCTGAAAATAATCATCTCGTACTGTTGTTGGCTGCCATAATAGAACATTAAACAGAACGGCTTGGCCTCTGCAACAAATCTGCTTTTGTGCCTGTAATGAAGATATTGCTAATTTTAGGAAAATTTACCAAGTGGGCACAAGCGACCTTTGTGATTTAAGTTCACATTTCTCCTAGCAATTATGTTCCTTCTCTTTCTGATGTTTTCTTTAATAACAGGGGTTCAAATTATACCTCATCCTTTTACCCCAGTGAATAGCAGTCTTTAAGGAATTAGAATCAAAGGATATATTGACTAAGGATTCTTACTACAGTTGCACCTTTTAAGAGGTACTATGCTTGAGCACTGGATTTTGGTGATATCTTAAGATTGTTTATGTCACAGCAATATTTTGGGATGTCAACAAAATATATATGTTTTATATTGTAACAAACTTCCTAAAGTTTCAGTCACAAGTTTAATTGTTTAATAAGGGCACTATAGCTTCTGACAATTTCTGCTCTGTGAGGAAGTTAAACCCCCAAATGGTAGGTGGCAGGCAGAGCCCTGCCTCCTAAAAGAATAGGGAAACTTTATTTTGAACCCTGGCAGCATTCAATCGATCAAACATTTATTGTTTGACTATTATAGTTATCAACAATTGCAGCATTCATTAAATTATTTTGCCTGGAAGAATTCTTTTGGCTCTTTAACGTACCCTATCTGATCACATTTGCCTGAACAAGTGCAAAAGAATTCTTAAGAGCTGACATTAAAAGTATCTAGGATGCTGACACTGTTTGCTATAATAATCCATTTGCAGCTGTGTCATCTCTCACTGAGCCGGGCCAGGCAACCCCACTGTCAGCTACCGAGCATCAATGCACAGGGGCACACAAAACCAGGAGACATCATACTAGGAGGAATATTTTCTGTTCATTATAAAAGTGATCCCCTAGAAAATTCCTTCAAGGAGCAACCGAACCCTGGAACCTGTAAAAAGTAAATAAAGATTTTGTTTTGGGGAGGTGATTCTTTAACTTTTCCGCTGTGTCATACATAATTTGCTTGATAAATCATAAACCAATATTGAATGGTGTTACTAACTAATGTTATCTTGTGCATCTAAACACCTGCTCTCGAAGAAGCAATCAGTAACTTATTTGTGGTGTATCTCCATGCATACTGTGAAGGACTAATATGTTTTAAAAAAAGTTATAAAGCAAAATGAATGATCATTTTTCTGATTGGCAAACAAATGTCTGCTAATCAATGAATAGGAACAAAGAAATTACACTGCAATACAGGGCAACTGTTTGTTTGTGTTATGTTTGGGTTACGCAGTATAATGCACCATGCATAACCACAATCATACTAGGGATCAACTTGAAAAATGTCTTTTATCAAAAGTGGTGGAGTTGAACTTTTAAATATCATGGGGGGTTCAAAAAGGCCAGATGCAGACACAAATGTATTTTCCACATGTGTCACCCAGATTGTACAAAAACTCTGGAGCTCTCTTTTCCTACTGGCACAAGTGCTTGCCACAGTTTCTTGATTTGTGGCAGCTTGTATTAAAGAACATGGGGCACATAACAAAAATGTCACATAACAGCAAAAAAGCTGGAGCATGCATGAGAAAATGCAGCATTTATCTGAAGCTGGTGAATGTATCAGAAAGGGCCACATTTATCCAAAAATGGTACATGGATCAGAAAATGGTGCAGTCATCATTCTATGATTCTGGTTCCACCTTTTGTCATCCAAACTACTAGAATGCCTAATATATGGTTTAACAGTGCAGACAGAAACCTGCTTTGAAAATTTGGGTGGACAGATCTAGTTTGAAAATCCTGCCTCATGTCTTTATAACTTTGAAACATAAGGCCAGCTATTCAGAGCACTTGCTTATGTAATTTCGTGACTCGTGTACATTTGTACCACATTTCCTTGAGCAGACAACTGCCTTCTTCCAAGTTCTAGACACAGCAATGGAAATTATGTCTAGAATGTTTGGTCCAGGATTATTGTACTAACAATTGCCTGCTCCAGAATTCTAGAGACATAAATAAAATTTATCACTAGAAATTTGGGATGGGAATTTATGTGAGAAAAAGTCTTTTAGAATTTTCATATGCAACCAAATTATATATTTTGTGCATCTGGCTAATATTTCTGGCAAATGACATCATCTTTGGGAGCCAACAGAAAGGTTTCAGGGTCAGAGTTGTACTGTGATTCACTAACAATTTGTAAAAAGGGGCAGGACATGAACAAATGGGGTTTAACATTAAAAATGTTCTGCACTGGGTTTGTGGAGCACAACAATAATGACCCATTAAATACACAAGTTAGGCACTCACCACCTTAATGTCACGAAACCCCACTCTGGCTCCATATTATATTAGACGTGCTGTGAAAATATCTCATTATTTAGTTACATAGGCATATTCAAACACACAGATGACCCCTACACTCCTGAGGTTTTCTGATCTCTATGACCCTTTATCAAAGGCTTCTATCATTAATCACCAATCTCCTTAAATACAAACTTGTGATCACATCAGAATAATATACCAACACCAACTACAAAAAAGCTTGTAAACTTCTTTAAACCTTATCTGCACAGCTCTTCTGATATAATATGGCACCAGAATATGTTAATGTGGTGAGTGCCAGACTTGTGTATTTACATACTGATGAACAAATGAGGGTTGCCAATACATGGCCATGGGTGGCCACCCAGCAAGAGCTGTACAGAATTTGTTTACTGCATGTGAAAGTCTTGAAATATTGGCATATTTAGCATTGGCTGAGTTTTATGAAATACTGGACTTCTAATAATTTGCAGTATTACATCATGCACAAAGATCTCATGTTTTAGGAGATGGGGGTTGGGGGGGTAATTAAAGAGCCAGCCTTGAAGCATCACAGTTATGCTTATGAGAAGTAACCAAAGAAATAAATTAAAGAAAACACTTTGGTTCTCAACGAGAGCCAGGGAGACAGTAAAAGCCATAAAGAAAGCCTTCTGCAATAATAAAGAGAAGTATTGGGATGTAGAAAGGGAGGAATATCTTTAGAACAATAGGGAGGCAAAGAAGGTGATTAGGGAGGCAAAAGCAGACACAGAGCTGTGATTAGCTACGGGGGTCAGGAGTGGAGAAAATTTTTTTTTTCATTATTTAAAAGAAAAACAAAGAAGGGGTGGAGGTAGTTAGGATATTAGATGAGGGCAGGGTGATAGAGGATGATGAGCAATAGACTACAGCTCTGAATGACTATATTTGCTCCATTTTCAGCAGAGAATATAGCTGCCCACTGCCTAATAGTGGCAAAAAAGTGACTGTGAAATAGATGGAGAAACCAAGAGTTGCTAGGGATAGGGTCCAAAAAGGACTAATAGCCCTCAAGGCAGACAAGGCACTGGGTCCAGATGGAATACATCCAAATGTACTTAGAGAACTGGCAGATAAACTAGCTGAACCTCTGGCAAGCCCATTTAATAACTCTATTCAAATAATGATAGTCTCAAGGAACTGGAGGGTGGCAGACTGGCTTGCACTCCATAAGTGGGGGGGGGGGTCAAAGAACAAGCAGCAAACTACAGACTTGTTAGTCTTAACTCTAATAGAGGGAAGCTGAGGAAGTCTCTGATCAAAGTAGACCTCGTGGACTAGCTGGAGGGTAATGGCCTTCAGGATGTTAAACAGCATGGTTTTGTGACAGGGAGGTCCTGTGAGACAAACCTAATTGTCTTCTTTGACTGGGTAACTAGGGAATCGGATAAAGGCAATGCCATGAATCTATTCTATTTTGACTTCAGCAAGGCATTCAACTCTGTGTCTCACAGATGCCTGCTGAAGAAGTTGGAGGAAATAAGGGTGGCTTGGTATGTAGTTAGAATGGTGGATAATTGGCTAAAATGGAGACAGCAAGGGGTGGTGGTGAATGGAATTAAATCAGATTCAGAGCAAGGTCATGAGTGGGGTACCACAAGGATCTATCCTGGGCCCTGTCCTTTACAACATGTTCATCAGTCACATTGGGTAAGGGATCTAAGGTAGGTTAAATATTTTTGCAGATGACGCTAAGCTCAGCAGAACTGTGGATAGTGCTAATGGAATTAAAGAACTACAAAATGAACTATGAAAGCTAGAGAGGTGGACAAATGTCTGGCAGTTAAAATTCAATGCCCAAGAGTGCAGGGTGATGCACCTAGGGAAAAAGAACCCCAGGACAGAATACTGGATATGTGGGGTAAAACTCAGTACTACACCTAAAGACTGTGATGTGGGAGTCATCATTAGTGACACCCTTAAGCAGGCTAACCAATGTGACAAGGCTTCTAACAAGGCAAACAGGTTGCTGAGGTGTATTGGGAAAGGTACTGATAGTATGAAAAAAGAAGTGATACTCCCCCTCTGTAGATCCTTGGTGAGGCCACACCTGGAGTACTGTGTCCAGTTCTGGAACCCTCACCTTAGAAAGAACATAGATAGGCTGGATGTGGTACAGCTTGGGGTGCTGAAGACGATTCAAGACAAATAAGGAAAGTCCTCTGAGGAATGCCTTACAGCACTGAGCATGTATTCCTTGGAAACCTGAAGGGAGCAGGGGGATATCATAGAAACATTCAAATTTTTGAAAGGAATAAAGTGAACTTCTAGGAATTATATAGGAGGTACACCAGTTCAATGACATGTAGGTACAGCTGGAAGCTGATAGAAGGAAGATTCAGAAGGGATGTGAGAAAATATTACTTAATAGAAAGAGTGGTGGAACTGTGGAACTGCCTGCCAGCAGAAGTAGAGGAAGCTGTAACCGGGGGGATTCTAATGAGCTTGAGAAAAAATGTAAGGGATAGTGATCACTAGTAGTGACAAGGAAGGAGAGTGGAATAGAACAACTAATGGGAGGGTTAATGCTAGGCTGTGGGGTTTTGTTGGGACTCATCGGCAGACTGGATGGACTTTTGGTCTTTTCTGCCCAAACTGTCTATGTTTCTATGAAAAAAATAAGTCACAGGAAAAAGCACCCACATCACAGGGATTTTTCCTTCCTCACAGGAAAGAATAAATAAATATTTGCCACCATATACTATGTCCTGAAGTTGCAGAAAAAATCCTGATGTCACAGACAAAAAAAGCAAACTTTCAGTTCACATGAAACATCTTTGTAAACTGCCAACTTAGCAAAATGCAAATGTTCCTGAAAGTTGTCACAACTCTGTATTCCACATTAACAAACTGAGGTCTTCTTTACTTATTTCATTTTTATTTGTGATATTGCAAGGGGGACTATGAGTGTTTTTTTTACTAGTACTCAGTCATACTGAAAGCAGATCTTTGTGTTTCTAGGGGTACATGACAATTTGCTCCCGCAAATCATACCTCTCAACCTCCTGCCTCATAAATCAGGGACAAGGCTTAAAAAAATCAGGGACAAAGGATCAAAATCAAGGACACATCTTCAGAATTAGTGATATCCACTCAGGAAACTAATGTAAATAACACCAAACCCTCAAAGCTCTAAAAAAACTGCTTTCTGTATTTTTGGGAAAATGGGAAGGGTACCAAGAAACATTGCAAAGCTCAGCCAATATGAAGCACGTTTATTCCCTTGGTCTCTCGCTCTCTCAATCCAAGTAAAAGAGTCTCGGCAAAATAAGAAATATTAAAAAAATATACATATATATATATTAATTTAAATATGTGTCTGTGTGTGAAGTAAAAACATAGGTTTGAATATTTGTCTCTGTGTGGCTGATGCCTAGCAACTGTAGACACAAACACCAGTCAAGCACCTAAATTAATCATATACAGTAAAACACAATAGCAGGGACTACTTTTTGTTATTTTTTTACTGATCATATTATTATACTGTTTTTTATTTCCACTTTCTATCTGCATTTGTTTTTAGTTAACTTTCTTTACTGGGGAGCCCATTTTATAAGTGCAATAACACACTCCGAGGTGTGGGTTACATGCTGATAAAGGCATGCCCAGGGGCATAAGGCAAGCGCCTCGTGCCTTAGTACACCCCTGGGTGTGCTCTTATCAGCACGTAACCCGCACCTCATCGTAAGTTGTGGCTTGCTTACATCACAGATTTCATAATGGAATCAACATTTCAATCTGTGGTCTCACATATTATACCACTGAATTATAGTTATTATAGTAAGCACAACATTCTAGCAACAATCTCGCTTAACCTGTCAAATGGATCACTTACGGACTGTACCCAATGCTCAATGCACAAATTGCAGCACAAATAGCAGCGTCAGCTTACAATCTATTCTACAGTCATAAAATTCTCTCAATATGCACTCAATTAATCGATTTATCTTACCTGACTATAACTAATGCATACCTAATCAGTGTTGTGGTATTTTTGGAACAGAGAGCACCGTTTCTTCAAACAAGGTAAGCATCTTTTTTAAAAAAAAAATTAATATTGTTTCTATAAAACCTATAATACAGTTGTGCTGCAGTTGCAGTATGTGCTGGGAGTGAAAACAGATAGCGAGTGATACAGAATTAAACAGCTACAGAGCAAAACAGATCATTACTATGTGTTGATTCAGTAATGAAACCTGTGATGTAAGCTGTGCTGTAAGCCTCTATGTGAATGTCAAAATAAAGTTGTGCTGTTTTGGAGCGAGCAGCCTATAATATAGTTATGCTTCAGTGAAACCAGACAGCGAGTGATACACAATTAAACAGATACAAAGCAGAGCAGAGAATCTAAATAAAGTTTTGCTGTGTTGGGAGCGAGCAACAAAGCTAGAAGAGAAAAGGTAGTGAGTTGACAGAGGATGAATTTGTACAGAGCGAGAAAGGCAGGGAGCGTATTGTCGGCAGTGTATTGTCCGGGGGCAATTTCGCGGGAGTGAATTGACGTGCTCCCGTTTCTAGTTTGGGCTGTGAGCTATCCTATTGAAATTAAGGGAAACAGACAAAAAGGAGTCAGGCATAAGGACATTTGATGCTTCAAAGTCAATGTAAAGGGACCCTGTCAACCCCCTTATGCCTCACAGTGGGCCCGATTCTCAAACGCTGCACCAAAATGCAAGGTGCGTGCACCAAGCAGCAGGACACAAGCAGCAAGCTGCGCCAAGACACAAGCAAGACGGGATTCACAAACGCACCATGCGCGAATGCAAAGACCAGCTGCGTCAAGCACCCCATGTGCCAGCACAGTGCCAGAAGGCAGCTAGCGCCATGATGCAGGGTGAGTGGTGACAGGGGTAAGACATGCAGGACGAAGGAGTGCAATTCACAAAGGTGCACCAAACAGCAGATTTCAAACACCTGCTACACCACACAGAGCTGATCTAAGGGGACTTAGAAAAAGGAAGGGAAGAGGCAGGGCAGTGATACAGGACTGAGACACAGGACTGCAGCAGGTCAGAGACAGATGACTGCCATGAGGATGCTAGCACCACAGGCCCTACTGGGCATACAGCTGGCCATGCAATACCATAGGCAACATGCCCACCAGGCTGCACAACAGGGTGGTGCTGCATAGCAGGTGCACAGACATCAGCAACCCAGACACCGGAGGCATGCCATGCATGTGTACCGGCCACACACCACCCACATGAACCTGACTGAGGAGCAGTTCATCACACAATATTGACTAGGCAAGGCAGCTATAGCAGAGCTATGCCAGGAACTTGAAGCTGACCTGAGAAGCAGGACCCAGAGAGGCCATGCCATACCAATAGAAGTGAAGGTATGTGCAGCCCTAGTGGTAATGGCCACTGGCGGATTCCAGACACCGAGTGGCGACACTGTGGACATCTCACAGCCCTCTGTATCATAGTGCCTGAGGGCAGTCATGGATGCCCTCATACACAGGTCACACCGATACATCCACCTACCCACAGATGCCCAGGAGCAACTGGCAATCAAGCAGGGATTCTACAGCACAGCAGGATTCATATGTGTGCTTGGTGCAGTAGACTGCACACACATCGCCATAAGGACACCATCGGATGAACCAGAGACCTATGTCAAACATAAGGGCTTCCATTCCATGAATGTACAGGTCATCTGTGACAGCAGGTGCAGGATCCTTGACATTGTGGCACAGTATCCAGGGTTCACACACGATGCGTACATCTACAGAAACTGTGGAGTGTGTGAGGCCTTCCAGAGTGGGACACTCACAGATGGCTGGCTGATTGGCAAGGCACACACAGACACACGCAGCATGGGTGGGCAAGGGACGTATGTGGGTACAAAACTAACCAACACCTCCCAACCCAAAGGTGACAGCATATACCCACAACAGCCTTGGCCGATGACACCAGTGAGGCTTCCACAGAGTGCAGCAGAGCAACGGTACAACGATGCCCACACAGCAACATGCAGTGTGATAGAGTGCGTATTTGGCATTGGGATGAGTTTCCAGTGCCTTGACAGTTCGGGGGTGCACTGTAGTATACACCAGTATTGGCTTGCAAACTGTTCATAGCATGTTGTGTGCTGCACAACATAGCACTGGAACATGACACACCACTGGCAGAGGATGAGGAGGCACCCAGTGAGGATGGTGACACTGCGGGGGAGGAGGAGGAGGAGGTGGAGGAGGCAGTGGGGCCTGCCTATGACTGGTGACAGGAAGGCCAGGCACAACACATACTAGCTGGACAATGAATGCGAGTGCAGCTCATTGCATCACACTTTGGATGAGCACACAACAGCATGTGCAGTGTGCACGGCCACAGGCATGCCAACACCACCATGCTGTATGCTGGCTATGGACCACAGCCTCGAGACCATGGGAGGACCACACACATGCAGCAAAGGCACACAAAACAGGCACACTGGGCAGCAGTGCCATGGAATTGTGGGGAACAACAAAGCAGTGCCAGGAACCCAGGGACCACCATGGAGAGCACACACTGCAGGTGGACCAGAACAGCTGTGGCGATGCAGCGGTGTCGCTGCCTGGGCCCCCACACAGGCAGTGGCAGCACAGTTGACACAGATGTGCCCATTGCCTGTGTGCCACCCCAGACAATGTAATGCACAGTGCCATGGACAGCAGCATGTGTGGCCAGGTGGCCATTGCTAGCAGGGGTGACATGTGCATGAGCAGTGTAATGCAGGGATGGATGGATGGATGTGTAGGTTCACATGCACAGCAGAGACAGCACTAGGCAGCATAGACTGCATGTGATGGGAATGGCACCATGGCCATGTGGCATGCAGCACACTGGTGCTGGTGCCAACATGAATGCTAGTGCAGAGTGGGTACCTGAGGTAGGCACAATGGGGATATGGAGGACAGTTTGGGTTGGAGGTTGCACACACCATGCAGCACAGCAGCAGGTGTTGTACATGGGTGGGCGCAGTGCACCTGAGGCTGCAGGACATGGGTGTGTTGTGGCACACCCATAGGGCATGCCGTGAGGACTGGTACAGTGCCACTGGAGGCATGCCCCCCACAGCTGTGGCACCTGCACAAGCACAGTGTGTGGAGGCGGGGGGGGTGGCAACCAATGCACCGCAGGTTGCGCTGTGCATCAACAATGGGAGGATGCATATCACACTGTGCGGCAGCCACAGCAACGCTACTTGCGTACAGTGTTATCCCATATGCAACACACAGTGCGTTGCGTGCTGCATGCCGACATATGCTGCAAAGCGTGTGCGTCACATCATGGGACTGTTGGGAGAAAGCAGGGAACACATGGAGCTGAGCCACCAGCAGGTGCCGGGCCTCAGTAGCACATGCTAGGCCATACAGGACAGTGCAGCACAGGTCACAGCCCCATAGACACTGCAGAGGGAGGCTAGGGAGTACAGCAGGCACAAGGGCAAACATCAGGTGGCAGTCCCAGTTGCAATGGCATGCTGAAGCAGGGCACCTAACTTCACAGATGATGAGACAGTGCTTCTCATCAGCCTGGCTGAGCAGTGGTGCAGGGTGCTGTTCCCACAGGGAGCACAGCAGTCTGGCCCAGCTGGCAGGGAGAGGATGTGGTCCACCATAGGCAGTAGGCTTCAGGTGGTTTCTGGCATCAGGAGGGCCATGTGGCAGGTCAGACACAGATGGAATGACCTGGCCTGGAGGAAGGGGTGGCTCCTTGTCTACCTGAGGAGGATGGCATTAGAGACAGATGTCCAGATGCATGGTGGACAGCCATGCCAGTCAGGTATGTGGCACCAGTAACATGTCTGACACACAGCACACTACAGTGACCTTGACTGCACAGATGGGTACTGATGATGTCACATACCATTATGTCCCCGCAGGAGAAGGCAGTGGCACCAAAGACCAGGGAAGGCCAGGGGAACATGGACTGGATGGACACGGCAGAGGACCCCACAGAGAGCAACATCACCAAGGTAGGTGTGCAGCACTCATGGCATGTATGCAGTTGTGTAGGCTACTGTGTAGGGACCAGCAGGCAGGGGGATACACACACACACACATGAACTGGAATGGCCAGCACAGGTGTCCGTGGCTGGTGGTTGCTGGTAGGGCACATGCACCATGGACACATGTGTGGGTGTGTGCCCCACACATGGTCGGTGCATGTCACAGCCCATGCAACACGTGACATGGCATGGTGGTGGCCTGCCAGGCTTGGTGGTATGGACAACATGCGGTGAGGCAGAGCATGGGTGCGTGGTGCACTCACAGGCTGTCACATTGTTTTCCAGGTGCCGATGGTGGTGCGAGGAGTGAGCAGCAGGGCCAGGATGCATGGTGGCATTCCCTGGAGCGGGCGATGCAACGTTTGAAGCAGAGCGACTCATGGGCATACACAGCCAGGACCCAGATGATGGCCCAGGGCAGGCAACAGGCGGCACCACATCAGAGTGTGGAGGATGCAACAGATAAGGAGGATGTGGAGTTAACAGAGGAGGGCATCCCAGGTGACCGACAGGTGCATTGCCAGCATACAGGGCCAGGTGACAGTGCTGAGGGACCGCCTGCACCAGGTCCAACGGCCAACATGGCACCAGGCAGGGACACCCGTGGCACAGCTGGCTGGGTGGGTGCTGACCAGACCGGGGATGGGGATGCCCCCATGCATGGTGGTGGTGATGCAACCCCTGAACAAGGTCCAGGGCAGCCCAGGAGTGAAAGGGACACATCACCAGATGGGGATGCGGGGAGTGATGATGTCATGCAGCCAGAGCCGCACACCCTCCGTGACTTTGCCCAGGGACTCAGCCGGTGCATCAGGCCCATGGCAAGGCTGCTGACTGACCTACATGATGCAATGCAAGACCTGCTGGACTACCTGGACCAGATTAGTGGACACTGAGTGGCGGGCATGGGAGTACAACATTGTCCTGGCCCCACTCCTGCAGTCGCGTACATGCCATGAACAGGGCACATTGGGTGGCATGGAAACAGGTCACTGGGACATCAGGGAACTGGTAATTGTGCATGCAATGCAGTTAATTGCATCACTGTTGTAAGACTATTGCTGTGTGTGGAGCTGTGCCCATTGCATTGTGTACCTCTTGGATCACCCTAACTTTTGATGTTGTGTGTTGCTTATGTGTACCCAATACATTGCTGTTCCTTGTGCAAGCTGTGTCTGTGTGTCATTCTGTACTGTGCATGTTCATCACCCGTCTATGCTGTGTACTGGTTGGTGCCAGCCACTGTGTGGGTACCAGCCCACAGGGTCTATGCAGGGCACCATGTGGACAACAGGGACCACTGTCCAGCAACATATTGATTGCACCACATTGTGCCACAGGTATTGTCAATGAGACACACTGGGCACAGCATCAGGACACTGTCTCCCTGTGGGCCTGTGCCACCCAGTGTTGGGGTCCTCTTAGTTCCACAGTGGCATGTCACAGTGGGTAAGCCAAACCACCAGTCGATAAGGTGGGACCCCGTGGTTTGGGCCTGCATGTGTCATGTATGTGCTGGTACCAGATGTGTGGGGCTGGGTGGTGTGCCATGGTGCCAGTTCACAGTTCTGTGTGGCTGCCATGGTGGCGTGCCCCACAGTGGGTACTGTGGGAGAGTGCTGGTGCTGGGTGGTATGTGGAGCGCCTTGTGAGGTAGGGATGCAACAGTCCTGCAGTGGCCCTGCACCTGGATGTAGGGGCATGCATGTCAACATGGACAGGTATGGTGCCGTGTAGCCAGGGGACATGCCTGTGCTGGTGCTCCATGCCATGGTGTGTGCACGCACCACTCTCACTGGTCACATGGGGGGCTTGTCCATTTGGTTGTGGTTGGTGGTACACGGGTGTGGGTGTGCAGTGTGAGTGGTTTGTGGCATGCCATGGTGTACACAGGGCTGGTATTGGGGGCTGTGCAGGTGTCCAGTGTGTGCCATCTGGGATGGCGGTGTGCCTATTGCTAGCACGGAAGGGTGTCACTGTGTGGGAATGCAGGCTTGTATGCATGTCCCATGCTGCAGTGCCGTGGTGGGGTGTGCCATGGCCATGGGCACTGTCCTGGGGATATGGGGTACTGGTGCATGCAGCACAGATATGAATGGCACATGCACCTGTACATCCATGTGAGGTGTGTGTTGTGTTGCGGTCCCTGCCTATGGTCTGTTGTGCACATTGGACCATTGCATTGTGGTGGCCAGCACCGTTGGTTGCCCCCCTGATGCGCATGCCTAGCCTGCTGCGTGCATCCTACTGGTGTGTGTGCTGGCCTCCCCCTCTGGCGTATGGTGTCTGATGGTGCACTCTGTGCAGTGCATGGTGGCTGTACCACTGTGATGCTGCTCTGTGTAGCATCCTGCAATGTGTCACGTCCTGTGTGCACCCCTACCACAGGTGGCACTGTGTGCACCCTGTGCCTCTGTGACCGTTGTCGTGTCACTGGGGGTATCTGTTGTGCCTCAGCAGTCTCTGACATACTGCAGCTTTTGTCCTCCCTAGCTCTGGTCCTGCTGCCAGCCGCTGCAATCTGTGCAACAGGTGCTGCTGATGGTGCTCCTTGCCTGGCCAACCACCCTTCACATGCCATTCTACCTGCCTCAGGGTGGGTCCTCTTGCGGCCTCGGGATGGGGCTGTCATGTGTTGTCCCAGCATCCATGCTGCACTGGATGTTGGTATGGCCATGTTGTTGTCTATCACTGTACTGATCTGTGTCTGTACAGACCGCTCAATGTCACTGACAGGTGGGTGGATGTCCATCCCCCTTTGTCTGCTGTGTTCCAGTACCCCTCTGTGCCTGTGCACACCCTCAGCTGTGCCACTGGGTGTTTTGCTGTGGTTGTCTTCTGTGCCCTGTGTGGCGGTGGCCTCCTGCAGTGTGTGCCCCACTGTGCTACGGCCATCATCCACACCAGCATCACTGCATGGCTCCAGCCCATCCCTTCTGTCTTTTGGGCCCACATGTCTGTCTTCAGAGGCACTCGCATCCAGCTGCTGTTCCCCATTGTCTGTGTGTGTGCCTGCCATGTTGCCCACAGCCCTGTCCTCGGGCATGGCTGTGCATGTCACGTGCTGTGTCAGCACTGTGTCTGGTTGTTGTCCCATAGGCAGAAATGGCTGCCCTATGCCTTGTGCACCCTCATGGCCCTGTCCCACATCCTGTATGCTGGCTGTGTTCCCCATGCTGTGGTGGTCGTCTACTGCCCCTCTGTTGTGCCACCACACACTGCAGTCTGGACATACCTGTAGGACCGGTGCCACACTGGCTGCCTGTTGCTGCATGAGCCTTGTAATCTCCTGCAGTGCTGTTGCCATTGCTGTTATTGCCTCAGTCTGGGTGATATGCTGCCCCATGCTGCATTCCATGATCATGGTCTGCTGTTCTATGGCGTCCATTTGGCATGTGATGCACAGTCGTACAGTATGTCCTGGAGTTGCCTTGTTGTCTGTGTTGTTTGGCATGCCCCTTCCTGTATCCCATGTATGAAGGCTGTGCGGATATCTGCCATTGTCAGCTGTAGCTGTCCCATGTGTGCAACTGTGGCTCTGGTGTGATCCCGTATGCTGTCTTGTATCCCTGCCAGCTCATGCTAGGCTGCCTCCTGGGTGAGCAGGACATCCTGGAAGTATCATGACAGGTCTTCCAGAAGGTCATCCTCTAGTGGCAGTGGTGTTGCATCATGTTCGCCTGCCCCACCTGCACCTCCATGGTCCGGTTTGGCAGTGCTGTGTGCCTGATCATCACGGCCTACAGTGGTGGGTGCATTGTTCACCTGTCCCACCACAGGGCCTTCCCCTCTGT
The DNA here is from genome assembly GCA_016271365.2 of Neoceratodus forsteri. Lineage (NCBI taxonomy): Eukaryota > Metazoa > Chordata > Ceratodontiformes > Ceratodontidae > Neoceratodus > Neoceratodus forsteri. The sequence continues at coordinate 177,775,927 of CM057455.1, forward strand.
CCCCCTGCTGCTGTGTGTCCACCGTGGTCTGGTGCTGGTCTGCAGGTCTGGCCATGGGTGTGCTTTGTCCAGTGGTGCTGCTGCTCTTGGATGGCATGGTATTGCTGTTGGTGTCACTTCCCTGTTGGTCATCTTCCTCACTATCTGTCACCCTCCTGTGGGCCTGGCTCACTGTGCTGTCACTGGTAGATGCCTGCTGTTGTTCCTCATCACTGCTGCTGTGACTGCTGTGCTCTGATGCTTCACTGTCACTATGGGTCACAGCATGGCTGTGGCATGTTGTCTGGTTGCTGTGGTCCGGGCACCTGCTGGGTATACAGATAGATGTGCACAGTGCATTACCTCAGGTGCCCACATGCTGGTATGTGTCCAGTGCCACAATGCATGCCTAGCCTGTAGCAACCAGTGAAGGGTCACCTCCGCATCTCCTGCTGCCACATGGTGGCCCAGGCCACACTGTGTCACTCTGCACCTGACCCCTGGGTCCCTATCCATTGTGGGTCTCTGGTACTCCTATGGTGCATCTGCCTCCACTGGTGGTGCCACATCGGCTGTCTGCACAGTGGTGCCACCTGTCACATGCATGCCCGGTGCTTACCTTGTGCATGTTGGTGCCGATACAGATCTAGCTCAGTGTCACCCTGTATGCTGTGCATGCTGATCTGTGCCACTACACATTCCTCATGTCTGCTGAGGGGCCATGGTTGTGTGGTCCCTCCTCCCATTGTCGTTGTGCAGCGCCTGTTGTGGGCTGCCTTCTCCTTGGCATGGCGCTTGATGTCACAATGCCGCTTCTGCAGCTCTCTCACACTGTGCTTGCTGGGTGCCACTGCATACACTAGTCTGGCTACTTCATCCCATACCTCCTGCTGCTGTATCCGTACCTTCTGGTCCTCTCCCCAGGAGAGTAGCAGGTCTGCCTGTTTAGTGTCACACACAGGTCAGGGCCTTGCACCATTGCACATCATGCTTTTGTACTCCTGCCACATGTCTCACCTACCTGGGCCTCTATTGCATCCAGGAGGATGTCTGTCTCCTGGTCTGTGAAGTTCTTCTTCCTGGAGTGCCCAGTCTTCTTCCTCCATGTCCCTGGGGTTGGCTGCCCCCTCTTTTCTTGCTGTGTCCTCCGTGGTTCAGCCATTCCTCCATCCCTTGCGTTTAGATGCTGCCTGCACCTTGTGTTTCACCTATGCTATTTATTTGATGCACTGTGTGTTCTTATGCCATGTGCACTGTGCACTACATCTGGTGCATGATGCATTCATTACAGAATAGGGTGCACTGCCGATGATGCAGGGGGCTCTGGCTACGGTGCATCCGACGCACCTTGCGCCACTCTAAGGTCATCTTTGAGAATCGGGCCCAGTGTCTCTAGTTTTAAAAACAAAAGTTATGATTGATCATATTCTGTGAAGACTGCTTATACAGCTGATAGCTTGATTCTGATTCTATTTTTCTTTTTAAAAGTGAAAAACAGACTGCCCGCAATACTGGTGTTACCACACAAAAACATGTTTGTTTACAGTCCTTGATCAACTTTCACAGCATTTTTTTCTGGACTTGGGAGCAGCCCAGCACAGTCTAGACACTCATAATGTAGCTGGAGGAGAGGAGACTGTTACATCATGAATGACTATACTATTTGAGGGTGTTCCTGATGTTCAGGAAGTATGCCACCAGAGTAGATCAAGGATTTAAAACAAAAATGTATTGGGTATGATTACACCTTTAGCACACAATTCAGTTCTACAAAGAAATGAAGTAGATAAAACAGCCAGCAACATAAATACATTTTAGAGAAGATAACCAACAATAAAATGTTTTTTTTTATTTAGTTGTTTAACCAGGTATAGCACACTAAGCTAAAAGCTTTTTACAGGAGCAACCTGGGAGCACAAGGAGGTTAAGTGACTTGCTCAGGGTCATACAGTATATAAGTGGAAGCTGTGGGATTCAAACCCAGGTCTGGTTTGCTGGATGTTACCAGATTTGCAGCTCAGAGCCTTAGACCACTGTGCTATACTGCCTCCTTGCCTGTCTTGGTTTTCAACTAGAAATTATATGCTGCAAAAAGGCTGGACAGTGTCAGTGTAACTGTATAATTTCATACTCTCCCAATTTTATTTATAGATTTTCACATTAGGATTGCCTCAAGTGGGTGCAGCACCTCATTTGCAAGAGGCTCCTAGGTGGACAAAAGCAACAGTAAAAGGGCACGTTACAAAGTTACACAATAAATTACACAAAGCAAAATATAAAGTATGAGAAAATAGAGACAATCAACATATCTGATGTATAATATGTAAAACCCATTACTTCTGGCAGGCATACAGCATGTGAAAATGATTAAGGTGATGGGTGCGCAGAAAAGGAGGAAATGTGGTGCTTTATGTGAGGCAAGGCATGAAAGCAATGGAGATACAGGGAATACATGGGCAGCAGAGGTACTGTGTGTTACCCTGGAGAGGTGGAATGGAGCCTGTACTGACGCTAGTGTGATATACAAACCTCCAGCATAAATGGAGGAGTTAGATGAAATACCAGTGGAAGTTATTAGCAAGAAGGCAGGAAACGGGGTCCCGTTGTTGGTGGGGGACTTCAATCTGTCAGATATAGTTTGGAACATCTGAGCTGCAGCTTCAGCTAGAAGCAAGGACATCCTGGTCTCCCTGCAGAGGGGTTCCTCAGGCAACTAGTCAGTAAACCCACTAGTGATGGGGCAATACTGGACCAGGTACTGATTAACAGGGACAGTGTTGCAGATGGCATGATGGGATACTAGCTGAGGAACAGAGATCACCATTTAGTGTGGTTCAATATAAGGATGGCAGTAGGATTGATCCACACAAAGGTGAGGGTCCTGGACTTTAGGAGGGCAGATTTCAAAAAGATGGGTGAGTACTTCAGGGATGACCAGGCAGGGGGAGATAACCAGGGTGGGGTGGATAAACAGTGGGTTAAGCTTAAAGGCCATAGGGAAAACAACAGACCTCTGTGTCAAGAAACTGAGCAAAGAAGAGGAAAAAGGAACCCGCTATGGTACTTGAAAGAAATGACTGAAAACATAAAAGCTAAAATGATTGCATTCAGAAGGTATAAGGAGATGAAGAGGGAGGAGGATAGGGAGCTGTATCGGGGAAACAGACAAAAGTAGGGAGAGAAGTAAGGCGCACAAAGGTACAAAGTGGAAGAGACAATAGCCCAGGCAGTAAGCTAAAGGAGAAAGACCAGGGGTGGGATTGTAAGATTAACAAACACTAGCAAGAGCCAATATGGCTGCAAAATAATGGTGTTGTGGGCAGTGAGAAATGTGTACACTACAGTAGCAATTTTTGCAGTAACCACTGAGCCACCTAATTGCACTTTCTAATTGTTGTGATACACACACTGACTAATACATATACATACATTGGATAAAATTAGCAACAACAAAGTTTGAGAATTAAAAAAAAAATTGTTACTTTTTCTATTATAGAGCAAGCTATGATGGATGAAAGTCTAATGAATGCTTTGGAAATACTATGATACTATAAATATATATATATATATATTAGAGGCAAAAAACTTTGTTTAATGCATCAGTTAGGGTTGTTCCACAGTGACAAAAGTGAGGAAATTCGGTGTGAGGGTTGAAAGCCCCCCTTGGACCCCTCCAGCCCACCCCCCAACTGGCATTGGGGTGTGCGTTGGGGTCGTTGGCCTAACTCTCACCCATCACATGTAAAGAAGCTGAGGAATAGGAGAATGGGGTGAGAGTTAGGACTGATGACCTAACGCACACCCCAATGCCAGTTGGGGGGGTGGGCTGGAGGGTCCAAGGGGGGCTTTCAACCCTAATGCCGAATTTCCTCACTTTTGTAGCTGTGGAACAACCTTAACAGATGCATTAAACTGAGTTTTTTGCCTCTAATTTCCCTTCTTTTTGAGAATGATGATGAGAAATAGTGAATGTAATGTGGCAGTGGAAGGGTCCTGTGCTCCTGCCACGTGATATCCTGTGACATAGTAACAGGAACAGCAACGCAAACAGAAGCACCAACAGTGGCGCACATGGTAACGCAAACGTAAATGGTAAAGGAAACGTTAATAGAAATGCAAGCTAAAGTGACGGTTTAACAGTGATTAAACGGACATCAAGCACACACAAAACGCAACTGGTAACGCGAATAGTGATGGCAGCAGTATTTTAAATGGAAATGTTAAGTGTCACAGCAAAAAGAACGCGAAAGGGAAGAGAAACGGAAACGCGAACTCAAGCGCACATGTAAACATAAACTGTAACATGCACAGGCACGGTACCGTAATTGTAAATGCAAATGGTAAAGTTATCATGAAGAATAACGCCAAAGGAAACAGAAATGGAAACGGGAACAGAAGCGCGTACGGAAATGCAAACCGAAACATGCACTGGCACAGTACCGCAATTGTAAATGCAAATGGTAATGGTAAGAGCAACAATAACAGCAAAGGAAACAGAAACACAAAAGGAAATGCAAGCACAAGCGAAAACACAAACCGTAATGCACATGGTGGTGTAGACGGGAACGGTGCCGCGAACAGTAATGGCAATGCAACTGGAAACAGTAATTGACACAGTAACAAAAGGACACACCCTTCTTTTCCCCAAAACTACATTGAAAAACACAGTGAAAACAAAGTATGTATGCATAATACAGTTGAACCTCGATTATCCGGACCTCATGGGGACAGCAAATCTGTCCGGCTAATCGATCGTCCGGTTAATCGAAAAAACAGAAATTGAAACAAATGAAAAGCAAGCTGTAATGCGGTCAGAAAATATATTACAAAGCACACACAGCAACACAGTTAAAATCAGTTAAAATAATTTAAAAGCAGCATAAAAAGCTTAAAACTAAACTAAACATTCCCCTCTGATTTAAAAAACTCAGTTAATGTCAGCTGTTTAAAGTGCTGCAACCAACCACTTGACACCTTAAGAGTTTAAGCTTGTTGCCTCTATGAAGCTACATCACTCACTTAGTATCCTTTTCGCAATCATGAACAATGGCATAAAAACCTGATCTGATGGAAAAGGAGCACCCTTGCTACGCCGATGAGCAAACCAAATGTAGGTCGCCTTTTCCAGTTTATGATCAGCAGCTGGCTTCAATGCTTTTCTACGTTTAAGTTCCCTCTCATCCTTGACACACAGTTTAAGTAACCCTCAATTAATTGTGTAATTTCCTCAGACAATCAGCAGTCAGTAAGTGACATCAGTTCTTAATGTAATTGCCTAAACTGCAACACACTGATACTGAGAGCTAAACAGAGAACTGTAGAATGTAACACCTAATGTCACACCTAATCAGGGTACCTCGGAGTGTCAAACTGCCAGACTGAGTGCTACTTTGTAGTTTGTTGATGTTGTGGGGGATGGCAATAAGTGCAGAAGAGCATAAAGCAAACCGCAAACAAAAAAAATTGTCCGAAATTTTTACTTCAGTATTTACTCGGGACCAAGACACAAGTCCGTACGAGCGAGTTATCCAGATAATCGAAGTCCGGACAATCGAGGTTCAACTGTAATGGGTCTCGGAGCAGAAAATTAGGACTTGGAATACTAAATTGCTTCTATATCAGGAACCGTACAACGTATGTATGTTATAGGTGTTTTGGAATCCATTCTGGACTCTCAGATGTGCTAAGATAAGTTGTTTTTTTCTTAAGTCATGCTTACTATCAATTGATGTTAAATCTGATATCTGATCTATGCATGCCTGAAACTGGAACTGCTGATGTTGATATGGATAGTATTGTTTTGTGTATCCTACCGATGTTGTGCAAAGGTTGGAAAATCAATAAAAATTTTACATGTTAAAAAAAAAAAGGAACCATACGACGTAGAAAAAAAAAATAAATTTCATATGAATTATGACTCTCCTGGCTAGTTTTGTACTTAGCCCGCATGTGGGGGGGCTAAGCATTTTTGCAACGAAAAGTCTGTATCTCGCACCATTTCTGAGATACGGGCTCTAAAAGGCACGACAGACGCCGTAATGTTATCCTATGGGGAAAAAGTGTCAACTTCGGAGTGCCATCACTTTGCCTCCCTGTAATATTTTTTCACCAAGCCACCAAAAGGCACATCTGTTGGATGTTGGCTTTCTTCTCTCCAAATTTCAGCCCAAAAGACCAAACTGTTATTCTGTGGCAGGGCGACAAAGATTCCGGTAATGTGGCGGATGCCGTAATGTTATCCAATGGGAAAAAGCATCAATTTTGGAGTGCTGTAACTTTGCCACTATGTAATAGTTTTTTACCAAACCACCAGAAGGCACATTGGTGGGATGTTGGCTTTCTTCCCTCCAAATTTCAGCCCAAAAGACCAAACCATTAGTTTGCAGCAGCATGACAAAGAAGTGCAGTTATTTTCCCCATAGTGTCGCAAATCATGACACTTTCGCAAAAAAAAAAAAACACGAAAGTGTCGTAGGTGTGACACTACTTTGCGATACTACTTTTCCCAAAAATTTGAAAAACATATTTCTGGGGTGTTTAACCCCAAAATAAAGACATGGCTAGCATCCTCAGGGTCTGACTAGGTGAACACAAAAAGAATTATGTTCCTAGAGGGTCCCAATTTTAAATGCCAAGCATTTTTCTGATCAGTAACTGAAAAAAAAGTGGCAGATTTGCAACACTACTAGGGCCCTTTGTGACACTAAAAATGCATTTGCTAGACTGTCGAACTTTTTGTTAACTTTTCCCATTGACTATAATGGTAAACTTGTTTTTTGAATAACTTTGAACTGTTTAATATTTTTTCACAAAACCTTCAATATGCACATTGGGGACCTTGGCTGCATGTTCCCTGAAGTTTTTGGACCAGTCGTGCAAACCGTACAACCTGTAGGCGCGAGCAAAGAATGCACAAAAAAATGTAAATGCACCCGGAATGTTGCTAAATAACTCTGCAGCTTTATGTCTGACCAGTACGAAACACAGCAGATCCCAAGACCTATGGTTACGCCCTGTGCCTGCCAAATTTCAGGCAAATCCATTGAACAGTGGCAAAGTTATTAAGGTGTAAAGTTTCACCATTTAACATTTAATGGGGTACTCAACCCTAACTATGGTAGCACTGCCATGCTATCATAATATATATATATATATATATATATATATATATATGTATACACCAGTGTAACATAGCAGTGCACTGTCTTCACACGGTTTTACAGTTTAAAAAAAAAACATCAAGGGACCGTTTTTTTCATTTCAGGCTCCGAGGGACATTGGAGGGTGGGGGTTGGGGGTCCCACTAGACACCTCATTTAAATCAGTAATGACATGCAGAAGGCTAAAACTGATCTAGATAATGGGATAATGTAGGCCAGGAATTTTTGCACTAACCCCTGAACCACTTAAAGTAACTGCACTTTCTAATTGTTGTGATACACACACACTGACTAACACATATACACACACATACTGTATGCATATATATTGCAGTATAACATAGCAGTGCACCGTCTACACACAGTTTTCCAGATTAAAAAAACACATTGAGGGAACATTTTCTTCTTTTCAGGCTCTGAGAGACATTGGTGGGGGGGGATTGCCACTAGACACCAAATTTAAATCAGCAATGATATGCATAAGGCTGAAACTGATCTAGACAGCACAGCAATGTAGACTAGTAATTTTTCCACTAACCACTGAGCCATCCAACTGCACTTTCTAATTGTTGTGATACACACACACACACACACACACACACACTCTAATACATATACACTTATATGCATATATATTCCAGTATAATACAGCAGTGCACTGTCTACACACAGAGCATTGCGACACACACACACGGTAACACACATACTGTACACTGCCTTATATGGCATTTATTTACTTATACAGTACATATAACCCTAACATTTACTGTATTTAGGATAAGCACTGTGTTTTGCACTAACACATTGTACTAATCTACAGCATGACTGGGTAACTAAGGTAGAGGACCAGGGAGGTGTAGTGGATGTGGCCTATCTGGGCTTCATAAAGGCCTTCGACATCACCCCCATAGAAGGCTGTAACAAACTGTGCAGCCTAGGGATGGATTCTAAAATAGTTCTGTGGGTGGAGAACTGGCTGAATGGCAATAATCAGAGGCTAGTGGAAGACAGAGAGTACTCTGGAGAGGGAGAGGTGATGAGCAGAGTGCTGCAGGGGGTCGTTGGGGTCAGTCCTCTTAAATGTCTTTATTAGGGACATTGCAGAATGACAGGAGGGGAAGGTATACCTCTTTGCAGATGATACAAAGTTATGCAATACGGTGGACATGCCTGGGGGTGCTGACAGAATGAGGGAAGACCTCAAAAAAGTGGAGAAATGGTATGAAGAATAGCAGCTGGGATTTAATGCAAACAAGCGCAGGATTATGCACACTAGGCACAAGAACCCAGGGTCAAAGGATGAATTAGGTGGGGAGGTACTGACAGTCATGAAGCAGGAAAGGGACCTGGGCGTTATCATCTCAGAGGACCCAAGAGAAACTAGGCAGTGTGATAAAGTGGATGGAAAGACTAACCAGATGCTTGGATGTATAGGGTGGGGTATCATGAGTATAAAGAGGGAAAACATCATATCCCTGTATAAGACACTTGTGAGACCACATGTGGAATACTGTGTCCAGTTCTTAGGGTTCCATCTGAGAAAGAACATAGAGTGGAGGCAGTGCAGTGGAGGGCAACTAAAATGGTTCAGGGCCTATGGGAGAGGACATTTGAGGAAAGACTAGCCAAGCCGATATTTAAAATATTTATTTCATTTGGGTAAAGCATTTAACCCATTTTAAATATTGCCTTTTTACAGGATATGCCACTTGATATTCAGTATTTAATTTACAGTGTGGTGATGCTTTCACCCATTTTTTCTAAAGTATTTGTACAATTCAGATTTACTGAGAGGCAGTTTCAATGTGGTCTTCCTTCTAAACATTTTTACAATGTGTTTTCCAAGGATATGCCTGCTGATTGCTATATATTTAGCCTGAATAGTTCACAAAAGATGTGACATCTTAGTTTCAGTGGGGTTCTACATCTGCACATTATTATGCTGCATTGCATTGCATCCAGGTATGCTTCGGGAAAGCAGCTCCAGTCCAGCTTGTTAGCCGTGAACTCAGTATTTGGATAGTGCCTGAAACTGGGTCTGCTATAGGTAGATTTAGCATTCCATCTCTCCCTGACTGGCTTCAGCTCCTGGAGATTTGAACTGCCTGGCACCGTCCCCTGGAGCTCATCTCTCTGCTGCCTAAATTTTTTCCATTAGCAGATTATATCTTTTAGCCACTAGGGGGCCCAGTTATAAGCACACTTACCCAATCCAACCCAATACAATACAATACAATACAATTTCTGTCTCATCTCACTTATTGTGTGGTCAGTCTATCACTATTCATCAGTCTTTGCCCCCTTCCTCTTCTACTGATTGATACTGATTGATTGGCCACACTCAGCCAAGTTCCTACCCAATCCTTCCGTGCACTTCTACTCCCTCCTTACAGCTACTGATCTGCACACCAGGCTTGCTGTCTCTGGCAGGCACGACACTTCCTAATCCTATCTTCTCCTATCTACTTAACCAACTGTATCCATAACTCTCTTAGCCCTCATATTTGTGGTGCCATGGCACGCTCCTTATACTCAAGCCTTTTCTTATTCCTAACCACCTTATCCATAGCGGCTCACCACAACAAAGAACAAGGATCAGGTCCACCTCTGGAAATTTCCAATCCTGTAAATGGAACCTTATTTCACTGCACCTCCCCTTATTTAATATGTCCACCTCCCTTTATTCTCGGCCCATATCCTTCACCCTTACACTTTCTGCTCCCTTTTATATGTCGATCAGAGCACTCTCCTTAGCTTCCCTTCACTGCTGCCCTAACATTACGTCGCACCCATCATCACCTCACGGAAGGTCACAAAAGAAAAAAGTGCTCCTATCCTGCAAAAACTGGATCAAGAAACTGCTTCTCTTGCTCCTTCTCTGTTCGGGTAACATGGAGCTAAACCCTGGACCCCATTACCACTTGCATCTCCCGCAGAATTTGCATCTGCACCTGGACTTAAGTTAATGTTAGTCAACATATTGAGCCTTGCAAAAAAGTTTGATCAGCTCCAAGTATGGGCTGCCCATACTGAGCCAGACCTCATTATTATAACCGAATCTTGGCTCAAAAAGTCAAACAGTGATCAACAAGTCTCCCTTCCTGGCTACAATCTGCACAGGGCAGATAGGGAAGACAGAAGGGGCGGTGTGTTCATCTACACTAAATCTAAGTTTACAGTCAATGATATTCAGTGTAAATCTAAACCTAAGGAGTATGAAATCGTACCTCTCAAATTACACCTTTCATCCACTGAATGTCTCACTATTATTGGTGGTTATCGCCCCCCATCTGGTAGCACTGACATCCTCACCATACTTAAATCCTTAATCGCCTCCACCAACACTGAAACTTAAATACTTGGGGATTTTAATATGGACTGGCTTAGCCCCAAATCGCACAACTTGAAATCCTTTTGTGACAAAGTTGGCTTAGCCCAGTTAGTCGGTGAACCCACTAGAACCAATACATCCATTCCTGACAACAGTTCTCTCCTTGATGTCATGCTTTCTACGCATCCCCAAAATATTTTTCACTCTGCAGTCTTCCACAATGACATGAGTGATCATGGGGTAGTTGTTTGTACAAGATCACAAATTATAGCATGACAGCAACCAACACTCATAACTAAGTGGTTCTTTCACAAGTTTAATGCATTGGACTACTTATCCGACTTGAGAAAAATTAGATGGCAAGACCTCTACCTTGCCAAAATGATCAATGAGGTGGTCACTGTCCTTAACGACAACCTCATCGCAGTGGCCAAAAAGCATGTCCCTTTGATCAAAGTCAGGGTACATAAAACATCCAACCCATGGTTTACATCAGATCTCAAGGCTACACTCCTATGCCATGATAAACTCTGGGTTAAGGCCAGAAAATCCCAAAAGCCCAGCTGACTGGCAAGCATTCAGAGCAGCTAGAAACACCTGCATTAAACATATCTGCGCAAGTAAAGCCAACTATTATGTCTCCACCCTTGAACAGGCAAAATGGAATTCCCAAAATATCTGGAAGACACTCAAGTCTATCAAAGGTCGGCCTGTAGCCCCCTCCATCCCTCTAAAGATCCTCAGCAATGGTAGGGCTGTGGAAAACAGCTGCCTAATCCTCAAGGAAATCAACAATTACTTTTTAACTGCTGGCCTAGCTTTCGACTCTTCGCCTTATGCAGCCTGTGGTAACAACCAAGTCTGTAATAACATTGACTCGCAAACTTCGACCCGCCCGCTCCAGTTGTTCCCGCCTAGCTATAAAGAAGTCGAAGATTCACTTCTTAACTTAGACATTTGAAAAAGTGCAGGGGACGATGGTCTAGAACCTTTTTTTCTTAAACAAGGCTATCTTGACCTCACTGTTCCTATCCTCCACATATTCAATCTTTCCATATACACTGCCACTGTTCCCTCCTGCTGGAAATCTGCCCACATCCTCCCATTATTCAAGTCAGGGGACCCATGCAACCTAAACAACTATAGGCCCTTCTCAATCTTACCTGTCCTCTCCAAAGTCCTCGAAATGCCAGTTTACTCCCAAATGAAACTTCATATCGAATCATCTTCAATCCTCAACCCTGTACAATCAGGCTTCTGGCCCAACCATAGTACAGTCACTGCTCTAGCCAAAGTTACCAATGAATGGATCACAGCCATGGACTCCAAGAAAGTTACTGGTGCAGCAATTTTAGATCTCAGCAAAGCATTCAACACTGTCAACCACAATCTGTTAGTCTCAAGCCTAATAAAAGTAGGCTGCACCCCTTTGCTGCCCAGTGGTTTACCAGCTACCTATCTGGAAGGACCCAGAAAGTAAAAGCTGGTGGCCTCTTTTCTACATCCCTTCCAGTTGTCAGGGGAGTCCTGCAAGGTGCCATATTAGGTCCCATCCTCTTCTTCCTGTACATCAATAACCTCGACGCACATATATTCCCAGTCCCATCTGCATTTCTTTGCTGGTGATACTGTACTGTATACATCAGGCCCTACACTGGCTGAAGTGAGGGATGTACTCCAAGCTGACTTTGCACAACTAGAAATCAACCTAATCAATGCCAAACTACTCCTCAGGCCAAAAAAAAACTATGGCCATGATCTTTGCCCCAAACACCACCTCCACTTCCCTTGCAAACATGCACAAAGAATTCATCACTACCTCCCTAGGTGAACCCTTTGAAATCACCTCCAAATTCAAATATCTTGGTATGTGGCTAGACAACAAGCTTTTCTTTCATGACCACCTTGAAGATCTGGCAAAGAGGCTAAAAATTAGGATAGGTTTCTTCTTCCATAACAAGTCCCTCTTTCCATTGGATACCAGAACTATTCTGGTCCAGGCCACTTTCTTGGCATTACTCATACTGGGTGATGGAATGGAAGAAGGTGTAATAGCCCATTATACCTTCCCCACATAGCAGGCTCATTTCAGCTCCTAAAACATATTAATTTATCTATCTCTCACTTAAACTGATCCAATGTATTGTTCAATACAATATATTCTGGTAGTGCATTCCATATTCTACTTGACTATGGAGATCTAATCTATTCGTCCGCAGGTGGTCTCAGGACTCAACAAACTAGAAGTCCTCTACCACCATGCCATACGGTTCATGACAAACCTACCCTACTGAACCCACCATTGCGATTTGTACCTAGCCGCTGGCTGGATATCACTCTCAGCTAGATGCAAGCTTCATGCTGGTATCTGGACTCTTAAGTTACTCTTGATCAAGCTCCCAAACTATCTCACAACCCTTTTCCATATTTCCCATAGCGCCAACTCTCTTAGGAAAAATGATCTCCTCCTCCTCAATGTACCAAGAACTCGCGCCTCACTCGGCAAGCGGGCCATATCGAGCATACTCCCAACTATCTGGAACCAGCTCCAAGGCATACTGAAGCTTCCAGGCACTGTCCCTGTCAGCCTATTTAAAAGGTTGGCTGCAGCAAAAATAAAAGACACGTGCAGTTGCTTCTAAATCCTAGCTCACTGCTCTAACCCTAGCCCACTGTTCCTCTTACCTACCTAGAAATTAACTGCCTTGATTCTATGAAACAAGCACTTTGTACCTTTCTTTCTGCACTTGTATTTTTCTATGTCATTGTCATTTTTATGCAACATGTTAATGCTTGCCCATAATTCTGCACTTGAATTTGTACTGTTTTTTCGATCATGCAATCTGTAACTACCTGTCTGTGTCATAGGACCTCCTTGTCAATGAGCTTGCTCAACAGAGTTTTCCTACAATAAACTTGAACTTGAAAGTGAACTTGCATTGCATAAAATCAGAACATGCTGAAAACAATATTTTACATCTGGACTAGGCTACCTGAATAAATACTTTGTAAAAATTGATAAAATCATGACCCCTCTGAAGACAAGATATTGAATCTAATCTAGGATATCCTGAGTAAACGCAGTTCGAACATGTGCAACATCTCCCCTGTGCTATACAAGATGCAAAATATAGGATTGGAAAGGTTTAAAAGAAATCTATAATTCTTTTTATACTATAATTCTTTCTGTACTATCATTATGTAAATCATGTAATCATGTATTCCACATGAGGTCGCCACCCCTCTTATTACATGCAAGTTAAATAAGTGGTTTGTACCGTTTCAATTACTGTAGAAGCACCCTGAAACAAAAATGTTGTTGAACACCCGTCATGGATCCAAAGTGGGGAAGCTGCTAAGTTGATGAATATGTTATTTTAATCATTAAAGAGCTGAATGTAAATATATAATATTTATATTTATTATGGTAGCAAATTCCACATTGTAAACTGAACTTCAATGTGTTCTACATAACCAAGACTGACATAAATAGTTTCTTTATTGTTTTATAACACATTAGACTGCAATTTTTATTTTAAATTTTGTAGCCATGAGGATGGTGTGTATGTGTGTGTTTGTTTGAAAGGGGTTAAAGAAACTGCAGTCTTCTGAAACTATACTGGTCATAGTGCCAGAGGCTGTAATATGTACTTAAATTTGAAACCAGAAAAGGTGGCTGTTTTCAGGGCTAAATATTTCACAATGTATTTGCCAACTAAAGTGCAATATAAATATTTTTTTTTCAAAAAGCACAGTAAAAGTAGTAACAAAACATCAGTTTACAGTTCAGTTTCAGTTCATTTTTATACTGGAAAGGCATGTGAGCAAAAATTGCCCATTTTCACAAGCGTCCGGTTATACAGAGAAGAACAGGAACATTATAGGTTATACATGACTGTACAATGCAGAAAAGGTTTAGATAATAATTTTAAACTTTATGGTTATTGATCTTATAATAGACATACAGTAAAAACTTCCTGAGACAGTACATGAGGATTCATAAAGAAAATTCCACATGAGGCCGCCACTCCTCTTATTACATGCAAGTTAAATAAGTGGCTCATACTGTTTCAATTACTGTAGATGCACCCTTGGGAGGAATTCAGTAAATAAAATTTAATTCAATATAATATTCAGATGTCACTTGCTGTTATGCGGGCCCATGAGCTGCATGATACATAAAATCAAAATATATTTTCAAATGGAATGTGATCTCCAACTCCTTCACAAAGGAAATGAGTAGTCATGCATTTATCAGTTGTGGTACCATTCTGGTAGCATTAGAATCGTAGGAAAAATCTGAGGAAATACATACTTACAGCACTATAGCAATATATCTAAGACTATGGTTGTAAACCACAAACTGCAGGCAGACTACTATCTTAGAAGGACATTCTAGAGCTTGGAACCCCCGCCTCCCTGTCCTCAAAAGTTAATTACAAAAGTTTATACAAGCATAAACTTTGGTCATGACAAGTATATTTAACATCTCCCTGTCTTAAATTATGAACAGAGCAAAAAATCCTCAAGGGGAATTGACTATAATCCTGAGCCAGACCCTTTTATTATGCCCACCAAGTCTTGTGTTAGTGTTTTATTTTCTGTTATCACAAAGATGCTTACTATGAGTGCCACCAACACAGAAGCAAAGCTGGAGTCTAGCCTCGTGGTAGTTCGGTCAGGTCTCCTCTTCTTCAACTTCTTCCTGATCCGACTGATGAGATCAACTTCCCTATATCTCTTCGATGGAGTGTGTCACTGGGCCAATTCCAGGGCTTTGGCCTGGTCTGAGAAGATGTACACCTTCCCCTCATACAGGATCCTGAGTATCATTGGAAAGAGCATATTGTGGGTTATCTGCACCTCGTTTTATTACTGGCTGTGTTTTTATACATATTAATGTTTTATTGTTAGGTGCACTGAGCCTCAGGGAAAGGCCACTACAGAAAGAAAGTTTATCTAGCCATCTATCAGTCTGTCTGTCTGTCTGTCACATAGGAGTCCAGACCCCCTCATATCTGGTGCTGTTGAGCCCGTGCACAATGGTCATCTGAAACTACAGCTCTCTATAAAGAAGTTAAAACAAGTGTTATTGGAGTACTTTTTCTAGGGCTCTGACAGAAAAAGCTTATGCATTTGGCAATCAGAACTCCTGCAGAATCAAGATGGGTAACCCGAAGGAAGAAAGGAGGTAGCAGGATGAAGTTAAAACAAAACTGCTCCCACACACACAGCCAAAATGTCTGCACAGGGCTGCTCTGCACCAGATGACGCCATTAGTAGTGAAGAAACTTTACAAACTTTGGGTCACAAAATCAACTGTCTTATCTTCATTTGCTCTGTACTTTCCAAAATATATGATTCCTTAACATACAGGGTTAACACAATGGAGTTGGATGTTAAAGCAATAACAATGGAAATGTAAGAGTCCTGCAAGTGTTTGGAGGCATTCCGGGGTACTACAGCCACCCTGGTTAAAGAAAATATCTACCTGAGAGCCCAGCTCGAGACACCTTTGCACAATCGATGTGTCTGAAAGGAGTGAGGTGGATCATCTTGGCCTGTTTGTCTCAGATTGGCTGGAACAACACCTATGTCAAGTCTTTGTGGACCGACACATCAGATCCAAAAGGCCTCTTGGGTAGAATTGAGGGGACAGACAATTAATCCTGAAGCCCCTGAGCCATTGTTGCAATCCTAGATGGCATTGGTTTAAGGGACTTCATTCTGGCTCTAGCCAGACAGAAAAAAACACTGCTGCACAATGGTATTCAAGTACAACTTTACCCTGATTTGAGCTACGCCTCCTGGCAAATGTTAGATAATAATTTAAGGGTGTAAATAGTGCAATAAAAAAAAATTATATACAGAAACAATTATAGTAGGCAGTCGTAGGACAGCGAAAGCTACAGACATCTATGGCAATCAGGGATGGAAGCATTTACAGGTTTGAGATCTAGACTGGTAACCTTTTAGGTTGTACTTGAAAGAAGCCAGCGAGGGACCTTGAACTAGGAAAGGGGGCAGGCTATGGAACAGATTAACACCCTTGTAAGAGAGCGTGTGTTGACCTTGTGTAGTCCAATATGGCAGGAAAGTGAAGTAATGGGAAGTGAACAATCTGGTGGGCCTTGTGTGGAATGACCTAGGGAAACTGGAGACTATGCTGCATGGTAAAAGTCCCTGAGTGATATTTTTTAAACTCTGTTTATGAACCCTGTTGCCCAGGCATCCTTCTGAAGTACTCGCTCGACAGGGGCCTCTACTCTGCCTGAACTCCTTGCTACCAGCTTTCTCCCTGAACACCCAGGCAGGTCCAGCTCCCCCGGATCACCCCCAGGGTGGGCCTGCCCTCCCATAGTGGTCTTTCTACCTGGGCATCGGGTTGGCCTGGGAGTCTCCTGGTGCACTGAGACGGCAGTGGGATGAGTCCCCATCATCTCACTCATGCCAAAGAGGGATTTTTCCTGTGTTGTTTCCCCCTCAGAGTGCAGCATGCAATGACGCCTGTGTATGGCTGCCCTGCTAGTGTCTGCCACACTCTGCCCCTGATGCCAGCATGTGTACCTGCAGTACCTTCAATCTCCATTGGGGTCACCAGCACACCAAGCAACCCTGGATTTCTCCCCAGGGACAGGAAAGCTGTCCTCAGGATACTCCATCCTCTCCCTCCACTGCAGACCCCCAGCAACCTGAGTCCATCATCGAACCCGGGCTGCCGGATTGATGTGAGGTTTGGCGTCCAGTGCCTCAAACCTCAGCACCACCAGGCCAGCTCTCCCAAGAGATTTTGTAGAAGAATGCCAGAATTTTGCTGTCTAGCCTGTCCCCTTCTTTAATGGAGGCCAGTTGGAGGATTTATATAGGTTACAGTGATGGGTCAATCTAGGAAGGCCAGTGGCATAACAGATGATGTTATGATAGGTGGTCCTTAGCCTATAGAAGTTTCTTTGAGAGAGGGAGGGGTAATTGATCAAGGTGTCATAGCCAAAGATAGGGAGTAGGAAGCTGTTGGAAAGCAGGGTCCTGGATTTGGGAATAAGGTCTGGTTTGACTCTGTATAACATGCCTAGCCCTTGGTGTGCTTTTTTAATGAGCATATTAATGTGACATTCAAAGGTCAGGTGACAGTCAAGAAGGAGGCCAAGGTATTTGAACTCTGTGACTCTTTCTATTAAGTCACCATCATTATCCAGGAGGGTGAAATTGAAGGCAGCAGTTCTTGTAGACCCTGAACCAGGAATCTGAACCAGGAGTGGAGCCAGTAAATGGATGGGTCCTTTTCTTTACAGAATAGTGCTGCATTGTCTGCATAAAGTATTATTTCTATGTGTTTGCAAATCTTGGGGAGGGGGGTTGACCACAAGAGAGAGAAGAAGAAGGACCCCAGGATGCAGCCCTAGGGGACTCCATATTTGATGGGACAGGTGTCGGAGAGACCACCTTCAATCAAAGTTTAGTGAGATCTGTGGCTGAGGTAGTAAGAGAACCAGTTTGTAACATCCCAAGAGAAATTGAGGCTGGAGAGGGTGTTGAGTAGTATGTTTTGGTCAATGAGGTTGAAGGCTTTTGTGAGATCTACAAACATCAAGCTGGTGTAGAGGCCTTCATCATTAGGCTCGTTAATGAAATTAGTGAACTTGATGAGTGCTATCTTAGAGTTATGGCCGTCCCTAAAACCATGCTGTGATTCTGTTTGGAGGTCATAGTTATTTATTTATTTATTTTTATTTAAACATTTGGTGACCGGGAAAGGCACACTGAGCCAGAACTTGTCTCCAGGTGCGACCTGGGTCTCCAGATATTCTAGGGTTTGGCTAAGTATGATTTTCTGGATAATTTTGGACAGTGGTGCCAGGAGAGATTTAGGCCTGTAGTTAATCGCATCATTTTTGGGACCAAATTTCTGTAGGGGTATTAAGGTGACAGATTTTTGCATTTGAGGGGATAGGTGCCTGTGCAGAGGGAGTGGTTGAAGTTGTTGGTTGGGGGGACAACTACAGACTTACAGACCAGCTTAAGAATGCAGTAGTCAAAGATGTCAAGGCCTAGGGTTGACCTGGGATCATTCATTTTTATGAGGCTGGTCACCTCATGGGGAGAAAGGTAGTGGAAGTGGAAGCTGGGGTGGAGTTTTGGATCGGTGGGGGGCATGGAAGACCCGGGGTCAAATGTGGTGTTAAGTTTGCATTTGTCCAGGTCACCAAAGTAGGAGCTGAAGTGACTGACAATGGGTTGCCCCCCCCCCATATAAACTTTGTTTTATTTTTCAAGTTATTGTTTATTTGTTGTTAGCTTTATTTTATAGTTAAGTTTGTTGTTGATATGGTTTTTATATTCGTTATATATCCATTGTGGGCTTTTTAAATTGTGTTTGGTTAGTACACCCGTTCTGTTAGTTTGGCGTTTTTTCCACCGGCTACTTGAACGTAGGCTGTCGATAGTGTGCCGCTTCATATTTGATGGTTGTTCGTAAGTCTATCTGGAGATGAGTCTGTGGGGATTTATTCATTAACTCTATAAACTAATTCTGTGGATATTATGTTTCCTCCCATGAGGGTCTGCCTAGATTTGAAGGAGTAGTGACTGGCTAAATTGGATGGCAGGGTGATTTGAATTGGAGGTATGTCAAGGAGTGGAATTGTGCTGCGGTCTGGAGCTGGAATCTATTGCCGGGAGTTATTGCTTGCTGATTTGGGTCTCTCTGGTCTCTCGATTTGGTGGAGCAACTAACTATTTCTTCAAGGAAGATTTTGCCCATGGTGTGGCAAGGGATGTGTTTCAATGGTGGGGAACTGAGAAAGATTGATTGGAGGATCGATTGTTCTCTCGGTCTGGCCCTGCGGTTTCTGTGGTTTACCTGGCTGGACTGAGTATTCTTTGGTAGCCTAAAGTGGAGAGAGTGGTGGGGTTCGGATTCCCTCTTCTGGATTGGGCTAGGCTGGAATTTACACACACTCTGAAAAGCTGGATCGATATAAATCGAGATCCGTTGTCCTGAGGTTTTGTGGTGGCTCTATTCCTATGCTGGTGGAATGTGGAGAGATTAAGAACTGCCAGGGGATGTTTATTTGGATTACTGGTGGACATAATCTTGGAAGGACCATGGATCTTATAGATTGCAAGTACTTTATAACAATTTTGCTTGTTTTGGGAGGCAGTGAAAGGGCCTCATTTGGCTGTTATTTCCAATATTAAGTAGTATAGGTGTAGCAGTGAGAGTGCTGCACTATTTGGAATTATCTTGGGGAAGAGAGTGGTGAGAGCTCCCTCTTTCACTGCAAAGTTAGGAGGCTATGGTGAGCTTCTGTTGAAACTGGGAATATTGATCATTTTAGGAAAGTCCCCATAAAAGGCAAAATTGACTGAAAATATTGGACACGCTGGACTGGTGTTGGGGGAAATACTGCCTTATTTGATGTTGGGCTACTTTGGAGATATATTATTATATGTGTTTATAAGAACTGGGGTTAGGTTTTACTTAGGTTTTAAATTGGAAGGGAGTGAGTGTATGGGTGGGTGAATGTGGATGGAATAGTTGAAAGGTTTTGTGTAGTGGAGTTGAGTAGGGTATTGAGAGAGTGAAGGAGTGATTGTGAGAGTAGTTGTTTGAGTGACTGACAATGGGGAATTCAGCCTATCTCCAGAACTGGAGAGTTTTGTCACAGGAAAAGTGCGAGGAGTTCACTCAATTTTTCATGGATGAAGTGGCCACCATCAGGTCTGAGATCTGCACAGCTCACTTGAATTGGCTGAGCAGAGATTGGTGTGAGATTGAAAGCATCCAGTTTGGTCAGATTTTGGCCAGCTGGCGATCGAGGATGTTGTGCAGATAATCCATAGTTTGCAGCCGACTTACTGTAGTTTGGATCCTGGTCCAACATGCCTTCTTGTGAGGTGTGTGGAGGTAATTGGACCAGTCCTTGCTGGGATAATCAGGTGCTTGTTAGAGACCGGGGTGTTTCCAGACACCTTGAAGGAGGCAATTCTCCATTCCTCCTCAAAAAAATATCTCTTGACCCAGACTGTCTAGCAAACTACAGGCCTGTCTCTAACCTTCCCTTTGTGGGTAAGGTTATTGAGAAGGCAGCTGCGCTGCAGCTCAAGGAGCATCTGACCACCTACAATATCTACGATCCTCTCCAGTCCGGTTTCAGGAAGAGG
The DNA here is from genome assembly GCA_016271365.2 of Neoceratodus forsteri. NCBI lineage: Eukaryota > Metazoa > Chordata > Ceratodontiformes > Ceratodontidae > Neoceratodus > Neoceratodus forsteri. The sequence continues at coordinate 177,796,561 of CM057455.1, forward strand.
CATAGTAATGAGACCAGGATGGTTCGGGTACGTAATGATTTCCTGACAGAGAGGGATCAGAGGAATCATTTGATCCTGGTCCTCTTCGATCTCTCAGCAGCATTTGACACTGTGGATCATGGATTGTTGCTCGAGCATCTGTGGCTCTTCTGTGGGCTGGCTTTTACAATCCACAATCAATCAATCAAAGTCTTTATTTTACTTTTTATCATCTAAGAAATATCACCTGGATAAGATAGCTGGTCCCACACAATGAGCTTCCGACAGTGGTCCAGGCCTTTGTGACCTCGCGTCTTGATTACTGCAATGCCCTATACCTAGGGCTACCAGGGGTGGACCTTTTGCCACCTGCAGTTGGTGCAGAATGCAGCTGCCAGATTGTTGAATGGCATATCTTGATCTAGCCATGTCACAACTGTGCTTTGTGGCCTGCACAGGCTGCCGGTGTGGTGGAGGATCACTTTCAAGGTTGGATTACTGACCTATAAAGCCCTACATGGATAGGGTCTGCATTACCTGTAAAATCTCCTACAATCCCACTGCCTCCTTCATCCTCTCCACTCCGCCAATGAGGGATTACTAGAGATTCCCAGGGTTCGTTTGACAACTGTAGGTGCTAGGTCATTTGCTTTTGTAGTGCTAACCCTGTGAAATTCTCTACCTCATTGGATTAGAGAGTTCCCGTCTGTGGAGGCCTTTAAATCTGCAATAAAACTTATTTTAATTTGCATTTCCTGATATCTGATATTTAAGGATATGTAGTGTATTTATAGCCCGCTTTTTACAATTGTGCGTATGTATGTTTTTTACGAAATTAATTTTGTTGATTAATACATGTTATAAGATGTACAGTGCTATGATCAGTTTGGAATAGCATTTTAAAGATCAGATGCACACATATTGCATAAAAAGCTTGAATTCACATCCCTATGTCATGATTAGTGTTTCCTGAAAATATCATGCTGTTTGGTTTTGTGGTTTTCTTCAAATTGGCATCTGTTAATGTGCTCTGCAGTAACTAAAACAGTGAAGCAACAGTGAAGATGTTTCTGCCCCTGTCAGTGAGCAATGACATCATACCTGTCCTACCTGCTGCTTCTGCAATTAAGTCCCTGATTGCTAAATAAGTTGTTGCAGTCCCTAGTTAGAGAAGTCTGTAGAGCTATTTGTTTTCAATCAGAGTTTGTTACTAACCCATGTGGTTTGTGTTTAGAGAGATATGCTTAAAATCTTTCTTTTCTCATAAAAAGTTGATCAAATGGGGGTTCAGTGCTGAATTGAAGTGGTATGAATGAATCTGTGAGAAACAACATATTCTGTATCACAGCTTTCAGTTCTCTGTCATCGGAACTCTGCATTCTGTTCTGGCTATATAACACAGAGTTGTTTAATGGATATAAAATAAACTACATTCCATTAATTTATAGAAGCAGCATGTAGTTAATATAGCCTCAATAAATATGTTCATGTGATAAAAGTTTGTTTCCATGTCAGAGTGACAAATCTGTGTCTGCCACACTCTGCTATTTCAGGAACATATACTGTATGATCTCATAAAATTTAGTTGTGTGGAAATGCAACATGTATATGTACAATGATAAATACTGTATGGCAACCTGATGCCCCTGTCTTCTGCCTCTCAGTTTAGGCTGCTACACCCTGCTTCCCTCTGTCCCTGCGGCCAATGCACTCTTTTGCCCCCTTTTCCTGTCCCCACAGACAGGGCTGAAATGCTCTGCTAATCCCTAGAGTCCCAGGGCCTCTGCCACCACAGTTTTGGATTGCTGCACCATGCTGCCCCAGGCTACCAAAGGTGGGGCTTTTACTAAACCGATACCCACTTCCATTGCCCCAAATGGGCATGGCCATTGCACCATGTGCACCATGGCACACAGTCAGGGCTGCTGTACCCTGATGCCCCACAGTGTACTGCACCACAGTCAAGGCTTCTGCATCATGCTGTCCTCTGTTCCCTGACACCACTGTGCTCTGCTGCACCATAGAGCCTGTTGCCTCCACTGTTACAGTTGCTACACCACGCTGCGCCCTGCCACTAGAGTCAAATACTTTGGTACACTGCTAAAACTATTCAAAAGAAAAAAACTAAAAATATTTTCATCTTGTGTTATAGGGTGGGGGAAAGAGGGTAGCAGGGTGCAACAGCTTCAACTGTTTGTGCAGGAGGCAGCAGGATGCAGCAGTTCCTGTCTAGAGAAGACAGTGTGTAGCGGGTTGTAGTAGCCTCAGATAGGGCAGGAAACAGGGGGCTTTTGGGACAGGGGAAAGGGGGAAGCAGAGAGCTGCTGCCTAAACTGTCAGGTAGGAGACAGGAGCATCAGGATGCCAGATAGTATTTCTAGTTATACACATACATGATGTATTCCCACACAGAAACCCTCTAAGAACTGAAGTTTATGAGTTCATACAGTACGTGTTCCTGAAATAGCAGAGTGTGGCAGACACACATTTGTCAATCTGACATTAAAACAAAATTATCACATGAACATATTTATTGAGGCTACATTAAATACGTGCTGCTTCTATGAATCAATGGAATGTAGTTTATTTTATATCCGTTATACAGCCAGAATAGAATGCAGAGTTTTGATGACAGAGAACTGATAGCTGTGATACAGAAGCTGTTATTTCTCACAGATCATTCATACCACTTCAATTCAGCACTGAACCCCAAGAGGTCAACTTTTTATGAGAACAGAAAGATTTTAAACATATCTTTCTAAACACAAACCACATGGGTTAGTAACAAACTCTGAGTTAAAACAATTAGCTCTACAGACTGTTGTAACTAGGGACTGCAACAGCTTATTTAGTCAATCGGGGACTTAACTGCAGAAGCAGCAAGCAGAACAGGTATGTTGTCATTGCTCACTGACAGGGACAGAAATATCTTCACTGTTTGGTCACTGTTTTCAGTTACTGCAGTGCACATTAACAGATGCTGATTTAAAGAAAACCACAAAACCGAACTTCATTATATTTTCAGACAACACTAATCATGATACAAGGATGTCTAATCAAGGTGATTCAAGCTCTTTATGGAATATGTGCATTTGATCTTTAAAAATAAAAGTTTTGATTGATTGATAAAGAAGCTGATTTGTTCTGTGGGTTCACCTCTCCCAATGAGGTTATTAAGGAACCTCCAAGTAAATTTTGGGTTACCACTGGTACTAAGCTGTTTTTCTCAAAGGAAGCTTATTTTAGAGTGGACTGCAGATTTACAACTGTTATGGAGTGTTTTGTATTGTTGCAAGAGATTGGGGAGTTTGAATTTTCTATATTTTGACCAAGCCATATCTCTCTTACTCATAAGGTTAAGGAGATTGGAGGTAACCCATTTGTTTCTGATCCCTTTGACCGTAAGTTTTTTTAAGATTTTAAGTATTTGCTTATTCTCTGCTATTGGTGTAATCCCTGGTTATAACCATTGTCATTTATCTGCAATTGCTGTACGTGTCTTATCTCCTTTGTACCAATTTACCTGCCTTTGCAACATTCCAATGTGCTTGCCTGGAGACACTTGCAAAGCAACCTGTAACATGTAATTTGTTTCCTGACAATTGTTACGTCCTGACTTGGAACCTATGTAAAGAGCTTCTGCTCACAGGTATTTAATCCAAGATTTCAATAAAATAAATATAAATAAAAATAAAAATAAAAAGGGAGGATGGCTGAGTCACAGATCCCTTGGAAGTTCTTGCTGACTGTGTTAAGGGCAATGTCTATGTCCATGGTGCATTCAATGAATGACCTGTCAGTGGCCAGAATGGCTTTGGAAAATTCATCAGTGTTAAGTTTTTTCTTTAGTTATTTTGAGTTCACATATTTATGTTTTGGTTTGGAGGTTTTAGCAGACCAGCAACAAAAACTGCACAGTGTTCACTCAGGGAGTCAGGAAGAATGCTTCAGTTGGTGATGTTGGAAGGGTTTGAAGCTAAGATCAAGTCCAAGACTGATTCATACCCTATTCTATAGTTTGTGTGAGTTGTGATTAGCTGATGGAGATCCAGACTGACTATAGTTTCTATGGCACTGTCAGCCTGGGCTGACTGTCAGTTTAAGTTGAAATCCCTGAGGATAATCCATTCCTTGCCAAAGGGAAGGGTGTTTTTAAGGTTTAAGGTTGAGGAAAACATCAAGTTCATTGAAAGATAACAGTTCTTTACTCATCGTGGGGGTTAGAGAATGGCTTCTGCTATAGTAAACTATGTCTGAGACAGTGGTAATCATATAGTGTCTTAAGAGGTTAGAAAACGTGTAAATCTTTTTATGAGATCTTTTGCTGCAAAAGAGTGACTCAGCTGACATGTGATGAGCTATGGATCTTTCCTGAAAGAGAACAGTAACAAGATTCAAGCTACTAACCATAAAATAGTCCAATGCAACACTGCTCTGCTGAAGGAATAAGTTCATAGTTCATAGGTCATTACGAGTTTGAGGGATGAACCCAAATTAAACTCACCACCATTAGCCATTAATGGTGGAAACTGAGTTTTTTATTGTCCATGTACTGATCAAAACTGTTTCAAAGTTTCACTGGTAACACAGACATGGGTAGAGAATTCTAGATTGGAGGCAGCCTCTGTGTACTGAAGTTACATCTTTTAATTGATTTGTTAAGACTAGCTTTAAGTTTTCATTTAGGTGACCTTGTATTATTACTTAAAGTTTGTCTCTCAATGCAGATAGTTTCCAGCAAGGCAGGATCTTGAAGGGCCCTGTATGCCAGACACAGATCCCCTCAAGGAGCTCTATGTTCAAGATGGTAGAGCCCAAAGATTCTGGTCTATCTTGATATTCAATATTTTTTAAGCTTTGTTATGTTTCTAGTGATCTTCCTCTGTACTTCTTCAACAATGGCTTTTCCTCCTACCAATGTAGATGCACAGAATGGGGCACAATACTTCAGATGAGATCTGACCAGGCTAGTATATAATGAAACAAGGACCTCTGGTTCTCAGCTTTTGATGTGTTTGAGAATGCATCCTATTATGCCATGACACTTTTTAACCATTCTTTTTGAGTATTAACTTTTACATTATTAGTCATGGTGACACCTAGGTCTCTTTCTGAGGTTACTACTTGCAATTGAGTATTATTTATAGCATAGTTTGCCAGACTATTGTTTTTGCCTATGTGCATTACCTTGCATTTAGTAATGTTGAAAATCAATTTGTTGTCTATTGCCCAATGTGCCAGGCAATCCAAATTTGTTTGTAAAGATTTAATGAAGTATTTGTTATTCACAATACAGCCAAGTTTACTGTCGTTTGCGTATTTGTTGATCCATACCCCATTAATAGTTTGCATGGTAGAGATCAAAATATTAAACAATATGGGTCCCAAAACAGAGCCCTGGGGGACCCCACTGGTGACTTTGCCTCTCTCAGACTTGTGGCCCTTTATACTGACTCTCTGCATCCTGTCACTAAGCCAAGACTCTATCCATTTAATAATATTAGGATGGAGATTAATCCTAACTAGTGGCTTGATCATTATTCTATGGGAGATGGAATCAAATGCCTTTTCATAATCTAAGAAAATAACATCCACAGGTAGCCCGTTATCCAGTGCCTTATTAACTGGCTCAAAAAAGTTGATTAAGTTGTTTAAGCAAGATCGTCCCTGAGTAAATGTATACTGTGTTATGTTGAAAATTCCTGTATCTTGAAAATGTATAATACTTTTCTGCTGTAAGAGTCTTTCCATTGATTTACCGACACAAGAAATAAGGCTACTGAGTCGTAATGAGCTACATTTTGTTTTGTGCCACCTTTATGGATAGGCATAATGGTAGCTGTCTTCTAGTCAGAAACAGCAATGCCGTCATTAATCAAAGTGTTAAATAAGAGAGTAAGTAAGCCTGTTAATTCCTCAGAAAGTTCTTTAATGAAGAAAGATGGAATATTGTCAGGTCCAGCTGATGAGTTAGATTTAATGGTTTTTATAGTTGCAGAAATATCTTGTTTTTTATAAGTCAAGGGTTGCTCTTGGTTTTTTTAAGTCATTAAGACATACAAGTTCTTTATTTTTGTACACACTGAGAAAGTGGTTGTTAAATTCTTCAGCCATGCTTTGTTCATCTGTGGTTACCCGTTGGTCCTTAAGTCAAGGGACAACCTCCGGAGCCTTTCCTTTTAGGGAACTGACATAGTTATAACACTTTTTTCTGTTATCTTTTGTTAGTGTGGCTATTTCATATTTATGACTTTTGTTTTCAGATCTTATCATATTTTTAGTCTTATTTACAATTGTTTTAAACTTTTGCCATTTTGCATCTGATGGTTTTTTATATATTTATTAAACACCCTTTAAAAAAAATAAAAATATTCTCTTGATGTTTATGTTCCACCACAAGGGAACTCTTTTTCTGTTATTGTTATACTTAATACACTCGGGAACCCAAGTCTTTATACAATATTCAAATTTCTTCCAAACAGCTGTTCACATATCCTCAGAGTGTAGATGTTTTAGCTCCTTTTCCCAGTTCCATGTTTTTAAATATTGTTTTATTTGGTGGTAATCAGCTTTAAAGAAATCTTTTATTTTAGTAATACCTCTAGTTATACTTTTAAACATTTTGAGAGTCCAAGATACTATACTGTGGTGAATACAGCAGACATTTTCAATTAGTAGAATGATTACTCAAAACCTCCAATATTATCTAGTCCATTAGGTATCTGGAGAGCTCCCTTTCTCTACTGTCATAGCAAGACATCTGCAAGGCTGCACCCACTGCAACCATAAAAAGGGAAGGGGGAACTGTGAAGAAGGGGATAAGAAAAAGGCAGACATCTTGATCAAAGTCTTTTTTTTCAGTTTTCATAGAGGAAGGAGAAAGGAAGGGGCCACAAAAAAGTAACAGGATCATAGAATGGAGGGAGGTGGACATTAGTCCATTTTCAGAGGAGAGTGTCCTGAAGGGACTCGCTAATCTGAAAGTGGACAAAGCAATGGGGCCAGATGGGGTGCTTTCAAGGGTATTGAGGGAGCTCAGGAAGGTACTGGCTACACCTCTGACAGTCCTATTGAACAGCTCATTGAAAACAGGAGTGGTTCTGGAGGATTAGAGGAGGGCAGCTGTAGTCCCACTTCACAAAAAGTGGTAGCAGGGAACAGGCTGGCAACTTTAGGCCAATCAGCCTGATGTCAGTGGTGGGAAAGTTAATGGAGTTGCTGCTGAAGGAAAGCATTGAGTAAATATCTTGAACCCAATGGATTACAAGCCACAAGGCAGCATGGATTCACTGAGGCAGGTAATGTCAAATGAAACTGATAGATTCTTTTGACTGGGTGACCAAGGAATTAAATCCATGTAGAGTGGTGGGCATGGCTTACCTAAATTTCAGTAAGGCTTTTGACACTGTTCCACATTGGAGGCCAGTAAGCTAGCTGGGTAGTTTAGGAGAAAGGTGATAGACTGGGGTAAGAAATTGGTTAGCGGACTGGTGACAGAGGGTCATAGTTAATGGAGCTCATTCATAGGAAGGGACGGTAACCAGCAGGGTGCTTCAGGGATTAGTGCTGGGATCAGTCGTATTTAATGTCTTTATAAGTGGCATTGCAGAGGAGTTGGAATGGAAGGTCTGCCTCTTTGTGGATGACACCAAAATCTGCAATAAGGTGGATACTCTGGGGGATGGAAAGGATGAACAGAGACCTGAGAAAAATCAAGAAGTGGTCCAGGCATGGCAGCCAGGTTTCAACATGAAAAAGTATGATGTAATGTAGTTGGGGCACAGAAACCCAGGGCAGAGTACAAAATGGGAGGAGTGATACTGACAACTACCAAGCATGAAACAAGCTTGGGATAATCATATTGAATGACCTAAAGGTGGCCAGGCAGTGCAATAGAAACATTGAAACATAGAATTTGATGGCAGATAAGGACCGCTTGGCCCACCCAGTCTGCCCATTTTCCTACCTAACAGATAAGCTGCAGATCCTAGTTAACCAACAGCTTACTTCCTCCTACACCCCACTAGGACTGCCTTATGCCTGTCCCATGCATTCTTGAAGTCCTCCACTGTTCTTGACTCCATGACCTCCTCAGGGAGGCTGTTCCATGCATCCACAACCCTCTCTGTGAAAAAATACTTCCTCACATTACCTCTGAGCCGTCCCCCCTCTATCTTCAAATTGTGCCCCCTTGTTCTTGCACATCTCTTTTTCTGGAAGATGCTACCCTCTTGGACTTTGTTAATTCCCTTGAGGTACTTGAAAGTTTCTATCATGTTCCCTCTCTCCCTTCTTTCCTCAAGGGTATACATATTAAGCTCCTTTAGTCTTTCTTCATATGTCTTCTGGTGCAGACCCTGCACCATTTTGTTAGCCCTCCTCTGGACAGCCTCCACTCTGTCTATGTCTTTGCGGAGATGGGGTCTCCAGAACTGCACACAGTACTCCAGATGGGGTCTCACCAACTGTCTGTACAGAGGGATAACAACTTCCTGTTTTCTACTATTGATGCCTCTTCCTATGCATCCCAGTATCCCCCCAGCCTTCCTTACTGCCTTCTCACATTGCTTGCCCACCTTTAGGTCATCTGATATAATTACCCCCAGATCCCTTTCTATTTTTACTGTTGTCAGTATCTCACCCCCCATTGTGTATGCTTCCCCTGGGTTTTTGTTTCCCATGTGCATTACCTTGCACTTCTTTGCATTGAATCTGAGCTGCCATACATTTGACCATTCCTCCAACCTTGACAAGTCCCTTCTCATCCTTTCCACTCCATCTTGTGTATCAACCCTGTTGCAGATCTTTGTGTCATCTGCAAAGAGACATACATATGCAATGTACAATAAGGCAGCTTGGAGGGCTAATGGGTACTGGGATGCATAGGGAGGGGTAGCACTAGCAGAAAGAGGGAGGTGGTGTTGTCTCTATATAATTCACTGGTAATACCCTGCTTTGAATACTGTGTCCAGTTCTGGAGACCACTGGCAAGATCCACAAAGAGAAACTTTTAAAGTTTCCCTCTGGAATTGTCCGCATCTGTGGCAGATTCACAGTTGTGGAGGGTGCTACAGCGGGTTCCGCTGCCCATAGCAGTCTCCTGCAGCTGTGGTGCTGTCCATGGTGACAGCATCCGTGAGCTGCTGTATTATGTGGAGCTGGTCGTACCTACGGGTACCTGGCTCCACCTACGTGAATGCCCACAGCTGCGGGTGACCTGCGGCTTTGCAAGTGGTTTCCCACTAGCGCCGAGGTTTTTCTGCAGCTGCGGGTCCTTCTCCCCCTTCTGTGGATCCTGTCCCGCATCTCTGGAAGGACTTAAACAGAGTGGTCACAGTCCAGAGAAGGGCAACAAAATGATGCAGGGTCTCCATCAGAAACCCCATGAGAAGAGACTTAAGGGCTTAAATATGTACTCCCTGGAAGAGAGTAGGGAGACAGTGGATATGAAAGAGTCCTTTAAATACTGTACCTCACAGGGTAAGTAAGGTAAAGGAGGGAAGTATTTTTCAGGAACAAATGTGCTCAAGGACAAAGGGGCATGATAAAAAGCTGGAAGGAGTAGATTCAGGAGAGATAACAGGAAGCACTTCTTCATAGAAAGAGTGGTAGATTCCTGGAATAATCCTCCAGTGGAGGTGGTGGGGTTCAATAATGCATGAGACAGGCATAAATGAATCTTAGAGAAAGGGAAGGGAAGTGAATGGGCCAGAGATCAAGTAGGATCTGTGGTGTTATTATAGGCAAGAAAAATGGGCAGACTAGGTGAGTCGCATAGTCCTTATCTGGCATTAAATTCTATGTTTCTAGTACAGTGTACAGTAGTGTAGTGTTGTGTAGTGAAGTGTGGTGTAATGGAGCAGAGCAGGGTGGAGTGGAATGGAGTGGAGTACAGTGAAGTGTAATGTAGTTTAGGATAGTGCAGTGCAGTGTATTGAAATGTAATGTAGTGTAGTGCAATACAGTGAAGTGTAATGTAGTATAGTGTAGTGCAGTGCAGTGTAGTGAAGTCCTGTGTCATGGAGTGCAGTGAATGGTAATGTAAAGAAGTGTAGTGAAGTGTAATGAGTGTTTTGAAATATAATTACAGTGCAGCGAAGTGTAATGCAGTTTAGTACAGTGCAGTGCAGTGCTTTCAAGTGTAGTGTAGTACAACGTAGTGACGTGTAATGTAGTATAGTGTAATGATGTGTAGTGCAGTGCAGTGTAGTGCAGTCAAGTCTACTGTAGTGGAGTGGAGTACAGTGTAGTGTAGTGCAGTGCAGTGTAATGAAGTGTAGTGTAGTGCAGTGCAGTGAAGTGAAGTGTAATGTAGTGTAGTGTAGTGTCATGCAGTGAAGTGTAGTGTAAGTAAGTAAAGCTTTATTTGTAAAGCAACCATCCCTGGTGGCTCTAGGCACTGAAAAGTAAAATATAATGGTGTAAAATATGACAAGAATAAAATATAACAAGCAAACGATTATCACAAGTAAAATTAAAGAAGACTGAATATAAGTGAAGTATATTCAACAAGTTTAATCTAAGGAAAATGTTGCCTTAAATAGATGGAAGAAGAAGAAGAATCAGCATTTATATAGCGCTTTTCATACACAGTGTATCCCAAAGCACTTTACTAGCAATGCTAAACTGGTAGTGAAATGACTGTGTAGTGGTGGCCATATCGCACATCAACACCCACACACAGCCTGGACAACTGCATGAACCAGTTTATGGGAAGGGTAATGTTGGCCAGGACACTGGGAATGTCGCCTACTCTTTGTGAAGAGTGCCCTGGGTTCTTTTACTTCCACCTGTACACCCACCAGGACAACACCAGGATGAGTAGAAGAGACCTTGGTTTAACATCTCATCTGAAGGACGACACACCCCAGCAGTACAGCACCCCCCTAATACTGCACTTGGATGCCAGCGTTTTAGGTCCAAGTCCAATCCCAGTGTGGGATGAGAACCCACAACCTGCTGGTCCAGAGGCGGATGTGCTACCAGCTGAGCCACACTGACACCTAAGACTGTATACTCCTCTTCAAGGCTTCCAGTGAGGAGTCCTCTCTCAAAGACCTTGGAAGTGAGATCCACAGGGTCAGACTAGCTATAGAGATAACACTGAGTGTAGTGTAATGCAGTGCAGTGTAGTGTAGTGCAGGGCAAAGCAGTGTAGTGTAGTGCATTGTAGTGTAATGCACTGTTGTGCAGTGTAGTGTACTGTAGTGCAGTGCAGTGTGGTACAGTGAAGTGTATTGCAGTGTAATGCATTGTAGTGTAGTTTACTGTAGTGCATTGAAGTTTAGTGTATTGTGGTGTAGTGCAGTGCAGTGTAGTGTATCAGTGCTATGTGGTGTTGTGTAGTGTAGTGTGCAGTGTAATGTAGTGCATATAGTGCAGTGGAGTGTACTGTAGTGTCATGTGTCATGCTATGTATTGCAGTGTAGTGTGCCATGCAGTGCAGTGAAGAGTAGTGTACGCAACAGTGACGATTAGTGTACTGCATTGTAGTGTAGTGCAGTGCAGTGGAGAAGTGCTGAGAAGATGGCAGCAAACTGGTGATAGAGGGCCAGTGTGGTGGCAAAAGCTCCTAGCACAATGATTATAGGCTATAAACGTATCTGCTGCAGATGTGGTGCAGTTCTCTTGGCCTGAAGTGGATGGACTGAGACCGGTTTGAATCTCACAGACACCCAGCTCATTGTGGAGAGCTGTAGAGATGGCAGGCCCAAAATGGGCTAAACTGAAGCAGAAAGCTTAATGCAGCAAGGCCAAGGAAACTCTCAGAAGAGTGTCGGTGGACTGAAGGCACTGAGAGACCTGTCAGGTCAGTGGGACATAATTTAGGATAACCTTCGACCAAAGGACTCAGAAGGCTTTAGTATGGAGCTGAGATTTTGTAATACTGCTTCCATGAGTGTTTCCAGCACTACCGCAAGTGACGTGCAATTTACTGTGATTGTTAGAATAGCATTTACATTGAATCTGTTTTGAATTCAAGACCTTCATCTGTACACATAGGACTCAGTATTTGATATTTTACCTTAAAAGGGACACTGTCAACTCCCCTAGGCCTCAAATTGTCCCTGGGTTGCTGTAGAGACTGGTTGTGTAGCTGACAGTTTGATTCGGATTCCTTTCTTCTTTGTTAGAAGTAAAAAACAGACTGCCAACCCTCCTGCTAGCTACTGTACCACTAGCTTATTTCCGTTACATTGATGATTTGTTTATCATTTGGATGGAGGGCACAGATGCACTTGAAGATTTTCATCAAAAACTTAATAACCTTCACCCTACCATTAAGCTTACCATGGAGTATTCTACCACCAATGTTAATTTTTTGGACAACACAGTCATCATTAAGGAAGGAACCTTACATACATATATTTACAGGAAGCCAGCAGACAGACAGAGATACCTACATGAGAAAAGTAATCACCCAAACCACACAAAAAAATTTGTCATGTACAGTCAAGCACTCCAGTGTCACCCTATTTGTTCAAATGAGGAGGACAGAGATACACATTTGGCTATGTTGAAAAACACCTTTATTGAGCAGGGAAACTCTTCCAGAGAAATTAACAGAACAACAGAACGTGCAAAACAAGTACCAAGTCAACAACTACTTCAGTATAAAGAAGAGACAGCGACAGACAGAATACCCTTAGTAGTCACATATCATCCAGACCTTAACTTTTGCATAAGATTATTAAAGACCTCCATCCAATACTTAGTGAGGATGAGACCCTTAATTGTATTTTTAAGGAACTACCACTACTATCTTTTAAACAACCACCAAGCTTAGCCAGCCTGATTATTAGGAGCAAGCTTTCACCAGAACAGAATACCATGTCACACAATGGTACACGACCCTGCAATCAACCCACCTGTAAGACTTGTGATCTCATGTCCACTTCGGACTGTGTGGTTACATCACAAAACAGACAATTCAAAGTACATGGAAGTTATACATGTACATCACAACATGTTGTTTGTTCCATTCAGTGCAAGAGATATCCACAAACAGGTAATGTTGGAGAGACAAGCCTACAGCTCTGCACTAGAATGAATTCACACAGACACTATTAAAATGAAGAAGACTGAAAAACCAGTGGGGCAACACTTCTCTCAGCCTGACCACTCAATTTCAGATATGTCAGTAATGGTCTTAAAAGGAAATCTCAAAAGCATGCAACAGAGATGAGCTTTTGAGATTAAACTTATTTTACATCTCAATATGGTAGCAGATGGGATGAACACAGATTTGGGTTTCATGGGACATTACAAGATTTAACATCCACAGACCTCTTCTTCTTCAGACTGACATATTATAGGACTTCAGCACGTGTGTGGGTGTGTGGGTATGTGTGTATGTCATGTGTGCGTGTGTGTTTTGGGAGGTATGTGAATATAGCAGTTGAGGGCTTGCTGTCACATTGAGGTAGGCTTCTATTTAGATACTGGAGTCAAAGTGTGTTATTACTCTTACTTTACACACATACTGAATATGAAGTACTTCTTACTATTCACCTTCACCCAGGAGTGGGGTTGATTCTATTGCACCATATTCAGATTCCCTAGCCTGTTACTGTACATACAGTAGTGTTATTATAGACTGTCACATTTGTTAACTCTGAACATATTAGGGTGCAAAATCTCATTTGCATGGGGTCCTTGACAGATCCGTTTACATTAGGCTAATATTGCAGTGATTTGTGGAAATGTAGGCATGTTAGGACTCTTGTCTTACACGCATACTTTATATTTACTTCTAGTTACCTTACCCTAAGGAGGGTGGAAGTTTATTTCATTGTTTCTCTATCCAAAATCCTTGGAGATGTTACTGAGCAGATAGGAATAAGGTTAAATAGTGTCACATTTTTACTCTGTAGATTTTAGGAAACATGATCCCTTTTATTTGGGATTTCATGACAAGTTGAATTCCTTTGGGTAACAAATGCAGTGATTGATGCGAATGATGGTGTATTAGGAGTGTGTGTGTGTGTGTGTATATATATATATCTCCTTAAAACTATTTATTCTTCCCCCCACGTTATGGGGTTGAGGGTGGGGTTGGGTGTGTTGTGTGTGTGGAGGAGAGAAGATAATTTTATTTTTATTTCTTATTCAGATTCCTTAGACATTTTTGGTACATCAAGTTATTACATTATACATTGAAAATTTATTGACATCAGTACATATCAGGCTGCATGGTCTTAATTCCTCAGTGGTCCTTGACAAGTAGTTTTTTGTTTGACACTTATACTGTCAATTTATATTTATATTATCATTTATAAAGTCCTGTTACTACACTAGAGGCTTTTAAAGTTTATGGGGCATAATATTTAGCTGGAGAGTACAGCTGGGTAATGGGTCCAGCTAAGTGTTACACTTCATACAGTGTGTAACTACTGATCTTTTTAAGAAAGCTTTACTGGTTACTCTTTGTTATATATACAAAGATGATTCTTGTAGTCCTAAAACAATTTTAGTATGTCTTCAGTCTGGGTGGGGGTGTTTTTCAGTAATTGCATTCTTACACACATTGTGACACTCATAATTTGATTTAAGAGCCATCTGCTCAAGTAGTTGTTATCTCATATGTCAATTTAATTTATATGCAGTAGAGCTCTTTGTAAGACTTCTGCACTAAGCACTTCTGACCCTGAGACTCTCCCAGCTGAAGGTGACATGGTACTGTTAAGCTTCTCTGACATCATCATCTGTTTTTATTAAATGAGTATTTTAAACAAATGGGGACTTTTTCTGTTTTTTTCTGCATGATCTGTGTGTGTTAAAAGTATTGTTTCTTCTAAATAACTGTCATTACGCTTCTGACGAAGGACTTGTTGGTCCGAAAGTTAGAGCACTTTGTTCTTGTAGTTACATCTATGTTGGTTCATTAAAAGGTATCAAATCATTTGCTTCTGGATCTCACCTTACTGGTGTGAACACACAAAAATGTGTCAGTTTACATTCTTTGATCAACTTCCACTGCATTTTTTCTGGACTTGGGAACATCCCTAACATAATCTAGCCACTCAAAATATAATGAGGGGAGAGGAGTCTTATGCACTGTCAGTGGTTGCACTGTTTGGCGGTGTTCCTAATGTTCAGGATCATAGAAATGTGGCATCATAAAAGGACCATTTTTGGCCCATCTAGTCTGTCCCTTACCTTATGATGTTGCAATAAGAGCAGATCAAGCATTTGAAGAAAAACAAAGTTTGGTATAATTGCATCATTTCAAAGCATTTCAGTTCTGCTAAGAAAGGAAACAGATAAAACAACCAACAACTTCTAAGAGTTTTAGAGAAGGTAAGCAATCATAACATGTGGATTTTGAGCTAGAAATAATATGATGCAAAAAAGGTTGACAGTGTCCATTTAAAAGTGTCTGTCTTTGCTTTTTTTTGGCCCAGATATTCAAATCTTTGTGTGGCGCACAAACTGTTTGAGCGGTTTTAGCACGGGATTGGTTCAGGTTTGCTATATTCAAAAGGCCAAATAGCGCACGCAAACCGCATTAGCACCGGGCAGACTATAATATATGCAAGGGACAAACTGAACATGAATACAGGTGCTATGAGATATTCAGCAACTAACACCACGCTAAGGTGTTTAGTGCGACTTAGCGCAACCCTTTGCGTGGTAAAAATTACCACCCAGGAAAAGCTGGTTTTAACTCTTGGCAAACACCTTTGTGTGACATTGTGGCCTTGCACAGCATTAGTGTGGCTTTAGCGCGTCCTTGCACAACTGAACATAGATACATAGATACATAGACAGTGTCGGCAGATAAGGGCCTATGGCCCACCTAGTCTGCCCATTTGAGCTTGTAAGTTCAGTTTGTTTTCCTAGAAGTCTATTTCCCCTTACCCCTGACCTCTAGAATTCCTTTATGTCTATCCCATGCATTCTTAAATCCTGTGATTGTTTCAGCTCCCACCACTTCCTCCGGCAGGGTGTTCCACTTGTCCACCACCCGTTAAAAATTGACCCTTTCTACACTCTGTCCCTGAGCTGTGTTCAAACCCAGTACCCTTGCAGTCAGAGTCAGCTGCTCTACCTCTGCACCACATTGCCTACCTCATATGATTATAACACAGAGAAAAAGCCAGACATGGAGGAAACATGCTGCTCACTGATGGCACAACAATGATGCCAACTGCTGCTACCAGTCCCAGCCATGCCATGTAGTATGTGGTGACCAGGCCCCCGGGGCCACCATAGCAGTGTGGCCATACAGTGCACACCTGCAAACCATATGCCTGTGGTGACCAACAGATACCAGGACACACATACAGCACTGCAGGCATGGTGGGTGTTGAGGGGAGGGTGTACGGTTGGCAAGACCTCACCATAGACTGGGTGTGGCCACATGACTGGGACACAGCACACAGTGCACATGGGCCAGTATTGGGAATACCCCAATACCAGAGTGTTGCTCCGATCATATATGCCCCCCCAGTCACATACTGCACAGCTGTACATACACCACAGCACACCCAGCAGGTCATGTCTATGTCACTATGAGCATCCCATGCCAGAGGGTGCAGCATCTGTGGGTCACACAACAGTGTGACAGACTGTCCACTGGTAGTACACACCTGCAAGGTGGGCTTGTAACTGTGTACAGTGCAGTGGTCATCACTACCCTACACACCATAGGCATTGTTGTGTCCCTCACAGTACTGGCCCCCTTGTGACTGTGGTGTCTGCTGTGCACTGTAGCATGCCCTGCAGTGTGACAGTTGAATGCATCACCACCACCACCACCGCCTGTGCCTATGCTGCATTGTCCCCTGGGGTACACAATGCTATGCTGCTCTGCATACATGTAGCCTGCAGCTACCATCATGAACTGTCAGGCTGACCTACAGGTGGAGTTGTGGCCAGATCTGGCCAGCCATTGTACTTCCAGACTGACCTATAGGTGGAGCTATGGGACCCTGCAGTTGCGTTGGACAAACTGCATGCAAATCAGGGCATAATGAGATGCTAATCTGGATGTTTGCCCAGAGAGTACCTAAGTAGGCTCATTTGCATGTCACCTTTGAATATGGCAAAGTTTAGTGCTCGTCAAACATGTTTGCACAGGGAAAACGGCTTAGCTCCATGCTAAAGCTGTGCAAACATGTTAGAGTGGTGCTAATGGTTTGGGGAATATTATACAGTTTTGAGCACTGTTATTTCATATCCAGTGCCACCTGCAGCTGTACTGGGTCCACACATTTGCTGGCACACACATTGGCCACACATTTCACCTCCACCTACCTTCACATCGCTGTGCACTGTGCTGTTGTTGTGGTTTGCACTTCCTGGTTGCTATATTCAGTGCTGTCTTATACCATGGCTACATTTGCCCTGCACTCCCAGCCCAGTTTGCCCGGCCTCATTCCCATGCTATATTCAGAAGCCGTTTGCCCTGGGCTATTCCAGATGCAGACAAAATGAGAAGGGACCTGCAGAAACCTGAAAAATGGTCAGGGGTTTGGCAGTTAAAATTCAATGCAAAGAAGTGCAAGATAATGCATATGGGGCACAAAAATCCTGGCACAATATACCAGCTGGGGGGTGAGGATATAGCATGCACCAAGCAGGAAAGGGATCTTGGGGTTATCATCTCTGATGGCCTCAAGGTAGGGAAACAGTGCGACAAGGCAGCAGGTAAAGCAAATAGGATACTGGGATGCATAGGCAGGGGCAACACCAGCAGGAAAAGGGAGGTCATAATTCCACTATACAAGACACTAGTGAGGCTCCACCTGGAGTACAGTGTACAGTTCTGAAGACCATACCTAAGTAAGGACATAAACAGGGTAGAGAAGGTTCAGAGGAGGGCAACATAGATGGTACATGGATTGCATCAGAAGTCCTATGAGGACAGGTTGAAGGACTTAAATATGTACTCCCTGAGGAAGAGGAGGGAGAGACGGGATATGATAGAGACATACAAGTATCTTACAGGGAGGAACAGGGTGCAGGAATACACTATTTTTAAGCAAAAAAGATACTTCAGGACTAGATGACATGGGATGAAGTTGGATGGAGGATGATTCAGAGGAAATGTGAGGAAGAATTTCTTCACAGAAAGGCTGGTGGACAAGTGGAACACCCTGCTAGAGGAAGTGGTGGGGGCTGAAACAATCACGGGATTTAAGAATGCATGGGATAGATATAAAGGAATTCTGGACGTCAAGGGTAAGGGGCAACAGACTTCTAGGAAAACATAAACTGAGCTTACAAGCTCAAACGGGCGGACTGGGTAAGCCGTAGGCCCTTATCTGCCAACACTGTCTATGTATCTGTATTCCTATTTTTACATAGCTTGCTTTCTACTCCAGGCTATGTTTGCCTGCTGGGCAGTGTTAATTTAGCCCCAGAGCAAAGATTTGAATATCTGGCCCTTTATTTCTTAGGCTTTATGTGATATTTAAAGGGTGGAATATAAGGTTCAGTAATCCCACGATAGTGCTTATGCAGTCTGTTATCCCTATATTTATTATTTACTATTTTATCTAAGTTGGACTGGATCACTTCAGTGGGAGAATGTGGGTGATTTTTTAATATGTATTATTTTTAATATATATTATTCTTTTTTTCACAGATAATTCCGTTTTATATTGTGTTTGAAATATAGAATTTGATGGCACATAAGGACTGCTTGTCCCGTATAGTCTGTTCCTTTTCCCTACCTACTGTAACACCGCAGAGCCTACTTGATCTCTGGCCTTAACCTCCCTTTCCTAACCAGTAAGGTATCTTGTGCCTATCCCATGCATTCTTGAATCCCATTACAGCTTTCACCCCAACCACCTCAACTGAGAGGCTGTTCCACGCATCGACCAGTCTTTCTGTGAAGAAGTACTTTCTCACGTTCCCCCCCCACCGAATCTATCCCCTTCCAGCTTCACAGCATGATTCCTTGTTCTTGAACATCTTTTTTTCTGAAAAATGCTTTCCTCTTGTACTTTATACCCATGAGGTATTTGAAAGTCTGTATCATATCCCCCTCTCCCTCCTTTTCTCCAGGGAGTACATATTGAAGTCCTTTAGCGTCTTCCCATAGGGCTTTTGGTGCAGCCATGCTCCATTTTAGTTGCCATCTTCTGGACTGCCACTACTCTGTCTGTGTCCTTCCTGAGTTGTGGTTTCCAGAACTGGTCACAGTACTCTATATAAGGTCTCAACAATGATTTATACAGTGGAATCACTACCTCCATCTTTCTGCTGGTGATACTCCTCCCTATGTATCTCAGCATCCCACTGATTCTCCCCACTGCCTTGTCACACTGTTTGGCCACATTTAGGTCATCAGATTTGATTATCCCAGGTCTCTCTCCCTGTTTGGTGATTGTCAGTATCAATCCCCCTATCTTGTATTCTGCCCCGGGTTTCTGTGCCCCAAATACATGATTTTGTATTTCTTCACATTGAAACTTAGTTGCCACACCTGACCACTCCTCTAGCTTTCTTAGAGCCCTCTTAATTTTTTCTAACACCTTCCTCAGAGTGTTTACCCCCTTGTAGATCTTGTGTCATGCTGCAATCTCACTAATAATGACATTAAAGAAGATCAGTCCCAGTACTGATCCTCGTGGCACCCTGCTGGTCACGCGCCCTTTATCGGAGTGAACTCCATTTACCACCACCATCTATCACCTATCTCTCAAACAATTTATTACCCAGTTTACCATCTTGGGCTGCACTTCCAGGCTACCCAGCTTGTTTACAAGTCTCCTATGTGGAGCGGTGTCAAAAGCCTTACTGAAATCCAGGTAGGCCGCATCCACCACTCCACCCTGATCTAATTTCTTGGTCACCAAGTTAAAGAAATCTATCAGATTTATTTGACATGACCTGCCCTCCATGAATCCATGCTGCCTTGGATCCTGTAAGTCACTGATTTCAAGATATTCCACAGTCCTTTTCTTCAGTAGTGATTCCATTAATTTCTCCACCTCCGAAGTCATACTAACTGGCTTGTAGTTGCCAGCTTCCTCCCTTCTACCACTTTTGTGAAGTGGGACTACACCTGCCCTCCTTCAGTACTCTGGAACCACTCCTGTCTGCAGTGAGTAGTTGAACAGGACTGTCAGTGGTGCAGCCAGCATCTCTATGAGCTCCTTCAATGTCCTTGGATGTATCCCATTGGGCCCCATTGTCCTGTCCACATTCAGATTTGTGAGTTCCTTCAGGACTCTCCTTTGTATATGGACTAGTGTCCACCTCAGTTTGTTCAATATTCTGTCTCTTATCTGTGGTTCCTCTCCTTCCCCTTCCCCTTCCTCTCTGAACACTGAACAAAAATATTTGTTTAGAGTGTCTGCTTTTTCTTGATTCCCCTCCATACATTCTCCCCTTTCTCCTTAGCCTTTCAATCCCTCTCCTGGTCTTTCTTCTTTTGCTTACAGTACATATCCGAAAAATGCCATGTACCAGTTCTTTACTGCCAGGGCTATTTTCTCATCGGTTTGCAACTGCTTTTTCCTGCTTCCTTCTGCTTTTTCTGATACATCTCCCTATCCTCCTGCCTATGTGTCTCCTTATACCTTCTGAATGCTACTTTTTTGCCCTTACCTTCCCAGATACCTGTTTTATGAACCATAGCAGTCCCTTTTTCCTTTTGCTTACTTGCCCGAAGCAGGGGTTTGTTGCCTTCACTATGGCCATTTTTAGTTTTGCCCACTGTTCCTCTACTCCACCCAAGTCCTTCTCCCCCACAAGGGCATCCCTGAAGTATTCACCCATCTTTTTAAAGTCAGCCATCCTGAAGTCCAGGACCCTCGCCTTTGTGTGGTTTGATTCTGCCACAGTCCTTATACTGAACTACACTAGATGGTAATCACTGGTCTCCAGGTCGCCACCCACTATGACGTCCACAATGCAGTCTCTGTTGGTGAGTACAAGGTCCAGTATTGTTCCCTCACAAGCTGTCTCTTTCACTAGTTGCCTGAGGAATGCCCCCCCCCTGCAGTGAGTCCAGGATGTCCCTGCTCATAGCTGAAGCTGTAGCTGGGATGCTCCAGTCCACATCCAGCAGATCGATCTCCTCCACCAGCAGCACCTCCTCTTTTACTTTCCATCTGTTGGATAGTTTCCACCAGAACCTTGTCCATCTCCTCTCCCTGTGCTGGAGGTCTGTAGATCATGCCAATGTGAATAGAGGCACCTTTCCCAATCTCTTGGGTGACCCAAGTGCCTCTACCACTTTCTGTATTCCCTTTCTGTTGCTTGTGTGCTATCCCTTATGTAAAGAGTCATGCTTCCCCATTTCTTACTGGATCTATGACAGGAGTCCGACAGAAATTCTGTCGAACGCCCTGTCAGCGACACCGGCAGGTCGACCGCATTCTGCAGTCAGCTGCTGGTTCGCCATTGATTTCTTTGTTTTCTTCAGGAGGCTTAGCCCACCCAAACCCCCCAAGTGGGGGGCTGCACCCCCCGGACCCACCACTTAAAGATTCTCAACTCCAGTTGGAGCTGATAGGGGGGGCAGGACCCCCAACAGGCAGCGCCAGGTTCCAGCGGGTCTCCTACTGCGGCTAGGCACTGTAGTTGCTGTGGGGGACCTCACTGGCGAAATGTCACTGCGAGGGGGGTAAACATTTCTTACCCACCCTGTCCTTCCTGAACAGAGTATAGCATGGCATTGTATGGCTATATCCCAACCATGGTTCTCATTGCACCATGTCTTGGTAATAGTGACAATGTCCAGAATAACTTCTGCTATAATGGCCACTGAGTCCTGGATTTTATTTCCCAGACTAAAAGCATTTGCACACATGACCTTTCAAATTCTGCTACCACGCTTCTTGTCAGTCACCCTTTTTACATCTTGCCTACTCTCCTTACCCTCTCTTCCACTCTTTCCCCTAACCCTTCTTGGCTTTTTCCCCATCCCCCTCCCCCCGTTATATCTTCTGAGCTCCCTTGCTCACTTTAAAATGTTTTGTCCCATACCTTCTCACCTCTGATGAGGCCCCTGGGCTGATGCCATCCCTTACCTTGTTGTTTATTAGATATTAGGCTGAGTTTGTTCTCATTTTCCTGTAAAGGGTCATTTCATAAGACACCAACCCCTCTAATATGACCCTTTGAATTCCAGGTTTTAATCAAATATGCACCATGGCATACATTGTACAATGCCACATGTGTTGGAACATCTCTAGTTATACACTCTTGTAATGTCTTGTATAATTCCTCATTTGGTTTGTTCTCCATCTCATACTTTTCCAATATGTATTGTCCATCTGATGTGGAACCTATGAAATGAGCTTGTTTTCAAAGGTGTTATCTGAAATTTCAATAAATAAATAAATAAATAAAAACCTTCATTTCCACCCCTTACCATTTCTATCATTCTGCTTTCCCTGTTTTTAGGTACCCTTGGGGATTTCTCTACCTTTGGGGTCTCTCTACTGAGCACTTCAGCTTTTGGGGAGGGCAGTTTATGTATTCCTGCATTCTTCCACCACTCCCCTTGGCTAGTTTAAATGCTCACCAATGTAACATTTAAACCATTCACTGAGGAATTTGATTCCCCTCTCAGATGGATGCAGACCAGCTCCCCTGGACAGGACTTTATCCTTCCAGATGGGACCCCAGTCCCCAATGTAGCCAAACCCATCCTCACTACACCACTCCTTCAATCATGTGTTGAAGCTTCTGGTACAAAGTACCCTATTCCCCCAAAAGAAAAGGCCACTGAGTGTGCTAACTGCCTAAGACCTCTTCCCAACTCCTTGAACTCTTACCACATTCTCCTAGCCTCTTCACTAGCCAAGTGATTTGTCTCTAGGTGGACAATGACATCCAGCTCTCCATCCTGTCCTGCTGCTCTGGCTGTCCTCATGATACGCTTCCAAGCTGTGGCCCTGGGTAGGCATCTAACCTCCCTTTCCCCCACGTTCCCTGTCCTCAAATCTTTCCCCTAACATTGGAGTCCATTATCTGGAGTTGCTTCCTCCTCCTCCTCTGGGGTCCTTTGCCACCTTCCTTGGGGCCTCCACCACAATGGATCCCCACAGGCTCCCTAGTCATTAGTGTTGGTACTTCCATGGGATAGTACCTACCCACCAGAGTGGTACAGGAATAGTGTAGTAGCAGTACCATCTGGGGGTGTGCCTCTGACCCATAACCCTCACCCTTCTTGAGCCCACTGTAGTCCAGTCACTCATCCTCCTTGGCATCTTTTGAGGCAGCAGTGGTAGACTTGGTGGTCCCTGGGTGGTACAGGAGGAAGCAAACTGCCTGTGGTTGAACTACCTCCTCCATCAGCCCTGAGATGGACATGCAAATGGAACAGCACTGCAGTCTCCAGAAGTCTCCCTTAAAACTGCCACCGCATAACTACCGCGTTACACCACTCCCAGCATATCTATTTCCTACTCTGCCTGCTTGTTTTGCTTTCTTTAAACCTTTTTTACCACTACCCTAGATAGGGTGTTTTACCTCCTCCCAAACTGTAGCTAGAGCCTAGGACTCCTTGCTCCTTGCATTCTTCCTTCCCATTATTTATTACTGAGGTCATTTGCATGACAATAGGATTTTTGCTCCTGAAGAGTTCATCTATTCCTTGTGCTTTCTCCCTTCTTGAGGTCATAATGCCCTGCTTGTGACATCACAGTTTCTACCATGGCAACAGATTGTGATGTCACAACAGAGGATTATGACTTGAAGTAAGGAGTAAGCTACAGAGGCAGATAAACTGTAAGGGAACTCTAAGGGATAAAATCATGTACTTAGGCAAAGTTACTCAATAATACATAACAAGGAAGAGAAATATATAGACTACATATGGAATGCAAGCTGAATTGTACATAATTACTGTGTTTTTCAAAGTTTTCTTTTCGGCATCAGTAACTCTTAAAGGTTTATTCAAAATACCTCTAATCTGATGCCTTCGAAGAGTTCTACATATAGCACCAGTCAAGCCCCAAATGGAAAGCAAGGGCAGTAACATTCCTCTAGGGACATTTTTGGTTTTCAACAGGCAAAGCACTGCTAAGCTGGGCAGGGCTGCTCTTCCCCTCTGCTTTGCAATCTTTCTTTCTTCTTGAGTAAGTTAGTGTTTACTTTTAAAATGCAGTGTTCTTTTAAAAGCACCCATCAGTTGAGCATCGCAACTCAAGATACTAAAGGCATCAGAATTGATTTTACTGCTTACAGCCTTCACCTGGTGATAGTAATACCCTGGGGAGCCAAAAATCAAGAACACAGTCTCAGGCACACATGGTTTTATGCACACATAGTGAACGTAAAAAAGGGGTGGCTGAGCCTTTCTGCAACTAACATTTCTCGTGACCCCTGCCAGGCATCATCACAATGATTCACTCTGATGATGCCTGCCAGGCACCAGGAGAAGCGTTACTTTCAGAGCGGCTCAGCCGTCACTGTTTTATGCTCACTATGTGTGGGTGAGCTATGCACTTTAGTTAAATAAGGAACTCTGAATAATATTGTTCTGGTCCTGGTGCTTTCTGCATATGTGGGTGCTCCTCATCCTTTTGCTTATTTCCATTTTATCATTGTTGAGCACCATATTACTTGTCCCGCCACTCTGAATCCATTTTGCTTTGTTTCACAGGGAGAAGAAGGTAACAACTACTAGTAAACATAAATGTGGATATTATCTGTTAGATCCTTACAGGCATTCCTGTTTTGAAAACGCAGCTTCCCATTAAGAGTGGTATCTAAACAGAAAGCAAACGAGCAAATTTCTTTTTACTTTTAGTGCTAAACACATTCTCTTTACTGCTACAGTAAATGTAATCACTGGAGGAAATTTATTTATTTTATTTTATTTAGTTTTTGTTGACCGGGTAAGTGCACTAGACAAATCCTGCCTATTTTCAGGCACAACCCGGGGAGGGGGATATAGATGAATGCCAACTGACCTTGAACCAGATTGAGCTGTTGGTGGTATTTTTAGTGAAAGAGGGAAATTTGGCCAGGACACCGGGAAAATTCTCCTACTCTGGAGGGCACTACTGGTGAGCAAATCCTCAGTGTGCTTGCTGACAAAGGTGTGGCAGGACGTGCGAAAAGCTGAGGAGCTGATCACCTCCTCAGCTTTCACCTGGTCTGACGTGGTCGTAATGGATCTGAAACCTACTTCGGGAGCGAAGTGCTGTGATGGCAGTGGTTTCTTTTCCTGTTCTGGTCGACAGTGACGTTCCTACAGAGATGAGTGCAGAGCGAGAGGTGGAGGAGCTCAACAGACAGCTACAGGATGCAGAACAGCAATACTTAATTAAATGGAATGCTTTGTTGTGAGAATTACAGCAGCATAGTGCGCCTATTCCTGATGGACAGAAACAGGAACAGGAAACTACACAGTCTGAACCTGCGATGGTTCCTACAGTCGGTTTGCAACCTACGAGAGCTTCTGGACATGATTTCTCCTTTTCGGCACCCTCCTGCACTGCTTTGGAAAGCCATCAGGATCCGGGAGGTGAGTCTTTTTCTTTCAGTGCCACAGAAACTCTGCAGGCTTCCATGGATTTTCAGTCTGCTGCAGCGGCTTCTGCAGTAGACTCGGAACTGCTTTCTGGCCCTCATATCTGGCATTTTCACATTGGTTTGGGCCCTCATGGATATGAGGGTCATGCTGGAGGCTCCACAGACATTTCCTGTGCACAGAATCCTCTCATGACTGTCACTGAACCCCTCCCATCACTTCGGGTCTTTTTTCCACTGCATCTTCGGATATTCCGGCTCCAGCTGCATGGGTATCTTCAGCCCTAGAGGCTGCTGGGTGGGTAAGATCACCTGATGGGAAAACCTGGGATGCAAATATGCAGTCCGCAGAAGCTTCCTCACATTCTCCTGCAACTATGGATTTGAGTCTTCCTCTTGGTCAAGCCCCTCCAGATACATTAGCCCCTATTCCTATTATTTCCAGTCCAGACCTTATGGAAAATATTAGGAATTTGGAGGATGGTGATTTGATACACCCTCCTGAGTCCCCCCTTCCCAAGGCTTCCTCTGAAAGTATTATACCTCCACAACCAGCTTCAGCATCTGAGCCTGCACAGGAGAAAGGTCCTTCTGTATGGCATGATAAAATTGCTGAATGCCTTTTTCCTGCTACCTTTGGTCTTGTGAACAAGCCTGCTGCTCGGTGTAATGCAGTACATTTGAAATTTCGGGGGTCACAGGATGATGTCCTTAATAGACTTTTTATTGGATGTGATCTGTTGAAAACCAGTATGCGGTTTTATATCTATGAGATTTATGTCTTGATTCATATGCCTGGGGACTCAGTCTACGACATCAGCTTTAAGCATCCAGCGGGTTTGGATAGATTCTGGAAACAATATCAAGCTTTAAAAAACACACCTGTATGGAAACCTTTCTTGGCTATCCCTTTGACCAAACCAGTTTCCAAGAAAATTACTATTTTATTTCGAAATGAGGGGGTTAATGTAGCTGACATAACCTACTGGTTACAGCAGCATTGATCTGTTAAAGGCCCTCCTGAACCTATTCTTGATGACGAACACCTCTGGACAGGGGGTTGGAGATACTTAATTGATTTATGTTTAGAGAATGGCCTAACAAAACATCTGCCTAACTGTTTTTTTCTAGGATGGGATAGGGGGGTTCTTTTTTATCCAGGGCAGCCGAGAGCCTGTTATAAATGTGGGGCCTTAGGTCATTTGAGCAATGTATGTGACCAACAGAAATGTGGTCTGTGTGGGGAATTGGGGCATATAGGTACACACTGTAGAAATTCTTTGAAATGTAATTTGTGTGATGAAAGGGGACACACTTTCCGCTCATGCTCTTGGGCTTCACACAATCAAGCTGACGCTGCTCTTACGGCAGAACAAGACGTCT
The DNA here is from genome assembly GCA_016271365.2 of Neoceratodus forsteri. Classification (NCBI taxonomy): domain Eukaryota; kingdom Metazoa; phylum Chordata; order Ceratodontiformes; family Ceratodontidae; genus Neoceratodus; species Neoceratodus forsteri. Next base: position 177,823,369 of record CM057455.1, read on the forward strand.
ATGTGGCAAATGCACAAAAAGAACGTCAAAGGATGCAGGATCTACTAAAGAATTCTGAGGCCCCTGCCACTGTTCCTCACCCTTCTTCTAGTCATACTGGGGGAGAGGTTTCTCAGGTCCCAGACCTAGATGATATGGATACCGGTGCTCCGGTCCCCACATCCCCTTCCACTTCAGGTATGGTTGCCGGCCCTGTTCCCCCCCCATTGTACCCTGTACAGGTTGTTGCCCAGAATGTACTTTCTGTTCCCGACACTATTACAGCTAATGTGCCTTTGGGTGTACAGGATGCCCCTTGTATGCCTCCACCAGAGGTACTGACTGATGCCTCCTTCCAACGAGTTACCAGATCGAAGGCCACCAAACCGGGTTCTGGGGTCCCTCCTATTTGTCCTGAGCCTGATTTCACCTCGATGGCCAATCCTTTTGCCCCTTTACAGGATCATTAGGGTGATGATGATGAGGTAGAGTCTGATTTGTCTTCAGTTGCCTCCTCCCTTCCTGATCATGTCCTGGATACCGAGGTTAAGGAAAAGCTCAAAATGAAAAAACGGAAAAAAAAGAAGTGATTTGTCCCTTTTTTATTATCGTTTTTTTTTTCCCTTATTTCTTCTGGCAAATGTTCTCTCTTTTATTACTGTTAACGTTAACAGTATTAAATCTATTTTAAGGAGGAGCCTTACTTTTGCCAGTCTCAGCACACATCCTGGTTCTGTTATTTTTTTACAAGATACCAGGCCGAGCTCCTTGACATGTATCAAAGAAGCAGGACAGGATTGGCGCTGGGGTGCTTCTTTCTGGTCACTTGGGGAGGATGTGTGTGACATCCTGGGGATACTGTTTTTCTCTAGCCTCCCTATTAAGGTGTTACAACTTTTGGATATAGTACCTGGTAGCATTATGCTTATGGATATTGTTGTCTCTCACTGCACTTATCGTCTTTTAAATATCTATGCTCCACAGTCCAAAGCTGATAGAGCAGCTTTATTTTACTGTATTTCCCCATATTTACAAACCTCAAAGTTGGTTGTCTGGGGTGGTGACTTTAATTGCGGCTTAGCTGCCAGGGATTGGGGGCGTAAGACTCAAAAGTTGTTCTGTGACACTAATGCTTTGTTGCATGTTTTAAGAACTAATAATTTGATGGACTCATATGATTCCCTGAACCAACAGCCAGAGCATACTTTTCATAAAGGTTCTATCTCTACGAGGATAGATTTTTGGTTTTTATCACAGAGACTTTCCCGTTTTTCTATTTCTACTTTGCCTTTAGAGACGTCTGACCATTTAATTTTAAAACTAACTATTGGGAATTACCAAAAACTTTCATTAGGCTGTGTTTTTTGTAAATTGAATACATCCCTTTTACAGGACACAACACTTTCCACACAGCTAAATTTCTTTTTTTCGCTATGGTCAGATATAGGGTTTTTATATGATAGTCCTTTAGACTGGTGGGAAGACACAAAACAGGACCTTAAGTTTCTTTTTTTACAAATTTCACAAACTAAAGCTCGAAATTCGTATCTCACATATCTGGGCTATAGAGCAAGGTATATGGCTTTGTTGTCACAGGCAGTTTCCACAATGGGTAGGAGTTTTTGACAGGAGTTTTTGGCACTTAAAGGAAAAATGCTAGTTTTTCTCGATATGCGAGAAAAACAATATAGGTTCCAACAGAAGTATTTGGTTTCTGGCACCCGAGAGCAGGTGAACCCTTTTGATCTTTCTGACCAGGAATTGCCACCTTTGTGTATGACCACCTTACAATCTTCAGATGGGTCATTAGTAAATGATACACGAAGTATTCGAAACATAGTATAAGATTATGTTACAAAGACTTTTGCTAAACCTATTCCTGAATCTTTTCCTTCCTTTTTTCAATCTATGGACATTCCATCACTTTCTGAACTTGAAGTTAAAACATTAATATCCCCGTTTTCTCTGGATGAAGTTAAACAGGCTATTGGTCATTTATCAGCACATACAAAGTCTGGGATGGATGGCCTACCTAATGAGTTCTATAAAAAGTATGTACATATTCTTACACCTTGGCTGTTGGTTGTTTTTCAAGCCATTTGGGTGGAACAAAGATTAACCCCTAGCATGGGAAATGGGGTACTGTTTTTTGTTTATAAGAAGGGAGGCCTAACTGTTTTGCAGAATTGGAGACCTTTGAGTCTGTCGACCACTGATTACAAAATTTTGGCTAACATTTTAAACAATCGATTCTCAGCAATTTCACATAAACTGTAAAGTTCTGCACAAACATGTGCAGTTCCTGGTAGAAATATCTCCCAAAATGTAATTTTTATTAGGGAATTGATAGAACAAGGCCTGCAACATAAGATGATTGGTTATCTCTTAGCCTTAGACCAAGAAAAAGCTTTGACACTTTAAGTCATGATTATCTTTGGACTATTTTGGCATACTATGGAATACCATTTCCTTTTTTGGATTTAATTCAAACCCTTTACAGATCAGCAATAGTAACTCCCCTAGTTAATGGCCATTTGGGTACCTCAGTCCCTTATCAGGTAAGAGTTAGGCAAGGCTGTCCGTTGAGTCTGCTTTTGTTTGTTTTTGGTCTGGACACCTTACTGCGGTATATTGAAAGGGATACAAATGTTCATGCTATAATCTCCTCTGAAGGTTTTTGTTTTTCAAAAATAGTAGCTTATGTGGATGATTGTATTTGTTCCATAGCAGATATTGATTCTGGGAAATATATTCTGCATTTTTTACTTTCAGTACAACCTGGCACTGGTATTAAAATCAATACATCTAAATGCTCCTTGATGCCCTTATGTCACCTTTCCAGTGTTCAATTTTTTGACATTCCGGTTATTGGTAACAGATTGAAACTTCTTGGTGTATATTTTGGCTCTCAAGACTCAGTACATAGTGACTGGGACAAAATTTGTGATAAAGCACTTTCCAAAGTAAAGAAATGGCAGTCTTGGAAAATGACACGGGAAAAAACGTGTGTTCCTGTTAAAATCTTACATTGCCCCACTTTTTTTATTTCTTTCCCGTATTTTTCCTTTACCATTTGATATGCATTCCAAAATTTTGAGTCTTTTTTTTCAGCTGCTGTGGGGTAGCCGCTTGAATCCAGTGAAGAGAGCACACACCTACAGACCCTGGAAAGACAGTGGCTTGGGTATGATACATCCTATTGTTAAATGTTTTGGGAATTTTTTTTACACTTCTATCCAGCCTTTGTTGTTTGAGCAAACTGTCATGGGTTGTATGTGCATGTCCCTGTGGGGACCCCCTTTTATAACAGCCTGGGGTCGAGGGAAATGGCACCCTGCAGATAAACAGCTTCCTTTGTATGTTCAATATACGCTAACATATATTAGACTATGGAAAATAGAACGTAGTTGGTTTGTGACACATGAGCGGAAGTCCTTTTGTAATAATATTGTTTCCACGTGTTACTTTGAGGATCCCCTTTTTTCTGTTCCTGCTTGTATAGATACGTCTGCTTTGCTAGCGAGTGTGATTGAACCTAGAATACTGGAAAAGATGTGGGATGTGGTATGGTTGTGTGCTCATCAGAAACTTAATGTAAGAGCAAATCACAAGCATAAGCAACTGTGTGATAGGATTTGTCAAGAACCTTCTTGTCAGGGACAGCTTGAGACAATACAGCACTTATATTTTGAATGCTTTCATATTAAATCCTTTTCGTCTGCTCTGGCGCATTGATGGGGTGAACCACTTTTTTGGTCTCTTACCTATAATATTTTGGTATTAGGACAGATTTCAAGGGTATGGCATAAATGGAACTACAGTACTGTGTACCTAATATTAGCCTGTCTTAAATGGCATATTTGGCAAGCACATTGTTTACGAGTATTACAGAGTAAGTATTTATCATTGCAAGAAGTTTTTTTTCACATACAGGATGAATTGGATGCACTTTATGCATATGAATTCAGCACTCTAGGAATCACAGTAGGTACTTTGCTTTGGAAACACATGGACTGGGTAGGTTGAATGTTTCCTACTCTTTTGCTTTTTTTTTCTCCCTTTTTCTTAAAGATCTATTGTATTACTTTGCTTATGAAATTGATGCCGTATGTGTTATTTTCTTTGTTGTTTGATCAGCCTTGTTTTTTCCTTTTTTGTCATATCTTGTTTTTGTGTACTTAATAAAAATTTCCCCTACTCTTTTCTATAAGTGCCATGGGATCTTTAACATCCACCTGAACTACCACCAGTCCAGGCAGATGGGACCTCAGTTTAACATCTCATCTGAAAGATGGCACCTCAGAAGTGCAGCACCCCTCTCATGCTGCACTACAGTGTCAGTACTGTGATATTAACCCAAGTGCCAGATGTGGAAACTGAACCCACAGCCCTCTGATCTCCTGGCCTCAGAGGTGAGTGTGCTACCTACTGAGCCACGAACAGTGTGAAATATGAAGAAACTGATTGAGGGAAGCTTACAAACATCAGTTGGCATTTTATGCGACTGTATAAATATGCAGAAATAAAAAATGCTACTACATAAATTCACTGCATAGAAACACAGAAACATAGACTTTGACAGCAGATAAGGACCGCTTGGTCCATCTAGTCTGCCCATTTCTCTACCTAAAGGATAGGCCGCAGATCCTAGTTAACCAACAGCCTATTTCTTCCTACCCCCCACAAGAATTGCCTTATGTCTATCCCATGCATTCTTGAATTCTCCCACAGTTTTAGACCCCACAACCTCCTCAGGAAGGCTGTTCCATGCATCCACTACCCTCTCTGTGAAATAATACTTCCTCACATTGCCCTGAACCACCCTCCTTCTATCTTTAAATTGGTCCCCTTGTTCTTGCAAGTCTCTTTTTCTGAAAGATGCTACCCTCTTGGACTTTGTTGATTCCACTGAGGTACTTAAAAGTTTCTATCATGTCCCCCCTCTCCCTTCTTTCCTCAAGGGTATACATATTAAGCTCCTTTAGTCTCTCCTCATACGGCTTCTCTTGCAGACCCTGCACCATTTTAGTTGCCCTCCTCTGGACTACCTCTATCCTGTCTATGTCCTTGCAGAGATGGGGTCTCCAGAACTGGACACAGTACTCCAGGTGGGGTCTCACCAACTGTCTGTACAGAGGGATAACAACTTCCTGTTTTCTGCTGCTGATGCCTCTCCCTATACATCCCAGTATACCCCCAGCCCTCCCTCCCTACTGCCTTCTCACATTGCTTGCTAACCTTAAGGTCATCTGATATGATTACCCTCAGGTCCCTTTCCTTTTTTGTTGTTGTTACTACCTCCCCACCCATTGTGTATTCTTCCCCTGGGTTCTTGTTTCCCAGGTGCATTATTTTGCACTTCTTTGCATTGAATCCTAGCTGCCATACTTCTGACCATTCCTCCAACCTTGCCAAGTCCCTTTTCATCCTTTCCACACCTCCTTGTGTATCAATCCTGTTGCAGATCTTTGTGTCATCTACAAAAAGGCATACTTTTCCTTCCAGTCCCTCTGCAATGTCACTGATGAAGACATTAAAAAGGACTTAACCCAATACTGAACCCTGTGGTACGCCACTAGTAACCCCTCTTTCTTCAGAGTGGACTTCATTTACAATTACCTTCTGTGTTCTGTTGTGCAGCCAATGTTTTACCCAGGCTACCACCCTGGGACCCACTCCCAGGCTGGTTAATTTGACTATTAATCTTTTGTGTGGGACTGTGTCAAATGCCTTGCTAAAGTCTAGGTAGACCATGTCCACAGCCCCTCCCTGGTCTACTACTTTGGTCACCCAGTCAAAGAAATCTATTAGATTTGTCTGACATGACCTTTCCGCTGTGAACCCATGCTGCCTTGGGTTCTGTGCCCTACTGGCCTCTAGGTACTCAACCATTCTTTCCTTCAGAAGTGACTCCATCACTTTCCCTACCACAGAGGTCAGACTGACAGGTCTGTAGTTTCCTGCCTCTGTCTTGGTCCCACTTTTGTGAAGGGGAATCATATCCACCTTCCTCCAGTCCTCGGGTACCACACCATCCTCCCATGATTTACTAAAAAGAGTAGCCCGTGGTTTCACTAGTTCCTCCCTTAATTCTTCTAGAATTCTGGGGTGAATTCCATCAGGACCCATTGCTTTGTCCACCTTCAGTTTTAGTAGTACTTGCAGAACCCTTTCTTCTGTGAAAGGACTGGGATTGACCCCCCTATCAAGAGTGCTTCTGTTAATTGGATTAGGCACTTCCCCCTCCTCTTTTGTGAATACTGAGCAGAAATATTCGTTCAGTATCCCTGATTTTTCACTGTCCCACTCTGCCCACCCACCGTTCATTCTATTCAGCCTCACTATCCCTCCCTTTGTCTTTCTACACTCGCTGAAGTACCTATAAAAGGTTTATCCCCCTTCTTAACTGAGTTGGCTATCTTTTCCTCAGTTTGGGCCTTTGCCATTCTGACTTCCCTCCCTGCTTCCTTCTGCCTTAACTGGTACAGCTCTCTGTCCTGCTCCTTCTGTGTTTCCTTATACTTCCGGAATGCTATCTTTTTCTTCCTGACTTTCACAGCCACCTCTTTTGAGAACCATAGTGGCTTTTTATTTCATTTTGATTTGTTTATTTGCTTCACACAAAGGCTTGTTGCCTCTGTGATGGCAGTTTTGATGATTCCCCATTGTTGCTCCACACCTCCTTCTAGCCTGTTTTCTAGTGCTTTTCTGAGGAACTCTCCCATCTTGCCAAAGTCAGCCCTCCTAAAGTCCAGTGCCCTGACTTTTGTATGGCTTGACTCTGTAGCTGAGTTTAATGTGAACCACACTGTTTTATGGTCACTTGTCCCAAGATGACAACCCACTTCTAGATCTGAGATCCTCTCACTGCCCCCGTTTGAGAGTATGAGGTCTAAGATTGCTCCCTCATGAGTGGGTTCCGAAACTAGCTGTCTAAGGCCTGCCACCTGTAGTGCATCAAGAATGGCCCTGCTCTTGGATGTAGCTGCAGCAAATGTGCTCCAGTTAACATCTGGCATATTCAGGTCTCCCATCAACAGTATCTCCCCTTTCTCTGCCATTCTAAGAATGCCTTCTGTCATATCCTTGTCCATTCCCTCCCCCTGGCATGGGGGTCTGTACACAACCCCTGTGCGGATTGTGGTGCCTTTCCAGTTTCCAAGGTGACCCACAGTGCCTCCTCTCTCCCTGTTTACTCTTTTGTTCAGTTGCTTTATCCCTCCCTTTACATAAAGAGCTACTCCTCCCCCTCTTCTCCCCTGCCTGTCTCTCCTGTAGGTTATGTACCCTGGTATGTTAACATCCCAGTCATGGTTCTCTGTGTACCATGTTTCTGTGACTGCTACAATATCCAGGCATCCCTCTTCCATCGAGGCCACCAGCTCAGGGAGCTTGTTGCCCAGACTACGGGCATTGGTACTCATTCCCCTCCATTTCCTGATGGCCTTACTCCCTTTTGCCCCATTCCAGTTCTTCTTGCCTTTGTCACTTTCTCCATTTACCCCTGCCCTTCTCCCTATCGACACCACTATGTTGGTGTTTGCCACACTTACTACTGTGATTATTTGGGGGGGGCTAGGATTTACCTGCTCCTTTCCGGTGCCTCCCCCCTTGGCTAGTTTAAAAGCTTGCCAATGAAGCATTTAAACCTATCACCTAGGATCCTGGTTCCCCTCACGGACAGATGCAGCCCATCATGCCAGTATAGGCTTGCATCACTCCAGTGGACCCCCAGTCCCCAATGAAGCCAAATCCTGAGCTCCACACCAGTTTTCAACCACTGATTGAATCCCATGGTGTGGAACACCCTAGCCTCTCCTATGCCATAGATGGGCAGCACCTCCGAGAAGGTTACCGTGCGTGCTACTTGACTAAGGCCCCTTCCCAATTCCACAAACTCTTCCTGCACTTCTCTAGTCCCTTTCTTAGCCAGGTCATTTGTCCCTAGGTGGACAATGACATCCAGCTCCCTCCCCTGTGCAGCTGCTCTGGCAATCCTGAGGATTCGCTCCCTGTCCCTCCAAGCCATGGCGCCAGGCAGGTACCTTACCTCCCTCTCCCCTTCCTCCCCCAGTTCTACCTTCCTAACAATGGAATCCCCCACCAGGAGTTGTTCCTTCCCCTGCAGGGTCCCCTGCAACCCTCCTGTGGGTCTCCTTTGTGGAGGTTCCCAGCATCCTCCTTGGTCTCCACTGCGGGTGCCTCCATAGAGGAACCATACTTTGCCAGAATGGCATAGGAACTGTGGAGAGGTACAACTGGAGGGATGTGCCTCTGTTCCACCATCCTCACCCTCCCTGAGCCCACTGTTGTCCAACCGCTCCTCTTTCTTGGCAACCTCTGAGGCAAAGGCAGTGGCACTGGTGGTCCCTGGATGGGAGAGGAGGTCCCACAAATCCTGGCCAACTCAGCCTGGAGATGAGCAAACTCCTCCCTCAGCCCAGAGAGGTGCCTGCAGATGGGACAACACCGCATCCTCCAGAACGTCTCCCGAAAGACTGCTGCTCCACAGCTACTGCACTGCACCACTCCAATCATGTCTTATTTCTGGTCCCTTAACTGTTTGCAATCCTTACTCTTTCCTCTGTTTTTTTTCTGTCTCTCTCCTTACTTTCTGCCTGTGTAACCCTTGAAGCTCCTGATTGTCCTGTTCTGAGACAAGAATATCCTATATTTCTCAGTAGACCACTTACTTGCTCAGAGGCAGACCTCCAGCAGCTAGAGGGGGCCCCAGAGCTACTCTTGCCCTTCTAGGATGGTGGGTCTTTGGTAGTTCTATGATCACTCACTTCCTGCTCCCAAACAGGAAGTTCCTGTTGTCAGTCAAATCCTGTGCCTATAAAAATAGAACTAGCTTTTGAGGGGGGGTGGAGGGGAGGGAAGGAGGGCAATATAGTCCCAGTACAGAAGTTCAGTCACACAGCAGTCCTTTCTCCTGGTGTCTTCCACCCCATCTGCCACTATGCAAGTGGCAGATGGGGTGGAGGGGAATTGTCAGCACAAAAAGGGGGTTTGGGTTGCACTCAGAGTGGAGTGAGAAGGTCAGTTTTCCTATGTGGGACAGTGACCCACAGGGTGTAAAAAGTTGGGGTTATTGAAAATATGATGAATTATAATGGACTACATAGGCAATTTTCATAAAGCAGCAGTTTTGTCATCAAATAATGAAAAAGGTGGGTCTGAATTTACAACCATTTGACATTTTTCACAATCCCCCACTCAGAAATGAATATGGACACAATTTAACTTACTGCACTATAAGATCACACTGAAGAATTCAAAGAATTCAGCATTTATGCTAAGCTGGTGTTTCCCTGCTTGACATATGTGTTGGATTCTTTCAACAGAGTCTTTATAGAGTATTCAGTAGTACCACAATAACTTTTCTTTACCTTATCCTCATTTCCATCTGAATGCACCCTAGCCCCCGTTCTGCTCTGATATCATGATATTCAGGGCTTAATTAAGTAAAGCTTTATCCAAATTTCCTCCCTGTGAACCAAGCTAAACTTTTTCAATGCCAAAAAAAAAAAGACTAGCAATGCATTCCCTGTCTTTAAATAAATTTAATATGGGGTGGTATTATACTTTGTACATTCTTGTATTCTATGGTTCTTGTGTGTTCATCTAGTAAAACAGCAGTGCAACGATCTGGTGAAAATTTTGACCTATGCTTTCTTATGCTATTTTAGATTGCCACTTACCTTCTGACCTGTATGATACCCTTCTTTCCACAGTTTGAATCTGCTTTAGTACTTTTTTCAGGTCTGAAATAATAAAAGGAGCACTCATTTTAACCCTTGCTGTGCCATGGACTGATATATCAGTATAAAATCCCTATACAATTTAATTCTTTTAGCAGCCTAAGGGTTAATGTGCTGCGGACCAGATCATCATCAGTATTTTGTCAGCAGTTTTTTGTCCACCTGTTGTTTATATATCACTTCTGTTGGGAATAAAATTAACTATTATGAAGTAGGCAGTTGTCTCTTACCTTACAGAACAATAGTTGTTCAAAAACAGCTACAAATACTGATGAAAACCAGATTTTATTTATTTATTTTTTGAGAGAAATTGAAATTACAATCCTTTGAGTCATAGACTCCTTTGCAAAGGCTCCATGTCAGTACAGGAAGACACAAGCACTACATATAATAACAGTTATACATTATTCACAAGGCATATGGTTTTTACAATACAAATTTGCTACCACCTTAGGGCCTGTGTAGACCCTGTGTTATAGTTGCTAGACATGACTGGATATAGAGTCAGAGGGTCGTTAGCAGGGCCCTGAGTCACAGTTTATTTACAGCAGGGTTGGGAACCTTTATTTTAACTACACCTTCATTTGAGTTACGGGCAAGGGGGAGGAGTACTGGCTACAGCCACAATCACCAGTGTCAAGAAGGAGGTTCATGATACCAGTTTTGAATAGTTCCAGACTAGGAGGCAGGGAGATGGAAGGTGGTAGGTTGAAGAACCTTTGTCCTGGTGAGGTCCTATAGTGGGGAACGAGGAGAGAGGTGCTAGCAGTGTGTCTAGGGGCCCCTCCTGTGTGGGACTGGTGGATGAGGGGGTGTAGACCTCTGGGTGCTAAGTTCAGTAGTATTTTTTTGGCTTGGAGGCAAGTGTGATATTTGAGCCTCCTTTCAAAGGTCTGCCAGTCCGCCAGCTTGTAGAGCTCACATGTGTGTGTTAATCTGTCACAGCCTGTGGCCAGGCAGCATGCTCTGTTAAGGGCTAGGGTGATGGAGTGAAAGGAGGTTTGGTCTGTGGTGCCATAGATTATAATCCCGTAGTTCACCAATGAGAGGACTGAGCAGGACACAGTGAGTCGTAGGGCCTGAGGGGGTAGGCAATGCTTATTTCTATATAGAATGCCCAGCCTGGTGTTTACAGCAGAGGCGAGGTGTTTAATATGTGTGTGGTAGGTGAGGGACATGTCAAGTGTAATACCCAGATATTTGAAGTTCGATACCTGTTCGATAAGGAGGCCATGTGAGTTGGAGATGTTTAGGGGGGCAGTACTGAGGGGGCTTTGACGATGGGCGAAGATCATGGATTTCATTTTGTTGTAGTTAAGTGCTAAGCGGTGCTCAGTGAACCAGGATATAATTTCTTTAAAAAACCTTGCAGGGCAATTTGGAGGGAGTGAGGTTGAGGGTGTTTCCAGAAAATTACTGTGTCATCGGCATAGAGTAAGAGCTTTCCACTGCAGGATTGAAGGAGGGAGTTCAGAAAAAGAGTGAAAAGTAGCAGCCCTAGAATGGACCCTTGTGGAATGCCCTTTAGGATTGATTTATTGGTGGAGAGGGTGGTGTTAATTTTGACCTGTTGGGTCCGGCTGGTGAGATAGTCACTGAACCAGGATATGGCCTCAGGGGAGAAGTAGTAGGAGGGAAGAGAGTGGAGAAGTAGGGCATGATTGACAGTGTTGAACGCTTTTGTCAAGTCGACATAAATAGTACCTGTGACTGACCCTTGTTCCAGTGCCTCATGTATGTAAGATGTAAATTCTATGAGGGTAGTGGTAGTGCTATAACCCTTCCTGAAACTGTGTTGTTCTTGGCAGAGCAGATTATGTTTGGCTAGGTAGTCTGCAAGTTGGTCTGACACTATCTTTTCGAGAGCCTTAGAGAGGGGTGGTAGGATCGTGATGGGTTGGTAATTACTAGGAGAGGTGGGGTCACCATTCTTCAGGATTGGTGTCATAATTCCTTTTTTCCATAACATTGGAAATTGACTAAGGCGTAGTGACCAGTCAAGTATTTTGGTAAGATATGGCAAGGTCACATCCAGCGTTAGTCAGAGAATTTTGAGGTTGAGGGAGTCACTGCTGTAGCATGAGTTTGCCAAAGCTTTGGAGAGGTAGCGAGTGGCCTCCCTGCAGAAGATAATTCACAGCCAAAAGGGGGGGTGGACCTTCATGTCTGATGAGCTCGAGGGGCAGCTGGGGGCAGGGTCAAAGAAGTTTTGCAGGAGTATGTGACTGAGGTCAGAGAAGGTGTTGTTTAGAGTATTGGAGATGGTAGAGTGATCCTGTGTTAGGGCTCCCTCGACTTGGAGCTGCGCTGAGGCAGGGGAGACAGTTTTTCTGCAAAGTTCCCTAATATTGTTCCAGAAGTTTTTCCATGCGCCCCATGTGGAGGTGAGGGATTGTTTGTATTAGTTTGCTTTGCTTGCCGGATAGCCCAGGCACATTGGTTTCTCGCTGTTCTGTACAGCTGTTTGTCCTGGGGTGATTGGGAGCTTAGGGCCCTATGCCAGAGGTCATCACTATGGTGCATCTGATCAAGCAAGGATTGTGATATCCACTGGGTATCCCTGTTTTTTATGATCTGCTTTGTGAAAGGGGCAAAGATGTCGCAGGCTACGTTAAAGGTGGTAATAAAGGCATTGAGGGCGGTGTCTACCGATTGAGCAGTGTGGATCTGAGCCATATTAAAAGGAGTGCTACTTTTATTATTTCAGACATGAAAAAAAATACTCAAGCAGACTCAAATTGAGGAATGAAGGGTATCATACAAGTCAGGAGGTAAGTGGCAATCTAAAATAGCATAAAAAAGTATACTGTAGGTCATAATTTTCACCAGCTTGTTGCTCTGCTGCTTTAAGTTATGAGGTTATGTTGAATTTTGCAAGTGCAGGCTCAAAACTTTGGTAATATTCAGTATTTTTACCACAACATTTCAACATATCTATTTTGGTACAGTGACTCGTTAATGTGACAGCTGTCATTTTTCAACTTCTACCCAAAATGTGTGTTTGCAGCCCAAAAGTTTATTTTGCAGTCATTACACTACATCACCTTTAGGCCGGGAGTTGAACATTTTCTCTGCCCTTCTCTATGAGGCAGGTTCATTACAAGGCTGTGTTGAAAACTAAGTGTAAAGATATTTAAAAAAAAAATAATAATATTCAATATTTTTAACCCAGATTCCTCTCCTGCAGCCCCATCAGCTCTGGCCAGAGTTTGTTGTCTGGGTTGACTGGAGTTGCTATGGATACTGCAACATCCAGACACCTCCAAAGCGCCCAGCATGTCATCTGATTGGTTGTTACTGCGTTTTTTTTGCATAATTATCAAAGAAAAATTGCAACGTGTTTGTGCGAGGGAGTCAAGAAGTAGGTCCATTCTTGCATTACTAGTGTGGGTTAGTTTTTTAACTGAAGTTGTTAAAAAGTAAAAAAATATATATTTTATTCTGTTTTGTTGGGGGTTTGAAAAATTCCCAATAGAGGTGGTTGGGGCAAACACAGAGTGGGGGGGGGAATCAAGCATGCATGAGACAGTCATCAGGGTACCCTTGCAATGGAAACAAGGAGGTACAGCCAGAGATCATTTTGGGTCTGTGGCTTTTGCAGTAGGCATGGAAAATGGGCAGACTATATGGACCTAGCAGTCATTATCTGCCATCAGTTTCTATGTTTCTACAATTAAGGGATTGGGGAGGCAGGTTCAAATCCCACTACAGTGATATACTCACTTGTGATTTTTAGCTTTTTAATTAACATGTGGTTATACAGACTGCCATTTCCAGATGTGCAGTCAGTTACAAGAAAAGCACCTACTAAAGACAAGACACAGGAAAGGAATCTACTGAAAAGTGGGACAATTCCTCTCAGCAATGTTGTCTTCAGCAAAGTAATAGAAATAGCCAAACAAAACACCATTTATTTGTTATCTTATGGAAACAATCTTGATGTTATTTTAACAATTCACTCAATAGATTCATCCATAGGATATGTTTTGCAATCCTGGTGAACAATATTATGATCTGCAAACTCATATACGTACTCTAACGGATTCATGAACTGGCTGAAATACCCAAACCAGCAGGAAAATCGTGGCGCAAGTGGGTTGCCACTTGCGGATCCGCAGGTCACCATAGTTTTCCACAGCTATGAGTATTCACAAAGGTGGAATTGGAGTACAGCCAACTCCTCAGTCTATGGCAGCTTTCAGGAGGTGCACCCAGGGATATCCCCACAGCTGCAGTTCGGGCTGGTGGGACAAACTGTAAAAGCACCCACAACTGCTGCAGCCTTGAATTTCATTCGCTGCAGCTTCAGGGATTTTGGATCACAGCTGTAGCTGCAGCATGGGACTTAGTCCCAGGATCATTCTTGAATCTAGCCCACTGTATTTAACACACCCCCACCACATATACACACTTCACTGCAGATGAGTCATATGTTTTAACATCAGCAATACTTCACTTAATTCACTTTAGGTATACAAATTGTGAGCATTGTCAAATCTGCTTTTGCAGACATATATACAAGGCAATAAAAAAACTAAGGAGCATTCAGTATGTCTGGGTGGGGCAAGTGATTTTTATCTGCAGTCAGATTCGATGTTTGTATGATCCTAAAACAGACAAACCAATCAGATTCATCTGACATATTGGGATAAAGCTACCATGATGACTGTGATAATTTTGGATATACTCATCTTTGTATCCTGGTTGCATGTGAATGCTATGTTCACATATGCGGCGCAAAAAGGAACATTGCAAATTTCTGTACAAACATGTGCAAAGGATAGCAGATTTTGGAAAAGCTTGGTCATACTATTTTCCATTGTGACTTAAAAAGGGCTGTGTCCAGTCATTACCTGGTAAAAATAAAAAAAATGAAAAATGAAAATAAAACTTTTTCAAAGTAGGGCATGGAAAACACTGTTGGCAGACATGCTGCTCACTTTGTTCATAAAAACAGTCAGAATAAAACAAAATCAGGCTCCTGCTGTTGACAAAACAAGTCAGGAGAAAATGTGGTCACATTTCACTGTTAATTGATGCATACAAGAGGAAAGCAGGTAATGAGAAAAATCATGTCACAACACCATGTTCACATGCATTGCATGCCATGGAATTAGAAACAAATGGGTTGCAATGTATAGAAATTATTTTAAAAAGTGATAATGACAGTTTTGGCTCTGCAGCATTGAGCAGGGAAATGGGCAGACTAGGCGGGCCACATGGTCCTTACCTGGCAACATAGTCTATGTTTTCATGTCATTGCAATGTGAGCATGTAAAAGCTTTGTCCCATTATGCAGCTTTAAAAATAGGGACTAAGTCCTCCATTAATAACCGTCATATTATAATCACAAACTCTGGTCAGAGCCAAACAATTGCTAGTGCATTACTTTGATAAAAGATACAGAATTAAATTGTGGCTTCATGGGGGGGTTGGATGGAAATTCTGACAGGCTAGGTGGGCATTCTAGTGGGACATGGTGGCCTTTCCTTGGGGTCAGATAGATGTTTTTGTAGGTTGTGTGTGCATCCTGAGATGTTATAATGCCCATTCTGATAGGGGAAGGCAGTCATTCCAGATGGTTGGGGGCATTTTGGCAGTAGTATATTTTATAGGTTTAAAATTATCTGAAAGCTGACCAAATTTAGTGGCCTTGTGTAAAGGCATTTTCTGAAGTACAACATGTCTCTAACTCTGGACGCCATTATTTTGTGCTTACAATCCTCTTTGTTTTGTTATGAAAACACCTACTGTTGGCGGGACAGAGGAAACATTTGAGGTGGAAATCAATCGAGAGCTATGCTTTGTGATCTGGATTCACTTTAAAGTAAGCATAATTCAACTTCTTTATATGACTGTATCTTTTAGGATTTATATGAGGCCATAAAATGGATTTTTTCATGGGTCAGTCACAAGGTGCCATTTACTCATCTTCCTGCAGAGGCACCTACTTTATTTCAACATAACCTCTCTAGCAAGATCATTTTGTTGCATTTTTACAGGAACATCAATACCACTCTGTGAAGCCTATCAGCGCAAATATTCTGACATATTTGTTATTCCCACTTAAGGATTTGGGTTAACCCTTGTTGTGCCACTGACATGTATGCACATCCTAAAAACCTATACATTCTAAATCTTCTGGCAGCCTAAGGGTTAATTAATATGGTCATTTTTTTGTTACACGATATATTTCATTTATACAGGATAATCCAGCTATGATGCAACATCTGTTGGCAGTGCAGCCCTGCTCCCACCCATTTCAGCAGCTGGGTAGACTGGAATACAGAGGTTATTTATCTCACGTGCCCAAGGAGGATTTGGCACTGCCTACCCAGCCAGAATGGGAACTGGGATATGTCAGGCTGTTGTCTTCTCCTGATTCCCACACTGGTGCTCTAACCAATAAACCACACTGCCTTTGTTACTCCCGATACTTTTGGAACACACACTTTATCAAAGAAAATTCCTGGAGGGGGGACTACAAACAAACAATCAAAATTTATTTAGGGAGGCAGTATAATGCAGTGGTTTAAGGCTCTGAGTTGCAAATCTGCAGACCTGGGTTTGAATCCCATAGCCCCCACTTGCATACTGTGTGACCCTGAGCAAGTCACATAACTTCCCTGTCCTCCCAGGTCACACTTGTAAACAAGCTTTCAGCTTAGTGTGCCACTCCTGGTTAAACAATTGCAAAAAAAATAAGTTATTAAATAAAAATAAAACCTGATAATAATCCTCATCATTAAATGAAGTTAAATAGCACCAGTGTGGTTTGGGTTTGTTTCCTAGAACATCACTAGCAGCATAGTGTTAATTTTTTTATTGACAATAATGCATGGGAGATTCTGTCTGTTATAGTCAAACACTGCATATTTGATTATATTACACAGTCACATCTGCTTCTGTGAGAAAAGTGACAGCTAATATTTCTGTTTTTCTTACCGGTTATCTGTGGGATGGGCTGGTAACTGTCTTTGACAATTACCTACAATTAATGACACAATGTGTAAAAAAGATGACAGGCATTACAAAGCTTTGCAATTGAAGCTGAAATACATACAGTTTGTCTTTTACTGAAATAAAAAAGAACATTTTATGAGAAAGCCTCCGATAAAATAACAGACATGAACTCTATTAGGAAGTACATGTGATAAGTGTCTCGAAGAAATGTCTGAAACTGCATCGGCAAAATTTTCAAACTGATCCACCCTATGTATTTTAATTATTGCTGTAAATGAAATCTGAAATGCATGAAAAAGGCAGTGCACTTTCCTAGAAGTTAAAAACAAATCAGTGTTTTGTTTTCATAAGTTAGGAGAACAGGGAAATTGTTTAACCAGAGAAAGCACACTAAGCCAAAGCTTGATTCCAGGTGTGACCTGGGAGCACAAGGAAGTTAAGTGACTTGCTCAGGGTCACACAGTATGCAAGTGGGGGCTGTGGGATTCAAACCCAGGTCTCCAGGTTTGCAGCTCAGAGTCTTAAACCACTGTGCTATACTGCTTCTGAGTTAGAAAAGTTAGAAAAATGTTGACAAAGGTACTTTGCAGCACAAAATTTCATTTACAGCTGACTTTGGCAAGATGGGAGAGTGCCTCAAAAAAAGCACTAGCAAAGAGGCTAGAAGGAGGTATGGAGCAACAATGGGGAATCGTCAAAACTGCCATCACAGAGGCAACAAGCCTTTGTGTGAAGCAAATAAACAAATCAAAATGAAAGAAAAAGCCACTATGGTTCTCAAAAGAGGTGGCTGTGAAAGTCAGGAAGAAAAAGATAGCATTCTGGAAGTATAAGGAAACACAGAAGGAGCAGGACAGAGAGCTGTACCAGTTAAGGCAAAGGAAGCAGGGAGGGAAGTCAGAATAGCAAAGGCCCAAACTGAGGAAAAGATAGCCAACTCGGTTAAGAAGGGGGATAAAACCTTTTATAGGTACATCAGCGAGCATAGAAAGACAAAGGGAAGGATAGTGAAGCTGAATAGAATGAATGGTGCGTGGGCAGAGGGGGACAGTGAAAAATCAGGGATACTGAACGAATAGTTCTGCTCAGTATTCACAAAAGAGGAGGGAGAAGTGCCTAATCCAATTAACAGAAGCACTCTTGATAGGGGGGTCGATCCCAGTCTTTTCACAGAAGAAAGGGTTCTGCAAGAACTCCTAAAACTGAAGGTGGACAAAGCAATCAGGCCTGATGGAATTCACCCCAGAATTCTAAAAGAATTAAGGGGGGAACTAGTGAAACCACTAACTACTCTTTTTAATAAATCATGGGAGGATGGTGTGGTACCTGAGGACTGGAGGAAGGCAGATGTGATTCCCCTTCATAAAAGTGGGACCAAGACAGAGGCAGGAAACTACAGACCTGTCAGTTTGACCGCTGTGGTAGGGAAAGTAATGGAGTCACTTCTGAAAGAAAGAATTGTTGAGTACCTAGAGGCCAGTGGGGGCACAGGACCCAAGGCAGCATGGGTTCACAGCGGGAAGGTCATGTCAGATGAAACTAATAGATTTCTTTGACTGGGTGACCAAAGTAGTACACCAGGGAGGGGCTATGGACATGGCCTACCTAGACTTTAGCAAGGCATTTGACACAGTCCCACACAAAAGATTAATAGTCAAATTAACCAGCCTGGGAGTGGGTCCCAGGGTGGTAGCCTGGGTAAAACATTGGCTGGACAACAGGACACAGAAGGTAATTGTAAATGGAGTTCACTCTGAAGAAAGAGGGGTAACTAGTGGGGTACCGCAGGGTTCAGTACTGGGTTCAGTCCTCTTTCATGTCTTCATAAGTGACATTGCAGAGGGACTGGAAGGAAAAGTATGCCTCTTTGCAGACGACACAAAGATCTGCAACAGGGTTGATACACAGGGAGGTGTGGAAAGGATGAGAAGGGACTTGGCAAGGTTGGAGGAATGATCAGAAGTATGGCAGCTTGGATTCAATGCAAAGAAGTGCAAAATAATGCACCTGGGAAACAAGAACCCAGGAGAAGAATACACAATGGGGCGGGAGGTAGTAACAACAACAAAAAAGGAAAGGGACCTGGGGATAATCATGTCAGATGACCTTAAGGTTAGCAAGCAATGTGAGAAGGCAGTAGGGAGGGCTGGGGGTATACTGGGATGCATAGGGAGAGGCATCACGAGCAGAAAACAGGAAGTTGTTATCCCTCTGTACAGACAGTTGGTGAGACCCCATCTGGAGCACTACTTCCAGTTCTGGAGACCCCATCTCCGCAAGGACATAGACAGGATAGAGGCAGTCCAGAGGAGACGCTAAAATGGTGCAGGGTCTGCAAGAGAAGCCATATGGGAGAGACTAAAGGAGCTTAATATAGTATACCTTGAGGAAAGAAGGAGGGGGGGACATGATAGAAACTTTTAAGTACCTCAGTGGAATCAACAAAGTCCAAGAGGGTAGCATCTTTCAGAAAAGACGTGCAAGAACAAGGGACACAATTTAAAGATAGAGGGGAGGTTCAGGGCAATGTGAGGAAGTATTATTTCACAGAGAGGTAGTGGATGCATGGAACAGCCTTCCTGAGGAGGTTGTGGGGTCTAAAACTGTGGGAGAATTCAAAAATGCATGGGACAGACATAAGGCAATTCTTGTGGGGGGTAGGAAGAAATAGGCTGTTGGTTAACTAGGATCTGCAGCCTATCCTGTAGTTAGGGAAATGGGCAGACTAGATGGGCCAAGAGGTCCTTATCTGCTGTCAAAGTCTATGTTTCTATGTTTCTAAAAGATTCCTGTCCCATACTGTAACAAAACAAAACACTTTTAAAAGCAAACCAATTTTTAAATGATTCATGTATGAAGAAACCAGAGAACAGAGCAGCTGTTCTCTTATATAAACCAACTTGACAATGTTTCAATGGCCGTGGACAGTGACAATATTTTGCAAGAAGGCTATGACAGTACATGTAGAGGAACTATTGCTGCAGCAGTACTGTTAATAACTGATTCTTAAAAATACATTGGGATATCAGTTTAGTTCTCCCTGTACAAATATATTTTGGAAAAACTATAAATTGATGATTGCTTTATAACCATGGTTTCTACCATAGCCAAACGTCAGCTGACATGAAACCCTGACTTTTGGATTGAGAGAGACACAATACTACAGTAGGGGGAGGAGGAGAAGAAGGAAACACAATGGTCTACTGAATGGAAACAGCGGACTGCTTCAAGTAGCAGAGTGATTGTGCTTGGTAGCCCAACAAATGAGTGCTAGGGATTGGGCACCTACAATAACGGTGACTCAATCCCTGGTGCACGTGTCCAGGGCTACCGTAGGGAACAGAATCTGGATGGGGGGGTCGGAGAATATAGTGACAGAATGTCGCTATATGTACATGTCCTGGGGGGAGTGAGCACACACAGCGAGGGGCAGAAGGGAATGAGAGGGGTGGTGCCACAGTGGGTTGCTGAGCCGACCCCGTGGCATGGTGGGTGAGTTGGTGGCAACAGTCGGCAGGGTACTGGGTCCATGTCCAGGCGGTGGTGCATTTTTGTTGTGGCTGGCCCGAACCTTTTTTTTTTATGTTTTTACCCCTGCCATGCACCCTCCTGGAAGTGAGAATCCTTAAGTAGGGAGGTAGTGTGCTGGCCACGCAATAAACCATTAAAAAGTAAGTCCCTGATGCCATTTTGCTGTAGCTGAAGTGTCAGAGTGGCAAAAAATATTTCAGCACTCTTGACTTCTCAATAATGGCAATCACCTTTAGGCTTTCGCCGTTATCACATAAACCCTTGTGCTTCAACTCCAAAATTGTGTTTTCTTCTTTAGAATCCAATGACTCCCTTTTCTGTAATAGCAAGACAGTTTGCAGAGCTCCACACTGTAGCCATAAAAAGAAACAGGCTATTACAAAACAAGGGGGAGATGAAAGAGAAGTGATTCTCCCTTATACCCTTGAGAGTCAATAAATTAACCACAGGAAACAGGATATAAAAGGAGGGGGTGATAAAAATAATCAAACTGAAAAGGTGAATGCTACAGTGTTTTTATCAAAGGAGTTCCAAGGTCGTTATCATTATCATTTCATTAGTCGCAGGGTTCCTGTAGTCTTTGTGCAGGTGTTGCTGTATGTACAGTAATTTGTTGCCCAGTGCTATGATATTTATCTTCTTCTGCCTTCTCCAGTTCAACCCTTCACTCCTACCAATCACCCCAACTAGTCTCCCCCCTTTTCCTCCTTCTCTTCACTTCTCCTATCCTTTCCCCTCCTTCACCCTATGCCATGTTTCCACTCCATCCACCCTGGGCTCCTTCCCTCCTCCCCCCTCCATCTGCAGTTCCTGCAAAGGTTCCTCTGTTCCTTTCACTTGCACCCTCCCTTTTCCCTCCTGATCTAATGGAAGAAATTGCACACCATCTGTCTCTTCATTCTCCTGCTCCTCCTACTGCCTGGCAACATTGAACTCAATCCTGTTTCCCCTTCATCTCTCTCCTGTGCTTCCACAACAGACCTTCACATTTTCATCTCAATGCTAAAGCCTTCTCCCTAAACTTGACCTCGTCTTTGTTTGCATGATCCAACACTCTCCAGTCATCCTCTGTATCTCAGTCCTGGCACTCCTCAAGGATGCAGACTCCAATCAGTCCTTCCCAAATTCTTTCTCTACTAACAGGCTGGAAAAAATGTGAGGAAGCATTGCTGTCTATGTTCACTGGAACTGCCCTGCACCCTGGACTTCAGGAGGCCGTGCCTTTCTCCCATGAGTTCCTCCTCATTCACCTCATCCCTATCTATATACTTGGGCTCTACTATACCACTCCTAAGATCTCATCCACTTCTCTGTTTGAATCTCTCTCCAACATAACCTCACATTCTTCCTCTGGTGAGCTCATTCTCCTTTGTGACTGTTAATTTGCTGTCTCCTAAATTTAGAACTACCATATAGAAGGTTGAGTCCCTACATTTTCCCAGGTTATCTCTGAGCCCAGGGTGATGTGCCCTGTGCTATAAATGAGATGCACACTACCTGACTGGACATATGGCAGCCAGCAAAGAAGGCATGGGGAGGGCTGTGCCAGTCACTATATGCACATATGGCACAGAGGATACTGGTAAGCAGACTGAGGTTGTGGGTGCTTGGTGCTGTGGGGGTGGGGGTGGGGCACTAGACACCAGGGATGCCTTATCATTATTACCAATTGGCAATCACAGGGTGGCCCACCAGCACTAGGGATACCTTACCATTATTATGGGCTGGTGATCAGAGGGAGATGGGACCACTAGCACCAGGGATACCTTATCATTATTACTGGCTGGTGATTGGAAGGGGGGGACCACTAGTCACCATGGATATCTACACTGTTCCAGGACAGGGAAAGTTGGGGTGGGTAATGTCATGCTAACTTGCCTCACTACCCATGCAAATTAACCCATAATGGGCTTACAAATTGACCCTAAATGCACTGCATATCTAATAGGCTCATTTGCATGGACCTCTTTGAATATAGTGGATGGCATTCTGATGCTATCCTGTCTGGCAGCATACGTCAATATCCATATCAAGGCAGTGCTACACGACTTGCACTGCATTGACATGGCCCTATATTTATTTAAACAGTACTGCTGCATTATTCAACTGAATATGGAATTCTTGGACTCCCAAGCAATCATAGGATGTAGCACAAAGTTTTGCACTCCACATTATGTTTTTAGATGGCACGCAGCTGTTTTACTATATTGCTTAAGGATTCTGTAGTGTGTTAGGAAGTGCAGTTATACAATAAACTGTGAATCCATGTGTTTGTCATCATATTACATATTATCTGTGCTATTTCTATCTTTATATTTCTGATTATTCTGAACAAAATTTGTGTTCTTATTTGTTTTTAAAATATTGAGTGCACACCTTTTGATTATGCACTCTTGTATTACTAACATTTTAATTTAGTGAAGAGCAGTGTAGTGCATTGTAGTGTACATTAGTGCAGTGCCATGTAGACCATGTAGTGTACTGTTGTGTAGTGAAGAGTACAGTGTCATGTACTTTAGTGTATTGCAGTGTAGGTTATCATAGTATTGTGTAGTGTATTGTCATATAGTGTAGTGTAATAACATGTGGTATAGTGTAGTGAAGTATAGTGTAGTGTAATGTTGTCTAGTGCAGTGATGTGTATTATAGTGCAATGTACTGTACTGCAGTGTCATATAGTGTAGTTTAGTGAGGTGTATTGTACTGCCATGTAGTCTAGTGTAGTGTAATGTAGTGTAGTGTCATGTAATGTAGTGTAGTTTAGTGAACTGTACTGTTGTGCAGTGTAGAGTACTGCAGTGCAGTGTAGTATGGTGGAATGGAGTGGAGTGGGGTGGAGTGTAATGTTGTGTAGTGTAGCGGAGTGGAGTGGAGTAGAGTGGAGTGGAGTTTTACTATGTGTAATCATCCACATTAAAGGCAGCAAGAACTAATGTGAATGTGCTACATCTTCTCACAGGCTCAAAATGATAGCTTTCATGTTTGTCCAAAGCATGATGTTTGCTGTTGAGCAAATAAACAGGAGCCTCAACCTGTTACCGAATATTACCTTAGGATTTTGGATTTATGATTCCTGTGGGATAGTGTCAAGAGCCCTTCATGGATCTATGGATGATGACCGGTCAATCAGAAGCTATTCCAGGTTACTCCTGCAGGTCACTGGTTCCACTAGCAGCCATCATTGGGGATTCACAATCTCAGTTGTCCATTCCAATAGCAAGACTGCTTGGGCTGTATAAATACACACAGGTAAGAAATTTAATTTCTTTAATCAGTCCCCAGAACTCCACTATTATCATCATCATCATCATCATTTTACATGTCTATTGATCTATGCCAAAATCTGAATGCCTCCAGGTTTAAGGTGTCAACAGAGGATGCTTTGCAGCATGAGGAAGGGGTGTGTATGTGAAAGTTATCAATGTACTGTATAAGCATTAATGTCCCACCAATAAATTGTTCATGATGAAACCAATATTAAAAAAAAGGCAGTGGGTTCAAGACTGACAGAAAAAGCAAAATATTAAATGGAGTTGATAAAGGTTTCCCAGATGCGAGATCTAGAAAAACTCAACATATCCAGAAGCAGAAGGCAGGATAATCCAAGATCAAGGTGATATGAACAATCTTCAAATTTGAACTGAGGGGACTGTAGTGCCACATATGGAGGCCTGCCCTGGCTCTATAAAAAGTATAGAGCTGCATACTTTCACCATCAGGTGGGTATTTGGACTTCAGGAGGCATAGAACAGACCACGGCATCTGCAGGGACTGGATCTGAAATGATGTGAGCATCGTCATGGGAGGAAGCAGTAGAGTCTAATGACTTCCTACTGCCCACTCTGTGACTACTGGCTCTTACCTTAGCTGCTGGCTCCTCAAAGGGTTTATAAATTGACTTGCTATTACTTCGCGTTATACTCCTGCTCTTCCTAGAAATGATGTGTCATTTGAAGTTCAGGGAGGCTTAGGAGAACTAAATGTTGGTTTATTATTCGAGGAGCATTGAGCAGTTGAATTTGACACCTGGTCTTTGGAGCCCACATTAGATGCTTGCACCTGTGTGGAGGAATTCCTGCTTTCATGATCATGATGACTGTTAGGCTTCATGTTTAAACCCTGTGATGTTGGAACAAGTCTTTTTGGCAAAGCCCCAAGCTTTAGTGCTATCTATAAAGAAATAACTTTTGCCTTTTGTAGAAACAAAAAACGTAGGTGAATATTTGAAATATTAAAGTATCCTCAGTTTCCATAATGTGAACCTAACGTTGTCAAATTCTCTGTGATGTCTGACTAGTTCAGCCAAAAAGTCTTAAAATAAGCAAAGTTTGTGGCCATTTCATTATAAAGATTTCTGCTGTATTGTGAGCTTTAAAATACGTTCTTTGACTAAGTACAGAAAATATATCAGGATAGGTCTCAGTTTCTATGGGCCCTTTCAGTTTCTTACAGGCCAGAGTAACTGTAATTCATTAAATTCAGTACAAGGTTCTGCAAAAAGAGAACAATATCATTTCCTCAACATTTACAGGGCCCCTCCAGCTGTAAGTTATTTTGACAACGATTTTGCAGGTAATCTATTTAGGGCCACAGCTTAATAATCTGCTCCCTAAAAAGTCTGAGAATTCTTCTAAATGGATGACAGAATTCCATCCTGGTCTCAGCTTCATTAAGCCTGTCTGCATTTATAGTGCTGCCATTAGGGGATTCTATAATTGTAATTTTAAGGGCCTGTATGTTAGTTAAACCAGCAAGAACAGTTGAAATGTCAGAGTTCTGAGTGGGAGAAATGGTTTTACTAGCAGAAGCTACTCCTGACTTTCTGCTTCCCTTTACTTCCCCAGGCATCTGTTTGCAAGGACATCATGCTGAAGTGTGAATTTCAAATGGCTGAGCGCAGAGAAAAACTGAAACTAACTATAAAATAACAAATCAGCAGTCAAATTTAGCCAAATGTGTTCGATGGTAAGAAATAGATTCTGATGGTCAACAGAGGTGCTTTTAGGAGTTGTCAGTTTTGTTTTTCTTTTCAATTGGCAGATAAGCAACGTTAAACAGTGTTACAGTATGAGATATAATGGCCAAACTAAAGCAAAACTTCAAAATATGATAAAAAAACTCAGCTGTAAAATTTGACCAGACTCATTCCAATGACAGTCGGTAACTATCAGTGATAGATGGTGTTGCTTTCATCAGTTGTTACTGATTGTGGCTGGATTTTTTTCAAGGATATTCATGATTGGAGCTTTAGCTGTGGATTCAGGCTACCATCATCTCCAGCATGCACTCACACTCAAAAACTGTCAAGAATTTCTGAGTTGTGCCTATTTGTAACAATTGGATGGAAGTAGATTCTTCCCCAGCAGCAGCTCACTCATCAGTCTCTCCTGTCTGAGCTTCTAGATCAGTTGCAGTGGTTTTCAAAACTTAATAGGTAGCACCACTCAATAAACATTGCTATAAAAACTATGGGCTGGATTTACAAAGGCCAGAGATTGATGCAGGGTGCTTGCAGCAAAAATAACTGGTGCAAGGAGCAGGATGCATCAAACCTTAAATCAGTTCTACTTTTCAAATGGTGCTTGTGTCATAAACGAGTCTGCATATGCCAGGCTGGCTTACACTATGCGTGCACCATAAAAATGACTGTACTATGTCAGAAGGGATACCTGCATCATCAAGATGATACACCATCACCTTATTTGGAATTTTCAAGGAATGCAAGTCCTGTCCTTGTGCTAAAGATACATGTCACTGTTGGACCAGTCAGAGCTGGTCAAAGGGACACTGGGGCACATTAAGAGGCCCATAACAGGTTGCCATACCTGACTATACTACTGTTAAGGGCTAATATTCTCCTGCAAGGCAAGTTTAGAACATTTTGGGAGCTTAGTCTTGGCCATTTCATTTGCTGTATTTTGACTTAGTTTGCATCATTCTTGCCCTTTGTAGTAGTAGTAGTAGAGGTAGTAAGTAGTAAAAGCTTTATTATTATACAGGATACGATGGAAAGTCACATCATTGGACCTAGATCCTATTTACAAGATGGTCCTGTTGTCATTTAAGTACAGTAGCACATGAAACAATTACAAAACAATTTCATTAAGTTACTATACCATTTAACAAACAGATATTCAACATAGTGCAAATGAGCATAGTTAATCATTGCACATACATCTTGCCCTAAGTTCATATTTCAAATCTCTCACAAAAAGTTTAGTACTAATATTTTCTGTTTCTTTTGTTTTATTTATAGAATTCAAAATTTCAAATGTAATAGCAGCAAAGGAAACCCTACTGTACCTATTACTTAATGTAGGTGGTTTATGACATTTTTGACTCGGTTTGCACCATTTTTATGTTTGCTTGCGTGCATGTGCAAGAAATATGTTGTGGCAGCTTAGGAGAGAAGCGGGTTGCGGAGGTGTGGCACTGTTGCTACCAATGCCACCACTGCTTTCCTGGGCTTGGCTGTGTGTCACCAATGCAAGTGCACGCTGGTGGTGACACTAGTTTGCAAACATGCCACCAACTTGAAACATTTTGACCGACCCAATCAGGGAGCATCCCTTCATTGCAGCATCAGCCTCTGGCTCCTTCCTGAATAGTTTGCATGTAGATAAGAAGCTGATGCTGCAATGCCAGGCAGTCCTGGATTGTTGCGGCAACTGGTATCAATGATTATAAATACAAATAGTGAATGGATAGCAGCATTCCCGGTAAAGCACGGAATATGAAGCGAATATTCGTCCCAACCTTACAAAGTGAATCTCAGCCCCCGCTTGTCACTCTCAAGATGTTTCGCGTGTGCATTCCTTGTCAGACAAAGATGTCATTCCCTTCTGAGCCAAAGGGAACAGCAGGCAGTTAGCGGGACTTTCAAACTGAAAGGCAGGACAGCTGTGACACCTACACTTGAACCAAAAAATACCATTCCCATTGGTCACGGAACTTCTCCTCTCATGTGCAGTTGGTTGCACAGTTTCAGGCAGTGATTTGGCTCATGAGTGGTTCTGTCGGCGGTCTTGCATGCAGTGTGTTGATGGTCACTAGCTGGTTTGTGCAGTTGCCAGCAGGGTGTGGAGTCCAGATGGAGGAGGCTGTGACGGGGCAATGTCTGGGGACTGGGAGTTGACGGAGGCCGACCTGCGCTGTAGGTTTCAGACAGAGCAGAGAATCCCTTTATTTTTCATTTTAATTTCTATGGTTATACTAGCAGGTGCACCATTCGATGAGTCAGAAGTGAGAGGGGTCTGCAGGCAGTGCAGATGGGAGGCAGAGGCAAAAGGTCTACGCTCTGGGTATAGAGAGAGAGAGAGAGAGAGAGGGAGGGAGCTACATGTGTGCAGTCAGTGCATCTCCATGCATCCCAGGACTGCTGCAGACTGTTTCCCGTGCTCTTCCTTGTCGGAGGACTGGTACCTGTGGTAGCCGAGAGAGTCAAGGGGAGGGAGGAGGGGCACGGAAAAGTTGGGCATAGTTGTGTAAAATTAAATTGCAATCCGAAGAACATCTGTGGGAAGTAAAGTTGGGCATAGTTGGGCCGTCAAATTTATTTGTAATTCTGATCGATCGATTGGAAGAACGGATTTTGCTTTCCACAATCTTGGCAGTTTTCACCTTGAACTACGAGTCTCAGATTACACAGAGTAGGAGGGTGCATTTACAGTTGCCGGTTGCTTGTGTATGCTGACAAGAGGAGGAGAGCAGAAGGCAGCCATAAGCAGAGTAAAATAAGCAGAAAATGTAAGAGATGAGCTAAACAAATGGCAAGCTCTGTTCTGCAAGGAAAGGAAAAGTGAGAGATCTAGGAAGTTAGAAATTGAGAGAATAATACATCATTGTATCCAGGAAGCATTCACATTTTATAGCTGGCAAAGTAGTGTGGACATAGAAGTGTAAACAAACAGTGCTTATGGCAGTGGTGGCCAGAGAGTTCCACACTTTGCCTAAGAAGAGTATTAGCATTGTTGCAGTAAATTGAAACCCATAACTTCCTTTGACGTCCCAGGACAGCACGTTTTAGTCTGAGAGATGGATACAGCTACTAGTACAAATGGGAGGGGCTACATATATGGCTTTCTGTTCTTGCTGATCCATCTGGTTGCAGCTGAAAATCTGGACTATCTGGAAGGCTGGGGGCTGGTAAGTGTTTGGGGTTCTTGCTGCCATTTTCAGTGACATCTAAGAGTACAGAGATCTGTTGGCCCTAAATTCTGTTAGGTATTGCATTATTTGGACAAAGATTATAGGAGATGCGGGGATGAGGGCAGTAGAGGGGGTACCTGCCTGTGAGGAGTTTGTTAGTCAGCTGATTGATGTCAGTAGCCTATGTAGTAGACTTGGAGAAGCATTTCGGTATTTGGAATGTGAGGATAGAGGTGGTATTGTATTGCTGTGATGGACAGAATTTTAGTGATGTTAACACAGTGGCG
The DNA here is from genome assembly GCA_016271365.2 of Neoceratodus forsteri. Lineage (NCBI taxonomy): Eukaryota > Metazoa > Chordata > Ceratodontiformes > Ceratodontidae > Neoceratodus > Neoceratodus forsteri. Next base: position 177,852,041 of record CM057455.1, read on the forward strand.
TAATACTATATCATGTGCAACATGCAACATATGTTCTGATAGAACCTCTTCACTTTTCATCCAGATTATGCTGGCAGCATCACTTCCACACACAAATCTCTCACATTACTTTCATTAGAAAAGTATAGAGGATTGGGCAAGATAAAGTGCAGGAGCATGCCTTTCTTTTTTTTTCAGGTTATTTTTTTTTGCCCCTGCCTCAGTTGTCGATCTCAGCCCTGGTCAGCGTCCCTTAAGCTTCCACCACCCATATCTGCCTGCACTCTCCCGGTTACCCCTGGCTTACCCCCCACAGGGTTGGGTCATGGCACCATGTGGCACCAGTGCCATGCTCTTAGTGACTAGTTGGGAGAGCTCAGCTGGCTGGGTGGCTAATTTGAGGCTGAGGGACAGGGCGTCATGGAGATGGCCGGGCAGAGTGTTTTCTTCCCTTGTAAGCTGGGGCTAGGACATGCAATGATGTCCTGCATCTGTCCTGCCCCAGAGGTCCTTGTATACGTTGGCTTCTGTGGCACTCCTGGCCTCTGCCAGGGGTCCCTCATGCACCGACAACATCCAGCACCCTCCCCCCCCCGGAGAAGGAGAGCAGTCATGAGATGCTCAATCCTTCTCCCCCAGCCACCCCTTCTGATGACCCGAGTCTATTCCCGAACCTGGGTCACCTGCGTCGCAAGCGTAAAATCCAGCCACTGCACCGGCGGGCCAGCTAGGAGCATGCCTTTCATCCAACATCTGAGTGGTGGAGCTGTCACCCTGGCATTTTCATACTTTTGCTACCCTTTATTTCATTGCTTGTTTCTATCATTTCATTCTCCCACTGGTTCCAGGCTTTGCTTCTACATTGTACACAGTCTGAAGATCTTGAACTTGAGCAAGTGGCATGGTCTACCTAGGTGGTCCCCAGACTCAGCCTTTTATAATTACCCTAAGCAGCCCTGGCTGCATGCCTTCTTAAAACAGTTACCACATGCCACTGCCAGAAATTTGTGTTTATTTGAGCAAGTAGACAAGCCACTGAGTGAAGCTCATTTCAAGTGGCTTTCAAGGAATGAGGCAACGTACAGAGAAGTTCCTAACAAAATGTCAGCTCATCAAATTGCAGTTTCTATGTGTAATGAAGTCCTCCTTATCTCCCCCCTCCCTGTTTCACCTATATTCCTTCATTACTAATTGCCCTTCACTGCTCCAAAACAAATACTGCCTCCAAATACTACTATTACTGCTCCAGTTTACCCAGTTATGGAACTGGGTAGAAGCCGTACCCCCCCAAGAAACGAGAGTAACTAAAATTGTAAAAAAAATAACTAAATAAAAAACAAAAACAAACAGATTTTGTTGTGCATTCAGCATAAAATACAGAATTGTCTTATTTGGTCATCTGAAACACTTAGTTTGCAATTGCCCCCACCCTAATTTGATATGCAGAGTGGTGAGGAAAAACCCTCTAGTGACTGAATGATACACCTTTCTGGACAAAGTGTGAGTGTGTGTTTATGAATCATGCTTAGTACAAATGTCATGTCAAAATATTTCTAGGCACCGTGCAAAACATGTAGACACATGAAAATTCCATAAATAGGAAGCATGTTTTTGATCATCACTCCTGAGGATAAATACCAGTGGTTTTTGGACTGTACAGGCACAGTAGTCAAGTGGCTAGTCACCCGGTAGTTAAACCCTTCACTGTTGGTTTAGAATTTTTGACTGTGGAGTTTCTGGGTGTTAATATTGATGGACTTTTGTTTTTAGGGGCCCCTGTCAACAGTTATAGTCAACCTCCCTACCCATTTAAACCATCTGCCTCTCATCAATTGATGCCTAATGACATTTAACAATTAATGGGTGAGGTACTGGTATCCACATCTTAAAAAGGACATCAGCATGCTGGAAGGGGTCCAGAGGAGAGCAACCAAGATGATAGAGGGGCTACAGGATAGGTTCCATGAAGAGAGGCTGGGAGACCTGGGTATGAACTCCCTTGGAGGAGAGGATGGCTGAGGGGGATATGAGAAAGACCTTCAAGTATGTGAAGGAACTAACAGAGAGAAAAGGAGGGTCTCTTTAAAATGAGTGAAAACAACACCATTAGGAGGGGCACAGCCTAAAACTGATGGGGCAGAGAGATTCAGAAGGGATGTAAGGAAGAATTTCTATACAGAGAGGTGGTGAGCACCTGGAATGAGCTGCCAGAGGAGGTGGCATCAGCAAAGACAGTGGGAGCATTCAAGAGTGGCTGGGGCAAGCACAAAGGGAACCCTTTGGGTACAAGGAAGAGGCGGTTGGAGGGCAGGGTCAGTAGCATAAGTGTAAGATCAGACCCTGTATCATTACAAGCAGCTGCGATAGACCAGGTGGTCTTCTTCAGAAGAAGTCATGCTCGCTCTTTTAGTATGTTCATAACTGCATTATTATGGTGGTGTTGTGGGCACTTCTACCCAGTTCAGTGCAGTGCTAGTGTGCTGCTGTAACAGGGAACAATGTAACAGAGAAATGACATTTCAAGGACTGATAACTTGCACAGCTCTGCCTTGAAGTCCCATATGAGCAGAAGACTGCAGTGACTGTAGGAATTTTTATTTTATTTCTATTTAATTATTAGGAAGTACCTTTGAGCACAAGTGCTTGTTTACAAAGGTTCCACATCTGAGACAAAAGTGAGGATACACATTACAGTAAACAATACACAAAATAAAACAGCAACTCCAGTGGAATGTTGTCAGAAGCAAACCATAGGATGCATTAGGTACTGGATTGGAATTACTACAGCTGCAATAAAGAGTCACCCCAGTGGTGGCACTTTCTTTGCACTAAGGTATGCATCCACATCTGCAAAATTGTGGAAAAGGGTGTTTTTAAAGTGCAGCGCGGATGCTTGCCTCCATGTATTTTTTAATAGGGGTATTTTGGGGACTTTTCCAAATAATGTTGCTCCGTGATTGTGCAGATTTGGGATGTGTTGGGGAGGTGGGCAAATGTGATCTGTAGCTCCCTTTTTTAGCACCCCATTCGGGTGCTGTAGCGACTGCCCCCCCGGGCGCCCCCCCGCCTGCCCAGCAGCTGTGGTGGAGCTTGTGCCCGAGCTTGTGTGCATGCACAACTTGGGGGGGGAAGGAGGAGCATAGCTTGACCCTTGTCACCTCACATTGGGCCTCATGTCATCAGAAGAGCAGGAGGAAAGCTGTCTGCCTTGCTTATGCTTTGTCATGGCCTTGCTGCTGCTCCCAGTCTGGTGCTGCTCCCACTTCCGGTCATCTCCTCATTCATCTCCCGTGTCATTTCCTTGCCCCCCTGACCCCTACCTTGCCTGGTGTTGGCCCAATCTCCTTGTCTCCGAGCAGCAGAGAGAGAGCATAGTGCCATCCTGCATGTCCTGGCTGCATGCTGCTGACCTGGAGTTCAACATGAGCCCCAGAGAAGAGCAAACTCCCCAGCAAACTCCACATTAGGATGAGGAAGAACTCCCCTGAAAAAATGGAGGAAGAAACAGCCCAGGAAACAGCCAACCTGTGCCACGGGCTATGCCTCCAATACTCTTGCAGCTCCCAGTTGCAGCTTCACTCCAAGCTTCACCCCCTCATGTCTGGGCCTCAGGTAATGAAGGATGATTTTAATTGCATGGGAGAGGGGATCTGCATGTTGTGATGTGAACCCAGATCCAGCGCTGAATCCAGAGTTTTTTGCCTGGGACAGAACTCTGGGACCCCATCAGGGACAGAACTGAATCTTCCCTGAATGTTAGAAGAATTTAGACCCTGGGATTTAGGCCAGAATTTAGAATTCTGCCCAGGAATTCTGTTAAAACTCTGTATTATGCCGGTACTGTGGTTTTATCCTAGGTGGCTGATTTAATTTCCGTAGTTTGGGAGATAAAAATATAATCAATTCTGGTGGCATGAGATCCCTTCAAATAAATATTCCCACCTGTGTTATGCAGGTGACTGTATGTGTCCTTTAGATCTCCAAAACTGATAACCGGGTACAGGGTGTTTGAGTTGCAGACCAGGGAAAAACATAGGAAACTATGTGTTAGGAGGGAGAAGTTTGCAGAAACCAAGTACGGTTGATTACTTTGTGTTATTTAATTGAAAATAATGCTTGCTAGTTCATAAATGTTTTAAATAATTCTGAGAAGCTGTCATGGTAAAAAGTCTGGGTAAAAAATATATTGGAAGCAATGCTGCCTGGGTCCTTATTTTATAAATACTGAATCTGGAGGAACTTACCCCAGGAACTTACCCTCTGTTGAATCTAAGTAGGCCATGTACAAAAATGGCAAAACAAGTTTTGTAGTTCCACATACAAAGGTTTAGAGTGTTTTGGCCTTTTTGAAGCTGGGTGGTGGGAGTAGCACACTTTGGCACCCTGCTAAGGAATGAGTGGTGTTGTCAGCACTAAAAGAGTACTTGAATAAAAGTACAATACATACCAGAGGTTTGAGGTAATCAACAGGTGGCAATGTTTTTTAGTACCTTGCTGGTGGGCCAGATGGCAGTGCCATGAACCCTAGTATGGCATGGGTGGCTCCCTGGCTAAGAACATTCCCTACTACTAATTTAAATCAGTAAAGGTAGAAAAGTAGGCTCCATCAGTTTTAAATGGAGGAAGAAGAGGCAAAAATCCAAGATAAGGAGAAACCGTACTAGAAGACAAAAGGAATTAGGAACTTTCTGTAACAACACCAGGTGGAACTCAGCATGGGTACGTGTAGTTCCTGAGTTTCCGGCTGGGTTTGCAGTGTAAATATTCTACATGATAGAAGGACTGGTTGGGTAATTAGGTGAGTCATTTGGCTACAAGTGACCCTTATTGGTATAGTGTATCTAGTAGGGCACACATTGTCCCTGTATGGGAGCCAAGTTACTTTGACCTGTCTTTCTAATGCCCAGGAGTTCATTACAAGTGTTCGTAAGATGATCATTCCTGTATGGCATGTTGGAGGAAAATGGTGGCTTGCAGAAAGTGATGTATAGCAAAGCACCTTGCACATAGACCTTAAAGAGACGAGGTTACATATGAGCCTACTAGCTTGTTTATGGGGTCCAGATATTTGTGCATTCTACAGCAGAGTTTGGTATATTTATTTATTGCATTTTGGTAACTGGATGAGTCCACTGAGACCAGAGGTCCCTTTTTTCAGGGGTGACCTGGAGTTAATTATATACATTGTTTATAAGTTCACATGCAATTACTATAGTTCAGAAATTCACAGTATACATTTGGATCAGAGAAATAGCAGCAACTGATAGGATTTACATACAGAGCAAGAACAAGTTAGTCACGAAGGAAGGAGACAATCTGACAGTGACAATCAGGGTAAACAACAGGATAAATAATGCCCAACAGATTCTTGTATAACCCCCCTACAAATGGGGGTTCCCGAAAAGTCTTCCATGAGCTTGCCTAAATGCTCACTGCCAGGTTGGTGTTCGGCGCTATAGCCATTTAAATGTCATTTGCTAAAGGGTGCCTGTGTAGCCTCTGTGTACTGTCCCTTTAAGGGCTGCCTGTTTGCAGTAATAATTGATCTAGGAGGGGGACTGGGTGTTTCCATGCTCAAGTCCTGCTCAGGCTTCCTGCTAATCGCTCTGTTTCTGCTATTGCTAATTGTGCAGATGGAGCCCTGCTGAAAGATGCAACTAATTGCTGGTAATCATTTAGAGTAGTAATGATAATGTAATTTGTTCTAACCTGCCTTCTTTGCAGCGAGGACTGTTCTGTTTGGCACCACCATTTTGGTCCCGAACTGCCGAATTGGACCAATCAGTACTTGGGGACTCTAACATGAGCCAGCTTTGTAAAATTTTTGGTGGGGCCCAGGGGTCAGAGGTCAAGACCCAGCCCAGGGGTCAAAGGTTAACCATCAGATTTTAGGTGTTAAAGCCCCAGCTAAACTGCCCATGATCTGAGGTCACAGGTCAACCCAGCACCATCAGGGGTCTATGGGAGCAGGGCGCATTGTATCATAATGTGGGGGTCTGCATGTTTAGACCCTGGCTGGCCCCCTTGGTAGGGAAAAGTTGTTTTGTTAGACAGGATGCCATTGTCCCGGGTGTAACAGTCATTTTGGGGTTGGAGGTTTCCCTAAGAAACTTGATATTTATTTGCTGCTGTGTGTGAATGTTAATAAACCTTGTACTTACCATGTTGTGTGTTTTATTGTGTTGTGGTCTTCTTTCCTTTCTTGTTTTAACTGCTGGGTGGGACTTGGAGAAGGTGGTTGTGACCTAGGTGTCTTCTGGTCTTTCTTCTAGCTTTGGGTGAGACTTGAACAAGGTGGACGTTAGGCACAAATGAACAGTAACACACATCAGAACAATTTAGCAGCCAAATGAAAAAAAAATACTGAGCTAAAACCTCCTCTCCCAATAAATTGAAACAGGTAGTGTATGGCAAAAACAGGCAGATGTCACTTTTAAGTAAATTAGAATTATTTAATTACACTAGGGGTTTCAATTTGCCCACTGTGGTCTGCTGAGTGAAACAACCTGCCTGAAGCGCAACTGTAACTTCTCCTGCTGTCTAGCTGATATGTGTGTGTGTGTGTGTGTGTGTGTGTGTGTGTGTGAAGGTTGTTTCAATTCTACAGGTCCTCTACTGGTCCCAGTGGTGCAGTGCATCAGTCATTCGGAGATTATCAGCAAGTTTTTTTTTTTTTTTTTTTATTTACTGTTCAGAGTTATCAATTTGGATTTTCTGCTTCCAAGTTCTGAAGCCACAGTCACGTTACATGTATGTACTAGCCAGCCACTCTACAGGTAGACCACTTCTGTCCAATATAGTTTTTGACATGGTGGCAACTGCCAAGACAACTGGATGTTCTTTCAGTACAACTATAGGCTCAAGCTGCTGGAGTGATATTGGACATAGTAGCCATGCGAGGATCATCTGTTTCATAACAGAAATGCTTGTTGCAGATTCTGGAGCTAGCTCAGAAAAGTGGAAGTGCTTGCTTCAGTATTTTATCTAGCGTCTGCATTGTATACCGAGATCATCTGAATGCTGCAGGTCTTCGGTTTAACATGAAGAAACAGCTGAAGACATATAAGGTGTCTTGATGAAATGCGCTTTTGAAGTTCTTCTGAAAATTAGCAGGACGTTGAGAATGTCGAAGGGTGTCTCACCTTTTATGTATTGAGTGCCTTTATGGTCGTGGAACTCTGTTCCAAGTTCCAACAAGGAACAACTTCAAGTTGTTTTTAAAGGACTGCAGGATACATACCAGTTAGAAATAGAAGTCATCATCTAAACACTGCCACTGTCGTTTTAGAACAGTAAGACTAAGTAGTGAGACCATCTATATCATTAGCCACCGTTGCTGGAAATGTATCCGTTTTGAGTAGGCAGCAGCTGTATGGTGCAGTGTCCCTGGTGTCTGGCTTAACCGAACGCTTGTGGTAGTTTCAGTGCCAGTCTTGGTCTTATGTGTGTATTGTTGCTCATTCATCATTCAGTCTTTTTTTCTCCTGGTTGTGTTCTTGTTGTTCGAGGTCACGTGCGCATTTGGTTGCTTTCTTGTTGACCAACAAGAATCGCATGTTGAATGATCTTAAGAAGTCAGGACTCAGCAGAAGAAATTCACTTGGTCTATCAAGTTTGCTCAGTATGGTCCACAGCTTGAGCCAATATCTGTGCCCTCCCTCACTCCCCAGTCTTCCCATCCTGCCTACCCATGGCCCTTACCCTATGCTTGTTTCAGCCTGTTAAAGCTTCCCACTAGCCTCAACAAGATTACCTACTCTTGCAGTGTATTCCAAGTGCTCACCACCCTGTCTGAAGTGCTTCCTGACCTCCCTCCTAAACCTCACACCCTTCAACTCAAGACTGTGCCTCCTCGTGTTGTGGCTGCCGGTCACTGAGCCTAAAGACACTCCTTATCAACCTCATTTTTCCTTGTACTTGAAGGTCCCAATTATGTTTTGTCCTTTTCTCTCTCTCTCTCTCTGTCTCTCTCTCTCAATCCCTCTCTCTCTCTCTCTCTCGATCCCTCTCGACTTCCAGGAATACATGTTCAGTGTACATGGAGTACATGATCATGTGCCGTTAAATCATCTGCTTGTCATGGACTTTTTGATGTCTACTTCCCAAGTTTATTTTCTTCCTCATCTTCCTGTTCTCCATCTCTTTTGGGGGGGTTAGTAAATATAAATGCTGTGTCTGAAGTAGGGCTGATCTTATACTCCTGGACTGGTCTATGTCCTTCTGAACCAACCCATTACCACCTTGGTGGGCCCCAGTTATCAATCCCCATAGTCGTTCATGCGCGTCTCTAATTCTGTGTTTTGTTTTATTTAAGACCTCCACAGTTCCACTTCCTTGTCATGGTCCTTTGTACCATTGTCTTTAGTGTCATTCCCCAAATGATGCGAATAGATAGGAACATACAAAATTGCCAGCAAATATAAGCCTACTGGTCTATGTAGTCTGCTTGAGTGTGCAGCACTGTAGTCTTTCAGACTGCAGCTTCCCCACTTATGCGATTCTACTGCTGTATCCTTTATTCTCAGTCTTTGCTCCTTTATGCTTTGGCCCTCCCTGTACCTCACCTGTCCCACCCATTTGAAGCTGCTCACTGTCGGTGATAACACCTTTGGTAACACAGTATGTTACAGCCTGTCACCACCCTTTGGGTGGAAAGGTGCATCCTCATTTCTCTCCTTAATCTGCTCCAATCTCCGACTGTGCTCCTGGTTAACCTTCCACATTTAAGATGAAAATATTTGTAGTACTCACTGCTTACTGTAGTCTGTTCATACCCTTTAGGTGCTGGAAAGTGTGTATTATATCCTCTGTCTCCCTTCTGTCCAGGAATACATGGTGTCTCAGACTTAGTCTCTCTTAATAAGGCTCATCTCCAAATCCCAGGATCATTTAACTTGTAAGTACAGTTATGCTTTAGGCCTTATTTTGCTCAGCAGACCTTTTTAGCTCAGTATTTGTGTTTCATTTGGCAGCTACCTCATTGTAGCTGCTTTTTAGTCAGTGTCAGTGGCTCAGTAGGTAGTGTCGCACTCACCTCTGAGGCCTGGGAGATTAGAGGGCTGGGGTTCAGTTCCCACACCTGGCACTTGGGTTAATATCCTAGTACTGACACTGTAGTGCAGCATGAGAGAGGTGCTGCACTTCTGAGGTGCTGTCTTCGGATGACCACGTTAAACCGAGGTCCCATCTGCCTGGATTGGCAGTAGCTCAGGTGGACGTTAAAGATCCTATGGCACTTATCGAAAACAGTAGGTGAATTTTTATTATAACAAAATACAGTGTTATGTCACAAATAATATACAAATCATATACAGTATTAAAACAAAAGCAAAAATTACAGTCATACGTTACTAGATAATGTGAAACTACTATGTATAAATTTACATCTCCACTTAAGAGTAGAAATTTCCCCGATGTCTGGCCAAATTTCCCTCATTAGCTATAAATACCAACAGTTTCATCTGGTTCAAGGTCAAATGGCATTCATCTGTATCCCTCTCTTCCAGGTCGTACCTGAAAATTGGCAGGATTTGTGTAGTGGTAAGCTAACCAGCTGTAATGGTGACTGTGTTGATGCCACCCTGTGATCGCGATTTGTACCACCATGGTACAGAATCGACCACCAGCAGGTATGTTGACAGTTATGTTACCATAGAAAACACATCCACTGATGTGATGTTAAAACAAACGATTATATGGTGTACCCAAGAAATCAAAGGTTATTGCAAACTTCTGGGCTACAAGAGCAACATCTGTGTGACTCTAGAAGATGACAGTGTCAAAACAGTAGAATGAAAATGGATGAGAAAACATGGGCATATGGACACAAACAACCAGTATCCCCAGTGCTGCCTTCATCCTTGGTCAGAGAAGAACAGGCACACTTTACAAAGTAGTAGTACTTCACTGTACTGTAACTGTAACAGCTGTGACTTAGTGTCTCAATGCCGTACATGAACCGAACAAGGATACTGTCTTTAGCAATCATGAACTCCAGGAGAAGTGGAGAAAACCTTATAGTGCAATCACAAATGGATGAGAAAACATGGGCATATGGACACAAACCACCAGTGTCTGATGCTGCCTTCATCCTCGGTCGAGATGAACAGGCACACTTTACAAAGTAGTAATTACTTAACTGTACTGTAACTGTAACAGCTGTGACTTAGTGTCTCAATGCTGTAAAGGAAGCAAAAATCAAGTATACTGTTATCATTATCATTCAGAGTAACTGCAGTTAACTGTCAAATTACACCTCTTGACCCTGGCAGGTTGTAGCCATTGTCCAAAATTCTGCAATGCTGACTGGTGTTTCCTTAACTAGAATATTTAAAAGACTGAAGACTCGAGCATGTCCAACAGCCAGCCCAGCCACACATAACGGCGTATTGTTTCAAGGTATCAAACATCTTCTTCCTAAAGGATATTTGGAAAGAACACATTTGAAAAGTGTTATTGTTTCCTGTTGTGTATGCTACATGGACATACTCTGCAATACATGAATTATAATGAGTTCAAGCTAGTAAAGAGAAGATGACCTATATTAGAAAACTGCTGCCTGCATACATCAGTAATTTATTATAGTCCACCTATAGTGCATGTAACACTTACACTTGCCACTTGATTCTTGAAGAGCAAAAACAGTGTGGCATTGTTCAGTTCGAAAAATGAACTCGTTGAGGAGACTGTCAATGTCAATTTCTTCAGTCAGTTGCTTGTGAACATGCAGCACTGCCAAGTGATTGAGTCGGTCTTGGCTCATAGTGGTTCACAAATAATTTTTTAGTCTTCGTAGGCAGCTAAACGATCGCTCAGCAGTGCATGTTGTTGCTGGAATCATATAGAACAACTTCAGTAGTTGCAACTTCAGACAAGACATCACTCAACTCTTCATTTTCTTTCAGAAGGTCTTCATTCACTCACAGAATCAAGCACACAATTTCTTGATTTTGAAATGTCACTCAGCATTTGTAAATAAGAGCTAGTCTGTCCCTGTTTATATCATCCTTAAATATTTCAGTAACATGGTCAGTTTCTTCTTGTGATCCCCTGACTGCTGCAGTGATATGCTTCTCCAGTTTGATTGCAGATGTGAAGCCTTCTGATGAAAAGCGATGCTCGATCGCAACCTTGCATGCATCGATTACCTCAAAATATTGTTGACGAAAATAATGTTTGTGGTCACTGTGGTTATGTCCAAGCTTCCTTCATCAAAGCCATCTTGGTGGTCTGCATTTTCTTGGCAGTGAAGGCTCCTCTAAACTGAGAGCTTGTGCCTGCTCCAGTGTCGTTTCCCAGACGTGACTGTATGACGAGTCACTGCGCATCCCATTCAGCACCTCTTGCAGTATCTCAATCTTTTTAAGGATGTTGGACAGTGAGAGATTTGGACTCTGAATTTTTGCATTGACTTCTTCCAAAGGACCCATCACTTTCACAATTACTTGTAATGTAAAGTAGATAGTAAAAGACTGGAGTTGCTTCAAAGAAACCACTGCATTTTAGAACCAAAGTCATTACTTTACGTTTCACTAATTCTTCAAACAGTTAATCAAAGCCTCACAATTGCAGAGCAAAGATCGGATACTGCTGATCCTCAGTGTCCACCTTGTTGGGCACAATGGGCGAAGAAGTGTGTTTCATCTTGAAAGTCTCTAAATGTTGACAGGCGCTTAGGTGACTCCCTTATGACATTTAAGAGATCCTTCATCAGTGAAAAGCAGTCACAACATGCCCTGAATATTTTATAGTGCATCCTGCGTGGCAGATTCAAGGAATGGGCAGTACAGTGAATAATACTGCTCTTGGTTCTCTTTCTTTCATCCTGGCTTGCAGTCAGTGAATTTTCCTGACACATTACTGGCTCCATCATAACACTGACCCCGACAATCAGAAAAGATAAGTCAAACCTCATCAGCATGTCTTCCAGAATTTTGAAAAGGTTGCAGCATCAGTTGCATCAGTGTGGTAGAATCAAGAAATTCTTCATGAGTTTCCCAATCTTCATTTGAAAAGTACCTTAAGGAAAAACTTATTTGTTCCTTCGAGATAAATCCATGTATAGATCCATCAAGATTGCATAATACTTAGAGCCCTTGATCTTCTTTAGCAGTAACACAACAAAAAAAGGAAAGGGACTCAGAATCATGTCAGATGACTCAAGGTTAGCAAGCAATGGAGAAGGCAGTAGGGAGGGCTGGGGGTATACTGGGATGCATAGGGAGAGGCATCACGAGCAGAAAACAGGAAGTTGTTATCCCTCTGTACAGACAGTTGGTGAGACCCCATCTGGAGCACTACTTCCAGTTCTGGAGACCCCATCTCTGCAAGGACATAGACAGGATAGAGGCAGTCCAGAGGAGGGCACTAAAATGGTGCAGGGTCTGCAAGAGAAGCCATATGGGAGAGACTAAGGAGCTTAATATACCCTTGAGGAAAGAAGGAGAGGGGGACATGATAGAAACTTTGCAGTACCTCAGTGGAATCAACAAAGTCCAAGAGGGTAGCATCTTTCAGAAAAAGAGACGTGCAAGAACAAGGGGACACAATTTAAAGATAGAGGGGAGGTTCAAGGGCAATGTGAGGAAGTATTATTTCACAGAGAGGGTAGTGGATGCATGGAACAGCCTTCCTGAGGAGGTTGTGGGGTCTAAAACTGTGGGAGAATTCAAAATGCATGGGACAGACATAAGGCAATTCTTGTGGGGGGTAGGAAGAAATAGGCTGTTGGTTAACTAGGATCTGCAGCCTATCCTGTAGTTAGGGAAATGGGCAGACTAGATGGGCCAAGAGGTCCTTATCTGCTGTCAAAGTCTATGTTTCTATGTTTCTAAAAGATTCCTGTCCCATACTGTAACAAAACAAAAAACACTTTTTAAAAGCAAACCAATTTTTAAATGATTCATGTATGAAGAAACCAGAGAACAGAGCAGCTGTTCTCTTAATAATGAGCCAACTTGACAATGTTTCAATGGCCGTGGACAGTGACAATATTTTGCAAGAAGGCTATGACAGTACATGTAGAGGAACTATTGCTGCAGCAGTACTGTTAATAACTGATTCTTAAAAATACATTGGGATATCAGTTTAGTTCTCCCTGTACAAATATATTTTGGAAAAACTATAAATTGATGATTGCTTTATAACCATGGTTTCTACCATAGCCAAACGTCAGCTGACATGAAACCCTGACTTTTGGATTGAGAGAGACACAATACTACAGTAGGGAGGAGGAGAAGAAGGAAACACAATGGTCTACTGAATGGAAACAGCGGACTGCTTCAAGTAGCAGAGTGATTGTGCTTGGTAGCCCAACAAATGAGTGCTAGGGATTGGGCACCTACAATAGGTGACTCAATCCCTGGTGCGTGTCCAGGGCTACCGTGGGAATAGAATCTGGATGGGGGTCGGAGAATATAGTGACAGAATGTAGCTATATGTACATGTCCTGGGGAGTGAGCACACACAGCGAGGGGCAGAAGGGAATGAGAGGGTGGTGCCACAGTGGGTTGCTGAGCCGACCCGTGGCATGGTGGGTGAAGTTGGTGGCAACAGTCGGCAGGGTACTGGGTCCATGTCCAGGCGGTGGTGCATTTTTGTTGTGGCTGGCCCGAACCTTTTTTTTTTATGTTTTAACCCCCTGCCATGCACCCTCCTGGAAGTGAGAATCCTTAAGTAGGGAGGTATGTGTGGCACAGCCCCGCATAAACCATTAAAAAAGTAAGTCCCTGATGCCATTTTGCTGTGCGGTGGGGTGTCAGAGTGGCAAAAAAATATTTCCAGCACTCTTGACTTCTCAATAATGGCAATCACCTTTAGGCTTTCGCCATTATCACATAAACCCTTGTGCTTCAACTCCAAAATTGTGTTTTCTTCTTTCAGAATCCAATGAGCTCCCTTTTCTGTAATAGCAAGACAGTTTGCAGAGCTCCACACTGTAGCCATAAAAAGAAACAGGCTATTACAAAACAAGGGGGAGATGAAAGAGAAGTGATTCTCCCTTATACCCTTGAGAGTCAATAAATTAACCACAGGAAACAGGATATAAAAGGAGGGGGTGATAAAAATAATCAAACTGAAAAGGTGAATGCTACAGTGTTTTTATCAAAGGAGTTCCAAGGTCGTTATCATTATCATTTCATTAGTCTTGGGGTTCCTGTAGTCTTTGTGCAGGTGTTGCTGTATGTACAGTAATTTGTTGCCCAGTGCTATGATATTTATCTTCTTCTGCCTTCTCCAGTTCAACCCTTCACTCCTACCAATCACCCCAACTAGTCTCCCCCTTTTCCTCCTTCTCTTCACTTCTCCTATCCTTTCCCCTCCTTCACCCTATGCCATGTTTCCACTCCATCCACCCTGGGCTCCTTCCCTCCTCCCCCCTCCATCTGCAGTTCCTGCAAAGGTTCCTCTGTTCCTTTCACTTGCACCCCTCCCTTTTCCCCTGCCTGATCTAATGGAAGAAATTGCACACCATCTGTCTCTTCATTCTCCTGCTCCTCCTACTGCCTGGCAACATTGAACTCAATCCTGTTTCCCCTTCATCTCTCTCCTGTGCTTCCACAACAGACCTTCACATTTTTCATCTCAATGCTAAAAGCCTTCTCCCTAAACTTGACCTCCTCTTTGTTTGCATGATCCAACACTCTCCAGTCATCCTCTGTATCTCAGTCCTGGCACTCCTCAAGGATGCCAGACTCCAGTCAGTCCCTTCCCAAATTCTTTCTCTACTAACAGGCTGGAAAAAATGTGGAGGAAGCATTGCTGTCTATGTTCACTGGAACTGCCCTGCACCCTGGACTTCAGGGAGGCCGTGCCTTTCTCCCATGAGTTCCTCCTCATTCACCTCATCCCTATCTATATACATTGGGCTCTACTATACCACTCCTAAGATCTCATCCACTTCTCTGTTTGAATCTCTCTCCAACATAACCTCACATTCTTCCTCTGGTGAGCTCATTCTCCTTTGTGACTTCAATGTTAATTTGCTGTCTCCTAAATTTAGAACTACCATATAGAAGGTTGAGTCCCTACATTTTTCCCAGGTTATCTCTGAGCCCAGGGTGATGTGCCCTGTGCTATAAATGAGATGCACACTACCTGACTGGACATATGGCAGCCAGCAAAGAAGGCATGGGAGGGCTGTGCCAGTCACTATGTACATATGGCACAGAGGATACTGGTAAGCAGACTGAGGTTGTGGGTGCTTGGTGCTGTGGGGTGGGGGTGGGGCACTAGACACCAGGGATGCCTTATCATTGTTACAATTGGCAATCTACGGGTGGCCCACCAGCACTAGGGATACCTTACCATTATTATGGGCTGGTGATCAGAGGAGATGGGACCACTAGCACCAGGGACACCTTATCATTATTACTGGCTGGTGATTGGAAGGGGGGGACCACTAGTCACCATGGATATCTACACTGTTCCAGGACAGGGAAAGTTGGGGTGGGTAATGTCATGCTAACTTGCCTCACTACCCATGCAAATTAACCCATAATGGGCTTACAAATTGACCCTAAATGCACTGCATATCTAATAGGCTCATTTGCATGGACCTCTTTGAATATAGTGGATGGCATTCTGATGCTATCCTGTCTGGCAGCATACGTCAATATCCATATCAAGGCAGTGCTACACGACTTGCACTGCATTGACATGGCCCTATATTTATTTAAACAGTACTGCTGCATTATTCAACTGAATATGGAATTCTTGGACTCCCAAGCAATCATAGGATGTAGCACAAAGTTTTGCACTCCACATTATGTTTTTTGAGTATCGGGCCCAGCTGTTTTACTATATTGCTTAAGGATTCTGTAGTGTGTTAGGAAGTGCAGTTATACAATAAACTGTGAATCCATGTGTTTGTCATCATATTACATATTATCTGTGCTATTTCTATCTTTATATTTCTGATTATTCTGAACAAAATTTGTGTTCTTATTTGTTTTTAAAATATTGAGTGCACACCTTTTGATTATGCACTCTTGTATTACTAACATTTTAATTTAGTGAAGAGCAGTGTAGTGCATTGTAGTGTACATTAGTGCAGTGCCATGTAGACCATGTAGTGTACTGTTGTGTAGTGAAGAGTACAGTGTCATGTACTTTAGTGTATTGCAGTGTAGGTTATCATAGTATTGTGTAGTGTATTGTCATATAGTGTAGTGTAAGAACATGTGGTATAGTGTAGTGAAGTATAGTGTAGTGTAATGTTGTCTAGTGCAGTGATGTGTATTATAGTGCAATGTACTGTACTGCAGTGTCATATAGTGTAGTTTAGTGAGGTGTATTGTACTGCCATGTAGTCTAGTGTAGTGTAATGTAGTGTAGTGTCATGTAATGTAGTGTAGTTTAGTGAACTGTACTGTTGTGCAGTGTAGAGTACTGCAGTGCAGTGTAGTATGGTGGAATGGAGTGGAGTGGGGTGGAGTGTAATGTTGTGTAGTGTAGCGGAGTGGAGTGGAGTAGAGTGGAGTGGAGTTTTACCATGTGTAATCATCCACATTAAAGGCAGCAAGAACTAATGTGAATGTGCTACATCTTCTCACAGGCTCAAAATGATAGCTTTCATGTTTGTCCAAAGCATGATGTTTGCTGTTGAGCAAATAAACAGGAGCCTCAACCTGTTACCGAATATTACCTTAGGATTTTGGATTTATGATTCCTGTGGGATAGTGTCAAGAGCCCTTCATGGATCTATGTGGATGATGACCGGTCAATCAGAAGCTATTCCAGGTTACTCCTGCAGGTCACTGGTTCCACTAGCAGCCATCATTGGGGATTCACAATCTCAGTTGTCCATTCCAATAGCAAGACTGCTTGGGCTGTATAAATACACACAGGTAAGAAATTTAATTTCTTTAATCAGTCCCCAGAACTCCACTATTATCATCATCATCATCATCATTTACATGTCTATTGATCTATGCCAAAATCTGAATGCCTCCAGGTTTAAGGTGTCAACAGAGGATGCTTTGCAGCATGAGGAAGGGGTGTGTATGTGAAAGTTATCAATGTACTGTATAAGCATTAATGTCCCACCAATAAATTGTTCATGATGAAACCAATATTAAAAAAAAGGCAGTGGGTTCAAGACTGACAGAAAAAGCAAAATATTAAATGGAGTTGATAAAGGTTTCCCAGATGCGAGATCTAGAAAAACTCAACATATCCAGAAGCAGAAGGCAGGATAATCCAAGATCAAGGTGATATGAACAATCTTCAAATTTGAACTGAGGGACTGTAGTGCCACATATGGAGCCTGCCCTGGCTCTATAAAAGTATAGAGCTGCATACTTTCACCATCAGGTGGGTATTTGGACTTCAGGAGGCATAGAACAGACCACGGCATCTGCAGGGACTGGATCTGAAATGATGTGAGCATCGTCATGGGAGGAAGCAGTAGAGTCTAATGACTTCCTACTGCCCACTCTGTGACTACTGGCTCTTACCTTAGCTGCTGGCTCCTCAAAGGGTTTATAAATTGACTTGCTATTGCCTGGCGTTATACTCCTGCTCTTCCTAGAAATGATGTGTCATTTGAAGTTCAGGAGGCTTAGGAGAACTAAATGTTGGTTTATTATTCGAGGAGCATTGAGCAGTTGAATTTGACACCTGGTCTTTGGAGCCCACATTAGATGCTTGCACCTGTGTGGAGGAATTCCTGCTTTCATGATCATGATGACTGTTAGGCTTCATGTTTAAACCCTGTGATGTTGGAACAAGTCTTTTTGGCAAAGCCCCAAGCTTTAGTGCTATCTATAAAGAAATAACTTTTGCCTTTTGTAGAAACAAAAGACGTAGGTGAATATTTGAAATATTAAAGTATCCTCAGTTTCCATAATGTGAACCTAACGTTGTCAAATTCTCTGTGATGTCTGACTAGTTCAGCCAAAAAGTCTTAAAATAAGCAAAGTTTGTGGCCATTTCATTATAAAGATTTCTGCTGTATTGTGAGCTTTAAAATACGTTCTTTGACTAAGTACAGAAAATATATCAGGATAGGTCTCAGTTTCTATGGGCCCTTTCAGTTTCTTACAGGCCAGAGTAACTGTAATTCATTAAATTCAGTACAAGGTTCTGCAAAAAAAAGAGACAATATCATTTCCCTCAACATTTACAGGGGCCCCCTCCAGCTGTAAGTTATTTTGACAACGACGATTTTGCAGGTAATCTATTTAGGGCCACAGCTTAATAATCTGCTCCCTAAAAAAGTCTGAGAATTCTTCTAAATGGATGACAGAATTCCATCCTGGTCTCAGCTTCATTAAGCCTGTCTGCATTTATAGTGCTGCCATTAGGGGATTCTATAATTGTAATTTTAAGGGCCTGTATGTTAGTTAAACCAGCAAGAACAGTTGAAATGTCAGAGTTCTGAGTGGGAGAAATGGTTTTACTAGCAGAAGCTACTCCTGACTTTCTGCTTCCCTTTACTTCCCCAGGCATCTGTTTGCAAGGACATCATGCTGAAGTGTGAATTTCAAATGGCTGAGCGCAGAGAAAAACTGAAACTAACTATAAAATAACAAATCAGCAGTCAAATTTAGCCAAATGTGTTCCGATGGTAAGAAATAGATTCTGATGGTCAACAGAGGTGCTTTTAGGAGTTGTCAGTTTTTGTTTTTCTTTTTCAATTGGCAGATAAGCAACGTTAAACAGTGTTACAGTATGAGATATAATGGCCAAACTAAAGCAAAACTTCAAAATATGATAAAAAAACTCAGCTGTAAAATTTGACCAGACTCATTCCAATGACAGTCGGTAACTATCAGTGATAGATGGTGTTGCTTTCATCAGTTGTTACTGATTGTGGCTGGATTTTTTTCAAGGATATTCATGATTGGAGCTTTAGCTGTGGATTCAGGCTACCATCATCTCCAGCATGCACTCACACTCAAAAACTGTCAAGAATTTCTGAGTTGTGCCTATTTGTAACAATTGGATGGAAGTAGATTCTTCCCCAGCAGCAGCTCACTCATCAGTCTCTCCTGTCTGAAGCTTCTAGATCAGTTGCAGTGGTTTTCAAAACTTAATAGGTAGCACCACTCAATAAACATTGCTATAAAAACTATGGGCTGGATTTACAAAGGCCAGAGATTGATGCAGGGTGCTTGCAGCAAAAATAACTGGTGCAAGGAGCAGGATGCATCAAACCTTAAATCAGTTCTACTTTTCAAATGGTGCTTGTGTCATAAACGAGTCTGCATATGCCAGGCTGGCTTACACTATGCGTGCACCATAAAAATGACTGTACTATGTCAGAAGGGATACCTGCATCATCAAGATGATACACCATCACCTTATTTGGAATTTTCAAGGAATGCAAGTCCTGTCCTTGTGCTAAAGATACATGTCACTGTTGGACCAGTCAGAGCTGGTCAAAGGGACACTGGGGCACATTAAGAGGCCCATAACAGGTTGCCATACCTGACTATACTACTGTTAAGGGCTAATATTCTCCTGCAAGGCAAGTTTAGAACATTTTGGGAGCTTAGTCTTGGCCATTTCATTTGCTGTATTTTTGACTTAGTTTGCATCATTCTTGCCCTTTGTAGTAGTAGTAGTAGAGGTAGTAAGTAGTAAAAAGCTTTATTATTATACAGGATACGATGGAAAGTCACATCATTAGGACCTAGATCCTATTTACAAGATGGTCCTGTTGTCATTTAAGTACAGTAGCACATGAAACAATTACAAAACAATTTCATTAAGTTACTATACCATTTAACAAACAGATATTCAACATAGTGCAAATGAGCATAGTTAATCATTGCACATACATCTTGCCCTAAGTTCATATTTCAAATCTCTCACAAAAAGTTTAGTACTAATATTTTCTGTTTCTTTTGTTTTATTTATAGAATTCAAAATTTCAAATGTAATAGCAGCAAAGAAACCCTACTGTACCTATTACTTAATGTAGGTGGTTTATGACATTTTTGACTCGGTTTGCACCATTTTTATGTTTGCTTGCGTGCATGTGCAAGAAATATGTTGTGGCAGCTTAGGAAGAGCGGGTTGTGGAGGTGTGGCACTGTTGCTACTAATGCCACCACTGCTTTCCTGGGCTTGGCTGTGTGTCACCAATGCAAGTGCACGCTGGTGGTGACACCTAGTTTGCAAACATGCCACCAACTTGAAACATTTTGACCGACCCAATCAGGAGCATCCCTTCATTGCAGCATCAGCCTCTGGCTCCTTCCTGAATAGTTTGCATGTAGATAAGAAGCTGATGCTGCAATGCCAGGCAGTCCTGGATTGTTGCGGCAACTGGTATCAATGATTATAAATACAAATAGTGAATGGATAGCAGCATTCCCGGTAAAGCACGGAATATGAAGCGAATATTCGTCCCAACCTTACAAAGTGAATCTCAGCCCCCGCTTGTCACTCTCAAGATGTTTCGCGTGTGCATTCCTTGTCAGACAAAGATGTCATTCCCTTCTGAGCCAAAGGGAACAGCAGGCAGTTAGCGGGACTTTCAAACTGAAAGGCAGGACAGCTGTGACACCTACACTTGAACCAAAAAATACCATTCCCATTGGTCACGGAACTTCTCCTCTCATGTGCAGTTGGTTGCACAGTTTCAGGCAGTGATTTGGCTCATGAGTGGTTCTGTCGGCGGTCTTGCATGCAGTGTGTTGATGGTCACTAGCTGGTTTGTGCAGTTGCCAGCAGGGTGTGGAGTCCAGATGGAGGAGGCTGTGACGGGGCAATGTCTGGGGACTGGGAGTTGACGGAGGCCGACCTGCGCTGTAGGTTTCAGACAGAGCAGAGAATCCCTTTATTTTTCATTTTAATTTCTATGGTTATACTAGCAGGTGCACCATTCGATGAGTCAGAAGTGAGAGGGGTCTGCAGGCAGTGCAGATGGGAGGCAGAGGCAAAAGGTCTACGCTCTGGGTATAGAGAGAGAGAGAGAGAGAGAGACGGGGAGGGAGCTACATGTGTGCAGTCAGTGCATCTCCATGCATCCCAGGACTGCTGCAGACTGTTTCCCGTGCTCTTCCTTGTCGGAGGACTGGTACCTGTGGTAGCCGAGGAGAGTCAAGGGGGAGGGAGGAGGGGGCACGGAAAAGTTGGGCATAGTTGTGCTGTAAATTAAATTGCAATCCGAAGAACATCTGTGGGAAGTAAAGTTGGGCATAGTTGGGCCGTCAAATTTATTTGTAATTCTGATCGATCGATTGGAAGAAGCAGTTTTGCTTTCCACAATCTTGGCAGTTTTCACCTTGAACTACGAGTCTCAGATTACACAGAGTAGGAGGGTGCATTTACAGTTGCCGGTTGCTTGTGTATGCTGACAAGAAGAGGAGGAGAGCAGAAGGCAGCCATAAGCAGAGTAAAATAAGCAGAAAATGTAAGAGATGAGCTAAACAAATGGCAAGCTCTGTTCTGCAAGGAAAGGAAAAGGAGAGATCTAGGAAGTTAGAAATTGAGAGAATAATACATCATTGTATCCAGGAAGCATTCACATTTTATAGCTGGCAAAGTAGTGTGGACATAGAAGTGTAAACAAACAGTGCTTATGGCAGTGGTGGCCAGAGAGTTCCACACTTTGCCTAAGAAGAGTATTAGCATTGTTGCAGTAAATTGAAACCCATAACTTCCTTTGACGTCCCAGGACAGCACGTTTTTAGTCTGAGAGATGGATACAGCTACTAGTACAAATGGGAGGGGGGGCTACATATATGGCTTTCTGTTCTTGCTGATCCATCTGGTTGCAGCTGAAAATCTGGACTATCTGGAGAAGGCTGGGGGCTGGTAAGTGTTTGGGGTTCTTGCTGCCATTTTTCAGTGACATCTAAGAAGTACAGAGATCTGTTGGCCCTAAATTCTGTTAGGTATTGCATTATTTGGACAAAGATTATAGGAGATGCGGGGGATGAGGGCAGTAGAGTGGGGGTACCTGCCTGTGAGGAGTTTGTTAGTCAGCTGATTGATGTCAGTAGCCTATGTAGTAGACTTGGAGAAGCATTTCGGTATTTGGAATGTGAGGATAGAGGTGGTATTGTATTGCTGTGATGGACAGAATTTTAGTGATGTTAACACAGTGGCGTAATACTATATCATTGTGCAACATGCAACATATGTTCTGATAGAACCTCTCTTCACTTTTCATCCAGATTATGCTGGCAGCATCACTTCCACAACACAAATCTCTCACATTACTTTCATTAGAAAAGTATAGAGGGATTGGGCAAGATAAAGTGCAGGAGCATGCCTTTCTTTTTTTTTTTTTCAGGTTATTTTTTTTTTGCCCCTGCCTCAGTTGTCGATCTCAGCCCTGGTCACAGCGTCCCTTAAGCTTCCACCACCCATATCTGCCTGCACTCTCCCGGTTACCCCTGGCTTACCCCCCACAGGGTTGGGTCATGGCACCATGTGGCACCAGTGCCATGCTCTTAGTGACTAGTTGGGAGAGCTCAGCTGGCTGGGTGGCTAATTTGAGCTGAGGGACAGGCGTCATGGAGATGGCCGGGCAGAGTGTTTTCTTCCCCCTTGTAAGCTGGGGCTAGGACATGCAATGATGTCCTGCATCTGTCCTGCCCCAGAGGTCCTTGTATACGTTGGCTTCTGTGGCACTCCTGGCCTCTGCCAGGGGTCCCTCATGCACCGACAACATCCAGCACCCTCCCCCCCCCGGAGAAGGAGAGCAGTCATGAGATGCTCAATCCTTCTCCCCCAGCCACCCCTTCTGATGACCCGAGTCTATTCCCGAACCTGGGTCACCTGCGTCGCAAGCGTAAAATCCAGCCACTGCACCGGCGGGCCAGCTAGGAGCATGCCTTTCATCCAACATCTGAGTGGTGGAGCTGTCACCCTGGCATTTTCATACTTTTGCTACCCTTTATTTCATTGCTTGTTTCTATCATTTCATTCTCCCACTGGTTCCAGGCTTTGCTTCTACATTGTACACAGTCTGAAGATCTTGGAACTTGAGCAAGTGGCATGGTCTACCCTAGGTGGTCCCCAGACTCCAGCCTTTTATAATTACCCTAAGCAGCCCTGGCTGCATGCCTTCTTAAAACAGTTACCACATGCCACTGCCAGAAATTTGTGTTTATTTGAGCAAGTAGACAAGCCACTGAGTGAAGCTCATTTCAAGTGGCTTTCAAGGAATGAGGCAACGTACAGAGAAGTTCTAACAAAATGTCAGCTCATCAAATTGCAGTTTCTATGTGTAATGAAGTCCTCCTTATCTCCCCCTCCCTGTTTCACCTATATTCCTTCATTACTAATTGCCCTTCACTGCTCCAAAACAAATACTGCCTCCAAATACTACTATTACTGCTCCAGTTTACCCAGTTATGGAACTGGGTAGAAGCACGTACCCCAAGAACGAGTAACTAAATTGTAAAAAATAACTAAATAAAACAAAAACAAACAGATTTTGTTGTGCATTCAGCATAAAATACAGAATTGTCTTATTTGGTCATCTGAAACACTTAGTTTGCAATTGCCCCACCCTAATTTGATATGCAGAGTGGTGAGGAAAAACCCTCTAGTGACTGAATGATACACCTTTCTGGACAAAGTGTGAGTGTGTGTTTATGAATCATGCTTAGTACAAATGTCATGTCAAAATATTTCTAGGCACCGTGCAAAACATGTAGACACATGAAAATTCCATAAATAGGAAGCATGTTTTGATCATCACTCCTGAGGATAAATACCAGTGGTTTTGGACTGTACAGGCACAGTAGTCAAGTGGCTAGTCACCCGGTAGTTAAACCCTTCACTGTTGGTTTAGAATTTTGACTGTGGAGTTTCTGGGTGTTAATATTGATGGACTTTGTTTTAGGGGCCCCTGTCAACAGTTATAGTCAACCTCCCTACCCATTTAAACCATCTGCCTCTCATCAATTGATGCCTAATGACATTTAACAATTAATGGGTGAGGTACTGGTATCCACATCTTAAAAAGGACATCAGCATGCTGGAAGGGGTCCAGAGGAGAGCAACCAAGATGATAGAGGGGCTACAGGATAGGTTCCATGAAGAGAGGCTGGGAGACCTGGGTATGAACTCCTTGGAGGAGAGGATGGCTGAGGGGGGATATGAGAAAGACCTTCAAGTATGTGAAGGGAACTAACAGAGTAGAAAAGGAGGGTCTCTTTAAAATGAGTGAAAACAACACCATTAGGAGGGGGCACAGCCTAAAACTGATGGGGCAGAGAGATTCAGAAGGGATGTAAGGAAGAATTTCTATACAGAGAGAGTGGTGAGCACCTGGAATGAGCTGCCAGAGGAGGTGGCATCAGCAAAGACAGTGGGAGCATTCAAGAGTGGCTGGGGCAAGCACAAAGGGAACCCTTTGGGTACAAGGAAGGGGCGGTTGGAGGGGCAGGGTCAGTAGCATAAGTGTAAGATCAGACCCTGTATCATTACAAGCAGCTGCGATAGACCAGGTGGTCTTCTTCAGAAGAAGTCATGCTCGCTCTTTTAGTATGTTCATAACTGCATTATTATGGTGGTGTTGTGGGCACTTCTACCCAGTTCAGTGCAGTGCTAGTGTGCTTCTGTAACAGGGAACAATGTAACAGAGAAATGACATTTCAAGGACTGATAACTTGCACAGCTCTGCCTTGAAGTCCCATATGAGCAGAAGACTGCAGTGACTGTAGGAATTTTTTTATTTTATTTCTATTTAATTATTCGGGAAGTACCTTTGAGCACAAGTGCTTGTTTACAAAGGTTCCACATCTGAGACAAGAAGTGAGGATACACATTACAGTAAACAATACACAAAATAAAAACAGCAACTCCAGTGGAATGTTGTCAGAAGCAAACCATAGGATGCATTAGGTACTGGATTGGAATTACTACAGCTGCAATAAAGGAGTCACCCCAGTGGTGGCACTTTCTTTGCACTAAGGTATGCATCCACATCTGCAAAATTGTATAAAAGGGGTGTTTTTTAAAGGGCAGACGTGGATGCTTGCCTCCATGTTTTTTTTTAGTAGGGGTATTTTGGGGGACTTTTCCAAATAATGTTGCTCCGTGATTGTGCAGATTTGGGATGTGTTGGGGAGGTGGGCAAATGTGATCTGTAGCTCCCTTTTTTAGCACCCCATTCGGGTGCTGTAGACTCCCCGGCGCCCCCGCCTGCCCAGCAGCTGTGGTGGAGCTTGTGCCCGAGCTTGTGTGCATGCACAACTTGGGGGGGGAGGGAGGAGCATAGCTTGACCCTTGTCACCTCACATTGGGCCTCATGTCATCAGAAGAGCAGGAGGAAAGCTGTCTGCCTTGCTTATGCTTTGTCATGGCCTTGCTGCTGCTCCCAGTCTGGTGCTGCTCCCACTTCCCGGTCATCTCCTCATTCATCTCCCGTGTCATTTCCTTGCCCCCCCACTTGACCCCTACCTTGCCTGGTGTTGGCCCAATCTCCTTGTCTCCCGAGCAGCAGAGAGAGAGCATAGTGCCATCCTGCATGTCCTGGCTGCATGTGCTGCTGACCTGGAGTTCAACATGAGCCCCAGAGAAGAGCAAACTCCCCAGCAAACTCCACATTAGGATGAGGAAGAACTCCCCTGAAAAAATGGAGGAAGAAACAGCCCAGGAAACAGCCAACCTGTGCCACGGGCTATGCCTCCAATACTCTTGCAGCTCCCAGTTGCAGCTTCACTCCAAGCTTCACCCCTCATGTCTGGGCCTCAGGTAATGAAGGATGATTTTAATTGCATGGGAGAGGGGGATCTGCATGTTGTGATGTGAACCCAGATCCCAGCGCTGAATCCAGAGTTTTTTTGCCTGGGACAGAACTCTGGGACCCCATCAGGGACAGAACTGAATCTTCCCTGAATGTTAGAAGAATTTAGACCCTGGGATTTAGGCCCAGAATTTAGAATTCTGCCCAGGAATTCTGTTAAAACTCTGTATTATGCTCGGGTACTGTGGTTTTATCCTAGGTGGCTGATTTAATTTCCGTAGTTTGGGAGATAAAAATATAATCAATTCTGGTGGCATGAGATCCCCTTCAAATAAATATTCCCACCTGTGTTATGCAGGTGACTGTATGTGTCCTTTAGATCTCCAAAACTGATAACCGGGTACAGGGTGTTTGAGTTGCAGACCAGGGAAAAACATAGGAAACTATGTGTTAGGAGGGAGAAGTTTGCAGAAACCAAGTACGTTGATTACTTTGTGTTATTTAATTGAAAATAATGCTTGCTAGTTCATAAATGTTTTAAATAATTCTGAGAAGCTGTCATGGTAAAAGTCTGGGTAAAAATATATTGGAAGCAATGCTGCCTGGGTCCTTATTTTATAAATACTGAATCTGGAGGAACTTACCCAGGAACTTACCCTCTGTTGAATCTAAGTAGGCCATGTACAAAATGGCAAAACAAGTTTTGTAGTTCCACATACAAAGGTTTAGAGTGTTTTGGCCTTTTTGAAGCTGGGTGGTGGGAGTAGCACACTTTGGCACCCTGCTAAGGAATGAGTGGTGTTGTCAGCACTAAAAGAGTACTTGAATAAAAGTACAATACATACCAGAGGTTTGAGGTAATCAACAGGTGGCAATGTTTTTTTAGTACCTTGCTGGTGGGCCAGATGGCAGTGCCATGAACCCTAGTATGGCATGGGTGGCTCCCCTGGCTAAGAACATTCCCTACTACTAATTTAAATCAGTAAAGGTAGAAAAGTAGGCTCCATCAGTTTTAAATGGAGGAAGAAGAAGGCTAAAATCCAAGATAAGGAGAAACCGTACTAGAAAGACAAAAGGAATTAGGAACTTTCTGTAACAACACCAGGTGGAACTCAGCATGGGTACGTGTAGTTCCTGAGTTTCCGGCTGGGTTTGCAGTGTAAATATTCTACATGATAGAAGGACTGGTTGGGTAATTAGGTGAGTCATTTGGCTACAAGTGACCCTTATTGGTATAGTGTATCTAGTAGGGCACACATTGTCCCTGTATGGAGCCAAGTTACTTTGACCTGTCTTTCTAATGCCCAGGAGTTCATTACAAGTGTTCGAAGATGATCATTCCTGTATGGCATGTTGGAGGAAAATGGTGGCTTGCAGAAAGTGATGTATAGCAAAGCACCTTGCACATAGACCTTAAAGAGACGAGGTTACATATGAGCCTACTAGCTTGTTTATGGGGTCCAGATATTTGTGCATTCTACAGCAGAGTTTGGTATATTTATTTATTGCATTTTGGTAACTGGATGAGTCCACTGAGACCAGAGGTCCCTTTTTCAGGGGTGACCTGGAGTTAATTATACATTGTTTATAAGTTCACATGCAATTACTATAGTTCAGAAATTCACAGTATACATTTGGATCAGAGAAATAGCAGCAACTGATAGGATTTACATACAGAGCAAGAACAAGTTAGTCACGAAGGAAGGAGACAATCTGACAGTGACAATCAGGGTAAACAACAGGATAAATAATGCCCAACAGATTCTTGTATAACCCCCCTACAAATGGGGGTTCCCGAAAAGTCTTCCATGAGCTTGCCTAAATGCTCACTGCCAGGTTGGTGTTCGGCGCTATAGCCATTTAAATGTCATTTGCTAAAGGGTGCCTGTGTAGCCTCTGTGTACTGTCCCTTTAAGGGCTGCCTGTTTGCAGTAATAATTGATCTAGGAGGGACTGGGTGTTTCCATGCTCAAGTCCTGCTCAGGCTTCCTGCTAATCGCTCTGTTTCTGCTATTGCTAATTGTGCAGATGGAGCCCTGCTGAAAGATGCAACTAATTGCTGGTAATCATTTAGAGTAGTAATGATAATGTAATTTGTTCTAACCTGCCTTCTTTGCAGCGAGGACTGTTCTGTTTGGCACCACCATTTTGGTCCCGAACTGCCGAATTGGACCAATCAGTACTTGGGGACTCTAACATAGGAGCCAGCTTTGTAAAATTTTTGGTGGGGCCCAGGGGTCAGAGGTCAAGACCCAGCCCAGGGGTCAAAGGTTAACCATCAGATTTTAGGTGTTAAAGCCCCAGCTAAACTGCCCATGATCTGAGGTCACAGGTCAACCCAGCACCATCAGGGGTCTATGGGAGCAGGGCGCATTGTATCATAATGTGGGGGTCTGCATGTTTAGACCCTGGCTGGCCCCCTTGGTAGGGAAAAGTTGTTTTGTTAGACAGGATGCCATTGTCCCGGGTGTAACAGTCATTTTGGGGTTGGAGGTTTCCCTAAGAAACTTGATATTTATTTTGCTGCTGTGTGTGAATGTTAATAAACCTTGTACTTACCATGTTGTGTGTTTTATTGTGTTGTGGTCTTCTTTCTTCCTTTCTTGTTTTAACTGCTGGGTGGGACTTGGAGAAGGTGGTTGTGACCTAGGTGTCTTCTGGTCTTTCTTCTAGCTTTGGGTGAGACTTGAACAAGGTGGACGTTAGGCACAATGAACAGTAACACACATCAGAACAATTTAGCAGCCAAATGAAAAAAAAATACTGAGCTAAAACCTCCTCTCCCAATAAATTGAAACAGGTAGTGTATGGCAAAACAGGCAGATGTCACTTTTAAGTAAATTAGAATTATTTAATTACACTAGGGTTTCAATTTGCCCACTGTGGTCTGCTGAGGAAACAACCTGCCTGAAGCTCAACTGTAACTTCTCCTGCTGTCTAGCTGATATGTGTGTGTGTGTGTGTGTGTGTGTGTGTGTGTGTGAAGGTTGTTTCAATTCTACAGGTCCTCTACTGGTCCCAGTGGTGCAGTGCATCAGTCATTCGGAGATTATCAGCAAGTTTTTTTTTTTTTTTTTTTTATTTACTGTTCAGAGTTATCGAATTTGGATTTTTCTTGCTTCCAAGTTCTGAAGCCACAGTCACGTTACATGTATGTACTAGCCAGCCACTCTACAGGTAGACCACTTCTGTCCAATATAGTTTTTGACATGGTGGCAACTGCCAAGACAACTGGATGTTCTTTCAGTACAACTATAGGCTCAAGCTGCTGGAGTGATATTGGACATAGTAGCCATGCGAGGATCATCTGTTTCATAACAGAAATGCTTGTTGCAGATTCTGGAGCTAGCTCAGAAAAGTGGAAGTGCTTGCTTCAGTATTTTATCTAGCGTCTGCATTGTATGTACCGAGATCATCTGAATGCTGCAGGTCTTCGGTTTAACATGAAGAAACAGCTGAAGACATATAAGGTGTCTTGATGAAATGCGCTTTTGAAGTTCTTCTGAAAATTAGCAGGACGTTGAGAATGTCGAAGGGTGTCTCACCTTTTATGTATTGAGTGCCTTTATGGTCGTGGAACTCTGTTCCAAGTTCCAACAAGGAACAACTTCAAGTTGTTTTTAAAGGACTGCAGGATACATACCAGTTAGAAATAGAAGTCATCATCTAAACACTGCCACTGTCGTTTTAGAACAGTAAGACTAAGTAGTGAGACCATCTATATCATTAGCCACCGTTGCTGGAAATGTATCCGTTTTGAGTAGGCAGCAGCTGTATGGTGCAGTGTCCCTGGTGTCTGGCTTAACCGAACGCTTGTGGTAGTTTCAGTGCCAGTCTTGGTCTTATGTGTATTGTTGCTCATTCATCATTCAGTCTTTTTCTCCTGGTTGTGTTCTTGTTGTTCGAGGTCACGTGCACATTTGGTTGCTTTCTTGTTGACCAACAAGAATCGCATGCTGAATGATCTTAAGAAGTCAGGACTCAGCAGAAGAAATTCACTTGGTCTATCAAGTTTGCTCATATGGTCCACAGCTTGAGCCAATATCTGTGCCCTCCCTCACTCCCCAGTCTTCCCATCCTGCCTACCCATGGCCCTTACCCTATGCTTGTTTCAGCCTGTTAAAGCTTCCCACTAGCCTCAACAAGATTACCTACTCTTGCAGTGTATTCCAAGTGCTCACCACCCTGTCTGAAGTGCTTCCTGACCTCCCTCCTAAACCTCACACCCTTCAACTCAAGACTGTGCCTCCTCGTGTTGTGGCTGCCAGTCACTGAGCCTAAAGACACTCCTTATCAACCTCATTTTTCCTTGTACTTGAAGGTCCCAATTATGTTTTGTCCTTTTTCTCTCCCTCTCTCTCTCTGTCTCTCTCTCTCAATCCTCTCTCTCTCTCTCTCTCGATCCCTCTCGACTTCCAGGGAATACATGTTCAGTGTACATGGAGTACATGATCATGTGCCGTTAAATCATCTGCTTGTCATGGGACTTTTTGATGTCTACTTCCCAAGTTTATTTTCTTCCTCATCTTCCTGTTCTCCATCTCTTTTGGGGGGGTTAGTAAATATAAATGCTGTGTCTGAAGTAGGGCTGATCATATACTCCTGGACTGGTCTATGTCCTTCTGAACCAACCCGTACCACCTTGGTGGGCCCCAGTTGTCAATCCCCATAGTCGTTCTGGCCAACGTCTCTAATTCTGTGTTTTGTTTTATTTAAGACCTCCACAGTTCCACTTCCTTGTCATGGTCCTTTGTACCATTGTCTTTAGTGTCATTCCCCCAAAATGATGCGAATAGATAGGAACATACAAAATTGCCAGCAAATATAAGCCTACTGGTCTATGTAGTCTGCTTGAGTGTGCAGCACTGTAGTCTTTCAGACTGCAGCTTCCCCCCTTATGCCGATTCTACTGCTGTATCCTTTATTCTCAGTCTTTGCTCCTTTATGCTTTGAGCCCTCCCTCTGTACCTCACCTGTCCCACCCCATTTTGAAGCTGCTCACTGTCCAGTGATAACACCACCTTTGGTAACACAGTATGTTACAGCCTGTCACCACCCTTTGGGTGGAAAGGTGCATCCTCATTTCTCTCCTTAATCTGCCTCCAATCTCCGACTGTGCTCCCTGGTTAACCTTCCACATTTTAAGATGAAAATATTTGTAGTACTCACTGCTTACTGTAGTCTGTTCATACCCTTTAGGTGCTGGAAAGTGTGTATTATATCCTCTGTCTCCCTTCTGTCCAGGGAATACATGGTGTCTCAGACTTAGTCTCTCTTAATAAGGCTCATCTCCAAATCCCAGGATCATTTAACTTGTGAAGTACAGTTATGCTTTAGGCCTTATTTTGCTCAGCAGACCTTTTAGCTCAGTATTTTGTGTTTCATTTGGCAGCTACCTCATTGTAGCTGCTTTTTAGTCAGTGTCAGTGGCTCAGTAGGTAGTGTAGCACTCACCTCTGAGGCCTGGGAGATTAGAGGGCTGGGGTTCAGTTCCCACACCTGGCACTTGGGTTAATATCCTAGTACTGACACTGTAGTGCAAGCATGAGAGGGTGCTGCACTTCTGAGTGCTGTCTTTCGGATGACACGTTAAACCGAGGTCCCATCTGCCTGGATTGGCAGTAGCTCAGGTGGACGTTAAAGATCCCATGGCACTTATCGAAAACAGTAGGTGAATTTTTATTATAACAAAATACAGTGTTATGTCACAAATAATATACAAATCATATACAGTATTAAAACAAAAGCAAAAAATTACAGTCATACGTTACTAGATAATCGCGAAAACTACTATGTATAAATTTACCCCCATCTCCACTTAAGAGTAGGGGAATTTCCCCGGTGTCCTGGCCAAATTTCCCTCATTCGCTATAAATACCACCAACAGTTTCATCTGGTTCAAGGTCAAATGGCATTCATCTGTATCCCTCTCTTCCAGGTCGTGCCTGAAAATTGGCAGGATTTGTGTAGTGGTAAGCTAACCAGCTGTAATGGTGACTGTGTTGATGCCACCCTGTGATACGCGATTTGTACCACCATGGTACAGAATCGACCACCAGCAAGGTATGTTGACAGTTATGTTACCATAGAAAACACATCCACTGATGTGATGTTAAAACAAACATGATTATATGGTGTACCCAAGAAATCAAAGGTTATTGCAAACTTCTGGGCTACAAGAGCAACATCTGTGTGACTCTAGAGAAGATGACAGTGTCAAAACAGTAGAATGAAAATGGATGAGAAAACATGGGCATATGGACACAAACAACCAGTATCCCCAGTGCTGCCTTCATCCTCGGTCAGAGAAGAACAGGCACACTTTACAAAGTAGTAGTACTTCACTGTACTGTAACTGTAACAGCTGTGACTTAGTGTCTCAATGCCGTACATGAACCGAACAAGGATACTGTCTTTGTAATCATGAACTCCAGGAAGTGGGAGAAAACCTTATAGTGCAATCACAAATGGATGAGAAAACATGGGCATATGGACTGAAACCACCAGTGTCCCCAGTGCTGCCCTTCATCCTCGGTCGAAGATGAACAGGCACACTTTACAAATAGTAGTACTTAACTGTACTGTAACTGTAACAGCTGTGACTTAGTGTCTCAATGCTGTAAAGGAAGCAAAAATCAAGTATACTGTTATCATTATCATTCAGAGTAACTCAGTTAACTGTCAAATTACACCTCTTGACCCTGGCAGGTTGTAGCCATTGTCCAAAATTCTGCAATGCTGACTGGTGTTTCATGGCTAGAATATTTAAAAAGACTGAAGACTTGAGCATGTCCAACAGCCAGCCCAGCCCACATAACGACGTATTGTTTCAGAGTATCAAACATCTTCTTCCTAAAGGATATTTGGAAAGAACACATTTGAAAAGTGTTATTGTTTCCTGTTGTGTATGCTACATGGACATACTCTGCAATACATGAATTATAATGAGTTCAAGCTAGTAAAGAGAAGATGACCTATATTAGAAAACTGCTGCCTGCATACATCAGTAATTTATTATAGTCCACCTATAGTGCATGTAACACTTACACTTGCCACTTGATTCTTGAAGAGCAAAAACAGTGTGGCATTGTTCAGTTCGCAAATGAACTCGTTGAGGAGACTGTCAATGTCAATTTCTTCAGTCAGTTGCTTGTGAACATGCAGCACTGCCAAGTGATTGAGTCGGTCTTGGCTCATAGTGGTTCACAAATAATTTTTTAGTCTTCGTAGGCAGCTAAACGATCGCTCAGCAGTGCATGTTGTTGCTGGAATCATATAGAACAACTTCAGTAGAGTTGCAACTTCAGACAAGACATCACTCAACTCTTCATTTTCTTTCAGAAAGGTCTTCACTTCACTCACAGAATCAAGCACACAATTTCTTGATTTTGAAATGTCACTCAGCATTTGTAAATAAGAGCTAGTCTGTCCCTGTTTATATCATCCTTAAATATTTCAGTAACATGGTCAGTTTCTTCTTGTGATCCCCTGACTGCTGCAGTGATATGCTTCTCCAGTTTGATTGCAGATGTGAAGCCTTCTGATGAAAAGCGATGCTCGATCGCAACCTTGCATGCATCGATTACCTCAAAATATTGTTGTCGAAAATAATGTTTGTGGTCACTGTGGTTATGTCCAGAGCTTCCTTCATCAAGCCATCTTGGTGGTCTGCATTTTCTTGGCAGTGAAGGCTCCTCTAAACTGAGAGCTTGTGCCTGCTCCAGTGTCGTTTCCCAGAAGTGACTGTATGACGAGTCACTGCGCATCCCATTCAGCACCTCTTGCAGTATCTCAATCTTTTTAAGGATGTTGGACAGTGAGAGATTTGGACTCTGAATTTTGCATTGACTTCTTCAAAGGACCCATCACTTTCACAATTACTTGTAATGTAAAGTAGATAGTAAAGACTGGAGTTGCTTCAAGAAACCACTGCATTTTGAACCAAAGTCATTACTTTACGTTTCACTGAATTCTTCCAAGCAGTTAATCAAAGCCTCATAATTGCAGAGCAAAGATCGGATACTGCTGATCCTCAGTGTCCACCTTGTTGGGCACAATGGACGAAGAGAAGGCTGTGTTTCATCTTGAAAGTCTCTAAATGTTGACAGGCGCTTAGGTGACTCCCTTATGACATTTATGAGATCCTTCATCAGTGAAAAGCAGTCACAACATGCCTGAATATTTTGTAGTGCATCCTGCGTGGCAAGATTCAAGGAATGGGCAGTACAGTGAATAAATACTGCTCTTGGTTCTCTTTCTTCATCCTGGCTTGCAGTCAGTGAATTTTCCTGACACATTACTGGCTCCATCATAACACTGACCCGACAATCAGAAAAGATAAGTCAAACCTCATCAGCATGTCTTCCAGAATTTTGAAAAGGGTTGCAGCATCAGTTGCATCAGTGTGGTAGAATCAAGAAATTCTTCATGAGTTTCCCAATCTTCATTTGAAAAGTACCTTAAGGAAAAACTTATTTGTTCCTTCGAGATAAATCGCAGTCTAGTCCATCAAGATTGCATAATACTTAGAGCCCTTGATCTTCTTTACAATTCTGCATAGTACTGACATTGCCATCATTTCGACAATCTCGTTAAGAATATCATGTGATAGCCACTTGTATTTTGTACGACTAAGCCATTGCTTTAATTCATCCGAATCTGTGCTGCGTAGCTGCAACAGCTGCATCAGGTTTGAATCAGTGTCTGTATGTCCCTGTATCGCTAGTCCTTGCTTGGCAAGGTAGCGAATGCTAGTAAATATTTTGTGCAAGGCATCCCGTGATCTTTGCATTTCTTTCTTCTAACTGGCAGACATCAATGCAGATACGTTTGTTTGAGATTGTAGGGCAGCATACTTCATTACAGCTTCCTTGTGACACACTGATTTTTCATGTGATGTGAAACCACGCAATGCATGTTTCCAATCTTCAAATCAGATGAAATAAAAGCTGGTTCAGCTTTTGTGGAAAATATTAACAGCTTCTTTTCTCGCATGTCTTGCAAATTGAACAAAACACTTTGTCTGACTGCTTCTGATACTCTAGCCAGGTAAACTTTGCTAACCAAGACTGCTGAAAATTTCTTTTGTCTTTGCCTTTGAGGCTGCACCTTCTGCATGTGTCTCTTCCTCCGACACTTCAGTTTGCAAAGGTACTGGATCATTAGACATGGAGCAAACTTCCCTTCTTCTGCAGTGTCACTGTCCTTCTGTCGCACTTTTTTTATTATGTATCTATCTATCCATATTGTGCAGTTGGCTGTTCAATGAAAAATACAGGCACAAAGAATTATTCAGCACACACACTGACTGCAATACTGCTTGGATTACAAATTTCTATCAGAGAGAGAGCTTGCATAACAGTGGCATGGCACTTGCTTTGGCATCAAGTGGGTTAAGGTTACGGTCCTGTGGACTGTGTGCGAGGAAATAAAGTATCGGAGTCAGCATCAGCATACTAAGATGCTTGAAGTATTCCCCAGGTCGAAGAAGGAGAAGGAGGAGAAGTCGAAGAAGAAGTCGAAGTCCAAGAAGAAGTCATCTAAGTTGAAGAAGAAGAAGAAGTCATCTAAGTCGAAGAATAAGAAGTCGAATAAGAAGTCGAAGTTGAATAAGAAGTCGAAGTCAAATGTATGTAGCGTTTCATTTTTCATACACAATGTATGAAATGTAACATGCTTTACAAGCGATGCTAAACTGGTAGTGCAGTGATAACAGTGAAAAACTTGAAGTTAGATATTCCCCAGAAGTATCTTTATTCATGGTGGGATCCTGCAAAATTAAGAAGCAAAAACATGAGCCTAATAGACTCATTAGCATGGGGACAGGTGCAAAAAGGTGCAGCCGCAGGTGAAGGCTGGCAGCCTGAAAACATATCAGGTTCACTTCAGAGATGCCAGGCTGCAGTCCTGGAGTAGAAATGAAGCTCCACAACTGCAATGTAAAGCTTTTAAACAGCAAATGTTGACCACAGTAGGACCTCACAGCACAGCCATGTAGCCGCAGCACTTCAGGAGTGATCCCTTTGTCAGGTGCCATTCATTTCAATAAGGTGTGCCCCCACACTCCCCCGGTCACATCATTTCATTACGGACTTGAGTGCAGTGGCATGTCACCAGCAGTGCCAGAGCTTTCAGAATCAGTTGAACAGCATACACAAATCTGTAATTCCCAGTGAAAATCCTAAGACAAGACAAAAAAGTAATTCCTTAAACCAGGCCGGAGGAATAAATGTCACTGAGAGAAGCAGATACCACAATATGCAAGTAGCTGCCATATATATATATATATATATATATATATATCTATCGGAAACTTACTTTAATTATAGTAAGCATGGCATGATCATACCAGTCCATGTCAGAAATACCATGATTTCTTTGCCAGCACACATATCCTCTGCCCACTAGTAATAGTGGGTAACAGGCCTAATGTTCCAAAATTTGCAATATCTTTCCTCAAAGCACTACACATCCTATATGTCAGTCCACAACAATTCCATAACATGCATTTTCAGTTTACACATACAAACTGTAAATTACATTTTTGATACATTATGAAAATATCGCTTGTGTGAGAAAAAAGAAAACAACTAAGCTCAGCTGCTTACCTTTGAAGCAGTACTCAAGCGGTCACAAACAAGACAGGACCATGAGAGAGAGAGAGAAGGAGAGAGAGAACGCATGTGTGTGTGCGCGCGTCACATTTCTTTACATTCCTTTTCCCACAGACAGACACACCAAGCCCCCCATCTGAAAGCTGGAACTATTTAGTGGCATGCATGCCTCAGTAGAGCAGACAACTTGTAATAGTCCCCGGCATCACTCACATCACATGTGAAGGCAGCCACCACAGAGATGAACTAACATTATATGGTTTAATGTTGCATAATGAAGGCTGGTTGAAGAGATTCTTAAATGTGTCTGTTCAAGCAGAAACAAAGTTGACACTTTCTTCACACTTTCCACCTTTAATTCTCCTTCACCACTTGTCATATTCTTGTATCACTTCTGGACTGGTCACTGCATCCCTTGCTTAGTCAATGATAAATTCACATAGTATCTAGGCCATTAGCCAGAGCGGGTCACACACCTCAGACATTTCGCCTCAGGCCCCCAGCCCCCCACACGCCACGCCACACTTTTTTTTTTTAAACACATAATAGAAAAAAGATGATTTGTGGAATGGAGGGGACAGGGGAGAGACTGTCAGTAGGGTGACAGACCTGAATATGTACAGTAGCAGCACTGAATTTGTCAAGCAATTTTGAGAGAGTCCCTCTGTGTCCATCACAAAATTTAAGGAAAAAATCCTCCAAAATTCTTTTAGTTACATTACACCTACAGAAAGGGGCCAGTTCCGATTACAGTACTTAAATACCAGCTGGTAGATTTTCAACTACACTATCAGATGAGACAACCTCTTTGGGAAGAATCAGCATTTACATACCACTTTTCATACAGTGTACCCCAAAGTGGCAAGCGCTTTACAAGCGATGATAGACTGGTAGTGAAGTGACTGACTGTGCTGGTGTGGTTACCATATCGCACAACACCCAGACACAGCCTGGATGATTGCCTGAACTGGTTTATGGGAAGGGGAATGTTGGCCAGGACAACAGGATTGTCCCCTACTCTTTGCAAAGAGTGCCCGCTCCTGGGTTCTTTTACTTCCACCTGGACACCCACCAGGATGGGTAGAAGGAACCTCAGTTTAACATCTCATCTGAAGGATGGCACACCTCAGCAGTACAGCACCCCTCTAATATTGCAGTCTGATGCCAGCGTACAATGAGAACCCATGCCATAATGCGACCTTCTGGTCCAGAAGCGGATGTGCTACCAACTGAGCCATGCTAACATGACAACTAGCAGCAGTGAACACACCAATGAAACAAAATCCCTAACTAAAGGTTTCACAATTCTCAAAAGGAATTTTCAAAAATCCTTTGACTAATTCGGTGTTACTACTGTACATCCAAGAGCACAGAAGGGAAAGGGGGGGGTCATGATACAAACATTCAAGTATCGGGGAATCAGTAAGGGTGGGTCAGACGAGGTCTTTAAGCTAAGGAGTGGGAGGGACACCAAGGGACACAGGCTAACAATAAAGATGGGAAGATTTAGGAGGGAACTGAGGAGACACTATTTCACACAGAGGGTGGTAGCAAACTGGAATGCACTAGCAGAACGGATGGTATCATGTAAATCTGTGAACAGCTTTATAAGGGCATGGGACAGGGAACATGGAAAGTCAGGGTGGGGGAAGTGGGGGCAGCTGCAAACTGGGGATGCTAGGCTAACTGCACACTTGAGCACACTTGCTTAGACCAGGTGGTCTGTTTCTGCTGGCAAATTCCTGAAACGTTAGGAAGTGATACCCCTACCACTGTTAAAATCAATGACTGGAGACTGGACAAAATTGAACCCTCCTCCCATCCCCACCACACCTTACCTGGTTACTGCTGTCTGACTGGGCCTTTGGGTTTTATCGGGCTGAGGGGATCAGTGATGTGCTACTGAACTGACTGATGGCTGTCTTTGGGGGGGGAGGTTACGTTACCACCCGGTGCTGGACTGCTGCTAACGTTACTCCTAGACCCCTCTACTTCGTCCCTCTCTGCTGCTGGATGCTGCTAGTGCCTGCTGGGCTGGAGTGGCTGGCTGCCCTGGTGCACCGCTCGGTGCTCACTGCTCACTGTAGTCGATCCTGGATGGCTCACTGCTACCCTTTATATGGGGGAAAAATACCAGTGTTAATAAAGATGCTGCAGCAATAGGACCCGTCTTTGACCTTTGCATGAATACAACCAATCCAACATAATATAACACACTTCCAAGACACCCCAAATTAATCAGCTCATGGTCCACTACCAAGTTATTATGTACAGTACAAGGTAACAGAAACAGAAGTTTTCTGCCTGCTTGCTGACAGCCCATCCCCTTTTTTATGTCCGTATTCAATACTTACAACCTGATATGTTAATTAAGCACTAAGATATGACAAGGGGTTATGTAATGTTAATGGTCTGTTAACCACCTTCTAGGGGTGTACTGTGGGATGAGGTGTAGCCAAGTGCCCCATGCCCCTAGAGGGTGATTAACAGACCATTAACATAACATAAATACATAATACCTGGGACTGGGAGTGCCTTATTGCTATTATTAATAAAAAAAATGTTTTTAAACAGTGTTAAACCTTGTTCAGCAAATGGCTAGGCTCTACTTGTATGTAAATAAAAGAATAACATAAGGCTGTTACAATGTTTGCAGCCAATCAGAAAGCTCCATTTCTCAGACCCTTTTTATAATTAAGTAATAAGGCATGACCAGGGGTTTTGTTAATGGTCTGTTAATCACCTTCTAGGGGTGTAATGTGGCACGAGGTGTAGCCGAGTGCCACATGCCCCTAGCGGGTGATTAACCGACCGTTAACATAACCATGGGAGTGCCTTATTGCTATTATAATAAAAATGTTTTTTAAATAGTGCTAAACCTTTTTCAGCATATGATTAAGCTCTACATATTTGTTAATAAAAGATTAACATAAGGCTATTAGAATGTTTACAACCAATCAGAACGCTCCATTTCTCAGATCCTTTTTTATAATTGATTTTAGGAAACTTGTTCAGGTCAGTTGGTTTTGCAGATTGCCCACTAAGTGTGCTGTGTTCACTGTCAAACATAATTCATTAGAACAGCAGCAAAACTGTGACCAACTGCCAATTCCAAATGTTAAGCACATTACCATCTGTTCACTAATACAAAGCTTTCTCTACCACTGACTCAGGTTGCATAAATGTCTTACAAATGAAAGTAAACAGCGGCAGCCACCTTAACTTGAGTAATCCAGTACTAGAATACAGTTACACCAATCAAGATCAAGAAGTCACTGTATTGTTTGTGACACACACGCATCAATGACTGGTTGTGGGATGGGGGTGGGGCCTCCTTCAGGTAGCCGCTAGCATCAATACTGCCTTCAAACCTGGCAGGACTCCATATATATGTCCCAGCACAGGGAGTGGATAAGGATGCCACAGAGTGCTGGTCAGGGTCAGGAGTGTAGCCAGGAATTTCAGATCTGCACACCAAGTGGACTCAACTGCTCCCCCCCCACCCGTTAGGGTGAGCTACCCCTACAATCCCACGTCCATGCCCGGTTCAGGCCCCCCTCACCCGACTCTAGCGTTATCCTCTCAAGAAAAATCAAATTATTCCCTTTTTTTAAAAAAAATAATTTTAAATTTCTCTCTCAGAGAGACAGAAAAAAATGCTGTTGTTTTTTATACAGGGAACTGATTTCTCAAGCTACTAGCTCCCTGAGAGCACCATTTTTAATTAGTTGAGTCACAGTAAAGTCCAACAAAACAGACAGAATACAGAAAGAAAACCCAACCAGCCTGGCCACCTGAGCATGCATGCTCCCTCAGGTCGTCGGGGTGCCAGCGCTTTGGGGGGGGCAGAGCAGGATCAAGCATGCTGATGGGCAGCTCTCCTCTCCCGAGGCCGGTAAAGGTGGGTTGGTGCCCCCCCGTAGTTCTGCTCCCACCGGGTGGAGGTCCAATTAGTAGTGTTATGTAGGCAGAGATGGGGCAGAAAATAGCTACAGGAGGTGGGAAGGAACTGAGCTGGCACCACGGGGTGTGCAGCGTGCCTCCACATGCTCGCACAGCCATGTGCCAGGGCCTCAGGGGGCAAGGGAGAAAAGTAGCAAAAACTACCTATGGGTTCCACTGCAACTGAGTGTGCCAGTTCCAATGTAAGCATACAAAACTGGCACCACTCAGATTGCTGTATAAAACTTCTTTATTCAAAACATGAAATCCACCATAAACACAAGAAAGACAGTCAGTGGGTGTTTGTAGGATCCCCTACTGGTTTCACATGCTGTGCATCATCAGCAGAATGACCAGATCGTTAACAGACCCACATTTAAAAATAGTGTTTTTAAAGGCACAGCACCACATTACCACAGTGCATGTAATGAATGCACACTATACTACCTCATCTAAGTGAATGTTAAAGTACAAAAAGTACAAAAATGCTTCTCTTTCCATTAGTGAACAAACAATTATTTAAATATTTTACTAAAAATGCCACTAGAAAATCTTACTAACACCCTAAAGGCAATATGAGAAAATAAATTAAAAAGCAGATTGAGATACAACTCTCCAAACATAAATACAATATTAATTAGCTTGATTCTCCTCATAATTCTCAGTGTTTGAGGTGAAACTCATTTCCAATCCTCTGCACCCTAGATGAGAAGCCTCTTCCCCCATCCCTAGGGGCAAGTGTTGTTCCACACATCACACCTAGTACTGTCAGGCAGAAAAATTTCTATTAGCAAAACCGAAAAGAAAAACAAAATACTTAAGATATATAGAGTGATAGCTGCCAGGGATAACCAACTACTTCTGAAAGTTATTAATAATTTCAGGCAGTACACTAGCTCTTTAAAATGATCACTCTGTAGGGAGGCCTGCAGTGTGCCTATACACACAGTACTAGTCTGACTGGAGGATGAACCTCAGTCTTCAGTTGCCAGTACTATCAGTTCTTAACCTTTCATCAGCACTAACTGCATCACACTGTGGGGAGACTTGCTCCGCACCTGTGCTGATCCATACTGGTACCTGAGCTGTGGATAAACAAGGCATTCTGGAACAGATTTACAAGGAGTTGTGGCACGATTCTGCTGCAGTTTCACTATTTGTGACATGACTGTTAGACCCCATGAAACGTGGTCTGACGTCATGTCTCAAAGGCCACACGTTGTACATCAAAAATAACGCATGCATTAAAAAACTGTTGTGTGTCATTTTTCTGGTGTAAAGTGAACAAAGTGCTGCAAATGTGTCAAAATATTTTAAAATCACATGCAAACATTCTGTCGCATTTGCAGCGATGCAGCTGTGGCAGAACAGCTGTGGCAAGTCCTGCATACAAAGATTTCAAAATCCACACCTCGGTCTTCAGTATTGTCAATCTCTAAAGTTTCACTACAGCTGTATGCGTCACACTGCTGGGAAGGATTGGTATTATTAATATTATTATGTTTATTCAAAGCAAAGCAGTTGAACAGGAAAACCATTGGACTATTAGGTCATTTTCTTTATTTTTCACTGTATTGCTTTTTGGCTTGTGTTGTGCAGGCAGACTTATCTGCCCAACCCCTGGGAACTCACCTGACTAAAGGTCCCCAAGAAATGCCCCACATGGTGGGGCTAGGATAGGGAGGTTGTTCTCCTCCCCCAGTACTTAATGCAGATGGTGGTCGATGGATCCTGGGTTATGGTGTGGGTCGGGGATGAGTGTCTAGGGTTTCATGAGCCCGCACGCCCTTTTTCCTTATTCTGGTCTTGCCCATCCCCACCACAGACAGGCAATAGTGCACGCTGTGTGGAGGCACGCATGCGCCATGCCAAACCAGCAGCCCCGGCCTGCACATCCACTAGGCCTCCATCTTGTGGCAGCCAATGGCTGTCTAGCCTCCTCCATGGGAGAGAAGATCAGGCTGATGGATACTCAATCCTCTTTCCCTGGCCGATTCCTGACAACCTGAGTCTGCTCGTGAATGTGGGTCGCTGGCTAGGTGGGCAGTAGTGCTACTGCCGTGCCACTGGGCTGGCATCTATCAGCTTATTTTGTAGTGGTGTCCTAAGTATAGGCACAAAAAAGGTAATGTGCCCGCTACAGGGATAGTCCACACAAGCAACGGGAATAAAATCTTACCATTTATTCATCGAATGTGCAGCTAACATCCAAACAACCAGCAGCAGAAAAAGTGCCGTCACATCTCAGTGATGTTACAAATTAACCAACGCCATTAATTAATTAAATAATTAATTGCTTGTGTGGACTGTCTCTGTAGTGGGTGCTTTACCTTTTTTTTTTGTGCCTATATGTTTGTTTGTATAGCACCACTACTTTTTCCTGGTGCTGCATTGCCACTTGTTCACTTTGTTGTTGTACTGTATGTATAGTAGAGTTTCAAGTTACAACAGTTGCAAACTACAGTATAGTTAACATAACCTATACAGGTACCATTTAACAAGAAATACATACATACATCATGTGCAAGAATGACACAGTCTAAAAAAGAATAATGTCAACAACCCTGACAATTTGATGCAGTGTGTAAGACACTATCAGAAAACCAACTGGTGATTTGCTGTCCTGCTGTAACAAGGAGCAAGAAGAAGGTCTCAAACCCTGCCACAGAGAGCTCCAGTAAACTGGGGCCTGCATAGGCAAAGCATTAGCCTGCCCGTGTTACTACTAGGACCTTTTGAGTGTTGGAACTCAGTACCAGTTGCAGCTCTAAGTCCTCATCTAGTGTTTTTATGCAATAGTTCCATTTTGTATCCAGGAACCTTCATTTGTACATAAATTTGTGTTAAATGTAAGGATCACACAGTGCCTACCCACACTGTGCCTCAGCAGTGGACAGAGGGTTAAAATCTCCAGAAATGTCACACCCTCACCTTTCACTAACATCAAAATCATCATAGTGTGTGGACCCTACAGGATGCCTGCCTGCCTGCACTGTACCTTGAGGACAAACAAACAACTGCACACTAGCACACAGGGTTTGTTACAAAATGGTAGAGCATCTACTGAAGAAGGGACAGCATGCACTTAAGTGCTGGAGCTTACTGCTGTGTGTCATGGGTCCGTGCTGTTTGTAGTTCAGTTTTAAAATAAATGTTCTACTTTTTATAGCAAACCCTGTGCACAGCTGACTATTTGTCTGCTAGATTTCTGCCAGTTTATACTGCACCGGGTTTGCACACTGCTTGCTAGCACCTCCTAGCACCCCCGTGAGCATTTTTTTTTTGTCTGCACTATACCTAGGGCATGCTGCTGCATGCCATAAATTCATTTTTTTTTTTTTATTTCCCCCCGACTCCAGTCCCCCCCTCAGTAATTTACAGCTCCATGACATGATCCATCCAGATGAGACACTTAGACACTACACACAGACCATTTTACTGACCCTGGCCTCACTGTAAGGTGCTGGCTGCTGCTCCCTGATGTCCTCACCCGGCCCAGATGCCCACTCGTCCACCCGGTGACCGCTCCGACCCGACAACTACTCGGTCAACTCCTGGCTCTCCTTCCTACGCAGCGCAGCCTACAGTGCCGGTAGCACCGGTGCCAGTGTTCTCTCCGACTCGGTTCCCTACCAGCTATGCTTGCTTGCTTGCTTCCACATGGAGTTGCTGCTCTGCCTCCTCGACCTTGCGCCGACTCCTCTTCGCTGCCTGAGATGCTCCACTCCTGGCATTCACAGAAAATCCCGGCGAATTAGACAAGCCGCACGAGTATGGTGCCTATAAACCCTACACTGGCCAATCACAGGGAGCGGTGCTGACAAATTAGAAAATGCTGCCCAACCAAATTAAAGCACTGAGCAGTACAGGTGGGGGGAGTCC
Source organism: Neoceratodus forsteri (assembly GCA_016271365.2). Taxonomy (NCBI): domain Eukaryota; kingdom Metazoa; phylum Chordata; order Ceratodontiformes; family Ceratodontidae; genus Neoceratodus; species Neoceratodus forsteri. Next base: position 177,896,114 of record CM057455.1, read on the forward strand.
AACCGACCAAGTAGACGTCTAGCGACTGGCGCAAATTTTGAATAACGCTGCTAGCACGTCCAAGCCACCGTGGTGGTGCCAGCCCAGTGCAACAATTCAAAGCAAGTAAACAAACGGGCAGGCGGGCGGGGCAGCCAGACTGCCGGGTCACACGCAGGTACAAAGCAAAGCACAATCAATTTAAAGGGCAAAGGGTAGCAAGAGCAAGCATTAAATATTGCTGGGGCTCAGCCCAGATCAATAAATATTGACGGGGCTCAGCCCAGATCAATAAATATTGCTGGGGCTCAGCCCAGATCAATAAATATTGATGGGGCCCGTGCCCCATGAGCCCATACAACCCTGCGCCTATGCAACAGTGACCACAATTGGATTACTGCACTTCTAAAATGACTTGTTAAAATGTTGATGTTAGAAGCTGTTAGAGCTGACAGAATAAAAAACAAAATGAACTTCAGTTTTTATCAGGGGCATTTAGGAAGCAAGATGTTTTAACATTTCAAGTGAGCACTGACGTCAGGCTTCATCTGGCTTTTTGTCTGTGTTGGGGAAGTGTAGGTGGAGCAGCCTTGCAAACGTTAATACCAGCTGCAATTAGCAACCAGGAGCAAAAGAGCAAATGGCTGGGTGTGTTTTTTTTTTTTCCTTCTTTCTTTTTACTGATAATATAAACCGAGTCAGGAAAACAGTAAGGCTAAATGAAGTATCAATATAGCAGTAGCAGACATGGGCATGGGGGGGAATAAAATCAGACGTAGGCATTGCTGGCAGTATAGCCTAGAGGTTAGAGTAATGAGCTGTGAATAAGCTTAGTACATCCAGTAGACTGACATGGGTTTGATTCCCACAACCTCCACTTGCATACTGTGTGATGCTGAGCAAGTCACTTAACCTCCCCGGTAATCCCGGATCACCCCTGAAAACAGGCACCTGTGCCTAGTGGGCCTTACCCTGTTACCAAAGATTAACATGAAATAAATAGACATCTGCTAATAAAAGTATACAGGACGAGCAACAGACCTGAGGAATGCAGCATTTTTTTTTCATGTGAACTCTGATCTGAATAGCTTCTGATATCAATGAAGGACAGGCATAAAACGTTACTTTTTTTTTTTCTCTTTTAAGCAAAGCTGCAGAGATTCAGTTGTAAAAAAAAACCAAAAAATGCAAGGGGGAAATGTCATCTAATGAGACAATAAACATGTAAGCCCAGACAGCCTCGAAGATATATGGCATGCTCTGTACTTCAGAATGGTTTTGCAGAGGAAAGTGAGCTGTGCAAGAGAAGCAGCGAAGGTCTGAACATCTTGTTTCACAATAAATGTGGCTTGCACGGCTAAGGTTCTTCTGCAAAACCATTCTAAAGTACAGAGCATGCAGTACATCTTCGAGGCTATCTTGGGCTGACCTGTTTAATGTCTTTCATTGGATCACATTACCCCTTGCATTTGTTTTATACAGTTGAATCTCTACAACTTTGCTTGAAAAAAATAATAATAAATAAAACACTTACTGGTCTCCAGTATCTGGTGCTGCTATCTGACCAGCAGTGACAGACTCCCATACTGCAAAAGACTAGTTTAAAGGGGCCACTGTCCGCTTTACCCCTCGTTTTTGCTTTTATTATAGACAACAAGTGCAAGCTGTCATCTGATAATATAAAGTGCTGGCTTTGTTTCCTCTTGTTCATTTCCTAGTCACGTACAGTGGTTTAACACTCCTTTAGTTATATTATTAAAAATGGACTTAATTTTCATTACAATTGACCTGCTCGGTATATACAACACACGAGAATGTGACTTGTTAGATGCCTATAAACCGTTTTTCTCATTATCCTAATAAAGTTCTACCAACCCTCCTAGCAAATGATCTAAACAAACTTAACTTGGTTAGTGAAGTGTAACTGAATACTAATTATTCTAATCTGTATATTAACAGCTAGGTGTTAACACAGTGATGGTCTGCTAAATCCTGCCGACAATAGCCCAAATAACCGGTGTAACACTAAGTACACTTAAAATGTTATTCAGAAGTGCCAAAATGTGTCACCTTGTCTAGCTGAAATGGCAGAACCCAACCCTGCAAACCAAGTTAAGTTTTTTGTTTTCTTTAATTAATATTTTATGTGTCTTTTGTCCCCCATTTTATTTAGAACATGTGTTAGGAGGGTTGATAGAATTTTATGAGGATGATCAGAAAGCTGGTTTATGGGACTCCAGTAAGTATCATATTTGATTGTGCTCATCATGTAAAACAAGTGGTAAAGAGAGGCGTATGAACAGTGAAAAAAACAGAAACTAGGTGCCAGACAAGCGGGATTACAGTGTGGCTATTAAACCAGAAAACGCACAAAAAAGGCAGGTGTGAAAGAAGTTGAAAGGGTAATATTTCAGCTTGCTTTCATATCCTGGAGAACTATTGCACTGCAGGTAAGGAAAAAGTCTGTATCCACGTGCCATGAAAACAAACCAAATTGTTACAGGACCAAATAATAGATGTTTCATGTATGTGCAGGATTACAAAAAAAAAAAAAAGAATGCAATAAACAGAAGATTGTCAAAGACTGGGAAAAGGAGTGCAATAAGGGCAGAAAATATAAACTAAAATGTTTTGGGCTTTTTAGAGTGGGACCAAGATGTTATTCCCAAGGCAGATCTCACTAAGCTAAATGAATGAACATTTTATTACTGCACTACATGCCTTTGAATGTTTTTTCTGTGTTATTTAAATGTTTAGGGTTTTAATGGGTTATACTGTAGCACTTTAAAAACTTTCTAAATTTTCTAAACACTGCTGTAACTTAATAAAAATAAGCAGGCGACATCTGAGGTCTTTCCCAACCTTTTTATAGGCAATTTACTGCACCTCATTACTCCTGGAGAAGAAGGTGATTAGCACCACTTAACACATTTCACTAGTCTCTTTTGCTACAAGGAGATGGATTCCTGCTTCACCTGGTGTGTGTTCTCGTTATAAAATAGCACCCTGACTCACTGCTGTTTACTCAAAGTGGAAAAGCTGCATCACAAGTTTCGTTCTGTGGAAGAAAAGCAAAATTTGATAGAAAAAGCTGAGAGCTCAGCATAAATGATACAGAATTGGATAGAAATTCAACTGATATAGTGATGGTATTAAGACGGAAAGGTGATGGTGCTTACGAAAATCATGACATGCAGATTTGAAATTGCCTCTCCATGTCTGATGCCAACAGCTGTCTGTTTCCCCTAATCAATGACTGGCACCCTAATGCAGCAGCCATTCAGCAGTTCTCAGGTAGGGGAATAAAGTACAAACAGTATTTCAGCTCATTGCTGCTGCAGGCAATAGAACTGGGTTTGGGGTAAACAGCCGCTGACTATGCACATTTGCAGTAGCGTCACAGACTTATACATATGTGATACACCTGTCACGGTAAACACCGTTCAGAGCAAACCGTATACCCTAGTCCCAGATTTAACCTAGTGCTGTTCCCCTTCTTTGGAGAATCCCATCCCCACCACAGACAACAAAATCCCATGGACTATGGTCCCAAAAACTTTATTAGCTTTGGATCATCTTTCCTTGTCTCTGCAGATCCATTATATATGCCGTTACTGGAGGTACGTAAATAAAACATTGCATCCACCTATGAAGACATGACAAACAGAGGGCAGTATGCAAAGCATATCTGATGACCAATGTCTTAAAACTGTGTACAATTAACGCAATTGCACTGTCTTCATTAAATGTGGAGTGCTTTCTTGTAACTAGTCTAATGTCAAGTTAGTAAAATAAATGCATTATTCTGGGTGTGGTTCTTTATATTCTTTGGCCAGATGCTAAATGATTGTTAAAAGAAATACTCGGGAAAGGTGGCACAAATAGGAAAATAGGGCGCAGCCGACAGACTTTGTAGTTTCACTCAGCCAGTGAACAGATCCTAACAGGGACTGGACTGAATAACAATGATCATTTGAAGGACTCTTGCAAGAATAATTGTTTGAGTCAGAATACAAAATCTGTGCAGATGCATGGGTGTGCGAAGTGCTAATGGGTGTAAATACAGTTCAATCAGATTTACATAAACATATTGTTTTTTAACCAATAAACCAGATACAACCTGCACTTGATGTAACTGTGCTACGTAGAGTACAACACTTTACCTATTACTTGACATTGGGCCATGTGTAGGGTGTTTGCAACACAAACTCCCAACCTTTTATCTGGGTCAGTCCTATTTTTTATCCTTTTGTTTATTGTGTCAAAATGTGTGATGGTAAAAAAAGGGAACATATTTTAAATCCACCAATTGCATTTATGAGTGTGATGACTCCGAACCTTGCAGCAAAATCTCCTTAGAGGAATGTTTTCTCCTCGATGATACTTATGTGTCCAAAAAACAAGAAAAATAATAGTCACAAAAAAATAAAAATAAAATGAAGATCACAGGGTGGGTAATGTGTTCGGCAGTCGGGTAGATCACTGCAAAATTCAACACTATAAAAACTCAAATGAGATTAAAAACACATGGGGCAATTAGAAGATACCAATATGATAACCTACATTTGGGGATCGAACATTTCCAAAGTGTTAAGGGAAACATACACGGGACATGAGCCTTTACTGTGACTGCTCTGTGCAACTGGAAAGGGGCAACAGCAAAAAGACTGTGATCAGAGTATAGAAATATGAGAGCTAGGGCACATTAGTAATCATACATAAGTAAGAAAAAAAGATGTATACAAGGAAAATGGAGATAGATAGCACAGTAAAGAACTAACAGCGATGGATGTAATGACACCAGATACATGAAAAACTACTATACTTGCTAACCCAGAGCCAATCTCCGGTTAACTCCTTTGTTGTGAAACTTACATAGGCCAATCCCAAAAAGCTGCTGCTGCTGCTGGAATGCAACCTTGGATACCGCGACCACTGAAGCCCTAGGGAGACAGTTCAACCACGGAATGTTATGCTCTGGCAGATCACAGGATGCGAGCAGACAGCTGCCGATGAGACAGAGAGAGAGAAATAATTCTGTGCTTGCTATCTGTGCTGCATATCAGAGAGGTTGTATGTATCTCGTTCTGTCCGAGAGGGGAAACCGTGACAAGTTCAGGGGACAGTGGGACACTGCAGGATGGTGAGCAGATGGCTGCTGACTCTCTGTCATCATCAGGAGTCAGGGGCCCCCCCCCACCAAGCTGGTGCTGGGAAGTAGAAGTAAAGGAAAAAGTAAGCTGCCATCTGCTTCATTACCAATGATTCGAACCCTTTTGCAAACCATCTAGTGTTCGAGTTCTAAATTAGAACTCGAACATCAGGGTTCGAGGAGGGTTCGAATCTTTCTCGAACTAGTTCTGACAACACTAGTAATTTGTTTAGTGGGACCTCCAGTTTATCTAGTTTGGAATGATGCCATATTTCAGCATTAAACAAGGCCTGCAAATTATATTTGGCCTGTAATTAGAGATGCAGCAAATTTTTAATCCGCTGGCGAAGTGGTCGCGAAGTGGCCACTGCGCGTCTTCGGAGCACAATGTGAAGTGGGCACTGCAAGGTGCTCACACCGTGTCGTATTATTACCACCGCGCTGCCATTATGCCCAACGCGAAGTATGGCAAAGTGAGAAGAGAATAGGCAGCCCCCACACGTCACATGGCTTACAGTACTGTAAGTCACCTGCTTTAGCCAGGCAGGAAGGAAGTGAGTAAGAGAAGCAGTTTCACTTTCTCCTTTGCATTTGTAGAGGGAGAAAGCATTGTGAGAGGAGACTAGGAGTTAAAGTGCTTGATTGCCTTGCCACTTGCATTTCAGAAGAAAACCAGCAGCTTTTTTAAAAGCTATATCTTTGTTTAGTTTTTGTATTGTATTTGTGGGGTTTTTTTTGTTAGTGAATTTTTTTGTATAAGTTTTATTTTGTTTTGTGTGTGTGACTGACTGTGTGTGTCAGTGAGTGTCAGTGTGTGTGTCTGTGTCAACCCGGTGACTTGTGTGTGTTAGGATGGACCCAAGAGAAGGCAAGTCGCTGGCCCATGGACATGGTCAGAGGGGAGTGCGGACCATGGGAGGCGGGGTTGTCATGTCATGCTGGACCTTGTCCGACTCCTGGGTGTTGCTTCCCCCCATGTTCAAGCAACAGGAGCAGCAGCAGCAGCACCAGTGCCACCGGTGGTTGCTGTGCATCCACCTTGTCTAGCACTACCACACCACTGGTAGCAGCAGCACCCCCTCCACCACCTCCACAGCCACAGGAGGTGGCCTAGGAAAGTGTAGGTGGTGGGAATCATGTGAGGACTGTGTCTGGTCCCCCCCGAAGCTCCCCAGTGTGGGAGTTTTTTAACTCTGTGGGGGGAGACAGCACAATGGTGGTGTGCCATCTGTGTGGTGTGGTGGTGAGCCATGGCCCCCGTGGGACACATTTGGGGGCCGGTGGCCAGCGCACCCACATGCTGAAACACCACAGGGCCGAGTGGCAGGCTGCCATGGAAGGGTGCCAGGTGTCCACCTGCTGGCCCTTCTGTGGCGGTTGCCAAGGATGCTGCTGGGGTGGGAGTTGTGCCTTGTCACCACCACAGCAGGAGGAGGGCTAGTACAGCAGCTGCTCCACCACCATCAGTGCCACCACAGCCACCAGCACCACCATCTCCACCACCACCCCCACTACCTGGATTCCCTGCTGCAGTGGACCCCGGCACAGTCCCTGCAACACAGTCTGATATCGCCCTGGTGTGGGCAGCTCTTGAAGAAAACAATGAGCAGTTCGGTGCTTTGCAGCAGCAGGTGAACAGAATAGAACAACAGCAGCAGCAAATAGTTTCAATGCTGCACCTGCTGCTGGATCACCATGGCATCCCGGCCACAGTAGGTTGGGGATTGTTTTCTCCCCCATCCCACCCCACCCCACTACTGTGTTGTACTGTTTTTGTGTGTTTTTTCTTTGTTGTTGTTTAATCATATACATTTTCCCTTCAAGGGGAATCTTTCTTGCACCACATAGTGCAATACAGTTTTGTGAAAACCTCCCGTAATTTCATTACAGTGTGTCACGTGATGGAGGAATTCCCATTCTGAAAATCTGCCCACATTCTGCCTCCCTTCTCAGCAACGTTAGGACGTGATGGCAAGAAGAGCACATGTGCGTGCTCCTTACAGTGAATATCCGATTGTCCGGCAGCTTTCAAAATATTTCTTTTTGTTATAATGGTCAGTTTGTGGTGAAACGTGTGGGCACGTTTCCAGTAAGAAAAGCCTTGTGAGTGGAAAAATTCCCACATTTCACCACAAAGTCAACCTTATAACATAAGAAAACATTGCGATAGCTGCCAGACATTCACTATAGTGAAGCATGCACCTGCGCTCCCCCTGGCATCATGTCCTAATGTTGCTGAGAAATGGGGGCAGAATGTGGGTGGCTTTTCTGATTGGTAATTCCTCCTTTACATGACACACTGTAATGAAATTATGGGCGGTTTTCACAGAAATATATTGGACTCTGTGGAGCAAGAAACATTCCAGTGGGAGTAATGTCCCCACATATTAGTTTATGTGAATCACCATAACTATGTAATGTGGTGAATCTCTGTAAAACAGCAGTGCAACAATCTGTTGAGAACTCTGACCTATATTTTTTTAATGCTGTGTTACAACTTCCTTTACTTACATCCTGACTGACTGGAATGATACGTGAATTTGCAGTAGTTGAGTCTGCTGTACTACCTTTTTTTATGTATGAAATAATGAAAGGAGCATTCCTTTTAAATTGGTGCTGACCAGGTCTTTGTCATTGTTTTCCTTTGCTTTTCACCATCACATCAATTAGTTGTTATATATAACTTCTGTTGTTAATTAACAGTTATACAGCAGGCAGTGTTTTATGACATCATGGAACAATAGTTATTGAAAAGCAGCTGCAAATAAATACAAACCTGGTCCAAACAATATTGGAAGGCATGCTTATTTTTTTTTTCATACATGAAAAAAAGTAGTCAAGTAAGTAAAGTAGACATAAATTGTGAAAAGAAGTGTATCATTCAAGTCACGACTCGGCGGTAATTAGTGGTGGCTGTGGCAATGTAAAGTAACATAAAAAAGTACAGTTCAAAACTGTCAGGACATTCTTGCAATGTTTCTTTAATTGTAAAAATGTCAGTATGACATCATGAGCTCACAGCAACAATCACAGAACACACAAAAGTGTCACCGAGTCCCCTGATTTTTTCTGCTGGCCCAAAATGTATCCTGCTTGTATGCAGAAAATTTACAAGTGTTAACACAGTGGAATGAGAGTGTTTCAGCATATACAAATTCCCCCAGAATTAATGGCGCACTCAGTCATGCACGAAGTGATGACACAAAGTCCCAGATTTTTTCTGTAGGCCCAAAATGCATCCTGCTTGTGTGCAGAAAATTGCCAAGTGTTAACACATTGGAATGAGAGTGTTGCAGCACATACAAAGTCCCCCAGAATTAATTGCGCACTCAGTCATGCGGGCAGTGGTGGAACAGAGTCCCAGATTTTTTCTGTATGCTCAAAATGCATCCTGCTTGTGTGCAGAAAATTGACAAGTGTTAACACAGTGGAATGGGAGTGTTTCAGCACATAGAAACTCCCCCAGAATTAATGCCACACTCAGTCATTCGCACAGTGGTGGCACAGAGTCCCAGATTTTTTCTGTAGGCCCAAAAGGAATCCTGCTTGTGAGCAGAAAGTTGACAAGTGTTAACACAGGTGGAATGAGAATGTTTCAGCACATACCCCAGTATAAAATGATGACTGTGAGTATTGTGTTTCTGGTCCAATGTGTTCTGTGAGATGATTTGAGCAAATGCAATGTGATCATCTCAACTGGATTGAAGGGTGCCCTTTGGCTGTACACTAATAGTAGCCTTGGTGAGTAGATATATATATAAATAGATATATGGTTGTGTATTTTATAGGTGAGGAGGGGGGTTGACATGGACATGTACTCATGGTATTGTTCTGCATCACAGGTCACACAAAAACTGTTGGTGTGCACATTTTAGTACTCAGTGAGAATTGTTTCTGCTGAAATTGGAAACGGATAACTTTCAAGCACATGAAGGTAAGTATTTTTTTTTTGAGGAGGTGTGGGGGGAATCACATTTGCAGGTTTGTCTGTAATGGTTTCTTATTTTTTTACTTCTTCACAGATTTCATCAGCATCCTTCTGGAGTCTGGTTGTTAGGATGGTCATGGTCATAGAAACATAGAAACATAGAATTTGACAGCAGATAAGGACCGCTTGGCCCACCTAGTCTGCCCATTTTCCTACCTAACAGATAAGCTGCAGATCCTAGTTAACCAACAGCTTACTTCCTCCTACCCCCCCACTAGAACTGCCTTATGTTTGTCCCATGCATTCTTGAATTCCTCCATTGTTCTTGACTCCATGACCTTCTCAGGGAGGCTGTTCCATGCATCCACAACCCTCCATGAAAAATACTTCCTCACATTACCTCTGAGCCGTCCCCCCTCTATCTTCAAATTGTGCCCCCTTGTTCTTGCACATCTCTTTTTCTGAAAGATGCTACCCTCTTGGACTTTGTTGATTCCCTTGAGGTACTTGAAAGTTTCTATCATGTCTCCTCTCTCCCTTCTTTCCTCAAGGGTATACATATTAAGCTCCTTTGGTCTTTCTTCATATGTCTTCTGGTGCAGACCCTGCACCATTTTGGTTGCCCTCCTCTGGACAGCCTCCACTCTGTCTATGTCTTTGCAAAGATGGGGTCTCCAGAACTGCACACAGTACTCCAGATGGGGTCTCACCAACTGTCTGTACAGAGGGATAATAACTTCCTGTTTTCTACTATTGATGCCTCTTCCTATGCATCCCAGTATCCCCCCAGCCTTCCTTACTGCCTTCTCACATTGCTTGCCCACCTTTAGGTCATTTGATATAATTACCCCCAGATCCCTTTCCATTTTTACTGTTGTCAGTATCTCACCCCCCATTGTGTACTCTTCCCCTGGGTTGTAGTTTCCCATGTGCATTACCTTGCACTTCTTTGCATTGAATCTGAGCTGCCATACATTTGACCATTCCTCCAACCCTGCCAAGTCACTTTTCATCCTTTCCACTCCATCTTGTGTATCAACCCTGTTGCAGATCTTTGTGTTGTCTGCAAAGAGACATACTTTTCCTTCCAGTTCCTCTGCAGTGTCACTTATAAAGACATTAAATAGGACTGGTCCCAGTACTGAACCCTGCAGTACCCCGCTAGTAACCCTCCTTTTTCACTGTGCACTCCATTTACTACTACCCTTTGTGTTCTGTTGTCTAGCCAATTTTTTATCCAGGCTACCACCTTGGGGCCCACTCCAAGGCTGGCTAACTTGTGTATTAATATTTTGTGTGGGACTGTATCAAATGCCTTGCTAAAATCTAGGTAGGCCATGTCCACAGCCCCTCCCTGGTCTACTACTTTGGTCACCCAGTCAAAGAAATCTATTAGATTCGTCTTACACGACCTTCCCATCATGAATCCATGCTGCCTTGGGTCCTGTGCCCCACTGGCCTCTAAGTACTCAACAAGTCTTTCCTTCAGAAGTGATTCCATTATTTTCTCTACCACTGAGGTCAAACTAACTGGTCTGTAGTTTCCTGCCTCTGTCCGCTCCCACTTTTGTGAAGAGAAATCACATCTGCCCTCCTCCAGTCCTCAGGTACCAACCCATCCTCCCATGATTTGTTAAAGAAAGTAGTCAGCGGTGTCACTAGTTCTACCCTTAGTTCTTTTAGAATTCTTGGGTGAATCCCATCAGGTCCCATTGCTTTGTCCACCTTCAATTTTATTAGTTCTTTCAGAGTCCTTTCTTCTGTAAATGGACTGGTATCAACCCCCATCTTCAGAGTGTTTCTCTTGTTTGGTTTAGGTACCTCCCCCTCCTCTTCCTTTGTGAATACTGAGCAGAAATATTCATTCAGTATCCCTGCTTTTTCACTGTCCCCCTCTACCCACATTCCCTCCCCTTTATTAAGCCTTAGTATCCCTCCTTTATCCTCCATCCAATGAAATGACTTTTGCATGTTGCATGTGTCCCCAAGCTCGGGGGGTGTATGATGTTGAAGAACATTTTTGGATAAGGCCACTTTGACAGAAAAACAAAGCATCTGTAAGTTTCCTTAAAAAAGAAAGACTTCTTACAACTTAATTGTTATGTGTCTTGTTGCCTCTGTGATGGCAGTTTTGATGTTTTCCCATTGTTGCTTCATCCCACCTTCTTGCCTGTTTGCTAGTGCTTTTCTGAGGTATGCTCCCATATTAACAAAATCAGCCCTCCTGAAGTCCCGTACCTTCATTTTTGTATGGCTTGACTCTACAGCTGAGTTTATTGTGAACCACACTGTTTGGTGGTCACTAATTCCCAGATGGCTACCCACTTCTAGATCTGAAATCCTCTCTCTGTCCCCATTTGAGAGTATCAGGTCTAAGTTTGTTCCTTCCCAAGTGGGTTACAACACTAGCTGTCTGAGTCTTGCCTCCTGTAGGGCATCGAGAATGACCCTGCTCTTGGATGTGGCTACAGCAAAGGTGCTCCAGTTAACACCTGGCATATTCAGGTGCCCATCAGCAATATCGCTCCTTTCTCTGCCATCCTAAGGATGCCTTCTATCATTTCCTTGTCCGTTTCCTCCCCCTGAGTTGGGGGTCTGTATACAACCCCTGTGCGGACTGTGGTACCATTTCCAGTCTCCAGAGTTACCCACAGCTCCACCTCTCCTCCCTGTTTACCCTTTAGTTTCATTGCTTTAATGCATTCCCTTGCCTAGAGAGCCACTCCTCCTCCTCTTCTACCCTCTCTGTCCCTCCTGTAGATTGTATACCCTAGTATGTTGACATCCCAGCCATGGTTCTCTGTGTATCATGATTCTGTGACTGCCACAATATCAAGGCATCCCTCTTCCATCAAGGCCATCAGTTCAGGAAGTTTGTTACCTAGACTATGGGCATTGGTACTCATTACCCTCCAGTTTTTGAGGGCCTTATCACTTTTTGCCCCATCTCTGTCATTACTGCCTTTGTCTTTTTCTCCATTTACCCCTGCCCTTTTTCCTATCAACTGCTCTATCTTGGTGTTTACCTCACTAAGTACCCTGATTTTTTTGGGGGGGCTAGGCTTTCCCTTCTCCTTTTCAGCAACTCCCCCCTTAGCTACTTTAAATGCTTGCCAATTAAGCATTTAAACCTATTACCTAGGCTCATGGTTCCCCTTCTGGACAGATGTAGACCATCGTGGAAGTATAGGCCTGTATCCCTCAAGGTGGACCGTCAGTCCCCAATGAAGCCAAAACCCTGAGCTCTGCAATTAATTAAACCAGTTTTTCAACCACTGATTGAATCCCATGGTGTAGAGTATTCTAGCCTTACCCATATAATAGACAGGCAGCACCTCTGAGAAGGTTTCCATGCATGCTACTTGTCTAAGGCCCCTCCCCAACTCCAAAACATTCTCCTGCACTGTTCTGATCCCTTTCCCAGCCAGGTCATTTGTCCCTAGGTGAACAATGACATCCAGCTCTCTCCCTCCCTTGTGCAGGTGCTCCTATGATCCTGAGGATTCACTCCCTGTCCCTCCAAACCATGGCACCAGGCAGGCACCTAACCTCACTCTTCCCTCCCTCCCTTCCCCAGTTCTACCCCCCAATAATGGAGTCTCCCACCAGGGGTTGTGTCCTTCCCCTGTGGGGTCCTATGCCACCCTCCTGTGGGTCTCCTTTGTGGAGGTTCCCAGCTCCTCCTTGGTCTCCACTGTGGGTGCCCCCATAGAGGAACCACACTCTGCCAGAAAGGCATATGAAATGTGGAGGGGTACAACTGGAGGGATGTGCCTCTGTTCCATCACCCTCACCCTCCCTGAGCCCACTGTGGTTTAACTGCTCCTTTTTCTTGGCAACCTCTGAGGCAGCAGAAGTGGCCCAGGTGGTCCCTGGGTGGGAAAGGAGGTCCCCCGAGCAGAAATATTTGTTCAATATTTCCACCTTTTCATTGTCTTCTTCTATGTGCCCTCCAGTGTCTCTTGCCTGTTTGGTGATCCCTCCCTCCCTTAACCTTTCTCAGCTCTCTGATAAATATGAAAAAGTTTTTGTCCCCAGTACTGACCTGTTTTATTATATTATCCTCCATGAGTGCTTTTGCCTTCCTGATTACTATAGCTGATTCCCTTAGTATGTTTTTGTAGTTTTCCTTGTTTTCTTCAGTTTTTCACCCTTGTATTTTTTAGATGCCCTTCATTTGTCTCTTACAATTTACACAACTTCTTCTACAAACCAGAGTGTTTTCCTCTTTTGTTATAGATTTGTTTACCATTTTGATAATTGAATAGCTGTGTAATTTATGGCTTCTTTTAACCTGGCCCACCAGGTTTCAATGCCTGCTTTATCTGGTATATTCCTGAGACTTGCTGCTAAGCAGCTCTTCATCTTCATGAAGTCTACTTTCCAAAAGTCCATAACTTTTGTCTTAAAAATGAGAAAGATGGGAAGGGAATTGCTAGATTGGATTGGTGAGCTACAGCCATGCCTGTATGTCAGTGGGTAAGAGCCCTGAAGTAATTGCAAAAATGGGATCCAGTGGAAGCCAGAGTTTCAGCCAAAGTCCCTGACTCCAAAATGTCAATCCAGATGTGGCAGTCCTAGTGGGGATGTTGGCCCAAATGCCCTGTGTGAAATCACCTGTATGGGCCCTGTTTTGGAAGAACAGAGGTGATGAGGGTAGCCCTGACTAAAATGGCTTGCTGCTCTGAGTCTGTAGAGCTGGAATAGAGAATGGAGCTGAGAATAGGGAGAGAGTAAAGACTTTCTGCCAAAACACTAACCCAGATGTGGCAGCATAGATGGGGAAATTCACCCATAAGCACTTGGTGAAGTCACCCACCAAGGCCAAGTGTATAGAAGTTGTAAATGGGTTTTGCCTACTGCCTGTATTTTGGGAGGCCAGAGCAGCCCAGAATAAAGCTGTCTACATTTGAAGTGGCTGTCTCAGCCCAAGAAAAAGCCACCCATAGTTAGTGGGGCAATATCAGCCAAAGAAACACTAGAAACTGTTTGTGGCCCCAGCAGTTATGGTTGCATACCAGTTTATCTGAACTCTATCAGCTCCATGGAGTCTTACATTTAACTATTAAATGGGACCCCTCTCTGGTTAATTTTACTTCTGTGTGGACTTCAGTTATTTTATGAACTGTTTGTGGCATCTAATTGTAAGTTTATTACAGCCCAGTATGTGAAGATGCCTGCACTCCCCTGTAGAAATGAACTGTATCAATGCCAGCCATCCTGATATGTTATTCTAAGGTTTCTGGTGTGAGTGCCCCCTTGCCCACAGATGCTTTCCACCTGGCATACCCCTAGACACTGGAAAGGGGGTGCACTTGCATCAGTAAATCTAGATTCAAGGAATTCAGAATTTCCAAAAGATCAGTAAGCTGTTTATCATTTAAATTTAATGTTTGTGTCAATCCTTGAGTTTTTTTATTCATTAGAGAGCGTACATTGTCCTAAAATGCAGAGCATCTGAACAATTTAAATCTAATTGCATTTTTAAAAACAGCTTTAACTGATCTAATCAAATGAGTAACGTTATTCCTAAGATAATGATTATTAGACAAAAGGCACTCAGTACTTCTAGATTTAATTTGGACCCACACTGAATTCCTTTGTTTTACCTAATATTTATTTATTTATCTATTTATTTAGTTGTTTAACCAGGTATAGCACACTAAGCTGAAAACTTTTTTACAGGAGTGACCTGGTATTATCAGAAAACCATTTATTTGGAGTACCGTGAACTCTAACTAAAAAATACTTCTCCTGTATTGGGCTCAACCACTGATAAAAAAAGAATTCTAAAGCCAAAACAACATCTGGAATCAGATCAATATAAAACCAGTAAATGCTGGATATTTCATGCAAAGGAGCAGAGTGATCAAATCTCTTAAAATTCTAAAATCATACCGATTGAGGTGGAGCTCTAGGAGGTCTAAATGTCAGAACGCAGTAAGTGGCCAAATGACCACTCACTGAGTCTTTCAATACAGCAGATTAAATCTTGTGACTTCTATTAGTGCAAATCCAGTCCAGCAGTAAGTGGTTAGTATTACCTGAATTTAACATAGTGGGATCTCCAATTAATTGAACCAATTGGAGGGATGTTACGTGGACCCATAAGATAACTCATAATCATTAAACCAATTTAAATTAACATCCCCCAAACTCACAAAATCCTAACATTTAACAAAGGGTTACACAACACCCCAAAATCCAACCAAACCTATTAAACCATACTAATGGGGGGTTGCATAAATAACCTAAGTTAACTTGTTTTTACCACTCAATCCAAATGAAGGAGAAGCCATTCATTAAAAAATAAGCATGGCACTTTTAGTAACCAACTTAACCTATAAATGTTCTTTTCAAGTACATTGCTACACTGCCTCCTTTTTTCCTCCCACCATGATCTTGTCTTACAATCCTGTTCCCAGGCAAAACACACATACTAGTAGACAAAGAAGGTTTTAGCTAAGATTCACTAATTCTCAGAATATTAGACTGATATAAGTTAAGAATGCATTCTAACTCTGCTTGTTTTGGAACCAAGCTGTGAACATTTAAATGAATAATCTTTAAGCTGTGCATAAGATGCCAGGGTTAAGGATAAGCATTCACATTATGAGAGGGCCTAGGGTTAGTCTTAACACCTATTCTGAAAAGACATGGTGAAAGCTGTGGGAAGGGGGGTGCATGAAAAAAGGTTGCCAACCTGTTTTCTCCACAAGTCCAAAGGTACTGTACACACACTCCAGTAAATGAATGTCTATTCCATAGCTCAGGAAAGTCTTTCGATTTTTTATGAACTTATTGCAAGGTTCGCCATGCCACCTGATGAAGGGTCAGTTGAGACCCAAAGCACCAGAGCAAGAGTGGCCAGTGGGCTTGTACTTCACTGGCAGGTACTGAACCTTGTAATAAGGTAATAAAAATCTGAAAGAATTTTCTGAGCCTGTGAATGGACATTTGTTTATTGGAGTGCATGTACCTTTGGACTTGTTAGTCTCATTAACCCATGATAATAGCAGTAAACAAAAAAATTAAAATAAATTTAAATTTCCTGATTACAGCCTCTAGACAACCTTTTGAAAATTAAACAACAAGTAAATAAGTAAATAAGTAAGAAACATTTATTTATATAGTGCTCGTCAACGGATGTCTGAGTGCTTCACGGGTAAAACCATAACAACAATAAAATTCCAGAATTCAATAAGTAAAAACTATAAAACACAGAGTTATAGATCAGTATAATATATCACCAAATGCCTGCTGGAATAAATACATTTTCAAGGCAGCCTTAAAGCTCTCCACTGTCAGGTACACCCAAATCTGGCGAGGCAGAGAATTCTACAGGGTAGGAGCCATGAATGGAAAAGCCCTAGCTCCCAATGTTTTAAGCTGAACCCTGGGAATCTCCAAGCAATCCCTCATCAGTCAGACAGAGTGACTGGGGTGGGGGCAGTAGGGGTGTAGGAGATCTTGTAGGTAGCTCAGTCCTATGACACAGTTTTTTGCATAATAAACAATGAAACAGACTCCACTCTTTGTAACCTGAATTAAATAAATAGTTGGTCATCGTAAAATCATATACATTAAAAACTCCTTCAACCAAATCAGATATAACTCCACCAGAAATTAGCTCACATAAGCATGACAGCCTAATAAAATAGAAACCAAACTTACTACAGAAACAAATGTCCCCATTATGCCCTCTTCCTACATAATATATATATATTGATTCATTACAGAAAACACATATAATGCATCAGTTAGGGTTCCTATACAGCAACAAAAGTATGGAAATTTGGTGTTAGAGTTTCCAACCCTAATACACCATCCCATTCCCACCCTCCACAAACCAGCAGGCATTGGGTTGTGTCTTGGGGTCATCAACCTTAATGCTCACCCCATTCCTTGTGGAAAGAAGCTAAGATGGTACAGAAGGTGTCCAGTGAGGATAATGACTGAATTAGGTTGACCATCAAAATGGAGACTCATATTCAGCACTTTCCCCATGGGCTACCCTGCAAGGTTAGTGACCCCACATAAAACGAGTGTAGGGAAGGTTGACTGGAAGGGGGGATAGAAAGGGGCATGAGAGAGACAGGGAAGGGGTTTTAGGGACTGGTGTGCCTGCTGCCATTGAGCTAGCCATGTGGTGTGGTGGTGTGGGTGGCTAGCTCTAGTGCATCAGGTACTAGGTTTGGGACTGGTGCTGGGATCATGTAAATTTTGCAGCTGCTTTCGGAATCTTGATTTTGCCCCCTCACTAACATGCACCCCCCCCCCGGAGTTGAGAATCTATATTCAGGGGGATATGGGGGGCAACCCCCCCCCGTAAGGAGGGGACAGGGTGGCAGTCCTCCCACAAAACCCCTTTTTTGTTTTCCTGAAGTCAGGTCATCTGAGAGTGTATATTACTGATGACCTTTTCAGTGATATACACTTGCCATAATAGTGATCATTGTTTTGTGATCACTATTATGACATGGAAATGGTTCCACATAGGAGAATGGGGTGAGTGTCAGGGTCGATGACCCAAGACACACCACAGTGCCTGTTGGTGTATGGAGGGTGGGGGTGGAGTGGTAGGGTTGGTTGGGGTTTGGATGGGGTTTTAGGCTTGGTAATCCTAACAACAAATTTCCACACTTTTGTTGTTATAATAAGAACCCTGATTGATCCATTAAAAGAGTTTTCTGCAATGAATTTCCTTGCTTTTTGTGAAAGTATCACCATAGCATAGTTCTTTATGTGAGTGCAGGGCCCTCTGGGCCCTGTGCTACCATCTATTTGTAAGTGCAGAGACAGTGTAATTAACCTTCATCCCCCTGTTGGAGTGCCAGGCCCTTCAGCCCTGCACTACCATGTACCATGATTCCCTTATTTTTAAGTGGGAGGCCAGGGTCCTTCGGGCCTGCACACCCATCCCTCTATAAATGCCTGAGCAAATTATCACCATAGTCATATGATTACCCCAGGACACATACCTGGTGGAGAAAATTTATGAATCCCTGGCATAACATAATTCTGCTCAACTGCAATGCCATTCTGTGCCACAGGTGCGGAAATTCATTTTGTCCAGGATTTGAAAAAGTGCAGCTGTGACATACTGTACATGAGGTGAGATAATAAGAAGGGTATGGTGTTAGTCTGTATTCAAAATATTGAACTTTACTGTAGTTATGAGCAGGCATAGAGACATTGCAATGAATGGTCATAACTTTGTCATTTTTTCATATTTTGACCCCAAATTTTCAAGTTTTCTTATCAGCCTCCTCATAAACTCCATAAGTGAAAATGTCTTAATCCGTGGCAAAATGAAACACTTTTCTGGCAGGATGTGACAAAAGACAGCTGTGCTGTTCTTGAGGTGGTTTGAAAAAAATGACTATATTGAAATTTGGAGTGAAAATATAAAAAATTGCCAAAGTTATGCAAGTGCATAGAAAAATTTCAATGAACACATGTAACTTGGGCAGTTTTTGATATTTTTGCTCCAAATTTTCAACATGGGCATTTTGGAACGCCACCTCATAAACACTGGCACTGCTACTTTGTCACTCAGTCCCAGAAGGTGATTTTGCACAGCAATTGCGAAATCACCTTTTCATATCCAATTAACAAAACAACAGTGACAGTGTTCATGAGGTGGGGTCCCAAAAAGCCTATGTTTAAAAATTGATAAACAAATACCTTAAAATGGCCATGATATCAACATAAGTTCAAAATGCCATTGTCAGCCATTATATGGCACTTACCTTGATTCTTCAGTTCATAGTTTGGCTTTGAAGAGTGTAGCCATGTCCTGATTCATAGAAGATGATAGCTGCCAACCTCTGTTGGTAAGCATAGGGCAAGGAGGGTGTGGGGTGCTTGGTGCTCAGTGGGATGGTCAGGATGTGGGATGTGGCTGGGGGAGACAACAAGGGACCATTTTCTTTTTTCCAGGAAAAAAGATGCAGAGGGACTGTTTTCTTTTTTACGTGGTCAAGCTTGACCATCTTTGGGGACACTGGTTGTGGGCTCCCCAGTGTCCCACACTGCTGGTGGGAGGAGCAGTAGTTTATATATGGGGACACTGGGAGTGGGCTCCCTAATGCCTCACACTGGTGGGGGGGTTGCAGTGCTGACAGGAAGGTTGAGCACCCCTCTGTTGGCAAATATAGAAAAATACATGCTTTTGGGACACTTGGAGTGTGTGCCCCAGTGTCCCACACTGGTGTGGGGGCTTACACTGCCAACAGGGGGATTGGGCACCCCACTGTTGGCAAATTCAGAACAAACATTTTTCAGGACACTGCTAGTGGGCTCCCCAGTGTTCCACACTAGTGGATGGGGGGGGGGCTTTCAGTGCCAACAGCAGGATTTGGTACTCCCCATCTGAAAAACATATTTCTATATTAATCAACATTCCTCAGCCTCCTTCCACTTAAACTCATGAAAACAGGGGACAACTTTTGTTTTTGTAGGGAAACACCAATAGGTGTTTACCTTAGCAGGGGCAGAGGAGTCTATTTCTGGCCTTATTTTTCTTAAATGGCCAGGAAAGATTTAGATTGTTCAGAGGGACCGATGTTTTTTAATTCAAGTAATGCTGCAATTCTGTGTCAGTGTTTATTAAACAGTGCCACAAACTGCAGCAGTTTTCATGCAACAGTGCCATTAGTTGTACAAAAACTGCCACAAATAGAGGAGGTTTTACAAAAATAGTACAGCATATTTGTGACAATACCAACGGCAGAGTGAAAAATCATATTTCAGGCTACTATTTATGTAAACAAAGGCCAGAATCATGTTACTTGGGCCTCAGTTAGGTAAGCACAACTGTTGATGTTTGCCAAGGGGCAGTATTTTTTTAAATACTGCGTTTTTTTTCCCTGTTGCTAACTGAAAACAAGATGGTAGCAGCAGTGCATTATCTTTTCCGTCTGAGGCAGTAAAGAGTGCTTTTGCAGCACCAAAAGCTGCTTTTGCATGGATCATATATTGTTTCCCATAGGTTGTAATGGGAAACGTACAACTTCAATAACTTTTGAACAGATTAATAGTTTTTCACCAAACCTTCAAAAGGCACATAGGTGATCCATGCACTATATACCCTAACAATTTCAGACCATTCCCCTAAGCCATTTTTGGAGATGCGGTGTGGCAAAGTATTTACCCTGAAATGGTAATTTTCACATTTTTTGACACTCTGCAGCTTGGCAACTGCACATCTGGCCAGAACAAAACTTATCACAACAAGAGATCTATGGTACCTGATGGCACATGACAAATCTTATGTAAAATGGCCAAATGGTTGCAAAGTCACTACAGTGCAAAACTTTGGCTTTAACATAGAAGTGACTGTGCAACTGTAACTATAGTGGCACTACCATGCTACTATAATTTTTTGTAAAAAAACTTATTGAATGTACCAGTTTGGGTAACTTAACACCATAAAAATCGGGAAATGAAGCAATATAGTTTCCAGTCTTAACTCTTCAGCCCCCAGCAACAAATGGACAAGACCACACAAGCAACCATAGACAGCCATCATCAGGTAAGACAAATAACATACCACTATGTCCAGATGACACAAATGCAGTAACACTGATTTGCTACTTTTGTGGATTTTTATCTGCATCATGTTCACTGAAAGACACACACGCTCACTTTTCACAGCAGGCAGAAATCCTGGATACTTAAACTTCAACACTGCTTCTGTGTGTAGAAGCACAGGCCCTGCAGCTCCAGATACAAATCCATGATGCCCAGATTAGAAGAGTTCTTTTATCAGCTGTTGTGCACATCCTTATGAGGCCAGTGCTTCTGTACCCTCAGTTACTTTAGTACACTGTAGGACATATACACTTTTGATGGGCCTGTGCTTCTGCAGCCACAGTTGTAAGACATACGCACTAACTTCTGGCTGCAGAAGTAGAGGTGCCACATAATCCATGACACTAAAATTCCAATAGTACTTTCATCTGCAGAAGTGCAGGCCCCTGAGGAAGGCCTGTGCCACTTCAGCCACAGGTGTAAGACATACACACTGACCTCTAGCTCTGTAAGAGAAGGACCCTCTGGGGCCTGCAACTCAGCAGATGGGAGTACTGTTGCAATATGGATATCATAGTTTCAGCAGTGGATCTAGACACTGTTCAAGGGAGTAGCAGTTTTACAGTTATGTAGCTGCATATAAAAAATCATGTACTAGTCAATCATGCTGTCTAGTGAGGTACAGTGAAGCCTGCTAGGATGAAGTGCAGTGTCATAGGTTTCCTGCATAACATATAGGATTAATTCTGATTTAAATTGCATAGTGTGCTGCACTAACTCTACTGCAGAATTCTGCAGAGTTGTGTTTCATCCGGGTGGGCTTTACTATTCTTTCTACAGCCTGCATGAGTACTTCTGTTTGCAGAGGCACAGGCCCCATGGGACCTGCACATCTGCAGTCACACATACTCATGCACGCTATACACTATACACATACACGTGTGTCTGCATAAGCACATGCAGATATGAATCCACAAGGGTAGTTCATCAGTGTTACTGTATTTGTGTAATCTGGAAGCAATTGTATGCTGTTTGTCTTACCTGATGATGACTCTCTGTTGTCGCTTGTGTGGTCTTATCCTTTTGCTGATTATGGGATCTGGAGTTAGGGTTGGAAACCCTAGTGTCACATTTCTCTAGTTTTGTGGCATTAAGTTATCCAAATTGGTGCATTAACACAGTTTTTTTTGCAAATAATTTCTTTTTGTCTTGAGGTAATCCATATATAGCACTACACAAAAGTACATTTAAGGAATATATCTATTATTACTGTATGTCCAAGTAAAATGTTTCTGTTTCTCTGTGACATTATTGTATTAATTGGAGCCTAACAACCTTTTTTCTTCCAGTGCAGAAAAAAATGGCAATGGCAAGGAATTCAACAAATCATTCACAGATATTTTGTTTATAATTTTTATCCAATTATTTAACCAGGAGTAGCACACTAAGCTGAAAGCTTGTTTACAGGTGTGACCTGGGAGCACAGGGAAGTTTAGTGACTTACTCAGGGTCACACAGCATGCAAGTGGGGGCTGTGGGATAGAAACCAAGGTCTCCAGATTTGCAGCTAACAGCCTTAAACCACTGCACTGCACTGCCTCTCCACTGACAATGGGAAATCATATAATGGTGTAGTACAGCAGTTCCAACCTTATTTTGGTAACGTCAAAGATGGTTAATACCTAGGTTTGCTGGCTAAGGCACCTAGCTTCACATAAGGTCTTCTCTTCTAGGTTGCTTGAAAGGACAGAACAAAGAACCCTACCAGAGCAAGGAAAAGGATTAATGCTTCTTTTGGCTAGGCATTATTTTTACTTTGTACTCACAGGGATTGTTACTGATTGTTGCTAACATTTTATTGCTTTTTTTTCTCTGATTCAAATTATTGTTGCTGGGTATACCTTCTGCTGCATTATTACAGGGTGTGCCTAGAGGTGTGTGCTTACAGATTACTGTTGTAATCTTCTGATTCAAATGTCTTCTGTTACTGCTTTATTTTTCTCAGCATCAAAGTGTTTCTTACAGGGTATATCTTCTGTGAAATTATTACAGGTGGTGCTTTACAGGTTTTACAGTTTTATCTATCATTAGGATAAGCTTTCAGGGCTACTGCATTTGTTGCTGGCTGATTGTTTCTTCCCTTACCTCCTTGTTTCTTTCATCCATGGTTCTTCTTTTTTGGCAGGGGAAGGGCCCAGCCACCCACCCCCATCCCCAACCACCCTACATTACACTCCTTTTATAGGGTAGCACAGTCATGACATTTCCTGTAGCAAAGCAGGAAGGGGTGGATCAGAGAGGTATCCACACAGTTACCTCATTTACAGGGGCACTAGTAATTAAACTTGTTATAACAAGTTATACAAAAACAAACAAACAAAACACAAAATCAAACTTTTGCTTTCATTTTCTTCCTTCTAATTACTCTGACCAGGTTATAAATCCAGTAACTTATCTGGAATGGATATCATTAACTGCAGGTACTGCAGAACACTTTTCAGAAGGGCAGTTTTACAGGATTTAGGACACTGTCCTACATGTTAGACCATTGGAGATCTAAGGGTTCAGCTCCAGGTAGCATGGGCAGAGATTGTGCACCTCAAATTGCATATTCAAGAGGAAATATATTAGAAGAACCGCCCACCATTTCCCCAACATCCAACAGAAGCACCTCGACTGCAGAAGGTAGTTGGTCTGGGAGGTTGGCAGGTGGTTAGGAGGGGCAAATCAGGTGCCCCATCACTCAGTGATCTCCAAAATATCACCTCCACAAACCATATGAAAACTATAAACAGGTATCTGCCTCTACAGTATCTCTGAAATCAAACAAAGGGGCAGAGGACACTGCAGAGCAGAACACTGCAGCACAGGAGCTAGCACAACAAAACTTGTCCAAAACAGGAACCAAAACAAAAAAAGCAAAAAGGAAATCCAAAAAACTTCTGATCATAGGAGACTCCATGATTCAGAGAGTTGATATCTTTCTCCAGTCAGGGGTAATGGTCAGATGTCTCCCAGGTACATCAGCAAGGAGAGACACTGACCACATTGCTAAAATTGTTCAGGAAGCAGGAGAAAACATTGATATCCTGGTATACATAGGGACTAAAGATCTCACCAGCAGGTCAGTTGTGGAGACCAAGGAACACCTGACCAGGCTGGGTGACAAACTATCATCCATTTTATCTGGCAGCTCCTTCTCTGAGATCCTGCTAGTTTGGGAGAGGGGACCAGATGGATGTAAGGTCAGAGAAAGGGAGATAGGGGAGCTAAACATGTGGCTCAAGGGCTGGTGCCAGGAACAAGGACACAAATTTGTAGGGAACTGGCAACAGTTTTGGGAGCAAAAGTTCTTGAAATTTGATGGACTGCATCTGACTAAGGAGGGAGTCAATGCATTGGGGCACAGGTTTGATGTCTCTGCAGAATATTTAAACTAGCAATTGGGGAGAGGGGTGCAGCACCCCATATGTCAAATGGGAAGAACACACCTCCCCCCCCTCAACCAGTGGTCAAACAAGAATTCAGCATGTTTGTAGTTCATTTGCATCACCAGGTAAGGAAAAAGGTCTGGCTCCCCATATGATGCACAGGGGAAATGTCAGATCTCACCCAACAACTAGCACACCGAAATCTGGCCAATGGAAAATCATGTACACAAATGCTCGCAGTGTGGGAAACAAGATCCCAGACCTGCAGGCAATAATGACAGAGGCTAAACTGGACATAGTAGCCATTAGTGAGACATGGTTTACCAGTAACCACACTTGGGAGACTTCAGTACCTGGCTATGTACTGTTCAGAAGAGACCGAGGTGCAAAAAGGAGGTGGGTGAAGTGGCCCTGTATGTCAATGAAAATATCAAAGCTACAGAAATTCAGAATACACACAAGGAGCCAGAAGAACTGTGGATCACCCAGGAAACAGGAAATGGGACAGCCATACTAACTGGGGTTGTGTACAGGCCTCCAGACCAGGGACAGGACATAAATGCATTACTGTTACAACTGGTACAACAACCCACAAGAGATAGGGCTATCTTAGATCTAGTACTGACTAATAGTGAATGGATCACAGATCTCCAGGTAGAAGGTCACCTGGGGACAGTGACCATCACACGGTATGGTTCAGTTTGACCACTAGAACTAAATCATCCCATTCCAAGGCAAAAATATGGAACTTCAGAGGAGCTGACTTTGATAAGATGGCCAACAAAGTTAAGCTAGCCCTGGCAAAAATAAATACAGGTGAGGGGGTACAGGCAAAGTGGGCAAGCATTAAGGATGCAATACTTGAAGCAACATCCCATTGTGTTAGAGAGAAAAGGAAGTGCAAAAGAAGAAGGGAACCACTTTGGTTCTCAAAACAGTAGCAGAAAAGGTCAGAGCCAAAAGGCTGGCTTTCAGGAAATATAAGGAACACAGCAGGATGAAGATAGGAGGCATATCAAACTCCCTAAGGGAAACAGGGAAGGCAGTAAGACAGGCAAAGGCCCAAACCAAGGAAACACTTGCACAAACAGTAAAGAAGGTGACAAGACTTTCTATAGATACATTAGTGAAAGGAGAAAGTCCAGAGGGGGTATTGTTAAGATCAAAGGGGATAAGAGGGCATGTGTGGAGGAGGACCATGTAAAAGCATCTATCCTAAATAGATACTTCTGTGCAGTATTTACTGAAGAGAAGGTAGGGCAGGGCCTACAGCTTAGCACCATGGACACGGGGAAGGGAGGTGTGTACTAGTCCCTTCACAAAAGCAAGGGTCCTACAAGAGCTCAATAAGCTCAGGGTGGAACAGTCAATGGGACCTGATGGCATACATCCCAGGGTATTAAAGGAACTAAGGGTGGAACTAGCAGAGCCATTATCAGAACTGTTTAGTGAGTGTCTGAGCTCAGGTAAGGTCCAGAAAACTGGAGAAGGGCTCATGTGATCCTGTTCCACAAGAGTGGTAGCAGGGAGGAGGCAGGGGACTACAAACCAGTCAGTCTTACCTCAGTACTGGGCAAGATTATGGAGGCACTCCTTAAGGAAAGGATAGTGCAACATCTGGAATCCATAGAAGCACAGGATCCAAGACAGCATGGGTTTATAAAAGGAAGGTCCTGTCAAACTTATCTCATAGATTTCTTTGACTGGGTAACCAGTGTGGTGGACCAAGGGGCAGCAGTTGATGTCGCCTACCTTGACTTCAGCAAAGCTTTCGATACTGTTCCACATAGAAGATTGATTAATAAGCTGGGCAGGTTCAGGGTGGGTCAGAAGATGGTCAACTGGGTGGCAAACTGGTTGATGGGGAGAAATTAAGGAGTGGTGGTAAACGGTATACAGTCAGAAGAGATGCAAGTCCCAAGTGGGGTACCTCAAGGATCAATCCTGGGACTAGTCCTCTTCAATATCTTCATCAGTGACATTGCAGATGGACTGAATGGTAAGGTTTGCCTGTTTGCAGATGACACCAAGATCTGCAACAGAGTAAATGATCCAGATGGGGTGGGTAGAATGAGAAGAGATCTGGGTAAACTACCAAAATGGTCGAAAGAGTGGCAACTGAGGTTTAATTCAAAGAAGTGCAAGATCATGCACATAGGGGAAGAGAAACCCTGAAGCCATCTATTGGCTGGGAGAGGAGGTGCTGGCATTCACAAGGGAAGAAAGAGACTTGGGCATCAACATCACCAATGACCTGAAATCACCTAAGCAGACCACTAAAGCAGTAGGTAAGGCTAGGGGGATGTTGAGGTGTATTAGTAGGGGTATCACAAGTCAGATGAGGGAGGTAATAATCCCCTCTTCACGAGACACTGGTTAGGCTCCATCTGGAGTACTGTGTGCAGTACTGGAGGCCACACCTTCGCAAAGCCATTAACCAAATTGAGGCAGTCCAGAGAAGGGCAACCAAAATGGTGCAGGGACTGCATCAGAAAACATATGAGGATAGATTAACGTAGCTCAATATGTATACCCTAGAGCAAAGGAGGGAGAGAGAGGTGATATGATTGAAACATTCATACACCTTAAGGGCACTAACAAGGTGAAAGAGTCTAACATGTTTCAATATAAGAAAAATAGGACAAAAGGACACAGCATGAGATTAGAGGGAGGCCTATTAAGGAGCAATGTGAAGAAGTTCTTTTTCACAGAAAGAATGGTGGATGTATGGAACAGCCTACCTCAGGAAGTGGTGGATATAAATACAGTGCAGGTTTTCAAACAGGCATGGAATAGGCATATGGGAGCAATACAGATGTGTATGAATAGATAGGCCAGTGACAGAGCAAAGGCCAATTGCACATTCATAAGGTAGAAAAAGAAATGGGCAGACTGGATGGGCCTTGCGGTCCTTATCTGTCGTCAACCTCTATGTTTCTATGTTTTTGTGTTTCTTTTAACCTTCCTGAAAACTGAATTTTATATATATATATATATATATATATATATATATATATATATATATATATATATATATATATATATATACACATATACACACAGACTAATTAAATAGAAACATCAAAACTTAATAATTGTCACCAGATAAGGACTGCTTGGCCCACCTAGTCTGTCCATTTTCCCTACTTACTGTAAAAGCACAGACACTACCTGATCTCCTGTTTTACCCTCCCTCCCTTTCCTAACCACTGAGATTTCTTTATGCCTGTTCCATGCATTTTTGAATTTTGTTACCATTTTTCTCCCACCACCTCTGCTGAAAGTCTGTTCCATGCATCTACCACACTTTCTGTGAAGAAGTACTTTCTCACATGTTCCCTAAGTGTAACCCTCTCCAGCTTCATATCTTGACCACTTGTTCCTGTTCATCTTTTTTCTGAAATGTGTTTCCCTCTTCTACTGTACCTTATTTATACCCTTGCGGTATTTGAAAGCCTCTGTCATACCCCCCTTAGCATGTATATATTGAGGTCCTTAAGTCTCTCTTCATAGTGCTTTTGGTGCAGTCTCTGCACCATTTTAGTTGCCCTCTTTTGGACCACCTCTACTCTGTCTTTGTCCTATATTACAGAGGCATGGCTGTGACCCTATAATTAGGTTTGAGTAGCCTATTTAATGTTAAACCTCAGATTTTGCACTTTAATGACTTTGCAATGGATCAGTGAATTTGCACAAAATTTGTTATGCACTGTCCTGTGAGGTAGGTCTATTGACAGGGCAAGTTTTGTTCCAGTTGGATGTGTGGAGTCTGAGATCTGGATAGTGTAGAAAAGTAAAAAGTCACCACTTTTTGCAGTTTTTTCCCTCATCACCTTGTGCCCAGACTGTGTGGAATTTTAGTGTGATTTATTTTTTATAGTAGAAAGAACTTGGCTTACAGAACTACCAGTGTTTGTTTGGGTCAAAATTATTAACCTATTGCAATGTTATTCAGTTTTTAAGTTCCTATTATTTTCTATGGGAAGATCATTTTTCAGGATAGTGGTAACAAGTTCGACAAAGGATTTGATCTTGCAAAAAAGGATTTATTCTTGCGAGATCCAATCCTTTTTTATTATGAAAAAAATCAGTTTTCATGAGCCATCATCTAGTTTATTTTCCCACCAACTAAAATGCATGGAATATACATAACAATGTTATCATTTTTCAAAACAAACACCAGAACCTAGCTAAATGGGCCCTGTTTAGCTAGAGTCCAGTGTTGTTTGTTTTTCACAATTAGAGCCAGAAGTACTTTTTCTGGGCACCTGAAATCCCAGGTGCAAAGGTTAGTAACAGGAGACTTCTGCTGTGTTCTCTGTATGTGAACAGCAGATTTTAATAAGTTCTGCAGCTGCAGCAGAACTCCTGCTGCCAGCTGCAGTGTGTGTTGTGAGCCTCCTTTCCCTAGTGTCTAGTGGCACCCCTCATTTCCTGATCACTTTCCCACTTACAGTAATTAAACATATATTCCCTGGTGTCTAGTGGCACTCACCCCCCCTCCAATCACTGTTCTCTAGTCCCTGGTTTATTTTATATAATCTGACACTGGGATGCCCACCCCACATGTTGGATGCTCCCCAGCCCCTTGTTTCATTATGTAGCTGATAATAGAGGTCCCAATTCTATGTTGGCATTAAAAGCACACACACCCCCGGCAGTGTGGGACACTGGGGAGCCCACTCCCAATATCCTGAAATATGTATTTCATTAAAACTTGTAAGAAGAAAACAGTTCCCTGACGTCTTTTTTTAATCCTGAAAAAAAGAAAACAGTCCTTCATTGTCCCTGCTATCCCCCCCCATCCTGACCCTCCCACTGAGCATCTACCACCCCACTCCCCACCTTACCCTATACTTACCATCAAAGGTTGTCGGCTGTCACCTTCTGTGGACTAAGACATATCTGCACTCTACAAAGCCAAGCAATGAGCTGAAGAATTGTGGTAAGTGCCGTATAATGTATTTCAATGATGTTTTGAACTTAGGCTAATAACTTTGCCATTTTTTGGAATTTTTTTACCAGATTTTCAACAAAGCCTTTTTGGGACCCCTACTCATGAACACTACCACTGTCATTTCATTAATCAGGCTTGGAAGGTGATTTTGTGGTCACTGTGTAAAATTAGCTTTCAGTACAGAATAATGAAATTTCACCAACAGTGTTCATGAGGTGAGGTCCAAAAATGTCAATGTGAGGAGATGATTCTTCAGGGAGAGGGTGGTAGAGGCATGGAACAGGTTTCCAGAGGAGGTGGTGGGGGCTGCAATGGTGGAGGGATTTAAGAGGTCATGAGACAGACATATGGGGCTGAACTGCAAGGGGAATGGGCATCCAAAAGGGGAGTGGTGAGTAATGAAAGGGAAGGTGCAGACTAGATGGGGTGGTAAGTTCTTTTCTGCCACCAAGTTTCTATGATTCTATGTTGAAAATTTGGGATTAAAATATGAAAAAATGCCTAAGTTATGACCATTTGTTTCAATTTCGCTACACCTGCTCATTACTTTTGACATTTTAAATATTTTTACCCCAGATTTTCAACATAGCCTTCTTATTACTCAACCTCATGTATGACTCATCTGCAATTTTCTAAATCCTGCCCAAAATGAATTTTCTCACTTGTGGTGTGGAATGGTGTTACAGTTGTGCATAATTACATATTGACAGGGATTCAAACATTTTCTGGAACTGGTACATAAGGCAGGTAACTAAGAAGGCTATGCTGACAATTTGGTCACTGTTATACTATAAAGGAAAGCACAGGCCTGGAGGGCCCTGTGCTTGAACAGCTACATATATATATATATATATATATATATATATATATATATATACGGATTTACAGAGGGATGAGAGTGCTGGGTCCAAAGGACCCTGCGCTCCCAAATTAAATAAGGATACTTTTGTACTCTCTCAAAAAGTAAGGTAATAAGTTGCAAAAAACTTTGTTAATGCTTCAGTTAGGGTCAAATTGACTAAAGCTGGGAAATGAGGTGTTAGTATTTCCCTAACACCCCATACTCCCAAACAAGGCAGGAGAGCAGGTATTGTGTGTGCCTTGGGCTTCTCAAGCCTAACGCTCACCCCATTCTCATGATGTTTACACATCTGACCTTATTTACAGATGGAATGAGGTGGGCAGGATTTGCAAAATGACACCAACATTGTTCATGAGGAAGGTTCTCAAAAGGACATGTTCAAAATTTGATGTCAATATGTGCAAAACTGGCATTTATGTGCCAAAGTTGAAAACCCCATTGAAATACATTGATTTCCCATATGAAAAAAGTTATTTTTTCTTGACTTGTGATACAAAACAAGATCCTTTTTCATATCATGCCAATATGAAAAAATTATTTCAAAGTAAAAAGAAACCCATTTAAGGACATTTCACAAGCAGTAAAGTGAAAAATCCAGCTAAAGGGGTCATGATAAACAAGTTATATGTGCTGGTTCCTCCACGGAATATCATTTTTGGGGTATTCTAAACTACAATTTTTGAGGCAAAACTGAAAACAATATGGCATCCAAATGAAAAAGGGTTTTCCTCAAAAGAAAAAGGATTATGTGAATATGAAAAATTAATTTTTTCCATTTCATACGGCTATTCTGGGGTGATTACTGAGCATACTTAGAACCAATTTACACCAATTTTAAAATTTAGTAACTTTGAAATGGAGTATTATTTTTTTACCAAAACCAGCAAACTGCACATCTGCTTGTTAACTGATTTACTGGATTTTATAGGGACAAAAGAAGGCCAAGGCCCATTGAGATTGTCCCCCTCAATAAAGGCACATTATCATATTTGTGAAATTAACCATATATCAAGTTTTGTTTTAAATGTATCAAAGTTAACTATATCTACTAGTTCTTGTGGTAGGGAATTCCATTTGTTGGATGCCCTAATACCTAATACCTGGAACATTTCAGACTACAATTCCAAACTGTCTGGGGTAGACAATTTCGAACAAAATCCAATTCAAACCAAAGGGGGGAAAAAACTGCAAAAATGTCACTTTTATCACAATCCAGATCTTGAAAACTGAGCATCTGACTGAAATAAAACTTGGCACATCTAGACATATATTACTGGGGACCATATATGCAAAATTCCATGCAAGTATGATGAACAGTTGTGAATTTATCAAAATGTAACATTTTGAGTTCAAGATCGAAACCTTAATTCTACCCTAAATATGGGGGTGTGATCGCACCCTTATAATTTATATATAATAGGTGGGATATTCAGAAGGGTTTCACATGGAGCAACACAGTTGTGCCATGCGCAACCCACTGATGTGCCCCAGCACGATATTCAAAAGAGGAATGTGCGTGGCACAAATCCCGATGTGCCGGGGCACATCCGTAATGTATGCGGGACAAGTAGGGGGGGCGTGCCCATGCATACCCCTGCACATCCCGATATTCAGCCTGGGACGTGCGGAGCCCATGCAGGTGCAACCCCTACTTGCGCAGCATACAGTTGATCCAAAAAATAAAGGAGCAACAGCCGGCCACCCACGGGTGAGCTGCCGAATTGCAGGGTGCAACACGGCAGCAGCCAGCTGTGGGTTGCCACCTGAGCTCCAGCAGCACCCTCTGTCGGGTAGCACCCCCTCATGCCTGATCACAGGCATATGTATACATATAAAAAGTCCTATATCCCTGGTGGTCAAGTGGACTGCTCGCAGACTGATCACGGGCATATGTATAAAAATAGAAGGTCCTATATCCCTGGTGGTTTAGTGGACCACTCGCAGCCTGATCACAGGCAGAAGTCTAATGAAAGATTAATCCCCATCTCTGGTGGTCCAGTGGTACCCCCCTCCCCACCCTTCCACTAAGCCCTGCTACCCCATTCCCCCCAGTCAGCAGCAGGTGGCAGCTCCCCACCTGCAAGCTGCTCGGCCGCCCACCTACTGACTGCGTACAGTACAGCTGTATGCCCATTGGTCCACAGAGTGGGTCAACGGGTGTGCAGACATTACTGTACTGCACAGTTCAGATATGTGAATGGTCAAGACTGTGTAGTACAGTACGGAAATGCAAACTGTAACATGCACAGTCATGCTACTGCAATTGGAAATGCAAATGTTAACAGTAACAGCAAAAATAATGCCAAAGGAAACAGAAACGTAAACATGATGCAAGTACATACAGAAACGCAAACCGTAACACGCACGGTCAAGGTACCACAATTGTAAACGCAAATGGTAGCGGTAACAGCAACAATAATGCCAAAGGAAAAAGAAATGCAAACGCAAATGCATATGGAAGTGCAAACCTTAACATGCACGGGCACAGGAATGCAATTGGAAACGCAAATGGTAACGGTAACAACAATGATGATGCAAAACGAAAGACAAACAGAAATGCAAACACAAATGGAAGGGCAGCTGCAAAAGCAAATGGCAATGTGCATGGTGACGCAAAGCAAAAGGCAAACAGAAACAGTACTGTAGACACAAATGGTAAGAGTAATGCAAATGTAAGTGCAAACAGAAACGCAAAGGATAACGCACACAGTGCCGTACACAGGAACGCAAACGGATATGGAAATACAAGCAGAAACGCTACATCTAACAGTAACTGGAGTGCACACCTTGGTTTTTGCCCAACAGTTGCATAGAGAAACACAGTGACTACAAAGAATGTATGCATAATAACTGGCCTGGGACCAGAAAATGAGCTTTTGAAATACTAAATTGCTTACATCTCAGGAACTACACGACGTAGAGAAAAAAATTAAAATTTCATATGAGTCATGACTTTCCTAGCTAGGTTTGCACTGGATGCTGAGCCCTCTTAGGGGCTTTGCATTTTTCTGATGAAAAGCCCCTATCTCACACCGTTTCCGAGATACGGGCCTCGAAAGGCGTGGCAGATGCTGCAATGTTAGTCTATGGGAAAAAGCGTCAACTTCAGAGTACAGTAACTTTGCATCCCTGCAATATGTTTTCACCAAACCACCTAAAGGCACATCTGTGAGATGTTAGCTTTCTTCCCTCCAAATTACAGCCTGAAAAACCAAACCGTTCTTTTGCAGCAGGGTGGCAAACAATTCCTGTCATTTTGGCAAGTGTTGCAAAGTAGTGTCATGATTTGCAACACTTTCGCAAAAAAAAAATCATGAAAGTGTTGCAGGCACAACACTACTTGTGACACTACTTTTCCCAAAAATTTAAAAAACATATTTCTGGGGTGTTTAACCCCAAAATAAAAACATGCCTAGCATTCTCAGGGCTCGGCTAGGTAAACACAAAAATAATTGTGTCCCTAGATGGTCCCAATTTTAAATGCCAAGCATTTCTGTGATCAGTAACTGAAAAAAATGGCTGACTCACGACACTATGGGGTCATTTTGCAACACTAAAAACTGCATTTGTGACACTGTCAAACTTTACTTTTGCTATTGACTATAATGGGAAATTTGTATTTTGAACAACTTTTGAACGGTTCAATATTTTTTTACAAAATCTTCAAAAGACACATCGGGGACCCCAGCCGCATGTTCCCCAAAGTTTTTTGACCAGTCTTGCGAACCATGCGACCTGTAGGCATGAGCAAAAAATGCGCAAAAATGCGTAAATGTACTCTGGAATGTTGCTTAATAATTCCGCAGCTGTATATCCAACTGGTACAAAAGTTGGCACATCCCAAGATCTATGGTTATGCTCCATGCCTGCCAATGTCAGGCAAATCCGTTGAATGGTGGAAAAGTTATTAAGGTGCAAAATTTCACCATTTAACCTTAAAAAGGGTACTCAACTTAATTATGGTAGCACTACTGTGCTACTCATTATATATATATATATATGTATTATATATATATATATATATATATATATATATATATATATACACACACACACAGAGGATAGACATGGCCTGACTGAAGATATCATATTTATCTTCACTCAAGGCCAATGACATCAAGATATCTCACTCATGGCTTCGCCACTCATGAGATATCTTGATGTCATTGGCCTCGAGTGAAGATAAATATGATATCTTCAGTCAGGCCATGTCATGTTCTGTTCATACAACTTATGTGCTGGTCCCCCAACATGACCCCCAGATATGTTTTACCTTCACTCCCCACAGAACTGACCACATTGGATACTTACAACAATACTGCACATAAGGTATGAGGCAGGAATAGGAGTGCCTCCCCCTTCCCCTACATTGGTCCTGTCATAATTGGTAAAGATATGATTATTAAAAATCCATTATTTGGTTGATTGTTATTTCCCCCCCCCTGGTCTCACTGAGGAGTTGTAGTATACATGTGTAGCTTGACCAAAAGGGTTTTCAGTGAGGAGCGGGCAGACATTTAAAAGAAAACATTCTCTTTATAAATTAAGAAAAAGCTCTGTGGCTTTTAGAAATGTATTAAGTTGTTGAAAACGTTATCTGGTTGATCCTGTCATTTTTCTCAGGTAAACATAAAACAGTTTAACTTTGACGCCCTTGTTGTAGTGTGAGCGGCTTCAGCACGCTGCAGTGAGTGCCTCACTGCCATCTAAACAGCACTGTCTCTTCAAATCCATAATAGCGGTCTCTTTTTTTACCGCTTGTTATAGAACAGGTTGCAGTTAAACCGAGTAGTGAACCCAGACAGTCAGCTTAGGAGAAGCAGCAAGCGTGAGTGAGTGTTACTATAGCAACACTCGCCGCGCTTACTTTCACATCTCCGCTGCTGACATGCTGAGTCTCGCTTTCCGTTCGGTTTTAACTGCAGCCTGTTTCTTACTTAGCAAGCCCAGGAAAATTAATAAAAAAGGACTGCATTTGTACCATTTTGAAGAGACAGTGCTTACTTTTAGATGTGTGTGTGAGGTATTCATAGTAACGCACTGAAGCCGATCGGTCACACTACAAATAAAGGACGTTGGGAATTAAACTGTTTTGGTGAGACTAAGGCGAAATGGCAGGATCAACCGGATAAGTTTTTTTTTAATTAAACATGGTTTTAAACTGATGGCAGGGTCAACCAGATGTAAGAGTGGTGCTGGTAGGGGGACGGGGGTTGGGTCAATAAGAGGTAGAGCCTTATAACAGCTGTGCTTCTTGAGGGGGCCAATAGAATTTGTTACAGATTATGTATAGGAGTTTAAAAGATAACAGGATGCCATACAGGAGTGTAAAGATATCATGATGATGTATAGGAACATGAAGATAACAGTGTTATCTTCACTGGCTTCTACAGATATTACTTTTTATACTGGAATGTATCCCAGCACATAAGTTGTATAAATATATATACATATATATATAAATATACAGTAGAGGTGAGTGGTAAATGAGTGAGATAAAACAGTGCATCATCCACTGCATTGTGATATTTTTATCCTGTGCTCTTCTGTGATGATATCAGCCATTAACATACACAGGTCACAAAAGGTCATCACTCTATGCAGCTTTCCCCTCAGCATGCAAGAAACACCTGTGCTGTTACCATAGACACAAATGCAGAACTACTTCAGAGGTCTTACTGCTGCCTACAGCTAACTCAGTGAGCATTACAAAACACACCTATCCCCCACCAACTTCCAGCTCATTACTGTGACTGCAGCCAGAATTCTAAACAGCACAGCTTTACAGAACAGTGTAAACTACTACCTGCAGCTAACTCAGCTACCACTGAAACACACTCTCACATGTTCCTCAAACGCTGATTCTCACCCATTACAATTACTGTGATTCTATCAGCTTGACTACAGCCAGAATCCTAAAGAGCACAATTTCACAGAACACTCTGCACTCTGCCTGCAGCTAACTTAATTACCACTGAAAACAGTATCAACTGTTCTGACACACTGCCTCTCAGCTCATTACAATTATTGTGATGCTCTGAGCTTTACTGCAGCCAGACTTCTAAACAATACAACCTCACAAAAGTATGTTTCTCACTCCTACCTAAAACTAACTCATTTAGCATTGCAAAACACACTCATGTGTCTCCCAGAGTTTATAACACTGCCAGCCCATTCAGAAAAGCTCACACACAGAATGAGCAAACACATAAACAGGAACAGAACACAAGAGAGCTCAGCAAAACTTCTAAAACTCTTGGCCCTATTGTATATATCGAATACATGATGGTCAGATCATGTGCTATGGCAAATATTGTCACTCCTGCATCGTGAGCTCTGGATATCTCACTCATGCCTTCGGCACTCGTGAGATATCCAGAGCTCACTCTGCAGGAGTGACAATATTTGCCATATCACACTCATGCCCATCATGTATCCTATATATATATATATATATATATATATATATATATATATATATATATATATATATGTGTGTGTGTGTGTGTGTGTATATATGCAGTTTTATCATTAAAGTTCCTTCATAATTGTTTTCTTTTGGTGTTAGTGCTGGGTAACCTAGTACAGTATGCTTCTGTGGGGTTCTTTTGGTAAGCTGTTATGTGTTTGATCATATGCAAAGCTTTAACTCAGGGTGAGTCTTGTTTGTTTTTGTTTCCATAAAGGTTTGCAGAGTTAAGCTGACATTGCTGTTTGTATTCACTTATAGTTGAAACTGCAACTGAACAGAAACCTCAACAGAACAGATTGTCGGTTTCTTACCACTGTGACTCGTTTACCATTGTACATCTACTTTTTTGTATAATAACAATAATAGCTGAAGTGCTTGGAGTGTTTCATTAGTAATTACCAGACCAAGAAGTTAATAAACACCTTGGCCTATGGCCTAAACCTGGTTCAGTTATTACTTCGTAAAGCCCAAACACTATAATGTTATTGCTATAGTAAATCCAGACACCGTATAGATGGAGAAGGCTAATTGTATAATCCCTTACATTACTAATGAAAATATTTAACTTTGCTGAAATTATAAACATTGTTCTTTCCAGATCAGCCATGCATCAACAGCTGTGCTCCTTAGTGACAAGCAGCAGTTCCCCTCCTTTCTCCGGACTATGCCAAGTGATGATTTCCAGTTTCATTGTATGGCTCAAGTGGTGGTGAGATTTGGTTGGACCTGGGTTGGGATCCTGAGTGAGGAAACTGATTATGGACAATTTGGTGCCCAGAATCTAAAAGGGGAGCTGGAGAAAGCAGGAGTGTGCATCTCCTTTTCTGAAAGTATCCCAACCACCTACTCCATGGCAAGGATCCAGCACATTGCTGATGTAATCAAGGAGTCCTCAGCGAATGTCATTGCTGTGATATCCTCCGAGCAAAGTGTCACTCAACTGATGGGCGGGCTGTCAAGACACAATATAACTGGGAAGGTTTGGCTTGTTAGTGATGGGTTGGCCAATTCCCCAATATTTTGGAGCAGTGACCACCTAACATTTTTAAATGGTAGTATTGCATTTATGCCTCACAAGGTTGATATACCTGGATTCAAAGAGTTCCTTCTGAATATCCATCCCTCTATGTCTCCAAATGACAGATTTATCAGTGCATTCTGGGAAGAAACCTTTAGCTGCAAATGGCCAACCAGTAATGAGAGAGAAAACACAAACAGTGAGATAAGAAATGAAACAAAGATCTGCACAGGAAGAGAGAGGCTTGCTGAAATGTTGGTTCCATTCTTTGGAGCTCAAAGCTTAGGGTTTGCATATAATGTTTATAAAGCCATATATGCTGTTGCACACAGCCTACATGATATGTATTCATGTAAACCTTGGGAATTACAATCCACAACTGGAATCTGCAGAGATATACATAACTTTGAGCCTTGGCAGGTAGGGATATCATCGTTAGTGCAACATTCAGCAGTGGCAGATGGCACTGTGTATTAAGAATGAACCTATTCTTGGTAAAGTATTATTTATTTATTTGAAATTTGGTGACTGGGCATAGGCACACTGAGTGGAACCTTATTTACAGGTGAGAACTGGGGATATGGGGAAGAAGGGAAATGATACAGAATACATCAAATCAAACACAAAATATGCAACACATTAGTATAAGAAAAAAGAGAAGAGTGCCATTGATTTGGAGAAAAAAACTCAAATTAAGGATGTGTAAAATAACAAAATGTATCCAAAGTAAAAGGTAACAACAGATACTGTAGCATTCTAAGACTAAAGTACAGAGGTAATGAAATGACTGTGGCTGCCATCTATGCATTTATTTGTGATTATTTGACAAGAAAAGACACATTAAGCTGTGACAGCTTGTTTCCAGGTGCATTCAGGGGGATAAATTGTATTGACAGGGGAACTGTTGCCCCTGACACCAGGGTAACTTCCCAGCTTTTTGGTGGTGGTGGTGGTGGGGGCTGCTGTCTATTTTGGCACCCAGCCAAGATGGCCAACCCAGGTGGAGCAAACATAGAAACATTAAATGTGCTGGCAGAAAAGGACCAGTAAACCCTTCAATTCTGCCCTATTTTCCCTGCCTAATACTACATCATGGACTCAACTTGGTCACAGGTGTTCCTCCTTCCTCCCTTACCTCTATTTGTAACATGGCAAAATATTTCTGTGTGAAACCCATGAATTTCATTCCTTGAAATGCATCTTATGACACTTAATGAAGTGGGCATTAATTCCTTAGTAATGCCAGCATCATTATGTAGTTCACAAAGTGTCCACAGACTGAAAGTGACATAATCAGAAGCACACATGCATTGAAAACATCATGGCAAGCAGCCATCGTGCAAAGTAAATACATAGCGCATGGCTGAAACGGAGGAGCAAATGAAATAGCTGCAAAAGAACTATGAGCATATAAATAGTTAAACCATTTACCGAGCCTCCTAGTCTTGATACAGAGCTCAAGAAAGAATTGTTACTGAAAATTGAAATGCAGTAGCCCCATTATCCTGTGTGACAATGTGTCGCATGGAAGTAAAAATGAGTAACAGTACAAAAACAGTGTCGCATAGAAATGTTAAATTACCAGCACGAGTGAATCAATTTTGTTAGGTAAAATCAATATGCTTAATGTTTATTATTAACAACCATAATAGTGGAGAATGTAACAACGTGTACATCATGGAAATACTAGTAAAGAATTTCCTCCCCAACATATGTGAGTCTGTCTCTTTTTGTATTCAAACATCACAACAGTACTATCACATCACATATATTGTGCCATGTAGCAAGTGCATTAATGCTCTCATAGTTGGGCTCTGTTTAGGAATTATTGCCCGGTTGGTGGTTGGAGGCACTTGGCAACCCCCCCAACTGGGCATTAATTCCCTAGTAGAGACCTCCTCTGTCATGCATTAATGCTTAACTTATTATACCTATCTGCCTATCCCATACATACTTGAAACTCCCCACTGTCTTCTCCCACACCAACTCCTCTGGCAGATTGTTCCAGGTAGCCACCACCCTTTCATTGAAGAAGCACTTCCTCACATCCCACTTAAACTCCACCCCATGCTTCATGGCATACGCCTGGGTTCTGGTGCTCCTGCTATCTTGTTCATCTCCATGAGGTACTTATTGGCGTAGCCCATAATGTAAGCACTGGGGAAAGGGCACCTACAATACT
This sequence comes from Neoceratodus forsteri, assembly GCA_016271365.2. Lineage (NCBI taxonomy): Eukaryota > Metazoa > Chordata > Ceratodontiformes > Ceratodontidae > Neoceratodus > Neoceratodus forsteri. The sequence goes on from CM057455.1 coordinate 177,935,630, forward strand.
AGCAACCCCTTCACCAGTGCATTTCAGGGACAGCTAGGTAGGTTAGGGCAGCCGGATAGGGAGGTGGGCAAGTATAGCAACTTCCCAATGCTATATGAATGCATGTGGGGGAGGATTGAGTGCACACAAGAGGGAATGTGCCACAGTGGTTGCTGACCTGACTCCATGGTGATGTGGGTGGGTTGCCGGTGCTGGTCGGCATGGTACAGGGTTTGGGTTTGGGCGCTGGTGCATTTTTGTTGTGCCTTGGCCCAAACCTTTTTTTTATGATTTCACCCCCCCCCCGACATGCAGCCCCCTGCAGTTGAGAATCCTTAGTATGGAGGTGTGGGGGGCAAAGCACCCCATGTGAGGGTGTGGGGGGCACAGCCCCCCGACAGAAAACATTAAAAGTAAGTCCCCAGCACCATTTTCCTGTGCATCGGGGGGTGTTACAGTGCTGAAAAACATTTTAAGCACTGTGAATTCGCGATAATGGTGATCACCTTTAGGCTTTCGCCGGTATCTCATAGAACCCTTATAGGTGTCAGTCATGATCCCTCTTGCTCTTCTCTCCCATAGGGAGTACCTGTTCATCTCCCACAGTGTCTCCTTATATGGTTTCTTGTTCAACCATCAGGGCATTTTAGTAGCCCTCCTCTAGACCACTTCAGCCGTGCCAATGCCCTGGTGCAGGTGATGCTGCACTCTCCAGAACTGGACACAGTACTCCAGGTGGATTCTCACAACTGAATGATACAGAAGTAATACCACCTCTCTTTTCCTGCTAGAGATTCCCTCCAAATGCAGTCTAGCATCCTGCTCACCTTGCCTGCTACCCTCTCACACTGCCCTGCAACCTTGAGATCATTATATTTATTAACCCCAAGGTCCTTTTCACACTTGGGAAATGGAAGTACCCACTCATCGTATACACAGCCCCCAGTTTACCCACCTAGGTGCCTTATTTTACACTTTGTGGCATTGAAACAGCAGGAGAAGAGGATGGTGATGTGCCAGGGAACATACTTTTATCCCTGCTTTTATTACACATGAGGATGAGGAACTGATGGTTGTGGAATTAAATAATGAACATGATGAAAACATGAATGATTTTACTGATATTGCTCTTTGTCAAGAAGAGTTGAAACTGTGTGCTGCAGTGGAGGAACAGACACTTGATGGAAATGGTTCCTTAAAATGAAGTGAAATATCTGAACAAACAAGATTGCCTCCTCAGTTTTCAGAAATCAAAGAGAGCTGCTGACATGTCAGTAAAGCAATAGGGCTGTGCCAACTTCTAAAAGTTCTGCCTTGTGAACTTTATGATTCAAACCACAAAACATTCCACCAAGTTCTGCCTGGTTCTACCAGGTAGAACTGGTAGAACCAGGTTATACCTTTTTCAGGGCACGCAAGTACCCCCCCCACCCCAATAGCTGATTGTTGGCCAGTGTACAATTAATTATCTGATGTCTAGTGCCCCCATATAGCTAGCTGATTACCAGTCCAATGTATAATTATTAAATTCCCTGCTGTTCAGTGGTCCTTCCCTGCCAATAGCCAATCGGTGGCCCATTGTCTAATTAAATACCCTGGAACATAGTGGTTCCACCCACTGATTGCCAGCTGATGTACAATGACATTCCCTGGTGTCTAGTAACCCCCTCCCCCTGCTGATTGCAGGCTTGATGTACAATTAGTTAGCTCCCTGGTGTCTAGTAGTCCCCCTGCCCAACCCAAGCTAGTAGTTCCCCCATCCCACCCACCCACTCACCCTGACCCTGGAGCAGGAAACCAGCACAGCCCTCCCTCTCAACCATGCCAGCCACCCAATTGAGCTTTCAATGAATGAGCACATACTTGTACAAGCATGTGCTCATTCCTGACAGGCCACCAACTTACCCCCATTGATTGAGCTCTTTGAGCTCTGTTGGGGGTGCAGACAGAAGTAGAGGGTTGTTCTGGATGCTGGCTGCAGGGGCAGGATGGGGAAGGATGCTGTGGACCTCCAGAGGGGTCCATAATGCCCATCCCCTATGGCACCCCCTCCATGCCAGCAACCACAGCAACCCACAGATCTTGTCTATTCCCCCCATTGGAGCTCAAAGAGCTCAATGAATGGACACAAGCTGGCAATGAATGAGCGTGTACTGTACTTGTACAAGTACGCGTTCAGTCATTGAGAGCTCAGTTGGGAGGCTGGAGTGGTAGAGATGGAGGGCTGTGCGGGTCACCTGCTACTGTAGATGTTGGGAGAGTGCTGTGGGGTGCACTACCTGCTGGGGTGGGAGGTGGGGGGACCAATAGATACTATGGAATTAATTAATTGTACATCAGATTGGCAATCAGTATGGGGTGGACCACCAGACACCAGGGAATATAATTGTACATCAGATTGTGATCTGTGAGAGAGGGACCACTAGACATCAAAGAACTTAATTATACAATGAGCTGGTGATAGGTTATCAGCCGGGGGGGAGGGGAGGATGAGTGAACCAATGTTTGCAAAAAAACTACAAAGAATTCATGGGTGTTCTTGACCCTTTGAACAGCTGGGGTTTGACCTTTTTTGTATTACAGTCAAGCCAAACTTGCAGCCTTATAAAGCAACTGACAGATGTGGCCTTCTCAGGAACAGCTGAGCAGTTTGACATACTTTCAAGTACAAAGACACTTGAAGTTGTGATAGGGCTGAATAAGGCCCTGTCCCATTTGTTATGCAGAAAGAATTAAAAGCAAGGACCTATTCTAGCCTCTCCTTTTCTTTCTCTGTCTGACTGAGCAATCAAATTTGCTTGTGAGACCTAGAAACTGATCCCCCTGATGGTCTTGTGATTCTCTCTCTCTTGCTTTCTCCCTGCCTTCACTTGCTGTGTCTTACTTTTCTATCTTTTCTTCCCTTTGCTTATCTGTGGTTATGAAAATATATGTGAATCTACATCTGAAACTGGGATCCCTTTGTTTGAAAATGTATATAGTTACATTGTTGAAATTATTGCAAAATGCTATTTGGAACTCAAGGGATTAACCCTGAGATGTAGCACAAGCTAATTTATAGAGTTGTCAACAGGAGATTAGTTCTGGGAAACCGTGTTCTATTTTGTTGCACCTGCAAAGAGATTGACAAAGTTCTAACACATTTTGTGAGAAACTGGGTATCTGTTAATGTGCTCAGGATGTAGAAATTAATTGACAGGCATATATGTCTCATAAAAGAGCAGTAATGTTTGCTAGAGGGAGAGACTGCTTCTTTTTTTTTTGTAATTAAAATTTTTATTGTTCTTTCAGCAATCACTATTATGACCACACAGCCATATTAGTATTACAAAGAAAGCATGAAAGCTCAATACTCACATACAAACTTCGGGCATAATGCTTTCCGACAGAATAACAACAATCAATAATAACTACCCCAAACCCACAACCCTCCCCCACCCCACCCCCAACTGTAAGATATGGAGGGAGGGTACAGAATAACTGTAGCTTAAAGGTGCTTGCTTAAAGAGCCAAATCTTTTAGTTAGACAGTCTGCAAGTCAACAGAAAATGCTCAAACAGACCCCATAAAGAAGCAAAGTACTCTCGTTTACCCCTCATATCTGCTATATGTTCAGCAGGGAAGGCGCCCAGTAACCAAATCTCTGGGGCGTCCAATCTGGGAGAGCCAAGGATAGGGCCCAGCAGGGTACCCACAGATCTCTAAAGCCTTTGAATCTCTGGGCACTGCCATAATAAGTGATACAAGGTTCCATCTTCTCTTTTACATTTCCCACAAAGAGGAGAACTAAGCACACCCCTTCTATATAAATGGGTAGGAGTTAAGTATAGGTGGTGCATAATGTTAAAATGGACCAATCTTAGCCTGTCTTGCTTGATATATCTATACGCTGTGCTCCAAAGAGCTTGCCATACTCTCGAGGAAGCACTAATATTCAGGGCCTCTACCCAATAAAAACATATTCCAGAGGGAAGTCTGTGATCCCATTCTTGGAGAAGTCTGCGAACCTTGGCTACTGCATGCTGTTGCTTAGCTATCATAAAAAGGGTGTGGACATTTATCTTTCCCTCATCAGCTAAACCAACCGAAGAAAAGACCTGAGTCAAAGCCTTGCTGACCTGTAGCCATTTATAAAAATCAATATCTGTAAGACCCCATTTTTTTAGGTCTATCCTGATCCCAAAATCATCTACTGCAATTGCTTATCTGAGGCCAGAAAGCTACAGGAATAGGATATCCGTTAATTTTAATTTGAGGGTTATCTAAAATGGGCTCGGAACCACAAGACCACCAGCGGGCCCCAAAATAACGTTGCAACTGATGATAGGCTCTAAAGGACCATCCCAAAGGATTATCTTTAAAGGATTTGGGTAAAGAAGTCAAAGGGGCGAACAGTAATGCATATAAAGAGCATTTCACCCTCTTCGCCAGAACCCGTTCAATGTCCAACCAGAGAGGGGTATAAGCTGCTCTTGTCTGGTCCCCCTTCCAAAAGGCCAATTTACTAACATGTTGGGCTAGGTAATACATAAAAAGGGAAGGGGCAGCTAATCCGCCTTTAGACTTGGGAGCCGTGAGTTTAAAAAATATGATCGACGGTAGCTTTACTTTGCCACAGAAAGGAATTAAATAACTTCTGTAGCTTCAAGAACCAGTTCTTAGGTAGGTAAGTTCCTAGCATGTCTAAAGGATAGAGAATCTTTGGGAGAACCATCATCTTTATAAGATTGAGCCTACCCCATAATGATAAGGAAACTGAGCCCCATCTCTAAGATCTTCCGAGATCTCTTGCACTATGGGGCCTAAATTATCTCTAAACATTTGAGAAAAATTGCATTGATGTGTATGCCCAAGTATGTAATGGATTTGGTTTCCATGCAACCCTAAATCTTGTAAGTCTGCTCTCCTCATAAGGTGATTTAGAGGGAAGACTTTGGTTTTAGCGCAGTTTAATTTATATGAAGATACTCTAGAGAAGCAAATAACTTTTAGAATAGAAGGAATCGAGGTCCTGGGTTTTCTATATGTAATAGCATCGCCATCTGCGTATGCCGAGCATACATAACTGGAATCCCTATTTGTATGCCTTCATCAAAGGATTCTTCATAAGCCTTTGCAGTAATGGCTCTAAATACAGGTTAAATAATAAAGGGGACAAAGGGCAGCCCTGTCTAGTGCCACACTCCAACTTGAAGGCCGGTGACAGAAAACCATTGCATTTCACCCTCGCCGAAGGGCAAGAATATAGGATTCTGATCCAACTTAGGAAATTTGGGGGAATACTAAAAGCCGAAAGGGAGGCAAATAAAAAAGGCCAAGATGAGAGAGACTGCTTCTGCTGGCATGTTTGTATATTCGTAGTAGAACTGTGCAGAATATAAAATTCTGCCATCAGAATACCTGTGGAATTGCCATTCCAGTGCCACAGAACTTCATGGAATTTGCACAAAAATTCTGTGGAAGTTCACTATATTTTAAAGTTCAGTTATTTCACACTACAGGGGTAGAAATAAGGTATTGCCAATGGGGAGACATGAATATCTCCTGGTCATCGACAATTTTTGGTCAACCAGGAGCTACAGTACTCAGGCCGACCAGGAGCTATTGCCTAAAAATGAAGAAAAAGAGGTCCATATGATAAAAACGTCAGTTATTTATGTGTTTTTTTTTTGCCTTGGCAGGGATAAACACATAACTATAGTTATACTAGGCCAAGCAAGAACATAGTAACCAGGAGGAAGAGAGAACAGAGAAAGCAGAAGACAAGATTTGGGATAGAATGATAGACAGAGACAGAATATGTAGAAGAAGGCAAGCGAGCAAAGGAACAGAGTTACTTAGAAAACCTACTTGGAAGATTAAAGCTTCACAAGGAGACAGACTCTCATTAAATAAAGAATATAAAGTTGTTGGTTGTGAGGTGTCTTTTTTTTGCATATTATTGTACACATTATTTTTTTTTTGTCATTCAAGATTGTGTAATGCAATTCAAGGTATGGGGGAGTCTAACTGCAGTAGTTTAAAACCATGTGAGTATCACAAGCTGCTAATTCCCCACAAAGTATGTCAGTCTTCATCTGAATTTTGTTTGAAATGATGATGGAGGTCCTCCTCATTCTCACTTTCACTAGAAGATGTGATCTGAACTTCTTCCAGTACTGGGACTTTGCTTTGGCCTGGAGAATTGCGAGGTTTTGCTTCCAACCTACATTTTGTTTTTACAAACCACTCTTTTACTGATGGTGTGCTACAAAAAGTTTGTGGTTCAGGGCCCTCCATGGAGTTTAAAAGTAAGTCTGGTATTGTGCTGGTCTTCAGGGTAGCTCTCCAGTCATAAACAATTATTTTCATAGCTGAAAATGCTCTTTCTAGTGTAGCATTAGATATTGGATATACTGTTACTATGGCTATGACATGAAGAATGTTGCTGAAGTATTGATTTTTTTCTGGAAGATTACATGCCATACCTCAAGGAATGAGAGCTGCTTGTGATACTTGCTAATATTCTGTTTTAACATTTTCCATTCTGTCATTGCAGTATGCACATTGCATCCATTCTGCAGGAGAGAGGTGGTTAATAAGAAACTGGATCTCCTCATTTCCAAATTCAGAAAGCTCATTAGAATTGTCAGGCCAATTTGCTGGGTCAATGACAGTGCCATTCGTTAACAGTGGGTCTTCTGCAAAGCCCAAGAAGCTCTGGTTGAGAACATTCATTCACTGTTTACAGTCACTTCAGGTTCCTTTGCAAGGGCTGAAGGAGCATCTCCTATTGCCCCTTGGAGCACAATTTCTTTGAACACTGCTGTTTCTTCCTTATTGATAACCACTTTTCTCCTGAACTTGGCCTGTGTGGTTCCATCCTCTTCCGTTAAATTTTCCATTTCCAAGAGTACTGTACTTACAGTGTCCATTAAAATGGGAAGGGATATATGGGTATCTTGAAATGCACGAGAAACTGTAGAAAGACCTGTGAGCATGTTAAAGTAGAAGTGTGAGAGAAGCAGAAATGTAACATTGCATATTTGTTTTCTAAACCCCTTAAGTTTCGCCTTATCTGTTGGTGGAATATCCAGTCTGGTGTCAGACACAAGCTTATCCCAATGGGCCAGTATACTGCTGAAATTATGAAGCATAGCGTGGAGAGAATCCTTTTTATGTGAGAGTCATCGTGTTCCTTGTGATTTTTTAAATGTGATGCAGGGGGGTTTGATTGGCTTCAGCCACTCTTTTTAACTCTCTGTAATGTTTTCGGGAGTTCTCATAAAAACAGAATATTGAGATCAGTATGTTGTCAATGGACTGGGAAAAATAGGTGTCTTTAAAAGCATCTTCAGCTGCTAATTCAAGCCTGTGCAAAACACAATGAATGGCAAGAAGCCATATGCAATCTTCTTTCAATAATGCCTTCAAACCCTTATTACTACCAAAATTGATGGACGCACCGTCTGCTCCTGTGCCAATGCAGGATAACTGTTTTAGGTCAACCGTTTCCTGTCCCAACAATTGAGAATATGCAGTAGTCATTGCAGACCTCAAACACCTTGCATCAGCAGACTTGACATCAATTAATCCAAAAAACTTCATAGTAGGTTGCCCATCCTCCAGAATTTTGACATAAACTATCTTCGTCTCCGTAGTGGTTCTGTTAGTTGTCCCATCCATAAAAATTGAATAATATCTGTATGGAATTGTTTCTCCTGTGAAATGACTCACAATTGGTTTTCTTAAGTGATTGGCAATAGCTGTGATGAATGTAGCACACGCTTTCTCATTGGCATAAGCATCACCAAGTTCAACACCATGTCTCTTTTCCTGTGATATTAGTCCTTTGAATATCAGGAAGGGATCATCTTCTTTGGCCAGGTAGTAGTCAATATCAAAAGGTTTCTCTAATTTGTATAGAGATTTTTTATTCATTTTTAATATGCATTTCTCAATTTCACCACCTGAGGGTATATTAGCAGCAAAAGCAGCAGCAATTGCTTGTCTATGGCCTTCTGGTACAGCATGCCTCTTACAGTTTGTTTTTTTAACATTGTTAGTTCTAGTGATGTACGAATGCAAATTGCTCATTTTACTAGCTCTAGTTGCCCACTTTTTTAATACATCTGGTTTCTCTCTACAAAACTTACACCAAATCTTGGTTGCAATACCATCTTTTGTGGTTTTATGTGATAAGGGCCCATCTAAAATAGCACCGCCCACAATGGAGAGGGGGAAAGGGCAAAGGCCGCAAGGGCGACTGTTCAAAGATGCCGACTGGCAGAAAGGGCGACTGCAGCAGGAGGCAGATGGAAGGGCACTGAGCACACAGCATGCCCCATAAGACAGAGTGGGCAAAGCACTCAGCAACATGGGCCACCTGAGAAGGGTACCACAGAGAGAGAGAGAGAGAGTGGCTGGGTGCGTGAGCGACAGGCACCGCCAGGGATGGTGAAGGGCAGGGCATGGCAACAGGAGATGCATGGCAGCGGAAGGTGGCTGGCACACAGGGTGCATGGCATATGGGCATGTGCAGTGTGAAGGGTGGATGTGCCATACACCAGAGGACAGAGCCCGGGGGCACTGCAACACCTCACTATTCAGAGGCCGGCGGCTGGCAAGGGGGCCACAGGGGCAGACAGCATGTGACAGAAGTGAGTCCACCACTGTCATCCATACAGCTTCCTGTGCCTGTGCAGTTCCCTGTGGCATCTTCTTGCTATGTGGTGCCCTTTGCGGTACGTGTCAGTGACTGCTTTGGGACGGGAGCTCAAATTGCACTGTGCCTGTTTGTGTGCTTGGTCCAGCCCTGTTGCAGCGGGGTGGTGCAGGCTCATACCGCTGCCCCTCTGTCCTGTTTGCCACCAGTTTAGCCTGTCCCTATGTACCCCAGTGGTGTTGCCTCCACCTGTGGTGTCTCCTGGTTGCTCGTCCTTTGCCTCATACTGCCACTGCTTGCCACGGCCAGCTGTGTGAGCCATCCTGTGCTCACTTAGTTGTTGTGGCTGTCTGTCAGAGGTGCCTCCTCTGTCAATGGGCCTGCTGGGGCTTGCAGTCCTGCTGCAGGATTCTGTTGGAGGTGCCCTCACAGAATTGCAGAGAGTTTTGCTCACTTACTCTGTGTCTGTCTTATGGAGCACTTGCCCTTTCTGTAGCAGTGCTTTAGAACTCACCCCCAGAGACCGCACCATTCTTAAGGTGTTCTTCATGGCTGTTACTTCTTTTGCTTCAAACTGTAGCCATGTCAAATCTGGATTTTCCTTTTGGCACTGCCATGAGCGCACTGCGGATACATGACAGGAATGGGCCTGCTTTTCTTTTCCTTAGTTGTGGTAGCAGCCTCACTGAGAGTACTATCTGGTGTTATGGTCAATGGCATCAAAGAGAAGGATGGTTGTCCTGTTTCACCTGGTCCAGGCTGCTTACGTTTATGTGAAGCGCTGAATCCAAAACTTAGAAGTGACATGATTACAACCACAGGAAGGAGATAGGTTGGGCCTTGATGTATTTAATTAACTTAGAAATGTTAAGTACAACAGCAGAACATGATGAACTGAGATGTTATTGCAGTTCAAGGACATAGAGGGTATAATAAAATGAAGAAAACGACTTCACTGGCTCTTTTTTTGTTAAACTGCAATGCAGAATTTTTTTTTTTATCAAGGTTATATAACAGTTACCAAGCTGACCACAAGGCTAAAATTAACCTTGTAATGTAGTCGTGCTAATGCTCAAAGGGTCCTGGAACCCCTAATCAAGCTTGATCATTTTTTTAATCAAGGTACAGCAGTTAACAAGCACTGACCACAAGGCTAAAATTAACCTTGTAATGTAGTTGTGCTAATGCTGACAGGCTCCTGGGACCACTAATCAAGCTTGATAATTTTTTTTGTGATGGTACAACAGTTAATAGGCAGATCACAAGGCTAAAATGAACCTTGCAATATAGTTGTGCTAATGCTGACAGAGTCCTGGGACCACTAATCAAGCTTGAATAATTTTTTTAATCAAGTTACAACAGTTAACAAGCACTGACCTCAAGGCTAAAATGAACCTTGTAATGTAGTCGTGCTAATGCTCACAGGGTCCTGGGACCACTAATTAAGCTTGATAGTTTTTTAATCAAGGTACAACAGTTAATAGGCAAACCACAAGGCTATTGAGCCTTGTAATTAGTCGTGCTAATGCTCACAGGGTCCTGGGACCACTAATCAAGCTTGATGATTTTTTAATCAAGGTACAACAATTATCAAGCTGACCATAAGGCTATTGAACCTTGTAATTAGTCGTGCTAATGCTCACACAGGGTCCTGGGTCACTTAGAGAAGAAGAGATTTTTTGTAATCAAGGTACAACAGTTACCAAGCTCAGACCACAAGGCTAATCATCTTCTAATTAGTCATGGTACTCTCACTGTGGGTCCTGGGATCACTAGCCAAACTGGCAATAGGCTAGCGTAGGCTTTATTTAGCAAAACAAAATTTAAATCTGCTCTCTCCTAGTTCCCTGCTTCAGGCTCTTGCTGATTTATTGACTGAACTAAAAGGCAGTTTATGATAGAAGTACACCCCCCTTTCTGAACAATGAGTTTAGTTTTGTTTTTTCAGGAAGTACAAAAAAACAAGAAAATTCACAGTCATGGTTAAGGGAAGATGTGCCTTTTAGGTTACAGCAAGTAAGCAAGAGGGTGCTTTTATTTAGTCACCTGTCAGACAGAATTAAAAACTAATTTCCCCTGCTTTTTGCACAATGCTAAGACAAAGGTCTCTATTCTCACTCTGAAAAAAAAAGAAATGTGCTTCTCCCTTCAGTTTGATGACTTTGATATTGAAAAAAGTGAAGGCTATTAAATTAGGCAGACACTAGTCTCTAATCAATTGAAAAGGCAATTAAACAAGTTTATTCAGAGATCAACTCTCTCCTCCCTGCGTATGTATTGCAGTCAGCTATTAGAAAGTGATACTAAAAGGCAGAATAATACGAGCTTCAGTTTAGTTTGTCTTCACTAACTGATAGAATGTCTGCTCTCTCCCCTCCCCCTGAGCAATTTATTTTCAGTATTTCTCTCAGAAAGTTAAAAGTGATATAATCAGAAGTAGGTTTCCCCTGATAAGGGCTGCTGAGATTACAGCACTACTGTGCCTTTTCTATACAAAAAACATATGGGTATTTGACCAACAGATTCATTCTTAATATAGTAATAAAACAATCCTCTCTCTAGCATTTCTTTTCCAGCTTTGCTGCCACAAGGCAATCTGCTTACAGTATGCCTTCCATCTGTCCTGCCCACCAAACACTGTGATTGCCTGAAAGATCTATGACAGATCCCGGTGCACCAATCAGTCACTGCCACACATAAAATTTCTGAGACACCCCCCTCTCGACTGGTTAGTGCATTTGAGACCATGTGATGCAGCTAAGAACATGCCATCCCCCAACCCCCACCCGCTGTGAGCTTGACTCAAATGACACACAACTAAAATGTCATGTGGTCAGTAGCACTATCTCTAAACAGCCACTTGATCTAACCTCCAGTCATCAGTTCATTACATGCTGACAAAATCTTTATTACTATAAAACGTCTTCTTCATTCACATATTCAGTACGTGAATGAAAGAACAAGACATTTCATAAAAATAAAGGCCTATTGGCATGTAAAGAACTCTTGATGACTGGAGGTTAGAGCAAGTGGTTGTTACTAGAATGCTGCTGACAACATAGCATTTCAGTCATGATATTTCCTGTTGTCAGCTCAAATCCAGAGCAACTGTACACAAGGAGACCCCCATGCAGAAAAGAAAAGTTTTGATGCTGCTCTGCAGGTCAACAAGCCACACTCGGTCTGAATAGGAGTGATCGTATCTCTGATAGGCACATTACAAGTCAAATGCAGTCATGGCTACTTCCTTTAAAAGAACAAAGAATGGTTCTCCAGCAAACAATTTATATCTGGGCATACTATTTACGTCAAGAACGCATCTCAGATGTGGTTCTGTGTATGCCCAGATATAACTGTTTAAGGACAACATGATCATTCAGTGTCTTTTAAAAGAAGTAGCCACAGTGATCTCACTTGTCTTTTTGTGCTGATCGTGATTCAATCACAGAATTGTACCATTTTAGTAAGTCTGACTTGGTGTCTCTGTTTCATTTGGCAGACTGAGACAGTGCATGATGTCATACTGTAGTGTAGGTCTCTGAGTAAGTCTCACTAAGCTGCTGTTCCTAATGTGAGCCAGGCACCGACTGCTGGAGATTTGGGAACCACTGCCAAAGCTGTTAAATGTGCACTGACTAAACTCTGTTCCTCTTCTCCCCAGGTTACCCACCCTCTGTCCGTTTACTCTGCCCTTCTCCTCTGATTCTAGCAGTTCAGTTGGGAGAACTGTAATTTCTTTCCTCTCCCCTTAGCTACCATCTGTTGGTTTACTCCACACGCATCCTCACAATCAGCCACACAGAGTGCTTCATTTGTCTCCTCTCACATGCCCTCTGTCCAATTTCGCCCTCTTACCTACCCTCCTGCTCAGAACTGGCACTCATTCACCTCTTTCAGACACTAGAGGCATTTCCCCACCCTTCCGTTTGTTTCCCCAGTCCTCTGGAGTTTCTAGCCGCTCCCCTGCAAATCAAGCAATCAAGTGCCATCGGGAGCGCCACAGCTTCTTACTCGCACATAGAAGCAGGCGCTATTCTTGCATTCAGCTGCGCTATTTGGCACCCAGCGCCCCCTTATGTCAAACCCTGCACTAATGTTAAAAGTGCACATCTGACTGACACCAAATTTAGTATGTGAATGGGTAACGAATGCATACATCAGTGTACCAAATGCAGTAGTTGTTGGCGAAAGGGGGTAGCTTAAAAGTGGTCAAACATTTAATCAAAATTTAATTTTCAATTTTTTCAATCTAATTTCAAAATTTCTTATCCACATTTTTCCACAGTTTCAGGATTTAGAGAAACATAAAGCTTCGGTATGTGCACCATGTTTCAAGTCTCTAGCTTCAAAGGAGGCTGAGTTATAGGTAGCCAAACATAATGCCAACATTTAGATTTCTGTTTTGTTAGTATAATTTTGATAGTATTCATTGAAATTTTATAAAATGTTATAGGTATACAGGTTATCTCCACATTTATATATGTAGATAGATGCCCATTTATAACTTCAAATGGGACTGAGTTTTGGCATGCCAAACATGTTACTAACAATTTAAATTTCAGTTATTTCCCTCTAATGTTACAGCAACATATCCAAATTTAACCCGATTTAAAACATTTAAACTGCTATACCACATGGATATTTCTGACAAACTTCATATTTATAGCTGTAAATGGGACTGAATTAAAAGCTGTCAAACTTTCACTACATTTTAAAATTAAATTATGCAAGAATGTAACATATTAACATAGTAGATGGTGGCGGATAAGGATTGCTAGGCCCACATAGTCTGCCCATGTACAGTAAACTGCAAATTTCTAAATGAATGAAACTTTAAAACTATGTAATGTAATGTCATTAAATTTGGCAGGTTCTTAGACCTTATAAGGAAAATGTGTGTGCCAATTTTATTAATTGCTTGCTGCCAGAAACTGCAAAATAGTATCTATACTTCAAGTCAAATTCCCAATGGCTCATTGTGAAAATTGTGTAATTTCATGAAAATTGCATAAAATTGGAATTTACTAATTTCACTCAGCTTTGTCTGGGGTATTCAAATTAAAGGATAGGAGTACAAGAAGCAAGTAGTGCAGCAGATCACCAGATTCAGGAGATAGATGCATAGCTTCACCAAGAAATGGACAGCTTAAATGGGCAGCACACCAGTGGTAGAACCCTTCCCCTCTGCAGTTGGAGCAAGGAAGCACAGAGTGTTAACAATTCCAACCTGAATGCAGGATATAGAAGGTTCAAACCCAGTAAACCAATGATCCCAGGAGCCTGACATGCAAGTCTAGGACTTAAGAGTTACTCGAAAAGATTTAGTGGAGAAAGACAATATCTGGGGCACCAGGAGTACAAATTCTGGCTATTCCAACAGGTTACTTTGATAGGAAATGGGATAGGTGACTCTTATTTTAAAAAATGCTGTCACAGTAAAGATCAAAGGATATCAGTGGGATCAGCAGGTCTACTGAGTCAATCTGGGTATGCTGGGGGTGGCAAAATAGTCACCTAGACAGGAACAGCAGGACTGCAAAAAGCCCAACCCAGCTTATCAAATGAAGTACAAATATGTTCATTGTGAGTGTTAAATTCCACAAAAAGGATTCTGGGTGTTTCATCTATATGCTACCATAAATATTTGAGAAAATGTTGCCAGTTATTATTTGTGTTTTTTTCACAGTAAATGTAAAACTTCTAAACCAATGTTTCCACTTGTGTTAGACACCAGGGGCCTTATATTCAAAAACAGGCAAAGAAGAGAGCAGTTATTTTCATTGTGCCCTGCAGTTGCCCAGGTATCCATAATGCTATATTCAGTGGAATAGTGCAGCAGCACTGTTTGACTGAATATAGGTCACTGTGGCTCATCACTAAGCCACTTTGCACTGGGCAGACATGGCTCCCAAAGCAGGGCATCATAATGGCCTACATCTATGCTAAATTTCCAGTATTAAAATTGATCCATACAAATGAGCTCATTAGGCATGCAAGACACTAAGGGACCATTTGCATGACCATTATGGGCTCATTTGCATGGGTACCCTGGCAATGTATTGTGATTCTGCCCCCCCCACCATTTGCCTGGTTCATGAGAGCTATCTCTGGTGCAAGTGATCCCCATTGCCAATGGTCAATCTGATGTATAAAAGGAAACTTTCCCTGGTGTCTGGTGTCCCCAATCACTTGCCTGTTGATTATAATCCAACTTTAACCTGGTATCTGGTGCCCCAACCCACTCTCATCCATAACCAATCAATAGATTATATTTCCTGGTGTCTAGCCATTCTTTCCCCACACCTGCACCCATGACTAATCAATAGATAATATTCCCTGTAGTCCCTCCCCCTCCTGCATCCATACACATTCAATAGACATTATTCCCATGTGTCATGTCAGCCCCCCATCCTGATCCTCTGTATTGTAAATGAACACCATGTTCTGGTGTCCAGTGATTCCCCCATCCCAATTTCCTTTAAAATAAATTGAACCCATTCCTGGAGTCTAGCAGACTTTGACCCCCCACCCTAGCAGGTAGTGCCACACCACCACCCTCCATCCTGACTCAAGCCAGCCACCAGTACAGCTCTCCACTCTCCACCATGGCTGTCCACCGACTGAGCAGACAATGAGTGTGTAGTTGTAAAAGCCTTTGTTTTGTAAAGCCTCACCTTGAAAAAGTATTAAATATTATTTAAGAAATTGGCATTTCTTGAGGGAGAGGGTGCTGCTGTATTACTTACTGATTTTAACTAATAAATGTTTTTTTAGTGATATCTACCTCAAAAGGTTTCTTATAGTATGTAAGTATACCATGATGCCTGACTTTTGCACTGTTATGTTTTTAAATCATGGCTCCAGCAATGTTTTAAGTGACCACCTCCTCAATTCACTTTTTAATTTACACATGTCTAGCTCCAAAGGTGCCAAATATATGCAGATAACATTTTTCATGAAATTTTCTGCAAAAAATAAAATGACATATTTTGAGCACATATAATTTTGAGACGATACACTCTAATGTCATGAACTTTGGCACTTTTTTAGAACACCTAACATCAAGTAATCATGCAAAATTTAAGATCGTTGGCCTAATAGATGGCTGAGATATATGCAGATCAACAATTTCATGAAATTTCCCTCAAAAAATAAAATGACAGATTTTGAGCACCTATTCTTTTGAGACATCCTAATGTCATGAAATTTGTACAATATTACAACATCTATGAGCAAGTAATGATGCTAAATTTCAGATCTATGGCCCAATAGATAGCTGAGCAATATGCAGATAACAATGTTCATGACATTTTACACAAAAAATAAAATGACACATTTTGAGAACCTATAGTTTTGAGACAATCCCATCCTAATGTAATGGTATTCTGATTACTATTAGAGCTCCTTCCAGAAAGTAGGCATGTCACATATCAGCTCTCTCGCACAATAGGTGGCCAAGTTATAACTAAACTAATACATTTTGAACATTCCACAGCATTCCTTTGGAATCCCGCAAAATGTCTTGGAATTTCAATAAATTGAATTGAAATTTGATGAACTTGACATTTTCTCATTCCGCACAGGTCTATATTGCAGTAAACCAAGTTAAAGGCTACACATGAGATCTTGCATGCTTCTCAATCATGGAATAATAATAATAAACTTTATTTTTATGGCCCCTTTCAAAAGACCAAGGCGCCAAACAGATTTTAAAACACATCATACAGCTCAGTGTCATAAAATTTAAAACTACAATAAAACCACTGATA
Organism: Neoceratodus forsteri; assembly: GCA_016271365.2. Lineage (NCBI taxonomy): Eukaryota > Metazoa > Chordata > Ceratodontiformes > Ceratodontidae > Neoceratodus > Neoceratodus forsteri. The sequence goes on from CM057455.1 coordinate 177,952,022, forward strand.
CAATCAGAAAGAGAGATTAACCACCGAATGCTTGCCTCCACAGATACGTTTTCAAGGCCTGTTTAAATCCTTCCATGGTCACGCACTCCCGTAACTGATGGGGTAGAGAATTCCAGAGGGTAGGGGCCACAAACATAAATACTCGGGCCCCAAAAGATTTTAAACTCACCCTCGGGATCTCTAGAAACCCCTCATCACCTGGGAAACAAAAACCTAGGGAAAGATTACACAATGGCGGTGAGGTAGTAACAACAACAAAAACAGAAAGGGACCTGGGAGTAACTATATCAGATGACCTTAAGGTAGGCAAGCAATGTGAGAAGGCAGTAGGGAGGGCTGGGGGATACTGGGATGTATAGAGAGAGGCATCACCAGCAGAAAACAGGAAGTTGTTATCCTGCTGTACAGACAGTTGGTGAGACCTTATCTGGAGTACTGCATCCAGTTCCGGAGACCCATCTCTGCAAGGACATAGACAGGATGGAGGCAGTTCAGAGGAGGACAACTAAAATGGTACAAGGTCTGCAAGAGAAGCCATATGAGGTGAGACTAAAGGAGCTTAATATGCATACCCTTGAGGAAAGGAGGGAAAGGGGGGACATGATAGAAATGTTTAAGTACCTCAGTGGAATCAACAAAGTCCAAGAGGGTACCATCTTTCAGAAAAATAGATGTGCAAGACAAGGGGACACAATTTGAAGATAGAGGGGGATGGCTCAGGGGCAATGTGAGGAAGTATTTTTTCACAGAGAGGGTGGTGGACGCATGGAACAGCCTTCCTGAGGAGGTTGTGGGGTCTAAAACTGTGGAATGCATTGGACAGACATCAGGCAATGTTTGTGGTGGGTAGAAAGAAATAGGCTGTTGGTTAAATAGGATCTGCTGCTTATCATCTAGGTAAAGAAATGGGCAGACTAGGTAGGCCAAGCGGTCCTTATCTGCAGTCAAAGTCTATTTCTATGTTTCTATGTTTCATCAGCTGAGCATAGCGATCTCCCAGGGTGGTAAGAAACCAGGAGCTCTTTCAAGTAGTCCAAGCGCAGTCCATGTAGGGCTTTAAAAGTCAGAAGACTGACTTTAAAGGTGATCCACCACTGAACTGGAAGCCAGTGCATTCTGCGCAGCACTGGCAAAATAAGGCTAGACCAAGAAGTTTCTGTCAAAAGCTAGACTTCTGCATTCTTCACCAGTTGCAGGCAGCAGATGTCCACCCCAGGTAGCCCTAGGTAAAGGGAATTGCAATAATCTATGCACAAGGGCACAAAGGCGTGGACCAGCGTAGGATGGTCACCAGATGGAACAACGTGTTTAATCCTGGAGGTATTCCTCAGATGATAGAAAAAACATTTGATGATGGTAGACACCTGAGAATGCAAGGTAAGCCCTTCATTAAAAATTACCCTCAGGTTCTTCACCTGTTCAGAGGTCAGGAGTGATAAGCCCCCAAGGTATAACCCTGAGGGCAAACCAACCCCCAAACCCCCTATCCAGTGCACTGGATCCACAACCAGCACCTCAGTCTTATCTGAGTTCAACTTCAGCCAACTCAAATCCACCCACTCCTGGATTTCTGTGAGGCAGTTATTAAAAACTGAAAGAGCTCCATCCTGGTCAGGTGCAAAAGAAAGGTAGAGCTGGGTATCTTCAGCATAGCAGTGAAACCTCAACCCATACCTTCTTACAATGTCTCTGAGGGGCAGCACGTACACTGCAAACAACATGGAGGACAATACTGAATCCTGAGGAACCCCGCAAGACAGAGAAACTGGGTCTGAGGAATAAACCCCAGACACAACTCTCTGTGTTCTTCCGGTGAGGTAAGATGTAAACCACCTGAGAACTACACCAGATAATCCACAGATGAACCTCAGATGGTTAAGTGGTTAAGCAACACCCCATGGTCCACAGAGTCAAATGTCAATAAGAGATCTAGGAGAACTAAGATAGAATGGCTCTTCCGATCTCTCGCCATCAGGAGATCATTGAGCACCTGAACCAGTGCTGTCTCAGTACTATGCCTCTTTTGAAAAATGGACTGGAGGGGTTCATAGATGTCATGGATGGTCAAATGGTTCTCCAGCTGTATGGCCACTAGGTTCTCAATCATTTTTCCTAAAAAGGGAAGATTTGAGATAGGTCTGTAGGTCACATGGCTGTCAGGGTCCAAAGAAGCTTTCTTCAGGAGGGGTGTTACCACTGCTTCCTTCAAGGAGCTAGGAAACTCACCTGTTTCCAAGGAGCACCTGATTATCTGTGCAAGAACTGGACTGATGGAATCAATACAACCCAAAATCAAGGAAGTTGCTCCAGGATCCAAACTACAGCATGTAGGGTGCATACTCTGGAAAATCCGCATGACATCCATGAACTCTGGTCAGCTGAAGGTACTCCAGGAAAGCTTAGTAGCAGCAGCCACACGCTGGTCCAAAGCAACACCCTTAGAGTGTGCTAGCTGGAGTACTGCCCTGATGTTGGCCACCTTATTTGCAATGCCCAACTCTATTGCTGCACTGTTCCAGTGACGCCCCTCGACAAAGGTCACCAGAGGAACGGCAAAGGGTGTGCTCCATGTCCCATTCAAAAGAACATGCTTTGCTCAGCAGTCACTCTCCTACTGTGGCCCCACGTGGCTTAACGAACTCCCCTCTACCGCACTGAAACACACAAAAATAGGCCCTGTAAAAAGAGACCTGTTAACCCTTTTGGCAGAAGACAACCAGTGTGGCTGCAACCACTATTCGCAGACAGCCATGATAACCTCCCCCTTCTCACCCCCACCCCTTCTCCTGTGCTCCTGCACCCCCTTGACAAAGCCCCTTGGCGGCTGTCCCCATTTCCAGCTCTGCCTCGCACCCCTTTTCCAAAATATGACAAAGCCCCCTCAAACCACTCCTCCCAAACATCCGGCTAGATTCCATGAGGCCTTCTTTTAAGACCTAACAATGCAAAATTAAACAACTTACCAAATGCACTTCTACTACCTGTACAACCTAGGAAATGCAATTGACTACTTGCCTGCATGTACAGCCTGTCAGTATTCTGTTATCAGCAAACAGCATCAGCAATGCCCATCAAACTCACTCTGGAGGAAGTACTGCTCCCCCTCACATTGACCTTAAACTTCTGTCCCTCACTCTGGAGGAAGTACTGCTCCCCCTCACATTGACCTATAACTTCTATCCCTCACTCTGGAGGAAGTACTGCTCCCCCTCACAAAAATGTTCAATCTCTCCCTCTGCTACAGCCAATTCCCTAGGAAATGGAAAGCTGCAGTTGTCACTCCGGTGCACAAAAGTGGTGATAAGTCACTGCCTGGTAACTATCGCCCGATATCAATACTACCACCTCTCTCTAAGGCCCTTGAATGCTTGGTGGCGGACCAACTTTCAGACTTCCTGGAAAAGCACAACATCCTATGCACTCAGCAGCATGGATTTAGGAAAGGGCACAGCACATCGACTGCCCTACTTGAATTCTCAGGAGCAATCCACAATGCCATGGACAAAGGAAACCTAACTGGAGCAGTCTACATTGATTTAACCAAGGCATTTGATACAGTTCACCATGGCCTACTTATCAAACAACTACTATCCCTAGGGCTCTCGCAGGGTCCTGGTGACTGGGTAAAAAATTACCTTGCTCAGTGCTCTCAATCTGTAAAAGTAGCTGGAGTTCTCTCAGACTCAAAACTGGTTCGCTCAGGAGTTCCCCAGGGATCCATCCTGGCCGCCCTCCTTTTCAGCCTTTTCCTAAACTCCCTCCCCAAATCCTGCCCTGAACAAATAATCCTCTGTACCGACGATGCCGTGATTCTTGCCACTCATAAAGATCCGAACCTCTTATGCCTCAACCTTCAGCATTCTTTTTCCAAAGTTGAGATGTGGTTCCTTGAACATAAGCTGGTTCTAAACCACAATAAAACTAAATCCATGCTCTTCTCTAACCCGCAAAACAAGAAACGGCAAGTCCCACTCACCATTAATACATACCTAGGAAATACCATTGAACAAGTGCCAATTTTCAAATATCTTGGAATCAACTTTGATCAAGGCCTAACCTTTGCAACTCACATTGATAGTACAGCAAAAACTATTAATCATCGAATTGAGATTCTGTATTGGAACCGACAGCTTCCTACCCATTCTGCACTGAGGATTGCCATCCAATACTCTATCATTTCAGTCGTTGATTATGGCTTAATTATATACGGATCTGCCACTACTACAGCACTTAGTCGCATTACACCATCCCTAAATAAGGCCTGTCGGTTGCTCACTGGTGTACACCGACGTACCCACACATATGAACTCTATGCTGACTCAGGTTGGTTGCAACTCTCAAACCGGATAAAGTACCTTACCTGCCTGATGGTGAAAAAATCCACTCTGGGCCTCACTCCACCCTGTATCCAAGACCTGTTATGCCCAAGCGCTAGCACCCGTTTTACCAGAAGATCAGAACACCAGCCTCTCCAAGTCCGCTGATGCCGGACTTCTCAGGGACAAAGATCATTTGCCTATCATGCCCCCAGCTGGCTAAATGCCCTCAGCACTCATATTACTGCCTCCACCTCTCTAGGTATTTTAAAATCAAGGCTTTTCTCTCACCTTGCCACCTCCAGGTCCTGTGACTGCCCTGATTAAACCTCCTGCTTTCTCACTACCCACCCTGTCCCGTTATTTGACAAAGACATGTTTGGGAAACCTTTTCTCCTGCTATTGTCTGCTCCCCACACCTTTTACTTACCCTCTCTGTTCTGGACTTTTTCCCTATTTGTTTCTCCTAATCTGGCATGACCTCTTTCTTGTAATAATAATGTGATTATTGATATCTCATGTCCTTTTGCACAAATGATTTGATATGTATTTGTATATGTTTTCTTGCTCTTGACACAACACAAATTGTTGTGTTATCTATGTAACCTTTTGTACTGTACCTAATTGACGTGGAACATTTGTAAAACAGCCTCTGGCTCAAAGGTAGTAATTTCTAGAACAATAAACTAAACTAAAACTAAACTAAACTACCACTGTATTCTTGTCTCTCCCACTAATGAAATGTAACCTTGTAAATTCGTTCTGTCTGTTTGAAATGTAACCTTGTGAATTGTTCTGTCTGTTTGTTATACCTGACATGGAACCTTTGTAAAAGAGCCTGTTGGCTCAAAGTTGTTAATCTGCAAATGAAATAAATAAATAAAATGAAAAGAATTGAGCAAGTTCATCACATTCTACTTGCGAAAAGGCTTTTCACATTTGTAGGCAGGCTGGATTGCACAGTCTGTCCACAGTGCAAAAAAGTTGAGCTGGTCGATTCTGAGTGACAGCAATCTCCATGGACAAGAATTCTGCCTTCTTATGGGAAATTGCAGATTGATAGACTTGATAATACTCCATCAATTTAAGGTGGTAATCATCAAGGGAGGATCTCGGCGCACGCTCTAACCTTCGTCCTAGTCATCACATCACCCTCAAGGTCCCATCAATCCATGGGGACCAAGGGCGAAGGGAGAGAGGATGAACACAGGTGGGAGCAATGACATCCGGGGCCACTGATATAGCTCTATTATAGACTACCACAAGGGCCTCTGCATCACTAATTGCTACTGGTAGGGACGATAGGTCAAGTACCTCCACCAGGCCTTCAGAGCTAATACTTCGTAAAAGGTGATATCTGATCATCTTCACAGCAGTAGGCCTACAAAGAGGGGCACTAAAACTAAATCCCACAGTGTAGTGATCGGACCATGCAACTGGTTCCACCCCCAAGTCAGAGGCCTTGATCCCCAGGAGGAAGACTGAGTTAAGGGAGTGACCGTGTTTATGGGTAGCAGTGGTAACTATTTGTGTAAGGCCCAGAGGTAACATTAACTGAAGGAAGTGTTGTCCAAACGGCGCAAGTTTGTCTTCGACCCAGGAGTTGAAGTCACCCAGAACCATCAGTCTGGGCAACTCGAATGCCATGTCTACTACAAAGTCTGGCACTTCCTGAAGGAAATGCTTCTCATCTCTGGGTGGACAGTAGATGAGATCTAGCTTACAATCTACACCTCTACCATGGTACACTTGAATGACTCAGTCTGTTCAACTGGTAAACTAACAAGGTTAAGTTTGGTCTTGGAACAAACTAACATACTGCAACACCCCCCCCCCGGCAATCCAATCCCAGGCGGTGAATCACCGAGTATCCAGCTGGAGTTAGGGCCTCCAAGATAGCACTAGAGTTCTCATCCAGCCAGGTCTCAGTGATGCAAGCCAGATCTACCATTCTTACAAGATCTGCAATAATTACAGTCTTGTTTTTAATGGACCTGGCATTGCAAAACACTGCCTGAGTTGGATGAACCTCCAAAGCTGCCTGAACCACCTGCCCACCAATATTGGTAGTGCCCTTGGGTATGGAAAACAAACATGGTGAACCATGTTCTTGGTTCTATTTCACCCCAGGGCATCTCATGGATCTCACTACCCCAATGCGATGGTCCTGCTCATTCACCCTCCACTGTTCACGACCCCCAGTCCCCCTCCTCCCCTTACAAGCAATACCCAGTGCCCTACAGCACTGGTATGTTGTAAATTGCAATGAGGGAGGAAAAAGGGACTAAGAGTGTGGATAGCAGAGGGTGAATAGTGCACAACCTTGGGGGTGGGCCTCCAACACATTCTGGCAGTCAATTTATCAACAACTCTCACTTAACTAATTACCAAAACAGAATTAAAATACCTAGCCTACACATTCAGTGAGCTATGATACATTAAAGCAATAACATTTAAAAGTCATAAAACCCTTCCAAAAGTGGTTGGATATTTCAGTCTAAAACACCATGTCTCAGATGGAAGAGATTAGTCTGAGTGGACAATACCAATCCAAGAAAAAGAGATAATATACCAGTCAGCAGACAAAATCCCACTTTAAAGGCTTTAAGTCACTGAAAAATGAATTCAAACTGTATGGACTGAACTTAAACCATAGAATATGAAAATAAAACTTAAGTACCTCCCTCTCACTGGGTGTAAAAAAGTGATTAGTTAATATCAGATGTAGTTCAGATCCCCAGGTCTTCTCACTTCCTGGGGAGTCCAAAACAAAACAAGGCACTCTCACAGCTCAAACAATAATCTGAAATCCAAAGAAAAAAAGGTTTGTGATCTGACCATGAGTTTTTCTCTGTTGACATGATTCCTTAGGACAGAAATTTCTCAGCAATAATCCAAAACTTGCTCAGTGATGTCAACGCCTGAAAGCCCTACTTGAGAGGGCCGCAGCCAGAAATATCTGTCCTGCAACCTCGGCACCTCACTTGTGCCAGCCCACTAGCTGGCGCAGCTAGGGGCTTAGGAAACCATAGACCTGCCAGCTGGCTCCCTGACTAATCCAGGCCTGGTCCTCCCTAGCAAAGGCAGACTCCAGCGAACAAGCCACCCACAAGTGTAGGGTCCCACTGTCCCAAGCAGGCAAAAAGTCCAATTCACTCCAATAACCCACAAACGTGTGTACTGTACTCACTGCTTGGGTAACTGAAAAGTAGGGTCCAAGATTAAAATAGGAGCAGCTATCCCAACACAGTTTGTGTCCAAAATATTAAGGACATCGACCACCAATCCACAATTTGGGAAAACAACCCAAACTTCCTTGGGCACAGAAACAAAAAAAGCCATGTGCAGCTCCTCCAGGATCCCTGAGCACCGATTAGTCAGGAAAGTAAAACAAACACAGAACAGATGGGTCCAAGAAGTGCTCTGCCAGCAGAAACAGTTGCAATTCACCCAGTCCCAGCAGCTCAGATAGCAACCAGGTGCACTCAACCCAGCAACTCAAATAGTGGCTCACACAGCATCAAAAAGAAGGAACACACAAAATACAAAAGTTTAAGTGGTAGCGGTAACTGGCAGATAACAAAGCAGCTCCAGTATGCACTGCTGATGTTCCAGTCGCCCCAATAACGCTTCACATGCACTCTTATTGATTGGTTCTAACTCAGAGACACAGAGGAATAATGGCATCTCATACTGCTCATCAGGAACAAACCAATGTGTTGACATAGTCATTTTATTAAATGATCAGGCTTTCAAAGTGTCACATTTGGTAAACATTCATCCAGGTACTGGATGTGTCTTTCCACTTTTCCCATCTGAGAGCAACTGCCACTTGTGTCCCACAAACAAAAGTCCTCCAGCCCTTCTTATTTTCAGAAATTCAACCCATATCTGCACACCTTACGTATTGTGGTATGGGGCAGTAACTTCAACTGTGGTTCAGCTCTTGCTGATAGGGATATGCACATTACAAAAATATTCAGTGACTCTAATAGCTTGAAAATGATCACTAACACAGTCAACTTAATTGACTTATACAGACATGTTCACAAAAGCAGTAACACTTATTATCAAGGACCCCACCCCACCAGGATAGACTACAGTTTTGTATCTCTAACTCTAAAAGTTTTTTTCTATAAGAACATGGTGCATAGAGCTTTTGTATCAGGTGGCAGTACAATGCACACTGAGCAAGGAATCCCCATACACAAAAAAGTTTCTGGAGACTGAACAGTGTGTCCTTCCAAAACCCACATCAGTGTAAAAAGTAAGTTTACTCTGGAAGGCTAGGATTTTATATCAGACATGTTTGGTGCCATCTAGTAAAGTACAAGAAAACCTTATATTGCTGAGCAAAATTTTTGAAAGGGGAGACCTAGAGTCCTGTACAGGTTATCTTTTTAGCCTTGACCAGGAAAAGGCCTTTGATAAAGTGGCACACAGGTAAAGATGTTGCAGCCAGGATGCAATGCAGAAATGCTGTAGAATATCACAGAATATTGCAGGTTACTGCAGGGACCATTATAAGTAAATGGCAATTAAGCCCTTTTGTCATGCAGGATTTTATGACATGTCATTACTGCAAGACACTGTGCTTTATCATGGCTGACTCCATTGTACATGTTTGTATGCGTAAAGGTCTTTGGCATTCTTGAGCAGTCTATTCAGTGGCTATGATGTTTTCATGAAAACACAGTAATTATTCCAAATATTAATGGATGGGTGGGTAATCAGACTCCTTTTTGGAGAGGGGTTTGCCAGGCTGACCCCTGAGCTCATTACTGTATATATCTATCCTGGATCCTCTTCTTTGACTCATACATTTGCAAACTGAGGTTAAGGGAATATCCTTGTACTCTAAGTCTCCCCAAATAAAGATTAAGGCATATACTGATGACACTGTCCTCTGTCTCAGATACTGCCTCAGGTGTAGCCATTAATGACAATTTGTCTGCTTTTTCAAAGGCATCCAGATCAAAAGTAAACTATGTAAAAACACTGGCACGGTGGAAGGCAAGGTTGAAGTGCCCTTTCTCTAGCAGACATACTCAATTCCAGTAGTAAAACAGGATATTAAAATCTAACTTTTTTTCATCGGGGGCTTTGACGTAAAGAACTGGAAAACTTCCCTATGGGTTGTATATGCCGGCGCGAAAAAAAAAGATTATCATGACCAGCATTATAGCGATGGGCTCCATGTCGACTGCAAGTTGCAGTCAGCATGGAACCACACTTTTCGGGACTCTGTTTTACATCAGGGGGTTTCAACCCCAAACCCCCCACATGGGGAGCTTCTCCCCTACACCCCCTGAACTAAAGGATTCTAACTCCAAGTCACAGTTAGTTCGGGAAGGGGGGTGCAAGTTGGGGGATGTGGTTGCCCCCTTCCAGTGGCACTTCTATGGCAACATGGCACTAAAGTAGATATCAACACATGTCGCCATAGATGTGTCTCTGTTGAGGTGGCATACCCTTGCCTACAGGTTGATGGGCAGAAAATCAGTTTGTGGAAAGGAAAATTAGTATCCATACTGGAATGTGTGTTTTTAATTAAAACATTGTTAGTCTGTACTTTCTTGTACCTGTGTTGCATCCCACTCAGGTTGGTAGCCAAAATATACAGTATCTTTTTCCAAGCTTTATGGGGGAGCTTTCTCAGTCTCCTAGAAAGAGAGATGGCATATAAACCTGTGTCACAAGAAGGGCTTGACATGATAAAGCCCATGGTATTTTATGAATGATTGTATTTTTTTTGTAAAACTTTATTTATGAACATACGAACATATGAAATTTGCCAGCAGATAAAGGCCTAGAGGTCTATCAAGTCTGCTTGAATGTGCAGCTAGCATCCCTTATTCTGCAGCTGCCACTCCCTTCCACCCTTCCCCTTCATTAACCCTCCCCCTTGTCCTGTCCCATCCTCATTTGATGCAGTCCACTGTTCTACTGCATACCACTTCAGCAGGTAACGCATTCCACTCAGCCACCACCCTCTCTGTAAAAAAGTGTCTCCTCATCTCCCTCCTGAACCTTCCTCACTCCAGTCTCATATCATGGCCCCTGGTGGACCTCCCCTCCCTTACTTTGAACAGCCCCTCTGTACCCATCTTGTTTATTCCTTTCATGTATTTTAAGGTTTCAATCATGTCACCCCTGTCTCTCCTCTCCTCCAGTGAGTACATGTTCAACTCCTTCAACCTCCTTTTGTATGATAAGTCCCCTAGCCCCTTGATCATCTTTGTCACTCTGCGCTGCACCCCCTCCAGTAACTTAATGTCCCTCTTCAGATACGACGCCAGTACTGCACACAGTACTCCAGATGTGGTCTAATGATCTATACAGTGGCAGAATCACCTCCTCCCTCCTTGAGGACATACCCCTTGCAATACAACCCAGCATTTTGTTGGCCTTTGCAGCTGCCTTCCTACATTGTGCTGAGTTGTTCATTGACTCTGTAATGAGCACCCCCAGATCCTTCTCCTCCTCCTCTGTCTGGGCTAGCTGCACTCCCCCTAGCTGGTAAGTCCTCCTTGGGTTCTTCATCCCAAAATGCAGCACCTTGCACTTTTTGGCATTAAAGCCCAGTTGCCAGGTGTCTGACCAGGTTTCAAGCTTTGCCAGATCATCCTGCAACCCCTGCCATCCCCTAGGTCATCTACCACCGCGCCTACCTTGGTATCATCAGCAAACAGACTGATCTTGCTCTTGATGTCCCATGATATGTCTGCAATGAATATCCCAAACAACACTGGTCCCAACACTGAGCCCTGTGGAACACTGCTCGTCACTGCCCTTGGGTGTGAGAGCTCACCACCACCACCCTCTGTTGCCTTCCCTAAAGCCAGTTTCCTACTCACCTCACCAGCTTTGCACCCGCCTCTGTGCCTAATAACTTTTTTCCCAGCCTTCCATGTGGCACTGAGTCGAATGAAACATAGAAACATAGAAACATAGACTTTGACGGCAGATAAGGACCACTAGGCCCATCTAGTCTGCCCTTCCCTACCTACAGGAAAGGCCGCAGATCCTAGTTAACCAACAGCCTATTTCTTCCTACCCCCCACAAGAATTGCCTTATGTCTGTCCCATGCATTCTTGAATTCTCCCACAGTGTTAGACCCCACAACCTCCTCAGGAAGGCTGTTCCATGCATCCACTACCCTCTCTGTGAAATAATACTTCCTCACATTGCCCCTGAACCGCCCTCCTTCTATCTTTAAATTGTGTCCCCTTGTTCTTGCAAGTCTCTTTTTCTGAAAGATGCTGCCCTCTTGGACTTTGTTGATTCCACTGAGGTACTTAAAAGTTTCTATCATGTCCCCCCTCTCCCTTCTTTCCTCAAGGGTATAAATATTAAGCTCCTTTAGTCTCTCCTCATACGGCTTCCCTTGCAGACCCTGCACCATTTTAGTTGCCCTCCTCTGGACTGCCTCTATCCTGTCTATGTCCTTGTGGAGATGGGGTCTCCAGAACTGGACACAGTACTCCAGATGGGGTCTCACCAACTGTCTGTACAGAGGGATAACAACTTCCTGTTTTCTGCTGCTGATGCCTCTCCCTATACATCCCAGTATACCCCCAGCCCTCCCTACTGCCTTCTCACATTGCTTCTAACCTTAAGGTCATCTGATATGATTACCCCAGGTCCCTTTCTTTTTTGTTGTTGTTACTCCTCCCCACCCATTGTGTATTCTTCCCTGGGTTCTTGTTTCCCAGGTGCATTATTTGCACTTCTTTGCATTGAATCCTAGCTGCCATACTTCTGACCATTCCTCCAACCTTGCCAAGTCCCTTTTCATCCTTTCCACACCTCCTTGTGTATCCGCCCTGTTGCAGATCTTTGTGTCATCTGCAAAGGCATACTTTCCTTCCAGTCCCTCTGCAATGTCACTGATGAAGACATTAAAAAGGACTGGACCCAATACTGAACCCTGCGGTACCCCACTAGTACCCCTCTTTCTTCAGAGTGGACTCCATTTACAATTACCTTCTGTGTCCTGTTGTCCAGCCAATGTTTTACCCAGGCTACCACCCTGGGTCCCACTCCCTGGCTGGTTAATTTGACTATTAATCTTTTGTGTGGGACTGTGTCAAATGCCTTGCTAAAGTCTAGGTAGGCCATGTCCACAGCCCCTCCCCGGTCTACTACTTTGGTCACCCAGTCAAAGAAATCTATTAGATTCATCTGACATGACCTTCCAGCTGTGAACCCATGCTGCCTTACTGAAGTCCAGATACAGGACATCCAATGCATGGCCCCTGTCCAGTTGCCTAGTTACCCAGTCATAGAACTCGACCAGGTTGGTTTGGCAGGATCTGCCACATATGAAGCCATGCTGTCTGCTGTCCTGTAGTCCTTTGGCCTCTAGGAGGGCCACCAGCCTCTCCTTCAGGATAGTCTCCATTAGCTTACCCACGATTGATGTGAGGCTCACTGGTCTGTAGTTTCCCGGTTCATCCTTGGGACCACTCTTGTAGAGGGGCACCACATGAGCCATCCTCCAGTCCTGAGGTACACACCCTGAATGTAGTGAGGCATTAAATAGGTCTACCAAAGGTCCTGCAAGGACCTCTGCCTTCAGTACCCTGGGGTGGATGCCATCTGGGCCTGGCGCCTTGTCCACCCTCAGTGCCTTCAAACCCTCTCGAACTCTGCTTTCCATGAGTTCCCCATCTGTCACCACTTTCCCCCCTGCTTCTGCCATTTCTCCCACCTTGGGTGTCACCCCCTCTTCTCTTTAGTAAATACTGGGCAGAAGTACTCATTTAGTGCTTCCGCCTTATCGCACCCTGCTTCCACCCAACCCCTCCTTCCTAATCCTACTATGTGGTCCTTACAGCTCCTTTTCTCCATGATGTACTAAAGAAGTCCTTCTTCCCCTTCTAATGCCTTGTGCCAGCCTGAGTTCCGTAGATGCTTTGGCTCCCCTTACTGCCCTTGTCACCTCCTTCGATTCTGTCAAGTACTCCTCCCTGTCCTCCTTCCTCCCTGTTTTCTTGTACTTCCTAAAGGTAGCTCTTTTCCTCCTTACTTTTTCAATGACCTCCTTGCTCAACCAGATCAGTTTCTTAGCCCTAGCCTTCTTGCTCTATTTGTCTCTTTTGGGTTGAGGCATCTCTCAGAGATGCCCTCTCTGTTTGCCCTCTACACTCCACCAAAACCCTCCTCTTAAGTCCCCCTCACAGATCTTCCCTGCCACAGGATCATCCCCGGGGAGGGCTCACCTCACCCACTTGACAGCTTTATCTGAATATTAGAGGGTCCGTCCTGTGGGTAGCACCTGGGACCATTGAGGAAGGGTCTGGTATTGAGGATGTGGGGCTTAGACTTCTGGAGCCCTTGTCACCACTCCTGTCCTCTGGGGGTTTTCCTTACTGTTTTACCCCTTGGAGCACAGACAAACAATGGCGTCCATGGTACCATCATGCTGACACCCACTGTTTCACATAAGCCCCCGATGTGCACTTGCACACATTGTGTGCCCTCCTGGACATAGTGGATAGGCAACCCACCAGGACTACCAGAGCCACCTGGCACAGAACACACTGGTGCATGGCCCCTATCATGTGCCCCACCCACCCAACACACTCCAACACAGGGGCACCAGCCAATGGATGCTACTCTCCCAGCCCCTGAATGGCACCACTGGCCCACCCCACCACCTGCCCCTCTGGGCATATGGTGGGGTACAGTACCCCCCAACACTACCAACCCCACCAACTCCATCCAAGTGAACTGCTGCATGCATCACTGAAGGGCTGGTGGTGCTACCTTCCTTTCACATCCACAGTCATTGGACAGCTGCAGGGCATGCTGCCAAGGTGCACCCCACCACATAGATGATCCACTGAGTGACCCAGTCTGGGCTTCCAATTGGATACCCAGCTGGATCAGTGACTCCACCCATGGCCATCCTGCAGAATCCTCAGTGCTGGGTGGGTGGGGCCACATACAGGTGCGCATCTATTTTGCAAATCCCTGGGTGCACACCTGTCGGCAGGTGCAGAGCTGTGCAGGCAAAGTTATGCACCTTTGACAAGTAGGCTGCACCCATTCATGCATAGGGGCCATGGTGACTATATAAATAAACATGTGGTTACATGGGAGGAGATAAAACCCATTATTTCAGAGCTAAAATGGGATTTTAACAAACCTAAAGTAAATCTAAGGGAGAAAACAATTCCAGTCTTTTGTATTGACCACCTTGAGAATGAAAATCATAGAAAATTAAAGACTGCTATGGGCTTTTTAATATACAATACAATGAGAAAACATGTTGAATATGAGACAATAGGTTTAGTCCATAGAGTAAACAAGGAGGCAGGGCAATCTCAGATTAACATACATATCACAGAGGAACAACTGATTGATGCTGTAACAGGAAAAGTCTCTTACTTGGATGGACTGGGGATTCATTTAGTTGGCAGATCATATACAAGCACTAGCAGTTAATACCAGCACCAATGTAATGCAAATAACATCTAGTCCAATAGAAAACTGACATGAGGATACAGTTATATGTACCTAACAACTAGTGCTGTGCGGAATTTTCAAATTCCAGTGGAATAGAATTCCATAGAATTTTCAAAATTCTGTCAAAATTCTGCAAGAAGTGGAATAGTGCAATTTCACAACAGAAAAAAAGTTGCAGAATGTTTTTCCCTGGAAAAAAATGCTGTTCTGAGTCAAATTACTCTGTAGGTCTCAATATTTTCTGCAGAAATTATTGCAGAATAATTTTCCATGGAATAAAATGCTGTTCTGATGAATATTATTCTGCGGATCAGAGTAGGGGGAATTCTACAGAAGAATCTGTGAAATTCCAGTGGAAATTCTGCCAGTGGAATGGTTGTTCCACATTAATTCCACCAGCGGAATTCTGCATTCTAAACAGCACTACTAACAACTCTTCAGGTAAGTTTCTGTCTGTCTTGTCATGGAATATATTTGGGGTGGCCAGTAAATAGAGCTGTGCAGGATATAAAATTCCACCCACAGAATGCCTGTGGAATGACCATACTGATTCCATGGAATTATGTTGCATTTTCACAAACATTCTGCGGAATTTCACAAAATTTCAAATTTCAGTTGTTTTACTATACTTTTAAAAGTACATATCCAAATAACACACGCAGTACCCTATGGCTTACAAATGTGTGTCAAATCTCAGAATTGTAGATGGAAAGGGGGCAGAGTTCTGGGTGACCAAACATTTAATCAAAATGTAATTTTCAGTTTTGGTGAGATAATTCTAACATTTCTTCTTCAGATTTCTCTACAATATCAGGATTTAGAGAAGCACATAGAATGCATATATGCACCATGTTTTAAGTCTCAAGCTTTATGGGAGCAGAGTTATAGGTAGTCAAACATTTGCCAACATTTGGATTTCTGTAATTTTAATATAACTTTGATAGTATTCACTGAAATATTAAAACAAAAATTGCCAGGTATACAGGTTATCACTACATTTGTATAGACATATAGTTTCAGATTTCTATCTTTAAATGAGACTGCATTACAGCCTGACAAACATGTTGCCAAAATTTCAATTTCAGTTTGTTTCTTCTAATTTTAAAACTACATATCCAAATTTAACCTGAGATGAAACATTTAAACTACTACTGTATATCACATGGTCATTTCTGAAAATGTTCATATTGTCAGCTTTAAATGGGATTATAATTAAAAGTAGTCAAACTTTCACAACATTAAAAATTTAATTTTGCAAGAATGTAAACTACAACTTTATAAACCCTTGAAACTTTAAAACTAGAGAATGCAACGCCATTAAATTTGGTAGGTTTGTAGACCTTACAAGGGGTATGTGCCAATTTTATTAATTGCTTGATGCAAGAAATTGCAAAATAGCATCTGTACGTAAAGTCAAATCCCATAAGTCATTGTGGAAAATTGCAGAATTTCATGAAAAATTCCATAAAGCTGGAATGTTCTAATTTCCCACAGCCTTATCTGAGGGTTGTTCTAATTTAAGGATATGGGTATAAGAGTCAGGTAGCACAGGAAACCACCAGGTTCAGGAGTTGGATGCACAGTTTCTCCAAGAAATGGACACCTGAGCTGGGTAGCACAACAGTGGTAGACCCCCAGGTTGGAGCAAGAAAGCACAGAGAGTCAACAATTCTAACCTGAAGTTAGCAATAGTACCCGACAGGGTGAGTGGTATTGTGCTATACTGGACCACCCAGGAATGTAATGAGGCCCGACGCTGCAGGAGGAGGGCCTTTTAGCCCCTGGGCGGTCTGGTATAGCACAATACCACCCACACAGGAGGGTATTAGTGTGCTTAGAAAATGGGATATCAGTAACAGTTATACAAAATATTAGAAAAATGAAAAATAAATAAATAAATGAAGAAGTAAAAATGAATACAAAAAGTCAGTGTAGACATTAAGTAGTTCCTTTACTAATGCCAATAGAAGATGCTGCTGCTATTTAGGCTTGTTAGTTTTTCCCCCAATTCCATTGTTTCTTAGATTGTTTCTGTACCCTCTCCAACAGTAGTAAATAAATGCAGTATTTTAGGGCTTTTGGTTTTTCCTACCACTCTACCCTCTTTGGAGTAGCTACCCTGCAGTTTCAGTAATCATTTATTTTGCTATATGTTGTGATCATGATCGCGATCACAAAAGGAACCAGGAAATTAGAAAATGAGCTATCTGCCCAGGCTATCTGATTGC
This sequence comes from Neoceratodus forsteri, assembly GCA_016271365.2. Taxonomy (NCBI): domain Eukaryota; kingdom Metazoa; phylum Chordata; order Ceratodontiformes; family Ceratodontidae; genus Neoceratodus; species Neoceratodus forsteri. The sequence continues at coordinate 177,969,040 of CM057455.1, forward strand.
TGTATTTTGCAATCATGATCACAAAAGGAACTGGGAAATTAAACGATGAGCTGACTGCTGACAGTTCTTTTATCTCCCTATCCCACCCAGAGTTGCAGTGAGTGTTTTCTTTGTTCTTTCTTTTTTTTTGTTAGCCACTGTAAGGTTTGTAAGCCCGATCCTTTTCCAATAGAAGATCCTGAAGTTGGTAAAGGAGTTGTGCCTGCTGTGAAGTGCTGTCCGAGTATTAAACAGGATATGGTGCCACAATGTAGTGGGTGTTGTGAGTGGAGCATGCTTAAGTAATAAAAAATGTGTGGTTTCTACACTGCCACTCGGTGCAATCTAGACCATTAGTCAGAGTGCTGCATTTCCCGCTCCCATCAGTTTATACTCAGTGTCATCTGGAGTCATGGTGCTGCATTTCTGATTGTTTCTGTCAGCTAATGGCTTGAAGTGATTATGGATGGCAGCCAAAATATTTATTGAGGTACAGGAAGGGGGAAAACATTATAGACTGAGACTTCAGTTGTTGTAAGGGGAACAGCTTTCTGGGTTCATGAAGAATAAAATGGTGGCTTTTGCCAGCTGTCAAATTGCTGACATTCGAACAGCTGAGGGATCTTTGTGATGGGGCACAAAGTCTTGTACCTTTTATTGACTGGGGTCTGTTGCCACATAGATTAGGGGTATGCAGGACCTATCAGCCAATCAGGATGCCACATTCTTAGTGCCCCTTTTCTAATGCAGAATATTTAAGGATCACTTCTATTAAATTTATAATCAAGGGAGCCTGGTGTACATGCAAGTCTGGGACTTACAGGTACTCAAAATGATGTAGAGTGGAAGACAGCATATTGGGCAGCAGAAGAAAGAATTCTAGCTATGACAACAGGGTAGGTTGATAGAAAAAGGAGTAGGTGACTTGTGTTTTGAGGAAGTTTGTCATTGTAAAGAGAAAAGAGGATATCAGTGGGCTCAGTAGTTCTACTGGGTCAGTCTGGCTATGGCAAAAGAGAAGGAGGGATAGTCACCCAGTGAGGAACAGCAGGACTACAAAAAGCTCAGTCCAGCTTATCAAATGAAGTGATGATATGTGCATTGTTAATGTTAGATTCCACAAAACAAATTATGGATGCTTCATCTACAGAATATGCTACCATAAATATGTGAGAATATGTTACTAATCATGTTTTTCTTCTGCAAAATTAAAGCAGCTTAACCAATTTATCCAGTTAAGTTAGATCCAGAAGCAAATGATTTGATACCTTTTAATGGACCAACATAGATGTAACAACAAGAACAAAGTGCTCTAGCTTTCGGACCAACCAGTCCTTCTTCAGAAGATCATGCATTAAAAGGTATCAAATCATTTGCTTCTGGATCTATTCTTGCAAGGACCAATACGGCAACTACTAAATCTAGATTCCAGTTAAGTTAGACATCAGGATACACTAACTATGAATATGCATGTCAAATGTTAACACTATGCATGCAAGAGCAGAAAAGTTACAAACATTCACATTTTTGATAGTTTTCAGAAAGTTTTGCAAAAATTTGCATAGTAAAGTTTTAACCCCTGTAACTTAAAAATTTCTTATCCAATTCATTCCATATTTGGGTAATTCTGTAAGCATTGCAAAAAGGTTACCTGTGCTAATTTACACATGTCTAGCTCCAAAGATGCCTGAGTTATATATAGATGAAAGTTTTTCACGCAATTTCATGAAAAAATAAAATAACAGATTTTGAGCTCATATAATTTAAAGATGATGCATCATATTATATTATCTAGAAATCTGGCACATTGCTAGAACACCTATCATCAAGAAATCATACCAAATTTTAGATCCCTGATCCAATTGACAGTTATGGTATATGCAGATAAAACAAAATGTTCATTTGAGCACGTATAATTTGGAAACTATCCCACCAAATGACATGATGTTTGGCACATTTCCATCTCAGCAGGAGGGTAGTAGGCTATTGGGTGAAAGCATAGTGCATTCTATCAATAGTTGTTTAAACTTCCAGCAAGGGGGGAGTTCTATGTTCTAGATACAACTCTTGAACCTCAATTTTTCAATTATTCTTCAAACCCAGCATCCATAATCAACTGTAAATTCCCCCAAATGAACACTACTGGTGTCATTTCTAAACCAAATATAAATATTATATTAACTAATGCCAGAAGTCTACGCAACAAAAAAGAAGAACTTACTTACATCCTTCAAGCACAGAAAATATCAATTTGTGGAGTTACTGAAACTTGGTGAAGGATGAAGACTGGAACACTGACATAAAGGGATACAATATGTTTTACAGAAACTGAAATGAAAATAAAAAGGGAGGAGGTGTTGTATTATACATTGATGAACACTTGAAAGCAAACACAATTAAAACTAAAATAAGTAATGAGAGCTTATGGGTCAAAATCTTTCTCCCCCATAGTCCACTAGTAATTGGGCTAATATATAGATCTCCTAGTTTAACTAATGATGAAAATCAAAGTTTAATAGAAGAAATATCTGAGGTACACATTGATACTCCCTATATACTGATGGGTGATTTCAAACTTCCAACTGTCAACTGGGGCAATTATACATCAGCTTCAAATACTGAAAAGATGTTTATGGATACTTTTCTTGAATCTAACCTAGAACAATAAGTTAATAAACCTTCCCGTGGTAACAATATCCTTGACATTGTACTCACCAATGTTAATGAGAAAATTGATAACATCAAAATACTTCCTCCTCTGGGTGATAGTGATCATTGCATGGTCAATTATGAATACATAGCAGACTTTCCAAGCACAAATGGCATTACTAAAATCAAAAACTTTAATAAAGCAAACTATAAAAAATGATTTTTATCTAAATGGAATTGGGAGACGGAACTAAATAACTTAAATTTATTACAGATTTGGGATTTAATTAATAACAAAATCAATATTTGTCTCTCAAATTGGGTTCCTTATAGAATGAAGTACTGCAACAATAAACAGTGTCCTCTTTGGTGGTCCTCAAAAATTAAGAAACAATTACAAAAAAAAAAAGAAAACTGTATAGAAAATATAAAAAAGTTTATTCCAACAGTCTCCTAGAAAAATACAAAATTGCAGCCAAAAAATTACAACACATGATTAAATCATCTAAATCTAAAATTGAATTCAACTTAGTTACTAAAGTTAAAGACAACAAAAAACAATTTTATAATTATATTGGTTCCATGAAAGAAAGAAATCATACAATTGGACTCTTTGACATCAATGATATACCTGTTTTAGATGAAACAACTACTGCTACAATCCTAAATGAGACATTTCTAAAAGTTTTTGAAACTAAGGAAGCTGCAAATATGCCTCTTCTAGTAAATAATTCTAGTTTTCCTGTTTTTACAAAAATGGAGGTTGCAAAACATATTAAATCTTTAAAATCAAACAGCTCTCCTGGTCCTGATGGTATTCCACCCAGATTTTTACAAAAAATTAGGCATTCAATTTCTGGTCCTCTAGCCGTGTTATTTAATTCATCAATCACAGAAGGTAAAGTTGTTCCGGCTTGGAGGGAGGCTATAGTTACACCCATATATAAGGGTGGATCCAGACATGACCCTAACAATTATTGGCCCCATAAGCCTGACTTCCATCATAGGCAAAATTATGGAAAGATTGCTTAAAGCCCATATTATAGATCATTTAGAAAGAAATAAAATATTAGATATCTTTCAACACGGTTTTGTGACTGAAAGATCAGTTCTGACCAACCTACTACATTTTTTTGAACCAGTAATTGCTGCCTTGGACTTGGGTATTCCGGTAGATGTAATATTTTTGGATTTTTCCAAAGCTTTTGATAAAGTATCACATAAAATCTTACTACAAGAATTGGTCAAAATTAAGTTGCAACCTAATATTATAAACTGGATACAGTCATGGTTGGAAAACAAAACTCAACAGGTATCAGTCAAGGGTCACCTGTCTGCGACGGGTGTGGTGACTAGTGGTGTTCCCCAGGGCTCCACCCTGGGTCCGATACTGTTTAATATTATGGTCTCTACACTGCCTACTACTGATAAGATATGGGTCACAAAATATGCTGATGACTGTAAAATGGGTAGTTTGGAAAGCACCTTCCATGATAAATGCTCCATACAAAATCATTTAAACAACCTATCAAACTGGGCAAAGGCTTATGGTATGTTTTTTAATGTTGACAAATGTAAAGTCTTACATTTGGGCAAAAATAACATCCCCTTCAATTATTCCTTAAACAATGTTTATCTAAAAAGTATTTTGGAAGAAAAGGATTTGGGTGTCATAATCTCAGATAATTTAACTTTCGAAAAAAATAATATAATTCAAGTTAAAAAATGTAATAAAATAATTGGCTTTATTTTAAGAAATATCAAAAATAGAGACTCCAAGGTTATTATGCCACTCTACACCAGTCTGGTACATCTCCACTTGGAATACTGCTCTCAGTTTTGTGCACTAACTTCTATAAGGGGTTTAAAACTCGCTGACGGTGTTTAGCATAAATTCACTTAAAAAGTATCATCTTTATATAGTAATAGTTATGAAGATAGATTAAAAAAACTTAACCTATTTTCTGTAAAATACAGACAAATAAGGGGTGATTTAATATTGGTATATCAAACCTTAAAAAATGATTATTTAAGAACCACCATTGGACTTACTACTGCCTCCAATGTCAAATCAACTAGGAGTCATGATTATAAACTCATTGGAGAAAAATGTATATCCACTAGAAGGAGTCTATTTTTCACACAGAGAGTTATGGGTTTGTGGAATTACTTACCTGTAAGTGTCGTTAATAGTGATAATTTAAATACCTTTAAGCAAAGATTGGATAAACATATGGGAAACAAAAAATTTGATTTCCACCCATAGGTCATATAGGTGGCGAGCATACAATTGGCATCCTTACATATGCCTTCATTGCTCGTACACTTCTATGAACCTATGAACCTATGAACATTTGTGGTCCTTGTCCTAAGAAATACATATTCCACATTTCAGATCTCTAATTTGAACAGCTATTGAGTTATAACCAAATTACATTTTAAAAATTCAATGAAATTTAAATGGAATTCCATGAAATTTCATGGAATTTTGTAAAATTTCACCAAAAGTCTGTGAATTCAGAATTTTCCCATTCCAATCAGCTCTACCAGTAAAATAGTAGATTTTGAATGGCTTAGTTTCATAAAACAGTATGATTTCCTTTGCTTTCAGGAAACTTGGGAACCTGCAGAATTTAACATACTAACATACTATTTGCCAGCAGATTAGGCCTTACGGTCTATCGAGTCTGCTCGAACTTTAGATCCTTAGTTGGGTGCTGAGACCCTCCCATCCCTTGTGCTCCAGAAACCCGTATCATCCATCCCCACCCCTGGGACAGGACATCATCTGATACATCTACTTTCTGTGTCTGTCCCATCCTCTCTTGAAGCCCTCCACTGTGGATCTCTGAACTAGCTCACCAGGCAGTGCATTCCAAGGGTCCACCACCCTCTCAGTGAAAAACCTCCTCCTCTTCCCCTTACCCTTCCACCTTCCAACTTCAAACCATGCCCTCTGGTGATACCCCTGCTTTAGTCTAAAGATCCCTCCATGTTTACCCTATTTATTCCCTTGAGGTACTTGAAGACCTCAATCATGTCCCCGTCTCTCCTCTCCTCCGTGAAAACAGGCAGAGCTCCTTAAGTCTGTCCTCATCGTCATATCCCTAGCCCTCGTATCATCTTTGTTGCCCTCCTCTGTACCCTCTCTAGGAGCTGTATGTCCCTCTTTAAGTGTGGTCTCCAGTACTGTACACAGTACTCAAGGTGTGGTCTAACCAGTCCATTGTACAGTGGCAGAATCACTTCCTTGCTTCTAGGGTGATCCCCTTAGATGCATCCCAACATCCTGTTTGCCTTGCTAGCCACTCTCAGCACTGCTCAGAGTTATTCACACATGCATCCACCATGACCCCTAGGTCTTTTCCCTATTGAGGCCTCAGCACCTCCCCTCCCAGGGTGTACCTGTGTTTAGGGTTTCCCCAACCAAGATGCAACACCTTGCACTTGGTGATATTGAAATTTAATTTCCATGTGTGAGCCCAGCTTTCCAGGGTGTCCAGGTCCCCTTGCAGGGCCAACCTCCCCTCTTCTCCCTCAACTACTGCTCCCATCTTGGAGTCATCCACGAAGAGACTCATTTTACACCCTATACCCTCCCTGATGTCCGATATGTATGCAATAAACAGGATCGGACCCAGGACCGAGCCCTGTGGTACCCCACTACCAACCTCTCTAGGGTTCGAGAGCTCCCCACAGACCACTACTCTCTGAGTGTGTCCAGCTAGCCAGTTTTCAATCCATCTGACCATCAAAGGGCCTACTCCTAACCCCATCAGTTTCTCCACCAGACCATTGTCTGAATCTGAATGGTTACCACATAATAAGTGCCATTGCATTAAAAGGGAAAAATATGGAAGAGCAATAAGGAGACTTGCAGTTTACACCAAAATAGCCCCTGATATTAAAGTAGATGATATTCCCTATGAAAATGTAAATAAGATTTTTGCCTCAATAGAAGTTAATTCTATTTTCTTGTTGATAGGAACATTGTATATCCCTCCCAGAGACACGCAATATTATAATGAGGTGCTTTGAGATTGCCTGTCTAAGAACATTAGGGATAGTCTGAATGTGCACCTTGGTGAAAACAGGCTATTAAGAGGCAATATAATGCAAGGATAGATACATACAGTATGGCAATATTGATAATGTTAGTGATATGCCTCATGTAGCTAGATTTTTCTCCTACAAAGATCATACACTTAACACAGAGTGAAAGTGAAAAAAGGCTCACCCAGTTTATATCGGCTTCTAATTTATTGGTATTAAACAACAGGGTGATAGGAGACCCAGAAAGACAACCAGCTTACTTCGGCCTACTTGGCAGGAGCGTAATTGGTAATGTTCTAACAATCCTAGAAAACTTTGAAATATTTAATGAGCTTAGTATAAAGTTGAGATCAGAAAGCGATCATGCTTCCCTCATAATAACCCTAAAAAGCTTCCTAAATGTCCTTAATACTAATTCAGATACTCATACGGTTAGATTATAGCTGAATAATAACATGAAACACATTCAACACAAGAATATTGATGACACTGCTGGAGTTATTTTCAGGGAAGATACTGAATGCTTAACAGTTTTCCACACATTAAAAAAGGATTCCCCCCAGGAAGTTTATACACATCTGATTAAGATATGCTCAGAAATTAAGAAGTTTCTGTACAAAGATACCAATGCAATGACCGTAAAGGAGTTGACATTATTCAACAAAAACTGCAGCCAAACTTGGATTATGCATTTCCAACACTTTTTTAAGGATCAACCCAGGGATATGAATCATTGAGAAATCAAGAAGCTAGCTTGGTCATCAACACCTCTTAGGATAACACTTGATGAGGTAAAAGAGGCCTAACTAATCTGCCCCTTGAGAAAAGCTCCTGGCCCAAACAGGATTCCAGATGAGGTCAACAGTACAAGACCCACTTAAATATTTGGGTATCAGTATTAACTTCACCTGTCCAATAAGGGTACTGCTGTCCTCAGTGAACAGTTTAAATGCTTCCTTGGCAAGCATCTAAACTATCAAAAGGGGTGGCAGAAGGCTGCAGAGGGAACCAAACTGCCCACCCCACAGTCTAGTGAAGTCAACATGGAGGACCACAACACCCAAAGCTCTGACCCCTCTCTTCCCTTTCCAGCGACCACCCTTGATATGGGCACAAAGCCGCTCATGGCCTGACTCTGACTCAAGCCAGCAGTGCAACACTCCACTGCCTGCCTAGCATACCTAAGGAATGTCCTGCTAACTCTGGCAAATTGGATCCCAGCCTGTGATTGCCACTGGCTGCACCGGTCATATTCTGGCGCCAGATAGGCTGGCTACACATTGCCGCTTCCACCCAATTGGACTTCGCAGCTAAGAGAAGAAACCCTGTGCTTACTGCCTGGTTTCAGATATTTTACACAGCTATGACTTTAATTAATGTGCTCTGCCCTTTCCTGCTATATTTTGTCCCACTCACCCATCCCGGCCCTAGCCCCTATTAAATACTCCTGTTCCCCCTAAGGGGATCTGCCCACATAATCTCTCCCACTGTGCCTCCTCGCTTGCTTCCTCCCCTTAAAGGGATAGGACCTTTTGCCACTGTTTCAAACTGTAAACTGTCACCACTGTAACAGCAAGTTATTTCTCTGTGTACCGTGGGATATGTCCTTTAGCCACAATTTCAAATTGTAAGCCATCAGCACATTAATACACTATAGTACCATTTTTTAGCTTTCCTTATTGTGCCCTGCCAAACCTGCACAGTCGAGGGCACTGGAACATAGGGGTACATTGCTCCCCATCTTCTTTTCCCTCGAGTGGTACAAGTTTTAAGTTTCCTATTGTTGACTCTCCCCTTCAGTGTACCCTCTCACCTGCCTAGTTCACCTCTCCTGGGTAGGCTAATTTAGTGATACTGCTTGTCCTAATCCAGGCAGGAGTTGAGGGTAATGGTTTGCTCCACCCTCATACTAGTACTGTCCCTAATTGTAGGCACAAGCTTAGTGGGACATAACATTGCCCAACTCCCTCCTGACTCCTTTGTCCCTAGCATTGCTTCATGCATTCAACTGAAGGCTGTTATTATCACCTTCCTGATAAGCAGCTGTCCCAAAGTATAAAGCAATGTGAGGAAGTATTTTTTTTTACAGAGAGGATGGTGGATGCATATAACAGCCTTCCTGAGGAGGTTGTGGGGTCTAAAACTGTGGGAGAATTCAAGAATGCATGGGACAGACATAAGGCTGACTGGAAGGAAAAGTATGCCTTTTTGCAGATGACACAAAGATCTGCAACAGGGTTGATACACAAGGAGGTGTGGAAAGGATGAAAAGGGACTTGGCAAGGTTGGAGGAATGGTCAGACGTATGGTAGCTGGGATTCAATGCAAAAAAGTGCAAAATAATGCACCTGGGCAACAAGAACCCGGGGGAAGAATACACAATGGGTGGGGAGGTAGTTACAACAACAAAACAGGAAAGGGACCTGGGGTAATCATATCAGATGACCTTAAGGTTGCAAGCAATGTGAAGGCAGTAGGGAGGGCAGGGGTATACTGGGATGTATAGGGAGAGGCATCAGCAGCAGAAAACAGGAAGTTGTTATCCCTCTGTACAGACAGTTGGTGAGACCCCATCTGGAATACTGTGTTCAGTTCTGGAGACCCCATCTCCACAAGGACATAGACAGGATAGAGGCAGTCAGAGGAGGGCAACTAAAATGGTGCAGGGTCTGCAAGAGAAGCCGTATGAGGAGAGTCTAAAGGAGCTTAATATGTATACGCTTGAGGAAAGAAGGGAGAGGGGGGACATGATAGAAACTTTCAAGTACCTCAAGGAATCAACAAAGTCCAAGAGGGTAGCATCTTTCAGAAAAAGAGACTTGCAAGAACAAGGGGACACAATTTAAAGATAGAAGGAGGGCGGTTCAGGGGCAATGTGAGGAAGTATTATTTCACAGAGAGGTGAGTGGATGCATGGAACAGCCTTCCTGAGGAAGTTGTGGGGTCTAAAACTGTGGGAGAATTCAAGAATGCATGGGACAGACATAAGGCAATTCTTGTGGGGGGCAGGAAGATATAGGCTGTTGGTTAACTAGAATCTGCGGCCTATCCTGTAGTTAGGGAAATGGGCAGACTAGATGGGTCTAGCGGTCCTTATCTGCTGTCAAAGTCTGTATGTTTCTATGTTTGTGAGGAGTGGGAAGAAATAGGCTGTTGATTAAATAGATCTGCAGCTTATCCTCTAGGTAGGGAAATGGGCAGACTAGGTGGGCCAAGCGATCCTTATCTGCCATAAAAGTCTATGTTTCTATCTATGTTTCTGTGTTACCAGGCATCTATGATCCCCCAGGAACACATATTCTCAAGTCAAATAACAGTATACATTGTGCCTAACCTATCCTCCACAGTGTCCATAAAAAGGTTTCTACCATACCTTGGCAGACATAGAATAAGAAAATGCAAATCCTTAATTTTCTGTAGCCTCTTGACTAGGAAGGTTCTACTGCTACCCCTCCTCCTATCAGTAAAATGTGCACCCTAACACTGGCCCTCTGAGCAGATCGGGGAATAAAGGACCCAAGCGCAATGGCCTTAAGCTATAGGCTATGAACATCTGAAGCTTACTTCCAAAGATGGCTCAGCTACAGGCCTGGACAATCTTACAATGTACAAATATTATCTGCCTTATTGACACTTGGCTGACTTCTCAGGTTAAGGATTGTAAGATAGGGCTATCTGGATTCAAGGCTTTTAGAAATGACAAATTAGGAATGAGGGTTGGGGGGGTGTCTCATTTATATTCAAGGTTCACTGCAATAGGATGTACTTCATATCTCGGCCAGCCTCTATGGCTATGAGTTACTTGTAGTTAGGTTTCTGTTCAGAGCTCACAATACATCCCTAGTTGTTGTGTTTGTCTACCTCATGCCCCGGAAGGCCAAAGAAGGCTTAAGCAAAGTTTTAAGGGCCGTGGATGGCTTCTACAAGAACAGTGGGCATATTATGATAGGTGACTTTAACTTGAATTGGCTCTGTGATGACTCGTCCCACCTAAAGGATTCTGTTGCTAGCTTCTATCTCTCCCAATTAATCAGTAAACCTACCAGAATGAACTTTAAATCTGGAAAACACTCACTGTTAGACTAACTACTTGCAAGCACTCTGGATAGGATATCTAAGGTCTCTGTGCTCTGTGACTGTCTGAGTGCCCACTCCCCAATCCCCTGTAAGTGGTCAAATAAATTTAAAGAGCCCCCCCTCCTTTGTGATTACAGTCGATGCCACTTATAGCGCCCCCGCTTTATGCGGGCAGGTGGTTTGTCTGGGCAGATCACATTTTCCATTTGCCAAATACATAGGCTTTAATGCGAAAAAACTGTGGTTATAGCGATTTATGCCTGCCTCCTATTTTGCGCAGATTAGCTGCTAGGGTAGTTAGCGCCAGTTCACACTTTGGCATACGGTTTGCATAGAACAGTGGATTCTGCATGCTGAAGTGTAAACTAACATTATTTAGTAAGTCTAATAGCCTAACAGCTAGTCTGCTCAAAATAGAAGGTGCTAATTGGTCCCTCATAGAGCATGATTGGGTGTCTAGTCTAATCTTATGGGAGCCTGAGGCTTTAATCTATTGTGTAGAGAATTTTTTTAAGTGATTGTTAAACAGACTTATGGAGAGAGGATCCATCTCTGTTTCTGTATGCCCCCCATCTCTGCATGCCAAAAAGAAGAAAACTGAGACAGCACTCGGACCGCATACTGTACCGTATTTCCCTCCTCAACTCCCCCCCCCCGACACTAAGTAATTGCAATGTTGTTTCAGCAAAATGAGTTGACTGACATTTGGGGGATCATGAAACAGTGGAATTTTCTTGCTTCTTTCTACAAAACACCACTAATGGTTACAGTGACCACTCCATATAACAGGTGAAATCTGCTTACACAGATGCACCCATTATAAGTGGCTTGCACTGTAGCAGAATTCTGAGATGAAGACATCTTACAGCATGTAAAGAGGCTATCTCCCAGATCAACTGGACTCCCATCAGGGTACTGGAGGACAATGGTAAAGCACTTCATTACTTTATTCTCAAATTCAACTTATTCTGTGACAGATTCGCCACAGTCAAAAAAGGAAAGCCTGAGGCTGCAATAATGGGTGGATTACTGGGGAACTCCTGGACCTCATGAGGGATAGGGATAACTTTTAGAGTAGAGCTAGGGCTACTAGGGACCATACAGATATACAGAGGTATAGGGTGGCAAGAAACAAATGCACTCTGCTCATCCAGAATGCTAAGGCCAGCTACTACAAGGACCAATTAGAAGGAAACTTGGGGGATGGGAGGTGTTTCTGGACAATATTAAAGAACTCACAGGTAACGAGAACAAAAAACAACCTTTATTTCCCAACATAAACTGATTGAACTCAATGGATCCTCTCACCATTGCCTAAGAGTTCAACTCAGCCTTTACGGACCTAAGCTCTGTCCTTCCGACTGACTACCACAAGTCTCTAAACACAAACCAGGATAGCATACCTCATAGCATGCTGTAGGATATCATACCTGGCCCCTTATGTTGTACAGCACTGCTTGTTGAAACAACGTTGGAGTGGGAAACTCCAAGAGGTTCTGACTGCAATATAAACGGGAGGCTAGTTTTTCCTTTGGAAGGTGTTGCATTCATTTGGAAGTTTGCCCATTTAATGCTCCTGCATGGAAGAAGTGTATTGCCCTTGTGACAGTTGCATTTTGTGCTGATAGCCACCGTATTAACTTACCTTGCCTGGGTTTCTTGCTAAGCATCTGCAGGAACTCTGAATGCTGCCTTTTTAAAAGTGAAATATCTGCTTATGGGGTTTATGTGATGATGACGCCTGCGGCATCATGATGTCCAAAAGAGCGCAGGCACCAGGAAAAATTTCTGACTGGCCCACAGGACCACAGAGCGAGCGTCAGAATGGCGAACCGGGGCATAAAAAAAAACACTGACACCACCACCACCAGGAATCATAGGATGGGGGCGAGGATGGGATGGACACCCAGTGACAAGGGGAGGCACAAAGGGGGTGTATTGCATGCTGCAGGACATGCCGCACATGATGGCAGACTGGCAGCATTGGGCCACATCAAGCAGTGGCCATGGAGGTGGGCTGCACCATGGCGACCTGGGTGTGTGCGGGTTGGTGGGCACAGAGGAGGCATGGATGGGCAGCCCTGCAGTACGCCATAGCCGGTCAGGGTGGGGACGGGACTGGGGGCCATTTGCAGGAGCAATGCCATGGAGGCTGGAGTCAGGTGGCATGCAGTACAGCCAACAGTAGCAGGCAGTGCACACACCTGGCTACACCTGCAGCTGGAAATTGTACACAAGGCCATGCAGGTAGTCGGGTGTGGGGCATGAACCGTACCTGGCAATGATGGTCTCGATATACCAGGTGAGGTCCCGGTAGCACTTCTTCTGGGCGGCAATGCTGGCACAGGACACCAGCTGGCACATGTAGAGTTCTGTCAGGTGATCTCCTCCATCAGGCAGTCCAGGAACCACCAGAGACTTGGGTGGCTGGCACCCATCTGGGTGGAAAAGCCATGGTGCCAGCCCTCATTATTTGACCTGACCAGCCCATCGACAGTGGCCTGGTACATGCTCCAGTTCACGGGTGGGAATAGGGACCGCCAACGCCCAGACCATCCAATGGGTCACCCGATCCACATCACCTCGAAGTAGTTGAGCAGCGGCCAGAGGATGTCCTCATTGTCCCTATAAAATGGAATATCCAGGATCTCCTGGTAGGCATCCATCATGGCAGGCACTGACATGAATGCGAGGGCCATGAGCATACAGAGATTGAGGGAAAAGTTCTCGTCTCTGCCATACCTGCTGTGCAGTTCCGGTGTCTGCTGGATCTTCCTCCACACAGCCTGGCAAAAGTGGAAGAGGCAGCCCCTTAGGGATGTCCCCCTGAATGTGAGTCCCATGGCACGCCACACTGCGCATTCGAAGTCCAGGAGGGTGGACTTGGGCTGCACCCCCTCTGACCAGGGTCCAAATCTCTGCCAGCACACCCGCATATGCCTGTTCTGTCTGTGACACCATCAGAATGTAGGCTGCCGGCAGTACCTTCCCCTCACACATGCCATGCATGGTATAGAGTTGACTGAACAGTGGCGGTGCACAGCGTAAAGTCCCATCCATCATCCAGTCCTCGCAGTCAGCCAGGTACTGCAGGGATTGCTGGGTGCTGAACACAAGGGACCAATCCTCTGCAGGACTGCTATCGAACTGCAGGAAGAGTGCCCTGTTCCTGTGATGGCATACTCAGGAGTGATCTGCAGATCAGTTAGAAACCTTGGTTCCACAGGGCTCCCCCTACCAGCCTGACTCATCCACTGCACAGTGTGACACAGCAGGGGCAGTGCTGGCATCCGCCCTAGTCATGGCTTCAGACACTTCTGCAGTGCTGTGCACCAGTACCTAGCTGGTGCTCTCCAGGGTCATGTGCCCCTCCTGTGGACCCTTGCTAGCACCTCATGCACCTCAACATCCCCAACATCAGGGACATGGTTGTGTGAGCAGTCAATGTACACCACGCTGTCGGCTATGGTGTGGACAACCATTTGTAGTTCCTGTGGAGCACCAGTGTTGCTGGCCACTGCCCCTTTAAGGGACTGTGTGGTCACATGGGTGCAGAGCTGCTCACCAATGCACGTGCATGTATGCTCGTGGCTCCGTATGTCCGTGTGGCATAAAATGAGTTCAGTGGCAGCACAACACACCATATGGGTTGCATGGTGGTGGTCAGTGGCTGTGCTCTCAGCGGTGTGGACCTGTTGTGTGCTGCAATGATTGAGGCTGATCGGCAGATGGTGCTCTGGTGGAGGTGAGTACTGGTGCAACTGAGGTTATGGCTTGTTGTGCAGACCTGCCTCTGCGGTTCTGTGTGCTGTCTGCTTACCTTGTTTCTCTAACCCCTGCCCTACGACTGTGATGATGTGCTTCTCGCACCATGCTGGTTTCGAACCCCAGACCCACAAGTCCACCCCACTCCATTTTGCTGCAATGGCAGTTTGGAGTGTTGCCCGCTTTCGTGCACTGTGTGCATCCGGGTGGGTGGACCCCGACTGGTGTGCATGGTGGGGCTGTGCTGTGGGTGGCTCCTGACTGGTGTACATGGTGGGGCTCTGCTGCTGGTGGCAGCTGGGGGGGTCACTGCAGGCTTCTGTGCCTGCCCAGCCCAATCCGATCCCTGGGTGTGTGCCTTTCGCTGCTGCTGCTGTTTTTTTTCCTCCATCACCCTAGTGTGTGTCACGGTGCTCACCCTAGCCCGGCTCACCAGTCTCCCTTTTTGCCAGTCGCTCCACTGATGCTTGTTAAACATGCTGACCGCCCTGCTCTCCACGAAGCACTGGTGTACTCGCATTGTGGGGAACTGCCTATCCGGAATCACCCTAATGGGCGTCGCCCATATACATTCGCCCAGATCACAGGTTACGCTGCTGATGTTTTAACACAGAAACACAGAATTTGATGGCAGATAAGGACCGCTTGGCCCACCCAGTCTGCCCATTTCCCTACCTAATGGATAAGCTGCAGATCCTAGATAACCAACAGCCTATTTCTTCCTAACCCCACTCCCTAAGAATTGCCATATGAGTGTCCTATGCATTCTTGAAATCCACCACTGTTTTTGACTTTGCGACCTCCTCAGGAAGGCTGTTCCATGCATCCACAGCCCTCTGTGTGAAAAAATACTTCCTTACATTACCTCTGAGCCGTCCCCCCTCAATCTTTAAATTGTGACCCCTTGTTCTTGCATACTTCTTTTTCTGAAAGATGCTACCCTCTTGGACTTTGCTGATTCCCTTAAAGTACTTGAAAGTTACCCCTCTCCCTCCTTTCCTTGAGGCTATACTTATTAAGCTCCTTAAGTCTCTCTTCATATGTCTTCTGGTGCAGACCCTGCACCATTTTAGCTGTCCTCCTCTGGAGTGCCTCCATCCTGTCTATGTTCTTGCGGAGATGGGGTCTCCTGAACAGCATACAGTACTCCAGATGGGGTCTCACCGCTGTCTGTACAGAGGGGTAACAACTTCCTGCTTTCTGCTGGTGGTGCCTTTCCCTATGCATCCAAATATCCCCCAGCCCTCCTTAATGCCTTCTCACATTGCTTGCCCACCTTTGGGTCATCTGATATGACTACCCCCAGATCCCTTTCCATTTGTGTTATAGTTAGTATATCAGCCCCCATTGTGTACTCTTCCACTGGGTGTTTATTTCCCAGGCGCATTACTTTGCACTTCTCAGCATTGAATCTAAGCTGCCATGCATTTGACCATTCCTCCAGCCTTGTCAAGTCCCTTCTCATCCTTTCCACCCCACCTTGTGTATTAACTCTGTTGCGGATCTTTGTGCCGTCTGCAAAGTGACATACTTTTCCTTCCAATCCCTCTGCAATGTCACTTATAAAGACATTAAAGAGGACCGGTCCTAGTACTGAACCCTGTGGTACCCCACTTGTTACCCTCTTTTTTTGAGAGTGGACTCTGTTTACTATTACCCTCTGTGTCCTATTCTCCAGCCAATTTTTTACCCAGGCTATCATCTTGGGACCAACTTCCAGGCTGTCCAGCTTGTATATTAATCTTTTGTGTGGGACTGTGTCAAATGCCTTGCTAAGGTCTGAGTAGGCCATGTCCACAGACCCTCCTTGATCCATTACTTTGGTCACCCAGTCAAATAAATCTATTAGATTCATCTGACATGACCTTCCCACTGTGAATCCATGCTGCCTTGGGTCCTGTGCCCCTCTGGCCTCTAGGTACTCAATGATTCTTTCCTTCAGAAATGATTCCATCATTTCCCAGTCACTGAGGTTAAACTAACAGGTCTGTAGTTTCCTGCTTCTGCCCTGCTTCCACTTTTGTGAAGTGGAATAACATCTGCCCTCCTCCAGTCCTCAGGCACCACCCCATCCTCCCATGATTTGTTAAACAGGGTAGTCAGTGGTGTCACTAGTTCTACCCTTAGCTCTTTTAGAATTCTGGGATAAATCCCATCAGGTTGCATTGCTTTGTCCACCTTCAGTTTTAAAAGTTCTTTCAGAACCCTTTCTTTTGTGAATGGGATGGTATCATCCCCCATATCTAGAGTGTTACTTTTGTTTGGTTTCGGTACTTCCCCATCTTCATTTGTGAATACTGAGCAAAAATATTTGTTTAGTATCTCTGTCTTTTCGCAGTCCCCCTCTGTCCACCCCAGCTCCCCTTTGTTAAGCCTCACTATCCCTCTCTTGATCTTCCTATACTCCCTGATGTACCTGTAAAAGATTTTATCCCCCTTCTTAACTGAGTTGGCTATCTTTTCCTCAGTTTGGGCTTTTGCTGTTCTGACCGCCTTCCCTGCTTCCTTTTGCTTTAATTGATACAATTCTCTGTCCTGCTCCTTCTGTGATTCCTTGTACTTCCTGAATGCTTTCTTTTTCTCCATAACCTTCCCTGCCACCTTCTTTGAGAACCATAGTGGTTTCTTACATCATTTTGTTTTGTTTATTTGCTTCACACAAAGGCTTGTTGCCTCTGTGATGGCGGTTTTGATTATTTCCCATTGTTCTTCCACCCCTCCTTCCTGCCCATTTGCTAGTGCATTCCTTAGGCACTTACCCATTCTGTCAAAGTCAGCCCTCCTGAAGTTCAGTACCTTTTTCATCGTATGGCTTGACTCTATTGCTGTGTTTATCATGAACCATACTGTTTGACGGTCACTAGTTCCCAGCAGGCTACCAACTTCTAAATCTGTGAACCTTTCACTATCTCCATTTGAGAGTACCAGTTCTAAGACTGCTCCCTCTCGAGTGGTTTCCAAAACTAGTTGTCTAAGGCATGCACCCTGTAGGGCATCTAGAATGACCCTACTCTTAGATGTGGCTGCTGAAAATGCACTCCAGTTAACATCTGGCATATTCAGATCCCTGATTAGCAATATCTCCCCTTTTTCTGCCATTCTAAGGATACTTTCTATCATTTCCTTGTCCATGTCCTCCCCCTGAGATGGGGGTCTGTATACAACCCCTGTGCAGATTGTGGTGCCATTGCCTGTCTCCAAATTGACCACAGTGCTTCCTCACCTCCCTGCTTACCCTTTTGTTTTGTTGCTTTGTTTCCTTCCCTTATGTAGAGATCTACTCCTTCTCCTCCCTGTCCCTCCTGTAGATAGTGTATCCTGGTATGTTTACGTCCCAGTCATTGTTCTGTGTGTACCATGTTTCTGTGACTGCCATAATATCCAGATGTTCCTCCTCCATCAAGGCCACTAATTCAGGAAGCTTGTTACCCACACTATGGGTATTAGTACTCATTGCTCTCCATTTTTTGATGACTTTACCTCTTGTAGCACCATCCCTGTCCTCACTGACTTTGCTTTCTCCATTTACCCCCGTCCTACTCCCTACTGACCTTTCTACCTTGGTCTTTACCTCATTTAGTACCCTGTTTTGTAGGGGGAGACTGGGAATTCCCTGCTGCTTTTCAATGCCCCCCCTTGACTAGTTTAAAAGCTTGCCAATGAAGCATTTAAATTGACTGGACAGATGCAGATCATCCTGCCAGTATAGGCTGGTATCCCTCCAGGAGGCACCCCAGTCCCCAATGAAGCCAAACCCCTGTGTTCTGCACAATTTTTTCAACCATCCATTGAATCACATGGTGTGAAGTACCCTCACCTCACCCTTGCCCTTGCCATAGACAGGCAGCACCTCTGATAAGGATACTGTGTGTGCTACTTGCCTTAGGCTAGGTTTTATGACATTGCTGCTGATCTGAGACTGTGTGATAACTGCTGGTACTGAGCTGAGAGAACATTGCACTGTAATTGTGTTTGTGACCCCCTCAAAACACGAAAAATTTACTACCCGACTATACTGCTGCTCTAGAGATACCGCGGCTATTCTTTGCACTGTCACCCTGTTTTGCTATTTTCAGTCTCAAATGTGGAGTTCTAACATGCAGTTTACAGTTGCTATCCAACTACACCTTTCCCTATGAGTTACTGCCCATGTTCTCAGCCACACCCTCCTCACCCAGTTGGTGATAGCAACCTAATTAGGTGAGGTTGAGAGATTCAAATCCAATGGCCAACTAGAAGTGGTGGCATCTACAACAGTGGCTAATTTGTGGCAAAGTGTGGCCAAGTGCTATTACAAAGAGAGTCAGTGGGAATCTGTGAGAGGTTGGGAGAGTGAGATGGCACAGTAGTAGCTGTGTTTTTATTGCATTATATAGTGATATTCTGTGATATTAGTTAGTAATGGGACTTAGTGAGGGAAAATATTTATTAGTAAACATAATGGCTTTCGTTATAAACCTCTGAGGTTGGGTAGGTACCCTTTTGGTGCTTACACTACTGTCTGATGGGGTTAGTGGGCCCAACTGAGTGGCTAATCCCTGTGGATTCTGAACATGAATTTGATATGTCCAATCTTTTGGTGGATCGTAGTAAATGTGACTATTATCATTGTTTGATTTGTGTATGGAAGAGGGTCTTTGCTTATGTGTTATAAACAGGCAGGAATTAATATCTTTTATTCAAAGTTTGTAGTGATGATTGGAGTGTTGATGTTAGCTGGAGATGTTGAGATGAATCTAGGACCTGAAGTATAAGTGACTTTGGATGTAGTGAAAGGTTGTGTTGGTTCCTGGTCAGCAACTTACGGTTTAAAAATTTTACATCTAAATGTAAGAAGCTTGGTGCAAAAAATGGCTAATCTGGAAGTGACAATCTTGACTTACAGGCCAGAGCTGTTGATTATTACTGAATCGTGGTTGAAGCCCAGAATCTCTGATGCTGCATGTCAAATCCTGGGTTACAATATGGCATGAGCAGATCACTCTGGTAAAAAGGAGGGTGGAGGTATTGTAATTTATTATTTGGAACATTTGGAGGCTTCAGTATTGGCTACTAGTGCTAATGTTCAGTCTGATTCTGACTGGTTAATTCTACAGTGGATTTTGTGCGACTGTAGGAAGGTCA
This sequence comes from Neoceratodus forsteri, assembly GCA_016271365.2. Taxonomy (NCBI): domain Eukaryota; kingdom Metazoa; phylum Chordata; order Ceratodontiformes; family Ceratodontidae; genus Neoceratodus; species Neoceratodus forsteri. The sequence continues at coordinate 177,988,687 of CM057455.1, forward strand.
TAGTAGGTGGCCTATACAACCCCCCTAGAAGTGGAATTGAGGGACTAAGACAGTTTTGGGGTATAGCCAGTGAACTAGTTCATGATCATGATTGCATCTTGTTGATTGACATGAATGTAAACTGGCTAAGTTGTGGGAATGCAGGTATCAAAATGTGCTTGAGTTCATATGGCTTGTCTCTGTTGATCAGAGAACCTTCAAGACTGAGTTCACGTTCTGAGAATCATTCATTACTGGATTGGGTTGTTACTAACAAACCAAACATTGTCTCTCAAGCTGACATTCTAAGTCTCTCAGTTAGTGATCATATGGCTACTTACTGTGTTCTGAACTTTAAAAGGCATAACATTCCGTCTTGTGTTATTTTTACTCCCTCATTTAAGAAAGTTGATTCCTTGAAGCTTGAGACAGAGCTTAGTTCAAGTTTATTGCAGGAAAACTCCATTGAGCAAGCTCATTCACAAAGAGGTCCTGAGACATATACACTGATAACGAACATAAATAAATAAATAAGAAAAGAAAAAATAAAAATAAATGGAAATTAAATGATAGACAGTAATATAACATGTATGCATGTAATCGTATAATACAAGTTGGTTAATACATATGAGAACACCACATTGGATGATGAACATTTCTAGGTAGTATACTAACAATGCAAGACATGGTAACCGGTATTTGCAATACATTCATTTTAGACAATTGAGACAATTGAGCAGCAACAGAAAAATATAGAGTAGGTAAGGTAGAGGGGAGCAGGAGTGGGATTACTGCAGTAAAGGTCAGATGATGGAGAATGAAGTAGTGTCTTAGTTTAAAAGATAGTGCAAAAAATAAGCAGTTAACCTGCGCAAAGCAAATTATGGACTTACGCGGAATGCACAAGCCCTCATCTGGCTAAGAAGGGGTTTAATGACAGTTGCATTTGTCTTTTATCTTGGTTGCACTTAGCACTTTATAGAAGTTAATTGAAACTGTGTTGGTTAGTTTCAGCATGTTTTGCAGTTGGTTCCAAATAGAGGGAAGGGCATGCGCAATAGCACGTTTACCAAAGGAGGTCCGAGTCCTAGGTATATCGAGCAGTATGAAATCAGATTTCCTTAGAGAGTATGCACTATGTGAAATACTAATGAGAGATGAAAGATAACTCGGTAGTTTGTGCAGGAGTAGCTTAAGGGTCCAAAGACCAGCATGGAGCAGGTGTCTAGTAGTAAGAGATGTCCATCCAACAGCTGCATATAGGTCACAGTGGTGCCACCGGCAGGGGGAGTTGGTAATAAACTGTAATACACAGTGATAGAGGATGTCCAATTTACTTAGGTTAGCATGAGTAGTAGAGGAGTAAATTACATCACCGTAATCAGGAAGGGGGAGAAAAGTGGCCTGGACGAGTTTATTTCGAGTTTCAAGAGGGAAAAGGGGCCTATTCCTAAAGAAGAAACCTAACCTGGCTTTAAGCCTTCTGGAAATGAACTCTATATGGTCACTGAGAGAGAGTTTGTTATCAAGTCCAGATGCCCAGATATTTGAATTTGGAGACGACTTCCAATGGTTCATTTAACGTGGTAACAATAAAGTCATTGGGTGGGGGCTGGGAGATACCTGTGATGGTACTATGAGAGAATATCATAGCTTTGGTCTTCTTTGCGTTGAGCAGGAGCTTTGCCTTTATAAGATTATGTTCGAGTTGAGCAAAGTCTGCTTGAAGCACTCCTTTAATTTCAGATAGCGTAGAGCCAGAGGTACAAGCACGGTGTCATCCATGAAAAAATGCAGATTAGATGTACATATGTTGGAATCAAGATCATTAATGTATAAAGAAAACAAAATAGGGCCTAGGATGGATCCTTGGGGGACACCTATAACAACTGGTAAGGAAGCAGAGTAAAAGCCATCTGCTTTTACTTTCTGGGATCTCCCTGACAGGTAATTAGAGAACAACTGGGTAGTAAGGTACGTAGCCCCCAAATTAGTGAGGAAATTGACTAGTAAGTTGGGATCAACAGTATCAAAAGCTTTACTAAAATCCAAGAAGACTGCTCCAGTTACCTTCTTAGCATCCATAGCAGAGATCCAGTCATTGGTTACTTTTGCTAAAGCAGAGATTGTGCTGTGATTTGCCTGGAAGTCAGATTGAGCTGGGTTAATAAGAGAGAAGGTTTCCAAGTGAGATTTTAACTGATTATGGATCAGTTTTTCAAAAACTTTAGAGAGGATAGGCAAGATGGAGATAGGCCTATAGTTATTCACATCGCAAGGGTCACCAGATTTGAACAGAGGAAGGATGTGTGCTGATTTCCAGCAGGATGGCACAATAGCGGACATAATGGAAATGTTAAAGATATGAAGAATGGGGGCAGTGAGGTGGGCATACCCTATCATTAGGAAGAAGGGTTCTAGACCATCATCCCCAGCACTTTTTTTGATATCTAGATTAAGGAGAGCATCTTCAACTTCTTTAAAATTTATCTCACGCAGTTGAAATGGGTTGGGTGGGGAGCTAGGAATTGGGGGGGATTAGGTTGGCTCATCGCAGTACCAGCATAAGGTGAAGAGTCGAAGGCTAAACCTGCCGTGGCAAAGTGAGAGTTAAGTTCTTCAAGGATTAAGGACTTATTTTCCACTATCTTTCCACTAGTGATTAACTTAGCTGGAATGGAAGGGGCAGTAGGCCGCCCTTCTATAGATTTAATAGTCCTCCATATTTTGTGTGGGTTACCTTTCGCTTGTTCAAGGGTAGAGATGTAGAAGTTAGCTTTGACAGAATGGATATTTTTCACACAGATATTCCTGGCTGTTCTAAAAGCCTGCCAATCCGTAGATTTCTTTGAATGTCTAGTTTTCGCCCAGAGCTTGTCATGGGCTGTGAGGGCTGCCTTAAGATCTGGGGTGAACCAGGGGTTAGAGTTGTTTCATACTCTAACTTTGATAAAGGGGGCATGCTTATTTACCAGTCTAGTAAGATTGGCATTAAGGGTGGAGACTGCCTCATTTATGTCTTTGGCAAGGTAAAGGTCTTGCCAACTGATCATGCCCAGGTCAGAAAGGAAGTCTGCTGCACTGAACTTATGAAAGGATCATTTTGTTATAAAGATAGGCTGTATTCGGGCTTTGATTTGAGATCTTATGCAAGCAACAATCCCGTGGTCTCTCATATCATTATGAAACACAGCTGAGTGAGATATTTTATGTGGGTGAGTAGTTAATATCACATCTAAGATAGAGCTGTTGGCAATATTTAGGACATTGTTCCTTGTGGGTTCATTAACTACTTGCATTAGACCTAGATCGTCGCAAAAGGATTTGAGGCAATGAAATTTATGTGTTAGTCAATCCATATTTAGATCCCCTAGGTATATTGTTTCAGTTTTCGCATCTGAGAATAAGGATTTCAAAAGATTAATGATTTCATTGCCACCAGACGGAAGCCTATAGCCACCTATGATAGTAATACATTCTGAGGAGGGGAGATGAAGCTTCAATAAGACAATCTCAAATTCCTTGACTAAAGATTTGCAGCTGATATTAGTGACTGCGTACTTGGATTTAGCATATATAACCACACCTCCACCTCTAGAAGCCCTGTCCGCTGTAAACTGTTTGTATTCCTGGAGGAAGATTTGTTGGTCAGTATTAGCCTTTTTTAGCCAAGACTCAGTAATTATGATAAGATCTGGGTTGGTATGTGCAGCCCAAGCTTGCAACTGTACAAGTTTTTTGGTCAGGCTTAGAATATTCACCATCATCATCTTAAGACCTGTGGCCTCAGCAAAATCTGTAGGCGAGGTGAGTTGCAGAGGGGCCAGAGTTTAGCTCCACATTACCTGAGCAGAGAAGAAGCAGTAATATCATTTTCTTTAGGGAGCTTTTTAGGAAGGAGACAGCTTTTTTTCTTTGGGATCGCCCATAACGTGTTGCACAGGGAGTAGTACCACTAAAGTTGCAGTTTAGAGTAACCATTGTGAGTGCTCGTATGGTCATGGGCAAAGGCAGTAGTAAGGGGAGGGTGGTATACCGGGGGGGGGAATAGGCTAGAAGGCAGGAGGTTGATGAAGTACAGCGAGCTGTTGCAACATAAGGAGACAGTGTGATGCTGATCTGAGATATATTGAAATACTTCAGGGTGCACTGTATTGTTCGTCACTCTGTACACTAGGAACAATAATAGAGCAGTGAGGAAGGCCACAGTGGCAGGCAGTGTGGTCTAAAAATTGGTATTGGTATGGTGTTTCTTTTCAGAGTAAGTATCAGACCCAACTACATAAACTCAAAATCCCAAAATACGATTTTGCTCAGAAGGGGAAAAAAGAACAGGAACAGATCAGATTGGTGGCTGGCAGCTCAGATGTAGTATGCACAAGGATCAGGCTTATTGGCCCCACTCAGTACCAATGTCTGAGTGACAGCAAACAATAATAAGCCAATGGAATAGCAAAAGAACTAGCAAGGGCGGAGCATAACTGTATTTAAAGGAGGCCTGGGAGGAGGTGGTGGGGGTGGGAAAAATATTTGAACACAGTTACAAGTACCGCCGAGGCAGCAAAGAGCCAGAGAAGTCTGAAAAAGTCTATGGGGAGAGAACACCAATCGGAGCAAGGGTGGCGAGCGGGCGGACCAATCACTGTCCCCCTGGGTCAGCGCCACACCAATCGCAGGCACCCAGGCATGCTGGCTTCTCAAAATAAGTTTAGCGAAGATACCTTGGCTGGGATCCATGCCCTGAGGCCCTTAAGCTGGCAAGGGCTGCAGGATGGTGTTGGTGGCGGCCGTAGGAGCAGCTGTTTCGGGCCGCCTTTTCTCCGGGGTGCCATCCAGGCACAGAATCCTAAAAAAGAAGAAGAGCTGGGTCCGTAATAAATGGGCAGCACAGGAATTCAGAGGTAGGGATGTGGGGGGCTGACGGCAGAGCGTCAGCGGGGAGTGAGGGTGATGGTAGAGGGACAAAGAAAATGATTTAGGGAGGCAAGACAGTCGGGACAAAGAAATCGATTTAGAGAGGCAGGGAATGCGAGACAGGTGAAATGCTGAATAGGTAGTACAAGGGATCTGTGGGGGTTGCCTCGGGAAGAGAGGAAGGCAGCCGCCGTAAGCACAGCAATGAAATTACTTCAAAGGGGTGGGGGTACAGAAGGTCAGTGCCAGTAGGAGGGAAAAAAAAAAAAGAAAAAAATTAAGGAAAGTTCTGTAGACAGTAGCAATAACATTAAGCTATAGTTCGTGTGGTAGGAAACACAGTCCACGCTCGCTACTCACACACTGCTTGGATTAACAAGCTACAGTTTACACAAGGCTAAGCTAGGAGCAAAAACAGAGTACACAACTTGTAGCCTTTACCAGATCAGCACTGGCCGTTACGGGAATCAGGGCAGAATTTTATCATTAACAGGCTACAGTTTAGATTACTGTTTAAAGAACAGTCTATACTCAGAACAATACACAGTGCAAAACTTGAAACCTTAGCTTATTTGGCACTGGCGGTTATAGGATTCAGGGCAGGATTTGATCATTAGATAGTCTGATCACTAAACAGGCTACAGTTAAATTGTAGTTTAAAGAACAGTCTATGCACAAAGCAAAAATACAGTGCAAACTTGAGCCCTTTGCTTATACGGCACTGGCGGTTTCGGGAATCAAGACAAAATTTGAACGCAGTTACAAGTACCTCTGAGGCAGCAAAGAGCCAGAGAAGATTAGTAAGATTAATTGATCATTACTGAGTTTAATACCTATATTACCTATATTTATTTTGTTCTCAATTATTGGAAATTCAAAATTGGTTACTTATGGACATATGAACATACGAATGTGCCAGCAGAAACAGTCCACCCAGTCTATTTAAGTCTGATAGAGTGCCCAGCTAGCACCCCTAGTTTGCAGCTGCCCCATCCCCCTCCCCTTTGTCATTCCCGTTATGCAAAGTACATGTTAAGGGCATTGAGAATTGTTGGTTTTCTTCAGAAATTAAAAAATGCATTGGATTAAGAGACCAGGCCTGGTCAACTAATAAGTGCTCTCCATCAGGCCCTTTGTTGAAGATTTACAGATCACTTAGAAATCAAGTTAAGTAAAATGGTTATGGGTGCAAGAAAAGGATTATTATAGGCACACATTTGATTCTGGTTTAGCTGATTCCAAAACCTTTTGGCATACTGTTAATTCACTTTTAACTACAAGGGAATTGGCAACAGGTATTTGAAAGTACATAATCAGGAGGTTATGGATCCATGTGTGATAGCAAATATGTTAAATATTAAATTTACTGAATTATCTTGTTATACATCTTCCATTTCTTCAGGGCCAGATACCACTCAAAATATAACAATGGGCTGTCTGGATCATTCACCCTTTTACTTTTGTTGAGTGATGAGAATGGATGTTCATGGATTGCTCTGTACTATGCCTGATAAGTTATGAAATTGTGATGGTGGCCTGGATGCCCGTTTTGTTAAATTGGTTTCTTCCCATATGGCAGGTTCTAGGGCAAGAGTTTTTAATTTGTGTCTGACTACTGGAATTTTCCCTAAGGTCTGGAAATGTGTGCATGTGTAGTGCCTGCTTCAAAGAAATCTGGGGCCATGCTTGATAAAAGACTTTAGGCCCATTTCTATTTTTTTTTGCAATTGTTTAACCAGGAGTAGCATACTAAGCCAAAAGCTTGTTTACAGGTGTGACCTGGGAGTAAAGGGAAGTTAAGTGACTTACCCAGGGTCACACAGTGTGCAAGTAGAGGCTGTGGGATTCAATCCCAGGTCTCCAGATTTGCAGCACAGAGCCTTAAACCATTGCACTATACTGCATCCCTCATTTTAAATCCATTGAGTAAACTTTGGGAGAAATTGGTCTCTAATTAGATTACCCAAGATTTAGATTTATGAACTAATGTGTCCACAGCAGCAAGGTTTCAGAGATGTCATGGAACAGACATTGCCCTGATCAGATTCACCAACACCATCCTCGAAGGATTTGATTAGGGAGTTATGACAGAGGCAGTGTTTGTGGATCTGACCAGGGAATTTGACCTGATTGATCATTCCATATTAAAGGCCAAACTTTTTGACTTGGGATTTTCCTCAGGTGTTATTAATTGGTCTGCAGACTATCTTTTGGATCATATGCAGGTGGTCTCCATTAATTCAGTTCAATCTGAAGCACATCAGCTTAAGTGTGGAGTACCACAGAGGTCTATATTAGGGCACCTGTTATTCTCCTTTTTTGTTAACCAATTTCCATCTTTATGCACTTTCTGTGATACACTCCTATATGCCTATGATTTGATTGTTTATTGTCAATCTAAGAATTGGGATCAACTTGCTGCTCAAATGGAAAATGAATTTCAAAATATTTGGGTTGTTCAAAATGCCATGGTTTTGAACATAACAAAGTAATGCTTTATGGTACACCTTCCATGCTTATGCACTACCCTAATATTCAGATACATGATTTTTCTGGTAACAACATTGAATGGGTTTCTGAATTGAGATATTTGGGCTTCTTATTGGATTCAAGTCTGAATTTATTGCTTCGAGTGACACAAGTAAGCTGTACAATCAATAGCAAACTTGATATATTATATAAGTTAAGAAAGTACTTTTTATTATCAGCTCAGCAAGCTATTGCGAATAGCTCTTTGTTGCCACATTTAGATTATAATTCAGGTCTTTATTGTAATCTTTGGGCTAAGGAAAGTAATATTTTGAAAGTAGCATATCACAATATGTGTCAATTTGTTTTGGGCCCTTCTTGTCATTTGCACCATTGTTTGTTTATTATACTGTATTCTAGTTTGGGGTGGTTATCTCCGAGTAGTAAATTTGCTTCTTTTTTGGATGTCATATTTTTAATGAGATTAATAGTTGCCATTAATATTCACTGGGGATCTTGTTAAAGTTTGTAGTACTGGACTGGGACTTATATCCTCTACCGGTACTTTACCCACATTTTCTTTTATTTGTCAGTGCCAGTTGTTTTTATGTAATAATATGTTGTATATGTTGTGATCCAATTCTATGTATTCGGGTCAGGCCTGAAAAAGGGTATAGATTTACCCAGTGCTCTTATCCAGTTAACAAATAAATGAAATTAAACTGAAATACCTATACCTAACCATCACCCACATTTCTGCTTTAAGAAGGTCATAGTAGAAGAGGCCACAGGTTATGTCAAAATGGTCTTGAGGAAAACCAGGGTAGGCAGTGACTGTATCGACATTAAGTTGATTGCCCTGGCCATTGACGGGGTAATAATTACCATAACCAAAATCTTTAATAAGTCACTCATGCTCACAAAATACCCTTCACTCTGGAAACAAACTCTGGTGATCCCTCTCCACAAGAATGGGGATAGGACTATCACTACAAACTATAGACCCATCTCTATACTTTCCTCCTCTCAAAAGCTTTGCTGAGGATTATGGATTACCAAATCACTGACTTTATTCAGAAAAAAACAGCTGCAATGTCCCCAGCAGCATGGTTTCAGGAGAAACCAAGTATAGCCACTGCTCTGGTGGACTTCAATGATTATGTAAACAATGCCTTGGATAATGGTAAATTGGTAGGCTCTAGCTTTGTTGATTTAACAAAGGCGTTCAATATGGTCTGTCACCCACTTCTCCTAAACTAACTTTAAACAATTGGTGTAAATCCTACTGCTGTCCCATAGTTCCAGAACTATCTTTCCTCTAGATCCCAAAAAGTCAAAATAAGCCAATCTGTATCGAGCTCTAAAGAAGTCTCAACTGGAGTATCTCAAGTGTCCATCCTTGGACCCCTGCTGTTTAGCCTTTTCTTGAACAATCTCCTGGATGCCTGCAACAGCAAAATTATACTATACACTAATGATGCCATCATTCTCAGCAGTCACACTCACATAGAGCATCTTCAGACTGAGCTACAGAGTTCCTTCCAACAGTTGGAGCACTGGTTTAGTTCTCAAAGGTTACTTCTGAACTATTAAAAAAACAAAACAATGCTCCTCTTGAGCGCCCAGCGAGAAAAGAGGTACCCATCCTGACAATCACAAATAACAGGTTGGTCCCTCTAGAAGAGACATATTCCTTCAAGTACTTAGGCATTTTGGTTGATGACACCCTCACATTTATTAGCACATTGCATGGTGGTGAAGGCAATGAACACAAAACTAGGAGTCCTATTTAGGCACAGGAAAAGCCTATCCCCAAATGCCCTCTGGCTCACGGTCTCCGGCTCCATTTTATACATAGCTGACTATGTACTAGTGGTGTATGGAGCAGCCACAGATACGGCTCTCAAAAGGATAGCTATTGCCCTTAAGGCATGCAGACTACTTCTAAATGCAGACTGTCTAACGCACACTTGCACACTGTACGAGCAGGATAACCTTCTATCTGTCAGAAACAGAATCAGATACCAAACCTATCTTCTAGGTAGGAAGGCCCTACTCAGCCAGACCCCTCCTTGCATCTCTGATCTGGTAAACGTAGCTAACTACAGGTACAATACCAGAAGTACAGCCATGATTCTGCTAAGTATCCCATTTCACAGGACTGCTCTGGGTCAGTGCTCCTTTGCATACTGAGCACCACTCTGGCTGAATGAGATACCAGCAACTACATTAAACACTGCTAGTCTTTGGGCCTATAAAACTGAACTAAAGCCACTTCTACTGAGTCTGAACACTTGTGAATGCCTGAACTGACCTTACTTCTCCCAATGAATGCACCTCACCCTTCCATTGCTGAATGGCTGAACTAAGCCTGATTCTCTCTACTTGGCACCTCACCCCCTCATCTCTGTATAATCTCATGAACTCTCCACTCACTCATGCTCTCCCTCTCTCTCTCTCTTTTTTGCCCCCCCCACTACTATCTGCATCTATCCCACCTAAGATTGTGTATACCTTAACCCACCAATCTCAACCTACCTGTCAATGCTGCTGACCCCTTTCCTTTTCTGGGGCTGGAATATACACCTTCCTTCCCCCACAACCCACCTCTTCACTATCCCCTTAAACCTCCGCCCACCCCTCTCTCCATCCCGTACTACCCCGTTTGTATAAGCATCATCCTCCTCTACTTTCTTTCTCCACCATCTGACAAGGCCCCTGAGGCTGCTTAAATAGCTCCTGTTTTACTAATTTTATCATGTTGTCATTAAATCTGCATATTATTTAGCATTGAAATAGTTCTAGTACCCTGATTTATAACATGCTTCTTACCGTACTTATTGTAAATGTATGTCTGTATTTGATTTTTCTGTATCCATGACATGGTACCTTTGTAAAAGAGTTTGTACTCAAAGGTTGTTTCCAAGTTTACAAATAAATAAATAAACATTATGGTATCCCCAGAGGAAATGAAACTCTTGGAAGGGGGAACAGTGGAGGACAGGAGGAAAGGGTTTTAAAATGGGTAGGACAAACAGAGGAGGCAGAAAGACAGTAGGGGGATGATAAAAGAACAAATGGTAGGACATGGATGGCCATGTATACCAATGCCCACAGCCTAGGGAATAAAATCCCAGACCTGGTGGCCTTGATAATGGAGGATGACCTAGACATTGCAGCTATTACTGAAATGTGGTAGACTGGAAACCATGACTGGGATGTAGCCATATCAGATTATACTCTGTTTAGAAGACACAGGGGGGTAAAATGGGAGAAGGGGTGGCTCTTTACATCAGGGAGGATATTAAGGTGACTGAGGTACAGGGAATGCATGGAGTGGAAGCACTTTGGATCACCCTTGAGACAGGCAATCGCACTGCCATTTGGCCAGGCATGATATACAGACCTCTCGCACAGGGGGAGGAGATGGACAGGGTTCTAGTGGAATCCATCCACACAATGGCAGCTAAAGGGGAGGTGCTGCTATTAGGTGATTTCAATCTGCCAGATTTGGATTGGAGCATCCCAGCTGCTACCTCAGCCAGGAGCAGGGACATCCTGTACTCTGTACAAGAGGCAGACCTCAGGCAGCTAGTGCTAGAGGGTTCTATGTCATAATAGCAAACGTGTTACAGCAATCGCTATTATGATGAGTGTATATTGCCAAAAAGCAATTTGCCTATGTACACTTATAGGTAACTGGGCACTAACAATAAATTAATTGTGTTTGAGGGAAGGCTTCACTGCCCACACACCCCTGATTATAGATTGTCAACTCTAGGGGAAGTGCATGTCGGGAAGGGGGCACAGCCTGGTTTTAAAAAATGTGTAAGTCCCACAGCCACAGGAACAAAAAAAAACCTACCCTCAGCCCTGAATACCAAGACCTGATCCTTTCAGCCTCCCTACCCGCCACACCACATGGTTGGCTCAGTGGAGCAGGCACACTGGAGGGTAATAACCCTCTTCCCTATCCCTCCCCTTCCACTTGCTTTGTTCCTTTTCCACTCACCCTTGTCTTCTCCTCACAGTCACAGTCCTCGCTACCCTGGTAGGTTACCCATGATAATATTGACGTACTATGGGTCACCATTTTTACAGTCGCCCATATATGATCACTATTATCACTGGATACCATGTTGGAACCCAGCAGGGAGGGTGCAATTTTGGACCTGGTACTCACTAATGGGGACAGAACTGAGGATGTCTGAATGGGCAAACACCAGGGATCCAGTGATGATCATACAGTGTGGTTTGGCATGAGAACAGTGGCAGAGTCAAGCCACACAAAGGTGAGGTCCTGGATTTCAGGAGGGTGGACTTTACTAAGATGGGGATATGTCTCAAGCATGCCCTGGCAGAAAGGGACAAGGGGGAGTGGAGGAGCAGTAGGCCCATCTTAAAGGAGCCATAGTGGAGGCTACAAATATTTGCATTAGGCAAGTAAACAAGGGAAAGAGAAAGCCACTATAGTTCTCAAAGGTAGTGGCTGGGAAGGTAAGAGTGAAAAAGTTGTCTTTCAGGAAATACAAGGAAACACAGTGGGAAGAGGACAGGGTAGTGTATGTTGATAAACAGAGGGAGTCAGGGAAAGCAGTCAGGAACACAAAGGCACAAATGGATGAAAAATAGCACAGGAGGTAAAGAAAAGAAACAAGACTTTTTATAGGTACATTAGTGAAAGGAGAAAAAACAGGGGTGGAATAGTAAGGCTTAAAGGGGAAGAATGAGAGTGTGTGGAAGGGGACCCAGAAAAACATCAATACTGAACAAATATTTTTGTTATGTATTCACAGAAGAAGAAGGGGAGGGATCATAGTTAGGCAACATGAACAAATATGGGAGGGATATTGACAACAGTCCATTTACGGAAGAGAGAGTGTCCTAAAAGAGCTCACAAAATTGTAAGTGGACAAGGCAATGGGACTAGATGGGCTACATTCTAGAATATTAAGGGAACTAGTGGAGGTGCTGTTGCCACCACTGGCAGCACTGTTCAATGACTCCCTCAATATTGGAATGGTTCCAGAGTACTGGAGGAGAGCAGATATAGTCCCCTTTTACAAAAGTGGCAGTAGGGAGCAGGCTGGAAACTATAGATCAGTCAGCCTCACCTCAATAGTGGGGAAGATTATGGAATCACCACTTAAGAGATAGTGGAACATCTTGAAGCCAGCAGAGTACAGGATTCAAGACAGCATGGATTCACTGCAGGCAGGCCATGTCAAACAAATACAACTGATTTATTTGACTGGGTGACTAAGATCATGGATCAGGGAAGGGGAGTTGATGGGGCCTATCTGGATTTCAGTAAGGCCTTTGATACCATCCCGCACAGAAGACTTGTGAACAAGTTGGGAAGCCTGGAAGTGGGTCACAAGGTGGTAAATTGAGTTAGGAACTGACTGAGTGATAGAAGACAGAGGATCACTGTAAATGGTACTCAATTTGAGGAAAAGAGGCTGACTGGTAGGGTGCCACAGGGATCAGTTCTAGGACCATTCCTGCTTAATGTCTTCATAAGTGACATTGCAGAGGGGCTGGAGGGAAAGGTGTGCCTCTTTGCGGATGACACTAAGATCTGCATCAGGGTGAACACTCCGGGAGGGGTGGAAAAAATGAAGAGGGACCTAGGTAAACTGAAGGAATGGTCCAGAGTGTGGCAGCTGAGATTTAATGTGAAAAAAGTGCAAAATCATTCATTTGGGGTGCAGGAACCCAGGGGATAATTATGTGATGGGAAGGGGGAACTGATGGGTACAAAATAGGAAAGAGATTTAGAGGTAATCCAATGACCTAAAGATTGCCAAACAATGTGCCAAGACTGTGGGAAGAGCCAATGGCGTGCTGCGGTGCATAGGGAAAGGTATCACCAGCAGAAGGAAGGAGGTGGTGGTGCCACTGTACAGATCATTGGTGAGGCCTCATTTGGAATACAGTGTCCTGTTCTGGGGGCCGCATCTCTGTAAGGATGTAGATAGGATGGAGGTAGTTCAAAGAAGGGCAACAAAGGTGGTGCAGGGCCTGCATCAAAAATCAGATGAGGAGATACTGGGAGACCTTAATAAGTATACCCTGGAGGAGAGAAGAGACAGGGGAGATATGACAGAAACCTTTAAATATCTAAAAGGCATAAACAAGGTAACATCTTTCAGAAAAGTAGATGTCCAGGAACAAGGGTGTGTGACATAAAACTGTAAGGGGGTAGACTAAGAGGAAGTGTGAGGAAGTATATCTTCACAGAAAGGGTGGTGGATACATGGAAAAATCTCACAGCAGAGGTGGTGGGGGCAAACACAGTGGGGGATTCAAGCATGCATGGGATAGGCATAAGGGAACTCTAGCAATAGCATCATGGAGGTCTAGCCAGAGATCAAGTAGGGTCTGTGGCTTTTAGGGTAGGCAGGGAAAATGGGCAGACTAGATGGGCCTAGCGGTCCTTATTTGCCATCAGTTTCTATTTTTCTATATTTCTAACTAATTTGTTCAATAAATGTTTAAGAAACAGATTTGCTACAGACTCATGGGTCAAGAACATTATTGGTCTTATATATAAAAAGGGGAATCACATAGACCCCCAAAACGTATCGACCAATCAGCCTTCTGGATTATATTTCCATGGTTTTCACTCACATCATCCTGAATAAACTACTGATATGGTTAGAAAACACCAAAATTATTACACCATTGCAAGCAGGGTTCAAGAAAAGTTGTTCTACAATTGATCAGTTATTTTTTTCTTGCATTATATGTTAGAAAAATATACAACAATTAGGACAAACTATTTGTTGTGTTAAAGCCTTTACAAAAGAGTGCCTTAATATCCTCTGTGTTCTGTCTCTTTAAGAACTTCTGATAACGTAGTGCCTATTTAATCTAGGTGGGGGCTGAATGTTTCTATGCTTGAGTCCCGCCTGGATTGCCAGATAATTGCTACGTTCTGCCATCGCTATTTGCGCAGAGGGAGCTCTGTTAGACGCTATATTTATTTGCTGATCATCTATTGCAATAATACTGATATGGTAGTTTGTTTAACCTGCTGCTTTGCAGCATGGACTTTTTTGTTTATCACCACCATCTTGGTTCTGGACTGCCAGAATGGACCAATCAGTACCTTTGGGGACCCTAAAATGAAGTCTGTCCCCAGAGGTCTTGAGGAAGTGAATTTCTGTAGGAATTGTAGTTTTGACACTTTGGCACCTAAATGCATCTGTTGGGGGAGCCTTTGCTTTGACAGACTGATGATCAACCAACCAGAACCTTTTGGACCTAAGGGAAATTCCCAAGCTGCCTGCTGCAGAGAGTCAGTCTGTGTGAGGAGCTGAGAGGAAAAACAGCTCAAGAGATTCTAGCAGCTGCTCCTGTGTAGCTCGCATGGGAGATTTTGGTGGAAAGGCTGAGTTTGACCTATCGGCCTGCTGTTCCTTGAGAGGGTGCCTTTGAACAAAACAGATTACATCCAAAATTGAGTGTGGCAAAGCCACTGAATTGTGACCAGGCTTGAACCTGAAGAAGACCCAAGGTTTGCTTTATGCGATCAGCCTGTCAGGAAAATTTTTCACCACAGAACTCCCGGTTTTGCTCAGAGACACTGATATTGCCACCAGACTGTTACCCAACCTGTGGTATTGTGTTTTGCCTTACTATACATGTGCTATATGCTGTTAATGGGTTGCAGTTTGGTTCCCCACTTTTTAATTGTGCCACGCTTGCTGGAAGCTGCATCCAGCCTTTCTGGACTGATATCCAAACTGTTTTACCCAATCTGGGTCTTGCCAAACTGGCCCAGCCAGCTACTTCAGGCACAGAGAATACCATCTATGAGCGACTCACCTGGGAATCAGCCCCCTGCTCAACATCTCGAACAGGAATGACACCTCGGTGATTCATGTGGGCCCTTCTTCTCCTGGCATACCAGTTATCAACCTGCAGTCTCAGTTTCATCCATCTTGTGTCCCAAATTGGGTAGCGTGAGTAGCAATCAGGGTAGCTTCCTGCAACAACAGCTTAATCAAAGTGTGACATCTGATTCAATTGTTTGTCTTGATTATCACAAACTGGGCCATCTGGCTCTGGATTACAAATTGTATGTAGTTGTGCATGCCTTTTCTTATCATCACAGGGCCCCAACCAGCTGTAACGCCGGCCAACCCCGGGCAACGCATCAGGCTAGCCTATCTCACCAACTGGGTACCAAGAGTATGTGTAACTGTGTTGAAGGACTAAAAAGTGCATGCATAATTGCCTGACTAGATCAGTTATTGAATCAGTCAACCTGATTACATCCATCCCTTGTTCAAGTCCTCTGAATAAATCCAATCTAACTCTGTTTGCATATAATCTGACTGTGGTTCCAGTCTGTACAAAAAACACTGTACTGTTGTTATTTGCTGTGCTTAACCTTATTTTACAAGAGGTCTCCAGGGTCGAACTGGTGGAACCAGCCATGGTGGAAAGTTCAAACAGTGTGGGGATTTGTATGCTAAATAGGGGCTATGGTGAAGGTGTTTATTGCATATTGTCTAGATCACTAGAGGGGGAAGAGGGGGTTATAGTGTCCTGGAGGGCTGTACCCAGGTTAGCTCAGCTACTAACAACCCTGTCCTCCAGGTGGAAGAACCCGTTTCAGTATCCAGGTCCCTTAACCTGTAACTAGCCAAGCAGGCAGGGGTAGTAGCTCGTGGGATAGCACCAGCAAGGGGTTACACTAATAATACAACTTTATTGCAGTAATAAAACTAGTATAAGGTATGATAATATGGGAAATTTGTCAATATATATAAAATCCAATTCTGGGGTAAAACAAAGTTGCCTTTTGGCTCCATGTTTGTTTAGCTTGTATATCTATTACATTATTAACCAATGCTCTCACACAAATTTTAATCCCCGAAAGATAATGGGTAAAGAATGCCCACTGTTGGCTTACACTGATGATTTAGC
The DNA here is from genome assembly GCA_016271365.2 of Neoceratodus forsteri. Classification (NCBI taxonomy): domain Eukaryota; kingdom Metazoa; phylum Chordata; order Ceratodontiformes; family Ceratodontidae; genus Neoceratodus; species Neoceratodus forsteri. The sequence continues at coordinate 178,004,989 of CM057455.1, forward strand.
CCTATTATTGCTTACTACAATTGGATTACAGAGTAAGTTGGATAAGGAGAAAAATATATCTACCAGTCCAAAACTTAAGATAAATCTATCTTAAACAAAACTATTAGGTTTTGGGTCCAGAAAAACTTACTCTTGTTACTTGTATAAAGAAAAAATTGAACAAGTTAAACAATACACTTATCTAGGTGCCACTTTTCATCACACAGGGGATTGGGTCTATCAGATCAATAACCAGATAAAGTAAGTAAAACTTAACGTTAGAGGTTTACTTAAATTTAATTTTAGCTATGGGAGTCAGTCAGTTGTCCCTGCTCTCCATGCAGCTGAAATGAAATTAAGTCACGTTTGCCTTTACGGCGCAGAAGCCTGGGTACTCCAAGTGAAAGAAGATATTGACATCCCATGTAATAGTTACTATAAACATAGAAACATAGAAGTTGATGGCAGAAGAAGACTGCTAGTTCCAGTACTGTATGAAGCGTGGGGTGGGTGGTGAGCCCGCCCTGGGTGCATGCCTCCAAGGAATGCAGATTTCAAACCTACTGATTCACTTAAATCACTCACACAGCTGCCTGTGTGCTGTAGCTTTAATTTTCTTTGTGTGTAATAACTAATGCCACCAGCAGGGGCACATCCATGGAGGATCAGCAAGTGGAGGGGGGGAGTTACATGGTCCACGCTGTTTCAAGGAAAAAAAAAATGTGGTGCAGATTTGGTGCCGCTGCGGTCCCACTACAAAAGGTGCGTGCGGACTTGCACAGAGTGTGTGGTTGTAAAGAGAGCGAGGCAGTTACTGACAGAGACTAGAGAAAACCAAAAAAAATTTAAATTAGCGATAGAGTAGAAGTAGAGAGCTTAAGAGTTTGGTTTAGTGTGGAGTGGAAGAGGAAGATAGAGTTAAAGTGAGTGACTGTGACATTGAGGAGGTCAGAAGGACAACTGGGAATCTTTGGAGTTGAGGACAGCAGATTTATATCTGTGTAAGCAAAGCAAGAAATAAAAGAAAGCAAGGCAGCATATAACATATTATTCATTATCACACAATATGTGATCACAGCAGTCTTCTCACAGACTAGACTACACTAGACAGTCTGTAGGGGGGCAGGTCCGACCTTCCCAAGGCTGGCGAGCCGACCCCATCTTCGCAGTCCCATGGACCATGTAAACACTGACCGTGTGTGTTTCAGACGGCAGCGGGAAAGGAAATGTATATTAAAACTGCCAGTTTGCCTATCTTGACTGGCCACCAGGGGGTGGGGAAGTCCTCCGTCCATCCGTCCTCCGGATTCTTGTCTGGTCATCTGGTCAGTGTTGCTTAGTTGAAGGTGAAGCAGGCAGGTTTAAGTCTGTCTCAGTCGAGCAGCTTGGAAACGAAATCAGAAGAATAGAAATGCAGTGTATTCCTGGATTGATTTCTTTCTGAAATGTATTACTTTGGGGGCCGGGGGTCTTCCTGGGCCTGGGCTGCCCAGCTGCAGCATGCAGCAGTCAGTCAGTGCCCTCAGCCTCCGAGCCTGTATTGTGCTGGTTTTGTTACTGTCCGTCTGTGACCGGACGGTAGTACTGTCTGATTGCTTTGCTCTCTCTCTCCTCTTCTCCCATCTGCTGAGTCAGACTGCCATCTCCTGTCCTAGTCCTGACTCCTTCACATCATTAACTCAGTCAGACTCAGAGTACATCCGACAGTGTCCCAGTGGTGCAACTTAGTTATTTAATGCATGCACCGGCACCACTCCTGCTTGGTTGGAGCTTGTCATTCGAGCTCCTGCCCTCGCCTCGACAAACTTGCTTCTTTTCTGTTTTCTTGCTAGTTGCCACTTGACTTACTTTGAATTTGTTCCCATTCCATCCCGTTAAGGGCAATCCCCATCCCTGACTCCCGTCCCTCACAACAAGCTCCTGAGTCCCGGACCACCCTGGCCTGCTAGCCTATGTGCAGTGCTGTCATTCTGATGCAAGTATCATACTTTGTACCTGATATCAATATAACATTTTACTCTAGATCCAGAGTAAAATGTTATATTGATATATCAAGTACTAAGTATGATACTTAAGTAGCAAGTCTGGACATGGGATTTTGTTTCCACTTCTGTGCCTTTTTTTATGTAGCAAATAGAAATAATGTAGGCGGTTCTACTCCTACCGTACCTGCTTGCATAATAATACTTCCTACCTGGTCGGGTCAACAAAAGCTACAAATAAATACTAGTAGTCTGAAAGCCTTTCTTGCTCAGGTTCTGAGATATCATTGTTTTGCATTTTGAGTTTAAAAATAAATGTATAACAATAATAACATGCTATACAGTCTCAGATACAGACAGTATTATTTCACAAATCCAAATCTATAGGCACTGTTTAGATTATGTGTTTTGTAAGACTGGGTCCCTGTTTTTGCACAAAGAGTAGTTGAAATCTCTAACTCATGCCATAAGTTATGGAAGTAATGTACAAGTGATATTGGGGGGCACCCACACTGGAGTTGTATTGGGGTGTGTGCTGTGGGGTGGGTGTGCGATCATTAGTATGCCAATTCCATGATGCTGTAATTAATGATCACTTGGGGTCTCTTGTCTAATCTAAAAGACTCTGATTTTGAATCCTGATGTGTTGCTTGATTTTAATTTCAAGTTAAAAAATGCCAATTGTCAAATAAAATTTGTTGTTGAGGAAGAAAATCAAAACTTACTCAAGTGCAATGCAAGCAAGGAAGGCACTCAAGCAGCAACCGCTTTACCCCTCATTTTAACATGGGAGAGCCAGGATGAAATCAGGATGTGATAGGCCAGGGCTGGGGTGACTAGCTAGGGCATAATATTAGCAAATAAATAAACATTATTATGGACGGTTATGGTATGGGCCACGGCACAACAAGCACAAAACATGTGAGTAGAACATCACTTCTTGGCAGAAGACAACAGGAGATAGGACTGCTGTGTGACTGAACCTCTCTGCTGGGACTAAAGTAGAAGAACTTTTGTATTTGGACCTTTAATTTAGGGTAAAAAAACTAACATACAAAACCAAAAAAAAAGTGTGTGTTTGGGTTAACTGAACTGAATGGGTAACTGAAAAGTCATCTAGGTGTAAATCTCAGGTGACTGAAAGGACTTAACTGCTGTGAGGTTTAAATTACTTGTACAAAGATCTGGTAAGTAGGGGGAGTGGCTTAGCTAGAAGGAAGCTACATTTAAAGATTACCTTAGAAAGATTCTGCTAATAGCTTGGCAGAAGACAACAGGAGATAGGACTGCTGTGTGACTGAACCTCTCTGTTGGGACTAAAGTAGAAGAACTTTTGTATTTGGACCTTTAATTTAGGGTAAAAAAACTAACATACAAAACCAAAAAAAAAGTGTGTGTTTGGGTTAACTGAACTGAATGGGTAACTGAAAAGTCATCTAGGTGTAAATCTCAGGTGACTGAAAGGACTTAACTGCTGTGAGGTTTAAATTACTTGTACAAAGATCTGGTAAGTAGGGGTGCCTTAGCTAGAAGGAAGCTACATTTAAAGATTGCCTTAGAAAGATTCTGCTAATAGCTTGGCAGAAGACAACAGGAGAAAGGACTGCTGTGTGACTGAACTTCTCTACTGGGACTATATTGCCCTACTTCCCTCTCCCCCCACCCAAAGCTAGTTCTATTTTTATAGACACAGGATTTGACTGACAACAGGAACTTCCTGTTTAGGGGCAGGAAGTGAGTGAGCACAGAACCACCAAGGACCCACCATCCTAGAAGGGCAAGAGTAGCTCTCCGGCCCCCTCTAGCTGCTGGAGGTCTGCCTCTGAACAAGTAAGTGGTCTACTGAGAAATATAGGATATTCTTGTCTCAGAACAGGACAATCAGGAGCTTAAAGGGCACACAGGCAGAAAGTAAGGAGAGAGAGAAAAAACAGAGGATAGAGTAAGGATTGCAAACAGTTAAGGGGCCAGAAATAAGACATGATTGGAGTGGTGCAGTGCAGTGGCTGTGGAGCAGCAGTCTTCCGGGAGATGTTCTGGAGGATGCGGTGTTGTCCCATCTGCAGGCACCTCTCTGGGCTGAGGGAGGAGGTTGCTCATCTCCAGGCTGAGTTGGCCAGGATTTGTAGGACCTCCTCTTCCATCCAGGGACCACCAGTGCCACTGCCGCTGCCTCAGAGATTGCCAAGAGAGGAGGTTGGACCACAGTGGCTCAGGGATGGTGAGGGTGGTGAACAGAGGCACATCCTCCAGTTGTACATCTCCCACCCTATGCCATTCTGGCAAAAGTGTGGTTCCTCTATGGAGGCACCTACAGTGGAGACCAAGGAGGATGCTGGGAACCTCCACAAGGAGACCCACAGGAGGGTGGCAGGGGACCCTGCAGGGAAGGAAACAACTCCTGGTGGGGACTCCATTGTTGGGAAGGTAGAACTGGGCAAGGAAGGGAGAGGGAGGTAAGGTGCCTGCCTGGCGCCATGGCTTGGAGGGACAGGAGAGAATCCTCAGGATTGCAGAGCAGCTGCACAGGGAGGGAGCTGGATGTCATTGTCCACCTAGGGACAAATGACAACTGAAAAGGATTAGAGAAGTGCATGAAGAGTTTGTGGAATTGGGGAGGGGCCTTAGTCAAGTATGCAGCTCGGTAACCTTTTGGAGGTGCTACCCATCTATGGCATAGGAGAGGCTAGGGTGCCCGCACCATGGGATTCAATCAGTGGTTGAAAAACTGGTGTGGAGCTCAGGATTTAGCTTCATTGGGGACTGGGGGTCCACCTGGAGTGATGCAAGCCTATACTGGCATGATGGGCTGCATCTGTCCGGGAGGAACCAGGATCCTAGGTGATAGGTTTAAATGCTTCATTGGCAAGCTTTTAAACTAGCCAAGGGGAGGCACTGGAAAGGAGCAGGAAAATCCTAGCCCCCAAACAATCATGGTAGTAAGTGTGGCAAACACCAACATGGAGGTGTCGATAGGGAGAAGGGCAGGGGTAAATGGAGAAAGCGACAAAGGCAAGAAGGACAGGGATGGGGCAAAAGGGGGTAAGGCCATCAGGAAATGGAGGGTAATGAGTACCAATGCCCGTAGTCTGGGCAACAAGCTCCCTTAGCTGGTGGCCTTAATGGAAGAGAATGCCTGGATATTGTAGCAGTCACAGAAACATGGTACACAGAGAACCATGACTGGGATGTTAACATACCAGGGTACATAACTTACAGGAGAGACAGGCAGGGGAGAAGAGGGGGAGGAGTAGCTCTTTATGTAAAGGAAGGGATAAAAGCAACTGAACAAAAGAGTAAACAGGGAGGAGAGGAGGCACTGTGGGTCACCTTGGAGACTGGAAAGGGCACCACAATCCGCACAGGGGTTGTGTACAGACCCCCATGTCAGGGGGAAGGAATGGACAAGGATATGATGGAAGGCATTCTTAGAATGGCAGAGAAAGGGGAGATACTGTTGATGGGAGACCTGAATATGCCAGCTGTTAACTGGAGCACATTTGCTGCAGCCACATCCAAGAGCAGGGCCATTCTTGACGCCCTACAGGTGGCAGGCATTAACAGCTAGTTTCAGAACCCACTCGAGAGGGAGCAATCTTAGACCTTGTATCTCAAATGGGGGCAGTGAGAGGATCTCAGATCTAGAAGTGGGTTGCCATCTGGGGACAAGTGACCATCAAACAGTGTGGTTCACGTTAAACTCAGCTACAGAGTCAAGCCATACAAAAGTGAGGTACTGGACTTTAGGAGGGCTGACTTTGGCAAGATGGGAGAGTGCCTCAGAAAGCACTAGCAAACAGGCTAGAAGGAGGTGTGGAGCAAGAATGGGAATTATCAAAACTGCCATCACAGAGGCAACAAGCCTTTGTGTGAAGCAAATAAACAAATCAAAACATAAGAAAAAGCCACTATGGTTCTCAAAAGAGGTGGCTGTGAAAGTCAGGAAGAAAAAGATAGCATTCCGGAAGTATAAGGAAACACAGAAGGAGCAGGACAGAGAGCTGTACCAGTTAAGGCAGAAAGAAGCAGGGAGGGAAGTCAGAATAGCAAAGGCCCAAACTGAGGAAAAGATAGCCAACTCAGTTAAGAAGGGGGATAAAACCTTTTATAGGTACATCAGCGAGCCTAGAAAGACAAAGGGAGGGATAGTGAGGCTGAATAGAATGAACGGTGGGTGGGCAGAGGGGGACAGTGAAAAAGCAGGAATACTGAACGAATATTTCTGCTCAGTATTCAAAAAAGAGGAAGGGGAAGTGCCTACTCCAGTTAACAGAAGCACTCTTGATAGGGGGGTCGATCCCAGTCCTTTCACAGAAGAAAGGGTTCTGCAAGAACTCCTAAAACTGAAGGTGGACAAAGCAATCAGGCCTGATGGAATTCACCCCAGAATTCTAAAAGAATTAAGGAAGGAACTAGTGAAACCACTGATTACTCTTTTTAATAAATCATGGGAGGATGGTGTGGTATCCGAGGACTGGAGTGAAGGCGGATGTGATCTCGCTCACAAAAGTGGGACCAAGACAGAGGCAGAAAACTACAGACCTGTCAGTCTGACCTCTGTGGTAGGGAAAGTGATGGAGTCACTTCTGAAGGAAAGAATAATTGAGTACCTAGAGGTCAGTGGAGCACAGGATCCAAGGCAGCATGGGTTCACAGCGGAAGGTCATGTCAGACGAATCAATAGATTTCTTTGACTGGGTGACCAAAGTAGCAGACCAGGGAGGGGCTGTGGACATGGCCTACCTAGACTTTAGCAAGGCATTTGACACAGTCCCACACAAAAGATTATTAGTCAAATTAACCAGCCTGGGAGTGGGTCCCAGGGTGGTATCTTGGGTAAGACATTGGCTGGACAACAGGACACAGAAGGTAATTGTAAATGGAGTCCATTCTGAAGAAAGGACAGTTACCAGTGGGGTACCACAGGTAACTGTCTTGTAGTATTGGGTCCAGTCCTTTTTAATGTCTTCATCAGTGACATTGCAGAGGGACTGGAAGGAAAAGTATGCCTTTTTGCAGATGACACAAAGATCTGCAACAGGGTTGATACACAAGGAGGCGTGGAAAGGATGAAAAGGGACTTGGCAAGGTTGGAGGAATGGTCAGACGATGGCAGCTAGGATTCAATGCAAAAATGCAAATAATGCACCTGGGAAACAAGAACCCAGGGAAGAATACACAATGGGTGGGAGGTAGTAACAACAACAAAACAGGAAAGGGACCTGGGGTAATCATATCAGATGACCTTAAGGTTAGCAAGCAATATGAGAAGGCAGTAGGGAGGGTCAGGGTGTACTGGGATGTAGGGAGAGGCATCAGCAGCAGAAAACAGGAAGTTGTTATCCTCTGTACAGACAGTTGGTGAGACCCCATCTGGAATACTGTGTCCAGTTCTGGAGACCCCATCTCCGCAAGGACATAGACAGGATAGAGGCAGTCCAGAGGAGGGCAACTAAAATGGTGCAGGGTCTGCAAGAGAAGCCGTATGAGGAGAGACTAAAGGAGCTTAATATGTATACCCTTGAGGAAAGAAGGAGAGGGGAACATGATAGAAACTTTCAAGTACCTCAAGGGAATCAACAAAGTCCAAGAGGGCAGCATCTTTCAGAAAAGAGACTTGCAAGAACAAGGGACACAATTTAAAGATAGAAGGAGGGGGTTCAGGGGCAATGTGAGGAAGTATTATTTCACAGAGAGGGTAGTGGATGCATGGAACAGCCTTCCTGAGGAAGTTGTGGGGTCTAAAACTGTGGGAGAATTCAAGAATGCATGGGACAGACATAAGGCAATTCTTGTGGGGGGCAGGAAGATATAGGCTGTTGGTTAACTAGGATCTGCAGCCTATCCTGTAGGTAGGGAAATGGGCAGACTAGATGGGCCTAGCTGTCCTTATCTGCCGTTAAAGTCTATGTTTCTACGTTTCACTTTGTTGAGGTAATAAAAATGCCTTTCCCTGGCCTTCTGTCTCTTGTTTAAATATATAGACATACATTCAAACTTTAAAGGCTTTAAATGTATGTCTATGATGGGAAACATAATTTTTATTACCTCAACAAATTGGTGTCTGCGTGTATCAGTCAAGCCTGTTCCAGTCCACTCTCATCCTGTTATGACTCATAAGGAACTCGTTCACATATTATTTTCCATATTATGTACCTTTGCCTCATGTCATGTGGTGCCCTACTACCCTGTCTGCAAATTATACTGCGTGTTTGACTACATCCTTCCCAGCTGAGCGTGGCCCAGATAGCTGGGAAGGATGGCATACAGCCATCAGTCATGCAGTATAATTTGCAGACAGTGCTCATGGGGTCTCAAAACTCACCACAGAGTATATAAACCTCTTAGAGCTTCTAGGGGCCTTGCTGCCCCCAGACTTCCTTGTTTTATGTAGCAATCTTCTACAGTATGTTTCAAAAATACATATAGGGTGGGTGGTTGATGGCATTGTTAGTCGACCACTTCTCCACAACAATTGTGGCTGTACACTCTGATGCCAGCCAGCCAGAGTCTCCTACATCTCATATTCCATGGGAGCAAAATATTCCTTGAAATCAGGGGTAGGGAATATATAACAATAGTATGTTTTTTCTTCAAGAAAAGCCCCCAAACTTGCCACAGAGCATGTAAACCCCACAGAGCTTCAGGGGGCCTTGTGCCCCCAGACCCCCAGCTCTTTTCTGAGAGGAGGCACAAAATATGTTTGTTGCCCAGGGCACCAAAATGTCTTCCTTCAGCACTGGCTAGGTTTATCTAGTCTGCCCATTTGTTTTAGACCTATTTTGACACTCCAGTTGCCCTTTGTAGTCAGGGCTCCCTTGTGTCTGTCCCATGCATTCTTGAATCCCCCCACAGTGTTGACTCCCACAACCTCTTGGGGCAGGCTGTACAAGACATCCATCACTTTTTCTCTGAAGAAAAACTTCCTGGTGCTGGTAGACAGCCTCCCTCCTTGCAGCCTGAGGTCATGTCCCCTGGTTCTGGAGCCCTTCTTGAAGTGAAAAAGTTCCTGTGGCTGAACCTTGTTAATTAGGCTTGCCACTAAAAGGCAGGCCAGGTTGTCCTATGGCCCCTGCCAGGAAGGAACAGAGGCGGGGGAAGGGGAGGTGTAAGGGGATGACATCACAGATGACTAAGTTAGGGTAATATGACAGAGTAGAGGAGGGCTCACTGGGCATTGGTTAGGGGCGGAGCCACCAGGAGTCCTGAGCCAGGGTCCTAAGGTGGTATATCAGGGCTGGACACCCTCAGCCAGCACTCTTTTTGTTGGGAAATTCTATTGACGTAGAGCTCAGCACATCATCAGGCAGAGTCATGTAAGGCACAAAGCATAGGGCTGTTAGGCCTGGGCAGGTCATGCAGCCCTGTTTGAGTATCTGAGTAGATATTTTGGGAAGAATAAGTTCATAAGCCAGGAGCTGGTAAGAAATATCTTGTACAGGTAGTACTGCATTAGAATGTTGGAGAGTTTAAAAAAAATAGTTTGTTTAAGAAGAAAAACTTATTATAGGATGGTTCCTTTCGGTGGTCTGATGCCTGTTACAGCAGGTGTAGGTACTGGTTAGAACATGCAGTAGTGATGGCCTGGAGGCAGCAGTTGCAAGGTTCACTACAAGATGGCTAGTGTTTTATTCAGACATGTGATTTTTGGCTCATCCTTGCTTCAGCGCATTGGTATGGAGGGCATCTGGCCAGAAGGGGTGTTAGAGTATGTCTCAGACATGGCAGGAATCAGCCAAGCAAGCAGAGGTTAGGAGTCATATGGGTCGCTGTTGAATCTGGCAGCAGGGAGAGGGCTGTGAGGCAACCACGAGACCATCAGAGCCTGCCCTGGGAATTCGCAGGAAGAAAGGGACCAGTTTGAGTGCACCACCAGACTCGGAAGGGCACTGGGTTTCAGCTGGGCAAGGTCAAGCAGATGGGCCATGTGATGGCTGGTAAGAGGGCAATAGGAGTTCCCGACAGAGGAGGGCCAAGTAAAGGGGGAGTTAGCCGCAAGGCTATGTGGTCGGACGGTGTCCTGGCGAACAGGAAGGCTGGGGGCACCAGGCAAACTAGCAGGAGTGTTGTGGAAATGAAGGGGAGGAGTCACTATGGGCTGGCTCAGCTAGCTTGGCCTGAGTACAAGAGGGCCATGTGACATGGAGGGACAGACTGCGGGGACAGAGTCGGGCAAAAAGTGAGCATATTGTTTGATGTAGTTTCTCTTCTTTTCTCGTTGGTATCTGAATTGAATCCAAGCAGTATTAATTTTGTGAGTGAGTTCCTTGCATGCAAATTGTATTTTATCGAAAATCACTAAAAAGACATAAAGCACCTGTATCTGGATTATGTGGGCCCAGAAGAATGCATGCGGTATTCATTTTAGGAGTGAGTCCCTGGCATACAGTTTGGTTGTTTTTTGAGGTGAAGGTGTGGCACAGTGAGAAGTTCACAGGCATATGGGACATTTTTTATCAGTGAACTGTCACCCAGTGCAGGGGCAGGATTAGGCCCTCAGTGGCAAAGTTTAGGCATTTGGTTATTTCCACAGAGGCTGGGGAAGCTGAAAGGGTGGATGGGCATATTGGTTATGGGGGAACAATCTCTAGGGTGGGGGGCATGTGGCTGGGCAGGCTGCAGGCAGGCTTAGGTGCCGCCTTCCGGAAATTAGGCTAGTGGGTTGATGCCCCATGGATGAGAGTTAGATGTGCAGCCCCCCACTTTCTTTTCTTGTTGTGCACACAGCGTAGGACTGTTGGGTAGTGAGTTTGGGCCCAGCAGATCTCGGGTGAGATCGCAGGAATGTGGCAAAACAGCCAGCTGCACAGAATGGGGGGGCAGGCAGGTCATTCAGGGACCAGATCTTGCCTCACTGGTGAGCATGTGAGCATGGAACAAGGCATGTGGAAGCATAGGGAAGTGGGATGTCGGCCTCATTGTACCTCCCCTCCAGCCAGGGGAGGCAAGAGAATAAGTAATGGTGGCCACTTTCGGTCGCAGCAGCAGAGGGCATGGCTGGGGGGAACATTGAAGCACTTACTGTTTTTGCTTTTTTCTGCATGCAGTGGTACAGCACACAGTAAAAGCACCCAAGTAAGCACCCATTTCCAGTGAAAAGATGATGCAAGAGTCGGCCAAACTGATGGACCAGACAATGGAATTGGTGGTGGCAGCCAAGCGCAGGGGCAGAAGAAGAAGCACAGAGGACATGGAAGGTGTGAGGGGACCACTCAGGAAGAGGGGTGACTAGGAAGAGACCCAGATGGGTGGGACTGGTCAAAACACCTGCCCCAGTGCCAGTGCCTGCATTGGAGCTGGACGGAGAGCACACAGACAGGAGTAAGGATGATGTAGATATCACAGATGAAGAGGAATTAAAGGAATACTTGGAAGGGCTGTTGGGTGATATGAAGGACACCAGGATAGAAAAAAATGGAGTGTGCATTACAGGTCATAAGGGGAAAAGGTGCTGGGGAGGAGAAAGTGGGTCTGGAGCCAAGCCCGGGGGCAAAAATTTGTACGAGGGACTATCGGGTTGCTCGTTGGTGGACCACATTTTGGTCTTGCTCAAAGAAAAAAATCTGGATGGGGGAGTACATGGATATCTTCAGACTGGTGAATGAGGACATGGCCACAAAGTATTAGCAGAAGGAATCAGTGGGGAAGTCGAAGATGGCAGTGGCATTGGCAGTGGTGGGGCATAAAGCAGAAGAGGCCAAGTACAAGGGGAAGACCATCAAAAACTGGCAAGGGGGATTTATCATTTGCAGTGCTTTGATACTGGAGAAGCAGCCAGACTTAGCCATTCATTCCTTCGTTCATGTACATGTCCATAATTAGGGATGCTTACAAGGTTAAGTTGGGGTATGGGTGGCTGAAATACGACAAGGCATTCCGAAAAAGAATGGCAGCGAAAGGTGACTTGAGGTGGGATTGCACACAGTCAGAGCTATGGGTGAGGACCCTGTCAGCTGACAGGGGTGGGACCGGGGGACAAACAAGCTAAGTAGAATCCCCCAACCCCAGGGGTCAAGACCTGCTGGGGTTTTAACAAAGCCATGTGCACCTGGAACAATTGTTAAGTTCAGGCACATCTGTTCCAAATGCAGGGGATCACACCAGGCACCCAGTTGCAGACAAGGAGGCAACAAAGGGGGGGCAATCTGGAGAGCAATACCATGAACTGGCCTTTTGGGGGGCTGGGGGAGGGCAAAATAGGGGCAGGGGACTCAACAGGGAAAACTCTGGTTGGAATTAGAAGCCAGGAGATGGGGCAGTGGAGTTGTGTGCTGGCATGCACACCCATCTCTGTAGAAGTGGTAGAGGCATGGACTGCAGAGTAGCCAAATGGGAAAGGGGAAATACTGAGGGAGGGTTTCAAGAAGGGTTTTCCACTGGGTTTCCAAGGGGCAAGGATAGGTATGATGGCCAAGAATCATGGGTCAGTGAGAGGGAAGAAAGAGGCAGTAAAGACCAAGATGAAAAAGGAAGTCAAGGCAGGTTGGGTCAAAGGACCCTTGGAGGCCCCCCATGCAACAACTTTTGGGTGTCCCCTTTAGGGGTAGTGCTGAAGAAGAAGCAGGTGGAGTTCCACTTGATCCACCATCTGTCATACCTTGAGGGTTTGTCAGTGAACGAGGGCATATCAGAGCACATCAGGGCAGTGTCCTTTGCCTCTCTGAAGCAAGCCATAGTACTGATCAGGGCAGTCGAGGGGGTATGGCAGGCAAAGACAGACATAGAGAAGGCATTTCAGCTACTACCAGTCAGTCTGGCGGACTGGAAACTTCTGGGTTTTCAGTTCGAAGGCAGGCTCTGTTTCAACAAGGCCAAGCCTATGGGCTGCTCGGTGGCTTGTTCCACTTTTGAGGTGTTCAGCTCTTGGGTTAAGTGGGTATTTGGGGCCTGTTATGGGCACAGGAGGGTGGTACACTATCTGGATGATTTTCTGCTCATTGGCAAGACATGGGGGAGGCACACAAGATGTTGCAGAACTTCAAAGGGATGTGCCAGCATATAGGAATACCATTGGTACTGGGAAAAACAGAGGGTCCAACCCATAGATTAGAATTTTAAGGGGTAGAGGTGGTCATGGAGCAGGGATGCTGCCATCTACCTAGGGCCAAGGTTGCCCAGCTTATGGGGTTACTATCTCAAGTAACGGGAGGAGGAGGGTGCTGCTGGTACAGGTACAGCAACTGCTGGGACACCTTAATTTCACATGCAAGTCTTTTAGCCCAGGCAGGGCATTCCCTAGGTGGCTGGGTAGGGCCATGGGGAAGGCTAAGCAACTGCACCAGTGGGTGGCTGTGTCAAAAAGGGTGTGGGAAGATTTTAAGGTCTGGAAGGAGTTCTTGGATAGCTATAATGGAGTGACATTCTAGAAAGATGGTTGGATGCGCAACTTAAACTTGGAGTTGGATGCCTTGGGCACTCTGGGAATGGGAGCATACTTTCAGGAGAACTGGATATCAGAAGCTTGGCTGGAACAGTGGAGGGCAAGTGGGGTATTAAAGGACATCACATTTCTTGAGATATTCCCAATATGGCTGGCCTTGGAAGTATGGGAGACCAGGATGAGGGGTAGGCGCATCCCGTTTTGGTGTGACAATAAAGGGGTAATGGAGGTCATTATTATACAGGGCAGGAAGACGGAGACCATGGGCAAGATCCTGCAGTGCATGGTGTTACTGGGGCTGCAACTGAACTTGTCTTTCAAAGCACAGCATGTCAAAGAGCTTAAGAATGAAGTAGCTGACAGTCTTTTCCATTTACAGCTTGGAAGGTTTCGGGACCTGGTGCCACAGGCGGCAACACACATGATCAGGGTCCCGGACCGGTTGTGGGAGATTGAAGGAATACTGCCAGGGCACTGTATCACAGTTCCTGGTTGGCCAACACCCTGAAGGCCTATGAGGGTGGGTGGGTGGGTGGATGAGATTCTAGGAGTTCAGGGAAAGCATGGGTGGAACAGGGATGAACTGACCAGGAAAGAACAGGTAAGAAGGTTCATAGTGAAAAAGTGGGAAGAGGGGTTGGCCCATGCCACAGTGGTGGTGCAGCTGGCTGGCATTAGCTGGGTGTGCCAGAACAAGGGGTGGCAGGATGCCACAGTCAGCAGGACAATAAAAAGGATGGTAGCATGATGGCAGAGGGGGCAAGGTTCTAAGAAGGACAGGAAATGCCCCATTAAGGGACAACTGCTGGTCAGGTTACTGAAGATGACGCAGCTTGTGTGGTCATCTGCCCACAAGGCACTACTGCTCAGGGCTGTTTTTGCAGTCATGGCAGCTAGGGATTTTCAAGTGGGGAAGTGGTGGCTCCACACAAATTAGCAGCTGGTCAGGCATTACAATACCAGAATGTAGTGTGGGTGAGGGACAGGCTAGTCATCACATTGGCCAGGTCAAAAATGGACCAAGGCGGGAAAGGGACCATTGTGATGCTGGTACAGCAGTCACAAGCTGTCAGCTGTGCGGTATCTACCATGGAGGCATATGAGAGCATTTGGTGGGTGGCCGGGTGGGCTTTTATTCTGCCACGGGGATGGCTCCCCTGTCACTGGCTTCCCAGTTGGAGCAGTGCTGAGGAAGGCCCTGGTGTTCATAGGGAAAGAACAGGAGGATTTTTCTCCCCACTCATTTTGGATTGGGGCAGCAACAGAGGCAGCCAAAAAAGGGCTTCCAGTGGAGGATTTAAAAAGGGTTGGGCACTGGAGGTCCAACTGCTACAGGAGGTATGTCAGGTGTAGATATCCGCAACCCACTCTGTTTTTCTTCTTTCTGTGGCAGGTTCCAAGAGGAAGGTCTGGATAGCAGGGCATTCCTTCATCTATTGGACAGAGCAGTTTACAGTTACCACAAACAGAGGGACACAGTTACGTGACAACATGGAGCACACCAAGGTGCAATGGAAGGGCATCAGGGGCATGAGGTGGGCCCAGCTGCTTCCCCTGCTGGAAGAATTCAGGGTGCAGTGGGGAAGGCCAGATTGCATTATTTTCCAATTAGGGGTAATGACTTGGGGGATTACCATGGGGGTACTGGGAAGAACATAACAGGGACTTGGAAAAGATTAAGGGATGGTGGCTGGGGGTGACCATCGACTGGTCCGAGATCACCTCCCAAAGGGTAAGGAGGGAGCCTAGGGACATCAGGTTGATTGAAAAAGTGAGGAAGAGCCTTAACAGACAAGAGGGTGGTGAGGGCAGTAATTGAAATGAGGGGAGTGCATATCCAGCACAAAGATATTTCCTTTGACCATGCTACAGTATAAAGGTCTGACTGGGTACATTTGTCTGAGTTTGGTACGTGCCTATTCCTAAGACCGCTCAGCGACCTGGTGGGAGAAATAGCCAAAAAAGGCCTTAAATTCTAGCCCACAAGGGGGGAGCCCCTCCATCTGTCACAAGCTGGTGGTGGGGAAGTGGAAGAAAGGAAAGGGGGAGCAGGGAAGGGGGCAGGAAAGGGGGAAGCGGGAAGCTACACAGGCTGGGGACAAAGAACCCAGGTATGGTGTTAATGTGGGGAGGGGAGATAGGTCCAGGTGCCAGATTCATAGTGTCTAGACCTGGGTAAGTTGGAACCGGCTTGGTTCTGGTGATGGAGGAGGGGGCCAGATTCACTGTGTCCAGACCCTGGAGCTTGGAAAGGAAAACAGCCAGAAGAAGGAGGAGGCTGGAGTCAAGAATTATTGCAGTGACAGAGTTGTTTATTGTAACTATGTTGGGCATTCGATAAATGAGGAATGTAAATAATATCTTTGTGCCAAAATTAATCTTGCCAGCGAGCAATCAAACAGTTACCAAATTTGTGGTGTGCCATTATTCCTGGGAGGGATCAGTGGACAATTTGGCTTGCCACTAAAAGGCAGGCCAGGTTGTCCCTGCAGCCTCTGCCAGGAGGGAACAGAGGTGGGGGGTGAGGGAGGGGGGAGGGGAAGGGAGATCACATCACAGATGTCTAAGTTAGGGTAATGTGACAGGGTAGGGGAGGGCTCGCTGGCCATTGGCTAGGGATGGAGCTGTGAGGGGTCCTGAGCCGGGGTCCTAAAGGGGTATATCAGGGCTGGACACCCTCAGCCAGCCCTCTCTTTGCTGGGAAATTCTTCACCCACCCACCCTTGTAAGGAAGGCTCTGGGAGCACAGCTGGCACAGAGATGGTAATAAGGGGCTGATGTATGGTACTCGGTGTGCCCTGGGGCAGGATGTTCAGTGCTGCAGGTATGCAGCTATGGGCCCAGGGGGCTGGTGCATAGCCCTCTGGGAGGTAGCAGGGCCCTCAAAAGAATGCAAGAGACCTGAGAAGCAGGGAAAGGGGGAGCAGGGGGAAGCGGGGGCAGGAAAGGTGGGAGGGACAGGCTACATGGGCTGGGGACAAAGAATCCAGGTGAGGTGTCAATGAACAGAGGCGGGATAGGTCTGAGTGCCAGATTCATAGTGTCTGGGCCTGGAGGGCCAAGGCCCAGGTAAGTTGGAACCACCCTGGTTCTGGTGATGGAGAAGAGGGCTATATTCACAGTGTCTGGATCTTGTAGCTCGGAAAGGAAAATAGCCAGAAGAAGGAGGAGGCCGGAGGCAAGAATTACTGCCATGACAGAGTTGTTTATTTTAATTGTGTTGGACAGTCGATAAATGAGGAATATAAATAATATCTTTGTGCCAAAATAAATCTTCCCAGCGAGCGACCAAACAGTTACCAAATTTGTGGTTTGCCATTATTCCTGGGAGGGGATCAGGTGACAATGCCTTTTATGTACTTGAATGTTTCAATCATGTCCCCTCTCTCTATCTTCTCTGCTCCAGGGAGTATATATTCAGTTCCCTAAGTCTTTCTTCTTAGGACATGTATTGCAGATACTGAATCATTTTTGTCGCCTTCTCTGTACTGTTTCCACCTGATTAATGTCCTTCCTGAAGTGAGGCTTTCAGAACTGGACTCCATATTCCAGGTGAAGTCTGACCAGCGATCTACACAGTGGTAGTACCACCTCTCTCCTCCTGCTCATGATTCCCCTCCCAATGCAGCCCAGCATTCAGTCGGCCTTCATTGTTGCCTTCTCACACTGCTTACTAACTTTCAAGTGGTCTAAGATTATAATTCCCATATCTCTGTCCTGGTTTGAGGCTGCTAGTCTTTTGTCTCCTAAGTAATACTCCATTCTTGGATTTTTCTTTCCTATGTGCATGATCTTGCACTTTATGGCATTAAATGTCAGCTGCCACACTCCAGACCATTCTTCTAGTTTCTTGAGGTCATCTTCCATCTTTCTCACTCCTTCTGAGTTGTCCATCCTGTTACATATCTTGGTGTCATCTGTGAACAGACACACCTTTCCTTCCAGTCCATCAGTGATGTCTGCTATGAAAACATTGTAGAGCAGAAGCCCAAGCACTGAGCCTTGTGGCACCGCGCTGGTCACTCTGCCTTCCTTCAATTGCATTCCATTAACCTGTACCCTCTAGTTTCTGCCCTGTAACCAGTTTTGTACCCATCTGACTACTTCTGGACCAACCCCTGCATGGTCAAGCTTCTTTACCAGCCTTCTGTGTGGAACTGAGTCAATGGCATTACTAAAGTCTAGTTAGACCCAGTGCCCCACCGTTGTCCACTAATTTTGTAGTGTAGTCAAAAAACTCAAACAGATTTGTCTGGCATGACCTACCTACTGTGAAACCATGCTGTTTAAGGTCTTGTTGGCTGCTAGTTTTGAGGAATGCTATGATCCTCTGTTTGAGTAGTGACTCCATCAGTTTTTCTACTATAGACATGAGGCTCACTGGTCTGTAATTACTAGCCTTTTCGCAACTGCCTAATTTGTGAAGTGGAACCACTACTGCCTTTTTCCAATCTTTGGATACCACACTGCTCTTCAAAGATTTTGTCAACAGAAGTGCCAGAGGGGCTGCTAATTCTGCCCCCAGTTCCTTAAGGATTCTGGAATGCATCTCGTCTGGTTCCATGGCTTCCTCTGCTTTTAGTTTATTTAGCACCTCCCATACTTCAGCTTCTGTAGATGGACTCGTTTCTACCCCTGGTCCTGGGGTGTTGTGTTTTTTCAGGGCTGAACCATCCCTTGGGTCCTCTGTGGTAAACACTGAGCAGAAGTATTTGTTGAGGATTTCGGCTTTCTCTGGGTCATGTTTGGTGCATTTCCCTTCTTTAGTAGCCATTTTTATTATCCCCCCTTTTGTCTTCTTACGTTTCCTAATGTATCCAAAAAATGATTTGTCTCCTCTCTTTGCCCCTTCTGCTGTCTTTTCCTCTCTCTGAGCATTTGCCTTTCTCATTAGTTTGTTAGACTCTCTAATTTTTGACTTGTACGACTCCCAGTCTTTCTCAGTTTTGGTTTCCTGGTATATGCTGTACACCTTCCTTTTTTTCTTTGACTGTGGTACCCACTTCCTTGGAAAACTATAGAAGATTTATTTTTCTCTTTGCTTTGCTGACCCATCTGGCACATTGATCTGTGGCAAACTTTATTACTCTATTGAGTCTCCCCCACAAGACCTCCACCTCCTCAACTTCTATTTCCATTAACTGGCTACTTATGTTGTTCCTCATTTTTTGGAAGTCAGCCTTTCTGAAATCTAACACCTTTATCTTTGAGTGGCTGGTGGCTGGTGTCCTGTGTTATGTTTACCTTAAAGCTTACCATGCAATGGTCACTGTTGTCCATATGGCATCCCACTTCGATGTCCTTGATCCTTTCCAAGTTTGCGAGGACAAGATTGAGAATGGCATCTCCCCTTGTTGGGGTTTTAACAGGTTGGAACAATCCCTTGCCTTGTAGTGACACTAAGAAGTCCCCACTTCTTGTTGTTGCTGCCGTTTAGTGTGCTCCAGTTAATATTTGGTAGGTTGAAGAAACCACCAGTATTACTTCACCTTTATCAGACATTTTGTGGATTTTCTCTACTAGGTCTTTATCTCCTTGATTTGGGGGCCTGTACATGACACCGATTCTGAAGGCTTTTCCCTTGCCCATGTCTACTGTTAAACATGTGACTCGAAGTCCTCATGTTGCACTTTTACTTCTGTGGCTTTTATTTCCTCCTGATTGTAAATGGCTATACCCCACCCCCCCTTTTTGCCCTGCCTATCTTTCTTGAATAGAATGTAACCAAGAATGGCTGTATCCCATGTATGGTTTTCTGTGAACCATGTTTCTGTTACAGCAACCCAGCCCAACCTTTCTGTTTAAAAGATGGCTGTGAGTTCAGGAAGTTTGTTGGTTAGATTCCTAGTATTTGCAACCATTGCCTTCCAGGAATGTACATCCTCTTTGGTGCGAGGTCCTACCCTCTTCCTGGACTGCTCCAGTTTGCTCTCTGTACGCTTAAGAGATTATGGAGATTGTAGGTTCGGGTGGACATTGGCTCTGATTTATTTTCTGAGGATGTATACGTGCATTAGGTGTTTTAGGAAGTGATGACCAGCCTACCAACAGCAGGGGTGTGCATTGCGTCATACTCCCCTTTATTTAAACTATCTGTACAGACATAAAATTTTTGTCTGAGTGCTCACACACCTACTCTGTTTAGGTGCAATCGGTCATATTTAAAAACTGGTCTTCCCCAAAAGTTGTGCCAGTTCCCTATGTAGTGGTATCCCTTGTCTTGAAAACAATCACGCAGCCATGAATTGAATTTGCCTGCTTCAATCTCTCTGACTCGCTTGGTGCTTTTTCATTTTTTCCACACTGGCAGCACTTCTGAGAAGGCTAATTTGGACGGAAGGGAAGAAAGTTTGTTGGCCAGGTCCTCGAAGTGCTTCTTGGCCTCCTGAACTGTATAATTTGCCAAGTGTTTGGTACTAAGGTATATTGCTATATGTGTAACATCACCCGATTCCTGCACAATTGTCTTTATGCAGTTAGTGTCCCTACTTGCAAAGGCTCCTGGTATGCACTTTACCACGCTGTCACTTTTAACATTTTGTGTTAGGTGGCATTCCACTCCCCAGACCAGGGAATCCCTGATCATTAGAATTTTGTTTTTGTTTATATTTGTGTCATTTTTATTTTGAGTTTTAGTGTTTTTGTTGTTATTGCATTTAGCTTCGGTATTGTTGTTGGTTATATTTTAAGTATTAGTATTTTCATTTTTATTGTAGTTTGTATTGGTTTTAATTTGTGTGTTAGCCTTTTTTTGGTGATTTGATTTCTATACCTTATATTACTTTGTCTGTGGTTTGTAGCAGGGGAGTGAACCTGTTTTTGGTTTGAGAGGCCAGAAAATGCTCCTGGTTTTTTGGTTCCTTCCTGGGCTTTCTATGATGCCTCTTTTTTCTTACCACCTGCCAGTCTCTGACCCTGCCTCGAATCTTGGCCCCTGGCTGACATGCTGGTACGTGTGTCGGGGGGGGGTAAGGAGGTGTGCTATAGAGTTCCCTGTATTGGAGGTCATATATTGAAGTCCAAGCATCCTGTAGTTAGGCTGCAAGATCTGCTATGGTGCAACATGCACAGCAGGGTCCTGGTTGCCTGTTGTAGATACTATTGTACTGTGCACCACAGTTTTCACAACTGACAAGGTCCATTTTTTTTTTGTTTTGTTTTAATTAGAGGTAGTGCTGATTCCTGTTTCTTGGCAGGAAATGTGGATGAAAAATAAAGCCTTACTAAAAGTTCCCAGCTCGACCCCCAATTGTGCATTGTGAGTGGAACTGGGAAGGATCCCTATTAAATCAATGGCCTCACTTAGATTGCTATCATATTGGCTTTGAATAATTAATGTTAAAACTGCCGTGCCATCCCCTTGGGCTTTTTTTAGAAAAAATACTATTGGTTCCAGCAGGGTCTGACCCCCCATGGATTCAACATCTCATAAATAAATAACATGTGATTAAATATGAAGATCTTTGGTCTCTTCATTTAAATAAAATTATAATCTCACAATTTTATCAGAAAAGATTTAAACAAAGGTTATGCCAAAAATCCATGCAAGATAATATGATCTTGATAAGTAAACCTAAAATAGCCCAATAGTAAGCTGTAAATAAAAAGTAGCATCATTTAGAAACCTACCTTACTTTGCCCGTTCTGCCCAAATACAAAAGACTACTGAGAATGGCTAGGCTGGAGCTCCTACCCACTAACTGGAGAGAGTCCAGATTCAATAGAAAGGGAGAAATGCCTTCTGACAATATTTGCCCACGTAACAAAGGACATGCGGAAACACTTTAACATATTGTACAGTACTTAATTGTCCTCTTTTTTTTTTTTTTTAATCACAGTACTCTTTTTACCTCCTCACTGCACCTTCCTCTCCCCTGCCAACCCCTGATAACCCAAGCTTGCTCCTGAACCCAGGTTGCCAGCATGGCACGAGGTATGGCATCCAGCACCTCAACCCTCAGTGCCACTGGGCCAGCTATCTTAATTGCCCTCTTTTTACAAAATGGAGGAAAAGGTATTTAGAAAAAATGTATTCTTTCATATGCACACAACTTTGGAAGATGGAGTATATCTTATTGCACCCTTTTGAAGAGAGCCAAGCTACTGCAGTGGCAAGGTTTTTTTTTAAGAAGATGATAAAATACAGAAAAACATCAAAGATTCTTGAAATGGCACATAACACTTCAATTAATAAACAGTTTATCCATTCTTTTTCTGATAAACAAACTACAAGGCAACTTTTCTGGAACTACTAAAGATTCCTATTAGAACAGTGATTAAAGCTAGTGGTGGTCGAAGTGGCCAAAATTTGCTTTGTGAAGCAATTCACGGAGTGATGCAGAATCCGTGAAGTAATCTGCAACACGAAGCAGAGTACTTCGCGTCATAAGGAAGAACATAAAGTCCATTGCTAACAATGACTTTGCATTATTCTGCCTCCCCCCCAACCGCTTCTGCACCAATTTTAATGCGACGTATATAGGAATCAATGTACTTCACATCACGTTGCCTTGTTATTGAGCTCCAAGGTGAATTGGATTGTAGGTCACATGGGCTCTAGATTGTTCTGCACAGTCTCAGTTCTGTATAGTGTGTATGTGTGTAGTGGTAGCTGTAGATAGTTTGCTCTCAGAGCTCTGTGATTCAAACCCTGTAAAAGCTGTTAAAAAAGACTTTTTGTGCCATTTGTTTTGCTCAGAATTTTTTTTTTATTTTTTTTAATTTAGTTGTTTTTAACCAGGTATAGCACACTAAGCTGAAAGCTTTTTTTACAGGAGTGACCTGGGAGCACAAGGCGGTTAAATGACTTGCTCAGGGTCACACAGTAAGCAAGTGGTAGCTGTGGGATTCAAACCCAGGTCTGGTCTGCTGGATGTCACCAGTTAGTACATCGATTGTAGGAAACTGTTCTATGCTCATATCATCGAGTGTTTATTGTTTGTGTGTGGATTTTGAATGTTAATTTAGAACATTCAGCCTGTGTACTGACAGACACTTTAAGTGTGCTTTGGAGGAGGGGCATATCTGTGGTGAAGGTAGATTAACTGGGAGAAAAAGGCAGTCTTTCTGTTTTTGATTATAATTTTCTCGTATAACTGTGTTAATGTACATACAGTAATATTTTCAGTAATTCTTGACATTTTTTTGCTGACTGTTCTGGTGCAGCAGTGCATAATTTCAGTTTGTTTAAAAGATTTGGTTATATTTTGGCCACTTTGCCCAGCAATGTTTTTTACACCTACTACATCTACACCCCATCTGTATAGCCTACCCAGGAAATGTAACCTGTTGAAAAGCTACTATGTATTACCCCATGCTATGTTCCGCTGTGTTTTATGTAATGTACTTGTGCTGTATGCAATCCCATGTATTATTCCATGTAATTCCCCGGTCGCCCCTGAAAAAGGGACCTTAGGGGCCCAGCGGGCTTACCCGGTTATCAAAATTTAATAAATAAATATTACCAAAGTTTTCAATTTGCTACGCATTACTTGTAGTGTGTGTGTGAGCGTGTGTGTGTGATGAGTGCTATCAAATCAGACATCTTTTATTGTGACACAGAGTAATTGCAGCAGTATGAACCTGTGATCTGCTGCACCTGCATGATTTTATACTGCTTTGTGGTATCTTGGTTTTGGACTGTTACTGCACTGCACTGCCCCCCACTGCCCCAACCGGCAAAAGGTATTCTTTTCCAAAATGGATTGTGACTTGTGAGCTCTTGTTAAGGTGTTGTTGTGACTTTGCATCTGCATCTCTTCTTGATTGTGCTGTGCAATCTTAATCTGTCTGTGCTTTTGCATCTGTTTAGCGTCCTATCTCCATCTGCAAGCCACAGCTGTTTTTTTGGCTTCACATCCACTGACCCAGACTGAAATTTCAGAAATCTAAATTTGTTTAGAATTTTCTTGGTAATCCCACAAAATGCCTGCAAAGAGATTTGCAAGCAAAGCTGTTTCTGGCCATGGCACTGCTGCCAGTGGCAAGACTGTCTGTGGGCGTGGTAGTACGCAGAAGTGCATAGCTGATGTTAGTAAAGGGATTTCTCCATCAATGTTTTTTACAGCACAATCTGTAGCTGCACTCACAGTTGGAGGAGATGATGTTGTCCCAGCTGGTGGTGTTAGTGCAGTTTCTGCTGGCATGAGTATTGCTGCCTCAAGTTCCACTTCTGACCAGTTAACTGTTTCAAAAAATATAGTTGAGTCTAAAGCTGTGACTGACAGTGTAGATGACGTCATACCCATCATTAACATCCCCATGATAGTTGAACACGATTCTGATCCTGGCAACAATAACTCACAATGTCACATTTCTTCTAGCGCTGTTGAGGTCATGCCTTTGCCATCCGATGATTCAAAGTGTGGCACAAAAATATCAGGTGATGATGATGCTGTGGTTGGAACATGTTCTCTACATGACAGCATCCAAGCTGAAAATGTGGATGCAGATGATGTTGATGAATATGATGATGGTGTCAGTGACCACTTTTGGGAACCAGAGAAAAAGAAAGTCAAGGTGGCTGTGTCTGGATCAGTTGGTATTAAATCCCTCCCTCAAAAAAGCTGTGATTCAGTGGTTCCTGTTGATGATAATGATGATGACCCAGTAATAATCATAGGTAGTCGTGATGGTCAGTTGGAGTCCAAGTATGTTCAGCCTGAAAAATCATGTAGCACAACCCCCATTTCAGGGGTTAAAAAAGCAGAGTCCAAGAAGCAGCATCAGGGATATGTTAAAAGTAGGGGATCACGATCCCTTGTTTGGGATTTTTTATCCAAGATGCAGATAACAAGTCAGTTACAATCTGCCAGCTTTGCCATTCATATGTGAGTCAAGGTAAAAAGGGGAGTCATCTGGGCATGGGGGGACAGCATGCACATCTTAAGAGCAGGCACATGGCACTGTGGACCTGGCAACAGATGGCAGCTAATGCCATAGTGGGGCATTCACCCTCATCATTAACCTTACTGAGCATGTTATCCCCTTCCATGAGTGTAAGACCAAGTAGGAATGTCTGCAGTAGTGATGAAATAACACCAGGGGATTACTACAGGCATGATGAGGGGGAGGATTATGATTTAGAAAGCTTGTCAAGTGGTGGTCAGAGTAGCAGTGGTGGTGGTGGTGGTGGTCAATGCAGTATGTCTAGTGCAAGTGGTACATCAACCCCTGTATGTAAAATGGGGAAAATGACTTCATTTGTGGACTTGTCACCTGTGCACCCCTCTTCATCACACGTCCACACCCTACCCCCGGCCATTCGCAGATCAGAGCCATTTGTCACACCCCATGCAAAATGTGTAAGTCAGCCCACATTGGAGAGTGTTTTTGCCTATAACCTGAAGTACCCACCCAGTCATTCAGTGTCATGTGAACATAATGCTTCTGTAACTGAAATTGATCTTTTGCCATTCTCCTTTGTGGAGAATTCCAGATTCTGGCGGTTTGCAGCATGTGCCTGTCCAAAATGGAAAGTTCCATCCAGGACATAATTTTTCACTCGTGCTGTTCCTGAGTAATACCATACTGTGGCCAACTCTGTAAGACATGCCACTCAACATTCCTCCCCTCCATTCATCCATTTAAGTATGGATATGTCGACAAGTGGCAAAACAGCAGGGAGTTCATGTTTCTGATTACTACACATTGGGAACATGTGTTGGGGGTTGTTTATGCTGGTGGTAGTGTGACAAATCACTGTAGTAAGGTGGACTGTCATGGTAGCATTCTTCAAGGGATTCAACAGCATGCAACACTTGCAATGCACAGTGTGGCTTGTTCCCACACTGGTGAAAACATGCCCTTCAACATTCCTCCTCTCCATTCATCCATTTAAGTATGGATATGTGGACAAGTGGCAAAACAGTGGGAGTTCATGTTTCTGTATAACTGCATATTGGGTGCAGGTGCTGGGGGTTGTTTGTGTTCATGGTAGTGTGAATAATCAGTGTAGTAAGGCAGACTGTTGTGGTAGCAATCTTCTGGGAATTCTACAGCATGCAATGCTTGCAATGCACAGTGTGGCCTGCTCCCACACTGGTGAAAACATGCTGAACTTGCTACTGACCGAAATTGATGAGTAACTGAACCCCCTGTCCCTGAGAGCTGGATTTATAGTAAGTGACAATGGGTCAAATGTGGTTAAATGCATCATGAATAGTGACTTTGTTCAGGTTCCGTGCATGGCCAACTGTTTAAATCTGGTGGTCCTGGAGATTCTGCAGCACCCTGATATAAATGAAAGGTTGACAGTTGCATGCCATATCTGTTCTCACTTTTCACGCTTTGCAAAGGCCCGTGATCAGTTCTGGCAGCTGAGATCCCAAACAGCCTCCTGTAGTACTGCCTCAAGCTGAAAGTTGTTACCCTATGGGACTCCACTTAATACATAGCAGAGAGGTTGTATGAACAATACAAAGCAATCTATGAATAGCTCGTCATGCACACTAGCCGTGGCACTTCCAGGACCTCTATGTCTCTCACGACTGAATAGTGGCACCTCATGGACTCTGTTATAACAATTTTGAGGCCTTTTGAACATGCCACACAGGCAGGAAGTGGTGAGCCTGCCTCCATCAGCCAATCAATTCCACTGCTGCGGGTGTTGAGGCAGACACTGCTGAATCTAGAGCATAGCCTTGATGGTCTCAGAAACTGTGCTACCTGTGTGTTGCTGAAGACATGCTGATACTATTAACTGCAATCGATACATCTTGAGCATTCAGCACAGTGATGGCTTTACAATAGCAACAATGCTGGACCCACGATACAAACATGGAATTGCGACACTACTGGAGGGAGGGCCTGAACAGGTTACAAATGTCAGTGGGCAACTGGTGCACTTAATTCATGAGTCACAGAAGTCACATGCTAAGGTCAGCAAACCCAGCAGTATAACCAGGCTGAAGGTCAGTTTGGAGTAGTATCAAGCACATCCTTTAAGGCGGCTGCAGTTCCAGGTGGTCTGTCATCAAAACCAGTTGCCATTAACCCACTTTGGGGTGCTTTGTCCCAAGTCAGGATGTCTGACATTAATGATTCTGGAGAACAGGATGATGAATCAATCACCAGACTTCGTGCAGCACAATGATCATTCACAAATCTGGACTGTCATGTACGGTATGGGCTGCACGCCCATTGGCTGTAGCTCTGCACCACTGGGCGTGCAGCCCTACCGGGCAGCCAGCTGCGTGGCGGGCGGGTGGCAGGCGGTGGATGCTGTCGCCACCGCCGCGGGGGAGCGGGTGGAGGGGCTTCGTGGGTGGTGGGGGACACTAGACACCAGGAGATGTTTGGGGGTTGTGCGTGACATTCTGCCCGCGATCGGGTTTACGGTCCACTGACCACCAGGGAGTTATTTGAGTTGGGGGAGGGTTACATTCTGCCCGCGATCGGGCACTGGGGGTTCATACAGGTTCTGCCCGCGATCGGGCTGTAGGAGATGTGTGTGTGTGGGGGTTCATGTATTTGTACTGCCCGCGATCGGGCTGTGGGAGATGTGTGTGGGGGGTTCATGTCGTGTACTGCCCGCGATCGGGCTGTGGGAGATGTGTGTGTGTGTGGGGGGTTCATGTACTTGTACTGCCCGCGATCGGGCTGGTGGGGGGGCACAGGGACCGAGTTGGGGGCCAGCCAGGGGTGGCAGCTGCTGTGTTGCGCCCTGCAATACAGCAGCTCACCTGTGGGTGGACCTCAACTTGATCCTTTTTTGGCTCAAGGTTGTGCAGGCGCAGGTTGGGGGTTGCGCATGGACAACTCTGCACAACCCGACTGAATATCAGGTTGCGCAGGTTATGCATGGTTCCTCCCCCTCCTGTTGAGCATGCATTCATTTGCATTGCTCTTTTGCGCAACCTGTTGCCAGTGGAGCAACTGCCTCCTGCTGAATATCGCAGAATGGCGCAATGTAGGACTTGCGCATGCGCAACCCTGTTGCGCATGGAGCAACCCTTTTGAATATCTGGGCCCATGTGTGCACTATGAGGTGCCCACTGCCCACCGAGCCTTCTGAAAAAATATTATATGAGTTGGTCTGCTGTTGATGATGGTACAAATAAAATATGTTATATATTCTTTATACCATCAACAGTGGAACAAGTCAGCTAGCATACAGGTTTTCAGGGGGCTGGACAGTGTGTGCACCTGACAGTGCACTGCACACATGCTATTTAGCCGATTATTGCACTGCTCACTTCTGCTTTTCAATGAACAAATCACCACGACAGAAAAGAAACATTACTGAGGCACCAAAAATATTTCATAGTAAACACAGTTAAGTAGAAATATAACAGGGCCACAAGAAGCACACTGCACTAACACTGTGGATGGGTGCTGGTACAGAGTAGCTAGCTCCAAAAGTGCAAGACAAACCCACAAAGTCACCACACTATATGAATACATGCCAAGGAAAAATAGTCAATGCTACTGCAATTTTATCAATGACAAAACATGCCACACACAAATGCCCCCTGCGCTTTGGTGTTTAGGCCTTCATTAGGGGTCACACTAATAAAAGATCTAACTGCCAAAGCGCAAGGGTCATTAGTGCGCCTTGTTTTGCCATACATACATTTGCACTAGCAGTGACCATATTTTATTTGCATTTATTCATGTGGAGTTATGGCATTCTGGTTTTGTTAAATAGGAATATAATGGGGTCAAGTACAACCCTTTTTTACTTTATTTTATTTCAGCTGTTTTGGGGCATGGTTCTCATTATTTTTGGGAGTTAAACAAGCTTATGCAAAAGAATAACGGAACATACACTTAACAATATTAACACATAACAGTGCACAAAGAGGGGGACACAAATGAGAACAAAAATGGATAGTGACCTGTGTCAGATGATCTAAAGGTATGCAAGAGAAATGCCAGAAAGAAGTAAGGAGGGCCAGGGGACCAGGTATACTAGGATGTATTGTGAGCCATTGCATCAAAATGAAGTACAAAATGGCTGTACAAAGGAGGAGAACAAAAATGTTGAAGGCTATGCACTAGAATGAAGCCAGACAAAGATACAATAAAGGACATTACATACAAACACAAGGAAAGGGAAGGCATGATGGAAACTATCAAGCACAGGAATGGACTCCACAACAGGGTAGCCACATTCAGAACAAAAGATGTGCATGAAGTAGGGAACAACATTTCAAGATAGAGGGGGGATGGATCTGGGGTAACATTGGGAACTATTTTTTCACACAGAGGGTGGTGGGGGTGGGTGCAAGGACAAACTTAAAAACTGCTAATCAGTGTTGTGATGGGACAGCAGAAGTTGAAGCATTCCCATGATCTGTAGTTGGTGCTTCTCAGTGTGATCCAGCTGCTGCTCAACATTGTCCAGCCGGTGGTTTGCAGCATCCAGCTAATGCCACTGCAGGCCCAAATCGGCCTGTGTGGTAGGCAATTGGAGAGGATTGCCACTGTCAGCAGGAAGTGCTGCAGGTTGTGGTGGTGGAGCAGCCAGTTCTGCCATGGCCCTCCCCCACTTCACAATATGCTCAGGTGGACGCCGTTCTGCCCCCCTCTTCCCCAGCAGGTGCATTACTGGCCTGTTCAGCGACCTTGGCCTGCCACTCTACATGGTGGTGGTTATACATGTGAGTGCGCTGACCCCCTGTGCCAAGGTGACTTCCTCTGGGGCCACAGAGCACCTCAACACTGCACAAATTGCACTTTACTACACTACTGTCCCTAAGCAGTGTAGTAAAAAGCTCCCACACTAATGAGGCGCGAGGAGGACCAGGCATAGGCGGGGGGGGGCAGGTGTTGTTGGAGTCAGGGGCTGTGACTGTACATTTGGGGCAGGAGTGAAGAAACCTGCTGCTGCAACTGCTGCTGTGGCTCCTTCTCCTCCATCACTTCCTGCTGCTGCTGAGCCACTTCACAGGGGCCATAGCAGGTGCTGCTGGCACTGGAGAGGCACTGGTCAGTACCACAGGAGGTAGTGCTTCTATGGCACCAACTCCACTATCTCTTGCTTTGGGGGAAACACTTAGGATGGTGTTCCAGTCCAGACGCAGCCAGCCACCATGCGTGAGCATGCCCACTCGATCGCGGCCACCACATCGATGAATACACCCAAGTCTCTTCCCCTCCAATCTGGGATCTCTCTCACTCTCTCACAATGACACACACACACACAGACACACAAAACAATTAACAATAAACAAATGGTAAACTGAAATACTGCACAAACACAAATACAGACAACAAATACTCAAAAATAAGCACCTTTAGTAAAAAAACTAAAAGATTTAAAATGTTTTTCAAACAGATTTTCCTTTCTCACTCTAACCAGCACAATATTTTTCCTTCTGCAAGGTGAAAGTGAAACTGTCTTTCACACATGAGTTACTTCCTTCCTGCCTGCCTGAAGTATGTGACCTACACTGTGTAAGCCATGTGATGTGTGTGGGCTGCCTGTAAATTCTCACTCCGCCTTAAAGTGAAGTAAGGCGGAGTGAACAATGCAAAGTGTTAATTACAACGCAAAGTGACAAAGTGAGGGCTTAAAATGGGCACTTCGCGTAGCATAAAGGCAAATGAAGTGGTCACTTTGTGCCCACTTCACAGGCGGAATTTTACTTTGCTGCATCTCTAATTGAAACACACTACTTCTAACATGAAGATGCCAAGCACCTTCTTATATGGGTGACTACTGTAAGTTTTCACATCATTGTCTAGCTATGTGCATTTATTACATCTAAGTGCAATTCCAACTTATATTGTTAGTCCTCAGATTTGCTGCTCATTTAAGCATTGCAAACACACAACTGGTTCTAATAGACTGCCATTGTATGATATCCCTTTATAGTGTATAGTAGAGTGTTGTTCTGTATAGAATTGCATCTCTTTCAAAATGCTGTTCTACCACAGTTCCAGGGTCATGGAATGCTGTTCTACCCTACTGTGGTAGAACAGCATTCTAGAACCTCTAGAGACTGCAAGAGTCAGTTTAATTTTGAAAGCAAAAGAACTCACAAAACACATTTTTTCACACAGTACTTATACACTATAAAAAAATACAGGATGAGCAACTCTATGCACAACTAGTGTGTTTTGCCACCTTGGGATTCTGATTCCCATGGACCTCTCGAGCTTTGCTCTAAAGGTCAGAGGGAATCAGAATCCCTCTGTGGCAGAACACACTGGTTCTGCATAGTTGCCCATCCATTATTCTCTATTGATTTTGTGTATAAAATTACTGTTATTAATTCTGGAATTACATTTTTATGTCGAACAAATAAACTTTGAAACTGAAACAGAGATCCCGGCCACCTAGGAGTAAAAAACTCCCGCAAACATAAACAGGTCAGCCAGGTTTGAGAGCGTTTGGGAGCCGGAAGGGGCCATTCAGTCAATCACGGACTCCACAATGGACACTAAACATTGAATAAAGATGGTGGTGGGGCACCACAACTCACACTGGGGCAGCCAGGAGGGGCGACCAGCCCCCAGCCCCCCCTTCTAGCTCCGCCATTGGCAAGAGATATTGGCATCTCATCTGAGAGCTGGTTGCTCAGCAGTGCTGTACCCCTCCCCCTTCCAATGCTGCACTGACATGCAGGTTACGGGTATTACTGCAAGTGGAGCTAGAATCCATGACCTTCCAATCTTTCATCCCTAGAGGTGAGCATGTTACCTGCTGAGCTATGAATACTCATAATGAGATCCAACATTCTCTGTGTAGTGTGTGATGTTACCTGAGTCTTCATTCTGATGTAGCAGGCCTAAATCAGTGTAACACCACACTCCCACAAATGCTTCAAGTCGGAAAATGATAAAGTTACTTGATTGAAGATGTGCATCACATGAACAGCCCAAATCAGCTCCCACGCACCTCGAGCCACACAACCTCTCCATCGGGGCAGAGCTGCTGGCTTGTTCTTTAACTAAATACAAGCTCATTACAGGGATATGACCTCATGATTTGCATTTGTTTATAATTAAAAGTTTATTAATAAAATGTAAGGATCATAAACATACACAGTTACAACTCTAATTAGTCCAGTATTTGCAAGCAAACTGAACAGAATAGCAAACAAATTACTAATATACAGTATAATACAAAGGAGTACAATAAATATTTTATTAGAATCTGGTAAAGGCAATTATGCTGTATTATTATATGAAAGAAAGACAATGGGATAGGTGTAGTGTGTTCTGGTGCTGAAGGGTGACATTTTATGCAATGTGTTTCATTTATACTCAATTCTGCAAAAGTATTAACTGTGGGATCCTTTAGTGTCCCTGTGCTTGCCCAATTAATTGTGTGTGTGTGTGTGTGTGTGTGTGTGTGTGTGTGTGTGTGTGTGTGTGTGTGAGAAGATGTGCCTTAGACTATGGTCTATGTCCTGTGGTCTGTAGCCCATGAGTTGTATATCCATCTGGGATAATAGTGTTGTGAGTTCAAATAATTCCCAAATATCCCAGTAGTGGTCCGTTCTAAAGTGATCTCTTTCATAGCATGTAGACTTCCCCAAGTCCTGCAAACATTCCCATACTAGAGGTGGATCTTCTTGTTTCCAGCAACACAGGATCACCCTTTTGGCAGACTTAAGTGACTCATGAACTACTCTGGAGGATTGAGGTGGTTGATAGTGGCATGTAGATCTACTCCCAAAAGTGCCAATGCTTCAATAAGATTATTCGGTTGGTTAAGTACTGTCATGCTGGTTTGTTACACGTCTGTTCAATATGACTTCAACTTGGGACAGGCCCATAAGAGATGTCTGATTGTGCCTACCTCCATGTAGCATCTTCAGCATTTATAGGATGACAGTAAATCCTAGCTATGCAGCTTTTGGGGGAGGGGGGTTCTTGCCAGCTGTTGAGAATTTTCCAGCCTTCACAACTCTTTTCAACCTCATCCAACACTTGTACCAATGCTGATCTGACATTTGAATGCCAAGCTCTTCTCTCCATTTCACCAGTGTTGGTCCAGTTGGGGCTAGGGGAGAGAGGCAACAAATTTATAGATTTTGCTGTTGGAAATCAAACCCTCATCCTCCATTAAGAAGGACTTCTGGAGGATTGAAGCATTTTATTTTGTATACCTGCCCCAGTCTAGATCTTAACGCATGCCTAAATTGTAAATACCACCAATGTTGGTTACTGGGTATACTACAATCATCTTGTAATTGTGCAAAGAATTTCAGCAATGCAGTGGCTATATCTAGGAGGTCTCCCAGTTGCTTTATTCTGAGCATCTCCCAACCTCTCCAACATATAGATTTTGCTTCTATTTGGAGTCTGTTGCTATTTCATTTTAATATTCATTGGGACTCCTGTGATGCTTCTAATATGGAGTCCTTGTTGATAAATTCAGGTTTGTGTCAGTTTGTACAAACTTTTACATGCATGAACCTGAAGAAAAATAATCATTCAATTTTGGACTGGATTTTGACTAATAATCATACTAAAATTATTAAGATTGGAGTCTTACCAGATGTTATGAGTGATCACCTGGCAATATATTGTACTTGGAAATCAAAAAAAATAAAGCCTCCCCCTTGTTTGATTACCTATGGAAAGTATCCCGAAGATTTAGATGATGGATTAAAGTCTGATTTAAGAGATGTTGATTGGTCTTACTTGGATGCAATACCTTGTATAGAGTCTACAGTAGATTACTTTATAACACAAATTTTGGAGTTACAAAATAAATTCTGTCCAATACTAGCAAGGAGAGTAAGGGGAACAGTGAATAAATGGATTACTCTGGAGATGTTTAAATTGATGAAACAAAGAGATCAAGCATGGAAACAATTTTGCTTGAGTAACAATATTAGTGATTTTCAAAGCTATCGGAAATTAAGAAATGAATGTAAGATATAATTAAGGTTATGTAAATCTAATTATTATACAAAACAACAAGATCTAAATTTGTCAAATCCAAAAAAATTCTGGTCTTCAATCAAATCTTTGGTGTCTCCTTCCATAGAGGTACAATCAGGTGAGTTCCCTGTTGAAGGAGTTACAATAAAAGATCCACAAGAAATAAGCACAGCCTTTTCTTAACCATTTTGGATATGGGTATATATAGTGTAGATAAGGATGATCAGGACTTAAAGAACACAGTTATGGCATCTCAAAATGATTTAATATTTTATTTTAAAGAAATAGAGACCGATCGGGTACTGAAAATTTTGAAGAAAATTCCTTTAAAAATTGTTGGAATTGATGATATTCAGCCAAGGTTTTTGAAGTTAATATCTTCATACATTTATAAGCCTTTGACAAAAAATATTTAATTTGTCCTTAGAAATAGGGATTGTTCCACAACAAAGGAAAAAAAAAAACATAATAAGACAAATTTTTCAGGGAGGGAAACAGTAAAGATTATTGCCCCATTTCTCCTCTCCATCCTTTAGGTAAAATTTTAAAAAAGATAACAGAGGTTTAAGTTAGTGATTACTTACAATTGACTGGGCTTCGGGATCCTGAGCAGCATGGCTTTAGGAAATTTCATAGTACAGGAACTGCCTTGGCCAGGTTCACAAACCACATCAGTGATGCTATGAAGAGGGGTAAGCTCACTGGTGCTGTTTTTGTGGACCTGTCCAAGGCATTTTACCTTGCTGACCATTGCCTGCTGCTCAGGAGCCTGGCTGCCAAGGGATTATCCAGATTGTCATTAGAATGGGTGGAGAGTTATTTATCAAGTAGGGAACTACAAGTTTTTTATGAGGGTTCAGTGTCAAAGAGCAGAATTTTAGAAAAGGGTGTACCTCAAGGGTCAATCTTGGGACCTCTATTGTTTTCCATATTTGTGGATATTATACCAAGTAAAATTCTTAAGGCTAAGACAATCTTATATGCTGATGATATAATATTACATAATAGCTCTAATTCATTAGATAAAATTGTTCACGATTTTACTGTAGATTTTCAGAGTCTAGAAAATTGTTTGTTGTACTTAAAATTATCATTGAATATTTCAAAAACCAAGAGTATGATATTTGC
Source organism: Neoceratodus forsteri (assembly GCA_016271365.2). Classification (NCBI taxonomy): domain Eukaryota; kingdom Metazoa; phylum Chordata; order Ceratodontiformes; family Ceratodontidae; genus Neoceratodus; species Neoceratodus forsteri. The sequence continues at coordinate 178,039,300 of CM057455.1, forward strand.
CTCTAAACAAAAGTTGGTTAAATTAGGGAAGCTGAATATTTTTGGTAAAAATGGAACTAATTTGGAGCAGGTGCAATGTTTTAGATATTTGGGAATGAATTTGGACTCAAATTTAACATTTTCAAATCATTTATTGACTTTATGGGTCAAGAGGGCTCCAGGAGACTACACAAGCCCTCCCCTGCACTCTCCCAACCGCGGAGCCCCCCCAAAGCACCAGAAGCTGGCATAGGGGTTGAGAGGGCTCCAGGAGACTACACAAGCCCTCCCCTGCACTCGCCCAACCGCGGAGCCCCCCCCAAAGCACCAGAAGCTGGCATAGGGGTTGAGAGGGCTCCAGGAGACTACACAAGCCCTCCCCTGCACTCGCCTGACCATGGAACCCCTGAAGCACCAGAAGCTGGCATGGGGTGAGAGGCTCCAGGAGACTATGCAAGCTCTCCTGCACTCACCTGGACCGTGAACCCCCTCAGCACCAGAAGCCGGCGTCGGGGTCAAGAGGGCTCCAGCAGACTACTTAAGCCCTTCCCTGCACTCACCCGACCGTGGAACCCCCCTGAAGCACCAGGTATGGGAAAATGGTGACGCAGAGCATGAATTCAGGTGCCAATTTCAAACAGATTTGTCCACAGCTGCTTCTCTGTGCTTGTGTTGCTTTGTGAAATTAATGTCGTCGCAGGAGTGCTGATAGTTTTTTGCAACTGATTGTTAACCTGTTTCACTCTGCTGTTGGCACTGTTAGCTTTGTTACTTTAAGTATAAATTCTGTTTTCCCCTACGTAAATCATTGTACTGAGTGGAGCTTTAAGAACTGGTATTTTCCCACACAGTGTGCAGTTTAAGGCTATGGGCGCTATATGGCAGTCCACAGCAACAGGGCTCTCAAGCCTTTAATTGTATTCCTGCACAAAAAAACTGCTCCCAGTCTGTGCAGAATTAGCCTGAGCAGCTGGCGTGGTGTGGGAGCCCTGACTTCCGTAGTCTCTGGTGCCTTAAAGCAACGCTAGTGCCCACTTCAAATTCCACAAGTTCTAACTAATTCAGGGAGCCTGTGCAGCACTGCCTCAGCTGCTCGAGTGCTGAGGCTGCCTGACTCAGTTTCAGCACGACCATGCTAGGCCAGATCTATGGTGGCCATTAACCGCATGGTCCCAGGCCCCCCACTGCCATAATTAGTGGCCCAATCCCTACTTGGTCTCTGTGCTCCACACTTGTAATTCTCCACCATCACAAATCCCATGCTCCTATTGTTGTCTACTTACCGAATAGCTGTAAAATAACTCCTCCCACAGTTTTCCTTTAAAACCAACTCTTTTCCTCCACAGAAGCAGGCATATGGGTCGAGAGGGCTCCAGGAGACTACGCAAGCCCTCCCCTGCACTCACCCGACCACAGAACCCCCCCAAAGCACCAGGTAAGGGAAAATAGTGAAGCAGAGCGTAAATTCAGGCACCAATTTCAAATGGATTTGTCCACAGCTGCTTCTCTGTGCTTGTGTTGCTTCTACCCCGCCACCTCCACCACCACCCTCGGTCAGCTCCTCCATTTATAGGCTGTGGATGCAGTAGTCACATGACTGACTAAAACCTGTCAGCCTACTTTTCCATTTTCAGCTTATCAGCTGCCTCCACTAGAGGGCACTACCATTTTTTTCTAAATTAATTTATATACCTGCCTAAGTATGTTGTTACTCACAACATTACTCTACCTCTCTATGACCACACAAACCTCCTTACCACCCACAACCCTCCCAATGAGTGAACCCTCACTGACCCTGCCCCCTCGGTGCACCCCGCAGCCACACCTTGGTGCTTCCCCCCACACACCGGTACAGGACTTGGCTCATGTCCACTACAGCATTATATATGCTGCAATCCTGCCACTCTCTTTTCACCCAGGGCTCTCTATCTTAAAATCCTCAACCCTCCATCACCCATCAGCTTTCTCTCCTGGCTGCAGCACCAGCGCAGGCAAAACCTATTTCAGGTCAAAAATGATGCATCTCGACGCCCTTCTCCTGCTCCTGTCAGGGGACTTAGAGATTAACCCAGGCCCAAACCCAACCAATGCCCCCACCCCGTTCACTCTCCCCAAAGGTCTACGCATACTCCATCTAACTACCTGCAGCCTGCTATCCAAAATCTCGCTGCTATAACCAATAGTGTTAACACTACACCCCGACATACTGACCATCTCAAAAACATGGCTAAAACCACATTATTCAGATGCCGAAGTCTCCATCCCTGGATACACAATAATAAGACTCGACAGGCGTGGGAAAAAGAAAGGTGGCGTCACAGCTATATATATCTCAAATAGAAGTCAATTCACCACTGTGGAGATCCCCTCATTCCCCACAAATATAGACTTCACACTAATTAAAATATCACTTCCTTATACCTCCCCTATATACATGGCAAGTACATACTGCCCTCCATGCACACCCAATGATGATATCCTCTCCCATCTAACCACGCTACAGTCCCTAGCCAAAGGAGGTGAACTCCATGCCAAAGGGGATTAGAATGCCAATTGGCTAGGAGTTGAAAAAGCACACCTGAAGACAAAAATAAAGGCCCAAAACATCACACAACTTATAAAGGAGCCTATCGGACTTAACCACAAGTCAAAAAAACACTCCCTACTGGATTGGGCCCTCACCTCCCACCCACATAGAATCCGTAAAGCAGGTCTACTTCCTGACTCTATTTGCTACCATCACATGGTTTACCTGATAAGGAAGGTTCATAGTCCCTCTCACCCCCAAAGTCACTGCGCACCAGGTCTTACAACTCCCTAGACCTAGCATCTCTCCTGGTGGATCTGGTTAGGGTAAACTGGTCCTGCATCACTGAGGCATCTTCCATTGACGATGCCTTTAATGCATTTAAATTCAGTTTCCTAAAAGTTTGGGACAAGCACACTCCATTACGCACAAAATGAGTTAAAGGATCACATCTCCCCTGGATCACGGCTGACATAATTAGAAATTGCCACACCAGGGACCATGCCTGGAAAGCTTATAAGAAACTGGGCTCCCAGGCCTCCCTTACTACCTACAGAGCCCTTCAAAATGCTTGCACAAATAGTATTCACCAAGCAAAAACATCCTACTTTCTATCTACCTTTAGTAAAAATTCTAACCACCCTGTGGACTTCTGGAAATCCCTCAAATCCTTGCTGTCTCCCCCAACCCAACCACCTCCCCCAACAATTTTAGTAAATGGCACCCTCATCTCCGACCCCATCTGTGTTGCAGAAGCTTTCAACACCCATTTCTCCAGTTGCGCCGACAACCTTCTATCCTCTTTCCTGAATACTCACACCCCGGTCCACCCACACAGCACCCACACCCCTCAAACTCACCCCCCAATACCACTTTTCATGTTCCAACCAGTTTCCCCCACAGAAGTCCTCCACTCCCTATAGGCATTGAACCCTAATAAAGGCAAATGCCCATCATCTCTGGATGCCAAGATGCTATTCCTGTCAGCCCCTGTCATAGCCACCCCACTGGCTGCACTCTTCAACCTCTCTTTCTCTTTGGGCAAGGTTCCAACAACTTGGAAACTGGCCACTGTCATACCCCTTCCTAAAGGTGGTGACTCCTCCTTCCCAGGCAACTATAGACCTATCTCCCTACTCCCGATCCTGGCCAAATTTCAGGAGCGACTGGTCCTGTCCCAACTCTCCCAGTTCTTGGATGCCTCCTCCTTCTTTACTCCTTTCCAATCTGGCTTCCGCAAATCCCATTCTACCATCACCTCCCTACTACGTGTCACCAGAGACATCCTCACAGGCATCGACAAAGGACACATCACCACGGCCATTTTTATAGATCTAGCCAAGGCTTTTGATACCGTCTCACATCCCCTTCTTATCTCAAAACTTAAGGATGCAGGTCTAGCTCACCCAGCTATAAACTGGTTCTAAGACTATCTTGTGGGTAGGATGCAAGCGGTCAGACTGGCCTCTCACACATCAATCCCCCTTCCAGTCAATTCTGGAGTCCCTCAAGGATCAGTTCTAGGACCAATACTCTTCTCCATTTTTCTTAATGGCCTCCCCTCTGCATGCTCCCACTCTTCCATCCAAATGTATGCAGATGATACAGTTCTGTATGCATCTGGCCCCTCCACAAGCAGTGTAGCATCTCTCCTTCAGGAGGACTTCTCAGCCATCCAGCACTGGTTCAGGAAAAAACAGCAATCTCTAAACCCTAAAAAAATGGTGTCGCTTACATTTGGCTCCCAACAAAGAATCTCCTGCCAAACCCCGTGTCCCCCATTCTCAACCCTGGAAGGAGCACCCCTTGAGCAATGCACTAGCTTTAGATATCTAGGTGTCTGGCTCGACCAACACCTTGACTTCACCTCTCACATAGATTCCCTGCATAAGAGGCTGCTCCCAAAACTGGGGGCTCTCTATTGAAACAAAACCTGTCTCCCCAAGGAAACGAGGCACGTCATAGTTCAAAAAATGATACTCCCTGTACTGGATTATGGCAACATAGTTTACTCTATCATCCCTGCATCCACTCTGGCAAGCCTACACGCCATATTCCACTCCTTTTGTCGTTTCATCCTCGACTCCCCACAATCCACTCACCACTTTACTTTATATAGCTCTCTAGCCCTACCATCTCTCCATGACCGCAGATTAATAAACTGCGCTAGGTTTGCCACTAAATTCTGGACCCTCTCCCTCCCCCCCATCTCGAATCTACCCTATCCCAACAACCTCCCCCTGTGTACTCCTTAAGAGGCACAGATCCCAGACTCCTACATATCCCACTTATGCGCACCACCAAAGGCCAGTCAGCTTTGAAATTAAGAGTCCCACAAATCTGGAATGCTCTCCCTGCCCCCATCAGACACGCACAAAATTCCAGTCACTGTTCCAGACTACTCCATGCACACTTCTCCTCCAGCTGCTCCTGCTAATGCTGTAAGTTCAGCCCTCTAATAAATTCAATAATGTACAGTAATACTCCTGGTATGTGCATATCTGTCTGTAATCTACTGTACTATTATACCTGGAGTATATGTTATACTGTATTATAATTGTACAAATCATATGCTATGTTTCTTTATTTTCAATCACTGTACTTGTATTTGTTTCTAATATTTGCCATGTACTGGGTCCCGGCCCCCGGGTCATGTCTGGAGTTGAGCATGTTGCTCAGTGTGCCTCCCTGGTAAATCCCGTAAATAAAAAAATAACTAAATTAACAAAATGAGTAAATCAAAAATTAGAGGTTTTATTCAGACTACAGAATGTGTTAACTTTACATGCCAGGAAACATATAACCCAAAGTATACTACTTTCTCAACTGAATTATAATTCATTTGTGTTTACTAGTTTGTCTCAACATGTGGTAAATAACTTAACAATGACTTTTCATAGTATTTGTAGATTTGTTTATAGATTGCCTTATAGTACACGTCATTGTACTTTATATCAAGTTTCAGGGTTTCTACCATCTAACTTGAGTTCCATTCACTCTCTTTGTTGTAAAACAGATAATGTATTGAGACAAAAAATCTGTCTCCCTTGTATTCTCTGATATCAGTAAGGGAAGCTCCGAGAAACATGAGATCAAATTTTCTTTCTTATTTAAATTTGAAAGTCACTGAAACTAAAATGGGTGCTCAAGCTTTTTCTATCCAAGCACCAAAATACTGGAATGATCTTCCAATTGAATTGAGAACTATGGGTAGTCATAATTTATTCAAAAAGAAATTGAAGCACCATTTATTGAGTAGCTTGCAATGTCACTGCTATTTGAAATAATTTGTATTATATTGTTTGTCTTATATGTCATGTATTTGCATTCCTGTATTAAGTGAATGTAAAAGTTATCTTTTTGTATAACATCTTGTAACTATTTTATAGTATCAGGTCGCATATGAAAAGGGCCTTGGCTCATACGTTTACCCAGTTAACAAAATAAATAAATAATAATAAAAAAATAATAAAATGTCATATATGGAAAACTGGAGAAATCCATGGTGTCCACTCCGTAAGTTTAGTGACCGATCTCCATACCGTCCTGGCATGTTGGATGGTGTGGTGGATTTGTAGGTTACCTTGTTGGTGGTTAAAGAAGACAGTGGCATGAGGTGGGTCTCCTAACAGCTGTGCCTCACACACCACTCACTGGGGCTGATGGAGTACAGGCATCTTGGATGGGGACTGGCTGAGCTGAAACAGTGCATGAGCTTTGTACTTCAGCTCAAAATCTAGGAGATTAAAGCCTTCATGTATCAGGTGCAGCAGTAGCTTCTTAAAGCACAACTGCCTCTCACCCTTAGCCCTGAAGAAATTCAACATCTGCTTATGAATCTGTGTGAACAGTCTGTGGGTGAGGGCAATCGGCAGATTGTTTAGCACATACTGGATCTTGGGGGCTGCCATCATTTTGGAAGCATGTGCCTTGACCCAATGAGCAAGGTGCAAGTGCCTCCATCTCACAGTGTCTGCATCTAATCCTTTTAGGATGGGATTTAGATTTAGGTGGCACAACTGAGTTAAGTCCCATGCAATGTTAATACCCAGATACTTAATGTAATGCTGTGCTGGTGACAGATGCCAAGGATATTGTGGTAGCTTTTTTAAGTCTGAGTGGGAGGGCAGTATCAGTGATTTGGCTACATTCAGTTTATATCCTGAGAGTACTCCAAACTCCCTAGTTATCTGTAGTAGGGCCAATATGAATTCTTGTGGATGTGTCAAAGTCAGGAGTATGCCATCCATGTAGGCCTGAACATTGTGGTCTTCTCCCATAATCATGCCAGGTACTTTGGGATCTTGCTTCAGGGTCAGGAACAGCAGTTTCATTGCTAGAATAAAAAGTAGAGATGATAATGGGCATCCCTGTCTGGTACCCCATTTCAGCAAGAAGGTCTCTGAGACTCTTCCATTTGTGACTAGTACTGCTCAGGCTCTGTTATGCAAGGTTCATGTTGTTCAGATGGACCTGTCCTCAAGGCCAAGGTGCTGTAGCACATGAAAAAGGTAAGACCATTCAATTCTATCAAAGCCCATTTCTACATCCAGTACCACCTGTGACATGGCCTTTTTCATTTATTTGGAATGCCAGAGGAGGTTAAGTAACCCTCTGTTGCTGTCTGTGCCTCACCTACTGGGGGTGAATCCCACCAGGTGTTTGGAGATCAGGGTAGGAAGAAACTGAGCCAGTGAGCCCATAGCTTTGTGTATATTTTACAGTCTGTGGTGATTAAGGAGATGAGCTGGGAGCTGCTGCATAGTGTGGGATCTTTCCTCGACTTAGGTATCAGGGTAATAAGTACTATGTACATAGATTGAGTCTGTTTCCCATTTTGAAAAGGCTTCTGCAAAGGTTTTTGAAAACATCTCCATAGGTTTATCCTGGAAGACACTGTAAAATTCTGCTGGGAGGTCATCTAGCCTCTTGGCCTTACCCTTTGCCAGGGAGCAGATAATCATCTTCAGTTCAGAGTTCTGGATAGGTTTGTTCAGGAACTCTTTCTGTTCCAATGAGATATTGGAAACGTTTAGTTGTAACAGGGAGGAGTCAATGCTTCCTAACTGTGCCTGTACCTCAATGGAGTAAAGGTCAGTTAAAAAAACAGAAAAGCGTTATTGATGCCAGTGCTGTCTTTGCACAGTTTACCATCTGGCATAAGAATGGCTGGTATTTTGGATCTCTCCTGTCTCTTTTCTAACTGGTAAGCCAGCAATCTTCCAGACTCTTCAGCTGCCTCCTAGAAGTGCTGCCTCATCCTGAACAAGGCATATTTATCTTTTTGGTTCATGTGGACCTTGACCTGATATGTAGTTCTGGCAACAAATTTGCTTTGGCTGTTGGGTCTGCCAAGTAGGAGGTTTCAAGCAATTTTAGCTTGGCCTGTTGGACTTCCACCTCAGAGATTCTAGTTTTCTTAATGATTGAGGCTTAACTAATGAGCTTGAGCATGTGCCTTGGGGTCATGGACCCTAACACTTACCCCATTCTCGATACTGTACCCATCTGAGATTTTTTACTTCTGGAATAGGGTGAGCATTAGGGTCCATATCCCCAAGGCACACCCTCAATGCCAGTCAGTGTCTGCAGGGAGTGGCTGCGGCGTTAGGGTTGGAAACCCTAACACCTAATTTTCCTGCTTTTGTTGCTGTAGTAAACACCCTAACTAATCTTTCCAATGAATGAAAATATATAATATATATATATATAGATAGATAGATACATAGATAGATAGATAGATAGATAGATTCATAAATTGTACAATGGCAGCCATAATTTCATTAATACATCAAGTGTACATCATCAGCTACCCCTCTTATGACTGTATGCCAGGGACTGGAGCCAATTATTAAAAGAAAAAACATTAAAGGGAAGCTTCCCCATGTCATTGTGGTCTGCCTTCTTGTGTACTCTCACCTTGGTTCCGCAGAGCCCAGTGCTAGATTAATTGCGCATCTCAAAATTAAGTTATCAAGAACTTCAACTACAATGCCTATAATTAGACTAGTTACTGACTCTATAAGTGGTAAAGAAGGGCATTATCAAAATTCCATGGAGAGAAGGCATGAACAAGAAGAAAGTGAGCCCAGTTAGTTTTGATGTGGCCATAGAGATCGGAAAGTCATTCAAATTGTATCTCAGTCATGCATTTTGAGAAAGAAGCTCCCTGATACTCTACAAGATATTTTACTGTTCCTTAGATAGAAGAATGTCCAAAATGTACACCCAGGTCTATCCAATTCTACCCTGTTAATCATTGGCCAGAAGCATGACTAGCAAACTAATGGCCTCTTAAGGTTTGTGTGGGCATTATTGGCAGGTTCTAGATAGTAACATTATGCACACATTAACCTGCTCAAGCATATTATAAAAGTAAGCAAACCAGATGTCACTGTCACAAATAAGCTGTAAAAAGAAAAAAATTCCTTTTATTATGTCAAGAATCTGGGAGGCATTATGAGAACCAGTTCGAAATTAGTTATCAGCCCACCACTTTGGCTCCAAAGAGATTAGGGAACAGCTTGGCCAGTTCTTGTGCAGCTTGAGCTGCACAGTTGAAACAATGGGTGCCCTGGTCTGTAATTATCTCTAAAGTAGAGGGGTACAGCATTTTTGTGTCTTACATGAACTGCCCATAATTTTGATTTAATTGCCTTGTATTGGGATCTTTTTGGGCATACCTGAAGGGTCTTGTACTAACCAAAGTCTGCAACCCTCCCATTGAAGAGATTGCAAGGCTCTTACTTGCTTTAAAATATGGATGCGATCCAGATAGTTTAGTAGACAAAAAAAAATCAGTGCTCATGAATCGTCCCCAGGACAAGGTGTTGGGCAAAGTGATCAGTGAGCTCGTTCTACTTTATAACTTGACCCATTATGGGAGGGTCTGGCTATTTTTTCACAAAACTTCTGAAAGAATTGTACAGCATTGGGATCTTCTTCACCTTCTGGGAGTCCCAGGAGAACTAAATTATTCCCTCAGGAGTGGCCTTCTAAATCATCCACTTTATTTTCTAGTCAGGTAATTGTTCTTCAAAGTTGTACAACCTCTTGTTCCACTCTGTTGCAATGGTCTTCAATGGAGCTTATCCGAGCCTCCACATCTGAGACCTGGACAGTGAGCTCAGTGAGTTCTGGAAAGGCTAATTTTATGATTTTCAAATCTGCAATAAGGTCATATACTGTCATTTTAATGGGAGAGAGATCCAGAAAAAAACTGCTTCATTGTGAGCTTCTGGGGAGTAGCAGTAGGAGGTGTAGGGTGACGTGCTCCTCCTTGGCCGCTTCGTCTCCAGGGCAAGTGGGAGGATCGGCTGTTGCATCTTGGTCAGCTGTTCAGTAATTTCCACCAAAGCCTTTCCATTATTTTTCAGATTTTCTGACATCTCCATCATTTGGGCACAGTAAGCAATATTTGTAGAGCTGGATATTCATTTTTACATGGCCAGAACTAGTTAAAATTAAACAAAAAAGAATGAGTCTGACAGAGCTTGCCACAGACATGCCAATCCCCAAGCAAGCATCACGTGACCTCCTTTTGACTTTTTTATATATATGGGCATAATTGTTCCTGTTTACCATTCTTCTGAAATCACCTAATTTTCACCACAAATACAAAAAAGGGATCAAAGTACTGTAGTAGCCCACTGGCAACTATCAACATGGTAAATTTAATCTGGAGTACCATCAAGATCAGGGATCTATCATTATTATTATTTTGAGCTTCAGTGGCAGACATCACTTCTTCCAGGGTTATTTCCACCCACTAAGCTTCTTCAACATTTCCCTTTACAACATTTCAGCTTTGTTCCAGCATACTCTGAAAAACAATGTTTTCAAACTAGAAACAACACTTTTTAAGTGTTGTGTTTTTAGTTACTTTAGTGGCTTACGATTTTGCTAAATTTTCATGACCATTTTTTACTTTTTTCTCAGCAGACAAGGAGGATGGTAGGTTTTGTGGTGTGAAGACTGGATGGCACAGGGATATTGATAACAAGTCAGTTGCCACTTTTGGGCTTGTTATTTACTGTGGTATAAGAAAAAAAAGACATAGTTGACAATGGCTGAAAGCCAGTCAGGTTTCTTTACTCTCTCAATCAAGTTTTATGGGTGTTTTTATATACAACTCACTATACAGGGGACTATTAATTATGTAAGAGGACTTACCTTCTGTGATGGAGTTGGGAATCTTAAGGATTAGGTGATCTGGTGGAGGCCTGCAGGGGAAGAACAAAGGAAGTTAAGAAGCCATAAAGACGTGGAGGTCCTGGGAGAGGGACTAGAGTTTAAGCAACATATACATAGTATACTTATCTGATGGAGAGACATCTGAAGTTGGGTTATACCTGCATGGAAACAAAGGGAAAAATAGTAGCAACAGTAGAGACAGAATAGCAGAGACATCTAATAGGGTGCAGGACTACAGTAAAAGTAGAGCAAGATGTATTTTAAAAAGGAAATAGGAACAGTAAAGATAGAAGTGAAAGAAAATAAGAGAATAGGAAACCAGAAATCACAGCATGGGGCTGGGGAGAGGGATGAATGGATTGCTGGACAGCAGAGATTGCTGCATGTGGCTATGACAAATGAGGGAGGATTGCTTCACACAGGATCGCAGCACAGGGCTTGGGAATGAGAGTTGGGGAATTCACACCTGCACTGAGCAAGAGAGCATTGCACACAGGATTACAGCACAAGGAACCACTGGACATGGGATAGGGGCTGTTGGCAACCAGGGATGACCATATGGGGTCAGGTAATGAAGGGGGGGAGCACTTGACCACCATTAGATAAAGACTGAAAATCATACTACATGTTCAAAGAGCAGAATAATGAGGGGGCAGGATCTTTGCCACTAAGGCATGTTTGTTTGCTTTGCGAAACAGGGAATACTGTAGGCACTTTGGAGTATGCAGCATGACGTAGCCAGTAATTGCTACAGGTGGGGGTGCAGGCTGATCATGACACAGATCAGCTGCTTGCTGGGTGGTGTCATGTAGATCAAAGTAAAGAGCAGCCTTGTGATATGGGCAGCCTTGTGATACAGGCAGTTCTTTTCTTTGATCTCCAAAAAGTTTCCACCCACCAAGCAGAGAATAGTGTCATGATCAGCCTGCTGTTGTTTGGTCTGACACTGTTGAGCCCACTGCAGATTTCCCACACTGGACCAACAGTGACACACCTCTCAAATGCTCTATTATAACAATATGTTTGTGCGTGCACTCCTAAGGTGACAGAATGTTTTAAATATAACTCAGCATCTCCCAACATGTTCAAGGAGAAGAACTAAAAAGCATGTATAAATCTAGTACTGTGGTGGCCAGCAGAGTGCCAGTATAACCTTGTAGAGTGACAGAGTGACAGAAAAAAAATCAGCACTTGTTTGTCACAAAAGGTAAATGTCTCTACAGAGGTCACTTGTTGTAAGGAAGTTGAAAGTGTGTCAGCCAGGAATAATGATGATAACATAGTGAGGAGAAGGAAACATATGCCTTGCAGGCATCAAAGTGTTAAGTACCAAAGCAGTCAATCATGTGTTTTTTTTTAACCTGAACACTCATTACCACTGCTGTTTTAAAACTAGAAGGTACTCTGAAATCATAAAAAAAGCAATACAGTTTCTATATTCGAACTCGCTGGGACAATTTCTATTACAAAACTGAATCAAGACCCAGTCCTCAGAAAGTTAAAACATTTTCTTAATTTCCTACAGATGATATGCCTTGTTCAATACTGATCAGAGGACACAAAGAGAGTAACTGTGAACCCTGCCCTAACCATATGCACAACCCCCCTCCTCTGAGTTCCTGCCCCAGTAGAGCTCTGCAGCTAATTCTCAGCCCCTGCTGATCTCTTTAAGACCATCACTGCTGGTCCCTCTTCATCACTTGCCATCCAGAACACCCAAGATTGCTCAGCAGTGCTACTTGATACACTTTTTTGGACCCACAGTTGACACCGCTGCTCTCATTTAGAGAACTGAGTCTTGTATCAACTGTGTGGCACACAAGTACAGTCTATTGAATGATACAAGACTTGTGAGGCAGTCAGCAGCCTGTAAAGCTTCTGTGGGGGGAGACAGTGCTGGGTGGCATGCTAATGGTGTGTTTTGTGTGGCGACAGTGTAGACTGATCAAGAGCGTGTTTTTTTTTTTTTTTATCTTTTTAGGTGCAATCTACTTGTAGGCATTCATGAACATATTGAGCAGAATTACCTTTACTCTTGCTCGGTGTGCAATTATTTAATAGGCTCATCTTAAATTCTGTTACCTACATTTGTTGAATCATGGTTCTTAAGGGCCTTTCTCTGAGTTCTATTTACATCTTGTTTTTTCTTACATTAGACAGCATCACTGCCTCGAGCATTAAGCAACTTGTCTATTAAGGGATGCTAAAGAAATAAAACATTGCTTTAGTTTTACTAAACCTTTTAAATTGAATCCATTTCAGAAACTTGGCCCATATTATAAAAGTCTGGCATATAGTACTGGTCTCCTTGCAAGGAGGCTTGTTAACATACACCAGTTGATTGACCCTGGCCTCATCCTTCATGTATTGACTAGTTTATTGTTGCTTTCTGGGGACATGGAGACTCCATGATATAGTTAAATCCAAGACCCCCTGCCTCAACCTTTGAAAATAACTCAGACTACTTCATGCCTGTAAAATGGGGTGCTGAAGATACAGTAGTTCATATGAATGTGATAAGCATTGCCACAAAAATGCATGAGATTGAGGCCTGGGTGAATTATTATATCCCCAACACCTTGGCTATTTCTTAAACTTGGCTCCAGCCCACAGTCCTTGATTCCGATATAACACTCCCAGGTTACTTCATTCACAGAAAAGATAGGCCCAATGGTAAAGGGGCATGTTCTATATAAGATACATGTTTACAACTGAGGCCCTTCCACAACCTGATGAAAAATAGACATCTTTTGAATGTCTTGCTATTAGACTTAATGTAAGGCCCTCAAAAGAACTAGCCATCTACTGTATTTACAACCCCCCAAAAAACAGCAAACAGGGTTTTCTAGATTTTTCAGACTTGATGTCACACAGCATTGCAGGCAAAACCATAGCAGTGGGAGATTTTAATTTAAATTGGGACAGTAACAATAATCTTCTATTTAAACCTACTTTAATGAATTCAGGGCTACAGGGGTTGATAACATTCCCTACCTGACTTAATCTTAAAATTAACAAGCATACATTGCCTGACTGATTTTTGACTAATAGAAATTACCATATCATATCTAGTGGCTTGACTTCAGATTTCATCAGTGACCATCACCCAGCTCTCAGGATATGGAACGGTGGAAGAATTTCTAAACCTCCACCTAGCTATCTTGAGTTTAGATGTTATTCTAAATTGGATGGTCCAAGCTTTCTTAGTGCTCTCTCAGAAATGGACTAGTCTTATTTAAATATTTTACCTGATGTAGACTGTGCCCTAGATTTTTTTTTTTATCACTACAGTTACAGAAGTTGTCAATAAATTTGTTCCTTTAGTTAAAAGGAGAGTTAGTGGAAGGGAGCATAAGTGGTTTGATAGAAATGTAATTAAACGAGTGAGGGAAAGAGACACTGCCTGGAGAAAGTATAGGAAAAGTGGGACATCTGTTGATTTAAATGCTTACTGGTTAAGGTGGAATTTGTGTAAAAAGGAAGTTAAAGTTACCAAAAATGCTTTACTCTCAGAAACAGCAACAGAACAATCTTACCAACCCCCAAATGTTTTGGAGCTCAATCAAACCTTTATTTACTCCCCCAGTGATAGAGGCCCCTGTACGCTAAAAAATGGGCCATTGCTAATAGATCCTGCCCTTATTGCGGAGGAATTCAGTTCCCAGTTCTCTAATTAGAATTCATACCACAGGGACCTGTTGGACAATACTAATCACAGTGCTTTACAAGACCAAACTATGTGCTGTATTGATCCTAACCTGAACCAGCAGAAATTCTACCTGAAAACTGTCAGGAGTTCTGTGGTGTTCAGACTCCTAACTAGCCTGAAGCCCAACAAAGCTCCTGGCTGTGATGAGCTATTGCCCAAAATCCTGGGTCTTGTCGCTTTCCAACTTGCATGCCCAATTAGTCTTATTTTTAATTTATCATTTCAAATACGCCAGATACCAAATTTATGGAAAAGATCATACATTGCTCCAATCTTAAAATCTGGGTCACAAACTGAATTCTGTAATTATTTCCATATCTCAATTTTGTCTGCTTTATCAAAACTTCAAGAAAAACTGGTATACAAACAGTTTAGTGATTATATCAAGACCCATAACTTGATCTCCCCTAACCAACATGGTTTTAGGGGAAATTGTACTGAGACTGCCTTGGTTGGTTCATGGACACTGTCCTCAGGGCCACCAAGAGTGGTAATATAACAGGGGCAGTGTTCATGGATATAACCAAAAAAATGTTGTAGGTGCCGTATTGGTCCTTTTAAAACAGATCCAGAAAAAATGATTGACCTTTTATTGGACTAACATGGATGTTACAGAAGAACAAAAGCTTTAGTCGAATTGTTCGGTCCTTCAGAAGCACAAAGCTTCTGAAGAAGGACCTGGTTGGTTCGAAAGCTAAAGCACTTTGTTCTTTTCTGTAACATCCATGTTGGTCCAATAAAAGGTATCAAATCATTTGTTTCTGGATCTGGATATAACCAAGACATTCAACCTTGTTGACCATACAGTTTTACTGGATCAACTATCTGGATTGGGTGTGGGAAGTAGAGATACAATGAAGTTTTAATCCACTAGCGAAGTATGGGTGAAAGCAGCCCACTCCACATTTGTGTGGAACTATGTGAAGTCCTCACTAAAATGAGCTACTTCACCTTCAATGACTTTGCGATACTTCATGTTGCGATTAGACAAGGCAAAGTCATTAAGAAACAGACAGACCAGAACCCACTGAACAGTGATCACATGGCTAACTGTCTCTGCAGGTCACATGATTTAGGGAGGCAGTTCAATAGCCACCGGCAGAAAGTCAGTGTTTTTTTATTTTCACTTTCTCTTTCTCTAGTGGAAAGAGTTTGCAGTCTAGGCAGTTTTGCAGTGTGCAGTTTGACTCTGTTGTGTGTGTTTTGGAGCTCTAAAGAAGGCTATAGTTCTTTTTGTGTATGTTAAATTTGTGTGTATTTAGTTGTTGTAGTCCTTCAGGAAAGTTTTATTTAATTAGAAAGGCTATTTTTTGTTAAAAAATAATTTTTTGTGTGTACTTATTTTTTAGGTATTGTGTTTTATTTTACTAGTACATGTACTAGTGTTTTTTTTTATTTACTTTCTTGATGAAGCATGCACATCGTGGGCCAAGTGATGGTCATCGTGGGCCATGAATGCGGGGTGGCCAAGTTAGAGTAAATTGGTGGACTTTGGGGATCCCACCTGCAGCCACAGTGAGCCCGGCAGCTGTGGTTGTCATCCAGGACCAGCAGCAGGAGCAGGTGGAGCAGCAGCCCCTGAAGGATCAGCAGGAGGAGCTGCAGTAAGACCAGTAGGAACTGTAGCAGGTTGTTGGCCCTCAACTACCCGCAGCACAGCAGCAGGTGTGTCCTAGTGTCCCCCCACCGCTTGTACTGGGTCCTATTCGCAGCTCCCTAGTGTGGGCCTTTTTTCTTCCTTCCCTGGTAACTCCAGCATTGCGTTGCAATCTTTGTAACTTGGTGGTCCACCGAGGGTCCAAGGGCAGCCACCTGGACATGGGTGGTCAGCGCACCCATCTAGCTGTTCACCACCATGCCCAGTGGGAAGCAAAGCTGCAGGAGGTAGCAGCCTCTTCTGCAACTGTGGTGGCACAACCAGCTTTTCTGCTTGCGCATCACTGTAATAGATGGGAAATGGCATCAAATGAGGTGGTGGCAGGTCCCAGAGCTGCCCATGATGAAGAGAGGTTGCATCAACCAGCGACACAGGGGGAACTTGCTGAGCTGCGTGCCAAGCTACAGGGGCTGAAAACGTTGGTGGAGGCAGCAGTGCAGTGGCTGATATGTGATATGGGGCAGAATGATGAAACACTATGATTGCTTCATAGTAATAGTCATGGTGATGAGCAGCCACAGCCCTCACAGGCCCATTAAGAAAGTTATATTGATTTCCAAATGTCCCCCAACCCACAAATATCTCCCTGCTCTTTTTTTTAATTTTTTTTTTCTTAATTAATATTTTTCTTTTTCTGTATAACATTTATGTTCAGGTAATGTTTTGTTTGTGACTTTTTGTACAAGTTACTTAATTTACTTTATTTGGAATTGTTCTTTTTGTTACATGAGTGATAGTCGGCATCGGCAAAATGAGTACAATGTTCATGCCGAGATATATACCACAATAGTACTCTGAAGGGAAGCCAAACAAACAACTGTCACTTAAGTTACAGATGGAGACTGGGCCCTAAAGAGTTGCAGATGCAGAGACAGATGGAGATTGTACTTAAAAGATGCGGCTGCACAGGCACAAGTACTACACCACCTTAACCAGCGGTCAAAATCAGAAATCCAAAACTAGAACAAAAATACCTTTTGCAGAGTGGGGCAGCTGCAGTAACAGTCCACTACCAACTGAGATAAAACAAAGCAGTAAAAAGTACCACAGATGGATAAGAGATTCAAATCAGAGTCCTGTGATTATGGTGTGGCTCAATAAAATGTGTGTGACTTGACGGCATGCACACACATGCACACACTACAGGTAATGTGCAGATAATTTTAAAGTTCAGCGCAGTACAACCAAATCTTTTAAAACAACTTAAAGAATGCACAGCCAGGGACCACCAGAGTCACTGCAGTTGCCTCAGAGGTTGCCAAGAAAGAGGAGTGGTTGGACCACAGTGGGCTCAGGGAGGGTGAGGGTGGTGTAACAGAGGCACATCCTTCCAGTTGTACCTCTCCACAATTTCTATGCCATTCAGGAAAAGTGTGGTACTCTATGGAGACACCCACAGTGGAGACCAAGGATGATGCTGGGAACCTCCACAAAGGAGACCCACAGAAGGGTGGCATGGGACCCCACAGGAGAAGGAAACAACTCCTGGTGGGGGACTCCATTGTTAGGAAGGTAGAACTGGGGGAGGAAGGGGAGAGGGGGAGTAAGGTGCCTGCCTGGCGCCATGGCTTGTAGGGACAGAAAGTGAATCCTTAGGATCACAGGAGCAGCTGCACAGGGGAAAGAGCTGGATGTCATTGTCCACCTAGGGACAAATGACCTGGCTAAGAAAGGGATCAGAGCAGTGCAATAAGCATTTGTGGAGATGGGGAGGTGCCTTAGACAAATAAGATACACAGTAACCTTCTCAGAGGTGCTGCCTATCTGTTGCACGAATGAGGCTAGGGTGCTTCACACCACAGGGTTCAATCAGTGGTTGAAAAACTGGTACAGAGCTCAGGAATTTGACTTCATTGGGGACTGGGGGTCCACCTGGATGGATGCAGGCCTATACTGGCATGATGGTCTGCATCTGTCCAGAAGGGGAAACAGAATCCTAGGTGATAGGTTTAAAAACTTCATTGGCAAGCATTTAAACTAGCCAAGGGGGGAGGCACTGGAAAGGAGCAGGGAAATCCTAACCCCCTCAAAAAAAATCAGGGTACTAAGTGAGGTAGACACCAACATAGAGATGTCAATAGGGAGAAACGCAGGGGTAAATGTAGAAAGTGACAAATGCAATAAGGACAAGGATGGAGCAAAATGGGGTAAGGCCATCAAGAAATGAAGGGTAATGAGTACCAACGCCCATAGTCTGGGCAACAAGCTACCTGAACTGGTGGCCTTGATGGAAGAGGGATGCCTGTCACAGAAACATGGTACACAGAGAACCATGACTGGGATGTTAACATACCAGGGTACACAACCTACAGGAGAGACTGGGAGGGCAGAAGAGGGGGGGAGTAGCTCTCTATGTAAGGGAAGGGATAAAAGCAACTGAACAAAAAAGTAAACAGGGAGGAGGGGAGGCAGTGTGGGTCACCTTAGAGACTGGAAATGACACCACAGTCTTCACAGGGGTTGTATACAGACCCCATGTCAGGGGGAGGGAATGGACAAAGATATGATAGAAGGTATACTTAGGATGGCAGAGAGAGGGGAAATACTGTTGATGGGGGACCTTAATATGCCAGATGTTAACTGGAGCACCTTTGCTACAGCCACATCCAAAAGCAGGGCCATTCTTGATGCCCTTCAGGTGGCATGCCTCAGATAGCTAGTTTTGGAACCTACTCATGATGGAGCAATCTTAGACCTCGTACTCTCAAATGGGGACAGTGAGAGGATCTCAGATCTAGAAGTGGGTAGCCATTTGGGAACAAGTGACCACCAAACAGTGTGGTTCATGATAAACTGTGCTACAGAGTCAAGCCATACAAAAGTGAGGGTTCTGGACTTCAGGAGGGCTGACTTTGGCAAGATGGGAGAGTGCCTCAGAAAAGCACTAGCAAACAGGCTAGAAGGGGTGCAGCAACAATGGGGAAATGTCAAAACTGCCATCACAGAGGCAACAAGCCTTTGTGTGAAGCAAATAAATCAAAATGAAAGAAAAAGCCACTATGGTTCTCAAAAGAAGTGGCTGTGAAGGTAAAGGAGAAAAAGATAGCATTTAGGAAGTATAAGGAAACACAGAAGGAGCAGGACAGAGAACTGTACCAGTTAAGGCAGAAGGAAGCAGGGAGGGTAGTCAGAATAGCAAAGGCACAAACTGAGGAAAAGATAGCCAACTCGGTTAAGAAAGGGGATAAAACCTTTTATAGGTATATCAGGGAGCATAGAAAGACAAAGGGAGGGATAGTGAGGCTGAATAGAATGGATGGTGGCTGGGCAGGGAGTGACAGTGAAAAAGCAGGGATACTGAATGAATACTTCTGTTCAGTATTCACAAAAGAGGAAGTGGGGGAGGTGCCTAATCCAATTAACAGAAGCACTCTGGAGAGGAGGGTCGATCCCAGTCATTTCACAGAAGAAAGGGTTCTACAAGAACTCCTAAAACTGAAGGTGGACAAAGCAATGGGGCCAGATGGAATTACCCAGAATTCTAAAAGAATTAAGCAGAGAACTAGTGACACCACTGACTACCCTTAATAACAAATCATGGAAGGATGGTGTGGTACCTGAGGACTAGAAGAAGGCTGAAGTGTTTCCCCTTCACAAAAGTGGGAGCAAGACAGAGGCAGGAAACTACAGACCTGTCAGTTTGACCTCTGTGGTAGGAAAAGTGATGAATCACTTCTGAAGGAAAGAATTGTTGAGTACCTAGAGGCCAGTGGGGCACAGGACCCAAGGCAGACATGGGTTCACAGCGGGAAGGTCATGTCAGATGAATCTAATTGATTTCTTTGACTGGGTGACCAAAGTAGTAGACCAGGAAGGGGCTGTGGACATGGCCTACCTAGACTTTAGCAAGGCATTTGACACAGTCCCACACAAAGATTAGTAGTCAAATTAACCAGCCTTGGAGTGGGTCCCAGGGTGGTAGCCTGGGTAAAACATTGGCTGAACAACAAGACAGAAAGGTAATTGAAAATGAAGTCCACTCTGAAGAAAGAGGGGTTACTAGTGGGCTACCGCAGGGTTCAGTACTGGGTCCAGTCCTTTTTAATGTCTTTATAAGTGACATTGCAGAGGGACTGGAAGGAAAAGTATGCCTATTTGCAGATGACACAAAGATCTGCAACAGGGTTGATACACAAGGAGGTGAGGAAAGGATGAGAAGGGACTTGGCAAGGTTGGAAGAATGGTCAGAAGTATGGCAGCTTGGATTCAATGCAAAGAAGTGCAAAGTAATGCACCTGGGAAACAAAAACCCAGGGGAAGATTACACAATGGGGGGTAGTAACAACAACAAAAATGGAAAGGGACCTGGGGGTAATCATATCAGATGACCTTAAGGTTGGCAAGCAATGTGAGAAGGCAGTAGAGAGGGCTGGGGGGATACTGTGATGTATAGGGTGAGGCATCAGCAGCAGAAAACAGGAAGTTGATATCCCCCTGTACAGACAGTTGGTGAGACCCCATCTGGAGTACTGCATCCAGTTCTGGAGACCCCATCTCCACAAGGACATAGACAGGATGGAGGCAGTTCAGAGGAGGGCAACTGAAATGGTGCAGGGTCTGCAAGAGAAGCCATACAAGGAGAGGCTAAAGGAGCTTAATATGTACCCTGAGGAAAGGAAGGAGAGGGGGGACATGATAGAAATGTTTAAGTACCTCAATGGAATCAACAAAGTCCAAGAGGGTAGCATATTTCAGAAAAAGAGATGTGCAAGAACAAGGGGACACAATTTGAAGATAGAGGGGAAACGGCTCAGGGGCAATGTGAGGAAGTATTTCTTCACAGAGAGGGTGGTGGATGCATGGAACAGCCTTCCTGAGGAGGTTGTGGGGTCTAAAACTGTGGGAGAATTCAATAATGCATGGGACAGACATAAGGCAATTTTTGTGGGGGGGGGTAGAAAGAAATAGGCTGTTGGCCAAATAGGATCTGCCGCTTATCCTCTAGGTAGGGAAATGAGCAGACTAGGTGGGCCAAGAGGTCCTTATCTGCTGTCAAAGTCTATGTTTCTATGTTTCACTATAGCAAACACCAACAAATTATCAAAACTTACTAAAAGTATTACTGTGTGTACATGAACACACAAATACTAACACACTAACTACCCCCAAAACACTTAGAAAGACTGCTTTTCTCACTGAGTCACTGTGAATCTCCCTTCATCATGCCCCACCCCGAAGCACACTTCTACAGTGTCTGTCAGTACACAGACTGAATCTTACCAATTAATATTCAAAATGCACACAAACCCAAGAAACACTCTATGATAAAAGCACAGGAGGGCTTCCTACAATTGATGTACTAAATTTTGACCAAAAAAATTGGCTCAAAAATGATTTTTAAAAGGTTTTTCAATGGTTTGAGTCTCAGAGCTGTGAAATCAAACTTTCTCCAGCTTTCCACTACACATACTATGCAGAACTGAGGCTATGCAAGCCACTCTAGAACCCATGTGACCTGCCATCCCCCATGATTCAATGGAAACTTTGCCTTCAAGTCCAAAAAAAGGTGAAGTCAAAACAAAGTCAATTGAAACCAATGGCACTTCATGTTACCCATTATGGTGAATTACTTTGCTTCATAATGCAGAGTACTTCGCGTAATTATCTATATATGTGAAGTGCTCTGTTTAGCCAAGTGCATGGACTTTGCCCACCACTAGTGGGGGTGTCCTGCCTCATCTTGGTTCAGGGACTGTCTCACTAATAGGCTGCAGTGTGTAAAGTTAAATGGAATATGTTCATCTTACCAAGAGGTCCAGTGTCTAGTCCTTCAGGGCTCCATACTGGGCCCTCTACTTTTTCTCTATACATAGACCCTGTTGTGAAGGTGGTGGAGTACTGTGGCCTGTTATTATATGCAGATGATGCAGTTTTATTCACTCGTGAGTCTAATGTCACTGATATTAATCTATTATTGAGCACTGAATTTAACAATATACAATCCTGGCTTTCTCGAAACAATCTAATGTTGAATAAACTAAAGACCAAGTCCATGATATCTGGCTCAGAACCTAAATTAAAAAAATCACTCTGGTAATTTTGCTGTTAGCATGCTGGGGGATGAGGTTATAGAAGTTGTTAAATCATTTAAATATTTTGGTGTGTACCTAGATCCGTCATTAAAAATAGAATAATGAATGGGTGAGAGTGTATCAGAAGAGAATAAAACCATCGAGAGGCTCTGGGGACAAGGGAACCTCGAGAGTGAAGCTCCAGAGGTTTGTTTATCCCCAGAACTTCTCGATGATTTTATTACTGAGTGACACTCAGTCACCTAATTTTTATTTTTTTAATATATGGATCTGATTCAAACATTTACTTGCATCAAAAATGGGTGCCCGAGTACTTCAGCTATCACTCACTTTGGAGGCGTCGAAGAAGAAAAAAGAAAAAAAATGAAAATATTGTGCGTCTATCCCTGAGGATATTTCTCTCACTAAGCAAGAGAAAGAGCAGCCAGGTTTTCCAAAATTGTTCCTCCCGCCCACTCTAGAAAAGCAGCCAATTGGAAGGCATGCTTAGGATAATGTCGTGGCCAGAGTTGCACTTGTGCACTTGAGTTTTGTTGATAATACTATTATTCAGGTTCCAAACGATAATATTACAGCATCTGAACAATAGTATTATCACTCATAAATGGTGGTATTATTGCTGCAGGAGTGATGATATTACTGGGGATTTTTTGTAAGCTTTTGAAGGGTATTATTTTACGCTGCCATATATTAAAATATAATATACACATAGATACGGTTACTGACAAGTCATATTCTAAAAGTAGTACTCTTTATTGGCTTTCTAAATTTCTGATCAAAGATTCTCATAAAACTATTGCACAACATTGTTTGTTACCAGTCCTAAATTATGCTTCTTTAATTAGCAATGCCTCATCTTCTTCCTTTATTTCCCAGAAGGAGCTTTTGTTACATAAAATTAGAAAATTCCTATTAATGGCAACTTCTAAGACACATCACTATAATATTTTGACCAGCCTTGAATGGTTATCCATTCAAAATACTTATAAATTGGCTATGTCACATTTTATGTTTAAAATATTACATACAGTTCCCCATACAGTTCACGTTCATCCACTAAGACCCAACTGACCCTTCCACTGGTCTGTACAAACTCAGGGAACAGGTTCTTCACTTATTGCACTGCAACAGTGTGGAAACCTTTACCTGATGAAGTAAAGTCTTCTTTATCAGTCACCACTTTCTCAACTGCTGCTTCTAATCATTTAAAAAAATGAATGTTTGCTCTTGTATAAAGTGATGTGTTAATTGTTTATTGTATTTATTGGTTGATTAATGTCTTGTATGTTGCTAGTTTGTCTGTTGGACATACTGACTTCAGGTCGTGCCTGAACAGGGGATCTTGTATCTCAGTGTACCTACCAGCAATTACAAATACAGTAGACTCTGCTTGTATGCCTCACCATGGGACTACAAAATTTGGTTATACAAGCGGAATGGCATGCAAGTGGGAAAGTTAATTTTGTTTAGTTGTTGGCATCACAGTTAGCTATACAGTAATCACAGTTTCACTAGAACATCTTTTGCCACATTTCTAGGAAGAGACAGCATGACAATCATGTTATTTAACTTACTACAAATAAACTTTATAAATGCAATTTAATTTAAACCATAATTAAATTAAAAAGAAATGCATGATAGAATTGGAAAACAGTTCACAGTTCCTCCTTTAAACATATTTCAGCACCCAGCTCAGTCTCATTCATGTAAGTCAAGTTAATGGTATCACAGTCAGTTTCGGCCTGTGCACAGTCCTGCTTTAACAACCCTGAGAATGGCATTTGTTTCATACCTTTTGATGCAAGTGACTGTACCTCCTTTTCAAAAGTGTAGAACCACTCATAGTCACGGCATTCTCTGGAAGCCACATACTGACGTATGGAGCCAATCATACCCCATACCTCAGGAATGGTTGGGACACTCTCCTCATCGTCCTCTTCAACCACCGGGTTCTTCTGGCTGAGGATATCCTGACAAATCTCAGCCATTCTCTGAGTAAAGTAAATTCTGATCAAGACAATCCATAGATTAGCATACACTAGCAACTGATCTGAAGCAGTGGGTGAATCACACCTAAGTAAAGGCTTAGCGCAATGGGGTCCAGCTGCCCTCAAGTAAGTTAACACCTAATTAGGTGATTAGTAATCAACCAGGTGCAATCAGACTAGCCCATTCACATTACAAAAAGAGGCATACAACCAAAAATGAAGTGGCATACAAGCAGCTTTTTTTTGCATTTATAGCATAGTGAATGAATCAGGACCACAAAATGGCATATGAGGAAATGGCATACAAGTGAAAGGCATAAAAGTGGAATGCACTGTCAATGAAAAGAAATTAAAGAGCATGTGGTTGAATGCTAGCAATTGCTCTTCTTCTGAATTTACAGGGCTATTTTCAAGTGCAGTCCAGGTTTCATTTGTCCAGTCAAGTGATTGAATTTAAGCATTCTAGGCTCAATTATAAAACAGCCACTTCTGGCTTGTCTTTACCTTTTTAATAACAACCCTTTAATGTTCATATGCAAGTCAAGGCCAAAAACAAGTGATGGCCAAGAACTCAGATTCAAATGCCCTCTGCAAGCCCTACTTTCATTTAACTTGGCAAAAAAAAAATAAATAAATCTCCATGTTTAAGAAAAAATAAAACTATAAGACTGTGATAAATGGTTCAGAAGTGCAATAACCGGAGCCTTCTGAGTAGGCAAACAGAAATCTCAACTTTTAAACACCAATGTGACTCTACATGTGAGCCACACAGAGAATTACCAAATCAACCAAATTATAGAAAATAAGCAAAATAAGAGCTTTCCTAGCTGCAGCAAAGCATTGGACACCTACCACTTAGTTCATATAATGCATTCAAGCCCAACATTACTGTAACTTATGGAAATCTGTTTTGCTTTTGAAAGAGGAAACTTTTCTAAAGAGTGTCCAAAGCACAGTAAAACAAGCAAAAGGAAAACAAATTGTTACGTGTTTCAGTAGGTCATAGGGCTCAGACCATCTGTGATTGTTTTGATGCTTGTTTTGCTTCACTGTTTCAATTATCATACATCGCCAGGGCTCCTTGTTAGGCAACTTAGCAAGCTCACACCAAGTGGCCACTTGCTAGCCCTTGTCACACTCTTAGCACTCTGATTAGCTTAGAATGGCATGGGGAGGGGGGAAGAAACAGTGACGCTGCTGGAGCAATGTTTGTTGTGGGAGAGAGAGTCAGAAGGTGGGAAGTAGCAATGTAGACTTCAGAACAGTGTTTGCTGTTGGTGGGGGGGAGGGGTGAAGAATCAGTGGAGCCATGGTAGTGGCATTTTTGTTGGTGTTGGGGAATCAGCTCAGCTGTAGGAGCAGTGTTTGTTGTAGTGGAGAGAGAGAGCTGGGAACAGGGAAGTGGGGGAGCCACTGAAGCAATGTTTGTTGGTGGTAATGGGGAGCAGCTGAGGCATGGGAACTGCACTTGTTGTTAGGGCAAAGATGGAGCCAGGGGAAGGGAATCTGTGGAGCCACTGGTGTTACATTTGTTATTGGTGGTAAGGGGGAATGAAAAGAGAGAGAGAGAGAGAGAGAGAGATAAGGAGAGTCAGGAGGGGAAATGAAGCAGCAGAGTCACCTGATCAACATCTGTTGGTGGGGGGAAGCAGCTGAGCTGCGGGAACAGCATATGTTGTTCGTAGGGAGCGATGGATCAGGGGGGAAGCAGCAGAGCAGCTGGAGTAGCATTTGTTGGTGATTGGGAGCAGCTGAGTCATGCAAGTGGCATTTGTTGTTGGGGAGGAGACAGAGAGAGCGAGGAGGGGGAAATAAGCAGCACAGCGGACAGATCAGCATCTGTTGGTGATTGGGGGGAAGGAGCTGACCATGGAAGTAGTGTTTGTTGTTGGGGAGAAGAGAGATCCAGGGGACTGCAAGAAGCAACAGGTCTGCCTGAGCAGAATTTGTTAGTGGAGTGGGGGAGAGAGGGAGGGAGGGAGGGAGGCAGCTGAAGTGTGGGGGCATAGTTTGTTGTTGGAAGAGAGAAAGGGCTGGCAGGAGTGAATTAGTGGTAACAACAGAGTGGCATTTTGTATTGGTGGCAGGGAGAGTGAAGAAACTGAGCCATGGGAGTGATGTCTGTTGTGTGTGGGGGGGGGAGAGATTGAGAGCTGCGAGGAGTGAAACAGTGGAGCAGTTGGATAGTATTGTAGATCATGTAGTGAGAAGCCACTGTATACCAAAATGCATCTCAGAACATAAACGTCAACTGTCAGGCAATTCAAAGTGTGGGGTCTGCATTAATTGTATCTATATCACTGTAGGAGACACATTTTATGACCAACAAAAGAACACAACTTAAAAGGAAAATGCACTTATTAACTGTCAAACTAAGAATATAATTTACAGAACAACCTGTATTTGCAATTGTTTTCATGGTGGCAAAACTACACATACATTGAAATTTCGTATAGGAGTGCACATTAGAGCCATTGGGAAACAAGACAGCAATAATGCTCTGGCAGCAAATGTTCTTTTGAAAGGCTCACAGCACATATTTTCTTTTCAGGGTTTAGAAAAAAATCAGTCCTTCAGTTAGGGTAGTGGACATGGATAACTTACTCTGTAAATGGAAGAGTTATTGGCAATATACTCTGGGGGCATAGGTTTAAATGACAGATGTCAGCTCAATCCATTTCCATAAGGTCCTTTGGATGTTTATATGAATTTATGGACTTTTATAATGCTAGGGTCCCATGCATATATGAACTGTAAATAGTGCAAAGGGGGCTACGTAAACTATATGATAATGGGTGGCTAAACAGTTCATCAAAATTTAATTTTAATGTACAGTTATTTCAATTTAATTTTACTATTGCTTACCCAAATGTCCCCACAGTTTCAGGATTTACATAAACATACCATGTTTTAAATCTCAAGCTTCAAAGGGAGCTGAGCTATTAGTAAGCACATATTTTGCCCAAAATTTAGATTTCTTTTATTTTACCATAATTTTGAATGTATTCATTGAAATGTTATACAGTTTTACAGGTATACAGGCTATCGCAACATTTACACAATATGCACATAGTTTCATATTTCTAGCTTCAAATAGGAGTGAGTTATAGCCTGCAAAACATGTTGTCAAAATTTAAGTTTCTTATTTCCCTCTAAATGTAAAACAATATATCCAAATTTAACCAGATTTGAAACATTTGAACTGTTATATCACATTGTCATTGCTGACAAAGTTCATATTTACAGCTTTAAATGGGAGTGAATTAAAAGTATTCAAACTGGAGAATGCAATAGCATTACAACTGGTAGGTTCTTAGACCTTACAAGGAGACTGTGTGTGTCAATTTTATTGTTTGCCAGAAATGGCAAAATAACATCTGTACTTAAAGTCATATTCCATGAGTCTTTGTAAAAAATGCAGAACTTCATGAAAACTCCATAACACTGGGATTTACTAGTGTCACTCAGGCTTATCTGGGGAATTCTAATAAATGGATAGGGTATGTGAGGTACAGTAGGTGGTGCAGGGGGTCACCAGACTCAGGAGTTAGATAGTTTTCACCAAGAAATGGACAGATGAGCTGTGTAGCACACAAATGGTAGACTCCCCAATTGAAGCAAGGAAGCTCAGAGTGTCCACAATTCCAACCTGAATGCAGTATATATATTTGGGGTAACCATTGCCTCAGTGCTTGCACAAAGAGGTTTCTGCTTAAAGTTGAACCAGCATAGTATTCTGTGGTGATTTGCATATGCAGCCCATGATCCTTTGCATTGTGGGGCATGTGTAATTTTGTATTCATGTATATATATATATATATATATATATATATGTATATATATATACAGACATATATATATATATATATATATATATATACACGCATACACATATATACGTGTATAGGCAATCACGTCAGTATAGTTAGGGCTGAGTAGGCAGTTTAATGTTAAATCCCAAATTTTGCATGTTAATAAGTTTGCAACCATTGAATAGATACACGAGTAAATTTGGAATGCATGTCTCCTGTGGTAGATGTCTTGATTTGCCAAGTTGCGTTTTGGTCAGACTTGTGACTTTCATGCATCCAAGCACCAAAAAACATGTTTTCTGCACTTTTTTGCTGATTTTTGCCCATCACGCTGTAGCCACACTGTTTGGTATTTTGGTCTGACATTTTCAGGATAGAAAGAGGTTTTGTCAAAGAATAACCTGGCATTGGTTTGGTCGAAAAATTAAATCTGTTCCAAAGTTATTTAATTCTGAATTTTCTAGGTCTGAGCTTGCTCAGTTCACGTCAAGATTTATGTGTATGTTTTGTGAAAGGGGATTGGGCTCATGATCAAGGAATTTGTCACCTCATGAATGGGATTTATAAAATCCCTGTTTGTGAGGAAAAATTCCCCTTTCACGAGCAGCCATCTTGTTTTCATTTTTTTCCCCCAAACAAAATGTTGTAGCTTGCCCCATGGCTGACTTATTTTACAAATAAGGCATGGGTTTTGTTCAGGGTGACACCCTCTACAAACCCATTCCTTTGGTTTTCTTCATTTTGGAAAAAAATGGCAGTTTTAAATTTTAAAATTCTTCATTTGTCACTCGCTTTCAATCCTCGTTCACGAGGTGATAAAATCTCCATTCGTGAGCTGATATCCTTTCATGAGGTAACAAAATCCTTGATCATGACTTACGGATGAGATGGCTGTATCTTGCTAACAAGGACTGGCTTGTGAATGGGGATTTTGTCAGTTCATGAAAGAGGATCACCTCACAGAAGGGGGCGATTTTGCCAGCTCATGAAAGGGGATTGGGTTTTTGAATCCCCTTTGGTGAGCTGATAAAATCCCCTTTCGCTAGCTGTCAAAGTCCCCTTTGTGAGCTGATCCCCTTTCATGATCTGACACAGTCCTTGATCATCATTTTCTGACCAGATGGCCATTCTCGCAAATGAGGATTGCTTCATGAATAGGGATTTTGACATCTCATGAAAGGGGATCAACTCGCAAAAGGGGATTTTGTCAGCTCACAAAAGGGGACTGTTTTTTTAATTCCTCATTTGTGAGGTGACAAAAATCCCCTTTTAGGGGAACATTGGGAAACAGAACATTGTTTAACCAGGAGTAGCGCACTAAGCCAAAGCTTGTTTTCAGAAGCAACCTGGGAGACACAAGAAAGTTAAGTGACTTGCTCAGGATCACACAGTATGCACCTAGATGGCTGTGGGATTCAAACCTAGATCTCTAGATCTGCAGCTCAGAGCCTTAAGTCACTGAGCTTTTGCAACCCAATCCACTTTTGCGAGCTGACAAAATCCTTGATCGTTATTTCCAGACCAGATGGCTAAAACCTGACAATTAAGGATTTCTTGTGAATGGCAATTTTGACAGCTTGTGAATGGGGATTGACCTTGCAAATGGGGATTTTGCAACTTCATGAGATAAGAATTTAAAAACCTTGCCAGTGCACTGTAAATAAATAGTTTGGTCTTTTGGCTTGAAATTTGCAGGATAAAAAGGGTGTGTCCAAGAAATGTGGATTATGATGGTTAGGTGTAAACTAACTCTTGAATCAACCTATCCCTGGATCCCGGTAACAGTTCCTGCATGGTCACCTTCCTCCCTCTACTCCCCTCCCTCCTCCACTCCTCTCTACCTCATTGCCCCCCTTCTGTTGTCCTGACTTCAGTCTCTGCCTAGTCCTCTCCCTTTTTCCCCACATCTACTCTCCCCTCCCCCTTATCTTCTCTTCTCTGCCCTGTTCCTTATTCTATATCCACTCTCATCCTCTCACTCCCCCCATCTAGATCCCCTCACTTGGTTCCTCATCTCTGCTTCCCTGGTTCTTATTCCCTCCCCTTTGGCCTCTGACCTATACATACTCCATCTCTTCCCCATCCCTCTACCCCTACTCCATTCCCCTTTATGTGCCCAAGGGCCCGGTTGACTGGTCATGGTAATCCAGGGCACAGTCTACTTGTCTCGTTATTCCAGGGTCCCTGTCGAGTTGCCATGGCTCTTGTCACCCCATCTCTTCACATTTGCTGACCCTTCAGAACTACTGTTGCTAGATCAGTTTACTACCCGCAACATCTTTGGGTCACTTACCCTGTATGTCTTCTAAATACTGTGTTACTTATCCTGTATCTGGTCATAGTGCTGACCTTACTGAATCACTGTTACTAGCTCAGTTCACTGTCTGCTAAATATTGTATTACTTATCCTGTATTACTGCAAAATATTGTGTTAATTTTTCCTGCATCTCCTTACAATTCATTGTCTATGCTTATGTTGATCATGCTTGTGTATTGCTATAATTATGTATTACCCTGTTATCTGTATTTTTTCCCTCCCAGGTCCACCTTGAAAAATAGCTTTTGCTCAATGGTATTCACCTGGTTAAATAAAGATTTTGATTGATAAACAATTTTATTGGTCACATAGCTATGCCATAATGAAGCTGAGATTTTTTCCATAGGATAACATTGTGGTACCCTCAACAACTTTCGGTGCCTGTATCTAAGAAACAATTCAAGATATGGATTTTGTGCTCTGGCCAGCATTGTTCAGGTGAACTAAGCACTCATGGAGGTTTTGAAGTGTTGATTACAACTGCAGTGGAATTTATTTTAAAGTTTTTACGGTTACTGAGATATTGACAAATTAATGTTACAAGGGTTCCTTTTCGGCCCTGTAGGGCTACTGTATAGCTCTGTTGTTATATGTACGTGGGAGTGCCGGGCCCACCAGTACATACCAGCTACCAGGTACATTACACTTCCTCAGAAAATAAGGAAATTCATTGCAAAAAAACTTTGTAAATGCATCGGTTACAGTTGAAGCGCGAAGAGTTGAGATGTGAATTATGCTGTTTAGGTGCTAGAAATGTAATTGGTTCCATAGATATGGCATTATGAAGTTGTCATTTTTCTCATAGGATAACACTGTGGTGCCCACAGCACTTTTTGGTGCCCATATATCACAAATGATGCAAGATATGGATTTATCTCATGTGGAGGTTTCAAAGTCATGATTACATCTGCTGTGGAATATTTTTCATAGCTGTTACAGTTACTAAGATATTGGTAAATTAGTTTATTTATTCATTTATTGAAAATTTCACCAGGAAGAAACACTGAGTGACAAGTCGCTCATCTCCCGGTGCAACCTAGGGGGAAGGGATACATTAGGAATGAGACATTAAACATTCAAGTAATAAGTTCAACATTAGCATACAGTTGTAAGGTAGATGTTACAAACAGTGTTACAACACTGTTACACAAGATAGGTAAAAACAGCGGACAATAAGTGCTGGATTGATAAGTAACAAGTGCTTACATGAAAGAAAAGGGGGAAAAGAGAGGCAGTGGTGAGGTAGGAAGGGAGGGGGAAGAGTTGTGTCCCTGAAGAGCACTTCAGGATGTGAGAACCCTGCACTACACTAACCAGAAAGAAGGGGATAAGGAAGTGTCCCAAAGAGACCCCTTCAGGATGGTGGGGAAGGAGTAGATGAGAGATACAAGTCCCTTTGGGGGGTAGGAAAGGGTCCCTTTGAGACCATTCATGGCCTCTTACATTCTGTGAGAGATCAAGGGAGGTTAGTAAGGGGGAGCAATTTGGGGGAAGGGGAGGAGAGCTAGGAATCTGGGTGGGTGTACATGGGTAACGTGAAGTGATGGTAGAGGGGTAGGGTTCCTTAGAGGAGGGAGTTAGGGAAGGACATGGCAGGAGCAGCTAGGAGCAAGGTAATTATTGAGTGCAGAGCTGATGTAGTAGGCAGAGGATGACTGCTGGATTTGAGGGGAGAGTGAATTCCAGATTTTTGGGAGGCTGTGAGAGTAACCGGATTGGCCAATTTGGGTGGATCTGCTGGGGACTACCAGGGTGCGAGAGTCAGTTGATCTATGGGAATGAGAGGGTGGTGGGTGTAATAAAGGAGGAGGAGAGATAGGAAGGGAGCTCACCAACCAGTACTTGGAGGTGAATTTAACACAGTGGGAAAGCCACCTATTTGTAAGAGAGGGCAAGGATAAGGCATGATAAAGATCACAGTGGTGGGTGCGATGCCCATAGCAAAGTGGCAGAAGGAATAGAAGAGGGTGTTCAGTCTGGCCAGGGAGGACTTGAGGGCAGCACCATAGACTATGTCACAGTAGCCAGAATGGGCAGTATCATCTTCTGGACAAGTTCACACCTAGCAGTAGGAGGAATGCAACTATGGTTCCTGAACAGAGCACCAAGCTTCGGTGTAGTTTCTCCTGGATGGTGTCAATATGCCCAGAGAAGTTTAAGTGTTTAAGTGTTACAAGGGTTCCTTTTAAGTCCTATGGGGCTGCTATGGCTCCATAATTATCTGTAAGTGGGGCACTTGGGGCCCAGGGCCAGCAACTCCAGGCATATTGTTATGTAAACATGGGCAGCTTGAATGGAACCTAAGGCCCAGAGGGCCCGTGTTCCCACCACACATACCAGTTACCAGTTACATTACACTTTTTCAAAAAGTAAGGAAATTCATTGCAAAAGACATTGTCAATGTATCAGTTAGGGTTGCAGTGATAAACATAGGGAAATGAGATGATAGAGTTGAGCCTCAAGCCCCCCACCATACCACCCTCCACCCTTCACACATACCAGACAGACATTGGGGTGTGCCATAGGGTCATTAGGCCTAACTATCACCCCATTCTCCCATGCTGTACCATGTCAGCCTGTTTACAAATGGAATATGGTGAGAGTTGAGCTTTATTAGCCTATGGAACACCCCGCTGCCTGTTGGTGTGTGGAGGGTGGAGGTTGGGTGGTAGGGTGGGGGGTTTAGGAGCTCAATCCTAACATCTTATTTCCCTACTTTTGAAACTTCAACCCTAACTGATGCATTAATGATTTTTGTTTTGCAATGAATAAAGATATATATAAATATATATATATATACTGTATATATATATTAGGTTTTGGAAAGTACCTTTGAGCCAAGGCTCTTTTACAAAGGTTCCATGTCAGTAAAACAGAACAACAGTGCATACACAAGATACACAACAAAGTTCCTAAAACATAAAATAAGGGTACACAAATTGCCAAGCAGCCAGTGGCATTGTCAGTGTCAGTAAAACAGAACAACAGTGCATAAACAAGATATAGAACAAAGTTCCTAAAACTAATAAATAAAGGTTACACAAATTGCAAAGCAGCCAGTGGCATTGTCACTGTCAGGGAGAACATCAGAAATAATTCAGTATGATATGAATACACTTTAGGAAAGAAGCCAGAAACTAGGAGTAGCCAGGGTAGGTGCAGGAGATAGGCTGAATAGATGGGAGCAGGGGAAGATGGAATGGTGGAAGGGTTAGAAGGGCTCAGAGAACAGAGTCAAGGGGGAGGGAAACAGGGTGAGGGAGTTGAAGAAGGGGACAGGGGCTGAAATAGAACTAGGCAGGAGAGCATAGAGAGAGGAGAGAGTAGAGAGGGCAGTGTTAGTGGGGTAGGGAGAAAGATGGTGTGGGTGCAGGGAATGTGGGCGTAGGGAAAGAGACAAAAGTCAGTCAAGTAGGGAAATGGTGTGATGGGGAGACAAATGGGAAGTAATAGGTGAAGCAGTAATAATCTGGGAATTATGGTATGTAATCACAAGAAGCCTGGGCAGTAAGGTAATGGCGCAGATTCGACTTGTAAGTGCCAAGTGAAGTAAGGTTGATTATTTCTGTTTGCAGCGAGTTGATCCAGCTTGAGCTCTATCTATCTATCTATCTATCTATCTATCTATCTATCTATCTATCTATCTATCTAGCTATCTATCTATGGATCACACCCAGTAAATTGATGATTCAGGGAGCCTGATGTATGTGCAAGTCTGGGACTTAGAGGCACTCCAAAAGATGTAGTGGGGGATCACAATGTCTGGGGCACCATGAAGGAAGAATTCTGGCTATTCAAACAGGATAGGTTGATAGGAAAAGGAGTGGGTGACTCACGTTTTAAGGGATTTTGTCACTGTAAAGAATGAAGAGGATATCAGTTGTGTCAGTAGTTCTACTGAGTCAATCTGGCTATGCTAAGGGGGGCGCAAAATAGTCACCCAGAGGAAAAGATCAGCCCAGCTTATCAAATGAGGTTGTTATGCATACATACATTGTGAATATTAAATTCCACAAAACGAATCCTGGATGCTTCATCTATATGCTATCACAAATATTGGAGAAAATGTTACCAATAATTTAGTTTTGTTTTGCTTTCCACTGTACATTTTTTTATATAGGTGTTTTTGCTCCCTGAGCCTGGTAGACAGCTACAGTCCCTCCCTCAGAGGGACTTAGTCTCTAACAGCTCCATTCCCAGACCCAACCCCAATTACCCCTGGTATGAGGGATGGAGTGAAGGGCACCAGCTTACCCCACCCTGGAGCAAAATCCAGACTTTGGAGTACAGGTGTGGTCATTATTGAGCCTGCTGGTTCCTTTTTCCATTTTCTCCTGTCCTCCATCTCCACTGATGTAGGGACACTGGCACATGCCCTCTTGACCTGTACTGCCCTCTGGCCATCACCATAGGGCAAACAATGAGCAGGATGGCAAACCTCCCTCCTCCAAGAGAGAAGAGCACTCCTCCAGATGCTCAATCCTCCTTTGCTGACCCCCAGCAGCCCACCTCATTCCCAAACCCAGTTTGCTGGTGTGGCGTCAGGTATAGCTACTTGTACCTCAACCTCCAACACCACCAGGATGGCCTTCCAGCGTAAATTTAAAACAGCTAAACCAATTTGTCCTGTTGTGTTAGACACCAGGACACCCTAACCTCAGATATGCATGTCAAATACTAAGACTATGTTTGCAAGAGCAAAGAAGTTACAAACATACCCATCTTTGAGCATTTTTTTTGTATACTTTCCTTTTTATCCCACCTTACTGCCCTCTCACCCTACTCCTTTGGACTTGGTCAATCCCCCTAGTGGATCCCACCCATGGTATCTGCTCCTAGAGTGCCCGGCCAACTTCTACCTCAATTGTCCTCTTTCCTCAGAGTGCCTGCACAGTGGAGTCTTGCCCATGGGTAGGAGATCTTGGGTGTGGACCAGTCATCATCCAGGGATGGGAGGGTGTTTTCCGGTTTTCTCCCCTGTTGTTCCCTCTACCCCTGAGGACGTCAGCACACAGGACTTGACGTCCAGACAGATAGCGTACTGACACATGCCATTGTCAAGTGCCCCAGATGTCTTCCCATCCCCGGCTCCATAGAGCCACCTATACCCTGGTGCCCATTCTTCCAGTGGCACCAGAACATCCGGCACACGAAGCACCCATAGGATCCCATCCCTGTAGGAGAAGAGCATCCATTGGGACACTCAATCCTCCTCCTCCCCTCTGACCCCCGGCAACCTGAGTCCATTCCTGAACCCAGGTCACCGTTGTGGCATGAGTTGTGGTGTCCAGCACCTCAACCTTCAGGGTCACCAAGCCCATTTTTGAGAGTTTTCACAAAAATGTTTATAAATATTTACATAGTAATATTGGGAACCCCTGGAACGTATAAAATTCTAATCCGCTTCTCTCCACATTTAATTGATTCTATAAACATTAAAAAAAGGTTATTTGAGTGAATTTACACATATCTAGCTCCAACGGTGCCTGAGTTACAGTATATGCAGATACTGTACAAATGTTCATGAAATTTCCCTCAAAAAATGAAATGACAGACTTTGAGCACATATACTTTTGAGACAATGCATCATAATGTAATGAACTTTGGCACACTGTTAGAACTCCTGTCATCAAGTAATCTTGCTAAATATAAGATCTCTGGCTCAATTAATGGTTGATGTATACACAGATAAAACATTTCATGAAATTTTCCATAAAAAATAAAATGACAGATTTTGAGCACCTACAATTTTGAGTCATTCTAACCTAATTTCATTATTTTTGGCATGCCAATGACACTCTCCTAGGGAGTAATCATGCCAAACATTAGCACTCTAGCTCAAATGATGACTGTGTTATGACCAAATTAACACATTTAAAAAATGTTAAAGTTGCAATGAAAATCTGAGATTTCATGGAATTTCACAAAATTTCATCCAGCTTCCATGGATTCAGACTTTTCTCATTCCACATAGCTCTAAGACATACTGCAACTACAATTCAATGCCAAAAAGTGAAACATGATGCACATTGGGTTCAGGAATTTACAGATCTAGTGCAGGATATAAGGGATAATGGAAGAGCACTCAAGAGAGGTAAGTGACCTGAGGGTATAATACTTAGAACAAATCCAAAATCCCCCTTCCAATGTAGCAACACTCATGGAAAGATGTAGAGTGCTGGGTTATATCAGTAGGAGTTTCAGCAGTTGGAGTAGCAAAGTTATTCTGCCACTGTACAAGTTCCTAGTTAGACCTTACCTGGAGTACTGTGTGCAGTTTTGGAGCCCACATATGAAGAAAGACCAGCTGGGACAATGCAGAGGAGAGTGGCAAAAATAATTCAAGACCTTCGGTGTATGGGGGCTTATAAGGAGAGACTGGAGCATCTCAATATATGCTCACATAAGGTCAGCTGGGAGAGAAGGGTATAATACTAATAGTATTATTTATGGATACACCATTGAGTCAGGAATTAATTGACAGTGGTTTCCAACAAAGCAGGAACAATTATGGAAATCGAAGAGTTAGTACACTATAGCTTGAGTACAAACACAGATTTTCAATGCAATGTCATCACAGTCAACATTCCATTTATACCTCACATGGAAAGAAGCACTCCAGTCCCACAGTTACACAATAACAGTTGCAATGGTTTTATGTGATGAGGGCGACTCTGTATGAGTGAGTCCCCAAAGGGCGAATGCACTACGCTGACTGCTGAAAGGGTGACAAGGAAATACAGCGAGCGGTGGAGACAGCACAGTCAAGAGGCAAAGGCTGCAAGAATCCATCGCAATGTGCGGCGATGCAATGGGGTGACAGGTAATGGGAGAGCCCACCATGGCGATGGGCACAGAGTGTGTGCACCAATGCACCTGGCAATTAATGCCCTGCAGTGGGCGATGAGACAGGGTCATCCTGCAGCTTTGCCCATGGCCGTTCTATGCCACCTGTCCACCCTGTGTAGTCATGGACACCTTTGTGCTATGTGCCTTCCCAGGTCCCATCTTGCTGGCACTCTCCATTCCTGTGGAATGCACCCTGCACTCACTTCTAAGCTGCAAGGGCTTGGTGTGCTTGCACAGTCACCTGTAGCTGCTCTGGGTCTCACTCTTACCAGGCTGCAGCTACAGGCGCTCTTGTACTGCCATTCTGTGTATTTGGGCAGTCGCCTTTTAGGCAGATGCTCAGTAGGGATTGCCCACCCTTACCGCACTGTGGATTTAGTGCTCTTCTTGGCTGCTACCATTGCAACTACCCTCCACGTACTGTATATCTCACTTGGAGATATAAATATCTAATCACCAGCATAGCATGTAGATCAGTGCAGTTCCATGTCATAACAGTGATCACAAAGTGGCAATTGCTATTATGGCATGTGTATATCACTGAAAAGCAAATTGGTGATATACACTCCCAGGTGACCCGACATCTGGAACACTAAAAAGTGCTTTGCCCCCTGCACACCCCTGAAATTAGATTCTCAACTCTAGGGGGGGGTGCGTGTCAGAGAAGGGGCAAAATCTAGATGTTGGGCAAAAAATTAAGCCCCATGGTTGCAGGCAGTGGCAAAATGTCCATGCTTCTGGTCACAGTCCTGAACCCGGTACCTGCTGCGCCACAGCTAGTCACCCACACCACCATACCACATGGCTAGCTCGGGGCAGCAGGCACACCAGTCCCCACGAACCCATTCTCTGTCCCTCCCCTTCCCCTTGCTATCCCCTCTTCCTGTCACCCTTTACTACCCTTGTGTTCATGTAAGGTTGCTACCCTTGCAGGGTAGCCCAGGAGGAAAGCATTGACTATGAGTCACTATTTTGATAGTCACTCATATTCAGTCACCATCTGCAATTGATACTGATCAGTACAGTGTATAGTCATGCATGTCAGAGGCTTTATTCCTTCTCAGATATAGCATGGCCTAGGCTGCAGACAGTGAACATATTGCCATCCACATATTCAGCCAAATGGGGGATGGGCAAACACTGGGTGCAAGCCAAAAGGAAAACCATTTCAAGCTCTGCCACAATTTTCTTTTCTTTTGTTTTTTCCATATACATTTTCTACTCCTCTGTCAGAGCTGTCAGGTGGCTCCGGACCTTCCCTCAGAGGGAATTCTTCTCACTGGCAGGCTTTTCCCCACACCCACCCCAATTAGCCATCCCCCAAGGGTTACACACCCATGACAGGGCCAGTGGCTAGGGCAGCTGACCTCCCCCAACCTCAGAAGCCAACATGTAGGTCACCTGGGGGAGGCATGGGCACAGCCCACCATCACAGAGCCTGCCAGCTCCAAGCCTTTATCCATTTTCTCCCCAGACCCTCATATGTTCAATGGGTGGGAAGATTTTCTCCACTTCCATTGGAGGCAGTCTTATGCCCTATGCATGGGCCCACCCCATTCTAGCATCATGTCTGTGCTGACACCCAACTTCCGCTGGGTGCCAGTCTCCAGGACAATGCTGAGATCCCCGACCCTGAATGAAGGAGAGTTGTCAGTGGACACTCAATCCCTTCTTACCCCAGCTGACTCCCAAGTGACTGAAGTCTGTTCCTGAACCCGGATCACAGGCACAGCATGAGGTAAGGCATCCAGACCCTCAGTCCCCTGTGCCACCAGGCTAGCTCCACAATTATTTTCTATGAGAAATTATGAGGTAAAAATAGGTATATTCAATGGACACTGGTGTTTAAATATTTACTGTATGATTCTATCATATGTTTAAAAAAACAATTGTGAAAAACTTCAATTAATTAGGGCTGTGACACTTTTTCAGAATATTAAGAGTACTTGCTTATTGATGTTCAAAAACATTTTCCTTTTTTATATGTTATATAAAGGTGGTTGCAATGTCTTATATGTTTTGCAATAGACTGAACATAATTGACTGTAAAACATGAAAACTGCTCCATATTATTCTCATGTGTACAGTATGTTATTAATTTTTGTTTAGGCTCAGATTTCCCAGATGCAGCCAATGTGGCAAAATATCAGAGAGGATATATGGGCTCAAGCTAATTTATGAAATAAAATTTTACAAGATCTTGAGAACTTATTTTTGTGTTGCTGGACTCTTGGAACTGTTTTCATAATACCCAGTACTGACAAGGTAGTAAGGCTCTAGGGGGTGCTCCACTGTTTAGATGATGTCCTTCAAATGAGACTTCAAAGAGAGATCCCTTCTGATCATTTCTTCTGGTTCTTTGGGTAGAAACTATAGATCCCATGTCACATTGCATAGGAGTAAGGGATCTTCCCCAGTTTCCTGGCAAATATACCTCCAGTCAATAAGCAGGTTGTTATAGCCCCCTCTTCCTTCCTACCTGGAATGAGCTGACACTCCTCAGTATGCCTTTCCTGTTCATGAATTACAAACAAATTAATACTATATTGTACATCAAAGCAAAGTAATACTAGAGGAGTAAGATCTAATATATGAAATATTATTTTGCTTTATTGCTTATAGCTCCTGGGTTATGTAAAAATGTTCATTTTTGGAACAGTGTCGGTGAGGAAATCCTGTTTGATGCCAATGGTAACCCACCAGCTGTGTATGATATCCTGAACATGCAGATGTTCTCTAATGGCACCTCCAGAAGTACTGAAGTTGGAAGCTATGTCTCTAAAGCACCTCTTGGTCACAAACTCATCATCCATGACAACAGAATTATGTGGAATGGAAACCAAAAGCAGGTCAGATAGTACTTCAGTCACAATATCTTTCAACTGGGTTTAAGGAAATGATAGGTATGGTGCTTTATGTGAAGAAAATTAAAACCATTGGAGATACAGGGAATTTAGGGACAGAGGTGGTGTGGGTCGTCCACAAGTCAGGAAGTGCAGCCCATATTTTAAACTGGCACAATCTACAAGCCTCTGGCACAGGGGAGGAGTTATTGTATATAAGGAAATATTAGAAGCAATTTGCAAAATGGCTGAAAAGGGGGAGGTGTTGATGGTGGAGAATTCAATTTGCTGGATGTAGTATGAAACCTCCCAGCCATGGCTTCAGCTAGAAGCAGGGACATCCTGGACCCCCTGCAGGGGGCAGTCCTCAGGGAACCCATAAGAAATGGGGCAATACTAGACCTGGTGCTTACCAACAGGATCAGTATTGCAGACATCAAGGTGGGAAACCATCTAAGGACCAGTGACCATCTTACATTGTGGTTTAACATAAGAACAGCAGTGGAATTCAGCCACACAACGGTGAGAATCCTGGACTTCAGAAGGGCAGATTTTATAAAGATGGGTGAATGCCTCAGGAATGATCTGGCAGGGGTTGATGACCTAGGTGGGGTGGAGGAACAGTGGGCCAAACTAAATGAGAGCATAGTTAAGGCAATAAACCTCAAAGTCAAGCAATTAAGCAAATGCAAAAGGAAGAGAAGACCATTATGGTTCTCAAAAGAGGTGGCAGAAAAGGTAAAGGCTAAAAGAGTAGCATTCAGAAGGTACAAGGAGACCCAGAGAAAGGAGTGTGTCAGAGAAAACAGAGGGAGAGTGAGAAAGTAGCAAGGAATGCAAGGGCACACACTGAAGAAAGAATATCTCAGTCAGTATCAAAAGGGGGCAAGACATTTTTTAGGTTAAGGGAACGCCTGACCATCTCGAGTTTTAAATTGGAGCTTAAAACTTATCTGTTTTAGCAGGCTTTTTGTGAAGGTTTTTAGAATTTTACTGACATTATTTTTTATATTGAATACTTATTTTACCGTACAGTGCCTTGGTATTTGAAAGGTGCTTAAAATGCCTTCTGGAGGAGGTTGTGGAGTCAAAAACAGTGGTGGAATTCAAGCATGCATGGGACAGTCTTAAGGCAATTCTAGGGGTTGGGGGGTAGGAAAAAGTTGGCTGCTGGTTAACTAGGATCTGCAGCTTATCCATTAGGTAGGGAAATGGTCAGACTGGGTGAACCAAGTTGTCCTTATCTGCTGTCAAATTCTATGTTTCTATGTTTCTAAGAAATACATTATTACTTACTTACTAGGTATGTTAGTGAAAATAGGTAGACAAAGGGAGGGATTGTCAGGTTAAAGAGATGGGACTGTACTGAGGGGAATCACAAAAAGGCAGACATCTAGATCAGTTACTTCTACTCAATAGTCACAGTGGAAGTGGAGGAACGACAAAAAAACGCCAAGAGTTTTAATGGGAGGGAAATGGACATGAGCCCTTTTTCTGAGGAGACAGTATAGAAAGTCCTCATTAACCTGAAGGTGAACAAACTATGGGGCCAGATGGGGTGCATCCAAGGGTGCTTCGGGAGCTCAGGGAGGTATTAGCACAACCTCTGACAGATGTATTTAACACATCACTGGAGACCAGAGTGGCCCTGGAGGACTGAAGAAGGACAGGTGCAGTCATACTTTGCAAAAATGGTAGTAGGATAAATGTGGGCAATTATGGGCCTGTCAGCCTGACATCCGTGGTGGGTAAGTTAATAAAAACTCTGCTAAAAGAATGGATTGTGGAATATCTTGAATCCAACAGGTTACAGAATCAGAGGCTGCATATATTCACAGAAGGAAGGTCATGCCAAGTAAATCTAATATATTTCTTTGGTTGAGTGACCAAAGATGGATAAGGGAGGGGCAGTGGATGTGGTCTACCTGGATTTCAGCAAGGGTTTCTACACCATTCCTCATAGGAGGCTGGTAATCAAGTTGGGCAGTTTGGGGGTGGCCAATAAGGTGGTAATCTGGTGAGAAACTGCTTAGAGGATAGGAGAAAGAGGGTAGTGGAAAACAGAGTTCACTCTGAGAAAGAGAGGGTGACCAGTTGGGTATCTCATGGTTTAGTGCTGGGACCAGTCCTCTTTAATGTCTTTAAAAGTAACATAGCAGAGGAGCTAGAAGGGAAGGTCTGCCTCTTTGCAGATCACAATGAGATATGCAATAGAGTGGACACTCTGGGGGTGTGTGTGTGTGGAAAAGATGGCCAGAGATCTGAAAAAATTAGAGAAGTGACCAAAGGTATGGCAGCTAGGTTTCAGTGGAACAAAGTGCAAAATAATGCACTTAGGCCATAGAAACCAAGAGGCAGAGTACAAAATGGGTGGAATGATACTGACAATGACAAAGCAGGAAGGAGACCTAGAGTAATCATATGGAATAACCTATAGGTGGCCAGGCAGTGTGACAAGGCAGTCAGGAGGGCTAGGGGGATGCTGAGGTGCATAGGAAGAGGTATCTTCAGTAGAAAGTGGGTGGTGGTGTTGCCCCTATATAGGTCACATCTAAGACTCCACTGTGAGTACTGTGTCTGGATCTGGAGACCACATCTTTGGACGTTCATTGACAAATTGGAGGCAGTCCAGAAGAGGGTTACCAAAATGGTGCAATGTCTCCATCCAAAGCCTTATGAGGATATGCTAATGGAGCTTGATATGTATACCTTGGGGGAGAGGAGTGAGGTAGGAAATATAACAGAGACCTCTAAATAATTCATGGGGATTAATAAAGCACAAGAGGGGAGAATTTTTCAGAAAAAAGGGTGCTCTAGAACAAGGGGGCTTTCTATGAAGCTGGAAGGAGTAGGTTCAGTAGAGATGTGAGGAAGCATTTCTTAACAGAAAAAGTGGTGGATTCCTAGAACAGCCTTCCAGCTGAGGTAGTGGTTGTGAAAGCAGTGCTGGGTTTCAAAAAAGCCTGGGATAGGCACAAGAGAATCATAGTGGAGAGGAAGGGGAGAGATACAGCATCATAGATAAAGTTGGTGTGCAGCTAAAATGAAGGTAGAAGAAAAACTGCACAGACTGGGTGGACCAAGCAGCCCTTATCTGTCATCAGATTCTATGTTTCTATGTCTATGTTTCTAAGCAGTTTACTAGAAATTATTCCAAAATAAGTTCAAGAGCTAC
Source organism: Neoceratodus forsteri (assembly GCA_016271365.2). Taxonomy (NCBI): domain Eukaryota; kingdom Metazoa; phylum Chordata; order Ceratodontiformes; family Ceratodontidae; genus Neoceratodus; species Neoceratodus forsteri. The sequence continues at coordinate 178,082,381 of CM057455.1, forward strand.
TGACATCTCATTGGAAAGAGCAGAAGTAAAACATAACACCTATCAGGGTGTACTATTATGCTGAGATATAGGAACAGAGGGGGTTTAATTGGACAGGAACTCATAGAAACTAAGTTCCCCATCCTTTTACAAAATTGCATTAGAGTTCTTGCACCTCTGTTGTTTTCCTTTCCCCTTCTCTTACAAACTCATATTAAACATTTTGCAGCTGTGTCATTTTCCTCAGTTGAATACTGAAGTGGAGTTCTATCACCTGGAGAGGACAGCAGTTTCTCACCTATAGTACAAATCTAGAGGTGGAAGTTTCCAAACCTAAGCATTCCCAAATTACCCACTGTATTGAAGTTTCCCACTTACAAATCTGAGTTTTAAGTTCCCCCACCTATGCATTCCCAATTTAACCACTGCATGGTAGTTTCCCACCTGCAAATCTAAGCTTGAAAGATACCCCTCCTAAGCATTCCCAATTTAACAACTGTACAGTAGTTTCCCACTTACAAATCTATGGTGGAAAGTTCCACTGTCTAAATATTCCTAATTAAACAACTCTGTGGCAGTTTCCCACCTCAAAATCTAGGGCTGAGTGTTTCACCACCAATGCATTCACAATTAAACCACTGCATGACAGTTTCCCAGCTACAAATCAAGGGTGGAAGGATTCCCCAATTAAGTGTTCCTAATTTATCCACTGCCTGGTAGCTTCCCAACTACAAATCTAGTATTGAAAGTTCCCCTACTTAAGCATCCCCAGTTTATTCACTATATGGTTCCCCCACCTTAGCATTCCAAATTTAACTACAGAATGTCAGCTCCCCACCTTCAAACCTAGGGTTGAATGTTCTCCTACCTAAACATTCCCAATTAAATCACTATATGGTAGTTTCCCACCTATAACTTTAGGGCTAAAAGTGCCCCCACTTCAGCATTTGCAATTTAATTACTATGTGGCAGTTTCTTATCTACAAATCTAGAACTGAGTGTTCCCACACTTAAGCATTTCCAATCTAACCACTGTACTGTAATTTTCCACCTACAAATCAAGCATAAGCATTCCCAATGTAACCACTGTATGGTAGTTCCCCACCTATCAATCTAGGGTTGAAATTTACTCCAGCTAAGAATTCCCAGTTTAATTTCTGTACAGAAGTTACCGGCGTACAAATATGTGGTGGAAAGTTTCTTCACATGAGCAATCCCATTTTAGCCACTGTATTGTAGTGTGCCACTTGAAAATTGAGGATTGGATGTTTCCCTATCTATGCATTCCCAATTCAACCACTATGAGATTGTTTCCACCTAAAAATCCAGGGTTGAAAGCTCCCCACCTAAGTATTCCTAATTTAACCAATGTATGGCAGTTTTCCACCTACAAATCTATGGTTGGAACTTCCCCCAACTAAGCATTCACAATGTAATTGCTGTGTAGTCCTTTTACACCTACGAATCCAGGGATGACAATTCCCACACCTAACCATTCCCAGTTAAATCACTGTACAGTAGTTTCCCTCCTGCAAATCAAGGGTTAAAGGTTCCCCCAGCTAAGCATTCCTAATGTAACCACTGTATGGTAACTCCCGACCTACAAATCTAGGTCAAAAGTTAACCCACCTAATCATTCCCAATTTAATTACTGTATAGTACTTTCCCGCATACAAATCTAGAGCTGAACGTTCCCCCACCTAAGCATTAATAATGTAACCACTGTATAGCAGTTTCCCACCTACAAATCTAGGGTTTAAAGTTCATCCACATTCACATTCCCTTTCTAAACATTGTATGGTAGTTTCCCACCTACAAATCTAGGGATGAAAATTCCAGCACCTATACATTTACAAATACTATACGGAAGTTTTCCACGTACAGATATTGGGTTGAAAGTTCCCTGCGTAAGTATACACAATTAAATCAATGTATGGTAGTTTTCCACCTACAAATCTACAGTAGAAAGTTCCCCCACCTAACCGTTTCCAAGATTGTTTCCCGCATACAATCTAGGGCAGAATGTTCCCCATCAAATCATTTCCAATTTAACCACTGTATGGTCGTTTCCCACCTAGAAATCCAGGATTGAAAGTTACTCCCATTGAAGCATCCCCTCTGAATCAAGGGTAGAATGATTCCCCATCTAAGCATTCCCAATTTAACCACTATAGAGTGGCATACCACCTACAAATCTACAGTGGAAAGTTTCCTCACCTGAGCATTCACAATTTAATCAGTGTCTGGCAGTTTCCCACATTCAAATCTTGGGCAGAGGGTTATCCAATTTAAGCATCTCTTATTTAACCAGTGTGTGGCAATTTCACCCTGAGAATATGTAAAACGTGAACCATTAGTTGATTTCAATGCACACAAAGCCTGTGTTTGCTGGAACCATGCTCAATTTTTAACACTTTTTGTCGGTTTATTCTGCACTGTCTTTAAGGACGTGTTGAAATTATTTAAAGAATAAAAGAAGCTGTGTTTGCATTGTAGTCTCTGTGAGTATGGGTATGTTCTTGTACAGCGGTCTGCAATTGGTACCTTAATTGCTGAGTAGTCCTCATGGAGGAGAGGGGAGAGCTGTTCCTTTTTTGACCTTTTTGGCAAGGAAAGGCACATTTTATTGATATAGTGCTCTATCTAAAGACTCAGAGTGCTTCATAATGAATAAGTACAGACTGTCCAGGATTTAAAATCATCAAATAAATAATACTAAAAGCTTTATCAACAAGGACATTTTTAAGAGGCTTTAAAAGCCATCATCGAGCTGGCTGTATGTATGTGGTGTGGCAGAGAATTCCAAAGCACTGGTGTGGCAACATCAAAAGCCCTGTCGCTCAATCTCCTAAGGCATGAGAGAGGCACAACAAGCAGGTCAGCATTGTTGGAGCAGAAGGGGTGGAGAGGCCAATAGGGAACCAAGAGCTCTTTAAGGTAGTTGGGTTCCAAACAACATAGGGCCTTGTATGTCAGCAAGCAAATCTTGAAGGTGATGTGCAAACTCACAGGCAGCAAGTACAGAATGCATTGAACAGGAGTGATATGATGCCTCAGAGAGACACCTCTCAACACCCTGGCCACAACATTCTGAGCTAGCTGCAGTGGATGCATCAGTCCTCCAGACAGCCCTATGTATAAAGCATTGCAATAATTAAGTCTGTCGGTGATAAAAGCATGGATGACCACATTCAGGTCCTCAGGCGTCAAGAATGGCTGGACCCTAGCTAGATTCCGTAGATGAAAGAAACCAGACTGAATGACTGATGACCTGTAGTTCAAGGATCAGTGGGTCGTAAAGAAAAATGTCAAGATCTCTAAATGCACTCACCACTGACAGGGGCTGCCCATCGACAGTTGGAGCAAGCAACTTGCCATCCGTGGAGACAACCCCATGACCAGGCTCGATCACTATAACCTCAGTCTTGCCAGAGTTTAGATATAGTTAATTACGAAATAAGTAATTTGCAATAATTTCATTGGCTGCCAGACATGTGTTAATGTTTCTTACACACATAAAGAGGTACAGGTTTCTTCAGCTGAGTAGTGATTCAGGTAATCAGCACAAATGGAATGTTCAAAAAAACAAAAAGCAGCCATCTTTATTCTCCTACTAACTAAAAAAATAATGCTTAATGTATCAAAAGCAGTTTCATCCAGAAGCCTGCCCAAGACATACAGGCAGTTGGCCCACTGCAGAGGAACAGAAACCCTGCTGCATGCTCTTTGTCACTGAACTTGTTGCAGGAAGCCATAGTCCAAGTCTGCAGCACTGCAGTGTATTGTCGCTATCCCCGAGCACAAAACCGATGGTGCTTGAGCCCTCCTCCCTGTTCCCAGCTGAGAGATGCCGAGTAGCAGCTGCAGGACCCGTTGCTGCTGCGCAAGACCAGTGCTCACCTTGGCAGCTGCAGGATCCAGCGCAGCTGCTAGCCCCAAATGCGAGAATGACGGCGCTCAACTCCAGCTGAAACTGTTAACTAACCTGCAGTAGCTGGCTGGGAGCCCTCGTCACACTAGATACAAAATGTTTGTTCAACTTCTGCAAACACAAATCATAATGTATTTTTCCAAACTTAGGATTGCTACTAGTTGGGTGGGGTGTGGAGGGGTGGTACCATGGCAACTACATAATGGAAAAAATACGGATACAGAAGCCTAAATAGCTCAAAAGTCTTCAACTCAAAAAAAAAAAACAGTAGGCGGAGGAACTATTTTATTAAAAATTGACACAAACTTTTACATTTTTCACTATTAAATGCTATATGTTTTACTTAACACATACATCTGTATTTTAGGTGGCCATTTCATAAGTGCAATAAGCCACTCCAGGGTGTGTGTTAGACATTTTCTGTACGGCTAGGAAGCTAGGCGCTTTTCGGCCAGTGGTCACGTGCTCCTCGCCTCCTAGCCATGTGTTAAAGTGTCTAACACACACTCTGTCGCGTCTTATTGCTTACTTGGCAGACATCTAATCATTTATCTCAGCCAAACACTGGCTTAGCATAACCAATGCAGAGAGATCATCTAGGACACAAGACAGGTACAACTGGGTATCATTTGAATAGCAGTGAAACCCCACAGTGTGCCACCTAATGATCTCCCAATGTGGCAGCATGCACATCGAGAACAGCAAGGGGGCCAAAATAGAATCCTGTGGAGCACAACAGGCAGTGCAAAAATTCCCAAGGAAAAATTCTCAAGGACTGTGCTTTGCTACCACCTGGTTAAATATGAGCCAAGCCAATGGAGAACCATGTTACATACGAACATACGAAATTTGCCAGCAGATAAAGGCCTAGAGGTCTATCAAGTCTGCTCGAATGTACAGCTAGCACCCCTTATTCTGCAGCTGCCCCTCCCTTCCACCCTTCCCCTTCATTAACCCTCCCCCTTGTCCTGTCCCATCCTCGTTTGAAGCAGTCCACTGTTCTACTGCATACCACTTCAGCAGGCAATGCATTCCACCCAGCCACCACCCTCTCTGTAAAAAAGTGTCTCCTCATCTCCATCCTGTACCTTCCTCGCTTCAGTCTCATATCATGGCCCCTGGTGGTCTTCCCCTCCCTTACTTTGAACAGCCCCTTTGTACCAGTCTTGTTTATTCCTTTCATGTATTTAAAGGTTTCAAACATGTCACCCTGTCTCTCCTCTCCTCCAGTGAGTACATGTTCAACTCCTTCAACCTCCTTTCATATGATAAGTCCCCAGCCCCTTGATCATCTTTGTGGCTCTGCACTGCCCCCTCCAGTAGCAATGTCCCTCTTCAGATCGGACGCCAGTACTGCACGCAATACTCCAGGTGTGGTCTAACCTAATGACCTATACAGTGGCAGAATCACCTCCTCCTCCTCGAGGATATACCCTTGCAATACAACCCAGCATTTTGTTGGCCTTTGCAGCTGCCTTCCTACATTGTGCCAAGTTGTTCATTGACCCTGTAATGAGCACACCCAGATCCTTCTCCTCCTCTGTCTGGGTTAGCTGCTCTCCCCTTAGCTGGTAACTCCTCCTTGGGTTCTTCATCCCAAAATGCAGCACCTTGCACTTTTTGGCATTAAAGCCCAGTTGCCAGGTGTCTGACTAGGTTTCAAGCTTTCCAGATCATCCTGCAACCCCTGCCATTCCCCTAGGTCATCCACCACTGCGCCTACCTTGGTATCATCAGCAAACAGACTGATCTTGCTCTTGATGTCCCATGATATGTCTGCAATGAATATCCCAAACAACACTGGTCCCAACACCGAGCCCTGTGGAACACCGCTCATCACTGCCCTTGAGTGTGAGATCTCCCCACGTACCACCACCCTCTGTTGCCTTCCCTGCAGCCAGTTTCCTACCCATCTCACCAGCTTTGCACCTGCCCCTGTGCCTACTAACTTCCTTCCCAGCCTTCCATGTGGCACTGAGTCGAATGCCTTACTGAAGTCCAGATACAGGACATCCACTGCATGGCCCCTGTCCAGTTGCCTAGATACCCAGTAATAGAACTCGACCAGGTTGGTTTGGCAGGATCTGCCATGTATGAAGCCATGCTGTCTGCTGTCCTGTAGTCCTTTGGCCTCTAGGAGGGCCACCAGCCTCTCCTTCAGGATAGTCTCCATTAGCTTACCCATGATGGATGTGGGCTCACTGGTCTGTAGTTTCCAGGTTCATCCATGGGGCCACTCTTGTGGAGGTGACCACATGAGCTATCCTCCAGTCCTGGGTACACACCCCAAATGTAGTGAGGCATTAAATAGGTCTGCCAAAGGTCCTGCAGGACCTCTGCCAGCTCCCGGTACCCTGGGTGGATGCCATCTGGGCCTGGTGCCTTGTCCACCCTCAGTGCCTTCAAACCCTCTCCAACTCTGCTCCCATGATTTCCCCATCTGCCACCACTTCCCACCCTGCTTCTGCCATTTCTCCCACCTTGGGTGTCACCCCCCTCTTCTCTTTAGTAAATACTGAGCAGAAGTACTCATTTAGTGCTTCCGCCTTATCGCACCCTGCTTCCACCCAACCCCCCTCCTTCCTAATCCTTACTATGTGGTCCTTACAGCTCCTTTTCTCCCTGATGTACTTAAAGAAGTCCTTCTCCCCCTTCTTAATGCCTTGTGCCAGCCTGAGTTCCATAGATGGTTTGGTTCCCCTTACTGCCCTTGTCACCTCCTTCAATTCTGTCAAGTACTCCTCCCTGCCCCCCCCGGTTTTCTTCTACTTCCTTAGGCAGCTTTTTTCCTCCTTACCTTTTCCATGACCTCCTTGCTTAACCAGATTGGTTTCTTAGCCCTAGCCTTCTTGCTTTGGATGTCACACAGATACACAGATGTCAGAAGAAGCATAACATACGTAGTAAGATATCTCAGGTTACGACAGTGATCATAGTCAAAATGCTAATGTACAGCATCACTGACACGTCACCAGCAATATATACATATACACAGATATATATACAAAATGTACACATTTGCAAGATACATGGAATGAATACAGTCAAGTATACTGTGCAGAGGACCAGGCTAATCAGGGAGGGTTAAGACAGTCACATACTGATGAGAGCTTCAAGTGGTTCAACAGAGGTGTTGATGGTATTCACATAGTTCCACAGGTGATCTAACAGCACCCTGTGATCTACCATGCCAAAAGCTGAAGACAGGTCCAAGAGCACCAAGATGGTACATTGCCCTTGGTCCCTCACCATGAAGAGATTATGTACCACCCAGACCAAAGTCATCTCAGTACTGTGCCTTTGCTGAAAACCCAGTTGGAGAGGTTCAAAGATGAACAAACTCTTCAAGAATTCAACCAGCTGTTCAACCATCATCTTCTCAATAACCTTTCCCAAAAAGGGAAAATTAGAGATAGGCCTGTAGTTTGAGATAACATCTGCATCTAAAGATTGCTTCTTTAGGAGGGTCTCACCACAGCCTCTTTCAAGACTGCAGGAAGAGTACCCTCACTGAAAGACCCATTGATGATCTCAATGAATACTGGACCCAGGGAAATCATGCAGCTTATCACAAACCGCGTTGGACCTGAGTCCAGAACACAGCTTTTGGGATGCAAGCTGGTGACCACACAGAGGACCTCATCTTCTGAAACTGTCCAAAACACACTCCAGCTAAACTGAGGATCTCCACCAACAGATTGATTCCCTCCTACAGAGGCTATACCAGAAGAGGCAATACCCACCCTGATAGAGGACACCTTGTCAGAAAAGAAGCACCCAAACTCCTCACAGTTTTCAACAGAAAAAGCTGTCTGGGACTGCAGACGGGAGGGATTTAGCCAACTGTCTACAGTGTGGAAGAGCACTGCTGGATGATTCTTTGCTGCAACACTGACCAGGACAGAAACTCTGTCTTCTTTAGATGGATTGCCCACTGATACTCCGAGTAAAGGAGCCTCAGCATCACCATGTCCTCCTCAGAATGAGACCTCCTCCAGGCATGCTCCAACCTATGACCCTTAGTCTTCAACTGTCACAGCTCAGCACAATACCACAGTGAGTGACATTGGGAGGTCAAGGGGTGAATGCAGAAGGGTGAGATCAGGTCCAAGGCATCTACCAGGGCCGTGTTATAAGCCTCTGTACCAGTCTCTGAACCCTGAGCACAGGTTAACAGCAAGGTCATGACATTCAGTGACTCCTGGAGTCGGCGAGGCTCCAAGTTATTTCTCAGATGACACCGGATAGTCTCCATATTTAGGGTTACTTGACGGGAGACCCCACACTGGAACTCGACTACATAATGATCCAACCAACAGACTGAATCAACCTTGACCACTGTAATGTTAAGTCTCTGTGAGAAGACTAGGTCCAGAATGTGGCCATTTATGTTTGTCTTGGAGGTAACCACCTTAGTCAGTCTGAGCGAATTCATCAGCTGGAGGAGCTCTTGCCCAAAATGACTGGATTCATCATACATCCAGGCATTAAATTCCCCCTAGCACCAAAATCCTAGAGGACTCCAACACCTGCTCAGTGATGCAATTCTGCCAGCTCCTGCAAGAAAAGACTCCCACTGCCCGGAGGCTGGTAGATGAGGACTATCCTGCCATTGACTCCTAAGGCACACATGGCAACCATACATTCAAAGGACTCTCGAGTTCTCACTGGGAATGCAGTGAGACCCAGTGTGGATCTAAAAGAGATGGCCACTCAACCCCCTCTACAGTATCTCCTCGGGCAATACAACACTGAGTAACGAGGGGTGCCAGATGCTGCAAGCACATGGCCAGTGTCATTGCCCACCCAAGTCTTAGTAATGCAAACAGGGTCGGCTGAGGAATCGGCAATGACAGACTCCATCACTGCAGTTTTATTCTTCAGTGACCTTGCATTACAAAGAATGGCCCAAAGGGGACAAGCTGCACAAGCTGAATGAACTACCTGCTGCACAATGACATTAGGCAGCTCCCTAGGAAGGGGTACCAGGTATGATGTTGCTCTGTCCTGGGACCTTCTCTGCATTGGGCATCTCCTGGGCCATATCACACTAATCCTACTCCTCACCTCACCAAACTGAGGACCCTTACTGCCGTAGGTGCTCCCCACTTCAGAACCGGTATTCTTCCACCTACAAATTTAGGGTTGAATGCTCCCCCACCTAAGCATTCCAAGTTTAACCACTGCATGGTTGTTTCCCAAATACAAATCTAGGGTTGAACGTACCCCCACCAAAGCATTCCCATTCTAATCACTGTATGGTAGCTTCCCACCTATCAATCTAGGGTGGAAAGTTTCCACCTTAAGCATTCCCAATGTAACCACTGCTCCTTACATATTTTAATACCCAGAAAGCTAACATCAGTAGAACTACTTTCAGATGTACATTTTAAAAGGGAGCTTGTGGATTTGATATCATTCTGAAAATTCTGCAAGTCTTGTATAGTGCCAGTCCGAACAATAAAACAAAAATATTGTCCAGGTAGCATTTCCTGGTCAGTCCAACCTCCATTCCAATCTAAACTACCCATCAAAATTCTGGAAGGTTATTCACTCCCTATTTGATCCTCTAGCCCAGTCCACCCACTGTCCTCCTTGTGAATGGCTCACTGGTGTCTGACCTCCCCCCTCCATTGTTGCTCATTTTAACAAATTCCTTACAACCTATAAACAACCTCCCCTCCACCTGCACAAAATTCAGCACACATATGTATGCAGATGACACTGTCCTTTTTGCCTCAGGCCATCAATACAAGTAGTCCAAACAAACCTCCAATGCAATTTCAACAACATCCAAAAGTGGTTCCTACATAACCAAATAAAACTAAATACCTCCAAAACTGTATCCATGTTATTTGGCACAGTGCAGAAACTTAACAGATCCCCTCCTCCTCCCCCATCACCTCCCTAGATGGTGTACCTCAAGACCAGGTTAGCAAATATAAGTACCTGGGTGCCTGGCTAGTTCTCCTCTTATCTTTCGCCCCCCACAAAGATTCAGCCATCTCAAAATTACGCCCCAAACTTGGTATGCTATATCAGCATAGAGACTTCCCCCCCACTACCTACCAAATGTCAAATAGTAACTAAAATGATACTCGCCATTTTCGATTATGCAGACACTATCTACTGCTCTGCCTCAGGTACCACCTTATCTAGGTTTGACATCCTCCTGAATTCCTTTTGCTGCTTCGCTACCGACTCACCCCTTAGAACACATCACTGTGATCTGTACTCCCTCCTTGGAATAGCTCTGCTGGCCCACAGGTGTTACATCCACTCACTAAATCTAATATAAAAATTCTGGTTTGACCTGCTATGCCCCTGTCTGGTGGATAGTCTTTCTCCGGCCTCTGACAGCCCATATGTACAAAGACACAGAAACAAAACATCTTTTAGTATACCTCGACCATCCTTGTCCTCTGGTAAAGTTGCCTTCTACTGCCAGCTCCCCTCTTTGAGAAATAAACTAACCCCCTCCATTAGAAACTCCTCTTCTTACCTTGCCTGCAAGAAATAACTACACCTCCTACTACCTCCCTCTTGTCTCTGTCCAAGGTGACTGCTCTGCCTCCCTTGATTCTGTCACCACACCCAGCTCCTACTAGACCCCCTCTCATACCAATCAAACCTACTTCTGCTTTATTCTCATCCTGCTACTCATCTTGTACAATCTAAATGTTCCAGTAATTGCCTGTTTGCTACCGCTTTTGCACAATAAATTATATGCTGATGTCCTGTGACCTGAAATGTGGAGACTTCTGCTGGTTCTCATGTTATTCATATCATTAACTTGTAAATACTGAAACAATCTTGTAGGTCTTACTTAAGATTTGTAAATATGAAATCTAGTTGTACATATTTTGTGAACATCCTGTCTTATTATCACTGTAGGTACTTCTATATCCCCTGCCCCAAGTCACACCTGGAAACAAGCCTCTACTCAGTGTGCCTATCCCAGTCAACAAATGTTTAAATAAATAAACTAAATAAAACTATGCATTACCCCATCATCCATTGCCAGATCACACTGTCTCACTTACACTCCACTCACCAGAAGGGTTCCACTTTCCTCCTGCCATCACTCCAGGAAGCCTTTATCACCCTTATGTCACTTAACCCTTCCAAGTTTAGCCCTGACAATTTTGGATCCTAAACTCCTACAAATCCCTGCACCAGCCATTGCCCTCCACTCCAGGAAGCTTTTCTCACCCTTATGTCACTTAACCCATCCAAGTCTATCCCTGATGGTTTTGGATCCTAAACTTCTACAAATCCCCACACCTGCCATTGCCCTCCACTCTCTAAAATTTGGAACCTCTCCTTCTTCTTCAATGCTGTCTCTCAGGCCTGGAATGTTGCTAGGGTTCTTCCTCTGCAAAAAGGGAGTGATGCCCTCCTCCTCAGGCAACTACAGGCCAGTTTCACTCCTGCCCTTGCTTGCTAAGCTTCATGATACCATTGTGTACTCTAGGCTTGCTGACTTTCTTGACTTTTCAGCTTTCCACTGTCCGTACTAGTCTGGTTTCAAGAAAAAACAGTCTTCCTGCTATGTGTAACTAATTCCGTCCTCACTGGGATGTATCAAGGATATATCACCACAGCCATATTCATCAATCTAAGCAAAGCATTTGACTCAATGTCCAACCCACTCCTCCTGAACAAGTTGAACTCTGTTAGCCTTTCAGTACCCACTGTGAACTGGTTCCATTAATACCTTATGGGCCATCAACACTCAGTTCAGGTGGGAGGTATCCTGTTCCCACCATTCTTGCATGTGTCCCACAGTGCTCCATCCTGGATGTGGTCCTATTCTCAGTTCTCCTAAATGACCTCACCTCTGCCTGTGTCTCTTTGCATAGCCATATGTACGAGAATGACACAGTCATCTACATTTCTGGCCCTTCAACCTCAGCTGTGGAGGTCCCACTCCAGTATGACTTTCACAGTGTGTTGTACTGGTTCCATACTAACCAACCTAGGATCAACCAACAAGACTGTGTTCATGGTCTTTGGCACCAGTCAGAAACTGACAAGGCTCTCAAATTCTCCTGTCTTCTCCACCTTGGATGGCAACCACCTGGAGATTGTCCCTGCCTTCAAGAACCTCGGTGAGTGACTGACTAAACAGCAAGATTGACTTCACTTCCCACTGTGACACTGTATGTGACAAACTTTGCCCCAAGCTTCTCCTGTCTCCTATTACATTGGGTGGTTGCTGCAAATTAAAATTTGGTACAGTATACAATCCTCCTAAAATAACTAGATGTGGGTTAGATGATTTTCTTTCTTATCTTGATTTCTTACAAAATATCAATCAATCAATCAAGTTTATTTATATGGCACCTTCCAAGACATCAAGGCACCACACATTACAATAAAACAGCTAATGCGCATACTTTTACAAACCGTATAATAGTTTAAAATACAAACCAGTAAAACCACAACATATTATTCAGGTTAATGCCCAAACACTTGGGTCCAAAGGGAGGTTTTTAAGGCCTGTTTAAAACCCTCCATTGTTGTGTACTCATGCATCTGACAGGGTAGAGAGTTCCAAAGGGTAGGGGCCACATGCATAAATGCACAGGCCCCAGATGATTTTATATAAACCCTTGGAACCTCTAACAACCCCGCATCAGTCGAGTGGAGCAACCGTCTAGGGCAGTAAGGAACCAGGAGCTCTTTCAGGTAGTCTGGACCCAGTCCATGTAAGGCTTCATATATCAGTAAACGAACCTTAAAGGTGATTCGCCACTGTACCGGTAGACAGTGCAGTTTGCACAGCACCGGAGACATACGACAGTATCACAAGGTTCCCATCAATAACTGGGCCGCAGCATTCTGCACCAGCTGCAGGTGATGAATATCTACCCCTGGAAGCCCTAAGTAAAGGGCATTGCAATAATCCAAGTGTGAGGACACAAAGGCATGGACCAAAGTAGGCAGATCACCGGACAGAACAAGGTGCTTAACTCTGGAGATATTCCTTAGATCATAAAAGGAAGATCTGATGACCGCTGACATCTGCTAATGCAGTGTCAGCCCCTCATCAAAAATTACCCCCAGGTTTCACACCCATTCAGAGATCAGGAGAGGTAAACCCCCCTAGAAATCGTAAGGAGGGAGAACCCTCTCCCAATCCCCCTATCTGGTGACCCGGGCATCAATCACCAACACCTCAGTCTTTTCTGAGTTCAACCTCAGCCAGCTTGAACTCATCTACTCTTGAATTTCTGTGAGGCAGTTGATTATTACTGAGAGGGCTCTATCCTTGTCAGGTCAGAGGCCAGAGGGGCACAGCACCCTAGGCAGCCTGGATTCACAGTGGGAAGGTCATGCCAGATGAATCTGATAGATTTCTTTGACTGGCTGACCAAAGTAGTAGATCAGGGAGGGGCTGTGGACATGGCCTACCTAGACTTTAGCAAGGCATTTGACACAGTCCCACACAAAAAGAGTAATATACAAGTTAGCCAGCCTGGGAGTGGGTCCCAAGATGACAGCTTGGGTAAAGAATTGGCTGGAGAATAGGACACAGAGAGTAATAGTAAATGGAGTCCACTCAGAAGAAAGGAGGGTTACTAGTGGGGTACCGCAGGGTTCAGTATTAGGACCGGTCCTCTTCAATGTCTTTATAAGTGACATTGCAGAGGGACTGGAAGGAAAAGTATGTCTCTTTGCAGATGACACAAAGAGCTGCAGCAGAGTTGATGCACAGAGTGGGGTGGAAAGGATGAGAAGGGACTTGGCAAGGTTAGAGGAATGGTCAAATGCATGGCAGCTTAGATTCAATGCTAAGAAGTGCAAGGTAATGCACCTGGGAAACAAAATCCCAGGGGAAGAGTACACAATGGGGGGTGAGATACTAACAACAACAAAAATGGAAAGGGACCTGGGGGTAGTCATATCAGATGACATAAAGGTGGGCAAGCAATGTGAGAGGGCAGCAAGGAGGGCTGGGAGGATACTGGGATGCATAGGGAGAGGCATCACCAGTAGAAAACAGGAAGTTATTATCCCTCTGTACAGACAGCTGGTGAGACCCCATCTGGAGTACTGTGTGCAGTTCTGGAGACCCAATCTCTGCAAAGACATAGACAGGATGGAAGCTGTGCAGAGGAGGGCAACTAAAATGGTGCAGGGTCTGCACCAGAAGACATATAAAAAGATGAAAGGAGCTTAATATGTATAGCCTCGAGGAAAGGAGGAGAGGGGACATGATAGAAACATTCAAGTACCTCAAGGAATCAACAAAGTCCAAGAGGGTAGTATCTTTCAAAAAGAAGTGCGCCAAGAACAAGAGGGCACAATTTGAAGATGGGCGGCTCAGAGGTAATTTAAGGAAGTATTTTTTCACAGAGAGGGTTGTGGATGCATGGAAAGGCCTTCTGGAGGAGGTTGTGGAGTCAAAATCAGTGGTGGAATTCAAGCATGCATGGGACAGTCATAAGGCCATTCTAGGGGGTGGGGGTAGGAAGAAGTAGGCTGCTGGTTAACTAGGATCTGCAGCTTATCCAGTAGGTAGGAAAATGGGCAGACTGGATGGGCCCAGCGGTCCATATCTGCCATCAAATTCTATGTTTCTATGTAGGAGCAAAACATAGGTAGAGCTGGGTGTCATCAGCATAGCAATGAAATCTCAGCCCATACCTTCTGACAGTGTCCCCAAGGGGCAGCATATATACTGCGAACAACATGGGGGACAGCACTGATCCCTGAGGGGCTCCACATGAGAGGGAAATGGGGTCAGAGGAATAAATCCCTGACACCACCCTCTGAGTTCTTCCAATGAGGAAGGATGAAAACCACCTGAGGACCATACTAGACAGGCTGCAGATGAACCTCAAATGATCAAGCAGAACCCCATGGTCTACAGTGTCAAATGTTGAAGAGAGATCAAGATGAATCAGAATAGAATGGTTCTTCTGATCTTTTGCCATCAGGACATGGGGGCATATATTGATTATGGGGGACTTTAACATTGATTGGAATCTTACAGATGGTCCTGAAATAGAGTCTATTTTTATGAATGCTGGTGTATCTCAGTTAATAAACTCTCACATGAGGTTAAATAGTGTTAGTAGTAAACATACAACCTTTGATTTGCAGCTGGGAAATAAACTAATTAAGGTTAAAAGATATGGCATACTACCTGAAGTGGTAAGTGATCATCTGGGTATTTTTTGTACCTGGAAATGTAAATAAGTTTAAATACCACCTAGATTCATAACCTTTAGAAAATTTTCGAATGAAATACCTGAGGGCTTATTGGCAGAAATACTGTCCACAGACTGGTCTTGTCTGGATGCAGTCCCGAATGTGGACTAAGCGGTTGATTATTTTTCAGGTTCCTTACGGGAACTACAAGATAAGCATTTCCCAAAAATCAAACATAGAGTTAGAGATGTAACTGGTTAATGGATTACTCCTGATTTATTTGATTTAATGAATAAGCGCAATAATGCCTGGAAATGTTACAAGTTATCCAATAGGGAAATTGATTTAAAAAACTATAGGAGATTGAGAAATGAATGTATGGTTAAGCTTAGGAAACAAAAATCAGAATATCATCAAATACAACAATGAAAAAGCTTAGGAAATCCGAATAAGTTTAAGTAGTCTATAAAATTGGTAATAGATCCAGCAGACAATCAAGTTGAAAACACTATGTGTTATAATGATGTTAGAATAAGTGACCCCTTAATTATAGGAGAGACATTTTTAAATAAATTTACAGATTTAACAAAATTTACAAAAGAATTTCTCTCTGCAGTTGGTGGACAAGAGTGCCAGGGTAAAAAGGTTGCATCGCAAAATCCTCCATTTTATTTTCATATAATAAAGGCGTCTCAAGTACTAAAACTCTTGAAACAGATTTGTATTAATAAAAGCTGAGGTGGATATTGTTTGAAGACGAGGTTCCTTAAGATGACTTCATTATATATCTACAGACCTTTGACAAAAATATTTAATTTATCCTTAATCACAGGTAAATTTCCTAATGCTTGGAAGGAAACAGTAATTTATACCTATACATAAGGGGGCAGTCTCAGTGAGCTGAATAATTATAGGCCAATTTCCTTATTGCCTTTGTTAGAGAAACTGCTGGAAAAAATTGTTAACCAGCGGTTTACAGATTATCTACAGATGGGTAGTCCCTAGCCTCCCGAGCAGCATGGTTTTAGTAAATATCATGCAATAAGCACTGCCTTGGCCAGATTCATGGACCACATCAGTGGAGCAATGGATAAGGGTGAGCTCACTGGTGCTGTGTTCATGGACCTGTCCAAGGCATTTATCCCGGTAAATCATTCGTTGCTGTTCAGGAGATTGAAGAACCTGGGGGTAACTAAGTATCCCAGAGATTGCTTTAGAAGTTATCTAACTGATAGACTCTTACAGGTAAATTATGGAGGTGTGATAACTAGTAATAAAAAAATAGAGTTAGGCTGCCCCAGGGATCTATCCTGGGGACATTTTGGTTTTCACTGTTTGTGGATGGAATACCTTTGAGTATGGAAAATACAGGTACATTGATGTACATAGATGACATTATTTTATAAAGAAGTTTTGTTTCTGCTGAGACTCCGAACCAACAGTTGAGTAAAGACTTTTTTGTCTCGAAGCCAAAGTTAGTAAACAAGCCATCTTTAATCATACCTGATTCAAAAGGTGTAATATTAGAACAGGTGACACAATTCAAGTACTTGGGTATAGTATTAGATTTAAATTTAACCTTTTCTGGACATATTAAACACTCTTGCCAACAGATCAACCAGTTATTGGGCGTACTTTTCAGATTACAAAATTGTTTGACCATACAGGCCAGGAAAGCTATTGCTAGAAGCATTTTATTAGCAATCATGAACTACAATTCTTTTCTTTTTTCAAAGCTTGTGAAAGCTGACTTATCATTACTAACTACTACATTTTATAGTATATGTCAGTTTGCACTTAAAGCGTCTTATCAAACCCATCACTGTTTATTGTGCCAACGAACTGACTGGCTTCCCCTATATTAAGTACTGTATATATTTTAAACTGTTTGAAAGATCATGTTTTGAGACAAAAGAATGATTCCCCTTTATATCTTCATTATCAGCTTAGGTAAACTGAAAGGTCTTTAAGATCATCTACAGCTATAAAGACAGTGATGCCAAAAATGAAAACTAAAATGGGAGAGCATGCCATTTCTGCTATGGCAGCTGAATATTGGAATTATTTGCCAGTAACTTTATTTGACACCAATAGTCATACTGATTTTAAACAAAGATTGAAACAATATTATATGGGTAAAGTACAATGTACTGTAAGTGTTTTTGAAGAAATGCTGTGGTGTTGATGTATGTTTATGTTTTGCGTATTGTAATATTTTTGATCTGTACATTTTGTACTTTGATATCTTGACCTTTGGACCTGGGTCATGCCTGAAAAAGGGCCTCAGCTCATGGCAATTACCTGATCAACAAAAGTTAAAATAAAAAAATAATAAAATAAAAAAAAGCGTTGTGCCTTGTAGCATAAGAAGGATTGCCTCTAGCTCTAGTTCCACTGGGAGCTGATAACCAAAATGGTCCTCCCAGTTTTCAACTATGTGGATGTGGTTTATGGCACCACTCCCTCCTCTTCCCTTACTAGATTTACTAGATTTCATTGGGCAAAAGGAGGCTAGGAGACCCCATTGAGATGTCCCCCCACACAAGTGGGTCTTAATTAACTTCAAACTTCACTACTCCATTTTGTCATCAAGTACTCACCCAGGCCCTTTTTGAAACCATCAGTTTTACTTTTATCCACCAGTTCTTGGAGCAGTTTATTCCAAGCATTTATGGTGCATGCAGTAAAGAAGTTGTCTCTTTTTTATGTAACGTATTTGCCCTTGCTACTATCAGTTGTTTATTACGGGAATGTAAATTGTTACACCTTTAATTCAGTTTAAGCTTACATACAGTAGGGAATTTAGTACAGAGCAATTGAAGATTTTAAACATTAACAATAGGGGCGCAAAAGGAAAATTGTTTAACCAGGCAAGGCACACTAAGCTGAAGCTTGATTCTGGGTGTGACCTGGGAGCACAAGGAAGTTAAGTGACTTGCTCAGGGTCACACAGTAGATCACCACATTGCCTTCTTCCCTGTAATGAGAAGAGACATGTCTCATTCAATCTCTCTTTATAAGTTTTATATTTTAAATGTCCATAAAATGACCATAAAAGTGGTGACAGGGCCACTCATGGAATCTACCGTCTGATCTCTATATTGCCACCCCTCTCCAAGGCCCTTGAACGTATTGCAGCAGAACAGCTCATAGATTTCCTGGATAAATACAATATCCTGTGCTCGCAACAACATGGTTTCTGGAAAGGACATAGCACCTCATCTGTCCTACTGGAATTCTCTTGCATTCTTCATAGCTCACTGGACAATGGTAAGTTAATTGGGTCCATTTTTATCGATCTGACTAAGGCATTCAACACCGTCCATCACGGCCTGCTGCTTGTGCAACTTCTGAAAACTGGGTTCTCTCCCAACTCCCCTGCCTGGCTCAAAAGCTACTTGGAGAACTGGTCACAGAGAATAAGAATTGCAAATGTCCTCTCTGATACCAGGCCTGTTTGCTCAGATGTCCCCCAGGGATCCATTCTAGGTCCCCTACTATTCAGCTTGTTCCTGAACTCCCTTCCAAATTCTTGCTCCAAAACAATCATCCTCTATGCAGATGAGGCTGTACATCTTGCCTCCCACAAGGATCCTAAGCCTCTACAAGACAACCTTCAGCTTGGCTTCACATCTGTTGAAAACTGGTCTCAAATCACAATCTGGTCCTCAGTCATAAGAAAATAAAGTCTATGATGTTCAGCAGCTCTCATAACAAGCATAAGATGCACCCCCTATTCATCAAAACCAGTCATGGGGTCACCCTTGAACAGGTTCAAGCCTTTAAGTACCTTGGGAGCACTCTAGACCCTCATCTAACTTACAGTATCCACATTGACTCTGTAGTCAAAGCAGCAGATACTAGCATTGGCCTTCTCTTCCGGTATGGGCAACATCTTACCCCAGAAGCCATGATTGTCACCGTTCAGAGCTCTGTTGTCTCCATTATTGACTATGGGCTTATAATCTATGGCTCTGCCCCACCACCACTCTTAGATGCATATCCACATCCCTCAATAAGGCCTGCCGACTCCTCACTGGGTCCCCCCACCTCACACATATGTGCGACCTCTATGCACAAACCGGATGGCTGAAACTCAACAATCAAATAAAGTACCTAACCTGTACCACGGTGAAGAAAATAACTATGGGCCTTGTGCCCCCTGGAGTGTTTGCACTTCTGCACCCTAGCAATAACCCCTGCTCAACAAGGGGATCTGAATCATAGCTCCTGCAGGTTCCACATTGTTCTACCTCACAAGGTTAAAGATCTTTTGCCTATAGGGCGCCTAGCTGGCCAAATGGTCTAAACAATTACATCTCCTCCATTCCTACCCTTGATGCATTTAAATCAAGGCCCTCCTCTCTCTCACTGCATCTAGCTCCTGTGACTGCCTCCACTAGCTGACCTAATGAATATTTCCCTAATCTTATGCAGTTCTTTCTCATATTAGCACTTGATTACCCCTTAGCATGCACTTCCCCATGTTATTTTTACAACAATGCCTCTGGCAGCGCTCCTCCTCTATAGCTCTCCACCCCCATCTACTCTTCCTCTCTCTTGCCCTCTATCCTTTCTGCACCTCATCTGCTACTTCCTTGTAACCTAGCCTCCAAAACTTGTTTTGTTTCTCAGATTATTGGTAACTCTGTTTAGCATTCACTTTTGTAACCTTGTCCTATACATTGAATTTGTAATCTGACTTACATGTCTTATGTTTTTAACTGTAATCTGATGCGGAACCTTTATAAAAGAGCCCTGGCTCAAAGGTATTGTAATGCTAGACCTAATAAATAAAATAAATGTGGTATAATCGTAATGATGTGTTTGTGGACCCTTTCAAGTACAGTAACATCCCCTTTTATGTACAGGTTCCAAATTGGAGAGCCATAATCAAGATATGGCCTTACAGTGAAGCCCGCTAAGATCAAGCACAGTATCATAGTTATTCTGCATGACAAAATGGATTAGCTACCACTGAAACTGAATTGTTCCCTGCAGTAACTCTACTGCAGAATTCTGCAGCATTGGGCTTGATCCTGGCAAGCTA